>CM062289.1:157658728-158949460 GCA_031216915.1 Pictodentalium vernedei
GCAGCCTTAGGAATGCACGTTGAAAATACTGATTGGTTTACCCCACCCTTAACATACCAGGCATCCATTAATGAAAGTATGACATACCATGTCCCGGGCCGGTAAAAGGGGCTCTGGTGTTCAAAGGGATAAATTTCAAATACATGGACTCATCAGGCCCATCGTTAGTTCAGTGTGTTTTGGTGATAAAAGCAGACGCAAATAAAAGTAGACTACAGATAAATAAAAATACAGCATTTTTTTCATGTATAGAAGTAAATATATTAAAACAGCTATTTGATAAACTTTTTGTCTGAACATTTTCTATGTGCGTCTAATAAACGCTGCATTAGGCTACCTTGCTCCAGGCATAAAAGGGTTAACCCTTTACCCAACGTAACGGCCAAAACCGTCCAGCGCTATTCTCAAAAATCGCCAATTAATTTTCATTATTTTTTTTCATTTTTTGTCTCAAAAACATAGGTTATGGCCCCTCGTTGGAACGAGCTCGTCGAGCTCGTTCCAACGAGGGATCATAACCTATGTTTATGAGACAAAAAATGAAAAAAATTAGTTATTCAAGAATTATTTTTGCAAGTGTCGTCTGCTTTCTACGTTAGGTAAAGGGTTAATAAATACTTGTCAGAGTTTCGGAACACAAAACCGTAGGCCTATACTCAGTGGAAAATAGGTTTTTGCGTAGGAACATTAATCTGGTTTGCTTGCTGTACGAATGAACCTATATTAGATCGTACTCATGAAGGTAAATTTCCAAGGCACAGACTACTTCTTAAATACATTCATAGCTGTACATAATTTATGTGGCCCTTGATCATCAAAGAATCTGGCATTCGCCAAATATTGTAATGAAAATAGGGTTCACGAATCAATTCCGTGCCAATTGTATATCTGATTCAGAGGAAGTTAAGATGTACACAGAAAAAGGCAGGTGCCTGGGGCGGGTAGGCGGGGCTCAATTTAATCCGAGGGTACTTAACCAGGCGCTAAGTGCTAGCGAAATGTCCCCAGTAAGTATCAAAACACCATTTTGTTGAATCCAGCTTCCTGTTGGCATCAGGTGATCACCTGAACTGTGCAAATAAGTAAAGTCAACTTACTAAACTATTGGATTGGGGTGGACATAACTATGCGGATACTATTTTGTGAGGGTATGATGTTTTAGAGGCTATTTTCCACTGATATTTAAATCATATGGAAATGATTTGGGGTATGATAGGTCGGACCAGTAATAAGTTATAATTATAAGTGCAGGGTTTGGTGTAATTCAGGTTGAAAGCGGTAAAATTTCACATTTGATGCGAATTTCGGAAGGCAAAATTGAAATTCGATCGAGGATTGACGGACGCTTTTCGTCAATTAATCATACACATCCAGTACTTTTCGCTTTTTGTGATTAGGAAATGAGTAAGATTTTTTTAAACGAGTTTGATGAATTTGATTCACAACGAGCCTTTAGGCGAGTTGTGAATCGAATTCATCAAACGAGTTTCAAAAAATCTTATATCCAAACATGACGAGTTAAAGATTCTGTATATCACATGAATTTTCGAATGTTTTTTACACTTTTTATTTAATTCAATGTCGCTAAATTCTCCCAAAACAATCGACAATCAGTTCGTTGGCTCAGACGCTTCACACCATGACGTCATGAATGCGCTTTACTTGCACCTGTTGTCGAAATTGACGTCATGTGAACTACGCACAAGAATACAATGCTGCTGCTGCTATGGAACCACGCGCCGATTAGACACAAGCTGATAATCAGGAAATAAGACATGGGTTGTTACGTTGAAATTAACGACGTTTCGTGTGATATTAATATATACGTACGTCCAAATAGTTAAAATATCTCTTTGGAAACAAGTTTTTCTTCGAAATTCGTTGTTGGAAAAAGCAAGTTAAAATTTCATTCTGAACATAAAAATGCCTCGCCTCGCGATCCACAACTCCCGGTTTCTAGAAAAGTCCGTCTATCTGGGTACTCCGGCTTTCTCCACCCGCAAAAATGTACAACACGAGGTGACTCTGGCTGTTGGAAGTGTCGTTAAACCCCAGTAAATAAATCACCTGTGATAGTATTACCTGGTGCTATCACAGGCATCTCATTGTTGTAATTGTGCAATACACTTCGGAAATCTCTCGTGTTGTCGTCGAGCACCAGTACCAGACGAAATAAGTTGTAGGGTAAAAAGAAGAACATCTCTGCTACTGGCCCCTTTGTTAATAATTCTAAATCTTGGTATCCATTCTTGGAAAACTCTCCGAGCGAAATGTCTAAACATGATGTAAGGACTTGGATAAATTAACAGAGGAATATTGAATAAAAACGTTTGCTTGGAAATTTTTTACATGTGATGTGACACACAATTTTTATAACAATTTTCATGGTTTCGTGAAGGCGGGAGCATGTCCAGCGTGGCCCTCATTTATAAAAAATGTCAATCTTATATACGTTCATTCCTAAAATCCATGAACACTTGAGCTGCCGAAAGCGACTATTGTCATATATTTTATGATGATTACCTGTACGTTCTGGTATGCGCAGATCAAACCTACCATCCGATTAATTGTTGGAAAGGGCTCAAGCCCTTTCCAACAATTAATCAGATAGATGGTAGAGTTTCAAGTATGTCATAAACTTTATTAACCTTCCTCGCATACAGGCATACACAGAGGTCTTCCATATATGGCGAAAGTGGGCGTGGCAGTAAAAGGGTTGAACTGATTCATGCACTCTTACTTTGACATTTTGGGGTCATGTCATTCTGCTACAGTTATACCTCAACTTTCTGTACAATTCCGTCTAAAAAGTATTCAGAGTGCTCCAGTTGGGCTGAAAAGTTTGTTTTTTTTGTCTCCTGAAAGACGCTGGATGTCCAGACCTACCCCTATGGTGAACACACAATCTTTAACCCAGAAAATGGCGAAATGAACTGGGGAAAAGATTTGTCTGCGGTCAATGACAGAAGAAAATATCCTTTCAATCTGATTATGTCCCTGAGCGTGTCCCTTCCTCCCTACCCGCCACTAACCAAATTCTGATCTAGGAAAAGTAAAGATAGGATAATAATGATGACAATACGACTCACCATAGGATATAAACATCACCAAAATACCCAAGATTAGTAGCAACGTAAGTTTGTCAAAGGCAACTGAAATGTTTGAAACCATTTTTCTTCGGCTCAATAGCGCTGTCCACTCTCTCTTCTTTTCTGTTTCATAACAGCAACACCTAGCGGTCACTTCCCATTTGAATGAATACTTCTGTCACATCCAGTGTTTTCCTTTTAACAAGTGTTCCGTTACACCTCTGTTGGAACATGAACCGCGTTCGTCAATTATACTATCGGTTTGCATCACGACAAAAAGTGTGCTTGAATCACGTGTGATCCTGAAAGCTATCAAAGAAATAAATATCCATTATTTTCTCCTCACGATCACAGCCAATCACATAGGAGAACTATTCAATCAACTAAAGGGGAATTTCTATATAATGCTCCGCGATTATATGGTATTCGATTCGTTGATCGAATTTCAATAATCCAAGAAAAATCAGTAATATTAGCGCAATTTGATTTCCATTATGTGCATCAAAGTATTGAATGGCAATTAATTATCGCGTGTTAACCTTTATTTATCTAAAACTCATTTTGTTTTAGCCCATCTTTACCTGAAACCCCTTTTATCTCATACTATGTATTTACCCTCTTCGTGGCTGACTATTTGCATCTCCCTAAAAGATTTACAGAAAAGTTAGCTCCCCTTAATTTCCCAAAAATGTCGGTAAATTTAACAGTAAGGGTATGGGAATTTCATATAAAAAATGAAATTTCGAAATGCTTGCTAATTTGTGTCATCGAAGAGCGCATATTTTCACAATCTTCATACAGTTTCCCGTAGAATAGTATAAAAATAATCAGTTTGAACGTTTTACTATTATTCTCTGTTTAAACCCATTTAAAATTGGAAAACGACGTTTTCACCATCTTTTTGATATTCTGTAATATTTTTCTGTTCATTATATCAACAGTGTGCGTATCGTGACATATAATACAGATATTTCCCTTTCCATTAATATAAAAGTCTCGGGGGGCGCGGTGGCTCAGTTGGTAGAGGTGCAGGCTGCAAACCGAGAGGTCCTCGGTTCGAATCCCACCTGCGGCAACCGCGTTGTGTCCTTGGGCAAGACACTTCACCCCGATTGCTTACATGGGGGCACGATGACGCTGTGTACTGAGGCGTACTGCACGTCGATGGTGCGCATGTCTTCAACCAATCTAACCCTGCCTGTGCTGCGGTGCAGAGTTCAGAGTTACGATGTTGGAGAGCTGACAGCTGCTCGTCGTTGCTCGGTGGTTCTCTCCGGGTACTCCGGCTTCCTCCACCCGTAAAACTGTCACGGTCACGATTAGCCATTGTGCATAAGTATGTGACCTTAAACACCAATAAATAAATAAATAATATAAAAGTCTAGGAGGTGAGATTTGCTAATTTTCTTCCTGGGAAGCATAAAAATCTGAAAAATACACTAAGTATTGGTAGGTGTGGTACTGATAGATATTCGTAGTGATGGATTATCTGTCAACTAGTTGCTTTTAGTTTGCTTGCGATAAAAAGCAAAGTTGCCTTTGGTATTTTAATAAACAAAAACAACAGACAGCTCCCAGCGTAACTTTAAAAAGGCTGAATGGGACACTTCCTCATCTCTTTGTTCTGAATGCCTCACACTGGAGAAATTTTAGGAAAGTGCTGACCAAATAGAACATTTAACAACAGAGTTGCTTGACATTGCAAACACTCCCATCCCTAAAACGTCGGCAAATCCAAAACGTTTCACAAAACCATGGTTTGATAAGCAGGCTATAAATGATAATTGATCACAAGAAGATTGAAAAGAATTTAAAAAATCGCCAACAGCAGATAATTTAGACAAACTGCTACGTATAAATCGGGCAAAAAACAAGACGACTTATAAAACAAAAAAGAAATGTTTTGGGGAAATTTATGACTCTAAACTTACCAGCACACACCCATTAACCCTTTACCTAACGAATTGGCCGCATCCGCCCGCGTAATATGCAAATTAGGCAGTTGAAAAAATATTAATTTTCAGAAAATTACAACAAAACTATATCATGTGACCCCTCATTGGAACAAGCTCGTTGGGCTCGTTCCAACGAGAGGCCATATGATATAGTTTTGTTGACATATTTTGAAAATTTTGAAAAAAAAAATATTTTAAATCATAAATTTTGATAAAGTCTGCTTTGGGTAATGGGTTAACAAAATTTGAAAAGAAACAAAATCAACTGTAGAACAACTGGAAGATGACAATACACTAATTACATCCAAAAAGAAAGAAACAACCGACAAATTGGCCTCCAATCTTTCGAAACATTCGTCATCTGAAAATTGAAATCCGGAATTCGTTAAGACTGAAAACCAGCAGGAAATACATAAGATCAATTAAACCTCGGAAAATTTAGAGGATTACAATGAACCGTTCTCTTTGGAAGTTCAATAGCTGGGATACTGCTATTGGATCCGATGAAATACATTATTAACTTCTAAAACATCTGCCACAATCGTCACTTGAACTTTTATTGTCAATTTTAATGACAGATGGGTGACTGGCCAGTTTCCACCACCTTGGCGTCAAGCAACAATCATTCCCATTCCAAAGCCTGAATGAATGAATGAATGAATAGTTAGTTTATTTACAATACACACACATAATAAATTGTACATCAAGATATAATACAGGCATCTTTTCAGGATAAAGACAATCACAAATTGATCATAGTAATAAAACAATACCTAAATAAGTATGTATACCGCGGGAGATGACATAGCCTGATTGGCTGTCTACCTGCAAATCCCCCCAAGGACTATCAAGCACTGTTCTGTGTCAGACCATCAATCTATAAAAAAACACATTCAAGAGGGTTCGTCGGGACGCACGCACGCACGCACGCACGCACGCACACTTGCATATACAAACATGGATACATATATATACGCATGGCCATATATGAGACATGTATAGGACATGCCGACTATCCAATAGAGTTTCCCGTGAGGGTCATTAATACTGACCCAACTCGGGAACCTAAGGCGAGATACGGAACTGAACGAATTGGGGCATGCATATATAGTTTGAAACTGCACAAACTGGAGTGTTGTATATTATATAATACAGTTTAATATAATTTACGTTAATATACTCTAATACAGTAATGTGGGCATTTGAGCCTTAAATAAAACAATCAGGACAGAACGGATTATTGCAGTCTATATTATCGGCATACGTCATAAATATGCCGATAATGTCCGCCTAGCCGTAATGTTGCGCAGACTTTCATCTTAGTTATTCCATATTTTTGGATAAGCGTGTATCGGTAATGCATCTAGAGATTTTGTTAGTGTTCTTATTTCTTGCAGCGTACTGGTTTGTCTGGTAGATCGTCCCATTATATTATGACTGAAAAAAACATTAGAAGACGAGGGAAGATTTTCACTTTTCCAATGAAATAAAAAAAGAGTTGCATGAAGCTTAAAAAGATCACCGATTTTTAGAATTTTCTCTTTCAAAAAAGGATCTGTATAGGAGTTATGTTGTGTATTGCTTATTATTCTAATGGCACATTTTTGCATAAGAAATAATTTATTTATGGAATTTCCCCATTCGTGAATTCCACAGAGCAAATGACTCTGAACTAAGGTAAAATACAGAGTTTTCATAGCCGTGTGTGGCAGAATATTTTTTACTTTATTTAAGGCATAGTTTGCGTGAGCTATTTAGAACAGATGTATGTTATATGCGCTTTGTACGAAAGATGTTCATCGATTTTTATCCCTAAAAAGCTCATTGAATCCTCCGTTGGATCTGACGCTGCTCTATCTATTTTGTTATTGTTGATAATTGCACCTCTGTGCGGTATATTCGCTCTTTTATTGCTGGGATTGATAATGATGTATTTAGTTTTAGATGTGTTGAGGAGAAATTGATTAGCAGAGCACCAAAGAAGAATTTGTTTTTCCAATTCTATATTAATATATTTATTCATCAGATAGTTGCATCTAAGTACTTAATTCTACGAACTGCACCTCAAAAGAAATCAGCGACACTTGTCCTTTCTTAATTCTATGGCATCTGAGAAATTTGAAAAAAGACAAGTGTCGCTGATTTCTTTTGAGGTGCAGTTCGTAGAATTAAGTACTTAGATGCAACTATCTGATGAATAATTAAATAATTGAGTATTCCGTGTGTTCTGTACTGGCCTCGTATATACTTGGTTAACTAGCATTCCCTTTTGGGGTCTGTCGGTGGCCGAGTGGTGTGCGTGGTTCAGTGTAGTTTCGCTAGGCAGTTGGTACCGAAGAAAACTCTCTCGGCGTGGGTTCGAACCCCCGCCATGCCAATGTATATTAATATAGTTTACAAGAATATTAGGATCAGTTCCAGTTAAATATGTCGTGGTATCATCTGCGAATGATACTATATTTAAGGACGTGCTGTGGTGGAGATCGTTTACGTATAGCAAGAACAATATTGGTCCAAGAATTGAGCCTTGAGGCACACCACACGAGACTGAAATCGAATCTGACTCGTGGCCATTATATGTCAGGTACTGTACCCTATTAGATAGGTAATCTTTGAACCATTCCTGGCTAACGCTGTACCCTATTAGATAGATAATCTTTGAACCATTCCTGGCTAACGCAGACAATCTTTGAACCATTCCTGGCTAACGCCTGATAAAGATGACAGCAATCCAGGAAATTACAGACCTATTGCATTAACAAGTTGTCTGTGTTAAAACATGGTAAGGATGATCGATCTGTCTGGTTTCTGGAATCGAACAATATACTTCCGAATGTTCAGTGTGGTTTCAGGAGCCAGAGAAGTACTGTGGACCATTTGGTCGGACTAAAAAACGTTTACACGGAATACCTGCGCCAGAAAAGAACATGTGGTCGCATCTTCTTTGACCCGGAAAAGACATATGATACAACGTGGACGATGGTATTTTAAAAGATATTTTAACGTGGGGTTGAGAGGGCGTATGCCTCTTTTTATAGAATTTTTTTAAAGGACCGTCAGTTTCGTTTTCGTGTTGGGTCAACGGTGTCTGATCCGCACGAACAAAAATTGGGGGTTCCGAAGGGTTGTATTTTGTCTGTTACTCTTTTCTCAGTGAAAATCAACAACGTTATTGACGCATTTGAGGATATAGTAGACTCCACACTGTATGAAAATGACTTTTTAATATGCTATATCAGCAAAAACATGAATGCTTTTGCAAGCTTCAGCTGCGATTAAATAGAATTAAAAATGGGCCAAAGAAAATGGTTTTAAGTTCTCCAAGACAAAAAAAAAAACATTGTGTACACTTTTGTAAACTACGAAATCATCACCTCGATCCGGAATTAAAAAATAGATTAAAGTGGTTAACCCTTTACCCAACGTAACGGCCAAAACCGGCCAGCGCTATTCTCAAAAATCGCCAATTAATTTTCACTATTTTTTTCATTTTTTGTCTCAAAAACATAGGTTATGACCCCTCGTTGGAACGAGCTCGTCGAGCTCGTTCCAACGAGGGGTCATAACCTATGTTTTTGAGACAAAAAATGAAAAAAATTAGTTATTCAAGAATTTTTTTTGCAAGTGTCGTCTGCTTTTCACGTTAGGTAAAGGGTTAAGGAAGAGAAATTCTTAGGTTTGGTGTTTGAATTTCACTGCTCATATAAAACAACTAAGAGTGAGATGTGAAAAAGCACTAAACCTCCTCAGGGTGGTTGGTAGCACGGATTGGGGGTGCTAACCAAGAAACATTACTACATCTGTATAAATCACTTATTAGATCCAAATTAGATTACGGTTCTGTGGTGTACGGTTCTGCAAGAAAGACGTATCTCAAACCACTTGATGCCATTCGTAATAGTGGTATTAGAATCAGCCTGGGTGCATTTGGAACGTCACCAATAGCTTCAATGCTTGTTGAGGCAGATGAGCCTTCTCTCGAGACGCGCAGAATTAAACAATCACTCCAGTATATTTCTAAACTGTTTGCTAACCCATCAAACCCTATTATAACTGTGTCTCAGATCCTCAAAATGTAGAATTGTTTAAACGGCACCAGAAAAATATTCCTCCTTTGGGAATTAGAATTGAGCCCCTTATGGAGTCCGCCATGCTTGAATCTGATTCTATAAAAAAGAACAGTGAATCACATGTTCCTCCTTGGCATCTTAGAAAACCCACTGTCATTTTAGACCTTGCTTCTTCCAAAAAATCCGAGACAAATTCGTTTGAGTTTAAACAAAAATATGCTGAGATAAAGTCCAAGTATAGTGCATATACAAGGATCTATACAGAGGGATCTAAAGTTGGTGACAAAGTATCATCAATTATTGTTACTGGTGATCAGGTCAACTCAACTCAATCAGAATACCCAATAAAAGTTCTATTTTCACAGCTTAAGTTAAAGCATTACAACTAGCGCTTGAACACGTCGAGAAGGTACAGGAAAAGAAGAAGTCGATTATATTTTCCGACTCTCTTTCCTCGCTGCTTGCTTTACTCAACCTCAAGTTCAAGAACCCTCTCATTTTGGAATTTCGTGAGAAGTTGAATACTCTCATGTCTGACCAATATGGTATCGTGCTTTGCTGGTTACCTGGGACTTGTGGTAACATCAGAGCAGACAGTGCAGCAAAACAGGCTTAAACTAACCCTCTCTCTGATTTTAAAATTCCTTTCAGTGATTTTAAACAAAATGTCAATAATTACATCAAATCTGCGTGGCAGGCGGATTGGGATGGAGCGACAAATAACAAACTCCATCGCTTCTGACCAAATATCTTTGATCACTACTCGTCCAGTAGCCTTTGTAGAAAAGATCTTGTAGTTTTGACACGATGTCATTTTGGTCATACAAGACTCACACATTCCTTTTTTGGTAGCGATATGCGCCCAGAGTGTGTTCCTTGCCAACAGGTGTTGTCAGTGGAGCACATTCTTTTATATTGCACTGATTTAATCATGTCAGAGAGCGGTATTTCACAGTTGGATCTCTAAGAGATCTATTTTATCATGTGAGCCCGCACAAAGTTCCCTCGTTTTTGACAGTAATCAACCTTTTTAATAAATTTTAAATTGGTTTTACTCTTTTAAACTATACTCAAGTTTCGAATCATCAGGTTGGTTTTAAGGATTACACTGTACTGGTATCATCTCTTGTTACTAATAAAACTCCTCCTGTTATTATAATTATTTCCTTGTTTTGATACATAGAGATTATTAGCATTATGTGGATGTACAAAATATGTATCCGAGTCGAGCTCCGGGTTCTAAGGGCAGTTCACGACGAGTCGAAGACGAGTCGTGATCTAGCCTTAGAACCCGGGGCGAGACACGGATACATATTTTGTACATCCACATTATGGTAATAATAATCATTTTATCTTACAATATATTGGGGATAAGTCAAGAATGTAGATGAATATATAACGAAACTATTTATTCGTACGGATGAACAAAAAGAAAAAAATGGAACTCACGCGAAAGGAACGTGCTTGTATCCGACCCCCTAATACAAACATCTGTATCAGGGGGTCGGATACACGACAGTTGCGGAGCTAATACAGACAAAATACATGTTGATTGTAAGATAAATCCTTTTACTTCGTACCCGGCAATGACATTTTTTTTACTTTCCACCGTTTTCTCGCCACAATATAGCCTTAGCTGCTGATGTGGCGTTAAACACTAATAAATAATAATAATAATAATAGTATCTGACGACTCAGAAATTTCTGAACTGTTACCATCTTAGAAGTTCTGAACTTTGGAAGTACCACGACTGCCTTTTCTTTTACCAGATGTTGTTGCCACTTCACCATACTGGAGATAAAACAGAATGTTACTCATTAACTTTTAGTCAGCTACAGATGGTTCTTCTCCGTATACAAAAATACAGTGCTACTTGGCGAGCGTCGGTTTGTTTCCATTTCTCCCTTGATGGTAATTCAAATCTTTAACATCATTTCTTAGGAAGATTACTACACATACTCCCCTAAGAGTGTTCAAAAATATGATGTTGAGGACAGGAATTCTACTCAAAAGAAGATTTTAATAATAAACCAGTGTGGCTGTACTGATTTTTATTTTTAATACATGTAGTTCTGTAATAAATGCTCTTAACAATGATATTGACAGAAGCCTTTATAGATCTCTTGAGCCAATAAAGCTGACGATTTCGGTGAAGCATCCAGTATCCATATAAATACAGAGAAATAAAAAATACAGGTGAAATTCTCATTTTGTTTTTGCTTTCATATCATTGACTATCAGCCCCCACCCCTCCCCCAAGATATTTTTCTTTCACTTTCCAAAAGAAAAAGAAAATCCACCAACTTTAAAACCTCGTAAAAGTGTGTAACTGATGAAATTCATGGTATATAATTTAACAACAGAATTATATCACAGCCACTGTACAAACAAAACATTGGAGCATACCTTGAACATTCAACACATGGATGATACACATGTCGATACTTAAGGGAAAAATTACATGTAACACTAATCCATACATACACAGAACGACACATGCGTGTGAATTGGTTAATCGATACGGCACAATTGCCAGCACGGAGGGATAGAACGAGAGGTCGGAGGCCTCGAGTTTTATCCTTCCGCAATGGCACAAGTGTCATAGTGGCCTTCGCGTCTATAAAAACAATTATTAGGACACTTAGCAATTCATTTGACAACTATCAACAAAAAGAACACATTTTATCATCAACCAAATGTGCGAGAGGAACCCGTGTTACCATTTCGTCCCCTGAGTTCCAGTGTAATCTATGTGCCTACTAGCACAAGAACACCTGGGAACTCAGGGGACGATTTTTAGTTATTGCTAGCGATTCAGATTGTAATTGTGTTGCACGATTTGTAGAAAATTCCAGTGAAATTTCGATTCTATTTAAAAATAGTCCGTCAACGATTTCCGTTCCGCACATATTTGCGGAACAGATTTTCATTTTCAGCATGGCTTAGTGTTGCTGTAGGCGGGAATTTCAAAGAAAAGGCGTGTAATCAATTGTTTTCCATAAAATTGAAAATCCCTAGCCTGTGCAATATCCCCACAGCAGGGTTCCATTGCTGAGCCACTTCCCTGGAAGAAATGTGGGCGAAAACAATCACTGAGTCAATGAATGCATCCAGAAGTAATTTAAAGTAGTATTAAATTCCATTGTAACAGAAAGCCATGACATAAAATGTGTGAGAGACAGTGATTTGAAAGTACAGTTATTCACACATTAACTAACAGAATGAGTTTTATCATATAATTTTCAAATACAAAACCATTTCTTGTAAATTTGTTGATTGTCTTGTTCACTTTTCAAAGGCTTTAACGTTAGACTACTGAAATACTATAAAATATTGACACGTATCCAAGCATTATTTTGATATGCAGATGGACCACTTTGGTTTGAGGTTTTCAAATGTACGTTTTAGTAACAATTAGCATTCGATCTAGATATTGAGAGAGGTAAAACCGAATAAAATCATCATTTATGTATATGTAAGATTTGGTGCTAGAAATCACTATCTTGAGTTGTCAAAAACACCGAAAACCATGGTAGTAGCTTTGCACTCCATGCATTTCTTAACCCTTTACCTAACCTTAAAAGCAGACGACACTTGCAAAAATAATTCTTAAATTATTACTTGCGAGCTCGTTCCAACGAGGGGTCATAACCTATGTTTTTGAGACAAAAAATGAAAAAAATAATGAAAATTAATTGGCGATTTTTGAGAATAGCGCTGGCCGGTTTTGACCGTTACGTTAGGTAAAGGGTTAATAGCCTGTTTTGTTACAGTTGATTGGAGAGTGCCAGAAGACATTTCCCAAGCAATTGTTATAAAACAATTGTTTCTAATGTATGAAAAATATATTTTTATAACCTTCACCTCCCCTCCCCACCCCCTTGTCCTTAGTATGGTACATGTATCGTAATACATGTATCTTAACATGTTAGAAATTACCTTTGCAAAATATATTAATGGTCCATCAGTTAAAAGTGTAGAATACGGGAAAATGATCTTTAATGGTTAACTCATTATTCAATATTCCCCGTTAATCAAATATTTTGCATGTGAAAAGTGAATATTTTTTTTTCCACGTTCCATTTTCAACAATCTGGCATGAAGCACAAAAAATAAAACTCTAACAAACTGAATGTTTCACTGACAATGTAACTTTTCAGCTGCAGGTAGGCTCAGTTTGTCACAATGCACCTCAAAGCACAACAGTTAGTACAAATGATTTAGTTAATATAAGAAAAGATGCTTCATTAGTGTGTGAAGAGAAGAGATTCGAAGATCTCTCGGATGGATTCTTACCCAATTTCCTGACTCTCTAATCGCTGGATATTTTCCTTTCTGGGGCAACACAACTCTGGCAGCAGACATTCAAAAAATAAGATTTTAATTTTGGAAGCATTTTAATTTTCCAAAGATCAGGATTTCAATGTATTCTTTGGATGAAGAGTTCACGAGGGTTGATGGTCCTAGTAATAAAAGCTAACCACTCAGCACCAACGACGTTCAGCCGACCCTGAACGTGTCAATAGTATTTGTGCTTCTCCTTCAGACCCATCTGGTTCTTGACCAGTGTCAGGGGGGATTTTTCACGGCCTTGCTGGTATCCATCAATGTCAGTTAGGACCCACTCTGATGAATGCATATTATTCATTACACCATCTATGCTGACGGCTAGATATGGATTGTTTACACCAATAAAAAGCCCACGAGGATCAACACTGACAATCACTCCAGTTTTTGTCTTCTCATGGATATATTCAGCAATGGCGACTATCTCTTCTCCAAGCCCTAAAGGAATTATAGTCATCACCTTTGAATGTACCATTCAATAGTATTGCAACTAAAGGAGTAATGACAATGGCAGGTTTTCTGTTGATGAGGTCACCAAAAATAGATGAAGTCAGCCACTTCTTTCTCTCGTCTCTCCACAATGAGCATTTGCTTTCATGTCTGGTGTTTAATTCAGTTGTGGACCTTGTTTCTGGTGATACTTGAATCTCTTTTTCAAAATGCCGTGTCTTAAGATTCTGGAGTTCTTGGGGACTGACATATGGTACAACATCAACAGCAGTCTCACCATATTCTTCCTTTGCCTTAGCTGAAGTGCTCTGCTTAACACTGGCTATCTTTTCCTTACAACATTTAGCTTTATAGGTTTCTTTTGAAGACAAGGATCTGTTGACAATAGCCTTTTGCAATCTACTGTTGTATGTGGCCTCAAATGCTGGAGCTAGATCTGATTCTGTTAACATTCCCCATACTTTTTGAGACCATTCTTCATGTAATATTTCAAATGTGTTATAGGTGATTATTTCATTGTTTGGATTTTGATGTTATTTCTACATTACTGATTAAATTTTGACGAGTTTTGTTGTCTTAACACAGACGGCATTTGCATGGATACGTTCAAACATGGGTACCCTACGCCATTTCCTGATCAAAATTAAAAGCGGTTGTGCCCACCCCGGGATTCAATCGCTGCTCAAACTCTCCAACCATTGACCCCATCAAGTTGTTTATGGTCCTTGGTGGGATGTTATTTGAGAAGGGCCTGCGTGAACTAAGCGACGTTGTTTGGGATGTTGACGTGCTTCGCACACATGTTCGTTCGGGGACAAATCTGGACTGTAGGGTGACCACTCGAGAACTGGGACATTTGGTTGAGGAAGTCACAACAAACCCTAGCAACGTGCGGCCTTGCATTATCCTGCTGCAACGTTAGGTTAAGCGCATTGATAAGTGGAAGGGCTTGAGGACCTGATCCTGATATCTCACGGTTGTAAGATTGCCCTGGATGACCACGAGAAGTGTTTCCACGCCATGAGAAATCCCCCCACCGACCCCCCCCCCCCCCCCCCCCACACAACAGACCTTCCCCCGAATCTCTCGTTTTCCTTAACGCACGCGGCAAGATATCGCTTGTCTCGACGTCGATAGCAACGTTGCCGTCCATCTTACCTATAAAGTCTGAACCGAGACTCGTCAGTAAATAACAGACGTATCCAGTGGGCCAAGTGAAGCCGATTTGGTGCATATGCCCGTAGCCATTGCATTCGAGGTTGCCTGGATGTAAGTTGCGGACCAATGCAGGGCGTCGTGGCCTCAAATTGAACTCCCGCAACCGATTTCTAACTGTTCTTGCACACACTCGGCGACCATGAGTGCCTACAACCCGACTCGCCGTCTCCGTCACCGTCTGAAAATCGATTACAAAGGTGTGAGAGACGTATGCCTCTGTCTTGACGTCCACTCCTGGGACGGTCTTCCTGTAGCTCTGAGACGCCTAAACGAGCTATCGTTGACTCATGAACCCAAATTTCTTGGCGACGAGACTTTACGATTGGCCCTGCATAATTAGAATAATAGCCCTACCCCTATCAACTTCGGACATTCGCGGCATTTTCAATCGAGTTGAAATGAAATGTGGTGCAATCGATGTGTACTGTTTAAAACTTGTCAAGCCCATAGCACGTGAGAGTGCCCCGGATGCACGCTTTGTCGACAAATCTATTGAAAGCCTACAGCGTTGACTTCATTTTAACCAAAGACTCTTTAGACAGTACACTGATGTAGCTATGTATCAAATTTTACTACATTTGGTCTACGGATAAAAACATTATATTACCAAAACTGAACTTGCGTTTCTTTTTTCCGTCAGTATATTAACTTCTGTCCTGAATGTACTGAAGAGCATACCTTCTCTTGTGGGAAGGTCTCTGCTTTACGTTCACTTGCTTTGCCTTGACACTATTCTTCTGGTGATGTCGACCTATACCACGGTTGAACCCGGATCGATTTCTTTTCGCGTGGATGTCCATTGATCCAGTCCCAATTATTGCTGAGATAAAGTGACAGGAAGTCTGTAAAATAACACATTTTTGCAAACAATGTATATTAGCCATCCAAATTTGGTATTGGGTATTATTAATCAAAACCATCCTGTTATGGATCAATGCATTCATAAAACTAGCATACATTTACAGTACAGATTGGATGATTACATTCTTAACCCTTTACCTAACATGAAAAGCAGACGACACTTGCAAAAAGAATTCTTGAATAACTATTTTTTTCATGTTTTGTCTCAAAAACATAGGTTATGAGCTCGTTCCAACGCGGGGTCATAATCCATGTTTTTAAGACAAAAAATGGAAAAATAATGAAAAATAATTGTCGATTTTTGAGAATAACGCTGGACGGTTTTGGCCATTACGTTGGGTAAAGGGTGGGCCCGGGCGCTCACCTGACCAAAGCTGCCAAAAGAAGGATTTAATTAGCATTTATCGCTCGTTAACACCACAGAGGAATGAAGTCATTTAATTATGTTTACCGCTGTTGGCCATGTCAGATGATTTTTGTCCAGTAATGGGATACTATCACAGAAACTATGCTCAAATTCCCAGTAATGCAAAGATGGGGAAAATAAATATCAACCTATTTGAACATACTTGAGTCCGACTCTTCCCCGTCCACCCCAAAATGCTGTATACCAAGTATCAATAGATTCTAAATGGTGGATCTGAATAAGATTTTTAAAGATTATTTGTCATGTTGCACTAATTTAAAATAAACTTGTATCTGACCCCTAATAACAATTTTGTATGTCGAATAACAAATATTCTAACTGGTTGTTCTGGAGAAGAAGATTCTTTAAAAGAGTACTTCTCATATTATTCCAAGTTAAAAATTAGGCTGCTGCATTATAACTGAGGCGGCTTAGTTAGTAATAGTTTTAACAAACTAGTATCTGACCTCCTATGGATGCTATATGCTAAATATTAAAAACTTCTGATAAGTGGTTCTGGAGACGAATCTTTTTTACTTTTTGCAAAGGCATTTTTATTTACCCCGCAGTACACTCTGACGCAACCGATGCCATCTTTACTACTCGATTCTACTGGCCCTAAAGATGATTCATACCAAATAACAATCCTCTTTGCTGTGTAGTTTGGTAAAATTGGGCGTTTGAAAAAAATTCTATTTCCAGCTCCCGTGCTTCCTGGGGACGCAGGAAAATCCTTTTTTGCACGAATCACGTACTTGAGACTCAATAATACCACATACTAAATTTGGTTCAAATCAGCCGATCGGTTCATAAAATAGTAATTTTGATGGGGACAAAAATCTTGGCCCTCCCATTATAAAGGCAAATATTGCCCCACGAACTTTGCTTGAACAAACAAAGTTATTGTATCCGTCGGTTCGTGAGAAGAAGATTTTTTTAAACAAATTTCCCCCACCCCTCCCTATGAGGAGAGGCAAGTTGATTTAAACAAAAACAAAATGCGACATCAGAACAAATAATCGCCTCAAATTGAACGGAAATCGGTTCAGCGGAGAAGTCGCGAACACCATGTTCACTGACAACGAACGACAGATAGTGAGTCATCACAATAGCGCCCCTTGCCTTTCAGTCAGGCGAGCTAACAATCCTACAGTCCTTTATTCTTTCTTCCCACATCAGCAGGAACTGAAGGTTTTGACACTTACAGTTCCTGGAGTACTAGTCCAGATAAGGTACTGGTGGTCCATGAACTGCAAATTTGTAGGAAATGTTGGGAATTAAAGTTTCTAATTGTGTAAGAAGTAAGAAAGTGAGCGGTATCCACCCTCTATTTATCTGAGGTATAAGTCACCCAGAGTGTACTTGTACATGTAGTTTACCATCTGGTGGAACAGCCCTGACATTTCTGTAACTTCTGATCCATGCCACTGGAATGGCACTGCTTTTGCACAATCACGATTGATAGGTGTAGGATTATTAGCACTGTATATGTGTCAAATTGTATTTCGTTTTACCTAAAGGGATAGGAAATATAATGCATGGAAGCCACAAAAAGCAAAGCTTTGTGAAATCAAGGGTTACAACTCTTTAAGTGCACAAATTTCAAAAATAGAACATGTCCTCTAATCTATGGCCATAATTATTGTTGTAACTTTAAAGACATTCTGTCGGACGAAACTACTCATATTTATTGCATGGGCATGTGCACGCAGACCTGCATTTTACATGACAGACAGAAACAGGTAACACTTACTGTCCACTTCGCTTAACTGCATGAGTTAGTAAAAATGGAAACGCAACCGCATAAACAACCAGGGATTTCATTCAGATGTGCTGGCATACCTAACCAGTGCCAAGTCGAGGGCTTGGTCTACATGATGAATATTTCACACTTGACAAAAAGGACATGACTTTTGAGTGTAAAGCACAGACAGCATAACTGAACTGTATTATTATTATTATTATTTATTTATTGGTGTTTAAGGTCATATATTTATGCACAATGCACAATGGCTAATCATAACCGTGACAGTTTTTACGGGTGGAGGAAGCCGGAGTACCCGGAGAGAACCACCGAGCAACGACGAGCAGTTGCCAGCTCCCCAACACCGTAACTCCACTCTGCAGCACAGGCAGGGTTAGATTGGTTGAAGACATGCGCACTATCGACGTGCAGTACGCTTTTGTACACGGCATCATCGTGTCCCCGTGTGGACAATCGGGGCTAAGTGCCTTGCCCAAAGACGCAACGCGGGAGTCTGAATTGATCGCTCAGACGGTCACCCATCCAATGATTAACCGGGTTCGACGTTGCTTAACTTCGGTGATCTGACGAGAACCGGTTTCCGCAACGCCACCGCGCCCCCAACTGAAACTGTAAGAGTGTATAATTATTTTTTAGAGGTGCTTTGCAACATAAGCATTATATTTTTCAATGTCATCACGCTATTAGGAAAGGAAGATATTGTTTATGAAGAATTGTTTTATTACCATTTATCTGAGAGTGCAAAAAGGGATCATATTGACAACTCTGTAAAAATTGATGAGACTTTGCCAACGTTTGAGCTTGACCCTCATTTTACATGTACATGTATTCCAGTAAACCACACACCAAATTTGAAACCAAAATATGAATCGTAACTGCAGATGTCAACTTGAACCAAACCCAGAGAAACGCACAATGACTATTTTCATAACCCATATTCACCCCAAAAACTATTTTTGGAGTAACAATATTAAACAATTAGCAATCAGCACATTTTTGGACCTCCATCCGAGGAAAAAGGAAGTAACTCTGAAATCAAACATGTGAGGGCATCCAGCCAGCCATACACATGTGTCCCATATGCGAGGGTAGAATAGTGTGAATATTAATTTGAATCCATTGGGTACATGTAGTGACACTACTGGAGATAAAGCATGTTGTACAGATACAACAGTATGTTCACTGACGTGAAACAAGGGCAAACAAGAAAATAGCACTGCATTGCGTAGCAAATACCCCCCCCCCCCCCTCTGCCCACCAATCCCCTGATAGATGTTTATTGTTCAATTATTGCATTTGTGATGACATTTCAAGCAAACTTCAACAAAGGGCAATACATTTCTCATTTTTGGAGAAATCATGGTGGTTACCATACGGACAGACAGAGCTCTTTGCTCTATCCCTTCACTAGAGGTCGATAATAAATCTGTAAAACCCCAAGAAGAGCATGTGTTTTGCCATAGGATATGTTCCTTGTTATTAGGTAGACGCTGAGCCACAAATGATATGAATCCCACTGTCGTGGAGCTAGAGCAGCTAACATGCTGGAAGGTTTCATTCGTTACAGAGACAGAACATTCATGCATGTAGCTTTTTGTTACATGTATATACATCATCAGGTGAGGACAACATAATTTACACGAGCGAAAATTTTGGAGGGAGGTGGGGGGGGGGGGAATGAATGGGGCTTTTAACATGTACCTGTAGATACTGCTGGACACAAAACCAGATTACTCACAGCACAGGTGCATGGCATTCAAGTCCCCTCATATGAAAGAAAACCGATAATATATGTTTGATGTGACTTCAAGTAGTATATTTTTCTTGTCCATAATAAAATGCTGTACTGTCATTTGGTTGCCCCCCCCCCCCCCCCCCCCGAACTATTTTGTTATCGTCTATGACAGTGATGCATCCTGGTAATTTAATCTTGAAGACTTTGGTACAAGAGAAAAGAGCAATCAGTTATCTCAGTTGGTTCATATACTTACATCGCAACATCTACAATTAAATTAATTAATGAATTTGCATGCAACGTCTAGTAAAGAGTTTCATAGAGAAAAAGTGCACATTCAAAATTCTGACATATTTTGTTTTGTGATAGAAGGTCGAGTGGGGTGGGTAAAAGGACAGAAATATAATTTTTCACACTTTGAAAAAGCGACTTACAAAGGCATGTAAATTTCCGTTACGACAAGTTCGATCATCAAATACTTGTGGACATGAGTCAAATAGCCCACAGATAATTCGAAATTATCGATGATCTTTGTGAATCACAAACAAATATACATGAAATATATCGTTTACAATGATTCGCAATATAAATCACACCAGATCGCAAAATTAGGAGCATTATTTCTGAAACTCACCAAGAAAAGGCCGGCAAGGAGCCCAACGACAGACCAATAAAGTCGTAAAATCAATACTACATGATGCACGATAGATCCTACAATTTGTGATTAAATATTGTGAAATAGCTACCAGTTTACGAATATTTCAACAACTAAAGAATACAACATGGGTTTGCAATTCCACTATATGTCACAGCTTCGTTAAATAAAGATAACTGCGTTTTTTGTTCTCTATTGATAATTTTCGCATATGAATACAAACTAATGCCAAGGTCGTTCCATGTAAACAAAATGCTTGCTTCCGTTAGTGAGGGAAGAATATGTACAAAGAACGGAAAATCAATGCAATTTGCCCATATTAGTCTGCTTCCCTTTACCGGAACATATGGCGAGATTTTTCGTAGCAATGTTTCCCCCAACCTTCAAGGTTTTGATTTTCCCACCGCCAACATAGCGGACACTTTTGTGACGGAAACAAACCAGGTTAAAAACGCACCTAATCCTATATTCGATGTGTTTTATTCAAAATTAAGACTCAACTGCTGTCGTGCATTAGTAAGAGCCCACCTTGGTTGTTCAGTAGAAGGTGAGGCGTCTCACCATTTCTTGAAACCCTGACCAGACCATCTCTGACTTTTTGACAGTACACATTTTCTAATGTCTTAAAGTGACTGGTAAATTTATGAAACGCATATTTTTGGGGTCCCATCACATTCTGTGTGATATGACCATTCTCCACATCTCTGGTATCCAATGACAATGCTGTTTCGTTGCCTGTTATTGTTCAATGAAATGTTCACATTGTTCTAGGGTTCTGGCCTCCATGTTGGCAACCATGACTTTAGAATTATCTTAAGATTAAAAAGTACTTCCAACAACCGGGCCAAAATCATACTGGATAGTAGCGAAAGTGGAGGAAACCAGAATACCCTCGAGAATACCAGAGGTGGCTGGTGGGGTGAGGGCATTTTGTCCATCGACATGTTTACGCAGTTATGCTGTCAAAGCGCAGTCTTTTTGGTATGTTGAACAGGTACGCGCTGAATAAATTTATCCGAGGATAGCAAAAGTTTAAGGCAACCGCTTAGTTTCAACCGAAACGACAAACATTTTGAAATCTAAAATTAAAATGGTAGTTAACCCTTTGCTCAACACACACGATATCTCTATTTAGTGTCTCAATTATTTTTTATAAAAGACTTATCATGTTATCCCTGATTATAAAAAGTTTGTCGAGCTCGTTCCAGTGAGGGGTCACTGATATGGTTTTGTTGAAACTTTTAGACAAAAAGCGTTTTTTTTCAACTGCTCAGTTTGTAAATTACGTGGGAGGATGCGGTCGATTCGTTAGGTAAAGTGTTAATCAAGTTATTACAATTCAGAATTGTAAGATAAATCTATCATCACCATTATGTTTATGTACAAAATTTTGTATCAGAGTCTCGTTCTTATTTATAAGGCTATATCTCGACTCGTCGAAATATGTTCACCTTCCACCTATTCGATCTGTTTGTTCTACTTAACCATCTTCCAACCCAAAGGCTAGCTATCGCGTTGGAAAATACTTAAAAGTAAAAGAAACAGACCACACCATGACCTGATTGTTAAAGAATATTTATTTTACAACAAGAACATATTTCCCCATTAAAAGTAAAAACCTCTGGACAAAATAGAAATCTGTGTTGAGGGCAGCAACCGCACGTGCTATCATATCAGAAACAGAGCGTTTTACCTGTACTGAATTGGCATCGAGTTATTGCCCATGTCGAGGTCACCATTTTTGATAAGTGTAATTAAATGATAAATAATTCAGTACCTCAATGGAATAAATTAGACCAGATACAGTACGTGGAGAGTGTATTATCACTAAATCACCCGCAGAGTTGAGATTCCACCCAACCAATAACTGCAAATTTGTTGCAAAGCATAACCAGCACAAGCAAAGTTTCAGCCAATGGACCTCCGGGTAAAACCCGGAGGTCCATAGGCTGAAACATTGCTTGTGTTTTCTGTCGATATGTACAAAATTTGAAAGTTATAGCTTGGGTGGTAGCTCCACTCCGCGGGTGATTTGGTTACAATCCACTCTCCACGTACTGTAATATTTTGCCTCTATGATATTTGGTCTACCATACGTTAAACGTGAAAAATAAAATTAAAGAAACACAGCTGAAACACTACTCTAAATGTCAGTAGTTATAAAACAAATAAAACAATGAATGTGGATTGCATCATGCTCAGCGTAAGAACGCAATACCATGACGTCATAATCTTTTTTCACGAAAAGTCAATTCATGAACTCTGAAGATTGTCAAAACAGACACCGTTAAAACTGTATTCCAATCCCTTCGTATGCGAACAAGTCAAGATGGGGAAGAATATTGTGAGCGAAATTGGCGATTACGATCCTGTGGGTTTCCGAGATGGTGTATGGTGGTAATAATCTATATTTATACCATGGTTACCTATTCTATTATATGTAAAAAGCCTATGACATAAATTTTAGCTTTACACACCAACCCTGGTGAACACGCCAGCAATGGGATTTCAGTAGTTACAATTTACACCTACAGTGGAGCTACATCCAAGTTGATCTTTGGTGACGTCGACTTGAATGCGAACTTTATAATTTTATCGCACGTCGTCACGCGAAGAACGAAATGAAAGTGGCAATTATTTATTACGTTTTTAATGAGTTTACCCCATAAGACACCACAAATTAACAAACATGCATTATTTCATGTTAATAAAGCATCCATAACTCGAAATAGTATGTTATTGTGTTATTAAAATGAAAAAGGCCCCGTTTCTTTTTCTATTTCGTTTCGGTGATAAATTGACAGCGGAATATTCGCATTTAACCTATTATATCTTGTTTGATGGATCTGTATCAGCCTATCATACAGGAAAGGATAGTATAAATGTTCATTCATCGCTGGAATATAGGAACATGGTCATATTTGTGTTAACCCTTTACGTAACATGAAAAGCAGACGACACGTGCAAAAAATATTCTTGAATAACTATTTTTTTTTCATTTTTTGTCTCAAAAACATAGGTTATGACCCCTCGTTGGAACGAGCTCGACGAGCTCGTTCCAACGAGGGGTCATAACCTATGTTTTTGAGACAAAAAATGAAAATATATTGAAAATTAATTGGCGATTTTTGTGAATAGCGCTGGCCGGTTTTGGCCGTTACGTTGGGTAAAGGGTTAATTGGATATTTTTCAGTTGCAAGATGACTACTGTATCTTGATTAGATTAAAACTCTACTTTAACTCTTTACCTTACATGAGAAGCAAACACTTACAAAAAAATGCTTGAATAACTAATTTTTTCATCATCGTCACAACCTATGTTTTTGAGACAAAAAATGAAAAAAAAATAATGAAAATTAATTGGCGATTTTTGATAACAGCGCTGGCCGGTTTTGGTCGTTACGTTGAGTGAAGGGTTAACAGATACATGAAGTCATTTGACAAGCTTTTCAGACAATTTTTACACTGTCGAAAATCTGGAAAGTTAAGCCGTGCCTGCTTACTATAGTTAAGAAGTTCTGTCTCGCAGGTAAAGTATGATCAGATAACCAGGTCCTCCACAATGGGAGACATAAAATAAACAGTTAGTTTGACTTTATTCTTGTGTTGCCATTGCAATATAGTCATAAATACTGAAAATTACTTTACATACCAATAAACAATTACTCGTTCAGTTGTTTTTGTTGATGCTGTTGGTCACTAATTTTCAATGTCATCACATGTACAAGAAGATTAGTAATCTGCCATCTTCAAGTAAATGATTATTTTTATGAAATTAAATTCCATTATAGTTTCAAAGTGAATATATTCATGATATAATGTTTTATTTCTGTGTTTAATTAATTACAATAATATAACAAGTATGTATTGGGTTCGTAATTATCCGAATAAAGCGTCTATCAGGGGCCCTAGGTGCACAATCTGTATCTTGCAACAGCATTTTCACGCATCTAAATAAATAAACGGCCCTCACATTTGAACGAGAGTGTCATCCTCGTCTCAATTCAGAGGTCGTAAAATGTGTTTGTGTGAAAAAATGAAAAGTTAGAGCGAATTATTCAAGAATTGTTTTTCCATGTGTCATCCATTAGTCTGGTAGAGGATTAACTTCCTGCATGCTGCGGGCGGATATTCCTGTCCAGCACTAGGATTCTCCTGTCACTGAAATTAATTTGGGAATATTTAATCAAAATTTCCCCCTGTAAATTGAATAGATCTTTTTCACCAATGCTTTTTTGAGTTAAATTTAGATGAATTTTTGATCAAACTAGTCATGGCTGCTGTGAAGAAAAATATCCTGAAAATACTCAGCCTCTTGTGTTCTCATGTCACCTGTTAAATTATGTAAAGGGTTGGACGTCAATAAATAATCAATCGCATGTGTTTTAATGTGCCTGGGAAAGGAAAGGACATCCTATGATTTTATTTTTCTTGTATTATCTCGATTGATCGGGGTTTTTTATCTCAATCGATCGAGTTTTTATCTCGATCGATCGAGTTTTTTTTATCTCGATCGATCGACTTTGTGAAATGATTTTTCAAGCAGTGTTAGTACTATATAAGGGACGATTTGTGCCTCATTATCCAGAGCTTTGCGGGAGTAGCTTGTGATAAATTCCCATAGAAGCCGAATACTTTTTTACCTGACTACTCAGCCTCGGCAGTATGCAGTACACCTTCCAGTGGAAGTGAAAACTCAAGTCCCCCATCTAAACGGTGTTGAGATTTTGATTTTCACCCCCAACTGGAGCGTGGACTGCACACTGACATGGTACCAATCACTCAAGTAAAGTGTAAAATTTTCACTACAGTTTTCGTATGATCTCAAGAATCTTCGGGTATAACTGTTCTCCATCGCTCGAAAAAATCGGCTCGTACGATTCATGTAATATATTGAAGGCAAATGCAACAAAAACAAATGCCCCCCCCCCCCCCCACCCCCGCGTTCCCAACCTTTCATTGAGTATCCACCACTACTGTAAATGTTGTAATTTAAGGAAAGGATTCTGCCCAACTGATATGATAACACACATGGTATCCAAAAACGTTCTAATCGTGAACCTCGTGTTTGTGGTGTACATTTGAGGAATACAATATTTTGTGAAAAAGAAATATCGACTACTAACCCTCACCCTCACCCCCACCCCCAACCACATTAAAAGGAAGGAAATAAAACTCGAACTGATGACCGTGTGCTATCATGGATAATATGTCACCTGGTGCATATATCTATGGCTCTTGCACGTGTCTCCTGTGGTATGGGACGTTATTAAATTGGCTTCCAACGACCAGAAGGCTTGAGCGACCCATGATTTGATGTGTGGTGCCGCCAAACCCTGAATTTGCCACTGTAACGGCTTCCGGCCTCATTGTTTGTATTAATGACGCCAAACATGTAAAGCTTACTCTTTTATCCACATAACTAGGGTCTTGACCTTCGAACATTACATTGCAGTGCCAAGATCACGGACGAAACAAAACTGTTAGATAAAAGGCCAATCGTATCAAAAGTTTGATGGTAGAACAAGTGCCCAGTCGGGCATCTGTCCCCAGACAAACTGGCCAGCAGAACACCCCCCCCCCCCCTCCCCCGTCGAATTGGCAGCCAAGACAACTCCTCTCTCAGTCGAATTGGCAACCAGACCAACTGCCTCCAGTCAAACAGACAGCTTCCTCTTTTACTAGCGTACTAATTTTAGAACTGAAGCATTTTTGGGTGTGCATAAATTTGAAAGTGTTCTGTCAGTAACGTCAAAGAAATATTTTTCAGCTGAATGTAGTTTTATTTTTTACTATTCAAAAAAAAGTAGGGGATATCCAAACTGATGTTGATATTTTCGGAAAATGGTATTGGATACGCGTGATTGGACGCATCAATATGTAACCAAGTTTAGTGTGGATCATGAATTTCACCCCAGCCCACGAAAACTATGTGCAGGTTTTTCGCACGAGCGCCGCGTTAATGTCTGTGGGTACGTTTTGAAATTTACATTTGTACTGGGACGGGCTTTATCCGGAGGGTCTCATCGTTCTTTTTCGTGGTATAAACTCGTTCATCAATAGTTTTCTGGTCAAAACGTAATGAGATATGAGAAGATTGGCTATGCGACGAGCGTTTACGTGCCGTTGGCATGTTGGAAGCTGGCAACAGGCAGACTGCAGTGGCTCAAATTCTCAGCGTCACTCTATCGGTGATTAGCAGGTTGTGGTCACGTTACCGTCAGACAGGAAATGTTGATGAAAGACGTCGGTCAGGTCGTCCAAGGGCGACAACTGCTAAGCAGGGTCGTTTCATTCGAACCACAGCATTACGTAACCGCCACCAAAGTGCCTCAGAAATTGGACAGCAGCTACACCGATCGACAGATGTGCGATTCAGTGGTCAGACTATCCGAAATCGCCTATACAGCTGGAATTTGTACGCTCGGCGATCTCGAATAATTCCACGTTTGACTGAACGTCACATCACAGCAAGGCGTAATTGGAGTGGAGAACGACAGCTCTGGGACAATCGTCGGTGGTGCAAAGTCATGCTTTCAGAGATTCACTCTCGAATCCACGACAGGCGACACAGAGTGTGGCGACGGCAGAACGAACGATACCATGACGTAGCCGTTAGGCAGCACAGTCGTTTTGGTGGTGGATCGGTTATGGTGTGTGGAGGTATAACCATGACAAGCAGAACAGCATTACATGTCATCCAAGTGCGTGTCACAGGGCAGTACTACCGTTACAACATGTGGTTCCATTTGCATGACGTCACGGCCGTCGATTCATTTTCCAAGATGACAATGCAAGAGCACACAGGGCCCGTGTCGCTACAGAGTTCCTCCAGGAGCAGAGCATCACAACACTGCCTTGGCCAGCACTAAGTCCAGACCTTTCACCAATCTAGCACGTCTGGGATATGCTTGGCATGCACCTACGACAACGCCAACAGACCCAGCCAATGTCCAGGAACTCGCCACTGCACTGCAGGAAGAATAGAATAACATCAGACAAGCTGATATTGCACGTTTGGTGAGGAGTATGCCACATCGGATCCGCGCTTGTCTGGCGAACCGAGGAAGATTTACAAGGTATTGAGGTCTTGGACTGAATGTGGTAAATTCTCTGACTGACCGCCCATGTCTTCTACAACTCATTGCGTGGAATGTGTGCTTGTCAGACACCCAACTATCGCTGAAATCATTCACCAGATGTCACAGTGCAATGCCTCAACTGTGTTTTTGATGAAAATACAAATATATTTCTTCATATATCTCACTTTTATCAAATATCCCCTACGTTTTTGAATAGTAAATGATCTAACCCTTCTTCTGATTATTAAGCCCATTCATTATAAATGGTAATGCACGGCCACATATTAACAGAAACGATGCCAGGGGTATTTAAGAGTCTTTTGTGGGGTTTGCGGATCATATAATAAATTGAATCTTCAACTCGTCCCCAGTTTATATCGAAATTTACAAAATTAAATATAAGATATGGGCCTAATTTACCGAATTCGTTTTGTATTTTGATATAAACAATTGACTCATTGTAAATCCTCTATTTATTGTAAATGATGGGAGTGCAGTGGCTTAGTAGGTAGAGGTGCATGCTGCAAGCCGACAGGTGCTTGGTTCAAATCCCACCTGCGGCAACCGCGTTGTGTCCTTGGGCAAGACATTTAATCCCAAGTGCCCACGTTGAGGCACGGTGGCGTTGTACACAAAGGCGTACTGCGCGTCGATGGTGCACTTGTCTTCAACCAATGCTCACCCTGCTTGTGTGGAGTTAGTATGTTGGTAGGCGTTACAATTGCTCGCCGTTGCTCGGTGGGTCTTTCCGGGTGCTCAGGCTTCCTCCACCCATAGAACTGTCCGACACGTGGTGATCCTGAGTGTCAAACGTGTCGTTAAACCCCAATAAATAAATAAATTGTACATGATTTCCACCTCACATCAATCTTAGATATTTGTGCTGCAAGAAACCCTTTTAATGAAACCTGAAAGTCAAGGTCATTCAGCTTTTAAGTTTTTTTTCCATGTTTCATTCTTGGGCCGATGAAAATAGCCTTCATGTTCGTGGAACGTCCATCCAGTTGCGGCGCCAGGATTTCAATTTTGGGGAGGGAGGCCTATGTAAGATACGGAGTGTCCCAGGTCGAGACGCCTAAGGGATCTCCCGTAGGCCACAAGCCTGAGCTGGGGATGTGCCCCCTTTCCGTGGGAGGGGGAATCCAGGGGATCTCCCACAGGAAAAAAAAATCATTTTTGGACGCCCTGGGAGCGATGTCTGAGCGTTTCTACAACACCTAACGTGATCTTCAATGGTCCCCAGATTGTGTCTAAAATTGGGCTCACATCATTATTTGTAAACGGTTCCACGAAAACCACGGCCAGATAGTAATTTGAAGTTTGACTTCTTTTGCGGGGGGGGGGGGGGGGAGGGAAAAGTGGGGGCGGCCCTAGGCTCCATATGGTGCCATTACTGCGTCCATTTTAGAAACAAATCAGGCGAAAACGGCACCGTGCGAAAACAGCACCAATTTTCTCTGGCGAAAATAGTACGAACTTGGCGAAAACACCACAATGTAATGGCAAGTATCGTTGGAGAAAACGGCACTGAACTGGCGAAGACGGCACGAGGTAGTGCTAACGGCACAAAACTGGAACAGGAACAACACTTTCTGTGGCACGATCAAATATTTTACTTTCATCAGATTGTGTTTTATTTCCTTCCTTTTGATACGGTGTGTGGGGGGGGGGGGGGGGGGGGGGTAGTTGTCGATATTTCTTTTTCACAAAATATTGTATTCCTCATATGTACACGACTAATACGAGGTTCAGGATTCGGACATTTTGGATACCATGGGCTGTTATCATGATATCAGTTGGGCAGAATCCTTTCCTTTTATTACGACATTTACAAGCGTGGTGGATGCTCAATGAAAGTGTTGGGGCGCGAGGGGGGGGGGGGGGCGCCTGGCCATTCTCCAAACCCCACCAGAAACAGACCGATCGAATGTGGAGTTCATTTAAAAAAAGGTTGTTTTTTTTTCATTTGCATTCAATATATCACATGAATCGAACGGGCTGATTTTTTCGAGGGGTGGGGACAGTTACACCCGAAAAATCTTGAGATGACACGAAAACTGTTGTAAAGATGTTACCCTTTACTTGAGTGATTGGTACCATGTCAGTGTGTAGTGCACGCTCCAGTTGAGGTGAAAATCAAATCTCAACCACGTTTAGAAGGGGGACTTGAATTTTCATGCACCTCCACTGATAGGTGCACTGCATACTGCCTAGGCCGAATAGTCAGATATAAAAAAGCTCCGGTTTCTATAGAAATTTATCACTAGCTGCTCCCGCAAAATTCTGGATAAAGAGGCACGAGTCGTCCCTTATATACTACTAACACTGCTTGAAAAATTATTTTCCCTGAGTCGATCGATCGAGAGGAAGAAAAAACTCCATCGATCGAGATAAAAAAGCTCGACCGATCGAGATAAAAACTCTATCGATCGAGATAAAAACTCGATCGATCGAGATGAAAAGTCGATCGATCGAGATAAAAGTTAAAAAGTCGATCGATCGAGATAAAAAAAAACTCGATCGATCGAGATAAAAAGTCGATCGATCGAGATAAAAGATAAAAAGTAGATCGATCGAGATAATACAAGAAAAATAAAATCATAGGATGCCCTTTCCCAGCCACCGTAGTGTTTAGATTCACTCGTCTGGAATATTTCAGTTAGCGATTCACTTTTCCGACCAGTCGATTGAATCCGAATGTACCATAAACATTCATTTTCTTTGAATCAACGCAAGAAATGTTTCTCAGTCGAGACTTGAATTGACCGAATCTTTTATGGCTATCCGAATACCATTTTACTGGCATGTGTGTTTCTACGCGCAGAGAAATTTTGATTCCTCCAGGAATCAAAACCGGTTATTCAGATTGTCCTGGTACGGGAATCAAATTTGGTAACATGGAATCGAACATACGCTTGTTTTGGTTTTTCAATCTGTCACATTAACTGGACAAATTATAAAATATAAAGCCGCGCCAAGTTGAAATTTTAAAATGGTGTCGAAGCTACGTCAGAAACACGTTTTAAATTGTTGCTTCACGCATGCGTTAACTCTTTATCTAATGCACACGATATCAAAATTTATTATTTTAATTATTCATTTTTTAAAAATGTTCGAACAATTTCAGCAAACCATATCACATGACCCCTCACTGGAAGCCCGTTCCAATGAGGGGTCACGTGGTATGGTTTTGTTGAAATTGTTTGAAAATTATATTCCTTTTAAGCGGGCGGGTGCGGCTGATTCTTTATTGAAGGATTAATCCTTTGAACCCTGGTGGTATTTTCCATGTCAGTTCAGTGACACCAATTGAAAGAGTCCATATTTATTATTTGGGGTTAGACCAATTAATATTTTCAACGTGCAGCCTTAGGGCTGCACGTTGAAAATATTAATTGGTCTACACCACGCATTTACTTTGTAGTCATCCCAATTAATGACATTTTGACGTAGCTTATGACCCGGCCGAAAAAACGGCCTCAGGTGTTCAAAGGGTTAAGTAGATCGATAACGGCGATTTTTTCATATAAAGAAGACAGGCAACTCTATATGAAATTGCCGGGGGCGCGGTGGCTCAGTAGGTAGAGGTGCAGGCTGCAAGCCGAGAGGTCCTCGGTTCGAATCCCACCTGCGGCAACCGCGTTGTGTCCTTGGGCAAGACACTTCACCCCGCTTGCCTACATGGGGGCACGATGACGCTGTGTACTAAGGCGTACTGCACGTCGATGGTGCACATGTCTTCAACCAATCTAACCCTGCCTGTGCCGCGGTGCAGAGTTCTGAGTTACGATGTTGGGGAGCTGACAGCTGCTCGTCGTTGCTCGGTGGTTCTCTCCGGGTACTCCGGCTTCCTCCACCCGTAAAACTGTCACCGACATGATATGACCCTGGCTGTTAATGTGTCGTTAAATCCAAATAAAAAAAAATATGAAATTGCCTGGTTTCCAGATCACATGAAAACTCATTTGTTTTGTTACTTCGATGGGTTTTGGTTTCACTTGGAAACAAATTTGGCGCGGATTTCTTCGAGTGTAAGCACTCATGATTAATGACTCACCACTGCCGTGGTTTTATGATTATGCCGCCTAGTTGACCAATTGTGTTAATATCTTGCTGCATTGAAGGTGAAATGTATACTCCTCGATTGGAATATCTATAACTGGACCACAAAATAAAATATGTATATCTTTGTGTGTAAAAGGACATCGCGTTTAATCAACGGTAGTCCTGAAAAGTAGATAAAAAAACAGCTCATAAAAACGTCGAATTCCTTATAAATTAAACTGGTAGCCCGAGTGCTTGGAATTAAAGGTCCCCCCTCCCACACACACGCCGCTCGAGTTTTGTATATCTTCCCAGCATTAAAGAGAGATGACATTTTGAAATTTCATATTTATTTATGGTATACGTTTTGAAATAAATCGTGTTAACTCTAGTGTTAAAGTACGGCCGCTGTAGACTGGTCACTTTCCACTCATGGTCAATATTTCCACGGACGCAATAATATTAGATTCCAAATACTAATTATAGGAATAATCACCAACAATTTAATTAATGAAGCACCGGATAACCCGGTGCTTCATTAATTAAACTTTTGCTGATGATGATTTTTATTACCCGGAAAACGCATGCGTGGAAATCAGTGCCCACGTGTGAATTACGACCAATTCACGGCGACTGCACTGCAGTCTGTGCAGTATTTCATTGTAAATTCTCCCGTCTTTGACCAGACGATTGCTGAAGAGAACAATCATGAAGTCACTACTTTGCACGATTAAGGGTACCTCAGATTCAAATTGTTATTCCAATCAACTCTGTGGTAAACAAACTCTGTTTTACTGGTAAAATATAGCCAATGGGGTGGAAGTACTCTAAAATGGGCAATAAGGGTATAAATGATTGGATGGACTTGACTTTACTTTATTATCCATGTTGCGGCAACGATTAGACATTGAGCAGACATGTGTGACCTCAAACACCAATGAAAAAGTAAATATTATTCACAATTAACTCACCAGGTGTTGTAGCGTATTGCTTTGGGAAATAAATGTTAAAAAACTGGATCGTATCCTAAAACACATCGATCTCAAAGCTGTACTCAATTTGGCGGATCTCCGTCCGGTGGGAAAAGTTCCGGGGGATCTCAGAGATAATAAATAACACTTAATTTAAAAACATTAGTACAACCGTATCAGATCATTGTTATCAAATTACAATAAATAATTCTACTAATTCCACCATGGCCCTAGAGAATGGTAGATAAATCTGACATTTTCAATGCCTTCGGAGATCTCTATTACTCGCTTAATTATTCTTTAACACTTTTATTCTAAACAACATTCTGGCTTCGTCCACATGCTATTAATTTATAATCTTATGGTGGGAGAATGTTCTAGAAAGTTCGAAGTGGATGTCATTCACACCATGGACGCCAAGGATGTAAACACGTCAAGGAAGCACCTTCTAATCACCAAAATTTCCAACTGACATCACGGGAGCATGCTGGGACTGAACGCCTCTCATCCATTTACTTGGACGGTCCAAGTAAAAGATGAGAGCGTACTCCCCACTGGGGAAATTCCTTGGAACGCCACAACCACCTCCGGCGAGAACCACTCTTCATACCGGTACTCACCCGAATGAGTCGGGACCTCCAAAGGTGGAAGAAGAAGAAGAAGAAGAAGAAGAAGAAGAAGAAGAAGAACAATCAGCCAGGCGTTGGGACGTCCGACGGGTGGAAGGGTTCCTGAAAAAGAGAAAGGAGAGAAGTGGAGAAGAAAGAGAAGTCCAATCATTCCTTATGGTCTCTCATTGGAACAAACTCATTGAGCTCGTTTCAATGAGTGATCATAGGCTATGTTTTGAGGCAAATATTGAAGAACACCTTCAGTTGCTCACGAGTAAGCTTTTTTCCAGCGTCGTCTTCAATTTGTGTTAGATAAGAGGTTAGGGTTAGGTTGACATATCATTATTACTTGACTGTACCGTACTCAGAATGGTACAGTTAAAACTGGAAGTCCTGTCATGAAATGCGCACAAATAGCACGTCCGTCTGCGCGTTAATCTACGCGTTATGACCATAATAAGGCTATCAAATTCTGTACATATGGCCCGTGCACATGCAATGTTTTAGCCAATGGACCTCCGGGTAACCCGGAGGTCCATTGGCAGAAACATTGCCTGTGATTGCGATGAGTAACCAGGAGAACCTGCCGTGCTTTGGATGTCATTCGATATGGCAATTGCGCGCAATTCCTACGCACAATTAAGCCTAGATAAGCGCACAGTTCGAGACAGGGCTTCTAGTTTTAACTGTATATAGATCTGACATGTTCAATGCCAGTGGAGATCTCTATTACTCGCTTAATTATTCTTTAACATTTTTGCTCTAAACAACATTCTGGCTTCATCCATATGGTGTTAATTTATAATCTTGTTGTAGGAGAGAGTTCCAGAAAGTTCGAAGTGGATGTCATTCGCACCTTGGACGCCAAGGATGTAAGCACGTCAAGGAAGCACATTCTGATCACCAGAATTTCCAGCTGCCATCATGAGATTGCCAGCTTGCCAGAGAAAAGCGATTGCCTGACAAACTTTGTGGGTAGACAGGTTTCGTCCCTCTCACTTTCTATATATTTGCAGAGAAACAGTTTTTATATGGCAATATCAATGAGAAACAGTGTGGGGTTCCGCATTTTCATAATATTTTTCATAAAAAATTGTTCCAATTCGGGGAAGGTGATCGATTGGTGCTATCAATATTTGTTCGTGTATATCAGACAGGTTGTTACAAGAAAGTGCGTTCGAATAACCTATGTTCAGAAGGTTACAGTTCAGACAAAACAGATTACATGTCTCTGTCTTTATCAGATGTGATTCAATACGATTAATCAAAAAACACTTTTGGCGTCCGGCTTTTAATACATCATTATACATGTAATTTTTTATTTAGATGCTATTCCGGTATGGCAGTCTGTAATGAGATATATCACAGAACCGAAGTAGAATTGCATCCTAATAGCATGCTTGTACAAAGCGTCATACTGATCGATAATTACTCTTGTTTGTTGATTTTGTTGTTTTGTTTTGTTTTTTTCCTACTGAAGTCAAATCTGACATAAATGCAAAGAAAAAAAAATGTAAAAATTAAATTTCACTTTCGGAAGTTGGTACCACAGGACCTGTTACCATTCATGATCCGAAAGAGAAAAGCGAACAAAATTCAAAGATATGACTCCAGATACTCGAGCTATAATGATGGCATTACCTTCATGGGGTACCACTTCCATTTGCAAGAAATACCGCTATATTTCACAGACCAGTAACTGAAATGTGTGTTCGTCGTATTTTCAAGTTCATTTACGCCACATTCTCATGTAATGTTATGACGCCAAATACGACAAAAACGAAGACACAAACGTCCAAATTAACCTTTTGAAACAATCAGACCGCTTATCCGGTCCATGATCGTGATACGACCTGAATTAAAAAAGTAGATAGTGTTACTCAGTGAAATTGTGTGGTAGACCAATCAAGATTTTCGACGTTCAGCCTTAAGGCTGCACGTTGAAAATATTGGTTGGCCTTACCCCACATAACGAATATTGACTCTACAAGTTGGTGGCGCTGAACTGGCATGGAATATACAGTTAGTGTCCAAAGGGTTAAATTTCACTGCACAGAGTTGAAATTAAGAGACATTTTAGCACACGAGAGCCAACGATTGGGGTACTTCCCCTGAAACTTTCCTCTCGAAATTTTGCACACCTCTCAGACGTAACTTCTCACTTCTCAAAACTGGTAAAAGTATGACCATGGGAATATCGGTCATGACGACCGGCAGTGACTTCTACCGGGGGTGAGGGCTCAAACCGATGTAGACATGGGATTATAAACAGCAACCTTCTCCAGCAAATAACGATCACAACTCCTATGACCTGATGCTAGTGTCACGAGGGGATTGGATAATTATTGACGAAAGAGCGCTGACTGGAAGAGGGTTCTAAACAGAAATAATGGGGGTGACTGGTTGGTTGAGAACCCTTGATACGCTCAAGAATTCTCTCACTTGATAACATCGACTTGACAACTAATTTACCAACAGCTTCCTCCAGCATATTACGATTAATTATTCGCTGGACATCTCACGGCGTCGCAGTTATAATTATTGGTCAACAGCGGGAGAGAATGAATACGCGTTTAGTCACGATAAGGAAAAGCTGGGGACTGACTGCGTTTCTTGGTCAGGCAGGGCTTCTTTAGTTTGAAATGAAAAGCCGATAAAGATTAACAATTTATTATACACCAACAATTATTATCTACATATCCATGATCAATTATTTCTATGAATTATCCTTTCAACATTATTCACCTCCAAACATGTAATCGATCACTGTACCCTATAAAATGCCCAATAATATAACTATATTTGAATTGTTTTCCAAACTCGAATTCGTAGAGAAATATTGGAATTACATTTAATCTTCTGCCAACTTATTATTTACTCAGTTATAACTATCCTTGCTTACCGGTTAGTTATTAAATAAAACCATTAAAACCATCGAGTCCTTCGTGGACCACCAGTTAGCTTCTATATGGAAGCCGACGTTGTTATGAGCTGTTTGTTTACCCACTTTTCGTGAAATGTGCACGCAGACTACTGTTGCATTAATGTGAGATCAATTTACTCACAAAGATATAGAGATATTCTTTCGTACTACATTTAGATATTTCATGTGATAAGTATTTTATTCATCTTGAAAACATCAAGGTATTAGCACAATTGGTGGAACTACTTGGCCTAATCATAAAACTACAGATATGGTGAGTCTCAGTTCATAATGGTAATACCATCAAAGATTAGGTCAAATCAAGTCTCGATTGACAAACATTTCTCGCTTTGATAAATTGAAAAGGAATGTCTTGGATATTTTTAAATTCAATCGGATAGAATATTTCAGTTGATCGGAAAAACGAACCATTACGTTCGCTTTTCCGGCCAACTGAAATATTCCATTTGATTAATCTAAAATAGGCAATTAGTCTATTAAATGACTAGACTGGCTCCAAGGCATTATATGATCGAATTCCTGACGAAATTTAATTGTTGGAATGGGAGCATAGGGCGCTATCTCAAATCCAGTTATTAAATTCAATGAAATTGTCTCATCACTCTACTTTGTGTTGCCTGGACCAGGTTACATTGGTAATATATTTTTTATTATGACTGCTATATTTCAGGTATTCGTATTTCTAAACATTTATGTTAGTGTTGTCGTTTTTGTTCCTGTTGATTTTGCACAATAAAAATTGTTGGGACCCAGAAGTCCAGTACTCATAACAATGTCCAGAAGATATGTTTAGACTTTAGAAGCTTCAACCAACAGAAACGACAACATACAAATGATAACATAATCACACAGCTATTAAAAAGCAATAATAATGTCAATTTACAAATCACCGGAGTCACTAGCAAGAAGCAGTAGCTGCCAATTAATCATGAGAGCATCATCTAATAAGCTTGATACCAGCCATTGTTTTTGATGGGATGCAATGGTCCAGTGGTTTGGGTGTTGGACTCCTGATTGACAGGTGGAATTGCAGACGGTTCGATTCCCGACCGAGGATCAGAAATTAACATTCCAAATTCTTCGAAAACATGATTCGTCTGAAGACTGGCACGGGCCTGTGTGTGTATATTGAAGCACTTTCGTGGTACTGTAGCCAGCGCGTCTCATACTTTCACGCAACTGCCATAAGGAAGGTGAACCAAGTAATCTTGAGAACTTCTTCTAAAAAGCTAGATTCCAGCCATTGTTTTAGACGGTATTCAATGGTCTAGTGGTTTACGTATTGGCCTCCTGATTGCCAGGCGGTGATGCCGAGGGTTCGACTCCCGGCACTGGGGTCAAAAACCAACATTCTGAATTCCTCTAAAACATGATTGTGTCCTTCGAAAAATACACACATAAAACCAAACGTTATCGACATTTGTTACAAGTTTAATTTTTCTCATCCTTTAGTAAAAACAATTCGGACACCTAGTCCGGGCTAGATGGGTCGTATGGGGCTGAAAAAATGTGTTTTGTAAGGCTACGTAATTTTTTTCCCTAAAGGCTCGCGGAGGCTTTTCTGATAAAATAACAGCTAAATGACCCTTATTGACCAACAAAATGGGGGTCTTTAGATGCCCAGAAGTATATATTTCATATATATTTACTGCTATTGACCAACGTGTGACTTTTTTTTCTCGACTTGATTGGATGACATCAGCCTATGCCGCAGGCAATGACACTGTAGCTCAATTTGTGTAAGACATGTACATGTATAGTACAGGGTTGGGGCGAATACATTGTAAATGTATTGAATACGAATACAAATACTTTGAAATTTTATGAATACGAATACGAATACGAATACACAAATTTCAAATGTATTGAATACGAATACTTTACAATGTATTCATGAATACAAATATGAATACTTGAATACTTTTCAAAATTATTTCTTGTAAATGGATGATAATTTGATCATTCTTATTGGGATTAAGGGTATAAGGGATTATAGGTGAAGAATTAGTTTTTCAGAGGGTGGATCTCTTAATCCTTTAGAATCCAATCAACAGACATAAGTTGGTATTAATGACAAACAAAAAAAAACAAAAAAAAAATTTCAAATATCAATTTATTTAGAAAACAATTAGCAAAATGTGCACAGTACTCATCCAATGTTTTGTTGTTTAGTGCATACACAGTAATCATTAAATAGAGAACTGTGAGAAATTTACACAATTTTTGGGGTATTTTTTAAAGTTTTTTTTCTTCCAAGCTGCATTTTATGACCCCCAATAATGTCTATTAATTGTGGCTAATTGTGGCTTCTTTGCTTCATGTCTTTTATTAATATTTAAACATACATTGCTGGTGAGAATAAAAAAAAATGGCCAGTGGTATTCACAAAAATCAATTAAGCAATTACTGCACTATTTGAAAAACGTTGTAATTCAAGCACAATAATTTTACAGATCTATCAGTCTACACCTTATTTCTACTATTACTGTAGAAAAATATTAGATTAGTATTAATTGGATAATGGAGTTGTTTAGGGATTAAAAATGAATACTTTGGCTAGACTGATATCCTTTGTCCAAAGAATAATCTGTGCAATTACAATGTTCAGTTTAGAATGAAACAAATTTTGAACAATGAGGAGTTTGCTATCAAAAGGCAGATAAATAATTGAACTTACCTTCATGTGTAGTATGAAGTTTGATGTACTATTAGATGGACCTGATATGTGCAATTCAAAAGTATTAGTTTAATTCTTTACTACTTTCTAATAGAGATAATCACAATATTTTTTTTTACAAATACTGTATACATATGTATTAAAAACAAGAAAAGTATTCAAAAAGTATTCATGAATACACCTCAATTTGACTGTATTCGAATACGAATATGAATACGAATACTTTAAAATTGCATGAATACTGAATACATTTGAATACTTGAAAAAATGTATTGAATACGACTGAATACCGAATACGAATACCCCAACCCTGGTATGGTATGTGACACAGCAATGACATACATCTAGGTAATGACCTGATAACAAAGGCACATGTAAAGTAATATAAAGGTCTGTATATAAATACTGACTATAGCCTGTAACAAATGTACAGGCAAAGTATTGTAAAGGCGGGAGACAGTTAGATGCTAAACTAGAAAAGAAACCTCCATGGGGTTAATGTTACAATGGGGATCCTTGTATGGTGCACCATAAGCCAAATGTTAGCAATTGTTTTTGACAAGTTTGATTCAAACCCTTCTAAGGTTGATTCATACTAATTAATAATACTTGTCCAGTCCTTCTTAAAATATAGGTACATGTATTTGAATTTTTTATCATTAGCTCATAGGGTTCCCACGGATGAGGAGGTTTTATTTTTCATCATTGGAAATAGAAAATCGGGTTGTACTAATAATGTTTACCCTCCCCAAACAACACCAAATATTAACACAGGGACTTTGTCTGGTATTTTTGAAAAAGAATTTTAATCTCCCTTTTTGAGTCCCCGAGTGGGTCTGACTGAACCGAAAAATATTTATTCTCATACCACAGTGATAACAAAGGCACTCAGTTAATTTATAGCAAACATTACTGACATAATAAATCTTCTTTACAGGTTCTGTATAAAAAATGTAATAACACAATCCCCGTAAATATGACTGCCGACAGGCATTTTGAATTTTAGACAGAGCCCCAAGGCACTCGTTACCATCCCATGACGATAACAAACGTAGTCCTAGAAGTTCTGAACAAAAAACTGATTGCACCTAATTTCGGTATAAAATGGCCGTCGGCAGCCATTTTGAACTTCGGACCGCACCCCAAAACACTCGTTCTCGTCCCAATGTGATAACAAAGGTACTCAAAAACTTTCGTGAAAATCGGTTCATAAATACAGCCTCTAGCCCGAGCCGTATTGACATGTGCACTTACTGTGTATAAGTAGCACTGAATAAATAAATCAAAGTTCATCTAATTTGCATAATTTCTGCACGAGAAAAAAACCAATATTATATATGATGTATTATATATGATGTATTCCATATTACTAAACATTCATTCAATTTTTTTTTTCAAATCAGAACCACCATGTAGAAGTTCTGTACAAAAAACGGATTGTACCTGATTTCGGTACAAAATGGCCGCTGGCAGCCATCTTGAATTTCGTACCGCACCCCAAAACACTCGTTCTTGTCCCAAGGTGATAACAAAGGTACTCAAGAAGATTCGTGAAGATCTGTTCATAAATACAGCCCCTAGCCCGAGCCGTATTGACATGTGTACTTACTGTGTATAAGTAGTACTGAATAAACCAAAGTTCATCTAATTTGCATAATTTCAGCACGAGAAAAAATACCCGTATTATATGTCATGTATTCCATGTTACTAAACATTCACGCAAAAATTTATTCAAATCAGAACTTTCGTATAGACGTTCTGTACAAAAAACTGATTGCACTAATTTCGGTACAAAATGGCTGCCACCGGCCATCTTGAATTGCGGATCGCACCCAAAACACTCGTTCTCGTCCCACGTTGATAAAGGTACCCAAGAAGTTTCGTAAAGATCGGTTCATAAATACGGCCTCTAGCTAGAGCCGCTCAGAAGTTGTGTACAAAAAAACTGATTGTACCTAAATTCGGTACAAAATGGCCACCGGCTGCCATCTTGAATTTCGAACATCACCCAAACACACTCGTTCTCGTCCTAAGGTGATAACAAAGGTACCCAAGAAGTTTCGTGAAGATCAGTTCATACATATAGCCCCAAGCCCGAGCCGTATTGACATGTGTACTTACTGTGTATAACTAGCACTGAATAAATCAAAGTTCATCTAATTTGCATAATTTCTGCACGAGGAAATATGTGATGCATTCCATGGTACTAAACATTCATACAAAAATTTATTCAATTTAGAACTTTCATACAGAAGTTCTGTGCAAAAAACTGATTGCACTAATTTCGGTACAAAATTGCTGCCAGTGGCCATCTTGAATTTAGGGGTGCACGCAAAAACACTCGTTCTCGTCCCACGGTGATAACAAAGGTACCCAAGAAGTTTCGTAAAGATCGGTACATAAATACGGCCTCTCGCCCGAGTCGTATTGAATTGTTGACGGGCAGATAGACGTCCAGACGGACAGATGGACCATGACATCACCTCAAATTTGACTGTGTCAAAGGTGAGCTAATAAAATCAAATGAGAAAACAAAAAACAAAACTCTTAATCGGAATCAAAAAAGAAAGCATGCGAAGGTTGGGGTGGGGGCTGTGGAGGGGGTGGGGTTATGGGGGCAATGGCATTAAAAAAGATACTCGACTGTGTATGAAGTAAGACCGGCAGTTTATAACGTATCATAAATTGTAATGTGACACTCAATAGTACTGGCATTATATATATTTATATATACACCTGGAACTTAATTAAGCACCCCGTGTTTTTTCGCAGTGGTGTTAATAGAAACTGTCATTACTTTCATGCCATCTATCAGATGGCCAAAAGTGATTGTTTGCGGAAAGAATGGTCTATTGATAAATGAAAGACAACACCATGATGAAAATATGCAGTATTTTAATGGCACAAATTACACATATCTGTCACTAATGATGGAAAAATGTTCTCTCGACCAGTATGGTGCTCGAACGGTCCATGGTGAAACAATGCCGGTAATTACTGACAACAAAATGTAATTTGTGATCTCCTGAACACAGTAGCAGTGTCTGACGTCAGTAGCGAATGTATCCACCATGTGCCCGACCCCTCCTCCTAATGCTACCAGTGAGCCGTCTGATACGGCCCAGAGAACCTGGAACTTAATTAAGCACCCCATGTTTTTTCGCAGTGGTGTTAATACAAACTGTCATTACTTTCATGCCATCTATCAGATGGCCAAAAGTGATTGATTGCGGAAAGAATGGTCTATTTATAAATGAAAGACAACACAATGATGAAAATATGCAGTATTTTAATGGCACAAATTACACATATCTGTCACTAATGATGGAAAATGTTCTCTTGACCAGTATGGTGCTCGAATGGTCCTCCTAATGCTACCAGTGAGCCGTCTGATATGGCCCAGAGAACCTGGAACTTAATTACTGCTGCCACTCCTCATGCAATGCAGCTTCCAAATCGGCCAAATTCTGTACAGGCGGATCCCTTGTTTCCACACGACGCCCAAGAAAGTCCCAGATGTGTTCTAAGGGATTCAAATTGGGGCTCATTGCAGGCCATGGTAGAGTTGTAATGGCGTTGTTCTGAATGAATGCTCTCACGGCATGGGAACGACGTGTCCTTGCACTGTCGTCCACGAATAAAGGGCGAGTAGCCAATAGGTGGCTGTCAAAATGAGGCACGACAACCGGATTGAGAATGTCCCGGATGCACTGTTGACCAGTGAGATTCCCACGTACAGTAACCATATCAAGTTCATGGGCCGTAAGCAGTATTTCTATGCCTCCACGCTCTCATGCGACCATCCGTGACGTGAAGCAGGAATCTACTCTCGTCTGGCCAATAGACCCTCCTCCACATCCTGAGATTCCAATGTTGTGGTACCATACACCACTCCAAACGTCGTCTTTCATGCTGATTGGACAGAGCCAGACGCTTGATGACCCTACTGGACCTCATACCCAGTGCTTTGAGACGGTTTCGGACAGTTCTGTTGCACAAACGCCTGTTGGCGAGCCAAAGGCGTTTCAAAACCCCACTTAAAGCAAAGGGTTCTCGCCTAACGAGCCATGTTAGTCTCCGATCTTTCTGAGGAGGGGTCTTTTGGGGTAGTCCGGGCCTTGGTCGGTCCTTAACATCGTTGGTTTGTTGAAGTTTTTGGACAAGACTGCTGATGACAGAATGATTACAGCCAAGTTGCCTTCCAATAGATTTGAATGACATGTCTGTTGCATGCATGCCAACTATTTGCCATCTTAGTGCCCCTGGCAGTCTTCTCCTTGTAATTTCAACATTTATTGATCAAAGAAGTGACAAATTTTCTTGTTTTATATCCAGATATTGCATGTGGATGATAACGTTTTTTTGTGACATTCGTGGGAAGCATGCTTCACGTGGACGAGGGGGTGTGTTTGGGGTACGCTATCAACCAGTAAAGTCATGTTTCACTAGATGAAATGTACTGCAAGACATAGCAATCATTAAAACATAATAATCAATAACAGCAACTTCACTGTCATGAAACACTTCAAAAATATATTTGTGTTTTGCATGAATGGGATGAGGGTAATAGATATCCGATAGGGTGCAAGATATTTTTTTATGACATATCTGTAACTGGCTGTCGGCTTGTTCCATTGAGGCGTCAGAGGTCATAGACTATGAACTGAATCAAAGCATGAGACATTCCAGTCGTTTTTAGAAAAACCTAGACAAAAAAGTTGGCCTCGGGTGAAGAATTTAGTAACGCATGTTCATAATAAACAGATCGATAAAGCCGACCACATCCAATTAAGAGACGTCACAGGTGCACTGATCAAATCTGTAATGAGAAATTGGCGTTAATAAGAAAACCACTTATCCTGAGCAAATGCCAGTAACAGTTTATCAACAAATGTGGAACTCTGCAGAAGAGTGGAAGAAGGGGTGAAAATATTTCGAAAAAATACAAATGTCTGCGAGCGCGTGGGCCTTTTTGGTCAACTCTTATACGTTTTACGTTTCTTGTTGAAAAGCTTTGAATTCTCATCCACATACATCGTGTTATAAAACCAAGCTGTTTACCAGTGAAGAGCTGACGACACGTTGCTCAGCAAGAATTCCCTTTTCGGGGACATGAATTGCAGCAACGAAGCATCGTCTCATGGGCATATCGATGTGTACATTAGATAAACATTCTCTGTTTAATGTCAAAAATCTAATATGATTGTCTCATTGGCCTGAATTCGTTTACATGACTAGTGTCGGTGTGATTCAATAAAAGCGTCATCGCACTGTCTTCAAAGTTGTGCATAAATTGTTATAAAGGTCTTCGGTAGTGTACACAGCCCCGTGTACACCATCAGACGTTTATTTACCCTGAGCGCAGCCGACGTTAAATAAAGTTCTGACAGGGCACATGGATCTGTCAAAGGCCTATATGACGAATTTGTATTACTGAAAAACTATTATAATCACACTTAAACATGCACTGTTTCAAAATGTTCCGAGTGGAGTGACATAATTATTTTGAGCCAGCTTCTTCCCAGTGTAGTGATGCAATCTGAATTAACTGTAGAGCGTCGTGTTTTATTGTTACCCCGGCAAAACCCCCAACCAAAGCTGTAGGTACCCCACCGATCTCTATACAACTGTATTTTCCTGGACTGCCGAAACATTATTGACAAACGTCATTACTCAGTCTACCCCCTTCCCCAAAGGTGATGACAAGTCAAACAACGTGGTAACTTCTCCCTTCGATAACGTTTGATGCGAAGCGTACCAGCTTTCACTTCATCAAACGTCGTGGTGTTTACCTGGCAGGAAAACTAGATACAGGACATCAACTTTCAATCTCGGGTCTTATTTGAATAATATTTCAAATATGTTGTAAATATTCCCGTAAGAAATATGCACATCATCAACATCTTCCCTTTTCACGTGCTTCAATTTATATTCTTTAACCCTTTGAACCCTGGTGGCATCTTCCATGTCAGTTCAGTGGCAGCAATTGGAAGAGTCCATACTCATTATTTGGAGGGTAGACCAATTAATATTTTCAACGTGCAGTCTTAGGGACTGCACGTTAAAAATATTGATTGGTCTCTTTCACACATTCAAATTATTTTAACACACTAAACTCCTGAAATTGGAAATGTCTATCTCAGGCCAGAAGGCAGTCGGGGAGATGGGTGGGTGGTTCGCCTTCCCCACCCATGAAGACGTGCGTCGAAATATTTGTTGTCCGTGGGAAAACTGTTGGTCGTTCGAACGCCTACATTTTCTCTGATAGCCGCTAATTTCGAAAAAACACGTAAATAATTTGGCAAAACCACAATTTTCATTATGCAAAATACCATTATGTTTTAAATGTCCTTTTTATGAAAGCGCTCATTATACGTATCGTGTAGTCATGTACATGAATAAAAATTGTGTATTATTATTTTATAAAGAATTATTTCATTAAATGAAATTAATTCTTTAAAACAATTATAATAAACGAATGTTTCGTTTTTTATTGTTTTAAAGACGTATATTGAGTTTGATTTCAAGTTTGTGCCGGCGGTCAGCGACACGGGAACACTGCCGGGAAATTATAACTCTCGTCCCATCATGTCAAGAAGTTTTGCGATCCTAGCTTCGGGCCGGGTCGATCTTGTTGGGAAAATTAACCACTTCAATAAAAACACAGATATCTCTTACGCTGTTGGTTGATCGGCTTTACGAAAGCTGTTGAAGAAAGTATTCTCAAACAGACCTCGAGTGAAATGTGTGTCCAGAGTGCTCGTCGCAACGTCCCTTGACGTTTCCTTTTCAAGTTTGTAAAATTATCGCCTCGAAATTCTGCGCATGTCAAGCGAATCTCGTTTGAGGCAGACATGATATATAAATTTGGGAACGACGATGCTCTCGTTTTCAGGTGAACCAGAATTGCCGGGAAAACTAGGGCGGTTTTGAGGAGCTCTTTGTTGTAGTCATATAAAAAATAGAGGATCTCTAACGAGTCTCAATTTCATATGAAATCAAGCCAGAAAATGAGCAGACTGTCATCTTCAAAATGAGGTCCCCAGATGATGAATTTAGTGATGCTGCCCTGCACAGCAGGGTAGCATCACTAAATTTACCCTCTGTGAACCTCAATCTGAATCAGGGTTTCAAAACTAATCAGAAAGAGGTACCCAGAGGATAAATTGGCCCACTGTATGGGATAGCATCACCAAATTCACCCTTTGGGGACATCATTCTGCAAATGTCATACTGCTTATTTTCAGGCTTGTATGAAATTCATGTATCGAGTTCACTGAAGTTGTTCTGGGCCGAGGTTTACCGAGGTTTACCGAGGCTCAGGTCGATTTTAGTGAACTGGGTCCAGAAATTTCATGTCAAATCGTGACGAATTGGACATTTTTGTCACATAATGTGTAATTTAACTTTTTCAACTAAAGTTGGCCGGCAATGTTCTCAAAAATTGCCATCCAAATTTTATTAATTTTTTTTCAATTTTTGCCTAAAAACATAGCTTATGACCCCCATTGAAACGAGATGCCATAAGCTATGTTTTCGAGACAAAATGAAACTATTTTGTTATTCAGGAAATGTTTCCTGCAAATGTCGTCTGCTATTTGCATTAGGAAGACAGTTAATGAAAAATAACAGATTATTTCAATTCCAACTTACTCATAACGTTATCACGTCGACGTTGAATTATGACGTAATTATCGTATTAGACGTGTTGTGAATGATATTTTCCGTAATGAGCTATTTGATGGTGATTATGTAATTAAGTCAAATATTGATAATCAATTTTGGTTTCACCTTTTAGTTTGGTCACTGATTGTCGACTGTACTTACACCCTCTCTTGGAGAAGAATATTATTGATTTGTATTGAACTAGATATCCAAACTGCCAACTAGTGTTTATAGTTTTAGTTTCAAAAATATTTTTTACCATAAATCTATTAACACCCAAGAAGTAAATTGTATAAAGACAATATTTAAAGAACCCGACAGTAGTCCGAGAGCTAACAAATGATCGTTTCCACAAACCAATATATGAATACACAATATAGTTAGAATTACAAGTGTTAGCTAACAGCTTGGCCGACCCCAAAGGCAATAAATAATAATTCAGTACCTCAAACTTTGCATACGTTACAGAATAAACATATAAGTAAAGGATAAAGAGAATCCCAAGATTTACTGTTGCTAATACAAAAACAGAAACCAAATCCAAAAGAGAATTTAAAAGAGCCGTGTTAGAACTGTTGAACATCTGCGGCAATGTACCCTTTACCAAAACGGCAGACACCGCTACACGGAGATAGGCACTGCTAACAATATTTACTGCACCCCCCCCCCCCCTCCACCGGACCCTGAAGAAAAAGAGTGCAACTGTAGAACACAGTAAGGCATCACTGAATTATCTCGTTATGAAAAACGACTGTCGATAAAGTATTTACCCTGAAATTATTAGACCGGCAAGGAAGGTCCTATTAAGAGAATGAATGAATGAATGAATCTTTATTTTGCAGTACACTATTATATGATAAGTTCATAATGAAAATAAAGTATTATACAAGGTAATAGTCTACTGCATGGAAACGGCATAGCCATAAAGGCTGTCTTCCTGCCGCTCCCATGTAAAAAAAAACAAACAAAAAAACACATTTGTTCTGACATCAGAGTTGGAGGTGGGGGTGGTCGAGCCTAGTTTTTTTCCCCCGGTTGTGAGTGTAGCATGGGTTAATGACCAGAACCCATGTAAAAAAAACCCCAAAAAACAAACAAACAAAAAAACACATTTGTTCTGACATCAGAGTTGGAGGTGGGGGTGGTCGAGCCTAGTTTTTTTCCCCGGTTGTGAGTGTAGCATGGGTTAATGACCAGAACTATACGGTTAGGGTTGAAGGTCGATGTGGAGAGATCCAGAGGGGTTAGTGATGCAGTCAGGACATTGTGGATTGGTGCAGGGAGTGTTAGTCAAATATGAACTTAGTGCGTTCTCTCTTAATCTGTTCTTGAATTGGGACCTATTGTACTGTTGAGTTAATGGAGGGATTTCGTTCCAAAGACGTGGGAAAGAATGGAGAGGTAAGTCGGATGAAAAACTAGTTCTGGGCTTACGAATAAGTATTTTGCCAGACTGCCTTGTGTTCATGCCCGACGGATTATGGTATATTCCAAACGTTTCGTCAAAGGAAACAGGTAATTTGTTATTGCACCGGTCGTGCATGAACAAAAGCGTCTGCAATTTGTGGAGATCGTGGAATTTTAGTATTCGACAGCTTTTAAAAAGTGGATCAGTATGGGATGTGTAAGATTTATTCGCTATAATTCGGATAGCCTTCTTTTGCAAGCCACAAATCCTACTAACAAAGGGAGAATGTCCCCATACAAGAATACCATACGTTAAGTGACTATGGATTAAGGAAAAGTATAGTGTTCTTAATGCATGTAGTGGGAGAAATCGTTTTCCTCGGTTTATGGCATATATTGCTCTAGCTATTTTTAGGCAAACGGCTGAAACGTGCTGCTTAAATTTTAGATTTTCATCCAAGTGGATTCCTAAAAACTTGAGTGTTGTTTCCTCTTGCTCATTTCCGATTAGTTGTATGTTTGTGTTATTAATGGCTATGCTCTTGTCTCTGGCAGTGTATAAATCACCGTGGGGTGTAATAATATAAATTTGGTTTTAGAAGCATTAAGAGCCAGCTTGTTAGCAGCACACCATTCCTGTATTTTCAAAAGTTCAGAATTTGCATTTCCAATGAGATCATTCACGTTATTTGATGACACATAACCTGTGGTGTCATCTGCAAATGACAAAATTTTTAATAATGTTGAATTGCTGATATCATTAACGTAAAGCAGAAAAGGATAGGGCCTAGGATGGACCCTTGTGGCACACCTGTAGTTGTGCGTTCCCTATCCGATTCTTTATCATTGAATGGTACAAATTGACTTCTTCCAGTTAAATAGTTTTCGAACCAAGAATTTGCCCCACTTCTAATACCATAGTGGTGCAATTTTTTAAGCAAAGTGTTGTGATTAGTACTATCGAAGGCTTTGGAAAAGTCTAGGAAGATGGAGAGGGTTCAGTCTTTCGTCCTTTTGTCGTTCTGAGCGGCGACATCATTTACTAAGTGCAAAATGGGATGTATAGTTGATTGGTGTTTTCTGAAACCAAACTGACACCGGTAGATGATGCTTTGTTCATCCAAAAATAGTTGCAAACGCACTTGCATTATTTTTTCAAGTATTTTTGAAAACGTGGGAAGAATACTGATTGGCCTATAATTATTAAATATGTGAGGGTCCCCGCTTTTGAATATGGGTATTATTTTAGCGACTTTCATTTTGGTCCGCACCACGCCCGTCGAGAAGGAGAGATTGATGATATGGGTGAGAGTGGCTTTGTTATTTCAAAGCTTATCTCTTTCAGTAGCCTAGTCGACATGCTATCACAATCTTTGGTATGTTTTCCACTTGGGCTTTGAATACAGAGAATTACTTCTTGTTCATTGGTGGGTGATATAAAAAATGAGTCAGTGCAACTATCCCCAATGTATTCTGAGAAATGCCGTGATGGTGTTGGTATTTGATTACTTATTGATTTGCCAATGTTCGCAAAGAAAGTGTTAAATTTATTGGCTATTTCTTTAACATCGGTCAATTCAGAATTTTCGTCGATGAAAGAAGAGGGTAGTGTATGAGCACATTTCATTTTATTGATGGCTTTGCGTAAGATTTCCCATGTTTTTTTAGCATTATTTTTGTTTTGGGATAATACCTTACTGTAGTAGTCTGCTTTGCTCTTTCGTTTTAATCGATTAAACATTTGGCAATACCTTTTGTATTCGTCTACAATCTGAGGATTTCTGGACTTTAACTTTTTGACATACAGTTTGTTTTTGTTGAGGGATGATTGTAAAAGTCCAGTTGTCATCCAAGGTTCACGTTTTACAAATTTCTTTGGGATTGGCGTGGTTTTGATTGGAAATGCAGTGTCAAAATGTCTATAAAAGATATTAAGAAATGAATTATGTGCTTCATTAGGGCAGTTAGTATTAAGTATATCCGAAAAATCGGTTGTCGAAAGAAGGTCCTTAAAATAGTTAATATTCGTTCGGTTAAATGCACGTTTTTGTGTTTCAGTAGTTTGAAGAGTAACTTTGTCCGACTCTTCCAAATAAAATGTTGCAAAGTGGTCACTTACATCTGTAATAATAATACCCGATTTGTTTTCCTTGTTGGCATCACTGAAGATATGGTCTATTAACGTTGCAGTAGAGTGTGTGACCCTTGTTGGTCTCGTGATAGCCGGTAAGAAACCGGCACTAAACATAGAATCAACATACGTACCGGTTTTAGAGTGATTATTAAAATTTAAGATGTCAATATTAAAGTCACCCATTACATAAGCATTTTTGTTACTAAGGTTAATTTTCTCCAGGAGCAGGCCTAAATTAGACAGAAATAAATCGAGGTCTGCTTTCGGTGCAGTATTGGGTCTGTAGATAATACCGACTATACATTTTTCATTTGAAGTAATTTCAATAAATAATGATTCAAAAACATGGGGAATGAAGATAGAGAGGTCCTTGCATATTTTGAATGATAAATTTTCTTTTATGAAAAAGCCAACGCCACCTCTTCCGTTGTCATTGGAAGGGCGAGAAGTGTAAATAAGAGGATGATACCCTTCTAGCTCATAACTTACTTCTTCTTTGATGCTAAAAGTTTCAGTCATACCTATTATATCAAAGCAATTTTCGTTTGCCTGAAGATCACATAGTAAGCAACGAAGGTTTTCAAAATTGGCATTTAAGCTACGGCAATTAATATTAAAAAGAGACATTGATTTATTTTTGACTGACACATTATCTTTGAAGTCATTAGGTGTGTAATACCTGTAGCTCTGATTATCAATGGTAAAGGGTGGGCTTGGGTCATCGGTACTGTTCGATATAGCGTCATTAAATTTTGATACAAAATCAAAAGTACTAAGAAGCATGTAAGTGTTGAGAAAACACCTATAAGATGAGTAGAAAATAAAGCGAAGTTTCCTTTCGTTACTTTTAATAAACGAAAACAATAGACAACTTTGGGGGCTGTCTATTATTTTTGTTTATTAAAAGTTACAAAAGGAAACTGCGCTTCTTATTATAAGCTAATTAGAACCAATTGAGTAACCGACCACTTTTACTTTTTCTTTAGCGAATGTGTTCTTACAGTAGTTTGAAAGTTTTTATTCTTTCTAGGAAAAAAATTAGCAAATCTTTCCTCCTAGATTAATATATTAATGGAAAAGAAATTGTTAGTATTACATGTATATGTCACGATGCGCACACGGTTGATATGATGAACAGAAAAAAGTTACACAACATCATAAGATGGCGAAAGCGCCGTTTTCTTATTTTTAAATGGTGTAAACAGAGAATAATAGCCAATCGTTCAACCTGATTGGGAAATAAATGGAAAAGGCTAGCTTCTGTATTTTTAACCCTTTACCTAACTTGAAAAGCAGACGACACTTGCAAAAAAAATTCTTGAATAACTAATAATAATATATATATAATAATAAATCCAACGAGGGGTCATAACCTATGTTTTTGAGACAAAAAATGAAAAAAATAATGAAAATTAATTGGCGATATTTGAGAATAGCGCTGGTCGGTTTTGGCCGTTACGTTGGGTAAAGGGTTAAATGCACACATCCATGAAACAATTTCGTGAACTTTTCGAAATTTAAATTTTTCTATCAGCTTCCCACATCCTTTTTATGTTTAGTTTGCCGACAACTATAAAAAATAAAAGGGGGCTAACTTTCCTGTAAATCTCTTCCAATGGCGACAATTGTCAGCCTTGGTTTCACGAGTCTCTCCATTCGTGTAAAATCCCAATCCACAACGAGCTCAGAAAAGAATTTAACATCTGAGTAAAAAGTGCTTGGAAGCTTCGCTATATAATGCATATTACTACGACACTTTATTGATCTGGGCTGTCATGTTCCGTCGAATTGACTTGATCAGATCAGTCGGATCAAGCAAGAAGCTGGGTGCGTCATGGTTGATCTGGGTGATTTGGTCGAGCCAACGAGACTGAATTTAACAATCCAGAGTGATTGAGTGTTGTAAAATGTGTTCATTATATAACATTGGATACGCCTAAAAAGTTAAAAATCTATTTTTCAGGCCTTCCAACGTGGTCCTTTTGGCTGCCGCATGCTTTCTTTTTATAACCAATGCAAACTGAAAAAATAACAATTAAATGGTTTATGTCTGATATTTTACCCAAGTTAATGAAATTGATAATTTGTTTCTAAAGTGCAACAAGGCTTTGCAATGCTTCAGAATATTCCTCATATTGCACTTATTTGAACATTGATTTTAACAATTGATTTTAACAAATAGGTGAATCAATCTTCCAAAGATGTTATATGTGAAATATAAAAGCTTTTGGAGCAGTGGTTTGGGAGAAGAAAATTCTTTAATGTTTTTCCCATTACCCACAGTGTTAAAAAATGATGACTCAGCACTTTTCAAAGTCCCGGAAAAGTACTCTGTGATAAAACCGATGGGAATTTTTTTGACCATTCATTTCTGCTGGTCCTAAGGAAGCTTCACACCAAATAAAAATTCTCAGTGCCGTGCAGTTTTTAAGATATGGGCATTTTAATTTTTTTCTATGTTTAGCTCTTGTAGTTCCCATGGGGCGACGGGAACATTTTTTGGCATAAATTAAGTACTTATGACCCAATAAGCCCTCACATCAAATTTGGTTCAAATCAGCCTCTCGGTTTGGAAAATAGAAATTTCAGTCGGGCTAAAATTCTTGCCCCACCCATAACGACGGCAAATATATCCCCTCGAGTCTACACCCCAAAAGGAAGCTGCGCACCAAATATCAAGTCTCTGCTACTGCTGGTTCATGAGAAGAAGATTTTTTAAGATTTAGGCACACTTTTTGGGCGTGGCCTTACTAGGTGGGGCATCTTGATTTCAACAAAATCAACATGCGATGTCATAACAAACAATCATCTCAAATTTTACTTAAATCGGTTCAGCAGTTTTGGAGGAGAAGACGCAAACACCATGTTCACGGACGACGGACGGACGGACGGCAGACGGTGAGTGATCACTATAGCTCACATGCAATTTTACAAAAATATGGCCTGAGAAACAGAAGATCTATTTTGTGGGGCCATATTAAAAAAAGTTAATACGATACTCGATACGTAAACAAAAAAGAAATTATAAAATGAATGTTCAGCGTAAAATCACTGGAGTTCTTACTTCGCGTTTGTAAATTTGTCGCCTCGAAAATCTGAACACATCAGTGACAACACGTGAGCCTCGTTTGACGCAGGCATGACATGGAATTGGAATAGTTGAGACTCTCGTTTTCCGGCGAGCCCGAAGTGACGAGTAAACTACAGCGGTATTGAGTTACTGTGTGTGGTAATCATATAACAGAGTGATTTCTCTAATTTTAGTTCGAAAAAAATGTATAAATCTGGCTAAAACGAATAATGCTTCTGTGAATATGGGATGCCAGCATCAATGTATTGGACTCCAGAGCAAACCAATGCATTGAAATACTATTCTTGGCAAGAAGAATCTTTCTTGTATCATGTTCCGAAATTGTTTCAGGGTTTCGTGATGATGGTTGCCGAGACTCTCGGCAATTGTTGTCTCGAAATCATGACATAGTTTTCAAGTTTAGTGTTCGACGACTGGGGAGGCTGATCAGTGGGACAAGCGATGATATTCCCGGGGGCCGCCGTACTCGGCAGCCACACTAAACTTCAACACTGCCCTCCTAATCGGTAATCGGTAGGTTGTGATGGCAGGACCGTGTGGTATACCTGTCACTGCGGTGTTTGGGCGTAGGGTTGTACGGATTTTATCTTTTTGATTGTTGATGCCTAACTTCACACCACCTTAGAATGGGACGCACAAAAGAAAATTTATGTCTGACATGTCTGCTTTGCCGATCCTAGACACAAACCTTTGGTCTCCAATTTGAATCGACTTGGCAGTCATCCATCCACATCCGTAACTGTATATATTCTCCATTCTTTTTTTTCTATCCAATCCAGAAAATAAGCAGACTGTTATCTGCAAAATGAGGTTCCCAGAGGATGAATTTGGCACAGCAGGGTAGCATCACTAAATTTACCCTCAGTCGGAATCAGGGTATCAAACCTGAACAGAAAGAGGTACCCAGAGGATAAATTGGCCCATTGTATGGGATAGCATCAGCAAATTCACCTTCTGGGAACCTCATTCTGCAAATGACAGACTGCTTATTTTCTGGCTTGTTTCTGTCTGTTGTTTCATTTCTCTCATTCTACTCATAATGAAAAATTATATTGGATCCCGCCGGAGTCTTGTAACGAAACTGTGTATATTTGCCACCATGCAGGAGATGACTTTACAAAAGCTTAAAGCTTGTTGTCGAATCGTGTTCATCTGTTGTGTTTACTTTCAATATTTCTTTTTGTGTTTTATATTACTGTTCGTATAAGATTCACAGCGTATGTAAAATTTAAGAGTTTATTTTTCCAAATAAAATATTGCTACTAATGTTCTGGGATCTCTGAAGCACTGTCTACGCTCAATCGTAGGTCGTGAATATGACGTTTCTTTGCAATAAGTCACGGCAAATAAAAACAAATTACTCCTGTTTAGTTGAACCCTGGTGGTATCTTCCATGTCAGTTCAATGTTAGCAATTGGAAGAGTCCATATTTATTATTTAGGGGTAGACCAATTAATATTTTCAACGTTCGGCCTTTGGGCTGAACGTTGAAAATATTGATTGGTCTAGCCCACACTTTAACTTAACAGCCATCTTACTAATTGAATCATGTTTCTGGACCGCAAAAGCGGTCTCTCGGGTTCAAAGGATAAATAATATCTGCCAGATTATTCTTTATTGTTCTTGTAAATAGATTTCTAAATTAACAGCAAGTGACTCCGAACAGTAATAACGTTAAGGCTGAAAGGACGTGGAAATCAGTTCCCGTTTCCATACTGGATTTTTATGCACAATGGCTAATCATGACCGCGACAGTTTTACTGGTGGAGGAAGCCGGAGTACCCAGAGAGAACCACTGAGCAACGGCGAGCAACTGTCAGCTCCCCAACATATGAACTCCACACAAGCAGGTTTAGCATTGGTTGAAGACAAGTGCACCATCGACGTGCACTACGCCTTAGTGCACAACGTCACCGTGCCCCCACGCGGGCAATGGAGATGAAGTGTCCTGCCCAAGGACACAACGCGGTTGCCGCAGGTAGGATTCGAACCGAGGACCTCTCGGCTTGCAGCCTGCATCCCTACCTACTGAGCCACCGCGCCCCCTCCATACTTGATCTCAAAAGAAATGTACATAAATTGACTGAATGACACTCAAAAGAAATGTACATAAATTGACTGAATGACAAATGTTTTTTATGAAGTCGAATCGTTCAGAGTTGTTGTTTTCCGAATTGAACTGTGGGGTGGACGATCAATCAAGAGCACGAGACTGCCAAGCTCAATACGTAGTAACGAACTAGCGGCGTCGAGTTTCTGAGAAAATAAGGCAGTCAGGGAGTTGCCCCGTTTTATATTCTTTTATTGAATTTTGCCCACATTCGAAATACCATTTTTTGTTTTTTTTAAGACCAAACAAAAATAATAAGAATAATATATTGCTAAATTTTGGTTTTTATCGAAAACATGAATCATCACGGTCAACAAACTTGGTTCTCTCACAGACCCTCGTTTTCTTCCAGAAACTTAAAAATAGTTGGACAGACTGGTTGCATTTGTTTAAAATCACTAAACATAGTCGAACAGATAGTATTCTACCTGATTTGCGAACTTCCCAAATACCATATAGTAGGATCAAGGTGTAAGTTCTCAGAATGTTCTCTAATGCAACAGTTAGATAATACCATTAATAGGCAGAGGCGGGGGCGCGGTGGCTCAGTAGGTAGAGGTGCAGGTTGCAAGCCGAGAGGTCCTCGGTTCGAATCCCACCTGCGGCAACCGCGTTGTGTCCTTGGGCAAGACACTTCACCCCGCTTGCCTACATGGGGGCACGATGACGCTGTGTACTAAGGCGTATTGCACGTCGATGGTGCACATGTCTTCAATCAATCTAACCCTGCCTGTGCCGCGGTGCAGAGTTCAGAGTTACGATGTTGGGGAGCTGACAGCTGCTCGTCGTTGCTCGGTGGTTCTCTCCGGGTATTCCGGCTTCCTCCACCCGTAAAACTGTCACCGACATGATATGACCCTGGCTGTTAATGTGTCGTTAAACCAAAATAAAAAAAAAAAAAAAAAAAAAAAATAGGCAGAGGCGAAAAATGACGGATCAATGAAAACAATACTAAAAGACACCGGAACGTGCTTGGAATTCGGAAGTGCGACTCATACCCTTCCTGAGCATTTTAAAACTCAGACATAAAATGAAGGTTTATATACTAGCAGAAAACAGAAACCCAAGTTTTTTTCTGTGGTAAATATTTCAAATCTGTTCTGGATGATTATTTCATTGTTTGGATTATTACTGATTAAATTTTGACGAGTTTTGTTGTCTTACCACAGACGGCGTTTGCGTTTTAGCGTTCAAACGTGTGTACCCTATGCCATTTCCTGATCAAAATCAGTAGAGGTTGTGCACATCCTGGGCTTCAGTCGCTGCTCTAACTCTCCGTACCATTGAGCCCATCAAGTTGTTTATGGTTCTGTGTGGGATGTTATTCCACCCATGAAGAAGGGCCTGCGTGAGCTGAGCGAAGTTGTTTGGGACGTTGACGCTCTTCCTGATCCCCCTGTCCAGCTCGTCCCATAAATGCTTGATCGGGGACAAATCTGGACTGTAGGGTGGCCAATCGAGAACTGGGTTTTAGTTAAGGAAGTCACGACAAACCCTAGCAACTCGCAGCTTCACATTATCCTGCTGCAACGTATGGGTTACGCGCATGGATAAGTGGAAGGACGTGAGGCATGAGGACCTGATCCCGATATCTTAAGATTGCCCTGGATGACCAAGGTGGGGTGTTTTCACGCCATAAGAAATCCCCCCCAAACCAAAACAGACCCCCCCCCCGAATCCGTCGTTTTCCTTAATGCACGCGTCAGAAATATCGCTCACCTCGACGTCGATAGCAACGTTGCCGTCCATCTGACCTGTAAAGCGAACCGAGACTCGTCAGTGAATAATACACGTCTCCAGTGGGCCAAGTGAAACCTATCTGGTGCATGTGTCCGCAGCCACTGCAATCGACGTTAACGTCGCCTGTATGTAAGTTGCGAACCAACATAGGGACGTCGCGACCTTAAATTGAACTCCCGCAACCGATTCCTAACTGTTCGTGGACACAATCGGCTATCATGAGAGCCTACAACCTGACTCGGTGTTTCTGTCGCCGTCTGAAATCGGTTACGGAAGTGTGAGAGACGTATGCCTCAAACTTGACGTGGCGACGTAACTTATGGATGCCCGCTCCTGGGACGGTCAGCTAATCTTTCTGTGGCTCGGAGACGTCCAACTAAACGAGCTATTGTTGACTCATGGAACCCAAATTGCTGAGCGAGGAGACGTCGCGATTGACCCTGCATAATTAGAGCAATAGCCCTACCCCTATTTATTTCTGACATTTGCGGCATTTGGTTTTTCAATCAAGTTGAAATGAAATGTTGTGCAATCGATGTGTACTGTCCAAAAACTTCGATTGGGTGTGGTTTTCAAGCCCACAGCACGCGAGAGTGCCCCGGATACACGCTTTGTCGAAAAAATCTGTTGAAAGCATGCTGCGTCGCACGTGGTCATGGTTGACCGAATTTTAACCAAAGACTCTTCAGTCAGAAAACTGAGGTAGCTGTGTGTCAAATTTGAATACATTTGGTCCACGGATAAAAAAAATTATATTACCAAAACTGAACTTCAGTTTCGAACTGATCAGAGATAACGCCGGTAGTCGAGTTTTATTTGTTAAATATCACAGGCGGAAATCTCCTTATTGGCAATATTTGAACTGTCATAGCTGTCATCAACCCATAAATCGCACTTCCATGATACTCACAGGCATCACATGATGCTGAAGTTGCAGAATTGTAAACTCTACCACACAATTCCCCCGGTTAACAGAACCCCCGACGGAATGTGTTTGTGGAACAACCACTCCGTGGCAGTACAAGTCTCTAACAATGGTGACTGCCACGTCATGGGGGCTTTCCCTAACTATTCCGCTGACTGGTAGTCACGTAATCGGGTTTGGCATCGAAAATCTGGTGGATATAAGCACCGATTTATGCGTGTTTAAACAAGTTGTATCTGGGCTCCTGACGAGTACGAACCCACCTGGAAGTAGAAAGGTGGATGCCGCCACTGGTCTTAAATGAACGTTGTTGTATTATACATGCCAGAGACAACAGTAGGCGCGGTGAGAGTGTACATTTTGTTTCAAAAATAAAAATCGTAGATAACTGGTAAACTGGTCTTCGTTGTGCTGAACACGACAAGTTCGTGGGGTAACCAACCTGAACTCAGAATCTGGAGCCTGTGCCTGATATCGTCTGGTAAGGAATCACAAAACGCCTCGGGCTGATGGGAATTCGCAGTTGATGGGGTTTCGTAGTTCTCTCAGTAATCACAACAATCTGAGTCCGAACTTACGATCGTAGATCGATAGACTTTCACTTAATTCCGCAACACATCGTGTAACGTTGAATACACACAGAAATCATGATATAAATGTCATAAACTGTACAATTGGAGCTTTTGCAGTTATCCTTCTTTGAGAAAAAACATATCACACTGCACATAGCTTTAAAATCATTTCTTCTGGAAAATTATCAAGGGTTTTGCATACACAACATGTGTGGTGGGGTTTAGTGAAAAAAAAAGGAAAAAGTGTTCTGTGCAGCAGCCTGAGTCAAATAAAATTCGGCGGGAGGGGTAGGGGGCTCTATTTTCACGTGATTGCGGGTGAACATAATTAGTTCCAGTTATTATTATAATTGTCTGATTAAACACGCGCTACCCAGAAACCCAGAACTTTATTTATTTAAAAGTACCAGCCCATTGACAAATCTAGTATGGCACTCTTATCTTTTTTCGTACGGAATAGAGCTGTACCGTGGCTCTGGTGTACTCATAATTAACCTCTACCTAACCTATCAGTCATATCAACACTATTATCAGTAAAACTAGTCCTCAATTTTTTTAAGTAAAAAAATAAATTTGAATCACTTTAGATATTGGAGTAAACTGTTCTCAGATGAGGAAAAAAACTGATTTTTAAAAAAAAAAAATTAGAATAAGCTTTCTGTGTTATCAATTACATTTCAATCTCTTTTCTTTTAATTAACCCTTTACCTAACATGAAAAGCAGACGACACTTGCAAAAATAATTCTTGAATAACTAATTTTTTTCATTTTTTGTCTCAAAAACATAGGTTATGACCCCTCATTGGAACGAGCTCGTCGAGCTCGTTCCAATGAGGGGCCATAACCTATGTTTTTGAGACAAAAAATGAAAAAATAATTAAAATTAATAGGCGATTTTTGAGAATAGCGCTGGCCGGTTTTGGCCGTTACGTTGGGTAAAGGGTTAAAAAAAAAGAAACAAAAATACAACAAAATTATACTGAATCGTTTATACAATTATTTTTTGCCTTAGTATCAATAAAAAAAAAACTCAACAATGTTTTGTGAGAATAATACCGTGATAATGAACTTCAAAAAAGGCAATCTATTTCAAAGATATGTCTCTGCACGATTCGAATGAAAAGTTAAATCTTTATTATAATTCAAGTGGAAATATGCTCAATAAGACTCGTGAATATAGACAACATAGATGTGTCATAGTGGATAAAAACAATCAGAAAGTGGTTTTCCGAAGTCTTCCTCATCCCGCAGAGATCTCAGAAAAAAATCGAGCAGTCAGACATTACAGAACCACATAATAATCACCTCGTCTTTGACTCGTTGGAAGGATGTCGGGTGCATGTGTTCAAAATACGACGGGGAATGGTTCATGGCAACGAATAGAACTTTAAATGCACTGAATACATTCTAGGTCGACCCACATTGTACATTTGGAACGCGATTTGTGAATATTATCAGACCGAAACGGGAAACGTTGGTACAATTTGATTATGAAACAGCCTCTTCTCAAACCATTCATCTAAAATAGCCAGATTTTCGCAAAACATAAGCTCAAAGAGAACAGAAGACGGTGGAAGGTTGGAATTATGTTCAAGAGTTCTGCGAAGACCACTTAAATTTCAGCTTGCAGTATATCTTTTTAATGAGACATTGCCAACGTGAAAGGGGTAGTCAGTATATCAGAATTTTTCCATACATATCATGGCTACCATCAGTGATGCAGAAGTGGAACAACTTCGTAAAGTCGCGTTCATTCCGTTCATCGAAAGCAATTACAAGATGAATCCTTATTTTCTAACCCCCAAAATTCACGTGTTCGAGAGATAGGATGAATTATTGGCACACGACAAGACATGCAACATGCATGAGGTTCAAGGCTTGATGTATCTCAATAACAATGGCACAAATTTACAAGATTTTAAATTCTCATTATCACGAAAAAGTTCACGAAAAATGTATCTCAGTGAAATCTCGAATAAGAAGCAAAGAAGATAAAAAAAACTGTTTTTTCAAGCACTTCGTAGTGTGGTGAATTGAATTTTAATTTGTTTGGACGGATGAGTTGTTACAGAGTTACTTCCCTTGAACCTACCCATTTGACAAGGTTTTTTTTAAACTGAACCCTGAACGCAATGATGTAAAAATCAGAAAACACTGCGCAAGCGAATGCAAGTTTCAGAGAACGATTTACGCGATTTCTCTTCTATAGTTTTCTGAGTGCACAATTAGTTTGTAATTTTTTGTTGTGTGTGAAAAAACTGGCACTTTTTTTCATTTACTGTTTCCGTGTTTAAACCATCGAGATATAATGTGATACATATGCGAATTCTGAACACATCGAGTATAGATTTATTTTCGGGAAAGGTCCTCTTGGGGGAGGCGCTATTGAGATTTAACGGCACTTCATGCCATGCGAGACTCGAAGTTTTATTTTTATATGAATGATCTCTTCGCGTTGTGGTCACGATTGGGCATTGTGAAAAATATGTGACCTTAAGCACCAATAAATAACATATTTTTTTGACACAACCTCTGTACATATCTGCCATAGAAAAAATTTGTAAAAAAATCTCATTTCAAGACCCTTTTTTTCTGCTATCGATGGATGACGGAACAAAATCAGTTGAAATTCGCGTTTTGTGATCAGAAAATACAAAAATATTTAAAAATTTTAGCATATTTCTTTTTTTTGCACATCTCCTACATTCGGCAGAAAGTAATAATATTTGTACACAACTGCAAACATGAATAAGGTCCTTGATTACCCCACCGAGCTAAAAGACACCCTTGATGTCACATAAATATCACAGGTGTTCGACATGTGCAATGATCATGAAAAATAATGTATTAGACGTTTGTTTTAGAAATTATATATTTTCCTTTGATTATGTATATATAAGAGTGAAAAGGTACACAACTCCCTAGCTTGGAAGATTTTGACCTGCCTTCTTCAAATTCACAGAAAAACCGAATGCGTCAATTTGAGGTCAAGATATTTATGTCATCCGACAACTAAGACGTTAAGCTTTACTTTGGTATACCACTTCCCCAATAAAATTCTCTTTTAATGCTAAAACGCCGGGTGAAATATATCTCTGAGATGACTCCCTTTTTCTTGGTCGGACATGGCTGTTGACAGACTTCCCATTGGTTGCTATATTTATGACAGAAAAATACGGAGAATCATTCATTTTATTTTTAATTATCGACCATTCGGATGACGAGTTCAGGTTTATCTACCAATGGGATGGCGAGGTCAAATTCGATGCGGCATAATACAAGTATGTCGACGGGAGGAATTTACGATTTGTGTTGAAGGCAATTTGCAATACAAATTTTCAATTTTATAATATTCAAGAGGTCCTGAAGCCCCAATACCATATTGTGTAATTAGTGTGGTGAAGTTTAGATAGAGCGACAATCGTAGTTAGAAAATGGGTAGTTTCGTTCGATATATTTGATCAATTGTTTTGATCGGCCCCAGTCAACTTTCTGTCAACAGCCCTGTCCAACCTAGAAAACGTGACTCGTTCCCGAGATATATTTGACCCGTTTTTGCATTAAAAAATATTTAATTAGGCAAGTGGTATATCAACGTAAAGCTTAATGTCTTAGCTGACGGATAACATCAATATCTCGACGACAAATTCACGAGTTTGGTTTTTCTGTGAGTTTGAATAAGACAGGTCAAAATCTTCCAAGCCAGGGTGTTGTGTATCATTTCTCTCTTATATACATGATCAAGGGAAAATACATGATTTCTGAAAATGAAAGTGCCAATGACACTGTAGCTTAACTTGTGTGTTGTGTTTGATGAAAAGGATAATGTTCAATGTTTATGAAAGGATTATGAAATAAGACAAGAATTGTGATAATTGGGAATATGTTCATTTCTGTTCCCTGTATGCCATGTTTATGATAAAAATAATATGAGGTGTACACTGTACTAAAGAGCTGAGGGGTGGGTTAATATGACCTCACAGTTAATGTATGTGGCCCTCACAGTTAACGTATATCAACAAAAGTTACCAAGTTACAGTGAAATTATTCCAAAACGAGTCATCCTATCAAGTTACATTAAAATCCCTTCATAGATGCGGCCTGTAGACTGTGCTAAAGGTTTTCGGGCTTCGGGCCCCTGTAGCCGTCAGTTTCCCAATTGCGTCCAAAGGGGACGTTCTCATCTAGACATTATATGAAGTCAACCTACCAAGTTACAATGAAATCCCTTAATAAATATGACCTGTAGACTGTGCTAAAGGTTTTGGGGCTTTGGGCTCTGGCAGCCATCATGGTTGAATGATCGCATCCAAAAGGGGACATTCTCATCTGAGCATCATCTGGAGTGATCCGATCAAGTTACATTAAACTCCCTTCATAAATATGGCCTGTAGACTGTGCTAAAAGTTTTTGGGCTTCGGGCCCCTGAAGCCGTCACAGTTGACCAATCACGACTAAAAGGGGATGTCATCATCTAGGCATTATATAGAGTCAAACTTACGGGTTATAATGAAGTCCTTCCATAAATATGACCAATAGACTATGCTAAAGGTTTTGGGGTTTGGGGTTCGGGCAGCCATCAAGGCTGAATGATCGCGACCAGAAGGGGACGTTCTCATCTAGACATTATTTAGAGTCATCCTACCAAGGTACAATGAAATCCCTTCATAAATATCACCTGTAGACTGTGCTAAAGACTTTCGGGCTTTGGGCCCCTGTAGCCAACACAGTTGCCTAATGGTGTCCAAAAGGGGCTGTTCTCATCTAGACATTACATGAAGTCAACCTACCAAGTTACAATGAAATCCCTTCATAAATATGATCTGAAGACTGTGCTAAAGGTTTTCGGGCTTTAGGCTTGGGCAGCCATCATGGTTGAATGATCGCAACCAAAAGGGGACATCCTCATCTGGACATCATCTGGAGTGATCCTATGAAGTTACAATGAAATCCCTTCATAAATATGACCTGTAGACTGTGCTCAAGATTTTCGGGCTTCAGGCACCTGTAGCCTTCAGTGTCGACCAACCACAACCAAAAGGGGATGTCATCATCTAGGCATTATATGGAGTCAACCTAACAAGTTACAATGAAATCCTTCCATAAATACGACCTACAGACATGCTAAAGGTTTTTGGGCTCGAGCAACCATCAAGGCTGAATGGTCGTGACCAAAAGGGGACGTTCTCATCTGGACACTATTTGGAGTCATCCTACCAAGCTACAATGAAATCCCTTCATAATTATGACCTGTAGACTGTTCTAAAGGTTTTTGAACTTTGGGCCCCTGAAACCGTCACAGTTGCCCAATCGTGTCCAAAAGGGGACGTTCTCATCTAGACATTATATGAAATCAACTTACCAAGTTACAATGAAATCCCTTCATAAATATGACCTGTAGACTGTGCTAAAGGTTTTCTGGGTTCGGGCTCGGGCAGCCATCATGGTTGAATGATCGCAACCAAAGGGGACAATCTCATCTGGGCATCATCTGGAGTGATCCTGCGAAGTTACAATGAAATCCCTTCATAAATATGACCTGTAGACTGTGCTCAAGGTTTTCGGGCTTCGGGCACCTGTACTGTAGCCATCACAGTTGACCAATCACGACCAAAAGGGGATATCATCATCTAGGCATTATATGGAGTCAACCTAATAGGTTACAATGAAATTCTTCTATAAATATAACCTTTTGCCTATGCTAAAGGTTTTTGGGCCCGGGCAGCCATCAAGGCTGAATGATCACGACCAAAATGGGACGTTCTCATCTAGACATTATTTGGAGTCATCCTACCAAGTTACAATGAAATCCCTTCATAAATATGACCTGTAGACTGTGCTAAAGGTTTTCGGGCTTCGGACACCTTTAGCTGTCAAAGTTACTCAATCATGTCCAAAAGGGGACGTTCTCATCTAGACATTATATGAAGTCAACCCACCAAGTTACAATGAAATCCCTTCATAAATATGACCTGTAGACTGTACTTAAGGTTTTCGGGCTCGGGCAGCCATCATGGTTGAATGATCGCAACCAAAGGGGACAATCTCGTCTGGGCACCAACTGGAGTGATCCTACGAAGTTACAATGAAATCCCTTCATAAATATGCCCTGTAGACTGTGCTCACGGTTTTCGGGCTTCGGGCACTTGTAGCCATCGCAGATGACCAATCACGACCAAAAGGGGATGTCATCATCTAGGCATTATATGGAGTCAACCTAATAGGTTACAATGAAATCCGTCCATAAATATTACCTTTTACCTATGCTAAAGGTTTTTGGGCTCGGGCACCCATCAAGGCTGAACGATCGCAATCAAAATGGGATGTTCTCATCTAGACATTATTTGGAGTCATCCTATCAAGTTACAATGAAATCCTCTCATAAATATGACCTGTAGACTGTGCTAAAGGTTTCCGGGCTTCGGGCCCCTGTAGCCGCCACAGTTGCCCAATCACGTCCAAAAGGGGACTTTCTCATCTAGACATTGTATGAAGTCAACCCACCAAGTTACAATGAAATTCCTCAATAAATATGACCTGTAGACTGCGCTAAAGGTTTTCGGGTTTTGGGGGCTCGGGCAGTCATCACGGTTGGCAGATCATGCCCAAATGGGGAAATTCTCATCTAGATATCACAAGGAGTCATCCTACCAAGTTACAATGAAATCCCTCCACATTAAACATGACCTGCAGACTGTGCTAAAAGTTTTTGGGTTTCGGGCTTGGGCAGCCATCGCGGTTGGCAGATCATGCCCAAAAGGGGACGTTCTCATCTAGGCATTATACAGAGGCATCCTACCAAGTTACAATGAAATCCCTTCATAAATACGACCTGTAGACTGTGCTAATGGTTTTCGGGTTTTGGGCTCGGGCAGCCATACCGGTTGCCCGATGTCGACCAAAAGGGGACGTTCTCATCTAGACATGACCCCAAACCTGCATAGGAAATTTCGTGACGATCAGACAAGAACTGCGGAGTGTAGCCCGTGCTAAAGGACAATGTGAACAGACGTCACAGACTCACAGACTAACAAACCCACAGACTCACAGACTAACAGACTTCCGCACGCGTGATGGCAATAGCTTATCTTGACTATGTCAAGTTAAGCTAAAAACGTCTAATACACTATTTTTCATGATCTTTGCACATGTCGAACACCTGTGATAAATATCGCAGTAAACGGTGTAATGCTTCACTACCGGGTGGATAAAAAAGGGCTTTTTCGTTTGATGTCCCATTGTATTACCCCAGTGCACAAAGGAGAAAGTGCATGCTTTTTTCAAGTCCATTCCGTCATACGTCGGCACACGGCAAAACATTGTAAAAAGAAAGGAGAATCATTCCGTATTTTTTTTGTTGTTGTTGCTGTATTTATATAACGCCACCTATCTTAACATATTTCAACTCACATTGTAGAAACAAAACTACTTTCCACACAAACGTTTAGATTGTTAAAAATCTTTTCTGACACATGACAATGGTTTTTACTTCAATGATATTTCTGATATGAAGTAAGTGAAATTGTTTCTGAATTAATTTAATCAGGGTGTACCCTTGTCCATTTATGCGATGTCTTTTGATGGTCATTGTTCCTAAAAAAAATATTTGTCTGCATTGATAAAGTTTACGTTTCGGAAATAGTGAAATTCTCCATTCTCAAAATGTAGAAACGTGCCGGGTTAGAAGATCACCTTATAATTTTATTGACAAATCTATGCTAGAGTACACATGTACATTTGAGTTATTGAATGAAAATGCATTCTATTCACAGCACGACTTGTAAAAGGTAAGTGTATCTACAATTAACATAAAAATCATATATTGATAATGTTGAAACATACTTCTACGTTGAACAGAGACATCAAAATGATTGATGCATCAGATTCAAGTTGTTTTTTTTTTAATTTAATATGTCACATAACTAAATTTATTGATACTTTCGATTTTAAGATGACCTCAACCCCACCACTAGAGGAAGGAAAAAACGATTTTTGTATCTCCTCGATTAGGCCTTCAAAATGATACTTCACATGCCTGGCTTTATAAAAAAGATGTTTTTCGACTCCAGTCGTGACCCCACCCCACGGCGAGGATTGAAAATATAATTTTCGTAATCTACTCGTCGATACCTTTATTTTGCTAGGTCACATGACTACCTTCTTGATACTTTTGATTTTCTGATGGTCATACCCCCACCCCCAAGTAAAATGGAAAAAATATAATTCTCGTAATCTCCTCGACGAGTCCTTCAAAATGATAGATCACATGCCTGGCTTTTTAAAAAGTAAGACGTGTTTTGGCTCTGGTCGTGACCTGACCCCCACGGCGAGGATTGAAAATATAATTTTCGTAATCTACTCGTCGATACCTTTAATTTGATAGGTCACATGACTACCTTCTTGAAACGTTTAATGTTTTTCGGTTCTAGACGTGACCCCACCCCCACAGCGAGAATTGAAAATATAATTTTCGTAATCTACTCGTCGATACCTTTAATTTGCTAAGTCACATGACTACATTCTTGAAACTTTTGATGTTTTTATTGGTTCTAGTCGTGACCCCACCCACACAGCGAGGATTGAAAATATAATTTTCGTAATCTACTCGTCGATACCCTTAATTTGATAGGTCACATGCCTAAGCTTCATAAAAATATAATGTTTTTCGGTTCTAGTCGTGACCCCACCCCACAGAAATTGATATGTTGCTTTCAATTTTTCAGATTCACACCTGGGAGTGTCTTTCTGAACAACTTAACAAATCTTTTAATTTTTTGCGATCCCTCTCATCGATTCCCTAACCTTTTTCCCCGTTACATCTCGTGGACGTGTAAATTCACAAAACCAAAAATCATTTTTTTTTTACAAAAAGCACGTAAACTTTTTACAAATGAAATTTTCTCGATATGTATCAGATTCGCATACCTTTTAACTATGTCTGTCGAGGAACATGTAAAAACCTGTAAATGTCGATTTTGATTTTTTTAAATTATACAAAAAAAGAAATATGCGGAAATAATTTTGCCTTTGATCGATCATTATTCATCTTTTAACTCATAATAATAATAATATATTACATACATTCTGTTTTTTTTCAATCGCGATCCTCCTCCCCAAATCCCCCAGATCGTCGTCCAGCTCATCTAACGATTCTCAGACTCGCGCGCTCGATCTCAAACGGTCGAGTTTACAATGAAGTCACCTCGATCGAACCGTCGTCTTTTACTGTGGGAATCGATCGCGTATGTTTCCAGCTCGAAATTTAAAAAAAAAAACTTTTTTCGGAATTTTTCCCAATGGAAATCTCAGTGCTAATCTGTCGCCGGTCACAATCGTGCAACTCTGTTGAAAAGAAAATTTGAAAAAAATTCACCCAATGGGAAAATCAGTGTAAAATTTATCAAAAAAGCGGGTTTGTCAAACCGAGAATTTTTTAGACATTTTCAACAAATTCCGTCGAAAGTGGTCCAGCAATGCCCGAATTTTAAACATTTTCCGGGAAAAACCCAGGTTTTCGGGGAAAAATTGAATTATTTGGAAAACCCCAATATTTTCCAAGAAAATCAATTTTTTTACCAGAAAATAAATTTTTTTTACCAGAAAAATTTGGGTTTTTCCAAGAAATAACTCAATTTTATGGACCACAAAAATTTCCGGACCACATGATTCGTGTGGTCCAGAACATTCACATATCTACTCACCGTTTTTCTTTTTCTTTTAGTCTTAAACTTTTACAGGACAAATTCTCTCATTCCTCAAAGAAAACAACCTTTTTCATAAGTTTTAATTATTTTTTATTCAAATGACTCAATCTCATCTTCAAAACGTTTTCTGCTCAGCAGGTTGATGTGTATCTAACTTTATACCATGCTCGCCTATGTTACTACACGTGAAAAGCCTGTATGTTAAATGTGAGCTTTTAACCCCACTACAGGTGTAAAGCCTCTACTGTGGTTAAAAAAAAAATGTACACCTACAGTAGGAAGTTCATCCAACTTGACTTTTGACATAACGCAATTTGCCGACTTCGATACACTGACACTTCGCGATGTTTCATTCAAACATACGACTGTATTTACGTGCAGCCAGAAGTACTGCACACCGGCGCAGATGTTAACAAAACAAACCCATGTGTTTGCGATAGAAAGTGTCGTTTTTTCTCCATTTTAAATGACAAAGTCGATTATTTATTAGGCAGGTAATCAGATTTAAACCACTCGTAGAATAAGGCGAGTGGTTAAAACCCTTATCCAACTCGTGGTTTAAATCTGATTACCGGCCCAAGTAGAGTACGCGGAGAGTGTATTATCATTAAATCACCCGCAGAGTGGAGATTCCACCCGAACAATAATTGCAAATTTGTTGCAAAGGATAACCATTACAAGGAAAGTTCCCGCCAATGGTTAAACCCGGAGGTCCATTGGCCGAAACATTGCTTGTGTTTTTTGTTCATATGCCCTGAATTTGAAAGTGATACTTTGGGTGATAACTCCACACTGCGGGTGATTTGGTTACAATCCACTCTCCACGTACTGTACCTATTTATTCTATATATAATTTGAGTTATTCTGTTTGTCGTGACGTACCCTACATACTCAGCCTCTGATGGATCGATCGAATTCAAACTCGGCAGGTTTGTGTATTTCTATCCGTTATAACTAAATCGACGTGTTTGGTGGCAATATTTTGCACTCTTTACCCAGATCGGCAATTGTGTCGCAAGATCGGTGTCGGTGAAACACCTTTTGATTCGGAGCGTTCTATGTTATAAGGGAGGTAACTCGAGATGCCATCTATCGAAAAACCACGCGTAGTATGGATCCACACACAAGTGGTATTAACTCAGATATTTGTATCATTACCCAACACTATCCTGGCTCCTTCTTTCACTGTCATAATGTAACTTTTCTATGATTTTAATCAAATATTTTTCTCCATTAAAGATAATGATCTGTTTTACCATACATAACTTATTTATTGCTATGATATATAGCCTTTCAAGCCGATGTGGCATTAAGCACCAATAAATAAATAAATGAATTTAGTCTTTAAGTCGCATACTTTTATTCTTGAAATTTCGACACTGATGCAAGTGTGTTGTGACCGGGTCGTGATCCGATAGAGAAAGAGACTGTTTACCGAAACTAATTCACCTTTCTAATTCAGTCAAATCGTTTTTTTTTATTTTGATCTCTACCTGAAAAATATTTTTTGGAATCTGTGCACAACGGGTTAATGTTTCTGTGAATATGAGAGAACAGCATCAACATCGTGGGATATCTTTATGCATTCTGCATTCCACTGCCAGTCGTAAAAACGAATATTTTATGGAATACGTTCCTTCAAATTAAAACAAATTACCGGTTCAGATCAGTAAGATCTGTCAAATTATTCTTTATTGCTGTCGTAAGTAGAATTCTAAACAGAAAATTAGTTGCATGGGACGGTAATTCAGTGTCGTGGCTGAAACATGTTGACATTAGTTTCCTTAAATGATCCAAAACAAATTAATATAAATGCCAAGCGCTTAATGAACATGAAAGACTCAGTGCTGCTTTCCGGAATTGGGAAATGGATGGTCAGATAACGTTTGTGATTGTCAAACTATGCACAGTAACGCACTGAGAGGTGGGGAGTTTAACCCTTTACCCAACGTAACGAAAAAAATCGGCCAGCGTTATTCTCAAAAATCGCCAATTAATTTTCATTATTTTTTCATTTTTTTGTCTCAGACACATAGGTTATGACCCCTTGTTGGAACGAGCTCGTCGAGCTCGTTCCGATGAGGGGTCATAACCTATGTTTTTGAGACAAAAAAATGAAAAAAAATTAGTTATTCAAGAATTTTTTTTGCAAGTGTCGTCTGCTTTTCATGTTAGGTAAAGCGTTAAGAGTGAGAGAGAGAGTTGTCCCAACCAGGCAGTTATGTAGCCGGCTCCAGGTTTATTGAAAATACCAACTTTAACTTGTTACCGAACGAATCGGCCGCATTCGCCCGTGTAATTTACAAATTAAGCAGAAGCAGAAAAAAAGATTTTTCAAATAATTTCAACAAAACCATATCGTGCGACCCTTTCGTTGGAACGAGCTCGCCGAGCTCGTTCCAACAAGGGGTCACACGATATGGTTTTGCTCAATATTTTTGTCAAATTTAAAAACAAATTGAAATATTAAATTTTGATATCCTGTACGCTGGGTAAAGGGTTAAACGTTTTTAAGCCCAATTTTAGGAGCACTGAAATTCCCCAACTGCTTAAACAAATTTATCCATCATAAAATTAATTTAGTTAACCTCTGTTTGTTTATGCAGAGACTGATACATAGATATTTAGCCAAATCTGCGATGGTCTTCTTGAGACAGTCTAACATAAGATGTTTCTGCATGCACAACAATACTGTAATCACATTGCACTACACAGAAGGTTTGGACAATTGTACCCCCAATGAAATAATTCTACTATCTTCTCAAAATTTCTCAAAAGAATTTGGGTGTATGTCTTACACTTCTATTATAGAAATGAGAAGAGTGTGTTTCGATGACTCCTTCGTTCCGTCCAACTAAAAAATCAAGTTTGCGTTTCTTCCTTGAAATGCAATGCAATACAATTTTCCGTCCCGCGGGTGGGTTACCGGTCTTGAAAATTAGAATTGAATCCAGCCCTGAATCAAATCAGGCAGATATTTTCGAATTGAATTGAATCTCGAATCGGATCTCGTGTTTTAACCTTTTACCCAACGCAAAGGCCAAAACCTTTCAGCCATATTCTCGAAAGTCGCCAATTAGTTTTCATTATATTTTCATTTTTTTCGTCTCAAAAAATAGGTTAGGATCACTCGTTGGAACGATCACGTTGAGCTCGTCCCAATGAGGGGTCAGGTCATAACATATGTTTTTGAGAGAAAAAATGAAAAAAATTAGTCATTAAAATTTTTTTTGGGAAGTGTCGTCTGCTTTTCATGTTAGGTAAAGGGTTAAACACTTCACCTGGGGCGAGGTGGTTCAGTGGTTACGGCATTGGACTGCAAATCGAAAGATTCACGGTTCGATCCCCACCAGGGGTAACTGCGCTGTGTCCATGGGCAAGGTACTTAACCCCAATTTCCAAGTAGGGGATGGGGGGGGGGGGGTCGGTAGCGCTGTGGACTAAGGCGTACTGCACGTCGATGGTGCACTTATCTTCAACCAATGCTTGTGTGGAGTTGATACGTTAGGTAGTCTGACATTACATTTGCTCGTCGTTGCTCAGTGTTATCTCCTGGTACTTCATCTTTCCCCACCTATAAAACTGTCTGACCCGAGATGACTGTCGAAAGTGTCGTTAAACCACATTAAAAAAACTTCACACATTCTTACAATCGTAATTATTGTCAATCTCATCTCAAGTATTGTACATAACGGCGATTCGTCTGTTTTGACAAATCAACGAAAAAGGGGATATGCCAGAACAAAATCAAAGGAATTTCGGAGATGGAGGCCTCCTTGAACTCGTCTTTTATCACCAGGTGGCCTGTTTCGGAGACATGTTGATCGAAAAGAAGTTCAAGCGGAGACATCCGGATGGGTTTTGATAACATCTCGACGATTCGAAAATTTCCGAATCAGCGTTACTGGAATCGAATCATAGGGATGTTTTCGAATAAATACTACTAAAGCCTAAAAAAGTTAAAAATCTGTTTCTCGGGGCCTCCTGTACGTTCCTTTTGGCTGGCGCATGCTCCCTTTTTATAACCAATGCAAAATTAAAAAAATAAAAATTAAATGATTTATGGCTGATATTTTATCCAGGTTAAAATTGATAAATTTGTACCTTGAGTGCAAGAAGCTTTGCAGTGCTTTAGCATTGCAAAGCCTTCTTGCACTCAATGGACGAAATACACCACTACCCATGCTGATCTGTAGATTGTGAGGCCTAAAAACATAAACAAACCAAGAATATTAACTTTTGATGGCAAAGAAATAATTTCAAAAATAAAATAAAAAACCGCCCACCCACAGGGCCTAATGGAACTTGAGTTACTACACCCCCCTCCTCCCCCCCCCCCCCAAAAAAAAAATCCGTATTTATTTTGCAAGTTATCGTCCCCTGAGTTCCAATGTGTTCTAGCACATAGAACATATTGGAACTCAGGGGACGTTATGTTATTTGAACGCTACATTGATGGTACGATATCAGTATATGAATGTACTGGGTTCCATTGTTACAGATAACGAGCCAATTAGCACTCTCGGGAATTAAACATTGAAGGAACTACGGCATTGACTAATTTCACCGTGCATCAAATTTATTACCAGAGGAAATCACAGAGTACAAAGTGGAAATGCAAACTATCCCACAACCAGGGCCGGCGGAACAAGGGGGCGACGGGGGCGGTCGCCCCTCCCCCCTTGCCATCGCCCACGGGGGCGAGGGGGGGGGGGGGGGGCGAAAGTGTCCGAAAATAAAAAAATTAGCATTGTTATTGATCAACCATCAGAAAAAAACAGGATCATACTGATCAGCCTATTATTCAGTTGTATCTTTGAATAACCAATTCTCCGGCATGGATGTATATGTATACATTAATTGCCCATGGGCATGGCATTCAAGGGATAGTAGGCCTATGTATCAGCAAATTTTGCCTACCTGCTCAGCCTGACTGTTTTATTAGTGAGATGGCCAAAAGCCGAGTTTGTCGACAACAAAACTGGTTCGAAGCCTATGGCACTAGATAATCCGAGACTTATACTAGCACCGAGAGGGGGTAGGTAAACAGGGCAACTGCCCCAGGGTCCGGCCTCCGGCTGTAAAAAAAACATTTTTTTTCTGTTATAAAATACAAGAGGAATTTCATGCCAAAGGCCACCAGAATGCACAATTTGAGAGCTCCATTAAAAAAACTACAGATGTTATCCTAGTTTACACCACCCAGTCTTGATCCCTATCTGCGTATCCCGACCTCGTCTTCAATGATAACACCAAGGGCACCGAAAGCACATTTGGATGGCAGGAATCTCGGTCGAAACATCCCCGCCGCCCTGTCAAGAACTAAGACTTAAAATGAAACTTTTAGAGGTGATTTTTCTGAATTTATTTGCGGCTGTTAATCCGCGAAAGTTTAACCCTTTAGAGTTTGTTGGTGTGATTATATATCCCCTGTGAGTCATTCGGGTCCAGGTCAGGTCATGAGCAGCACCAGTAGCCATCTTGCCATCTGTTGTCTGGGGGGGGGGGGGGGGGGGGGCAGTGAAAAGAGTTCAGGCTGCTCGCCGCTTTTGCCTCTCCGTATCCACTCTGGCGTGACTGCATGTGTGTGTATGTTAATAGCTGTTCTGGAGTCGATATTGCCAGAGTGTGCGCGACTGTTTTAGCAGTTTGATTCTTATGAGTCGGTCGAGTAGCACCCATTAGCCATTCTGGCATCTGTTCTGGGAGTTGGGGCGGTGAACAGAGGATCAGTGCCCGTGAGATCGCAAGTTACTCACAGCTTGGTATTTGATATAAGGATCTGATATTTGAACACAAACCACTACTATAGTAATGTAACTTCTGACAGAAGGAATTATTTTAGACAAGTGTTCTTTGTCAATCACAGTCACCCTCATTGACTACTGATTATCCTGTTGATACCAAGGGTATATGCTCTGTGGTATTTTAACCCTTTACCCAAGCTGGGCAGCCCAACGAATCGTCCGCATCTGCACGCGTAAAATATCAATTTTGCAGTTGAAAATGTGTGGGCTTTCTTGAAAAAATATCAATAAAACCATATCACACGACCCTTCATGGGAACCATATCATATCATCCCTCATTGGAACGATGTCATAGAGCTTTTTTCAATGAGGGGTCAGATGATATATGGTTTTATTGAGGTCTTTGGAAAATTTGAAAAAATAATAGTTAAAATAATAAATTTTGATATCGTCTGCATTGGGTAAAGGGTTAACTCTATTCTAGACACAACGGCCATAACTGCCCCTCTTTTTCACAAAAATCGCAATTTAGATTTTAATTGTTTTCAATTTATTCCTTAAAAAACATTCTTTTGACCCTCACGTGGAACGAGTCCAGCTCAGGCAAACACACACACAAAAAAAAGATTTGCTGTGTAAATAATTTGTTTGAAAGTACCGTCTTCAAAACATGTCAGGAAAATGGTTAAATCTAAACAAGGTGTGGGGACGTTCTGGTCTTAACTTACTGGAGACGATTCCTGTTGTAAGTAGAATTCCGTCTCTTCGTTACAAATCCGTACTTGTTTATATTCCCCCGGGGACCCCTATTTTAGCATGTCTGTCTGTGAAGGAGACGTTCATTTGATCATACTGTATTACGAAACGTTTCCCTTGTCACTGATGTTTTGCATCAATTTCATCCAATCACATTGTTGTTTATGTTAGACTGTCAGGTTAGTTTTTCTTTTCGCTGTCAATAACTTGTCGTCAAAATAGCCACCTCGATAAAACGATCTGCATTTGCACTACTTTTGAACAATAGCGATTCTGTAAATGTCACTGATGGACAATGCTTCTACTATCAATGGAATCTGAAAGAAAATTACTTCGTGTTTGGAATAATCATATGGCAGTTGTGTAGATATAGTGGTGTACAAAGGCAATATTAAAAACTAGAGAAACAGAATTTACTGCATCCAGTAAATTCAAGTCTGTGTGAAAAGGGTTAAAGTTTCAGGAATAAACTCTACAGAAAGAGAATTTATGGAGGCCTATCTTCTGGTCTAAAATATTTTTTAACAAATCAGAAATAGGTTTTCGTTAACAGTATTTACAGATATTCATACAGGAATCAACAATTTTTAAAAGAAACCAGAAAAGACATATATGTGACCAGCATTCAAAGGGTTCGATACACGAATCAGAAATGGACAATTTTGGCTCTGCCCACTAATTTGAGTGATGAAATACATTCATAAACTTTAGAAATACATTAAGGTGTAAATGCATTTCCCAGTCTTTCTGAATAATATGCACTTGATGACCTCATTCAGGTGGACCGTATATTGAATCTCCAGCACTTTTTAACTCAGTCGGTGTAGTCCCATGTCTACATCTACACTGAAGAATGAGCGCAATCCACTTTGAAATAATGGCTCCACCAACTTCATATCTGTCATCTGTCATTCAGATGGAACGGGTGAAAAAAACATAGATGAGTGCAAACTGGTTATTGTTAACCTGCATGCCAAAATGCTTCGAGATAGGACGATCCGTATTTGAGTTGTCGCGCTGACAAAGGGTGCATAGACTCTATGTCGGAGATATTGTCATAAAAACCTTAAAAACCCCAAGAGATCATTTGAAGGTCTGCTCATAAAAGAGCATCTAGTGACATAAACAAGGCATACATAAAACTAGAACTTCTCTAATAAATTAATTTTAAACAGTCATAGCACTAACACAGTTAACAGTACAGTCAACTATGTCAGTATTGCATATTTTACCGGCATCCTGACAATATTGTGATAGGTTTCAATAACAAATCTCCAGTGTAGTTTTACAATTACATGTACACCGGAATTCTTCATGATCAAGTTGTTTGTATTTATATTAACTTGGTTTGGGAATTAATTCTGTACAATGAGATTAAATAAATTAATTAAATAAATGTTATTGTATGTGACAGTCACAGCTTTCTCCCTACTGCTTTTTGTGAAATTCTTTCATGGAGAAAATATTCATACAGGAATCAGAACAATTTTTCTAAGAAATCCGAAAAGGCATATATATGTGCACACCATTTATAGGGTTCGATCAAGGAATAAGAAATGGACATTACTGCCGCTGCCATTTGTTTGAATGATGAGATACATGTATAATCTTCAGAACTGCATTAACTGGTATAAAATGAAATTCCTAATAGGTCGAAAAAGTATGCATTTAATGACCTCTCTTGACCGCATTTGGTGTAGGTACCATTACTATAGGTCATACCAAACCTGAAGTATGAGCATAAACTACTTCATAAATATTGGCTCCACCAACTCCGGATCTGCCATATTTGTAGATGATGACAAATGTTCATATTAGCAAGGCAATGATGAAGTGCATGCATGGTACCTCTGGAAAATATATTGCAAGTAAAAAGGTTCAGTAATGTTGGAATGTAGACGTTGAAAGGCCTTGGAGACCCCCAAAAGCCTGTCTGAAGACTTATTGGCATTGTCAAAATACCGAGGTCCCATCTATATCCATGTGTGTTTAGAACAACACTCTCAGAATGGAAATGGTTTTCATTATTCTCAATGATTTTTTCGAAGAGAGGTGCACCATCAAAGTGCAGTACGCTTTAGTACACAGCGCCACCGTGCCCCCATATTAAGATCTTCAGATGGTTAAAATATTCGCTTTAAATATTCCATTTTAATCCTTTAACCCTTTACCCAACGAATCGGCCGCATCCGCCCGCGTAATATGCAAATTGAGAAGTTGAAAAAATATTAGTTCCAACGAGGGGTCCCATGATATGGTTTTGTTGAAATTGTTTGGAAAATTTGAAAAAAAAATGATATTTGAAATAATAAATTTTGCTATCGTCTCCGTTGGGTAAAGGGTTAAATGGGGCGAAGTGGCTGAGTTGGAAGAGGTGCAGGCTGCAAGTCGAGCGGTCCTCACTCTGTCCTTGGGCAAGACACTTCACCCCATTGCCCCCTTGGGTGCATGGTGGCGATGTGTACTAAAGCGTACTGCACATCGATGGTGCACCTGTCTTCAACCAATGCTAACCGTGCTTGTGTGGAGTTAGTATGTTGGGAATCTGATAGTTGTTCGCTGTTGCCCGGAGGTTCTCCCCGGGTACTCTGGCTTCCTCCACCCGTAAAACTGTCCTGTTCATGGTAAACCACTGTGCAGAAATATGTGAATGAAACACCAATAAATAAATAATCCTTTAAAAAATGAGCTCATTCCAATAGAACTTCTCTAATAAATTAATTTTAAACAGTCATAGCACTAACACAGTTAACAGTACAGTCAACTATGTCAGTATTGCATATTTTACCGGCATCCTGACAATATTGTGATAGGTTTCAATAACAAATCTCCAGTGTAGTTTTACAATTACATGTACACCGGAATTCTTCATGATCAAGTTGTTTGTATTTATATTAACTTGGTTTGGGAATTAATTCTGTACAATGAGATTAAATAAATTAATTAAATAAATGTTATTGTATGTGACAGTCACAGCTTTCTCCCTACTGCTTTTTGTGAAATTCTTTCATGGAGAAAATATTCATACAGGAATCAGAACAATTTTTCTAAGAAATCCGAAAAGGCATATATATGTGCACACCATTTATAGGGTTCGATCAAGGAATAAGAAATGGACATTACTGCCGCTGCCATTTGTTTGAATGATGAGATACATGTATAATCTTCAGAACTGCATTAACTGGTATAAAATGAAATTCCTAATAGGTCGAAAAAGTATGCATTTAATGACCTCTCTTGACCGCATTTGGTGTAGGTACCATTACTATAGGTCATACCAAACCTGAAGTATGAGCATAAACTACTTCATAAATATTGGCTCCACCAACTCCGGATCTGCCATATTTGTAGATGATGACAAATGTTCATATTAGCAAGGCAATGATGAAGTGCATGCATGGTACCTCTGGAAAATATATTGCAAGTAAAAAGGTTCAGTAATGTTGGAATGTAGACGTTGAAAGGCCTTGGAGATCCCCAAAAGCCTGTCTGAAGACTTATTGGCATTGTCAAAATACCGAGGTCCCATCTATATCCATGTGTGTTTAGAACAACACTCTCAGAATGGAAATGGTTTTCATTATTCTCAATGATTTTTTCGAAGAGAGGTGCACCATCAAAGTGCAGTACGCTTTAGTACACAGCGCCACCGTGCCCCCATATTAAGATCTTCAGATGGTTAAAATATTCGCTTTAAATATTCCATTTTAATCCTTTAACCCTTTACCCAACGAATCGGCCGCATCCGCCCGCGTAATATGCAAATTGAGAAGTTGAAAAAATATTAGTTCCAACGAGGGGTCCCATGATATGGTTTTGTTGAAATTGTTTGGAAAATTTGAAAAAAAAATGATATTTGAAATAATAAATTTTGCTATCGTCTCCGTTGGGTAAAGGGTTAAATGGGGCGAAGTGGCTGAGTTGGAAGAGGTGCAGGCTGCAAGTCGAGCGGTCCTCACTCTGTCCTTGGGCAAGACACTTCACCCCATTGCCCCCTTGGGTGCATGGTGGCGATGTGTACTAAAGCGTACTGCACATCGATGGTGCACCTGTCTTCAACCAATGCTAACCGTGCTTGTGTGGAGTTAGTATGTTGGGAATCTGATAGTTGTTCGCTGTTGCCCGGAGGTTCTCCCCGGGTACTCTGGCTTCCTCCACCCGTAAAACTGTCCTGGTCATGGTAAACCACTGTGCAGAAATATGTGAATTAAACACCAATAAATAAATAATCCTTTAAAAAATGAGCTCATTCCAATGAATGGTCATAAGCTATGTTTTTCAAGCAAAAATGAAAAAGTAATTAAAACTGAATAGACATTTCTGTGTATAAAGCTGACCGGTTTTTGCCGTTATGTTGGCTAAAGGGTTAAGAATCCCTTAGTTTGGAAAGCACACTGAAAAGGTGTCCCATTCCACATGGAATTAAATGTTTCAGAAAAGAAAGCGAAAAACATTCCGTAGCCATGAGTTATATTAAAGATATTTTTTTACTCGCATCGAAGTATTAAGAGGGTTAAAATCTGACCATTCAAATATTCCATTTTATTACTTTGTAACTGTGATAGGTGTTTCGAGAAAGCCACACACCACTCCATCCCAAAACCTCTCAATCCTGAGTTATGATTGAGAATAAATAGATTTTTAAAAAAAATGCTTTGAAAAGTGAAGGTTTCTCTCTCTCTTCAATGATTGAGACTGAAGTTTTGTAACATGATACAACATAAATATACAGTGCTGTTCAATATAACAAAGAATTCTATCTCAGCTTTCTCTCTGGAGATTTCTGTTTTAGATAATGGTTACTGCTTCAGCTAACTCATTTCCCAGTAAATGTTGTAAACATATTTTTAGCATCTAGAGCCCGAAGGCCCCACATGCCTCCAAATCATAGATGACCAAGTACCAATAGCAGGCAGTCTATCAGTATACCAAAAACATTGAGATAGGATTGATTGTATTTGAGTTATCATGTTGACAAACAGTGCATAGAAGACATTCTATGAATGTTATTAATTTATTGGGGTTTAACGACACTTCAACAGCTAGGCCCGCCTCGTGTCGTACAGTTTTTACGGATGGAGGAAACCAGAGAACACAGAGAACCACCAAACAACAACAACAAGCAACTGTCTGGATCCCCAACACGCTAACTCCACACAAGCAGGGTTAGTGCAAGTGTATCATCGACATGCAGTATGTCTTAGTACACAACATCACTATGCCATTATGTGGGCAATGGGGGTGAAGTGTTTTTGCCCAAAGACACAAGGCAGTTGCCGCAGATAGGATTCGAACTGAGAACCTCTCGGCTTGCAGTCTGCACCTCTAACTGCTTAGCCACCGTGCCCCTCTATGAATGTAATGAGAATACTTTAGAGGCTTATTTTGGGGATAAAATAGTTTTAAAGAAATAAAAAATAGGTTTTCAATGACAGTATTTATAGATATTCATTCAAAAATCAGATAATTTTTTCCAAGAAACCAGATAAGGTATATATCTTCACAGCATTCAAAGGGACCAATCAAGGGAATGCACAAGGAGGTTCGAAAATATGATTTCCAGCAATTCTGGTAATAGCCCTCGTGACTCCTGTTCGACCTTGGCCCAAATTTTGAATCTCCATCGAGTGTCGACTCGTTTGGTATTGGTCCCAGGTCCATACATCATACCATGCTTGAAATGTGAGCATGACCCACTTTCACAAATTTTGGCCACACCAACTTTTTACGTAAAAATGGATGTATGGACTTCAGGAATGCTTTAGAGAGTCAAAAAATGTGATTTCCAGCAATTCTGAAAAAAATTCACTCAATGACCCCAGGTGACCTCCGTGACCTTGACCCACATTTTTGAACCTCCATCAAGTGTCAATTTATTTAGTGTTGGCTCCAGGTCCATGCATCACACCATGCTTGAGATATGAGCGTGACCCACTCTCAAAAATGTTAGCCACGCCCACTTTTTTCATGAAAACGTCTGAATTTTAGGGAAACATTTGGAGGTCAAAAATGTGATTTCCGGCAATTATGAAAATGCACTCATTGACCCCTGAGTGACCTCGGTGACCTTGACCCATATTTTGAATCTCCATCGAGTGTCGACTCATTTGGTGTTGGTTCCAGGTCCATACATCAAGCCATGCTTGAGATATGAGCGTGACCCACTTTCAAAAATTTTGGCCACGCCCACTTTGTTACGTCAAAATGCATGTGTGTATGTCAGGAATGCTTTAGGGGGTCAAAAAATGTGATTTCTAGCAATTATGAAAAATGCACTTAATGACCCCTATGTGACCTTCGTGACATTGACCCATATTTTGAATCTCCATCGAGTGTCGACTCATTTGGTGTTGGTCCCAGGTCCATACGTCATATCATGCTTGAGATATGAGCGTGACCCACTTTCAAAAATTTTGGTCACGCCCACTTTTTTACGTCAAAATGCATGTGTGTATGTCAGGAATGCTTTAGGGTGTCAAAAAATGTGATTTCCAGCAATTCTGAAAAAATGCACTCAATGACCCCTAGGTGACCTCTGTGACCTTGACCCATATTTTGAATCTCCATCAAGTGTCGACTCATTTGGTGTTGGTCCCAGGTCCATACGTCATTCCACGCCTGAGATATTATAAGTTAATATTTTTCTTTATATAAAACCCCACTCCACCTCTACCATCATCGTCATCTGGTCTGTTTACTTTGATCAGTGGGTGGTAGCCATCAAGAGAGTAAGTCATAGTAGGTTGTATGTTAAAGATTTCAGTGAGGCCAATTATGTCAAAGGTATTTTCAGTTCCTTGAAGGTTAAACAGGAGATCATGGAGGGAATCCCAGTGTGCACTTAGGCTTTGAATTAATGTGGAAAAGCGAGAAAGATTTATCTTTATTACCAAGTGAGTCACGAAATTCTTCTGATAGGTAATAGTTACAGCTATTTACTTGGGTGTGGAATGGCGAATCTTCCTCCCCTTCGGGTGAAGGATTGTTTGTGCCAAACTGTGCGATTAGGTCGTAATCCAAGCTGGTCCGCACCTCGTCCAAGGTTATATTACCCGCCATCGTCATTGTAACGGCCACCAGGTGCGTCATAGATCATCAACAGCAAAGACCCCCCCCCCCCCCCTTTTGGCATAGTTTTATGTATACTAGATATACATTGTGAGGGATGGGTAAACGATGGTTTCCCATCCTTTCCTGACATAGGTCGAACAGTTTGGCTTAAAAAGCTGGGATACATAAAGATGGAAGAAGACAGAAATAACAACAGGTAGAACAAAATTATTAAAACAAATACAAATGGGATAAACATATTTACAATGGAGGAGCTAAATACTGGGGAAAAGACTGTGTAGTGGAGGCAGATTCTCTTGTACCGTTAAAACTAGAAGTCCCGTCACGAAAGGCGCACAAATAGCAAATAGATCTGCGCTTTAATCTTCGCGTTATGACCATGGTAAGGTTATCAAATTTTGTACATATGGCCTTTGCACAAGCAATGTTTCAGACAATGGACCTCCGGGTAACCCAGAGGTCCATTGGCAGAAATATTGCCTGTGTTTGCTATGAGCAACCAAGAGAACCTGCCGTGCTTTGGATGCCATTCGATATGGCAATTGCGCGCAATTCAAACGCGCAATTAAGCCTAGATAATCGCACAGTTCGTGACAGGACTCTCAGTTTCAACTGTATGTCTAAGTTTCGTTGTGGACTGTATTACTACAGGATAACGTGCCTATCCCTGGAGAACGATTTAGACTTAGAATTCCTCAGATAATAGTTTTTTTTCGGGGGAAAGCACAGGTATGGAAATAACTGTGAGTTTGTATTCTACAGCAACACCAATGACCCCTCAGTGGATTACTAGGCTACCTGGAAGGGCACCTCACATCGCGCTCCATCGACAAAATTACCCATAATGACAAGACGAGCCTATTCAGTCTCAAAATTCCACACTCTTGTCACGAAAAAGTGTGATTTGACAAGAGATCAGGATTTGAGAGACCGCGAGGGAAAAAAAAATTAAAAAAAAAAAGAAACTAAGTGTATATAAGGTTTTCAAGTGTAATTCGCCCCTACCGAGCTTCTCTCCTACTAGAAATATTTCGAAAGTGCGCGTAGGAGAAAATATGAGGGCGTTACAGTTGAGGTGGATGGCTTCTGGTTGGAAGATTAAAGGTGTTTGGGTGAATCAGTCAATCAACGAATGTAAGATAGCACTGCATCACCCTTTAAGAAGGGGATTGGGGTCATTCAATACAGGGATATGAAATGAACAGAGCATGAAATTGGGGAGGGGTACGATGACATCAAGTTACTCAGTAAAAGTAGTGTTGTGTATTTATTGTAGAGTAATGTACTTTGAATGGTGGTAACAATTATTTTAAGGGCTTCACTTGACCTACCTTAGGAACTTTAAGAGGGGTTCTAAGTCCAGATCAGATCAGATTTCTGCATTCAAAGATTGTTCATGTATTTAGATATGATGGATAAACTCCAGACAAATACAATGTATGAACCCTGTTTGTCAGACAGTATTAAAGCTTCAGTCACATTATTTGTCAAACAGAGCTAGAATAATATCACAACCTTGTTAGGCGCGTCAGTCCACCACGCCCAGAGTGGGTATGGGAAAAGCTAGGTTCATGTGGTACTTTGCTGTGATTCCGTGAATAAGCGGATTTGGAGGGTTGTGTGCAGGTATAAATGAAGACTTGGCACATCATTGATATTTAATTTATCACTTTGCGATAAAATCCGCATTTCCTCGCAGGATATGATGGAGCAACCCCCTATCAGGGGGAAGTCGTCCCGCCATATCCCGGGTGGGTACGGAAAATATTGCGTCTGTCGAGAAGTTTGTGGTGTATTCACTATAGGAATGGCACATCATTGATATTTTATTGACCACTTTGCGATAAAATCCGCATACCCTCACAGGACATGAGGGAGCAACCCCCTTTCAGGTGGTAGTCGTCCCGCCATATCCTGGGTGGGTACGGGAAATAATGCGTTTGTCGAGAGGTTTGTGGTGTATTCACTATAGGAGGATATGTGTGGTGGCTGGTATTTTCGGTGTTACCTATGATATATAAAATAAACTCCTGACAAACAATGTTTGAACCTTGTTTGTCAGACAGTATTTGAGATACAATCACATTGTTTATCAGACAGTTTTTGAGCTACATTGATATCACTACCTATTAGGACAAGTCGGACCACCATGGGTATTGTAAAAGCTGTGTTCATGGGGTACTTTGCAGTGATTATGTAATTAGACGGATTTGGCGGGGCTATATATTGGTATAGGTCAAAACAGGGCACATCCTTAATATTTTATTTACCACTTTGCGGTACAAATTCGCGTACCCTCACAGGATATGATGGAGCAAACCCCATTTAGGGGGAGTCGTCCCACCATATCCAGGGTGGGTACGGGGAAAAATTACATTTAGAGGGAAGTTTGTAGTATATTCACTATGGAGGGATATGCCTGGTGACTGGAATTCGATGACTTAATATTAGGGTTAAGCGTACCTGATATTCTATGGACAATATATATAACACTCTGTGGTAAGGTAAATCAAAACAAGGCACATCATTGAAACTATATTTACCACTTTGCGGTAAAATTCGCGTACCCTCACAGGTTATGATGGAGCAACCCCATTTTAGGGGAGCCGTACCGCCATATCCAGGGTGGATACGGGGAAAATATGCATTTATAGGGAAATTTGTGGTATATTCACTAGAGGGAGACACGCGCGGTGACTGTTATTCGATGACTTGATATTAGGGTTAAGCGTACCCACATTTTATGGATAGTATATATAACACTTTGTGTGGTAAGGTCATCTCAACATCTCTCGGTACGGTGGAATGGCTCCCATTTAGGGTAAATCATTCCCCCATATCAAGAGCGGACATTTATCAGAAACTTTGCGGATAAATCCACATATATACAATGAGTGCTATTTAGGGGTAGGTATTGGGATCGAACCCAGTTAAGCATAGTAGGGATCACTGTGATCTTCTTAAGTGATGGAACGTTAATTTATTCGTGGGTTTCAAGCCTCACACCCATTGTAAACCGGATTATCCCGACATCCACAGGGATTATGCTTTTCAACTCATAACGTGCAAAGGTCTATATTTACAGTAGTATGTTTGCGGTCATGCTTTAACAAGACGCCGCATTCAGGAGATCAAGAAATGATCGCAGCTGGAGACTGGGGACTCTTCTACGGGATTCTCTCTCACCCCCCCCCCCCCCCCCTCTCTTTCGCTCTGTCTCTATATAGTGAGAGGAAGAAGTAGAGTGGTCAGACTCTCACGTTACGTATTGAGTGATAGCACTCAATAGAACGAGAGAATAATCTTGGTTAAAAAAATATCATACACTCAAGAAATATATAATCAACATAGAAGATATATATCAATGGAGTCCGTCATTCCGCCCCTCTTTCTCACATTACGTATAGAGTGGTAGGACTGAATGCGAATCTGATATATAATACACTCAACACATAAACAGCAAACATAGATTTAAAATTTTACACTTCACGCTTTTGTAAGAGGCTTTGACAAGATATTATATCAAAGACATCAGGCAGTTTGACCAAACACTTTGCGGCATATCCAAACTGGGTGGAAGGGAGGAGGGGATGACTACCCCATATCGTGAGTCAACGAACCGCATTCAGAGATGAATTAAGAGTAAATAGTTAACAAACATTTTGCGGTTGATGCTCACAGGGATAGGTCTAGTGACATGTTGTGTACTATATGCGGTAAAATCCACTTACCCTCTCCAGATACAGCGAAGTGACTATCCGTTGATTTGAGTCAACCAGTCATAATCAGAGAGAAAGCGGACAAAGAATATTCATCGGACACTTTTTGGTATTTCCACTCTACAAGGGAAAACGATATAAGGGACATTTTCGAGGCTTTTTATTAGGCTTAAGCATAGCAGAGCACACTGTGGATTTTACGTTTGGGATTAGGAGTATAATATCCAGTGTCCAGAGAGGGAATGAGAAGCATATATTTTACAAGAACTTCGATTCGGATCTAACAAGGATGTGGGGGGGGGGGGGGGGTGCAGGTTTAACTCTATGCGGTAAGGTCCCCCTACCCTATCCGTTACAGTGAAATGAATCACATTTGGTTGTTGACGTTCCACCATATTCAGAGAGAATACGGAGAGAGCTATATTTATCGTTTATGTTTTAATCTAAATGGGGTTTTGTTTGCTGGTTGGTTGATTGATTTATCTGAGTCGAGCTTCTAGTTCATCGAATTGTGTGGATTTCGTGATACGGCGAACCGTTTCGTCCATTAGTTTGATAAAAATAATGCCGTCTGCAGTCCATGTCCCTAAAATTTTTGAATCATTTTTATGTTTTCTCGCCTTTGCAGCCATTTGTGCGCGAAGCTTTGTCAAGTCTTCATTGAGGAGCGCTTTTGTTAGGGTGGAACTTCCCTGACATCTCATGTTAGTTAGCTTGGACAAGTCTACTGTTTTTAGCCTCGATTTTGCTCTGAACAGTGCATTCCTAGTTCTGTAGGTGCTCAGGCGAAAAATTATAGGTCGCACAGGTGTGGAAGTCGATTTTGGCCCTACTCGATGACTGTGGGATATCTCATTCAGCTGTAGTGGTACACCCAAAGCATTAGCTACCTCCAGGACAACTGAGTCTGTATTTTTAGTGGGATCCTCAGGTACTCCCATCAGTCGAAGGTTAGTACGTCGACCGTACTGCTGAAGGTCGTCCAATTCCTCTGTCAGATGTGATATTGCTGAATCGCGTTTTTGAATTGAACTTTCTAAATCTTACACTTTTCTCTCAAGAGTCAATATTCGGGGTTTAACTACACTTTCAATAGCCTCATTTATCGCTTTACGGATATAATCTGTCAGTATCTGTTGTACAGAAGGGTCTCTCAGTCCTTGTATGAAGGAGGCGGGTGGAACAAGTATCTCTTGCGACGACGAATCCATGTTAAGTTTTTTATCTGCCGAGTGCGGTGCGCCTTTCTCAATGGAAGTCGAAGGACGGATATCACCAATATCAACCGTATCGGGTGTGTCTCCTACTGTAGGACCAGTGTCTCTCGAAAGATCTAAATCACTTTGCACTGAGTCAGATGTGGAGTTCGATTTAGGCTTAGATTTGGGCTTCTTATTGTGTATATGTCAGGAATGCTTTAAGGGGTCAAAAAATGTGATTTCTAGCAATTATGAAAAAAGCACTTAATGACCCCTAGGTGACCTCCGTTACCTTGACCCATATTTTGAATCTCCTTCGAGTGTCGACTCATTTGGTGTTGGTCCCAGGTCCATACGTCATACCATGCTTGAGATATGAGCGTGACCCACTTTCAAAAATTTTGGCCACGCCCACTTTTTTTACGTCAAAATGCATGTGTGTATGTCAGGAATGCTTTAGGGGGTCAAAAAATGTGATTTCTAGCAATTATGAAAAATGCACGTAATGATCCCTAGGTGACCTCTGTGACCTTGACCCATATTTTGAATCTCCATCGAGTGTCGACTCATTTGGTGTTGGTCCCAGGTCCATACATCATACCATGCTTGAGATATGAGCGTGACCCACTTTCAAAAATTTTGGTCACGCCCACTTTTTTACGTCAAAATGCATGTGTGTATGTCAGGAATGCTTTAGGGGGTCAAAAAATGTGATTTCTAGCAATTATGAAAAATGCACTTAATGACCCCTAGGTGACCTCCATGACCTTGACCCATATTCTGAATCTCCATCGAGTGTCGACTCATTTGGTGTTGGTCCCAGGTCCATACGTCATACCATGTTTGAGATATGAGCGTGACCCATTTTCAAAAATTTTGGCCACACCCACTTTTTTATGTCAAAATGCTTGTGTGTATGTCAGGAATACTTTAGGGGATCAAAAAATGTGATTTCCAGCAATTCTGAAAAATGCACTCAATGACCCCTAGGTGACCTCCGTGACATTGACCCATATTTTGAATCTCCATCAAGTGTCGACTCATTTCGTGTTGGTCCCAGGTCCATATGTCATACCACGCCTGAGATATGGGCGTGGCCCACTTTCAAAAATTTTGGCCTCGCCCACTTTTTTTACGTCAAAATGCATGTGTGTACGTCAGGAATACTTTAGGTGGTCAAAAAATGTGATTTCCAGCAATTCTGAAAAATGCACTCAATGACCCCTAGATGACCTCCGTGACCTTGACCCATATTTTGAACCTCCATCGAGTGTCGACTCGTTTGGTGTTGGTCCCAGGTCTGTAGGTCATACCACGCCTGAGATATGGGCGTGACCCACTTTCAAAACACCCCTACAGACACCCCTGATACATCAGGAATCTGAAAAACATAGGTGGCCGAGATATTGTGGCTGTCTATCGGCATGCCAAAAATCACCGAGATAGGGCGATTTGTTTTCGAGTTATCTTGCGGACAAAAAAGTGATGAGAAGACAGAAGACAGGAGAAGAAGAAGAAGAAGAAGAAGAAGAAGAAGAAGAAGAAGAAGAAGAAGAAGAAGAAGAAGAAGAAGAAAAAAGAAGAAAAAAAGAAAAAAGAAAAAGAAACCGTGCAAAAACAATAGTCTGTGTGTTTCACACAGACTAATGACTCGATATACTCAACACTAAGGTCCAGTATCACTGAACTAGAAAAAAAGGGGGCTCGGTATAATTCTGATGGGCGACTTTAATGGACACATAGGTGATAAGGAAGAAGGCATAGAGGGTGGGGACAAGAAAGTCAACAGGAATGGAAGGAAGCTGGGGGAGGAGGCTGTGACAGTGATGTTGTTGTGGTGGTAGTTGGTGTTGTTTTGTCTGAATATAGTGCCCCTGCTCTTGCTAATGCTTCTTGGACTCTCGTTGCTTTTGCACTAGCCTCTCTTGCTTGCTGGATGATTTCCTCCAGGGACAGGTCTTTTGCCGAATCTTGTGTGGCTTGAGTTGGTGTGGATTTGGCGTCCTGGTCCTGCCTCTCCGGTAGTGAAGGAAGAGGGGAGTGAGGGGTGGGAGGTGGTGAAAATGCAACTTCCAGTTCCTCCTCAGTCTCCACTGGGCGTTCCTCATCCAGCTGTACCGGCTCAGGAGCTGGCAGTTGGTTGGGTGTACCAGTGGGACTAGGAGGAGAACCGGCCGCTGTCTCCAGAACCTCCACCCCATCACTCAACTCTTTCTTTCTATTCCGGAAGGCCTCCAAGCGCCGGGCGTCCCGGTGCTTGGTCGATGGACTCTTCTTCCTGTTCTTTCTCTTTCTCTCTTCAGGGCATCTGTGCCCCTTCGGGTGAGGACCAATGGGAGAGGGGATCCTCTCGCCAAAGGTACTACCTCTCCCCGAAGAGGGTGGTGTCTTGGATGTCTCTACCTCAAATTCCAGGCTCAGGTGGACTCTCTTACCTGCCTCCTGCCCAGAGCTGAGATGGTTCTGACGAGTCTCTCTGGTAATTCCAGTGTTTCCATGATTTGTTGATCAGGTGCTCACGCTCTAATGTCAGAAGTGTGAATCAATCGTCCAATGAGACCCGAATCATCAATCTCAATCAATGAATGAAACCTTGAGTAGCCTTCCAAATTTGTGCCCCTCCCTTTTATTGAGCTTCCGCCGCCTCTGAATGTCAGACAGTGACAATTAATATGTCAGGCAATAGGGTATGTCTATGGTGGGGCTTGAGTCAAATATTTTTATTAATTTTGTGATTGGTTGAGTCATGACCCAGTGGTGGGTGTTTTCAAATTGGGATGTCCATATCCCCACTAATGAAGAATTATTCAAGTTGTAAATAATTAAATTCACTTGGTGTCAACGACGTTCGCAGGTGTAAATTAATCCTTCTCCAGGTTCAATTCGTTCCCCAAAGGTATGAAGAGATTAATTCTTTGTCTAGGTTTTTTAATTAGTTGTAAGATATTATGGCATGTTCCGATAAAAGATTTAAGAACAATAGGGTAACATTACCACTTTAATGTGAGCTTTGTGAGGGGTTTCCGCCCAAAAAGTATATACGGTCAGTGTTTTCTGGCAGATTTGGTTCGTTCCATCATTTTTCGCTCTATCAATTGTGTCGCTTGTCAAGCTGTCAACACCTCAAGATTTTCACCAGCCTTCCAGGAAAGTGATTACAATCATATTCTGGAATATTTAAAAGAGTTAAAACATACTTATACACATAGATTTTAACACACATAGATTTAAACCTAGGAAAAATGACGCAGTTCACTAAATCATCATCAGCATTAAACACTCAGGAAAAGAGAAGAGAAGAGAAGAAGGATGAAAGGAAAAACAAGAAGGACAGGGAGATAGCTGCGAGAAGAGAGTCAGTAGGAAACAAGGTTAGTGCTGGTAATTCTAAAAAGTCCGGGGGGGGGGGGCAAGCGAATAGGGAGTCAGAGGGGAGCAATCAGCTTTTGGGAAAGCAGTTAGAATGAAGCTCTAACAAAGCAGATTGCCGAATTGAGGGAAGAACTTAAAGCTAAGGATGTCGAGATGAGGGAGGCGCTTAGGGTCAAAGACCCTCAAAATTTCCGAGATGCTAAGGAATTCTTTTATTATGCCATCTCCACTTATCACCTGGATCTGCAGCTAAAGAGATCCAAGTAGTGGCAGAGATCCATTCTGTCCCAGACAATAATGAGGTCAGCCTGATAGAGATCCTGGCTGCCTCTGAGGGCATTCCTTCTGAAAAAGAAAGCAGCAGCGTCAATAGCGTCAACAATAATGCCAATAGTCGCGGCGCTGGAAAGACAAGTAAAAGAGAATCCACAAGTTCAGCAGCCACAGCATCGGAGGAGGGTAGCAGCCCAAAATCCTATGCTGAGGCTGCATGTGCTCGTGGAATCAACTCCAAAACAAACCAAATCCTTTAACCCGGACAGATCTCTGTCACAGTTACTAAACACGCAGGCTAGTGGGATAGGTTTCAGCCACGATGCTGAGCACAGCGGGGAGTCTGCTCCCGCTAGTGGCCCCAGCAATATGACCCAAAAGGGGGGGGGGGGGAGACTCCCCAAAAAAGAAAACAAGATAGTTGCGATTCTGAGTGCGAGTTGCAGGAGGTGACGGGTGCTGATGGATTCTCCACTTTGACACCTAGAGTGGTTAAGAAGTGCAGAAGCCTCCAGCAGCCCGCCTCTTCCAGCTCCACTCAGGTCAACAGTACTAACAGGACTAATTCTCATAATGGCAATAAGGAAAACCTAACTGTTGACGATAATGATAATGATCTCACTGCCACTGCCAACAAAAACATTACAGTCAGAGAGTCCGGCCTGGAGGAAGTCACTCAACTTATGAGTTTAGACTTCTCCGCGGGCCATAAAAAGGACACCCACGAGGGCTGTACAGAAGATAACCACGAGTGTACCCATGGACAAAAACAAAAAACAAGATAAGCAGGCTACACAACCTCTAGGGGAGAAAACAACAGTTAATATTGCCGTGGTAACAAGGGTACACCCCAACACCCCCAAAAGAAGCGATCAGCCAGGGTATACCAGGCTGCAAGTGGGAAAGATTCACCTCCAGAGCCACGGGCAATCGCACGTGGAAGCTGAAGGTGATCTGCCCTAACAGTACAACTAAACGGAAAATAATTTCGGAAGGGGTGACCACCAATGGTAGAAAGCACGTTACAGAGGATGACCGATCAACCTCTCCCCCAATCCAATGTCATAAATGTCAAAAAATTGGGCACGTAGCCAACAGATGCAGGGGCACTCTGACCTGCATGAAATGTGGAGACAACCATCTCACCAAGGCATGCAGGTCAAAGTCCCCCTCCTGCCCTAACTGCAAGGGACCCCACACCAGGAATTATCGGGGGTGCCCCCCACTTCAAAAAAGTGAAAACCAACTAAGAGTTGAAAAACCTTAACTTAAATAAACCCGACAACGCTTCCTCACCTCACACAACATGCTCCCCTTGTCGCGGGAGCGCTCTACTCGGTTCTAAACAAACAAGTCAGCACTAGTCTGTCTGACATCTGTCAAGATGTTAGCCGGTCAGCATCCCGGCTCTTCAAAACCCAAATATCCGAATCTTTAATTAAATCCGCAATCAACATCCAATAAAGCCAATAAACACCTCCAACCAAACACCGCGACTAAATTACAACCCCACGATGAATAAGTTACAAACAGCCGTGTGGAACACTAGAGGCGTTAATAACAAAAAACTTCAGATCAGCCGATACTCCAAAGATAGAGACATTGTCTGTATCTGCGAAAGTTGGCTTCAACCAGTAAAAAAATTTCGGTTAGCGGGTTCAGCACTATTAGAAGTGACCGACAAATCACTAAAGGTGGCGGCGTCGCTCTTCTAATAAAGCAGAACATCAAAACTAAAACAATAAAAACCAATCACCTCGATGCAGAGGTGATTGCAACTGAAATCACAGTCGACAATAAAAACATCGCGATTATTTGTTATTATAACGACCCAAGCAAAATTGTTTCTGACACTGTCTTTGATTTCTTTACGAGGAAATACAAACACTGCATTTTCCTCGGCGACTTCAATGCCAAACACCTATACTTTGACTGCAACAAAACCAGCCACAACGGTGAAGCCCTCTCTCGAAATAACAAAAAACATAACCTCCATGTGGTTATGAACGACAACTCATCAACCTATATCAGTAACAACCCACTATTTTCATCTGATATCCTCGATCTAATTATCGCCAGTGATTCCCTGATAAACCACATCGATGACCACTGGTCGGCGATGATGACTTAAGCAGCGATCACCTCCCGGTCCATGCCTCACTGCAGCTAGGCAATGGCACACTCAGGTACCCCCCCCCCGCCCCCCCCCCCCCCCACCAATTTCCTCAGAAATTTTAGAAAAATTAATTGGAATCTCTACCGCGACATCATCGATGTCAAACTCACAAACAACCCCCCCCCCCCCCCCCCCCCCCCCATCCAATGCAGCGGAACTCGAAATCCAATGCGAGGGGATAGAGAAAATCATTAACTCAACCCTAAACGAAATATGCCCAAAAGAAGAAGTGCGCCCCTGGAGAAATACTATCTCGGGCGACACACTGTCACTAATCAAAACCAAACGGAAAGCTCTTCGCGCTCTTAAAACCGAAACTGACCCCGGTAAGAAAGCTGACCTCAAAAAAACATATAACCGCCTTCATGGCGATGTCAAGGAAGCCCTCAAAGCTGAAAAACAAGCCAACTGGGAAAAGGCAACAGCCAACCTAAACGGGGTCCAAGATGCCAAAAATTCTGGGACTCTTTCAAATTCCTAACTGGGCAAAAAAACAAGGGCGGCAAAGCCGCTGCCAAACCTCTTAGGAGGGAAGACGGTTCCTTCACGCGCACCGACAAAGACAAAGCCGACACTTTTGCCGACCTCCTAAGAAAAACGCATCGCCCGTATCAAGGCGCAGGCAATGATGACGCCGTCATAAACGCGATTGACGACTTCATCAATGAACACCCTGAAATCTACCGTGCCCCAAATTCAATAATGAGCCAGAAGACGGGGATGACGATGACCTCGTCACCCCCATCACCAATGACGAAATCATCAACGTCATTAAAAAATGCAAAAATTCGTCCTCACCCGGCGAAGACGAAGTGAGCTACCAAATTCTTAAACAAAGCCCAAATTCCCTAATCGAAACACTAAACAAACTGTTCAACGCATGCCTCACTCATGGTTACTTTCCCAAATGTTGGAAAAAAAAGCCATCGGTGTCATGATACCAAAACCTGACAAGGACCCCTCCGATCCAGCCAGCTACCGCCCAATCAGCCTCCTCAGCTGCATTGGTAAGACATTCGAACGAATCCTTACCAATCGGTTCAGGGGCACCTTGAAGACAACGATTTTTTCAATAAATGGCAAAGAGCCTATAGAAACCGTAAAGAAGGCATCGAACATGTATACCGACTAGTCACCCAAATGAAAACCGCTATCAACAATCAGCAAATAGGCGCGGCAGTCCTGTTAGACGTCGAAAAAGCATTTGACTCTGTTTGGCACAATGGAATGCGCTACAAATTATTAAAAATGAGACTCCCCATGAAACTGATCAGATTACTATCGTCTTTCTTAAATGATCGCGAAATTAAAGTCAGAGTGAACAATGAAATGTCTGACAGTGTCCCCCTTGAAGCAGGCACCCCCAAGGATCCGTCCTAAGCCCCCTCCTTTACATCTTCTATGTAAATGACCTTAACTTCTCTGAGGATCGTGTTCAAGTCTCCCAATTCGCGGATGATAAGGGCTTCTGGCCAATCTGCTCCAAAAACCCCTGCAACGCGCTCTCGATGACCTAGAACAATGGTGTGCCAAATGGAGAATTAAGCTGAACGCCAATAAAACCCAACGAATCACCTTTACTCGCAAGACAAACAAACGTGATTTTGACCTAAAACTAATGGATAACACCCTCCCAGAATGCAAAGAGGCGAAATTCCTGGGCACCACCATTGATCAAAAATTGTCCTTCAACAAACACACCGACGACATGGCGAAAAAAGCCACCAAACGCATTAATTTATTAAAAATGCTAAATAGAACTTCATGGGGAGCCAACCAGGCCACCCTACACAAACTATACAAAGCCTTTGTGCGCCCAGTACTCGAATACGGGGCAATCATCCTTACTGACCTCAATCTAACCAATATGGGAAAACTCCAAAGGGTCCAAAATCACGCGCTTAGGGTCGCCCTCCGCGCCCCATGGGACACACCCATCAAAACACTCCACGACAAGGCCGATATCCCCACCATCAAAGACCGCCTAGCCACCCTGGCCGCGAAGAACCACGATCGGCTAGCCGATAGCCAGCTAATATCCGAATTACAGGCAATTTGCGATAGTAGACAAAAACCCAAAAACGTCAAAAGCTAAAAACCACTAAAATAGGAAATAATGATTTAAATCAGGCAGCACGCAAACACAACATGAGGAAAGATTGGGAGGCCAAGCCCATTGTCAGCAACACTACTGCGACCTTACAGTACGATATGTACTTTTTAAGACATGCTACAATACGAGGAACCGAACTACTCTGCCCCCACTTCAATCACACAATCAAAACGGAGAAAACCTGCATGGGGAGGCTAAGCTATTGTCAGCAACACTACTGTGACCCTACAGTACGATATGTCCTTTTTAAGGCATGCTACAGTAGCTGAACCAAACCACTCTGCCTCCACCCACACTTACAATGGGGAACTATAGGGAGGCCAAGCTATTGTCAGCAACACTACTGCGATATGTCCTTTTTAAGGCATGCTAGTAGGTAGTAAAGGCGGATTCAGTACCACCTTGTACATGTACCGTATCGTGTACGGTACATGGTGCGTTTACCATCGTAGGATTCAGTGTTAAATCGCGTGCACGTTCACAAAAATGTCATTTTTTCATAGTGGTCCAGAATCCGCTATTGTTTTTTGAGACTCACAGATCGCACTTTTCATGTTCAAAACACCCGTTGGCGAACGCATAGATTGACACGTCAATCAAAAAAGTGAAAAAATGTATGAAATTGTACATGTAAATTTTCTTAAAAATTTTTGTTTGACGTTCCCATCGTGGATTAGACCATCGATCCATCGTTGGCGAACGCGAGCAAAAAACGCTTTGCGGTTTCTAGACCAGCATCAAAAAGGTGGTTTGCGGATTCTAGACCAGGAAAAAAATCCCACTATGGCCTCTCCCATTTCTGACGTAAGTGGGGGGAATACCCATAGTGGATTTTTTCCAAAACTTAACAGACTACTATTGGGCGCTCCCATTTCTGACGTAAGTGGGGGGAATACCCATAGTGGATTTTTCCAAACTTAATAGACTACTATTGGGCACTCCCATTTCTGACGTAAGTGGGGGAATACCCAGTTTTTTGGGAAAATCCCTACTGTATAAACTTACTGAGAACGCCATTTGTCACGCTCGAAATGTATTACGGGTTTTCATTCAAATGAGTGTCAATTGTCAGTTAAATAGTATAACTGAACAACTATTCTATAGATGAAAGCGGAAACAGTTCAAAAGATTAATTGATATGATTTAAACGCGTTTTTTGAAAGCGTTACATTACTGATATGTTTACTCGTGATTTTGATTATTCGAGTTTTCCTTATGGTGAGAATAAGCGCGGTTGCGATTTAACAGTTTCGAGAGCAAAACTCATTTAGAGAGGTTTATTTTGAAATGTTTTTTTCTCAACTGGTTTTAGTTATTATATTAAAGACAGAAGATTTTTATTTACTTAAAACATAAAAACATAAAAATAATTATACATTTAATTTTGAAAATAATAAATAACTCACATTAGCATTCTCAAAGGAAATATTAATAATTTAAAAACGAAAAATTGTTTTTACAGATGGACGCTAAACGTGGAGATCAGCTTTTAAATGAATATGAACGTGCCAAGAAGAGGGTTCCAGGTCAACTCGCCCTCGGGTCAACTCGCCCCCGCCAGTTTTCCCGGGTCAACTCGCCCCCGATCGGGGGGGGGGGGGGCGAGTTGACCCGCATTTGAGGGGCGAGTTGAATTATTTTTTTCTTAACAGTCAAGATGTTTGTTTTTACAGTAATCACATACCAGTTGGTGTGTATTTGAGATTGATTGTGTGGCTGATTGCCTTTCATCATCATGTTTTCAAAAATGTCGATTGGCATCACTTTTATCAGCTGCCTGCCAAGTATATAAAATGTGAAATGTGCAATCTACGTTTCTGCAACATACACAAGAAACCACCAAACACTTCGCAAGGATTGAAACAAGCTTTCAATCCTTGCCTGGGGACGAGTGTACATTTTACATTTACACAATCTAACACTCCAACGTAAACTGCCGGGAATTCTAACCGCGTGCATATGTGAGAGTAGATTCTATCCCCCCAAAATACTATCCACCCAGATAGGATTTCCTTAGGAAATCCCATCTCAAAATAGAACAAAATATCCTCCAAAAATGTTAATATTAATGCAATGCTTGTCAATACTCCCATATAAATATTGGTATTCTCTAAGACAACAAACATATAATAATGTGGAGTGGGATAGAATTCACAGAGAGGCTTCTCTACACAGATAATTTTATCCTGTATTGTTGTTATTATTGTTTAGTTTTAACACCAACAAATTAAGGTGAAAATGGGTCATTACCCTCCATGAAAATTTTGTGCTGGTATTGGTATGTGTTCTTTGTAGTTTATACTTGCAACAATGGGTAAATAATGTGGCTTCAATGAGAGGGTCTGATTAGTCTTAACATGAATGAGCAAGATGCTACCCCACCCATCCCAACTAGAGGTGGGATTTTCATTCCCGTTTTTCAGTGCCATGACCATTAAAATTGAACAAACTATCGATTTTCTTATGTATTTCATCCACATGATTTTGTCCAAGGAAACAATACAGTAACACTGTTCTTTATTTTTTGTTGACAGCTAACCAGAGAATGCCAAAAATGACGTCAGAAATTAGATCATGTGTATTTTAATCCAATATAGGTCACAGAGAAAGGGCATAAGATAAAGAGTAAACAACGTCACCTTTCAATAAACATTATTTCAGGCGAAACATTATTTTATGGTAAAAATACTAACATGAGTTAAAGGGTTTATTTTCAGGAAACTGTTCATGTTTTTCATGGATAGTACTGAATTTCCTTAGAGGAAAAATTTCCACCACTGAAATCACCAAGAAATAATATCCAAGTCATGATATTTACCTCCTTGAGTGTTTTTGTTTATGTAATCAGTGTTTACATTTGCACCAGGATTTTCTTTCCTATTTTGGGTATGAATGTCCTAGGAAATCCATTCTCCCGGATGGTATTTCCTAGGAAATCTAGTCCGCAGGATACATTTTCCAGGGGGATCATATTTACTGTTACACATACCCCCTCACACTCCATTTGAGGCAATAGGAAAGCCAGGCCTGTGTGACCCAAGTGAAATAACATTTCCCCACTCCTCGGTGAAAAGGAAATAGGTTTTACTTCCCCATAGTTCGTCATATATTTCTCGGCGATTTCAATACATTTTCATGTTTAGTTAGTATAAATGTGTCTTTACGTGTTTTGTACGAGTGCTGTAACCAACTTTATATTGTAATTTATATTGTAAAATATATATTATTGAAATAACAAATGCTCGTCTGGCTGGACTTCATAATATTGTTGTAAATAATAGATTATAGTATTAAAATAAAAAAAATAACTAAAAAAATTCGTGAAATAAAAAATGCTGGTCTGGCTGGACTTCATAATATTGTTGTAAATAATAGATTATAGATAACTAAAAAAATTCGTGAAATAAAAAATGCTGGTCTGGCTGGACTTCATGATATTGTTGTAAATAATAGATTATAGTATGAAAATAAATTTTTATGATATAACTAGAGTTACGTTTTTTTTACTGGGGGCGACTTGACCCGGGGCGACTTGACCCGGGTCGACTTGACCCGAGGGCGACATGACCCGGGGGCGAGTTGACCCGAGGGCGAGTTGACCCGTTCCCAAGAAGAGCATTCAATCGGCTGACAGAAGCAGGTGTCTTGGAGAGATGGAACTCAGACGCGAAGCCACAAAAATATTTAAACCCGTGACGGAGGTTCAAGAGCGAAGCAAGAAGGAGATAGTTGAAGAATTGAGACCCATAAAAGAGAGTTCTTTGAGAATGGGTTCGTTGCCCGGTAGTTTTACAAAACAGTTTTCCTTTCAATCTACACCGGATAACGTTCCCATGAGAATCAAAACCGATCTGAGCGAGACCGACGATACAGCTTCAACTATCACCACTGATAGCATCGTGTCGTCCGAGGATGGTGGTAAGAGAGATCTGTTGTATGGAATTTATAAAGATTCGGACGATAGAACTTTTGTGGGCGACACAGAAGTGGAAATGGATGATGACGATTTAATTGTCGGTTCGAATAAGTATAAAATAACTGATGGACTGCGCAAATTGCTCCTTTTCGACAAGCCTGGAGATTACACGGAACGGGATTTCGACAATTACGGCAACATTCTGGTTCAGACCCACGCTATGAAGAGAAATAACGATGCCAGAGAGACGAGACCCCAAAGCCAACAGAGGTTACAAGTGGACGAAAGTGGTGATACCCATATGGGATATGAATAAGAAGTTCGTCGAATCGGTGACTGGTAAAGGGGTGAAAACCACTTTTCTTCCGAGCGATTCTGACGCTCTGTCTCAGAGATTGAGTTTGTTGATTGCAAGTAGATGTGCTGGTAACACAGGGTTAGATAATGAAATAGTTAGTATATGCGATGAATTGTTAAGACAGAAGGTTTTGAATAAAAACCATTATAAAAGGCTGATGAACGAATTGAAGGATTGATGTATATAATAAGTAGAGAGAAACAAACAAACGAAATATATAAAATAAAAATAGTAAATTTTACACTAGAATAATAAAGTATTTAAACAACAAACGATTTACCAGTGAAAACAAAATATATATTATAAAATAAAAATATGTTGGTGATAAAGAACAGGGGATACGTTAGAACTTACCTTCAAGGCAGTTCTGGCATCGTCGATTCTATAATGCGAGTGTTCATGAGTGATGCAGGTAGAAAACTCGCATCGACCGCATTTGAGGTTGGTAAGAAGACGGCTTTGGATGCTGGTAAGAAAGCCACTTCCGAAGCCAGTGGTAGGATAGTTTCTGTGGCTGGCAAGAGGGCAGCCGACGTGTTGATCGACAAGTTGATCAGTCCACCGGCGAAGCGAGCTACGTTAGAGCGAACACCGAAAAGTTGGAAAGATTTTAAGGATGCTGTGGTACCCATACAAGATTTAGCCAAAATGACAAGTGGATCTGGATTGAAGAGAACTCGCGACGGTGTAATATAAATAAATAATAATATTAAAAACTGAGTTTGTTAAAACATAAAAAATTGTGTTTGAAAAAATCTAAAATAACAAAAAAAAATAAACAAAGATGAACATTAAAGATATGTCTTGGAACGACGCCGCGACTAAGAGGTCGAATAATGAGTTCTTTCCCAAAAGCATAAGAGGCTTGATAGTGGGAAAATCGAATTGTGGAAAGACCAATCTGTTGATGAATCTGTTGTCCCGACCCGACTGGTTGAATTACGACAGATTGTTTGTGTTTGACAAGAGCTTGTTTCAACCCGAATACAGATTGCTTCGAGAATGCATGGATCGTAGATTGCCTAAGGACGTCATAGCCAGAATCTTTGACAGTAGGGAGGAATTCGACAAAAGTGAAGCTTCTCTTTCGACCATTTTGGACGGTGCGGCGATGGAATTGATGAAGAGAAATGCATCTTCGAACGTTGAGTGTCGATTTTATGAGAATGCTAGCGACGTTCCGGATCCTAGAGAATTGAAATCGGAAGATAAGAATCTCATGATTTCGATGATCTGCTTTTGGAGAGACAGAACAGATGCGAATCGTATTACGTTAGGTGTCATCACAGAAACGTGGACTGTTTCTACCTGTCACAGAATTATTTTTGATTGCTCAGACAGACGATAAGAGAGAACGCTAATTTTCTATGTCTCTTTCGCCAAGATCTCAGGAATCTCAATCACATCTACAGCGATCATGTCGCAAACGACATGAGCGCGGCAGAATTCAGGAGATTCTGTAAGAGGGTTTGGGATGGAGGACTTTACAATTTCGTCGTGATCGATTTGACTAGCGAATTTAACCGTGGAAAATATCGGTGCGGATTCGACAAGTTTTATGTTTCTGATGATAATAAGATAGAGAGTTAAAATAAAAAAATTAGAAAATAATAAATCTTCAAATAATTAGTTTTGAAAAAATAAAAATAAAATTAAATATAATGTTCGAACAAGGAGAATTGTTAGAACGGATAGCCGAGAATACGGCTGCAAAACAATCCATTCAAATCGTGGTGAGTGGCGATTCGACTCGATTTGCAACGAAATTCGATCCTTCCATTGAATTGAATAGAGAGAAAAGATACGAGATGGCATTGGTGAATCTGGAGACTTATTATTCCTTTCCCAACGTCACTGAAAATAATAACTATTCCGACGGAGTGGATTGGTTGGAGATTCGAATTCCCAAAGGAAGTTACGACATAGACGATTTGAACAATTACATTCAAACGTGAATGAAGACAGATGGAAAGGGAAGCAAGAAGATCAGACTCGCTCCCAACGCTAATACCTTACAGACGATGTTGGATTTGGAAGATAATTTTCAAGTAGATTTCAATACGGACGATTCTATAGGCAAGATGCTGGGATTCGATTGAAAGATGTATCGAAGCCACACAGCATCTGAAAATACGGTTGACATTCTCGCAGTCAATAGCATTCTGGTGAACGTGGATGTGATTGCTGGAAGCTACGTGAATGGTAGCGCTCAACCGATGATCTATTTCTTCTTTCCAAATGTGTCGCCAGGTTATAAGATCATGGAACGACCTCGAAATTTAGTTTATCTACCAGTGATTTTAGACACATTGTATAGTCTCAAAACCTCGTTGACGGATCAAAATGGTGGACTGTTAGATCTTCATGGAGAGAGGGTGACGATACGATTTCACATAAGAGAAATATAAAAGCAAAAAAAAAAAAAAAAAATATTGTGTATATATATAAATAAGAAAATAAAATAACGCAATATTAATTTTACAAAAATTATTTAATATATATAATTATCATTAAAACAAAAAAACAATTGAAGAAAATATATTTTAAAAAAAGAACTATGACACAATACATGGTTAAAAACGTGAACATATCCGCAGGACAGAGGAAGAAACTTAAGAGAGCGTTAACAACTCGAGGCGAGGCGGTGAGATTCAAATTCACTCATGAAGATCTGACGAGTGGTGGTCAGGATTCGATCGCCTGGACCAGAAGTCAAATCAAAAGGATGGAGAAAGCGATTCGTGATGGAAGAGGGTTGACGGTGAGATTGAGTCCTGCTCAATTGAGATACAATTTGAGAATGAAAGGCGGTTTCCTACCGTTATTGGCAGGAATCACTGCAAAAGCATTAACCTTTGCCGCAAAAGCATTACCCTTTCTCGGAAATACTCTCAGCGTGGGAGCTCTCTCGGGACTCGCGAGTTCGGCAGCTGAGAAATTAATGGGTGGTAGCGGACTGTTTTTGAAGAAGGGAGGAGCCGTATGTCGCGTCCACGTAGACGACAGCGGTAAAGGATTGTATCTAGAACCTGTTAGAGGTGACAACTCTTTGAGTGAAAACGGTCTCTATCTAAAGAGTGGATGGAACGTTGAGCGACTCAGCAAGGGTTTGTTGTTTAGTGAGAATTCACCATTTAAGAATATACCGATTTTGAGTATGTTATTATAATGTAAAAAATTATATAATTATATAAAATATAAATCATAGAAAGTATAAAATAATATATAAAATGGATAAAAAGGTGGAAAAACAATTAGCCGATAATGATGAATATCGCGAGATAGAGTGCGGAAAAGATGTGGAAAAACGATTAGACGCTAATGATGGATATCTTAGGAAAGAACTATAAAAGAGTTAAATAAAGATCGGGATAGATGGTTGAAATTTAAAAGAATGAGACGTTTTCTACCATCACCACTACCTTCTGAACAGAATGGTAATAATGCGAGTGTTACCGAGAGAGGCACAACATTCGTTCATAATTATGATTCGGATAAACAAATGTGTTCTTATAAAAAAAATGTAACATATCACCAAAAAAAAAGAAAAGAAGAATTGACGCTGAAATTTGAGAAAAAAGGAAATGTTATTATAATATATGGGTGATAGTGAAGAAGGAAAACAAAAACAAAAAAAACAAAAAAAAGTAATGAGATCTAGATATGATCAACCTCTCTAGATCTCATTACTTTTTTTTCCTTCTTCTTCACTAAAAATTCAATCTCTCTATTGTTTATATTTCCAAGTCAGTTATTAGCATGTTGACACTCATGTATTCTCCTTTTTTGAAAATGTGTTGAATGTTTATCTTTACTTTTTGGAGTTTTTTTTACATCGGTGAACGTGCTCTCACCACCCGATTTGTCCATGTGTTCGAGTGAGATTTTTGGATATATGTAACTTCCAGAGGACAACGACAAATCGTCCTTGTCGAATTCTCTATCTTTAGCGATGACGATTTTCTGTAGATCGCTTTGGTACTCGTAAAACAAATCAAGCATTGCTTCGTCCAATTTCAAAGGCATGTTATATTTGTCATAGTAGCGCTTTAAGCCCTTCGTCTCGACCTCGTTCAATTTGATGGAATCGTGTCGTTGTAATCTATAGATTTTAAAACTGAATTTCTTACATGTTTCAACTCGTTTCAATTTCAATTCGCATCTTTTAGGTGTTGTTGTCATGATCGATTATTTGGTTTTTTGTTTTATGAATTCTTGCAAATAATATATATTTTAAATTTTGTATTTAAATAATAATTTGTTAAAAAAGTTTTTTTTTTTTTACTCTTTATATATATATATAAAAAAAAATTTTTTTAATTTTAATTGTCTTTAATGTGAAATTTTTTTTTTTTTTTTGTAAAAGTGTTTTTCTCTTTATATAAATAAAAGTTTAAATTTAACGTCCTTTTTTCTCATATTAATTCAATTTTTTCACGTTAAGGAACATAAAAAAAAATTGATTAATTTCATCAAAAAAAAAAATTTTTTTTTTGAAGGAATTAAAACATATATATATATAAACAATTTTAAAACTTTTAACAAATTATTATTAAATACAAAATTCGAAAAAAAAAAAAAAAAAATTCTTACAAATGGAGCAAACAAATAAAAAAATGGAAAATTTAAATAAGAAAACCGTACCTCAGTTAAACGAGATTTGTAAAATATTAAAAATTCCACATTTCAGAAATCATAGAAACAAATCCAAAAAAATTGAAGTCATACAGGAATATTATTTGCGAAACGATGGAAAGGCAAACGAAATGTCGATAGCAACAACGTCAAAAAATGCATCGGTTGTGAAAAATGAGAAGAAGAAAAAGATAGTAAAAGGAATCGAAATGCCGACGTCGAAAAAAATAAAAAATGCATCGATTGTGAAAAATAAGAAGACGACTAAACGAAAAGCCGTTGAAGAACTTCAAGTTTCAAAAGAAAAGAAAAAAAACCTAAAACGAAAACGAGTGATGTACTTCAGATTCTAGACAAACGAGATACATCGAGCGAAATTCAATGAGCAATCGACGAAGGGAAAGGAGAAGAATATGTAGCACGACTCGTCATGGAACTATTCCAATCGAAGCCTGTAGAACGGGAGAGTGTGATCAAAGGCATTTTTAAAACTTTTGATGTGGTTTCCTCGTTCAAGAAAATCGATCCGAAATTGTTTATGGAACGGGTGAAGAAAAAAGTATTGGATTTGTTTCGCGAACACATGAACATGGGACTAAAAATTAAGATGATACTCCATTGCATGATGAATAAAATCGACGTGAATTCTGGCAAGAGCATCATGACAAATGCATTTTTCAGATCTAATGTCGAACCCGTATTTCGAGGTTCAGATTTATCGAACGTTTTCGAAAAGATGAAAGACAAGATGTTGACATCTCTCGCGAATTATCAATGTGGAGGTAGTAATTGGACGTTTGATGAGGTGTTGAAACTCGAAATTCATATAACTAAAAACGATTTGTTGAAAGGGTCTTCCTACATGGAATTACCGTATTTCTTAGCTAAAAAACACTCCATGGTCAACGTGAGAAATAAAGATGATCAGTGTTTTAAATGGGCAGTCACCTCCACTTTATACCCTGTCAAAATGCCCTCCGATAGAGTTTCTCGTTACGAGGAGACTTCTAAAAATCTCGATTGGACCGGAGTGACTTTTCCAATGCAGTTAAAACGCATCAAACGTTTCGAGGCTCAAAACCATAGCGGTGAATGTCTTGGGATACGACGATGAAAAACGAACGATCTATCCTCTCAGACAGACTTCGTATCTCGAAAGAGAAAAGACGTTTATTTTATTATTGATTTCGAATGGTGACATTCGTCATTATTGTTGGGTTAAACATCCGAGCCGATTACTATCAAGACAAAATAATAAACATAAAGGAAAGATATGTATATGTTGCAACTGCATGAACGTGTTTTGCAGTGAAAAATCGTTAGCGAAACATCAGGAATATTGCAATGAAAATCAAGGTGTCACCATTGAAATGCCCAAACCCAACACCATCATGAAGTTTGAAAATCACAATAGAAGGTTAAAAGTACCATTCATCGTGTAATTTCGAATGTTTCACCGTGAAAATGAGTTCCTGCCAACCCGACGCTCTTTGACGTTACGTCGAAAGATATCAAAAACACATGCCTTCGGGTTATTGCAATTACGTGAAATGTGCTTTCAACTCACAACACGACATGGGTCCCTTCATCTACACGAAACAGTGCGAAGACGATGACGTGGCTCAAAGGTTCATGGAAGAGTTAGAATCGAAAATTCAAATGTTATATGATAAATTCAAAACTCCTGCGAAAATGATCATCACGCTAGAGCAGCAGGACGAAAATAACAGAGCCACTGAATGTCACATTTGCAGACAATCATTCGACAAGAATTTGGAGGAAAATAAGGAGGTCAGAGACCACGATCATAACACGGGTCTGTATCATGGTCCGGCTCACAGCAAGTGTAATTTAAAATATCGAGATGCCATTTTCTATCCAGTGATATTTCACAATCTCTCGGGTTACGACAGTCATCTGTTCATAAAAAAATCTTGGCACCTCCCACGAAGAATTAAATTGCATCGCAAACAGCAAAGAAAGATACATTTCCTTCACGAAATGGAAGCACATGGAGAAGAAAAGAGTAATCGATGGAGAGACGTTGGAAGAAAAAACGAAATTAATTCATAGAGGCATACGTTTCATCAACAGTTTTAAATTCATGTCAACCGCTCTGGAAAAATTAGTCGATAGCATGAGCAAGGATAAATTTAAAATCACGAGCGAGCATTTCGGAGAATGAGTAGACGTTATGTTGAGGAAAGGAGTCTATCCTTATGATTACATGAATGATCTAAAGAGATTCGACGACACCGCACCACCTTCAAAAGAAGATTTTTATTCAAAATTATACGAATCCGACATTTCGAACACGCTAAAAACGTGTGGAAATCATTCAATATGAAAACTATGAGAGATTATCATGATCTCTATCTGAAGACTGACATTCTGCTCTTGGCAGACGTGATCAAAAATTTTCGAGATGTCTGTTGTCGAAATTACGATCTGGATCCCGCTTGGTATTTCACCGCACCCGGTCTGGCGTGGGACACTCTGTTGAAGACCACCAAAGTCCAATTGGAATTATTATCCAACGTGGACATGTTGCTCATGTTCGAAAGAGCTATGAGAGGTGGCATCTCGATGATCTCCCACAGATATTCTGAAGCTAACAATCCCTACATGAAAGAAGGTTTTGATTCGAAACGGTTAAATAAATACATACAGTATTGGGACGCTAATAATCTGTATGGTTGGGCTATGAGTCATCCTTTACCGATTGGAAATTTCAAATGAGTAACGGAACCGGAAGAGATGCAAAAATGGAGAGACTATCCTTGCATTTTAGAAGTCGATTTGAACTATCCAGAAGAATTACACGATCTACACAACAATTATCTGCTGGCTCCCGAATGAATGGAACCGAATGAAGGAGACAAAGAAAAACTCTTTCCCAAATTATTTAACAAATGTAACTACATCGTCTACAGTGAGAATTTGAAACAATACGTCGATTAAAGGGATGAAATTAGTCAACATACATCGCATCATTCGATTCAACGAAGAGCCTTGGATGAAAAAATACATTGATCTCAACACGAATCTCAGAATTCGAGCTGAGAATGATTTCGAAAAAGATTTCTTCAAACTCATGAACAACTGCGTGTACGGTAAATCGATGGAAAACATCAGGAAGAGAACCGACGTTCGACTCATCACATCTGAGAAAAGAGCTAAAAAATTAGTGGCGAAACCCAATTACAAACACTGAACCATATTCGACAAAAATCTAGTGGCCGTTCACATGCAAAAGACGCACCTGAAGTTCGACAAACCGTATTATCTCGGACCAATCATCTTAGATATCAGCAAGCAATTGATGTACGAGTTTCACTATGATTACGTCAAACGAAAATTTGGTGATAAAGCCAAACTACTGTTCACCGACACAGACAGTTTAGTTTACGAGATAGAGACAAAAGATGTCTACCAAGATATATCTCCAGACGTGGCCGCGAGGTTCGACACAAGCAATTATCCCATCGATCACCCATCCAACATTCAATCGAATGACAACAAGAAGGTGTTAGGTAAATTTAAGGACGAGAGCGGTGGTAAACAAATTGTCAAATTCGTGGGCTTGAGACCCAAACTGTATGCTTATCGTCTAGAAGATGAAGAGATCAAGAAGTGCAAAGGGGTTAAAGCGTGCATGGTGAAGAAAAACATCTCTGTCTGTTAGGAAGTGGTCCGGTGTATAAGACTATGAAATCGATTAGAAGTGAAAATCATTACTTGTATACCGAAATAGTCAACAAGATTTCACTGACGGCTGATGACGATAAGAGATTCGTGTTAGACAATAAAATAAGCACTTTAGCACTCGGACATTGGACAGATTCAAGATTATGGAAGTCGAGGAATTAGACGGATTCAAGATTATGGAAGTCGATAGAGTTAGTTTAAAAAGAAAAAGAAAAAAATATAAAAAAAAATAATGTCATTTTAGTGAATTATAATAAAATAAATAAATAAAAGAAAAAAATATACGCATTTATGAATAAGAAAATAGAGATATCTGTAGAAGGTGTCGTCTTACCTAACGAACCCCTATCCAACATCGATCTGTTGAATGCGGCGAAGGATTTGAAAATCAAAGATTTTTTAGGCATGTTTTCCAGAGATGCCTTGCCGAAGAGAAGACCTCGACAATCGGAATGTGGAATTTTAAATCAAGATGATTTATCGGGTGAAGGAACTCACTGGGTGGCGTGGTTTAAGAACGGGAAGAAGAAGAATTATTATTTCGACAGCTACGGAATCTCGCCACCGAAAGAAATAAAGAACTATTTCAACAAATCGATGCTTCGTTACAACATGGAACGAGTGCAATCACCAGATCAAGTGTTTTGTGGTCACCTGTGTCTTTACGTTCTCAAGAGATGGTCTGAAGGAGATCAGTTTCAAGACATTCTCAATGATTTACATTAGAGAGAGATTTTTTTATAGTATATAAAGGTAAAAAAAATTATTAAAAAAATTTTAATCGAATAAAAACGAAAAATAAAAATAAGTGAAATAATTCATTTTTAATAAACTCTGTTTGAAATATATTTTTAAAACAAAAATCTCAAAACAACATGCCAGTCGATAAATTTGGTAGAAGTGACGACGAAAAAGTCAACCTAAAAAAGAAGAGGAAGACGCTCGAAGTCGGTGATGGTTACGACATTGCCAACTTGGACGAACGTTACGTTCAGAGATACGAACCTCGAGAGGAACCTTTGAACATGAACGATAAGAAGCTCTACAATCTTCCCCAGCTGATAGAGCTTGCAGATGCTGCGAATGGGGGAACACGGATTTCGAATGAATCATGCTAGATAATTATGTGGATAAAGCCATGACTGACGATCTTGATCTGAAATCTAAACGTTTGGTGAATGTCGCTAATCCCATAGATCCCACTGATGCCACGACCAAGAAATACGCTGACGACTCTCACGCAAGACTCAGCGAACACCTGAGAAATAGATACATTCAGAAAACGATGCACTCGGAATTGAACGCTAATTCTAACAAGATAACGAACGTGGCCACTCCCACGAATCCCAAGGACGTGGCGACCAAACACTACGTAGATCTGGAACAGAGAAAGTCTGACAAACGATAAATGAAATGCGGGATTCAACAAGATATTGAATCTGTCGAAAGTCGACGACACGGATGCGGACTCAACCGCAGTCAACAAGGGCTACGTAGATTTTGCCGTGATACGATCACAAGAATACATAGAATCACAAGTGGGCAATCTCTACCTGAACAAACAATCTGGCAGAACCATGGAGGGTGGTATCAACATGAACGGTGAGAATTTATTCGGACTCAATCACGATCCCAAATTCGATTCCAGTGCAGTCAGCAGGAAGTATGTAGATGACAACTCGGTCTGGAGAAAGGGCGACATCATGGAAGGTAAACTAGACATGGGTGGACACGCACTCACAAATCTACTGGATCCCGTAAACATGACGGACGCCTGCACCCTGATTTCGGTGGTGGAGAAAGTCAAATATGCTAGACAATTGATCACCACGTGGGCCGAGGAGAGCGGCACCTTAGAGGAGGGAAAAGCTGAGTGGTCTTTCGGAAATGGAGGTAGTGGATTGCAACATGGTCAGGTGGGATATCCCATGCTGTTGGGAGGTGAAATCATTCGAATGAGTCTGGCTTCCTCGGATTTGCATAACAGAGCGGTCGTCAATCTCATGGTGAATGGAGTAGAGAGCGATAAGAGATAGAGCGTTGAAAAGACTGAGAATCAACACGCGAATGTTAGCACTTTCAGCACACCTCTCAAAGTGAACGCCGGAGACAGGATTAATTTCATTACAAAAGCCAATAATCCCGAAGCCGCCACTTCCGTGGTGAGTCTACTGATCGAACTAGATCCTTTGAACAAACAGTGAACGCGTGGAAATAATTAATTAAAATAATAATGTGTGATTATTAAAAACAAAAAAAAAAGTAATGAGGTTTAGAAAGATGTTCAATCTCTCTAGATCTCATTACTTTTATTTTTTTGTTTTTGTTTTTTTTTGTTTTTAATAATTACTCAATAGTTTTTTTTATTTTTTTCACACACGTCTCTCATCGAATGATCAACATCTTATTTCCATCCGATTCGAATTGTAATTCTCTATCCGACAGGACCAGGGTGAAGGCTTCGGTTTTTCTCGGCACGTTCCTATCGAATTGCATCTTGATCTGAATATCTAAGACGCTACTCTTGAGTCGTTCACTATGTTTACTGACGTCGAATACGAACATAGGATACATCGACTTGTATTCGCCGGGAGATATATTAGGGTTGCTCATCAATTCGTCTAGACCTTGATACTTCTTTCTAAAATCAGCAGCATCGCCGTACAGTCTGCAGAAAGCATTCTTGTCAAATGATGTGTTGTAATCGATTGCTGGATATCTTGTGGCGTTCAGAAACACTTGCATGTTTCTCAAATTGCAGTGATCAAACTGCGATGCATTCTTTTCCTGAGACCCATCCTTATCAGTCTGAAACACAACCATGAAGAAACGCGGTCTCTCAGAAGCAGATTTCACCGTCAATCTCCAATTGAAGTGATTTGTGGAAAGTGGAATGCTAGCCGTGTCGCACTGTCTCATTCTAAATCTCACAGGTAATTTACTCTTGGATTCTATGATCTTGTAGAGATGCACTTTTTCCACGATTGAAGGCTCCACGTGCGGAACGAACCATGATATCTTGTGTAGAGTTAACTTACCCGCATCGGTCGCAGGGAGTCTCACTACTGCGTCGTCGTTTCCTTTTTGAATCAACGTCAGATTGTGTTTGAATCCGTACATGATCTTGTTGTAATCGTCCGCGAATCCGAAGATGTGTTTCAAAGGTATCCTGAACGAAAACGTTCCTTTAGGTCTGGATGTCTTGACGACGTAGTCGAATATCGCAGCAGCGCCGGCGTTAGCAGGGCCGACGGTGTCTTTCACCCACAATTGAATAAGTCCTCTGGATTTTGAAAAATCATCAGGATACGTCAAGAGTCCGAACATCGTGGTGGCTTGACCAGGATGAAATACAGATTCTATCTCTTGTCCAGATAGCATGTATTTTATATTACTGAATAGATGCATGATTCCATTATTGGCTAGAGTAACCGTGTCATCATCGGCATAGTCGCTCCCATCTTTCTTGGTGAGACGTCCCTGCACCCCTATGTAACTCTCGCTAGGATGGATGAATAGATCTTGAGTTTCGATGTTGATTCTTATCTCTCCCGCATTATTCAAACTCGTTCTGGTTACCAGTTCGTATTCGTGAATCACATATTCTTGAATACTTTCATCTTTCACCATGATTTGTGCTATATCTAGTATATTTGCCATTTTTTAAAGGGTTTTTGTTTTTTTGTTTATTAATTAGCTTGCTTTTTGTTTATCTAAAAATAGTTATAATTATTTTTTATTATTATTTTTCTCTCCTATATATATATGTGTAAACAAGAAAATGTTAAAGAGAGTAAATAAAAGAAATTTGTTTTCTTTATCAAAACTTTGTCTTTTGTAATTGTTGTTCGTAAAACTTTCCGATGATCTCTTCTCCATCCAAAGCTTTGATTTCATAAGACACCGGATCGGTGTGAAATATTTTGATGATCACGAAGATTTCTGAGGTCCATCGAGGAGTATAACCCTTTTCAAAGTGCTTCTTATAAGCGTAGATTCTCACTCGATCACCGACCGCAAATTTCGGCGTTCTAGACTTCTTCCTAATCTTAGATCTCTCAGGATATAGATTCGCGTAGACCCGTTCTTCATTTTGAGGATCGCTAGCTTCCACGGGAGTCATCTTGATCGATCTGTGTCACGTGTTGTTGTAATCTTTAACCAGACCATTCAGAGCGTATATGTATTTCTTGGTCGAATTCGCCGTGAAGTATCTATGCATCTTTTCCTTCATCGTTCGATTCCAACGTTCCACCACGCTGGCTTTCTCTTCGTTTTCGATCGAGTAGAGGTCGACCAATCGATGAACGTGCTTGTTGTAGAATTCCTTTCCCTTATCCACCCACAATCTATTTGGTTTTCGAGAAGACGAGTCGAACACGCTCTTCAGAGCCTCGGGGACGCAAGGTCCTGATTTATTCTTCAAAGCTCTGATCCAACCATATTTGGAAAACACGTCGATGATCGTCAATAGATAATTGACACCCTCGTTCCACCTCGAAAACGATCTCATGTCGACCAAGTCGGCAGACCAAATATCATCTAAACCCTTCACGAACACCCTTCTCTTTCGAAATTTATGCATGATGGGTTTGTGTAACTCCTCGGCCAATTCGCTCGTCAATAATCATTTCTTCTTCTTTGCAGATGCGCTTTTTTTAACCGCCCATCCGAATCGATGTTTCGCACCGACCAAATTGCCGACCAGCGAACGTTCCATCTTCTCTCTCCTGGTCGGATTCGATATACCTCACAATTTCGCCAACATGTTTTTATCACAGACATCGTTGCAAGTCTTGGTGTCGGGATGTCCGGCATAGCATAGATCGTGATCATACGTGGCCGCGTCCACCCTATTCACAGGTTTGCTCCAAGATTTAGGAGTCAGATCTCCGTTGAGTCTCTTGTTCAATTTCGTTCCAGGTCCCGTGAAACTGTGACCAGGCAGATGCATTTCGAAAGGTAGATTATTGATCATTTTATTCACAATGCCTTTACCTTTGCTCGCGTTCTTTTTTTTTGATGAATCGAGTCTTGATAGAACCACACACGTCGCAAATTCCGCGAAGCATCTGTCTGTCGTTTTTAGTTCGTACTTCTTGAGAATTACTCGTCTCGGTAACTCTCTTACACTTTACGCGATACATTTTTTGAGAGTTATTTAAATTAATTTCGTTTTTATTTTATATATAAATTTAATATTTCTTTTTTTAAAAATTCTGTTCTTATTATATATATTTTTTTTTTCAATCGCTGCTCTTTAGTTCTATCACCTTACTGAATTCCTCCCTGGCCTCTTTCCTCCCCTTTTCCACGAGAGAATACTTCATCTCTTCCTTGATAATCTGACGAGTCTTGATTCTCACAGCTTCTTTCATAGCATCGTATTTCATTTTCTCGCTCAATATCATGAAGTATTCTCTGTCCGATATCTTACTGTCTTTCAACGCCATCGAGATCATTTCGGATATCGTGTCGATCTTGGAGTCGGCCAAGACGCGAATCTTGTCGTGTTTCCTCGCCTTCAGATATAATTTCCTACTCAAAAAGTTTCAGAGCGTGCTAAACAATCCAGCGGCGAGAGCCACTCCTTCTACGGTTAACACGATCGGAATACCGACCACAGTCGACAACAATCCGATGCCGGTCGCGTGTAAACCCATGGAAATTGTGATGAGTGTCGTGTCGATCGCGTTGACGAATTTCACGAAACGCGAATACTTCTTGAGAGAATGACGAGAATCTCTCTCTTGAGTTAGATACGCTTGGATTCTACTGATTTAATCGATGCGGATTCTACTGCTTTGATCGCTGTGATACCTCTCTCCTCTTTCTTTTCCTTCTAGCGACGGTGCCGTCGGCAAAACGCCGTTCGGCTTCTTCATCTAACGTCGGATACAATTTATTTCTAGTTCTCATTTTTTGTGTTTTTTTTTCTTTCTAATATTAGATAAAAAATTTATGTGTGTATTTATTTTTATTTTCTATTCTCCCTTATTTATATCAACGAGAAAACTTAGACGTATGCTTCATTGAACAATAATTTCATGATGCATCCCTTGTCTCCTAAAGTCAGACTTCTACGCGCCAATTTCAGATCCTCCGAAACTGTGGGCTTGTCTCGATCCTTACAGAAGAGTAATCTCTTCCAAAACGCGATCACTTCATCAATTTGAACACGTTCGAACGCCGGTTCGAAATACTTGACGACCATATCTTCCCTTTCCATCGTCAGACACGAATGATTCTCATGATCGAAGTCTAGGTGATCCCGACATCCGACGCATCGTTCTAACAAGAGGCGACCTAGTTGTTCGTTCACGCAGAATGCGTAGGCTCTCATCGGCATTTTTAAAAAGAAACCTTGCTCTAATAGTCTGGGAAGCGTTCATGATTTACGTATTTTTTATTATCTATTCGATTTGATATATTTATTTTTAAATAACTATTTATTTATATTTTTTTTCTCTCCTATATATATATCAATCACTTTTTTTATTTCCTCGCCTCAAAACCGATTCCAGTTGAGAAAAAAAACATTTACAAAATAAACCTCTCTAAATGAGTTTTGCTCTCGAAAGTGTTAAATCGCAACCGCACTTATTCTCACCATAAGGAAAACTCGAATAATCAAAATCACAAGTAAACATATCAGTAATGTAACGCTTTCAAAAACGCGTTTAAATCATATCAATTAATCTTTTGAACTGTTTCCGCTTTCATCTATAGAATAGTTTTTCAGTTAAACTATTTAACTGACAATTGACACTCATTTGAATGAAAACCCGTAATACATTTCGAGCGTGACAAATGGCGTTCTCAGTAAGTTTATACAGTAGGGATGTTCCCAAAAAACGTAGTTTTTTTTGTTGAGTTTTGGAAAAATCCACTATGGGTATTCCCCAACTTACGTTAGAAATGGGAGTGCCCAATAGTAGTCTATTAAGTTTGGAAAAATCCACAATGGGTATTCCCCCCACTTACGTCAGAAATGGGAGCGCCCAATTGTAGTCTGTTAAGTTTTGGAAAAAATCCACTATGGGTATTCCCCCCACTTACGACAGAAATGGGAGTGGCCATAGTGGGATTTTTTCCTGGTCTAGAATCCGCAAACCACCTTTTTGAGCTGATTGCCAGCAACACTACTGCGACCTTACAGTACGATATGTCCTTTTTAAGACATGCTACAATAGCTGAACCAAACCACTCTGCCTCCACCCACACTTACAATGGGGAAATATAGGGAGGCCAAGCTATTGTCAGCAACACTACTGCGACCCTACAGTACGATATGTCCTTTTTAAGGTATGCTACAATACGCAGAACCGAACCACTCTGACCCCTCACACAACATAAACTCAGCAATCACGCAACCATCACAGAGAAAGCCTGGGGAGGCCAAGCTATTGTCAGCAACACCACTGCGACCCGACAGTACGATATGTTCTTCTTAAGGCATGCTACAATAGCTGAACAAATCCACTCGGCAATCAGCTAACACTGACAAGGCACATCAACTCAACAGTCACGCTCACCATAACCAGAACACGTACAAGCATTATACACATGCACACAAACACCTACACATTTCTCTCATCCTTTAAATATTATAATAAAATATTACAATTATCCTTCTATATCTTTTTATCTTTTTATATCTTACACATTCCAATGAAAACTAATTCTGCCTTCTTCTTTTAAGCAGGTACACAGAAGATGCTTTTTGACCAGCACCCCAATAACCGCTATGGACACTATAACCGTTATGGAAACAGTAACCCAATGGTTCCTGAACATCCTCCACTCCATCCCTAAAAGTGGTCGACCACTTTAAGGGAGGCGAGCGTTGGTCCTGCGTCCCGCATTTGCCCCATTTTGTAAGCGCATTGCGCATCTTTTATCCCAACCCAATAGGATTACAATGCAGGCCTGCCCCCGAACCAGGGAAGTTCGGGTCTTCTTTTTGGTGGTCCCCGAAAGGGGTCGTTGTTGTTTTCCTTCAAAGAGTCCAACTAAACAGAGACAGCCTGAGGCAGATTATACTTGCCAGTGATGGCCATCATTCAAAATCATCCTCGAGGTGGCAGACTATACTTGCCTGAAAATCCAACTCGACTGCAGCCTCGGGGAGAGGTAGTACCTTTGTGAGAGGACCCAACCTCTCACACTGGTCCTCACCCAAGGGTTCAACCAACATCAGCCAAGAGACCATCACGACGCAACCGGTGACACCTGCCGAGTACCTGAAGCCGGCCCTCCTTCGACACGCCTAGACATGTGAAAATTAATCATCTACAGTCACTGAGGGTCGAAAGGGGCTTGTTCCCCATACCGTCCCTGCGCGCCTTCGGCGAGCGAAACCATTCCTTTCTTCATTTGGGACTCACATCACATCATCGGTAATTAAGTATTAGACAGGACAAGTCACAACACTGGAAAAGTGATTTTCATCATATTTCAGTCATAAAAGAGTCTTATCACATACACACATTGTCATCCCTAAAAACTTATTACCTTGAAAAAGAAAAATGCCTCATATCTACAAAAATCCTGGATCAGCCACAGCAGCTTCAATCAAGGACAAAAAGAGAGAAGAGAGAAAAGATGAGAGGAAAGCAAGAAAGGAAAGAGAAAGAGAAGCAAAGAGAACACCTACTGGACAGGTTAGTGAATTTTGTGACAGTAAAGCTATGGGGGGGGGGGGGGGGGGGGGGCTGATGTTGGTGCAGCGATTGCCAGTCTGAACGCAACAGTTGCGAAATTGAGAGAGGTGGTGGCAAGCCTCAGGGCAGAGATTAAAGCGAAAGACGAAACAATTGCCAGACTTTCTCCAATTTCTCCGACTGCTGCTGCAGCAGTAAATCCCTGTCTGCCTAGTATGCCCAGCATGTCTGATTTTTTTTCTTTCTCAGAAGCCAGTCCACATACCCCTCCCCCCCCCCCCTTTCCCAAGGAGATCCAGGTGGTGGCGGAAATCCACCCAGCTCCAGTCAATGCAAATGATGCAGTAGTTACAGGTACAAATGACCACGGTACCATAGATCAAAGTAGTATAGCTAAAGAGACTGGCAGTATAGCTAAAGAGACTGAAGATCCTGCAATCCAGGCGACCTCAGCATCAGAGGAGGGCAGAAGCCCAAGATCCTATGCAGAGGTCGCTCGGGCTGCTGGGAAGACCACGATAAAAAGAACACTCTCTCCTAATGATCCGAAGGACCCCCCTCAACACCAAGAGTTTTATCCCAGAAAAGCCTCTATCACAGATATTTATCCCTGGCAGCACTCAAGATAGTGATAGCAGTATGCTAGATAAGGAATCTCCTTCCAATAAAAATACTAAAACATGCACAAGTGGAAGAACTTCCCCAAAAAAGAAAGCAAAAACGGGATGACTCAGACTCAGACATAGAGCTGCAGGAGAGCACGAACGAGGAGGGCTTCGACACCATGACCGAACGAAAAGTCAAAAGGTGTAGGAGTTTCATTCCTCGCCCGTGCTCTTCTGGCTCTGTTCCAGTTCCAGACCATACTGATACCAACAGCGCCTCAAGAAAGGCGAGCTTAAGTAATCTCTCAGATAATACATTTAAAGCACAGAGCCACCCAACTTCGTCGAATCCCAGACAAGCACCATTGCCAAATCCAACGCCGCTAATGAAAATAGATTTCCCTGCTGCTGCCAAAAAGAATACCCCCCCCCCCCCCCAAACCTCACAGCGGTCATAACTAGGGTCCATCCAGATACACCCGGTGAAGCCATCAAGCAAAGCCTAAAAACTGCAAATGGGAAAGATTTCATTCCAAAGCCACGGGCAAGGTCACGTGGAAAATCAAAATCATTTGCCTCAATAGGGAAGCTAAAACAAAAATCATCGAAAATGGGACACATCAATGGCAGGTGGCACGCAGGGGAGGAATATAAAACCTCCCCCACGCCCATACAGTGTCACAAAAGTCAGAAGTTCGGGCATATCGCCAATAAATGCAGAGGTAACTTAGCCTGCATGAAATGCGGAGATCCTCATCTCACCAAATCATACAAGCTGAAGACCCCCCTCTTGCCCCAATTGTAAAGGAAGTCACCTCAGCAGCTATCGAGGTTGTCCCCATTTCAAAAAGTAAAAACCGCCATTGAACTGAAAAACCTTAATCTTATTAAGCCCAATAATGCGTCATCACCTCACACCTTATTGCCGGATCGCTCTACTCCGTGTTAAACAAACACGTTACAACCAAGCTGTCCGACATCTGTCAAGACAAGATGTCAGCCGATCGGCGTCGCAACTATTCAAAACCCACATCTCGGAATCACTAATAAAAGCCGCTATCAGCTCTAACTAAATGCTCCAGGATAATCAACAGCTAATACCCCGCAACTAAACACAAACCCCCATCATGAATAAGTTACAAATAGCCGCGTGGAACGCTAGAAGCGTTAACAATAAAAAAACTTCAAATGGGCCGATATTTCGAAGATACAGGCATTGTCTGTATCTGCGAAAGTTAGCTTCAACCCAGCAAAAATTTTTCAGAAAGTGGGTTCAGCACTATTAGAAGAGACCGCCAAATCACTAAAGGAGGCGGCGTTGCTCTTCTAATAAAGCAGAACATCAAAACTAAAACAATAAAAACAAATCACCTCGATGCAGAGGTGATTGCAACTGAAATCACAGTCGACAATAAAAACATCGCTATTGTTTGTTGTTATAACAACACAACCAAAATTGTTTCTGATACTGTCTTTCATTTCTTTACGAGGAAATACAAACACAGCATTTTCCTCGGAGACCTCAATGCCAAACACCTGTCCTTTGGCTGCAACAAAACCAGCCACAACGGTGAAGCCCTACTCGAAATAACAAAAAACATAACCTCCACGTGGTTATGAACGACAACTCAGCAACCTATATCAGTAACAACCCACTATTTTCATCTGATATCCTCGATCTAATTATCGCCAGTGACTCTCTGATAAACCACATCGATGACCAATGGGTCGGCGATGATGACTTAGGCAGCGATCACCTCCCGGTCCATGTCTCACTGCAGCTAGGAAATGGCCCACTCAGGTCGCCCCCCCCCCCCCCCCCCACACTCTCCGCAGAAATTTTAGAAAAATTAACTGGAACCTCTACCGCGATATCATCGATGTCTAACTCACAACCCCCCCCCCCCCACCCCCCTCCCCCCATCCATCGCAGCGGAACTCGAAACCCAATACGAGGGCATAGAAAAAATCATTAACTCAACCCTAAACGAAATATGCCCAAAAGAAGAAGTGCGCCTCTGGAGAAATACCATCTCGGGCGACACACTGTCACTAATTAAAACTAAACGGAAAGCTCTTCGCGCTCTTAAAACCGAAACTGACCCCGGTAAGAAAGCTGACCTAAAAAAAACATACAACCGCCTTCATGTCGAAGTCAAGGAAGCCCTCAAAGCTGGAAAAACAAGCCAACTGGGAAAAGGTAATAGCCAATCTAAATGGGGTCCAAGATGCAAAAAATTGTGGGACTCTTTCAAAATCCTAACGGGGCAAAAAAAAAACAAGGGCGGCAAAGCCGCTGTCAAACCTCTTAAAAGGGAAGACGGTTCCTTACGCGCACCGACAAAGACAAGGCCGACACTTTTGGCCGATTTCCTAAGAAACACGACGCATCGCCCGTATCAAGGTGCGGGCAATGATGACATCGTCATAAACGTAATTGACGACTTCATCAATGAACACACTGAAATCTACCGTGACCCCATATTCAATAACGAGCCAGAAGACGATGACTTCGTCACCCCCATCACCAATGACGAAATCATCAACGTCATCAAAAAATGCAAAAATTCGTCCTCTCCCGGCGAAGACGAAGTGAGCTACAAAATTCTTAAACAAATCCCAAATTCCCTAATCGAAAAACTAAACAAACTGTTCAACGCTTGCCTCACCCATGGCTACTTTCCCAAATGTTGGAAAAAGCCATCGGTGTCATGATACCAAAACCTGACAAGGACCCTTCCGATCCAGCCAGCTACCGCCCAATCAGCCTCCTCAGCTGCATTGGTAAGACATTTGAACGAATCCTTACCAATCGGTTCAGAGGGCACCTCGAAGACAACGATTTTTCAATAAATGGCAATGAGCCTATAGAAACCGCAAAGAAGGCATCGAGCATGTCTACCGACTAGTCACCCAAATGAAAACCGCGATCACAATCAGCAAATTGGCGCGGCAGTCCTGTTAGACGTCGAAAAAGCATTTGACTCTGTTTGGCACAACGGAATGCGCTACAAATTATCAAAATGAGACTCCCCATGATATTGCTCACATTACTATCCTCTTTCTTAAATGATCGCGAAATTATAGTCAGAGTGAACAATGAAATGTCTGACAGTCTCCCCCTTGAAGCAGGCACCCCAAGGATCCGCTCTAAGCCCCCCGCCTTTACATCTTCTATGTAAACGACTTTAATTTCTCCGAGGATCGTGTTCAAGTCTCCCAATTCGCGGATGATAGGGGCCTCTGGGACTCTAATAATACAGCCAATCTGCTCCAAAAAAACCCTGCAACGCGCTCTCGATGACCTAGAACAATGGTGTGCCAAATGAAGAATTAAGCTAAACGCCAATAAAACCCAACGAATCACCTTTACTCGGAAGTCAAATAAACGCGATTTTGACCTAAACCTAATGGATAACACCCTCCCAGAATGTAAAGAGGCGAAATTCCTGGGCATCACCATTGATCAAAAAACTGTCCTTCAACAAACACACCGACGACATGGCGAAAAAAAAGCCACCAAACGCATTAACTTATTGAAAATGCTAAAGGGAACCTCATGGGGAGCCAACCAGTCCACCCTACTTAAACTGTACAAAGCCTTTGTGCGCCCAGTACTCGAATACGGGGCAATCATCCTAACGGACCTCAACCAAACTAATATGGGAAAACTCCAGAAGGTCCAAAATCACATGTTTAGAGTCGCCCTCCGCGCCCCATGGGACACACCCATCAAAACACTCCACGACAGGGGCCGATATCCCCACCATCAAAGACCGCCTAGCCACCCTGGTCGCGAAAAACCATGACCGGCTAGCCGACAGTGAACTAATCTCCGAACTTGGAGCCATTTGCGAAAGCCGACAAAAGCCCAAAAATTCCAATCAAAACTAAGACCCGCTCGAAAAAACTAGGGAACGAGAAGGTGAACTAACAGGTAGATTAACAGCTTAAACTATGGCCTTCTACCTGAAAGGACTGCCTTCACCGACTCAACTAAAATTACATCACGATTAAACATTGTAAAAAACTAAACACGCTTAATAATAAATAGGGAACGAGAAGGTGAGTTAACAGGCAGATTAACAGCTTAACTGTGGCCTTCTACCAGAAAGGGCTGCCTTCACCGACTCAACTAAAATTAGATCACGTTCCAAAACTGTTTAAAACTAAAACTGCTCGAGTAAAACTAGGGAACGAGAAGGTGAGCCAACAGGCAGATTAACAGCTTAACTGTGGTCTTCTACCAGAAAGGGCTGCCTTCACCGACTCAACTAAGATTACATCAGGTTTAAACACTAAACATGCTTGAGGACAAATAGGGAACGAGAAGGTGAGCTGATAGGCAGATTAACAGCTTAACTGTGGCCTTCTACCAGAAAGGGCTGCCTTCACCGACTCAGCTGAAGATTAAATCATAAATTAAACAAAATGTGCTACTTTTACCTTTTTACTTCTTCTTTTAAGCAGGTACACAGAAGATGCTTTTTGACCAGCACCCCAATAACCGCTATGGACAGTCTAACCGTTATGGAAACGGTAACCCCCATGGTTCCTGAACATCCTCCACTCCATCCCCAAAAGTGTTCAACCACTTTAAGGGAGGCGAGCGTTGGTCCTGCGTCCCGCCTCTGTCCCTTTTTGTAAGCGCATTGCGCATCTTTTGTCCCAACCCAATATATTTGCTCCAAAGTCTGGCCTCGTTTGGATTTGTTGCGTAAACACAAATTCAATCTGGATCGTAAAATTCTTGAAAGAATATACTTTGCTTTCATAAGACCACTCCTTAAATATGGTAATACTGTTTGGGGAAATGGTTCAACAACTAAATTAGCCGAATTGGAGAAAATTCAGATCGCAGCTGCTCGAATTGTCACCGGGGCAACAGTCAGCACTAGTAATACACTTTTATATGCAGAAACAAAATGGGATCCCTTGCCTGAGAGACGACGAAAATTGAAGCTAATTCAGTTTTTCAAAATGCATCATCGCATGGTGCCTCCTTACATCAGCAACAAAGTTCCTCCGCTCATATCGACCACGAACCCGACTCTTCGTTCAGCCCCAAATCATCGAGTGCCATTTTGCCGAACAGAACACTATAAATCTTCATTTATTCCAAGTACTACAGACGAGTGGAATAAGTTGCAGTTAAGCGTTAGAGAAAACGAATCATTAAGTAATTTCAAAATATTTCTGAATGGTGGGAACCTCTGTCCACCACCTTTCTACTTTAGAGCTAAATCCCGGGTGGCACAGATACATCACTGTAGACTTCGTTTAGGCTGCAGTAGTCTCGATTCTCATCTGTTCGATAATCACTTATCTCTTCATCCATTATGTCAATGTGGAATGCGCGAGACATCCCGTCACTTTCTGTTAGAGTGTCCAATATTTTCAGATATCCGCAATAACACGATTGGTCTCCTCCCGTTTGAAACAGATGCGTCATCCCTGCTGTTTGGCTCAGAATCATTGAGCAGCAGCGAAAATCGCCTTATGTTTTATTCTGTTCATGACTTCATTATAACGAGTAAACGTTTTAATCAATGAGCAACACATGAGTTTCCTTATGGGTAGCCCAGGGGGAATACGCGCTCCCAATCCAGGTATGACTTGTTGCTGCTGATAGTGCTCCAACATGCATACTTTTTCGAGCTACATGTACACGTGTTCAGGTCGGCTTACCAACCACTTCTTGTCCCCCAGTGTATATACACTTCGTTTCCTACTATTTCTTACTTTTCTGTATTCATTTTCTTGGACTCCCAAAACATTAAATTAAACTAAGCATAGTTGTCGTCATCTCGGGACCGAGTAATAATTTCCCAACACCAGTATCATTCGTCGGCATCTAGCTGGCTACCATGTTGTTTCGAATGACATGGTCAAGGCAGTCGGTCGATGGGATATGGTGGAATTACACATTATAGGCACCGAATACTGGGTTACTAGGTGACGATACACATAGTCAACCATTGCCACACAGAAACAGCATAGGTTTTTGAATGTGGGGAGCCGACTCATATAAGCTCAAAGCTTTCTGTCAAATCCCCCTTTATACTGTTGCTAAGTTATGTTCTTTTGTGTTCTGTGCTATTTATTAACTCTGTTCTTTAAATATGTGTGTTATTTGTTGTTAGCATGTAACATAGCATTTCTATTCAAATAAAATATTGTTTAAATTAAAATAAGGACCAGTTATAAAGGTCCATGCTAAAATATACAACCAATAAGTAATGAAGCTAAGCTTCCTCGATATACGTACAAAATGTGAGACTTGAGTATTAATTTTCAATGCGTTGATCAAAGAGTTTGCGCACGGACATGTTGCACTCGTGTTTTGATAATGATTTGCTTTGTATGTCTACTTTGTTGTGACAGTTAAATCTCAATTGTTTGGTTTGCAAGTAGCCTTCAGTCAAAGAGATCAAATTTTCCACTTTATAAAACGGTAATTAACGAAGCATTACGGGAATGTCGGTTTTTTCTAATTATATATTTCTCTATTACTGTACTATTTCACAACGTTTCCTGACCATTGTGAGTATCGTTGGATGTCCGTGCGCAATCTAATTGACGAGATCAATTCACAGTGCTATGGGTTTTTTTCGTTCTCTGTACTCCAATTACTTGTTAATATTAGTAACACCTGCTCAATGTAAATAGTTAGGCAAGATCAGTTAATAGTGCTTTTTGTTTGTTAGTCCCTGTGCTCTGACCACAAATTAATAAATATATGAAATTGAACCATTGGTTTGTTATTTTCCTGTCACTAAATGGGCTGCGGAACAATTTTGGAATGGGGTTGGGTGACTGAATTCCGCAAGGGCTCGTAGGGCCCGGGAAGACAAGAGGGTAATGGGGCGTGCTCCCATGAAAAAAACGTCTCAGAATACTATTCCCTGCATTCTGAGCACTGAAATTTATTTATATTCACTGACTCCGCGCAGTTTAATTCTATTGAGTAATTTTAATTTACTGTGACTTAATTTGTTTTTCTGTTAAAGGTTCGGTGTTCGTTCAGCTCAACCACCAACCACCAAATCACTATTTTGGAGTCTGCTGAGGTTTGATTTTGTAGGTCTTTTAATAGCGCATCAACATATTTCATATAGTGTACTGTTGATAACCTCGTTAAGATGGGTGCAGGCCTTGTCTAGTTCATAAGCATTTAAGGGGTTATTTGCATTTATTTTTACTTCATAATTTTCTGAGGAGGTTCCAGTCAATTTTTGATAGGTTCATCCTGTTCGCGGGAGGATACCCTGTGGGACCAGTATTACATTTCAAAGTGGCGTGAACTGGCAGGTGATCACTGCCTAGATCATCATCCCCTACAAATATGCCTTGCATTTGGTTGACGTGAAAGGAGACAGGTTGTTATATTGGCCACATGTGCTTATAGATAAGCCTATGGAGTCGAACTCATGTATCCTATAAACCATGAAACCTAGTAGACCGACCTATATGGCCTCTCTCTCTCTCTCTCTCTCTCTGTGACTGTGTCTTAAAATATCGAAATTACAATCCTGTAGTAGTTGCATGTTTGGTGATTTTTACGGGAAAAAAATAGGAAGTTGGCTCACCTTCCCCGCCTCCTGTCTCCTTTGGCACCTGCACTACCAGCCCTCGCTCATGCAATCATTAGTCTGTTATTTCTGTGTTACTATCTCTCCCCCCCCCCCCCCCCCCCTTGTAAATAATATCAGAAATGAGTTGTCCCGTTTTGGGTACGAGTTGTCCAATCGTGGGTACGAGTTGTCTAGACAAAAATGGGTACGAGTCGTCCAATTTTGGGTACGACTTGACAGGTACGAGTTGCCGTGTGTACGGTTGTTCTGATACCGAAAAAAATGATGGCGGGCTAACTATTTAATTTACATAGAGAAATAATAAAATAATAATAATTAATTTTATATAGCGTGAAAGCACCAAGGGTTTCTTACTGGCGCTTTTCAGTAAATAATTGCGAAATGACGGACGGAAAAATTGATGGCTGACTATCCATTAAACCGGTTCTCCTAAATACCAGAACCCACCAGAACCGCACAGACCCACCAGAACTCCCCTCTAAATTACATTTGCACAGTATTTTACGATGCAGTGTGTTTATTTTATGTAATAAACCTTGCAGGAAGGAAGAACAGAAGTAAACTAATTAGTTGATAATTCATAGAAAACGAAACGCATCCAGTAAATTAGGTCTGGATCTTGCTCCCGGCATCGGTTCTCCTAAATACCAGAACCCACCAGAACCGCACAGAACCCCCCAGAACCACACAGAACCCACCAGAACTCCCCTCTAAATTACATTTGCGCAGTATTTTACGATGCAGTATGTTTATTTTATGTTATAAACCTGGCAGGAAAGAAAAACAGAAGTAAATTAATTTGCGCGTGGGGGCATTTTTTTCACGGCATCGTCCACTTATAAACATTTAAAAGTCGATATGCATCGCTACTAATATCGCAGGATAACATATTTTTCATTATTTAATTATTTTTTTCTCAACTTCAACATTAAAACATGCTTGTATTTTATTACATTAAAAGTAAACAATAGTATTTAGAAAGTTAAGAACAAAGAGTATTGTTTTATTCAGAAAACACGTGTGCATACGTGTGTAAACCATAATACCTATGATAAGTGCATGGTAACAAGGCGGATTATAGCTATCAAAACATATTAAGCTTGATGTTCTTTGATGTCTAGTACTACTGGATACACTGAAAGGAGTGCTTTTCGATAAATAATCGCAAAATCGCATCTGGATATATCATACTTCTATTAATTCTAAGTAAGTGTGTTTATTTTATGTAATAAACCTTGCAGGAAGGAAGAACAGAAGTAAATTAATTAGTTAATAATTCATAGAAAACGAAACGCATCCAGCAAATTAGGTCTGGATCTTGCTCCCGGCATCGGTTCTCCTAAATACCAGAACCCACCAGAACCGCACAGCCCCCCCCCCCCCCAGAACCACACAGAACCCACAAGAACTCCCCTCTAAATTACATTTGCGCGGTATTTTACGATGCAGTATGTTTATTTTATGTTATAAACCTTGCAGGAAAGAAGAAAAGAAGTAAATTAAATAGTTAATAATTCATAGAAAACGAAACGCATCCAGTAAATTAGGTCTGGATCTTGCTGAAGACTCGGACCAGACCAAAAAGTAGCATGGTATTGTACTTAAACACCATGGTATATCAGAAATACCCTGGGATATCATGGTATTTGAGGCACACACATGAAAGTCGCTCGAAAAGTGAATATTAAATACAATCATATTAAATGAAACTAATTTTGACTTATTTCTGACCTATGCCGTTTCCTTTGAGCTTGTCTTAATTTACTTATGTTCTTCTTTCCTGCAAGGTTTATAACATAAAATAAACATACTGCATCGTAAAATACTGCGCAAATGTAATTTAGAGGGGAGTTCTGGTGGGTTCTGTCCGGTTCTGGGGGGGGGGGGGGGTCTGTGCGGTTCTGGTGGGTTCTGGTATTTAGGAGAACCGGAAATAGATGGCTGGCTATTTAATTCTAAAAATTAGAACTATAATGTACATTATTTATCATCCAAACACTGTTTAGCGTAAAAACAACAGCCAAAGATGAAACCTAAAGGCTGCAGTTATATGTTGTTGTTCCAATAGTGTATCACAAGCATTGATGATCAAATGGTTTCGCGCGCGCGCGGAAGACGCACAGGGGCAGTATGAGACAAGCCCCTTTCAACCCTCTTTAACAGTTTAAATAAATTTGCTACGTCTGGACGTAGCAAAGGAGGGAAGGGTCTATGTACTTAGCGGCGCTTGTGTCTTTTCTGATTCTTTTTTGGCGGAGGTGCTTGTGTGGCAGTTGTTGATTTTTCGTTCATTCATTTATGAAAATGTTGATTGCGAACTTTGTGTGCCTCTAATTGTCTGTAGTTCAGTCCGTATGTTATGACATTGATGAAGTTTTCGGAGTAGCCGGAATGGTTTTCGATGACGTCAATGTAGTCATCAGTTGAGCCCATGAAGTCCAGTTGGAGAGAGTCATATTCTTTTGTGCAGAAGTCACCAAGCCATTCGATGAAATCTCAAAGCGGTAAGGGATGTGGTTGTGTTGTTTCTTCTGGGTCCTCTGAGTCCAGGCTGTCGGCTTCCGAGACCGAGGACAATGATGGGTGGTTACAAGCATTGCTCATAATGCACAATTTAAAGGATAAGGCCCATGGGTAAGAGCAATTAACACTCGGGTTGTATTTTTGTAAAGATAGTAACTTCTTAATTTACTTAGAATTAATAGAACTATGATATATCCAAATGCGATTTTGCGATTATTTATCGAAAAGCACTCCTTTCAGTGTATCCAGTAGTACTAGACATCAAAGAACATCAAGCTTAATATGTTTTGATAGCTATAATCCACCTTGTTACCATGCACTTATTATAGGTATTATGGCTTACACACGTATGCGCACGTGTTTTCTGAATAAAACAATACTCTTTGTTCCTAACTTTCTAAATACTATTGTTTACTTTTAATGTAATAAAATACAAGCATGTTTTAATGTTGAAGTTGAGAAAAAAATAATTAAATAATGAAAAATATGTTATCCTGCGATATTAGTAGCGATGCATATCGACTTTTAAATGTTTATAAGTGGACGATGCCGTGAAAAATGACCCCACGCGCAAATTAATTAGGTTTTTCCCTCCAGAAAAGACTACTGTTTTTCTACGGATTATTTTTTTTTTATTTTTTTTTTTTCCACACATTTTGTCCGTATGATTCAGAAGCCATTTTCGAACCGATATTCACGAAATTTTGCACACGCATAGAGGGGCACAAGATCTAAAAATGTACCGAAGCGGCATTTTCGATTTAACCCTTATTCGTCAGAATTGGCAAAAAACTACCAAAATTGGGGTTTATTGGCACATTCTCGAAACACGTCTTGTAGATTTTTTTTATACATTCGTCATTGCTAGACCTGTCTGTGACATGCCCTTTGATACACACGACATATCAGGCGATGCATATGGTAACCCTCCACAGGCTGCCAAACATCGACATTTTGATGAAATAGGCCGGTTTCAGGCCCCCACTGCACCCAAACAATACACGAGAGATAAACATAACTTCCTTTATTGGGAGTGGAATTCACCGAGGATCATTTTTGTCAGTAATAAGGGTGTTCAAAAAACCAAGCGTTAACCCGTTTTGGGCTGGTTAAACAGCAATACCCCCATAAAGCTCAAAAATTCGTATTTTCCGTGAATTTCTCTAAACGAGTCTTGTAGATTTTCAAGAAAAATTTGTTACTCCCAAGCCTTGGTGTGACAATAGAAGTTGCATGGACAAAATACCGCGGTAAGCATTTGTTAACCCTCCACGGGCTGCTAAAAGTCAAAATTGTGATAAAATGGGCTGTTTTTGGACGCCAACAGCACCCACTTCGTGTACCACAGAGAAAGGTTCCTTCTTTTATCGGGCGCAGAATTGATGGGGAAACATTTTTGATAGTGGTAAGGGTATTCAAAAGTCGAAGTCTTAACCCATTTTGGACTGGTTAAAGAGAGATACCCCTTAAAAGTTTAAAATTCCCATTTTCTGTGGATTTCTCTAAAAGCAACTTGTAGGTTTTCAGGAAAAATTGGCTATTAGCAGGTCTTTGTGTGACATTACAAGCTGCATGGACAAAATATTCCGGTGAGCATTTATTAACCTTCTACAGGCTGCTAAGCATCGTAATTTTGTTGAAATAGGCTGTTTTCAGATGCGCACAGCACCCAATACATACCCGAGAGATAAACATAATCTACTTTGTTGGAAGTGGAATTCACCGAGGACAAATTTGTTAGTAATAAGGGTATTCATAAAACCAAGCATTAACCCCTTTTGGGATGGTTAATAGCAATACCCATCAAAAGCTTAAAAAATCATGTTTTCCCTGAATTTCTTTACAAACGTCTCGTAGGGTTTCAAGAGAAAATGGCCGTTGATAGGTCTTAGAGTCACATTACCAGTTGCATGGATAAAATATTCAGATAAGCATTTGTTAACCCTCCATGGGCTGCTAAATGTCAAAATTTCGAAAAAAATTAGTCTGTTTTTGGACACCAACAACATCAAATGGGAATGCAGCAGAGAAACATAACTTCTTTTACCGGACGCAAACCTGATAGGGAAAATTTTTAGTAAGTAGTAAGGGTATTCAAAAATTGAGGTCTTAACCCATTTTCGCCCGGTTAAGGAGATGTACCCCTTAAAAGCTTAAAATTCCCATTTTCTGTGGATTTCTCCAAAAAATCTAGTAAATATTTAAGAGAAATTGACCATTTGCAGGTCTTGGAGTGACATTAAAAGTTGCATGAACAAAAGATTCCGGTAAGCGTTTGTTAACCCTCCAGAGGCTGCAAATTTTGAGAAAATGGGCTGTACTTGGCCCGGGCGAAAATGGGTCAAGACCTCACAACAAAGTAGACATACAAAGCAAATCATTATCAAAACACGAGTGCAACATGTCCGTGCGCAAACTCTTTGATCAACGCATTGAAAATTAATACTCAAGTCTCACATTTTGTACGTATATCGAGAAAGCTTAGCTTCATTACTTATTGGTTGTATATTTTAGCATGGACCTTTATAACTGGTCCTTATTTTAATTTAAACAATATTTTATTTGAATAGAAATGCTATGTTACATGCTAGCAATAAATAACACACATATTTAAAGAACAGAGTTAATAAATAGCACAGAACACAACAGAACATAACTTAGCAACAGTATAAAGGGGGATTTGACAGAAAGCTTTGAGCTTATATGAGTCGGCTCCCCACATTCAAAAACCTATGCTGTTTCTGTGTGGCAATGGTTGACTATGTGTATCGTCACCTAGTAACCCAGTATTCGGTGCCTATAATGTGTAATTCTACCATATCCCATCGACCAACTGCCTTGACCATGTCATTCGAAACAACATGGTAGCTAGCTAGATGCCGACGAAGGATACTGGCGTTGGGAAATTATTACTCGGTCCCGAGATGATGACAACTATGCTTAGTTTAATTTAATGTTTTTGGGGTCCAAGAAAAGGAATACAGAAAAGTAAGAAATAGTAGGAAACGAAGTGTATATACACAGAGGGACAAGAAGTGGTTGGTAAGCCGGCCTGAACACGTGTACATGTAGCTCGAAAAAGTATGCATGTTGGAGCACTATCAGCAGCAACAAGTCGTACCTGGATTGGGAGCGCTTATTACCCATGGGCTACCCATAAGGAAACTCATGTGTTGCTCATTGATTAAAACGTTTACTCGTTATAATGAAGTCATGAACAGAATAAAACATAAGGCGATTTTCGCTGCTGCTCAATGATTCTGAGCCAAATGGCAGGGATGACGCATCTGTTTCAAACGGGAGGAGACCAATCATGTTATTGCGGATATCTGAAAATATTGGACACTCTAACAGAAAGTGACAGGATGTCTCGCGCATTCCACATTGACATAATGGATGAAGAGATAAGTGATTGTCGAACAGATGAGAATTGAGACTACTGCAGCCTAAACGAAGTCTACAGTGATGTATCTGTGCCACCCGGGATTTAGCTTCAAAGTAGAAAGGTGGTGGACGGAGGTTCCCACCATTCAGAAATGTTTTGAAATTACTTAATGATGCGTTTTCTCCAACGCTTAACTGCAACTTATTCCACTCACCTGTAGTACTTGGAATAAATGAAGATTTATAGTGTTCTGTTCGACAAAATGGCACTCGATGATTTGGGGCTGAACAAAGTGTCGGGTTCGTGGTCGATATGAGCAGAGGAACTTTGTTGCTGATGTAAGGAGGCACCATGCGATGATGCATTTTGAAAAACTGAATTAGCTTCAATTTTCGTTGTCTCTCAGGCAAGGGATCCCATTTTGTTTCTGCATATAAAAGTGTATTACTAGTGCTGACTGTTGCCCCGGTGACAATTCGAGCAGCTGCGATCTGAATTTTCTCCAATTCGGCTAATTTAGTTGTTGAACCATTTCCCCAAACAGTATTACCATATTCAAGGAGCGGTCTTATGAAAGCAAAGTATGTTCTTTCAAGAATTTTACGATTCAGATTGAATTTGTGTTTACGCAACAAATCCAAACGAGGCCAGACTTTGGAGCAAATATAGTTGATATGGTCATTCCGTGTACAGGTGCTATTCAAAATTACTCCCAGATGTTTGTGAGTATTGACTTCAGATATCTATACTCCTCCTAGAAAAAGTGGTGGGTGTGCATTTGGGATCATTCTTTCGTGAGACGAGCATGCTTTCAGTTTTAAGGGGGTTAAACTCAACCAACCATTTTTTGGTCCAGTGGTTTATTGTCTCGAGGTCGTTGTTTAGTATATTGGACGCCAGCTCGGGATTTTCGACTATGAGATACAATGAAGTGTCATCCGCAAAAAGGGGTATATTGCTAAGCAAGTCATCGCTTATATCGTTAATATAGATAAGGAACAGTAGGGAGCCCAATATTGCTCCTTGGGGAACACCGGCGGAGACTGGTCGCCACGACGACACCTCGGACGCGAGGACGACCCTCTGTTATCGATCAGATAAATATGATATTATAAATGACAACAGGTCCCCTGAAATGCTGATTTGTTCCAACTTATGAATCAAACCAGCATGCCAAACTTTGTCGAATGCTTTACTAACGTCGCAGAAGACCACTCGGACCTCCTTTCCTTTGTCAAGGGCATGGCAGAATTCATCATATATGTCAGTTAATTGTAAAACAGTTGAGTCATTGGGTCTAAACCCCGATTGAAACTGACTAAGCACATTATTATCAACTAAAAAAGCCCACAGGCGGTTGAAAATGCATTTCTCAAATAATTTACCAAGACTGCTCAGTAAAGAGATGGGGTGGTAATTGGTAACCAAATTCGAGGTTTGTTTTTTCAAAAGTGGGGAGACATTAGCTTTTTTCCACGCCACTGGAAAATATGAATTGTTGAGCAATATGTTAAATAATAACGTAAGAGGCTCATGGAGGGTCCTTATTTTGTTGTTGATATGTATCTGTATCACTTTGCATACTGCCCTATTAGGGTGTATTTTTTGCAATAAAGTTTACCTTATCTTATCTTATCTTATCTTATCTTATCTGTCCTGACAGCAACTTACAGAGCAAATCATTATTCAAACACGTGCGACTATTGCCGACAGCAAGTTTCCATTGCATAAACTTATAGAAGTGTATTTCCAAAAGTCAAACCAAAAGTGATTTTAAAAAAAATTATGATAGCATTTCCATTGACCAGTCTGTCATTTGTGTGCTACCATCCTCCTTGTAAATAATATCAGGTACGAGTTGCCCAGGTGTGGGTTCGAGTTGTCCAATAGTGGGTACGACTTGTACAGACAATGAAAGTGTCAATGACACTGTAGCTTAACTTGTGTGTGGTGTTTGATGAAAAGGATAATGTTCAATGTTTATGAAAGGATTATGAAATAAGACAAGAATTGTGAATATTGGGAATATGTTCATTTCTGTTCCATGTATGCTATGTTCTTTATAAAAATAATATGAGGTGTACACTGTACTAAAGAGCTGTGGGGTGGGTTAATATGACCTCACAGTTAATGTATGTGGCCCTCACAGTTAACGTATATTAACGAAAGTTATCAAGTTGCAGTGAAATTAATTGAAAACGAGTCATCCTATCAAGTTACATTGAAATCCCTTCATAAATATGGCCTGTAGACTGTGCTAAAGGTTTTCAGGCTTCGGGCCCATGTGGCCGTCAGTTTCCCAATTGCGTTCAAAGGGGACATTCTCATCTAGACTTTATATCAAGTCAACCTACCAAGTTAAAATGAAATCCCTTCATAAATATGACCTGTAGACTGTGCTAAAGGTTTTTGGGCTTTGGGCTCGGGCAGCCATCATGGTTGAATGATTGCAACCAAAAGGGGACATTCTCATCTGGGCATCATCTGGAGTGATCCTACGAAGTTACAATGAAATCCCTTCATAAATATGACCTGTAGACTGTGCTCAAGGTTTTCGGGCCCCTGAAGCCGTCACAGTTGACCAATCACGACCAAAAGGGGATGTCATCATCTAGGCATTATATGGAGTCACCCTAACAGGTTGCAATGAAATCCTTCCATAAATATGACCTTTTGCCTATGCTAAAGATTTTTGGGCTCGGGCACCCATCAAGGCTGAATGATCGCGATCAAAATGGGACGTTCTCATCTAGACATTATTTGGAGTCATCCTACCAAGTTACAATGAAATCCCTTCATAAATATGACCTGTAAACTGTGCTAAAGGTTTTCGGGCTTCGGGCCCCTGTAGCCGCCACAGTTGTCCAATCACGTCCAAAAGGGGACGTTCTCATCCAGACATTATATGAAGTCAACCCACCAAGTTATAATGAAATTCCTCAATAAATATGACCTGTAGACTGTGCTAAAGGTTTTCGGGTTTTGGGCTCGGGCAGTCGTCAAGGTTGGCAGATCATGCCCAAATGGGGAAATTCTCATCTAGACATCATAAGGAGTCATCCTACCAAGTTACAATGAAATCCCTCCATATTAAACATGACCTGCAGACTGTGCTAAAAGTTTTTGGGTTTTGGGCTTGGGCTGCCATCACGGTTAACAGATCATGCCCAAAAGGGGACGTTCTCATCTAGGCATTATACAGAAGCATCCTACCAAGTTTGCAATGAAATCCCTTCATAAATACGACCTGTAGACTGTGCTAATGGTTTTCGGGTTTTGGGCTCGGGCAGTCATACCGGTTGACCGATCGCGACCAAATGGGGACGTTCTCATCCAGACATGACCCCAAACCTGCATATGAAATTTCGTGACGATCAGACAAGAACTGCGGGGTGTAGCCCGTACTAAAGGAAAATGTGAACAGACTCACAGACTAACAGACTTCCGCGCGCGTGATGGCAGTAGCTTATCTTGACTATGTCAAGTTAAGCTAAAATTGGGTACGTGTCGTCCAATTTTGGGTACAACTTCAGTGACTGGTACGGGTTGCCGTGGGTAAGAATTGTCTGGGAACCTTTTAGTTTTTCGACCACGCCCCCCCCCCCCCTTCCTCTGTAAAAATATATACGCTCCACTCGAAGTACAGATTATGTCTGCGATATTTATTTCATTTCATGTTCGTGTGCTATGATTATATATGATCATTATTTCTGTTAAAACGTACATGTTAGTTTAGATTTTTATATTATCTTACAGTTTGAATTTATCAGCTCATGTTAATAGTGTGTAATCTCTGTTTTTTGTACTTTTATATTGTTTGTTAGGAAATAAAATATTGTCAATCAATCAGTTTGAATCTGATGAAGGAACAAAAAATATATAATTATATTGTTTTGGTTATTTTTGGATAACGTCTTGTCTCGATATCTGGTCAATTGTCAGTGCTAAACTAGTTCAAACTTGGACCGAAAGTCCGTAATATAATTTTTTTAATGTGGTACGTACCACACCAAAATTATATTACGGATTTCGAGTCCAAGTTTGAACTAGTCTTAAACAGCTCGTCTTAAGTCGACAGATGATTTTCATGTTAAACAGTGTTAAAGGGCAATTTTCTGTGTGGAACATACATGGAAAACTGGCGGGGGCGAGTTGACCCGAGGGCGAGTTGACCTGGAACCAATGAATCGAGTTGACCTGGAACCAATATAATTGGGAAGACATGTTGAAGCATACCAATGATATAAATACAAACTGGATGATTTTCCGAGATATTATACACAAGCTTGAAGAGAAGTTTATACCACAGAAAAGCTAAAAACCCCAATAAGCAAAAAACAAAATTCCCGATAGACAAAAGTACAATTGAGAAAATCAAGAGGAAAAATACCCTATCAAGGAAGGCTATAACATCAAAGGACCCTGAAGTTAGACAGCAATACAAGAAAGTCCGAAACCAGGTTAAATCATCACTAAAATGGCACAGAAAACAATTTGAGAAGAAACTGGCTGAAAATTCAAAATTACACCCCAAAGAAATATGGAAATATATCAACTCTAAATCTAAAACTAAAAGCGGCATTGGTGAACTCCTGGTCGACCCAGGTGACAAAGATTCGAGGAAGACAAATGATGATAAAGAGAAAGCCCAAATACTAGCCGATTTCTTCAAGAGCGTCTTCACTGTTGAATCTATTGAGGCAATCCCATCACTCCCACCGAGTGAAATACAAGAAGGCATGAAAGAACTGACCATTACCAGGGAAATTATTCAAAAATACTTAAATAAACTGAAACCAGATAAATCACCGGGTATCGACAAATGCACCCAAAGCTCTTGAGAGAAACATCCAGGACTATTTCAAGACCCCCTCCAGATAATATTTAATCAATCAATTAAGGAAGCTACTGTTCCAGAGGACTGGAAAATAGCACAGATAAGTGCCATATACAAAAAAGGTAACAAAGCACAAGCCAGCAACTATAGACCAGTTAGTTTAACATCGCTAGTCTGTAAAGTAATAGAATCTATAATCCGAGATCACATTACAGATTATATGAAAATAAATAGTTTGATAACCGACAAACAATATGGGTTCATCGCAGGACGATCAACATCACTTCAACTACTACAAGTTGTAAACATCTGGACCAGGGCTCTTGACAAAGGAAACCCAGTAGACTGTGTTTATATGGATTACCAAAAGGCTTTCGACACAGTACCATACAGGAGGCTACTGAATAAACTTGAGGCTTATGGTATCAACAACCAAGCAATTGCATGGATCAAGAGCTTCCTGATGGGCCGGAAACAAAGAGTAAGTGTGAATGGACAAAACTCAAACTGGTCAGAAGTAACATCGGGAATTCCTCAGGGGTCTGTCCTAGGACCACTTCTCTTTGTCATTTTCATAAACGACCTGCCAAGAACTGTAGAGTCTGACACCTACCTCTTTGTTGACAAAACAAAATTTTTTAGAGAAATAGTTGACGAAAGTGATAAACACAATTTTCAAATTGACTTAAATAGAATGGCAAACTGGAGTGACACGTACATGGCTCCTAAAGTTCCACCCGGATAAGTGCAAACATATGAGAATTGGTAAACATGACAACACACCAGAATACTGTCTCAACAGGAAGAAACTCCAGCTTGTAAGAGAAGAAAAAGATATAGGAGTAATCATCGACTCATACCTATCATTCGACAGACATGTAAGTAAGAAAGTAAAAAAGGCCAACAACATGTTTGCATTACTGAGAAGAGCCTTCCACTACATGAACACAGACACATTCACTCCTCTATATAAAACCCTAGTAAGAACACAACTCGATTACGCCAGCTCAGTATGGGCACCTTATAAAATGAAACAAATAGAACAAATCGAGAAGGTACAGAGACGAGCCATCAAACAGCTTCCAGGACTGAAAGATCTTCCATACGATCAAAGATTAAAAAAGCTGAAACTACCTGCTCTCAGCTACCGCCGAATAAGAGGAGACATGATTGAAACATTCAAAATAGTAAATTAATATTAAATTAAAATTAATATACTACAAGCATGGACAGAAGCAGCCCCAAGAGCCAGTGGAAGAGGAAATTCCAAGAAACAATTCCCACAGAGATCAAAAACGGAAATAAGGAGAAACTGCTTCCCCGTGAGCATAACAAGCACTTGGAACAGCCTACCAGAACATGTTGTGTCAGCACCCAGCTTAAACTCATTCAAAAACAGGTTAGATAAGTACTGGGACAAACAAGAAATCAAATATGACTTTAAGGTAAAAATAGAGACTAAACAAACATGCGCACACGAGAAAACAGAGGAGATCGAAGAAGACGCAGAGTCCTGCATAGTGGACATCGTTTCCAGAGCAGGAAAACTACATAAGTAAACAGAAGTAAGTAAGTAAGTAAGTAAGTAAGTATGCATTGGGTGAAGGATTGAATGGATGTATCGAATTCGATACACTTCCATTTTCGTATATTTTATCATAACGTATATATTTTATCATAAAAGCACTATCTGGTTGTTCTTGTTCATTTACACAATTTCAAAATATTCATAAATTTGTGAAAGCTTCTAAACGCCGACACAAGAATCTTTCCGAACTGAATGAACATTAAATTTTGAATTATTGTGAACAGATGGGTTATTTTCAAATTGTAGGACAATTTGGGGTGTTCAAAAATGTGATTTTCAATGTGATTATGGAAACCAGAGAAATTATTCATGTTATAAAAAAATAAGTGTAAGTTTGATTTCACACATCAGCAGCCAAGTTCCAGTGACTTTCTTCATTCAAAACTAGGCAGTTTCGCGAATCAGCATTAGAATATGTCATCTCCGTTACAAGCATTTTCAAACTCAAATATCCAGATATATAAAATCTAGCATATTCAGTTATTTGGAATTCAATATTCGACAGTATATCAAATTAAATTATCGGGCATGAGGAACGCTTTCATGTTGTTTACCAGAAATGTGCATAATTTTAGATGCTATCAGATTTTGAGGATTTTTGGGGGCGTTTCAAGAGTGATGTCACTTTTTTAGAAAATGAAAAGTCACTTGGTTTGTTTATTATTTCAAAGGGCAGCGTTGAATGAATGTCATGATAAGACTTGTGAAATTATACTCAAGTTACAAGTTATTTTTTCAACCTTTGTTGTGTGCTGTTATGGAGCTGACATCCTGTGACGGAGGTGACGAAAATAAACGGAGTTGAAACATACATATAGAACTGAATTTTTAAAAAAAATTTATTGAACATTTGGAAAGAAAAAAACAAAACAAAGTATACCACTGAATTAATATGGCCCATAATATTAACATATTTATTCAAATATTCAACACAAACCCTGTTTATTTTTAACCTTGAACGGAAGAAGTATTCATAGTTGGTTTCCCATAGTGTGTGAAGGACAGTGGCGTAGGAAGCATTTGAATGTTGGAGGGGGGGGGGGGGGCACACATTTCTGAATGTTGGGGGGGGGGGGCACACATTTCTGATTATTGAATGACATGGCTGAGCAACACATTTAAAAGCATCTGACACGAGTGCTGAAGGTGCGAAGTGAATGAGGAGGGGGGGGGGGTGTAATTTCGAGAAAAAATTTAAAACAGAGGTATCAAATTGTGCATTTTGGTGGCTTTTGGGGTGAAAATCTTACTGTTTTCTTCAATAGAAAAAGTCGACTTTTTAACAGCATGTTGGAAATTTTTAAAGATGCTGGTACTTCCTTCCCGTGAATTATGCAAATGCTGCATCCTAGTGATACAGGATTTGCGAAATTTATGCAAAGGAAATGTCGTATCCGCTGGAACAGATGCCTGATCATGCCTCTATAGGTTCATGAATATGTCATGGAAACCGCAACCAATAAACTGAATTTGTCTTGGTACTGCTTACACACCAGTGTAAGTTACTCTGGTGTGCATGTAGTACCAAGACAAATTTGACAGTGTTGGCTGGTTATACAGGCAGCCAACACTGGTGCAAAATCACAGACACGTAGGACAGTAAGAGAGTTCACTACGAGGCCTATTATTTTCACCAAAACGCGGAAAAAAGTGTGTGTGTGTGGGGGGGGGGGGGGGGGCACGTGCCCCCTGTGCCCCCCCCCCCCCGATTCCTACGCCCCTGGTGAAGGAGGACTGATTACTATCATTACTAAACTATGAAATACGTTGGGTTGGAAATAAATCCGAATCGACTGGGCTTAGTGAAGATGAATCCAGTTGGGTACAAATTCACTCAACCCTTTCGATTTTGATTAAGTTTCAGCCTAACTGATTTTAGAGTTTATCAAAACATTTTGGGATGAATTAGCAAGTCAACAATAGAACTTCATTTACTCAAAAAGCATGATAGCCATGTCATTTTGTAGACCCTATTTGCGAACCACTGGATGAATACAAAAGTCGGCTCATCCCATACATGTTTCGAAGCAACATACTCATTCGTAACTAAACAGATTTGGCGTGCAAGCCTAAATTGCGAAATCAGATAGCTAATTGAAACAGGATGCTTTCCCGGATGGATTCAATACTTTAAATAAAAGATAAAACACTTTCAAGTTAAAATTTTGGAAAGAGTGTTTACATAATTTATTCGTGATTTGTGATGTATTTTCTGTCTTTTTCTACCATATGTTGTCTCTTTATAACATATGTATATATGTATGTGTATCTGAAATAATTGAAAAAATAAATAAGGAGAAAAAAAATATTGAAATAGGGGTTCACACACAGCATTAGAGGGTAACTGTAAGCAACTTTTGGGGTTTATGGTAAAATTTGAAGCTTTGCGCGCTCGCGTGTCTGTTTGGGGGGGGGGGGGGGTGTTTGGGGGGGGGGATGATTTTGCTAAAATGAATGATCCGTTCTCAGGACTCCAGGGAGAATGACTGTCTGATTATTCTGGATGCATATGCAGGTCTCGGGTTATAGGCGTACAGGGCCAATAGACACAATTTGTTGGGGGAGGGGGAGGTGCGGGGAGCTAGGTTAGAAGATCTTGCCCGATAATATGATTTTACGAGCACCATCGAGGGTATAAATGTATGCCCCCCCCCCCCCACACACACACACACATACACACATTCGAGTGGGAGTTTAGGGTCTTTTCCTGGTGAATTTTAAATAATTCGATAGTCTGAGGTTGATTGTAATGGACATTCCGTTTAGGACCATGTACGTTAGGAGGAAATCGAAGATTTTTTTTGGAATGTATCGTTCTACCAGACCACGAAATTACTCCAATTTTTTTTTCTTCTCAAATACGGTGAGGGTTGGACAGCCCCTTCCCCCGTAACCCTGGTAAATCTAACTCTCATGTGCGCCAAAAAGGAAAAATCACCTCCGTAACATTTGCTGTCAACACCGTTATCAATTTGATGTTACGGTGTTGACCCGTTACGGAGTTGGTTTTTCCATAAATATGTTCCAGCCAATGAGATATGTTTATGTTTAGGCTAAATTTTCTTTTTCTGTTTTGAATCTATATTGGTCTTGCTTCAAACAAAAAACTTGTTCACGCAGTTTTATCACGACAAATTGTTTGGCGATAGGTATGGAGCTGACAGAGAATTAATATACTCACCACAATGGTCCAAATTCACCTTCTGTTTTTGACAAATGGCGTTCTTTGAAAAAAAGCGTCTGCTTGCACCCAGAAAGGGTAACTCTCGTGTACAATGATAAGGTTATCTCCCTTGATGTGTTAATGGAAAGCTGATAAAATACCAGGATTTTGAATTGAAACGGAGTTGACAGAGAAATCTCGGACAACACTTTACGCATCGCTGTTACTCCCATCTGTAATGATTAGTCCGTTGTCATTCCTGCTGCGGAAAGAACAGCGCTCAAGTATATTATAAGTCAGGTTGTATATTTCTGTAGCTAGTTTATTTATTTTAAAAAAGATAGTAAAATAAAAAATCTCGATCTACGGACTGTGACGGAGATGACATAATGATGACATGGATGGGTAGCTGACTACCCAATGATTTGCGATTAGGTTTATTGATTGTTAAAAAATGTTTGAATAAGAAGATGCTTCAAAATTATTCAGGACGACTTCAAACATTCCCAACATTTCTTTGAATTGTTGGACGTGGACTGAAATTGTCCCACAATTTGAAAATAACCCAGGTGTGAGACACTTCCATCAAAGCAGTTAAACTCTATTTCAATGGGTGAGAGGCATTGTTTGGAGGCGAACACTTCGTTAATTTTGAGAAGTTCGTAAGCGACAACTTGGCGGTGAATTTGGATATTGAAAACACCATCCGAAAGGAAGGTCGGTCATCAACAGAACTGATCAACTAAACTTTACTCCAGGTTAAAATGCAGCGATCGGCAAGAATGAAACGAGAGATACAAATGCTAACAGAATCGCCACCCTACGGAATTTCATGTTGGGCGAAGAACGACCGGTTGGATCATCTCGAAGCTCGTTAGTTATACGTACAAATTACAGTTTAAATTTTAATTAAATATGAATTGAGGACTGGGACTCGGACACAAATCACATACCGGTACTGAATCAAGGACTCGGACTCAAGTGCTTAGTTTTTTGTTGAATTACCAGTGATTTACCACGTTAAAGCGATCTTTATTAAGGGCCTATATAGGTAATGAAATGTTGTTTATCTTGAAATTCTCACTTCACATATTCCTTAAATTCAGATTAAATATACACAAATTATACATCAAAATGAAGGTTGGGATGTATAGAACACGACACGCATATGACATGTAATCAACTCATAGAGTTGACAGCAGGCATCACTGGTTCCTGCAAGTCTGATGTCATATTGATACCAGAACTGATAATAAAATAATATTTCGCAAGAACAACTCGTGGCCGAATGTGCTTCAGATATTCAATAACAAAGCTAGGCATTCAAAACACTTTCGAGTGTAGCAATATGACTGCATTTTAGAAAAGGACAAAACTGTCTGCATTTTTTATTGAAGATGGTTTCCATGCTTGACAGACATGCGCAAATCACTCAATACCACGAATTTCCATCGAAAAACAAAATCGTAATTCTAAGAAGTTTCAATGAATTACACCCAAACCGTCCTCTGGCCAAACCGTCATCTGCAAGTTGACCCAAACCGTCCGCTACATTTTGACCCAAACCGTCCGCTAATACACCCAAACCGTCCTCCAGTGAAAATAAGTTAAAAATGAAAAAAAAATTGACTGTTTCTATAATTTTTTTAACATGTTGAATAAACTTTGAAACTATTATTGTGAGAACATGTTTTTTCAGTTTACATTTGATTATATTTTTGTAGAAGTTCTCTGATTTTTGATTGTGAAAACACAAGCTGAGTTCAGTTAATCAATGGTCACTCACTGTTTGGTATTTTAATTATTACTAATTATAGTAATTACAAAGATTGTACCGGCGTTGTTGTTTTTAGGCAATGTCTTTGTCTGAATGATTGTAATTTAAAACAGTTCAAGCTGTTTTGTTTTCAAAGAAGTAGCGCGACCGCATATGGCAATAAATAGTCCTTGTGGACCACTGTTTGACAGTCAGTAAAAATGGATTCTGATGCGTGTGTGTCCTGCTCGAGGCAGTGTACTAGTCAACAGCAATGCCTTCAGTGTGACTCCTGTAACAGATGGCAACATCGTCTTTGCCAAACTGGCATCACACAGACTTTTTATCGCCGACTGATGCGTGGTTTAGAAACTCTAGATGACTGGAAATGCTATGCTTGCAATTTACTGCAAATTATCAATCTACCTCTGATCAGCGACAATGAGAATTCCGCTGCTGCAATACTGCGAGAAGAATCAGAAATTAATGAGAATGACATTGATGAACAACCTGAGGACATACATGTAGAGCCTCCTGCCTTAGTTGTTGACAACGATGGCCCTCCTGCCGAAAATTCATTTTATAGACCATCATTATTAAATGAGAGTGTGGAAAGACGGGCACTAGGAGTAAATGTTGATGTACACAACGACGAGGCACTAGTGTACAAAATTGTGTGTGGAGGTACTCAACTTGGGAAAAATCGTCTGGTGGACAATATGGGATATTCGTATGCACGAAAAGAGGAAAAAAAGGGCGTTGTTTACTGGAGATGCTCCGTCCGATCAAAATCCAATGTGTGCTTGGCAACTGTAAAACAGTCTGGTGACGATTTCACTCCTGGATTAAAACCACATAATCATGAGGGAAAGCCTGGAATGGATGTTGCATCACAAAAGTCAGTTGAGATAAAAGAAGCAGCGAGGAAAGATTTATATAAACCTGCCCAGCAGATTGTGGAAGATTGTCTTAAAAATGACACTACTTCAAATAATGTGGCTCTCCCAACAGTGACTGCTATGTGTAAACGGGCAAATAGATATCGTAAAGCTCAGAAACCACTCGAGCCAAAAGACTTGGAATATGATTTTAGACCGTCCTTTTTCCCATCAGATTTTTTGGTGGATGACATCAAAGTCGATAGTGCTAGACATTTAGTGTTTGCAACAGAGGATCAACTTGAAATGCTGAAAAATGCTAAGACTTGGTACATGGATGGTACTTTTCGCGTTGTTAGGACACCCTTTGTGCAGTTATACACAATTCACTCTTTTATACTGTCAGAAACTGGTGAGATGAAACAGGTGCCAGCTGTGTTCATTTTTATGTCCAGGAGGCGACTATGTGACTATAAAGCAGTTTTTAAATGTTTGTTGGAAAAAATGGGTGGTGTGATGGCAGTCAACGTACAACGTTGCATGGCAGACTTTGAGATAGGAGTTTGGAATGCAGCAAGAGAACTCCTACCAAACATAGAATTCCGTGGCTGTACTTTTCATTGGCAGCAAGCTGTGTATCGCAAAGTTCAAAGTTTAGGTTTAGAACTTGACTACTGCAGAAAAACCGATGTATACCACCTTATCAAAAAACTTATGGCACTTCCTTATCTGCATTATAGCCACATTTCAAATGAGTTTCATCATTTGAAAGAACAAGCATCAGGGACAGCTTTAGATCAGCTCTTCACATATGCCGAAAATCAATGGGTTTGTTCGACGGTGTGGCCATTACATACTTGGTCAGTATTTGGACTAACTGTGCACACTAACAACGATTGTGAGGGGTGGCACAGACGTATCAATGCTGCCGCTGGCTGTAGAAATTTGCAGTTCTTTTTGCTTGTGGATCTTCTCCATAAAGAAGCCAGTTACCTTCCATCTGTGAGAAACTTTCTGAACTGGGGTCAGCTGGGCTGCCATGTTAACCCCAAAACTAAAAAATTCAACAAAGCTTTAGAAGTGATATGGAGAGAATATGAACTCAAAGAAAAGACACCGAGACAAACTCTGTCTGCTGTAGCAATTCTAATTAGCAAATCATAAAAGAAACATTGATAATGTGTTATACAACTACGGTATTGTTATTTTGTAATCGTTAATGTATTGGACATGTGCCTGTTTAAAAATATTATTTTCTGTTATCATGCATTGAAAATCACTGCCGGTAATTTTCAATGCATGATAACAAAAAAGTATATTTGTAAACAGAATCCCCCTTCCCCCCCCCCCCCCCCTCTCCTGTAAAGAAACAATGCCTGTTTAAAAATATTATTTTTTGTTATCATGCATTGAAAATCACTGCCGGTAATTTTCAATGCATGATAACAAAAAATTATATTTGTAAACAGAATCCCCCTTCCCCACCCCCCCCCCCCCCCCCTCTCCTGTATAGAAACAGTGCCTGTTTAAAAATATTATTTTCTGTTATCATGCATTGAAAATCACTGCCGGTAATTTTCAATGCATGATAACAAAAAATTATATTTGTAAACAGAATCCCCCCCTCCTGTAAAGAAACAATGCCTGTTTAAAAATGTTATCATGCATTGAAAATCACTGCCGGTAAAATTTAAACAGAATCCCCCACCCCCGTAAAGAAACAATGCCTGTTTTAAAAATCTTATTTATATAAGATAAGATATCACAAATATTGTTTTGTTATCATGTATTCATGTCATATAACCATTATTATGTTTTTGTAAAAAAAAATCTTTTGAAACGTAGTTGAAAATTAAAAAATAAATAAACAACCAGTTTTATGTTATTATTCTACCACTCTTCTCTCCCGTTCGCTCTTTCCCTGGAGGACGGTTTGGGTCAAATTGCTCAGAGGACGGTTCGGTCGCTGTGGAGGACGGTTCGGGTTAGATTGGAGGACGGTTTGGGTCAAATTGCTAGAGGACGGTTCAGCCAGAGGACGGTTTGGGTGTTTCCCGTTTCAACAGGTATCATGACAATTTGCATTGAATATGGCAACTGTGCAATCTCTATTTAATAACAATATACTGTATGAAGGCGATCTTTTTCATTATTTGATTTTAGACGGCAATGTTTTTACATGCTTTTTCCGTCCGATGACGTCGACCAGAACTCGAAAGTATATTCAAACGTAAACAAATGCAAAAGCTTTGGAATTTACTCCCATGTAGCTCTGTCGCCGTGTTTTGATCCCCTAGCTTTGATCTTGGATATGTAAAGAACATTTGGCCACAAGTTGTTTTCGGAAAATATTATTAAATTATCAGTTCTGGTACGAATACGGCAGAAGACTTCCAGGAACCAATGGTGCCTACAGTCGACTCCGTGTGTTGATTACACGTGTTTCTTGTTCTATATGTCCCATCCTTCATTTTGATGTACATTTTGTGTATATTTAATTTGAATTGAAGGAATGTCAGAGAATTTCCAAAATAAACAAAATTTTATTATTTATTGATTTATTGATTTATTGATTTATTGATTTATTGATGTTTAAGGCCATATATTTATGCACAATGGCTAATCATGAACATGACAGTTTTACGGGTGGAGGAAGCCGGAGTACCCAGAGAGAACCACCAAGCAACGACGAGCAGCTGCCAGCTCCCCAACATCGTAACTCCGCACTGCAGCACAGGCAGGGTTAGATTGGTTGAAGGCATGCATACCATCGACGTGCATGGCTGAATGTAGAGGGGTAGCCACTATGTTCAGATCGCTGAACTAAGTTTACTCGGCAGTATCGAGTCACTTTTTTTTTTAATTTTCTGCCATCTCCATCGTTAAACCAAACATAGATGTGTTTGTCTTGGCAATGTATCATGTGGAACTAGGTACTGCTTACCGCGACTGCACTAGGAAAAATAACGCATACATGTCTGTGTACGAAATCATTTTATCGGTCCATAATAGTGGCAGTAAAGAGTCATGGCAGGTAGTAGTTCAGCGATCCGAACGTAGTGGCTACCCCTCTAAGTTTAGATTCTTACCATTCAATCCTATAGAAAAAGTTCCCATCAAGTTTTTATGGGAACTCAAAACTCGAAATTAGGAATATACATCAAGCTTTTGCCCTTATTACCTACTGAAATAGATAGTACACGTTTTTCCTTACATTTGGGCAGAGTCTATTGATCCAAACTATGTTTTATCCTTTAATTATTGTCATTCGAATACCGGTACTCGTGAGGCGGCAACAGAAATTTCAAAATCTGCCATGTTTTTGTATAAATATAAAACAGTAAAAACAATAACCCGATAATGGCGCCGAAACGAATAGACCTTTTCATTGATGCGGAATTGGAAATTCGATCTCATTCGCGCAAATGCGACCGAGTTTGATGTCCTCCTCTGTGCAAATGAGATCGAATTAGTTAGATGATAACTAATTGTGGCAGAAATATATTTTTAATCATGTTTCTTGTCATAATCTTTGATTATGAACAATCACTCGAATATTTCACATTTATGCAGCGAGAAAATATACCTGTCACATGGGGTATATATTGTTATTGCCATAAAAGAAACCGTATTTTTAGCATAAACACACCTCAAGCTTTGATGAAAAATGTACGCATATCCCAAAGACCTGTTGGGCAGTGCTGGCAAATGCAAGTTGTTTCGTTCTGACATGATCCCGACCCAGTCAGTTTGGACATAGTTACGCTGGCGCCAAATTACTTTGACACTGCTGCACATTGCCATTTTAGTCTCAAGACTTTTAAAACTAACTTCCCACTGCTTATATTATTTTCAGTGTTTTATTTGTAACAGATCCAGAGAGAAGTGCGTAAACCCTAGGTCACATATCTGAACGTAGTGGCTACCCCTCTATGTTCAGATTCCTCCCATTCAAATCAGTGGTAAAATTCCCCATCAAGTTTTAATGGGAACTCAAAACTCGAAAATAGGAATATACATTGTATATCAAGCTTTCACCCTTATCATGAGCTGCATTCGATAGAACACACATTTCCTTACATTTGTGCAGAGTAAATTGATCCAAACTATGTATTATCCTTTATTTTTCATGATTTGAACACTGCTAAGCATCAACCATCGCTTCGATATCGTCCATGTTTTTTGTGCAACCCTGAGTTGCTGCCGAAATGAATATCGCTGTGGAAACAGTAACTCCCAATAAAATATTTGTTTAGGCGCAACTCCGACTGTTATTAATTTAGAGCCGATACAGGTGAAAAGTAACATGGACGACAATGAAGTGATTGTTGATGCTTCTTTCATGTTCATATCTCGATAAATAAAGGATAACAAAAAGTTTGGATCAATTTACTTTGCACAAATGTAAGGAAATACGTGTTCTATCGAATGCAGCTGATGATAAGGGCAAAAGCCTGATATATATTCCTATTTTCATGTTTTGTAGAGATGAGATGATTAATCAGTGTGACATCAGCACTTGGCCGATAAGCACCCATCGGCACTCGATGGTTGAACATCGGCCCTCGCCGATTGTCTGAAACTCAGTAAAAGTGTTAAGGATGATCTGTAATGAACTTTCTTCCCCTTTGTGGGACAACCAGTGGCAAGCGATCGGTGTGTCACTCGTCTGTTGCTGATATCAGGTTTATGGTTCGTGAAAGAAAAGGCAGAATATTATATTGAAGATTTTGATTGTGTACCTGTGTACCGAGTTGTTTTTTATCCATCATGTGAATATGGACGCTCCTCACTGCCCAAACTGTACTGCATTCTGCAAAATATTGCAATATTTCTTTCTACCACACTCATCGCCTAATTAAATATATAATGGCATTCTTTATTCCCATATTGGACAGACAATTCCTCCATACTAGTAATCCATGTTAACTGTGAGAGGTTTGGGTGCAATAAGTTTAATATCAGGCCATTTGGGGTGGGATTTATCAACACAAAGCCACTGAATTTTTCTCATGTTGAAATGTGTGGAGCACGTGATAAAAATAAATAATGCAGTGCAACGTCATGACTCGTGTGACATAATCCCATATACAGTTAAAACTAGAAGTCCTGTCATGAACTGTGCGCTTATCTAGGCTTAATTGGGTGTAGGAATTGTGCACAATTGCCATATCGAATGGCATTCAAAGCACAGCAGGGTTACTTATAGCAAACACGGGCAATGTTTCTGCCAATGGTCCTCCAGGTTACCCGGAGGTCCATTGGCTGAAACATTGCTTGTGCACAGGCCATATGTACAGAACTTGATAGCCTTACTATGGTCCTAACGCATAGATTAACATGCAGATCAACATGCTATTTGTGCGCATTTTATGACAGGACTTCTACTTCTAACTGTATGGGTTTACCGAAAAGAAACTCCCACTTTAAAACATGTGGTTCCAACAATGGCTTTTGATTTTCACAAAACATTTTCGTCCAAATATATTTATATACATTCAAGGGTGAAAGCCCGCTATCATGTTAATATCAATTTTCTGTCTGCCTATTTTTCAATTTTATGCACGCGGGAAATGTAGTACTGGCATTAATTCGGAAAAAACAAAAACATGCTTGTGTTCTTTGTTCTCTGATTTTTTTTTCTTCTGCGTTTTGAATGCCTTTGATAGTTAACTTCAAAGACTGTTTGTTTGTGATAGTCAACTTCAAAGCCTGTGTAGGGGGCGATACGGCAAAGACCCGACTTTGAAATGAATTGTTGCCATTGTTGATGTAAACCACATCAAAAGTTCAGAACACAGTTTACCGTGATGATGCACATGATGAGTTCTCGACTCAGTTGTTAGCTGTTTATTTTAAATCGAAAATATGCTGCACTGATGGTGCTTCTTGGACATAAAATTAACCCTTTGATGTAGAGATGGGCGGTATTGGAATTTTGAGTTCGGTATCGGTTTCGGTATTTTTGTGTGGGCATACCACGGTATCGGTTCGGTATTCGGTATGTGACTTCAGATTCACTGATAGTATCGAAGGGGAATCCATGTCAGAAAAATACAGAATAAGTTGTTCTTGTGTCATTCTATCACAGTGCTAAACATGCCGTTAATGGGCTCAGCATTGTCATTCTTTTGTCAACACAGATCATATCTACAGTAATTTGGTGACTTGTTCTAAAAACGCCTTAGCCTTTCAAGCTCCACTTAAGGTGTCTGTAATCATAGAATGCATGTCCTGAAGATGACATCTTTAGGTGGGCCTGATGACAGTAGTAAAATTATCTGGTCAGTGATTTCTAGCCAAGTCTTGGCTGCCTGTTAAGGCAGCCAAGACTTGGCTTGAAATCACTGCTAAGCAACTGGACATGTGCAGGTCGTAGACTATTGATAATTTAGTACAACTGCCCAGGCCCTTAAGGCTTAACAAAACTGAAAAATAAAATCAGTCACTTCTTTCATGAAAATGAACACTTCACCTGCTATCAATCCTCATCAAGGCCTTATAAATAGCGAATGCACGGGGAAAATTGAAAATACCATTGGTTTCGGTACTCAAAGATTGGGTCGGTTCGGTTTTTCGGTGTCCCCATGATATCGGTATCGGTTCGGTTTTTCGGTATATTGCCCATCTCTACTTTGATGTCTGTTATTTAACTTATTTAAGTGAGTATTGAAAGTGTCTTATCCTCCGGGTTAATGGTGATTAATTAAATTCTGATTACTGTAAATCAGCCACCTTCTGCAGTAACTTTGAATAATAAAGAAACCATCTGACATCGGCATTCGGTATCGGGCAATTGTTGTCTAAAATACTCAGCATTCGTCTGATGGGGCATTTTACTAATCGGCTCATCTCAAGAGTTTTGAGTTTCCATTAAAACTTGATGTGGAATTTTACCACAGATTTGAATGGGAGGAATCTAAATGTAGAGGGGTAGCCACTACGTTCAGATCGCTGAACTATGTGAACCCATGCTTGAATTGTCAGCCTCCAGCACACAAATCAACCGATTTACCAAATTACCATGACACTAACAGATCCATACTATCAAGGCAAGTTGGTGAATGGCCATTCTATCTCGAATGCTACACTACTCACCTCAGGGCATGAAATTTCAAGAGGAATGATCGTTTCATTTGCCCAAAGTTCTCCTGGAATAAAAATATGACAAAGGCAAATAGAGATGTGTGGTATACCAACTTTTCGGTATGGTTTCGGGTTAAGGGGGATACTGAAAACCATACCGAAACCAAATCAAAATATTGTTTATTTCGGTGTTTATATTTCTCTGCGAAATTGATAGAAAGGCCTGGTTCCAGTGTTCCTAACATTCAGATGGATTCAATATACTTTCTGGAAATTACTGTGTGATTTATTCACAAGGAACATTGGGGTCGGGTGGGTGGTTCACAATTGGTTGGAAATAATCCACTGGCATTGACAATGCAGTACGTTGACAATTTAACATACAAACGGTAATACTGCCTGTGGTTATTGCTTCTCGATGATTTTTTTTATAGCATTTCTTTCAATTCAGCATTGCTATTTTAAGTTGCAGATACTTTTAACATCTGATCATTTTATTAAAATACAAGCCCCCAAACTTTAATACCCGATCATCTGCTTTATATTCTTTTGAATAAATAATTGATACTGCAAACCAGTGCACACTGGAAAGATGTGATTGACCTAAATTTTAGGACACATTAAAAAACAATGTACGGAAGTCAACAGGCAACAGCAGATTTAGTATTATCAAAGTTCATTAGATCGATCAAGGCGTAACAAATGCTTTGAAAATGATTTGCTGCTATTAGTAAATCATCAATTTGTACATTTTTTTTCTCATGAAAAATGTAAATTTACCCTAATTTGTCATGGAAAATCAAGGATTCTCTGGAATTTTCAGAAATTTGTATGAAGCTGGAACCGTAAGTGAACACTGATAGAGTGATTCCACTCAAAATATTCTATAACTGCAACTAGATGAATATCATAAAACATGTTATTTTACTTGTTTATCAAGGGTGTCCCCAAACAATGAAAGGTGGGTGACACCATGTCAGTGACGCATTGCATGATTGGTAGAGTGATTGCAGAATGTTTTCACAACTGGGATTATCACAAAGAGATTCATTACAGTTGCATTACTTCAATTTACTTACAGTTAAATCTAGAAGTCCTGTCACGAATAATGCGCTTATCTAGGCTTAATTGCGTGTTGGAATTGCGCGCAATTGCCATATCGAATGGCATCCAAAGCACGGCAGGTTCTGCTGGTTACTCATAGCAAACACATGCAGTGTTTCTGCCAATGGACCTCCGGGTTACCCGGAGGTCCATTGGCTGAAACATTGCTTGTGCACAGGCCATATGTACATAATTTGATAGCTTTACTTGGGCCGTAACACGTACATTAACGCGCATATCAACGTGCTATTTGTGCGCATTTCATGACAGGACTTCTAGTTTTAACTGTACATACATGTGTGGATATTGGATTCTGGATTCCCGGGACAGTGGACATTAATCTTGTTACCACTTTGAAAGATAAGGAGGTGGGGATGGGGGGTGGTTGCACTGACCAAGGATTACTACCACTGCAAACTTGCTGAAAAGCTTTGAAGCTGAACAACATATATAAATGTTTCTTCTACCTGATTCATTAGGGGAGGGGTGATGACTTGACTTGAGTGAAGGGCATGGTACAAAGGATATAGAGGCCAACTGATTAGCTTAGCAAGTTATTTATTAAATCGCTTGATTCAGTGTGATGATACATACTGAATCGAGTGATTCATTAAATAACTTGCTAGACTAATCTGTTATCACTGTTGAATTTACTTATCAATTTCATGAGTTGTCAGCGCTGAACCTGTTATGTTTCTATACGGTTGAATGTTTGAAAAATTGGGTCAATTTGAGACCACTTTCAGTGTTCTGTGCACATACTGAATATGTACCAAAACCAGGTTTTTACCTGAAAAATACTGATATTTGAACTTGAAATTTTAGTTTTGCACAACACTAATGGCAAATAGGTTAAAGAAAATGGTCCGTGGTTCAATACCCACAGGGGCAACTGCATTGTGTCCTTGGGAAAGACACTTAATCCCAATTGTCCAGCTGGGAGCACTGTGGTGCTGTGTACTAAGGCATACCTCATATTGATGATGCACTTGTCTTCAATCATTGCTAACCCTGCTTGTGTGGAGTTAGTACATTGGGGAGTCTGACTGTTACTTGCTTTTATTTGGTGGTTCTCTCTGGATACTCTAGCTTCCTCCACCCATAAAACTGTCCCACACAAAGTGACCCTGGCTGTCAAAAGTGGTATTAAAACCCCAATAAATAAATAAGTAAATAAATAAATAAACCTGTATTGGATCAAGTTATTCCAAAGCATTAGCGCTCCCAACTCTTGCCCACCTAAATAAAATTTATTCCTCTAATGTTGAGAAAGCTATGGTCTTAACTGAGTATTTCAGTTCTATCTCAACAGTTGATGACCCGAATGCTTCCCAACCCAGCTCTGCATCTAACGCCCCACAAGTTATTTATAGTATCACTTTACAATGTAGTGAGATATACGAAGCATGAAATCATTAAGGGTATCAAAGGCGTCCGATCCCAATCTTGTCAGTCCGCGTCTTCTCAAAGAGTGCAAATCATCCTCAGGTGAGCCTCTCACAATCTTGTTCAATGTGCTATTGAATAACTTGTAATTTCCTCTACTGTAGAAAAAGGCATATGTATCCCCAATCTTAAAAAAACAACCCTCAAACTCAATTACTAATTATCATCCGATATCATTGCTTAGCTGCATGGGTAAAATATTTGAAAAATGTGTTTTCAAATGGTTGTGGCAGTTTTTGGTTGATAATAATGTTCTTAGTCAATTCCAATCAGATTTTACACAGCCGGGTGACTTGACTGTCCTCCAGTTGACTGACCTCTATGACGAATTTTGTCAAGCTCTTGATGATGGCAAGGAGGTTAGGGTAGTTTTCTGCGACGTTTTTGACAAGATATGGCACATTGGTCTAATTCACAAGCTGGAGAGAATCGGTGTCACAGGTGAACTGCTGTCGTTCCTAAAATCATATCTTTCGGATAGGTCACAACAGATAGTAATAGGATCCGATGCCTCAGCATGGAGAGGTGCTGGTGTTCCACAGGGCTCGATACTCTATACTGCTTTTAATTTATATCAACAACATTACCGAAAGCTTATTCTGTAATATACGTCTGTATGCTGATGGTCCCTGTATTTAATAGTAGAGAATCCTGAGCAAGCCTTGATTTTAATCAACCAAGACCTGGCCACAATCGAACATTGGGCCAAGACATGGCTGGTAGAGTTTAATCCCCATAAAACAGAGAGTATGCTGATATCGCACAAAAACATCCCTGTTGCCCACCCACCACTATTCTTTAGTAAAACGCCGATGTCTGAAGTAAAAAATCACAAACACTTAGGAGTCATATTAAACAGTTCTTGTACATGGGACGATCACATTGACCACATCTGCTCGAAAGCTTGGATTCGTTTAGACTGCCCATTAAGAAATCTGAAATTCAACCTTGAAATTCGTGATGTCCTAGAAAAAAATTACTTTGCCTTTGTCAAGCCATTACTTGAATATGCAGATGTTGCCTGGGACAACTGTTCTGCAGCCAAAGCTGAAGAATTAGAGAAAATACAGATTGCAGCTGCAAGAATCATAACCAGGGCAACAGTTAGTTGCTACACTCGGACTCTTTACAAGAAAGACGTTGCAAACACAAATTGTTACAATATTTCAAAATGTATCATCATATGTCGCCCCCGTATATTGCCAATAAGGTCCCTCCAATCATCTCATCATTAAATTTATCGCAAAATCTCCTGTCATGTAACAACCACAGAATTCCTTTCTGTTGGACACAATTATATCAGTCTTCCTTCATCCACAGCATTATGAAGCAATGGAACTGTCTGCCCATGTCTCTGCGTGAAAACTCTTCACTGCCCAACTTCAAGATATTTTTAAGTGCCGACAACCAAAGGCCTCCTTAAGTTTTATAGTTGTGCAAAGTCCTGCAAAACTCAAATTTACCACACCAGGTTATGTCTGGGTTGCAGTAGCCTCAATTTCCTCCTGTATTCAAATCACCTGTCGCCTACCTCTTTATGCTGCGTGGGGCATGTAAGACCGTGGAGCACTATCTTCACCACTGCCCAGTCTTCACAAACGCTCGTGATAATACCATTAGGCTACTACTATTCCCAATTGACGTAAAATGCTTCTTTTTGGATCTGAATTTTTGAATAACCATGAGAACCAGCTTGTTTTTGAAGTGGTTCATGACTTTATTTTATCAAGTGGACGTTTTTCACTTTACTCTGAAAATCTCATTTCTTCAAAGATGAATCTTCCTCTGCTCTTTTTCTGTGTCAATCACACTGTAAAACACCTCTACCCCCGCCCCATCTCCAAGTAAGGTGCATAGGCTGCATATATTGCATATATTAATAACTGTCACGAATGTATAGTCAATAGACATCGTGTGCAAGCTAGTTTCTCTGTCCTTTCTTCACTCACTTCCCATTACTCTTTTTCCATCTTTCTTATTTTTCTCATATTCATGGTTTAAGCAATATCTGGTATAGTCACCATATGTTCTGAAAACTCGCGTCTAATTTTCTATGCTTCAAGCTAACTTTGATTAAACTATTAGCCTTGCACTGGCCGGGGCATCGCACCCATGCACTGTTGTGTTCATGGATGCGATGCCCCATCCATTTAGCTGGGCACCCGCCCAGACTATATTATAATTTTGAATATGGGTCATTACCTTAGTTAGCTTTGGACAAGTTTAAGTAGTGTCTCCTACCACCTCAGATAATTGATATATTTCATTGTTCAGGGAGATGACGCACATAAGCTTTCAGCGTTGTCAAATCCCTCTATTATTCTGTTACTCTACATTGTTGAACAAATGTTATATTGTAAGATATCTCATCCTACTTTGTTACTTTTTGTAAACATTTTTGTTATATGACATAATTAAAGAATAAAATATTGTTTAAACCAAGTTATTGTTGGTATATAATTTATGATCCATTTTCACAAATTGTTTTGGCAATTTGTAATATTTTAAATATCAATGCATGTGACATTTATTTTTGCATTATTGCTAGTCTAATGTTGATATTTAGTGTCATCACCACCTGACAAAATAATCATATCATTGTCAAATCAGGAATCCTGAATACCATGAAAACCTTATTGGGAATTTTATTTGACACGTGGCTGCATTGTGCAGTTTGATTAGTCCAATTCCAATACTACAACAAATGATGCTGCAAATCAATTACAACACTAGTAGGAATAATAGATGAACTTTATCAATGAAATATCTACCAGATGAAATTCTGAAATGGAAGTTTCAAGTAATTTTGAATTTGTAAACTTAACGCAACAGACCTAACCTTCCATTTTTTTGTTGTAATATAATAACTGAACGTTTACTACACAAATCAATTTTCGAGAATTGATTTGCCTTGTGCAGATATTGGTTCAGAAAACAGCAATGCGGAATTGAACAAAAAATACAATTTTCATTTGAATGGGAATCCACTTGGATTCCCAAAGTCAGGCCGTATCCAGGTATAATTAGGGGACACATGACCATATATGCCATAGGCATAACTGAAGGCCGTAAGCAGTAGAGACAAACAGGAAAGTAGGATTACCGTACTGTACACAACATTTTTAAAAGAAAAGTTGAAATTACTGTAATGCCTCCACATGCTTTCCTCATATCTGTTCCGTCCGTGCATTTTTTTTATCAGAGTGTGATTGCTTCAGGCATATATTTTTATACTGTACCAATGACCCAGACTTAGCTGGTGCTAACTCTAACAAAACCAGGGCCAAACACAAATTTTGCCCCCCAATCCCCAAAATTTGCATCCAAAACAAAAAGAAATCATGTCCTAAAGGACCTCCATACTACACCTCTACTGTGCATGCGCAGTGACGCAGACGTCCCGAAATTGGCGCCAATTATCATTCTCTGTTTGGCCCTTCATCAGTCAACATCTCACTGATCTTTGTGCTTGTAAATCTCAGTTTAAAGGAGGCCAGACACGTAATTTTTGGAGAAAATGTGATTCTAAGGAGGATAGAAGGAGGAGAGGAAAAAGAAGTGACAAAAAATAATCAGGGCTGTACTTAAAATTTTTTGATGAAATTATGTTAAGTTGCCTATTTTCGAGGCATGGGCCTCTTGTTGTCATTCTTGCTAATTGTTGCACTGCTTATTCAGTGTTTCCTCTCCCCTAGCCTTCTAAAGTCCCCCCTTGCAATTCTCCCATGCTTTTGGCATATTTTTGAGAAATTTCATTTCTAAAATTTCCTGGGAGAGTTGCTTGGTTACAGAATGTTTTCTGTTATTTTCCCCATAGTTACGTTTTCACCCATGGGTGTATAACGTTTGTGTTCTGCATCTTCCATCTGATGTTCTACAGATTCTCCCCTGGGAGTCTCTGTTTTGCATCAGATAGAGTGTAATTGATGACTGATTCCGGGCCAGTTTTTTCAGTGCCTGGAGTCATGTTTTCTGGTGTTTTTACACTGTTTGTTTTCATTGGCAACAGCCTTTTTTGAGGGGGGGCTGTTTGCCTTTGCTGTAGTTTATCTCACTATAAGATACATTTATATTATCCGAAAGTGTCTCATTAATTATTTAATATAAATTTAAAATTTTTGACCACACTTTGCCATCGGATCCATCGGGGCTCAACGTTACTTTTCAGCAACTTGGGCTTCGCTGAAAAAATATTTTTTCAAAATTATTTTGTTTTGCAATTGTTTTTTCATTTATTAATGGATCATGTTATTATGTATCTTTGTGTCAGGGGTTTTTGCGAGTAACTAGGACTTATTGTTGTTCTTGCACAATGAAGGGACATTGTTCAAATTGTAATAGGAAGAAATCTTCCTCTGTCTTTCATGATCATTGTATTAATTGTAGTCAGTGTTCTCGCATTGATCCCTGTCCTATATGTGAACATTGGGATGAGAAACATTGGAAACGTGTGTCACGATATGTTGTTTCTGGAGAAAGAGCGATTCCGGCTCTTTCTCCGCAAGGTCACTCTACTCTCTCAGTTTCTATTTCAGAGGAACCAGAACAGGGTGATGTTTCCATGTTATCTTCTTCAAGTGTGCGTCCGTCGTCACAAATGAATTCAGAGCTAGCGGCAAAAGTGCTCATGGAGATTAGACAAATGTCGTCCGCTAGCTCGCCCGGTGTAGCGTCCATTCACCGAATGGTTCGGCATCCGGGTTCGTCCGATGCGGTCCAAGAGGAAATTTTGGGTGATGCGAGCACTATAAACATAATAGATGCACACCCAGTGACGGCGGATAGTAAGCGAGAACGGAGGAAGCCTTTGAGTCCGGTTCCTAGCTCATCCAGGTCCAGCCGGGCCGCGAGCGAGAGAGGCCCCTCTCTCGTACAACAACATCTGGGACCAGATGTTGTGGTACAAAATGTGTCTTTAGCGGAGCATACGTCCGTCGCTCGGGACGCTCCGTTGTATAAGCAGTCCGCAGAGACTGTTAAGGCTTCCTCTTCTCGTCAGCGCACACGACCGCACCTTGGCTGCGTGACCGCCGATATATTACCAGCTTTGCCGATGAAGGATTCTTCGGCAACCAGGTCACACCATCCGGCAGCCAGGGATTTGAGACCGATGGACTCTGGACGTTCGCATAGGAAAAGTATGCGGGAGCCATCTGATGCGGAGCTGCCCTCGGCGAAGCAGCGAAAGACTGCGCCTCCGCAGGTCTCGACGCCAGACATTCTTGTGCAGATAGCACAGCTTATCGCAGCATCCCAGCAGCCGACAGAAACGGTGTCGGATCGAGAATTATCCGACGGCGCTGGGTCGGTACGCTCTGCTGAAGCATCGGGGGCGGACGACCGGGAACATCATGAGGTCCGACCGGATGGTGAAAGGGATACGGATGACTTGGAGCTATCCCTTTCGGAACAACATAAAGCTGCCGTGGACTTCATCCAGCACTTTCTCCCTCAAGTTGTTCCGTCGGGCCAGACTGCTGCGCTTCCGGACAAGAGAATTATAGCGTCATTGGACTCTGAATTTTTTGAGCGGTTCAGGGACATCGCTCCCGAGTTTCCGTCGCAGTCCAATAATGTTGCAAGAACATTTGAATTATTGAACGACGCTATATTTAAACTTGCTTCCAGGACGGGGAAAGCAGGTTTCTTGTCCGCTAATACTCTCAACCTGCCTTTCATTAATGCAAGGAATAAATTCGATACGGCAGGACAGGGTATACCGAGAGTTCCTCTGCGTATGGACGACGAGGCGGAAGACTTAGAGCTGTCATTACCGTCGTCAGCTTCTATTCCAACCGTGGTGTTGGAAACAGCTATTGCGTCTAACAGAGCCAATTTAGATGCCTTATCTTACGCAGATCATCTTACTAAGGCGTTATCACTGCGCCTTCAAGGGAAAGAGTTTCAGGATAGACAATCCTCTTTAAGACTTCTTTCAAGGGCAGTAGCTTATTCCACGTGTAACTCCGCCCTTTCAGTGGCAAATCTGGAGTTGGTTAGACGTGACGCAGCCCTACCTACATCCACACTAGTGGATTCTAAGGTGAAGAACTCTCTTAGAGTCGCTTCGGTCTCAGGAGAACTTCTCTTTGACGGCAAGCTTTCCGCTATTTATGATAAAATTAAAAAGAAAGCTAATGATTCTCTGTTGTTCAGATCTGCTCCTAAGAAGTCGGATACAGCAGACACGAATAAGACAGGCACTTCTGGGTCTAATGCGCCCAAGAGAGGTTCCTATAGAGGTTCCGGTGCTTCCTCTTGGTCTTATTCGAGAGACCGTCAGGATAGCGACTCTCGTTTGGGACGTCCTTCAGGCCGGGACAATCGGTCGGACGCCCCGAGGTCGACGAGGCGAGGTGCGGGTCGTGGAAGACGTGGTTTCTCCTACCGCAGGCCTCGCAGGTCCAGGAGGTGATGGCTTAAACCTCTATCGCGTTCCGGTTGGCGGAAGGTTGTCGAGCTTTTCACAAGAGTGGGCGTCGATTACGGACGACCCTTGGGTGAGAGGAGTGACTTCGGAAGGTCTAAAGATATCCTTCAAACGAAAGCCTCCATTAACTCGAAGTCCAAAGTGGACTCATCTTCCGTCAAATCCACAGAAAAGAGACGCTCTGTTATCAGAGGTGCAGTCTCTTTTAATGAAGAACGCGGTAGAGGTCGTAGAAAACCAGGAATCTCCGGGATTCTACAGCCATCTGTTTCTGGTTCCGAAACCAGACGGCTCGTTCCGTCCAGTCATAGATTTGAGCTGGATAAACAAGGTGATCGTCGCTCCGAAGTTTTATATGGAGACGATTCGATCGGTCAGAGCGAGTATTCGGGTGAACGATTATGCAACGAGCATAGATCTCAAAGATGCGTACTTTCACGTCATGGTACATCCGACATTCCGAAAGTATCTACGCTTCGCAGTCCTAGGAGTGGTGTATCAATTCCGGGCGATGTGCTTCGGATTGAATCTAGCACCCTGGGCTTTCACTCGGGTAATGAACTCGGTAATGATCTACTTCCGAGCTCATTCGTCTGCGGTAACGTCGGCCTACCTGGACGACATTCTTCAGAGGTACGGCAACGAGTTAATGCTTCAGAACGATGTTCAGAATCTTCTTCTATTGCTCCGACGTCTCGGTTTTATAGTAAACGAGGAGAAGTCGGATCTGGTGCCGTCCAAGTCATTCACTCATCTGGGAATGAGCTTCGAGACGCACAACAATCTCGTTCGTCTGCCGTTAACCAGAGCGAAATTAGTCAGTTGTTACGCTCGCTATTGTCTGCGCGCAGACAAAGTCACGGCGAGAGAATTTATGAGACTGATAGGTCTGTGCGGAGCCGCCGCGGATCTCATTCCGGTGGGGCGGTTACGCATACGTCCTCTTCAAATTTTCCTGACTCAGAATTGGAGTGTGAAAATTCATTCGCTCGATGTAGACGTTCTCTTGTCAGATCAAGTGAAACAAGAGATTCAGACTTGGGCAAACATTCAGTGGTTAACTCAAGGAGTTCCGCTGCAGTTGCCGGATCCGAGTTTTACCGTTATGACGGATGCCAGTCAAACAGGTTGGGGTGCATCATTAATCCCAACGGATTCGAGATGCCAGGGTCTTTGGGATCCGCAATTCCTGTGCAAGCACATAAACATCAAGGAAATGATGTCAATTTGGCTTGCGTTACGTCACTGGATGGACATTATTCACGATGCTCATGTCCAAATCCTATCCGACAATACGACAGTAGTGGCGTATATACGGAATCAGGGAGGCACTCATTCAGTTCCGTTGTTCAATCTAACGGAAAGAATCCTTCTGTTTGCGTTAGAACATCACGTTCTTCTTTCGGTCCGTCACATACCGGGTCGTCTGAATGTGCTAGCAGACTCCCTTTCACGAAAGGGTCGCTTGTTGCCGTCGGAGTGGACTCTCAACAAACAAGTATTCAATCAGATTTGCTACCAATGGGAACGGCCAATGATAGACTTATTTGCGACACATCTCAACAATCAGTTGCAGACGTATGTGTCTCCGTGTCCGGATCCAAGAGCATTTGCAGTAGACGCTCTGTCGATCCCTTGGGACGGAATGATAGGATATGCGTATCCTCCAGCGCCGTTAATTCAACAAGTATTGCTAAAGATAAAACAATCTCAATGCAAGATTCTGTTGGTAGCATCTCTGTCGCCACAGAGACCGTGGATAAATCTACTCAGGTGTCTGTTGTGGGACCTACCGTGGAAGCTTCCTCCACGGGAGGATCTTCTTTCGCAGGGGAAATCGCGCCAACTCCGTCACAACCCGCAAGGTCTCAACCTTCACGTTTTTCCGTTGTGCGGTCCTTCTTGCATGGCAAGCACTTTACAGGACGAGCAGTGGACGCGATTTCTAACTGTAGGAGGACCTCCTCTTCGCTAAACTATGCGGCTAAGTGGAAGGTTTTTCGTCGTTGGTGTAGGGATCATTCTGTAGATATATTCGATCCCTCTATACCAGACATTGCAAACTTTCTAGTATACTTGTTTGACGAAATCAAACTGCAGCCTGTTACTATAAAGGGTTATAGATCTATGTTATCTGATACCTATGCACATCATGATAGTTTACAAATTGGATCTAATGTCTCTTTATCGAAGTTGGTTAGAAACTTTTCGATAAATAGACCCAGAACTCTTAGATTAATTCCTAAGTGGAATTTAGCTTGGGTTCTCCTTAAATTGAAGGAAAAGCCATTTGAACCTCTTGGGACAGTAGATTTCAAATTCTTATCTTATAAGACAGCTTTTCTCTTACATGTAGCTTTCTCTTCTGCTAGAAGAGTCAGTGAGCTTCATGCACTATCGGTGGATGATTCTCATTATCGTAGTGTTGGGAACACTATCACCTTCACTACTAATGTGGGTTTTTTAGCTAAGAATCAGGCTCCTAATAAATATCCGGAACCTATTGTTATTAAGGCTCTTCCGTCTTCAGATGGGCGTAGGCCTTTACTCTGTCCTGTTAGAGCACTACGTATCTATAAACAGAGATCTCAGTTTATCAGAAAGGGACGGAAACGTTTCTTTCTGTCTTTGATGCCTACATGTAATAGAAAGGACATTTCAGTCCATTCTATTGCTAGATGGATTCAGTTAACTATCCGTACTGCTTATGAAGAATTATCTTCTTCTCAGCAGTCTGTGCTTAAGATTTCTGCTCATGAAGTAAGAGCTCTTTCTACTTCCTGGGCTTATGCTAATAGTGTTGCTATTACAGATTTAATGAAGGCTGCTTATTGGTCTCAGCCATCCACATTTACGAATTTTTATCTCAGAAATATTGAGTCCATTTCTGGAGACCCGCATTGTTTAGGTCCGTTATCTGTTGCTCAGAATGTCGTCCACTAAACAGTTGCAACTATAGTTATGCAGGCTTTCTGTTCCGGCAGTGACTCCGTCCGGCTGCCCTCTTCGCTCTGGGCTATTTGACCCAGGGCAAGGGGAAGGGGGGGGGGGGGGGGCGGGTGTTCCCTTAGGTCACCTGCTTTATAGTGAAAAGCAAGGGAATGCCTCCTCCAAGTCAGTATTTCTGAGTCGCTTCCGGGATGGTTTTAAAGTGTAATATTAATGTTTAAATTCATTCATGTCTTATTTTTAAAGTGTAGCTCGGTGTGAAGCATTTGTATATGTCAAGTGTCAAACGGGCTTTAATATACAATACTCGGACACTTTTAAATGACTATAAAGAGTCTCAATTCTCTGGACTACTTTATTATTGGCTTGCTTTAAAAATAATTAGTATAAGGGTTATACTGGATGTTAATAGAGAACATGAATGTTATGGTGCTCAATTATTAAGGGTAGTGTATCTTTCTAATTTAATATTAAATAAGAAAGATACATGTAAAGCCTAATACTCCTTTTCTCCTTAAGGGGTTACCTCTTTACTATATAGTTGAGCTTATTGGATTTTCCTCTATGTCCTAGGCCCTCCAGCCTGTTTACTATTCAGCTAAGTCTGGGTCATTGGTACAGTATAAAAATGTTAAAAAATTTATAGTAATTTATATATTTTTTATACTTACCAATGACCCAGACGGGGATGGCCCTCCCTGGAGTTGGGAACTCTTGCCTCCCCGCTGAGTACATAGCGCTGACCAGGCACTGCCAGTAAGAATGATAATTGGCGCGAATTTCGGGATGTCTGCGTCACTGCGCATGCGCAGTAGAGGCGTAGTATGGAGGTCCTTTAGGACATGATTTCTTTTTGTTTTGGATGCAAATTTTGGGGATTGGGGGGCAAAATTTGTGTTTGGCCCTGGTTTTGTTAGAGTTAGCACCAGCTAAGTCTGGGTCATTGGTAAGTATAAAAAATATATAAATTACTATAAATTTTTTAACTTTTAGTCAGCTAAAGTATCCTAGATTGGGATTCAAGGGATTAGCTTCCCTCTGGTTTTAATCATATATAATTTTTGCTGAATTTCGACCATTTTAGCAGACGATGGGATGGAGATTATACATGAATACAATGAGTTTGGGTGCCTGGAGTTTGGGTGTCCAAACTTGTGTACCGGTACCTGTACCAGAAATGTCCTGGATATGGCCCTGGTAGTTTCATTTTACAGAAATATTATGAGAATCAGATTCCCATCAAAAAATGAGGCCTGGTTACAGTATTTCAGTGAGCAAAATTTCTCATATCCCTAATAATTTTTAGTTACCATATTCTTATTTCATGTTTTACTGATGATGTACTTGTGTTGGATTTTGAATCATCTACTGAATTGCACCTATTAATATTTAGATATAATTTGTAAATGAAATGTAAATGATCATTAATTTCCTTTCTCAGATGGTGGAAAAATTAATTAAAGTGATAAGCATTTAATCGTGACACCAGGGGAAGGGTGGGGGTGTCTCCCCCAAAATTCCAGATATCAAGCCATCATGGATGGGTGGTTCAGAGTTGGAAAAATTCGAAAAAAAAGTGTTACGGTGGAAATAATAATGATATTAACCCCCTTTACTCTGATGTCAAAATACCAAAATTTCAGGAAACTGTTTTTTCCCATAATGCATCTACAAATTTAACCAATTCAATCTCGTTTGACAGAGCCCAGTGAGCTCTGTCAAACAAGACTGAATTGGTTAAATTTCTAGTTGCATTATGGGAAATTTTTTTCTGTCTGAAATTTAGATATTTTGACATCAGTGTGCAGGGGGTTAATAACAGAAAGAAAATCTGAGAATAAGCAACAATAACTAGGAATTTAACTATTCTGAAATTTAATTAAAAAAAAATAATATTAAAAAAATGATACAAAGATCTTTTACACTAATTGGTTTACAGAAAATAAAAACAGTGATACCTATCAGTTATTGAATTAGTCCAAAATAAGTTTGACAGAAAGCGGTAATCCAGTGGTGAAGAACATTGTGAAGATATTTTCCAGCTGGTAGTATTAAGTCCAAGAATGTGTCTTCAGAAACAGTATCCCATAGATTTGTAATGAAATGTTCACTTGGACATTTCAGCAGTCTCCAATAAAATATAATAAAATAGTCAGCAAAATTAAAATAGAGTTGAAATCCAAAAAGTATTGGTGCCACAGGTAATTTAAAAAAATAATCACATAGAATCCTGACTTTTCACAAAAATATATTCTGTTTCACAGCTTGTATAAATTCTCTTTTACAAAAATAAATTCTCTTCAAAACAAAGAAGCACAGGTTCTCAAACATAGAGCTGAAACAGTTAACCATTAATCATTAATCGATTAATCAATGATCAACATCTTGATCGATCCCGAAAGTAATTGTTTTATTAACCGTTACTTTTGAACTACTGTATTATATGGGTCAACAAAGGAACAAACTTGCTCCAAAAGGACCAAAACAGGCAAACATTGTCACACTGACTCACATCAATTATATGAGACAGAGTAAAGCATGCAAGTTACTTGCTGACATACTTATTTACTTGCATGATCATCATACTGTGTCAGTTGCTGGAAATGGACATTCTCAACCCTTTACCCAGACAATACTTGCAAAATGAATTCTTGAATTAGTGAAAATTTTCCATTTTAGTCTCAAAAACGTAGCTTATGACCTCTCTTTAAAACGAGCTCAAAGGGCTTGTTTCAGTGAGGGGTCATAAGCTATATTTTTGAGACAAGAAATTGAAAACAATAAAAGTGGAATGGAGATTTTTGTATATAGCGCTGAGGGGTTCTTCTCCTTGCATTGGATAAAAGGTTAAAGCTGTAAATCACCAATGGTACAGCAATTATTAGTCCTCTATGGGAACCGTAAGGGGACTATAGGATTGCATTCCATCCGTCTGTCTGTCCGTCCATCCATCCGTCTGTCTGTCTGTTTTTATGTTACCACCTCTCCCTCCAACATGCTTTAAGCTACACCTTTCATATTTGATAATGGATAAATGGTTCTGAGGGGATGATGCACACTCAAAGTCTTTGATTCATAATCCAAGATGGCGGAATGGCGGCCATCTTTGTTGTGTTTTTTTAAGCTTTTTTCTCTATTTTCATGTTACCACTCTTCCCTCCAACATGGTTCAAGCTACACTTTGCATATTTGGCACATGGATAGAGGGTTGGGAGGGGATGATGCATGTTCAGTATTTTTTTTTTCAAAATCCAAGATGGCGGCATGGCAGCCATTTTTGTTGTGTTTTTTTAAGCTTTTTTTCTGTATTTTATGTTACCACCCCTCCCTCCAACATGTTTCAAGCTACACCTTTCATATATGGTACATGGATAAAGGGTTGTGAGGGGATTATGCATGCTCAATATTATTTTTTCAAAATCTAAGATCTGTCTGTCTGTCTGTCTGTCTGTCTGTCTGTCATTCTCAATTTTTAGATTCCATACACATTTGAAATCCTGTCCGATAACCTGTATTTTACCCAAACCACCCCCAGGTCTGACACTCCTGTTGATTGTTGTCGTGAAACCCGAATTGTCCCCAAGCCGAACCATCCCCAGGCCGAACCGTCCCCAATTATTTTACCAAAACTGCCCCCCCCCCCAACCCAGGTCTGATACTCCTGCTGACTGTGGTCATGTCTTATGTGACAAAAACACCTTATGTCACAAAAGTGCCATAGGGGACTAATACCACCTCGGTGGTCAAACACTTGTTCATCTACCTACTAGGGCCAGTCAAGTAATTAATTGGTTAATCAAGGTTAATCCATGTGATTAATCAATCAAGAAAAACCTTTAATCATTTCAGCTCTAATTCAAATGGAGTTAAAATCCAATAAGTATTGGCGCCACAGGTAATTTAAGAAAATAATCCCGTAGAATCCTGGCTTTTCACAAAAATATATTTTTTTCACAGCTTGTATAAATTCTCTTTTACAAGAATAAATTCTCTTCAAAACAAAGAAGCACAAGTTCTAAAAAATATTTCTTTCAGTAATTATAATAAATGGCTTCTGTAAATAATGATGCACTGTCCTGTCAATAATAATCTCCAATATAAACAAATGCCTTGTGAGAAGAATAGAATGTCTCTCTGAAATGAGTCAATCTGAAAAGAGACTTTGAATTTTGTTGACAAAGATATTTATAGTTCTCAGATAGAATGTCCTAGAAGAAGTTTCTCCAATATTCTATTTTCCATCAATTTTTGATTGGTTGATTAAAATCACCTCACTAAGCTTCATGCTGATTCTCTCTTAATTCATGTAAACAAGGATGGCCTATTTAAACAATCAAACAATCAACAGGTATAAATCTAAAAATAGATTCTGTGTAAAAAGATGTAAACATATTGATAGATACATTCAAAGGTCACTTAGTGCAAATGAGTCAGACCAGCCAGAATTGCTCATTGTAAAAAAAACCATGCATTCAGAAAAATATCAATTGTGTAGAATTGTCAACTAAGGACATATCAATCTTGATCTAATATGGGGGTTATAACAGCATGTCTTGCAAATTTTTTCCAAAATGCTTGTTTTTAACAAATATGAACTCAATTTCTCGAAATATCATAGGCAATACGAGTCATAACTGCTCCTAATTGACTAAAAAGGAACTTGAGTTAGTTTATTACTAAACATCTTGATCTTGGTACCTGTTTGCTTTGACCAATAGCCTCAGATAGTTCTCAACTCATTGATAATTTTGATTTGCTGAGTAAGGAGTGGAAACATATAAATACTGTACCTTAGCTTTTGCTGCTTTATTAGCTGTATTAAAATGAGCTACAATGAAACAGAGGAATATTTTGGGTTTGAAATTTAATTTGAACCTTGAGAATAAATCTGGTCTCATTTGACGGGGACGCTTTTTTGCATTGTGCTGTTTGACAAAGTCTCTTATTCCTAGCAGCTCTTTGAACAGTTTAAGCCTATATTTGTGGTAGAGAAGAGCCAATTGTGGTGATTTTAGGATGTGGGTCCCCATTTGAGAGTGGAAAAAAATTGTAAGGATTGGGTGGGTGAGTTATGGTGGTCTTTCGGCGGAATATATTTTTTTCATCCTTATATCTGCAAATTCCCCCCCCCCCCCCAATGACACTAGGTATTATTATTAAAAATCATTGAGTGAAATCATATTGCAAAGACTGTCTTCTAAATATAGACTGCCGTAATCATGTTAATTGCTAGACCCAAAACTTGTTTGACCATGTTGGTGGTGGATGAACGATAGATAGGTTAACCAAGCTGGAATGGGCTGATGAAAATTCTGTGCTCTGCTCTCTCATTCTTTTACAATTTAAATTCTAGTGAACTGAACACCAGATTCCACTTTTGAGTGTTCAAAACATCCACTGTGCTTCACAACAGCACACATAATACCACCAACTGTTGAGGCGCTGGTCAATGACATCAATGTAACAGACAGAGATTAGAGAGAGAAAAAACCCATTTACCAAACCTTTCAAAAGCCATATGTACCTGAGTAATCTCCCCACAGGGCTTTTTCTGAGATATTTTTCTCCATAGAAATATCACTGGTTTATACCCAAACTGCCCTTTGACCTCCAGGGCTTGAAAATTCAGGTGCATGCTCGTACCATTTGCCCATCAGTTATGCATATGAGTATTTTCCATAATGGTAGTTTGTTTAACTACAAAAATTAGAGAAACATCTGGGTTGTGAAGGCCTGCATTAGGATTATTCCTTTGGTGTGATTTTGTCAGTCTGTCTGAGGTTGTCACACACACATCTATATTCAGTCTCTTCCATTATGTAAACTTTTGTGTGTGCAAACGGTAGACACACTTGTCTCTGTAGTAGTACTCCTATGCTATTGCCATGTTACCATTTGACTTGATCCCAGGGGTAACCTGGTTCCATAACAGGAGTCTTACAGATACTGTGGACATATAACCATTATAATTTCTTCTTTTGCCACAGTGTTTACTGTTACTGTCTAACATTAATTATGTCTTAAGTTACTGAAAGAAGTAATGTATATTTTTGAGGTGCCATTAAAAAACTTTTTTAAAATGGCCATGTAGAAACAACAAAAATTTGCTGTATCAATGCGAGTGAATATGAAGATTTTCTTTCTTTTTCAATCTTGCTTACTTTCCTCCCTGTTGGATGCAGACCAGGGATTGTTTTGGGTGTCTACCAGGGCCAAAATATGGGACCCATTTCCAGTGGCATTTTGGCATGATTTTTCCCAATTGAAACAAAAAATTTTCCAATCTCAGTCCTCACTGAAATAAAAATTTAATCCTTCTTTAACCCTTAAGCCCTCAGATTAATTTTAAAGTATTTATGGCCTTTTTCTGCTTACATAGTTATTGATGACTTGGCAGTGGTTCTACATCACTGCTGGCTGCCTATACAGGCAGCCAGCAGTGATGTAGAACCACTGCCAGGGAAAATTCAGTCTTCATACAAGAGTAATAAAAAAGATTACACAAGGGAGCACCTGCTTCAGTGCAATATAAAAGTGGCGGTTTGGGGCTATATGGGGGCTTAAGGGTTAACTCTTGAAAGCCTAATTTTGATTTTTATCACTTTTTACTGCAACAAAACCAGTACCTCAAAAGGCAATTTTTAGATACATTTGCAATTTACATACCAAGAACCTTGTCACTTGTTTCTGGGCAAGTCGTGGCTGCCTTTATAGGCAGCCAAGACTTGCCTAGACCGAACAGCAAAGCCACAGGATGTTGACTGTTGAAGGGTAGCAAAATGCACCGGTATCTTCATTATTTAATAGTATAAGAACAATTTATTTAATAGAGATTACGGAGGCTGATCATTATTTCATGCAACTGTTTGTTGTAAAACTTACTACATGTACCATACATATAGTAGCTTCTGTATTAATATTCTCAATTCCATATGAAGCTAACTTTTCTTATTCTTTGTTTCAGGCCTGGCAAATCAACGAGTTTCAGGCCTGGCAAATCAACGAGAGCAAAACAATGCCCTCCTCATATTGCTTGGGAGTGCAATTGCACCTGAAATTTTCAATGCGAAAACTTGTATGCTATTTTGGTTATATTCACTTCTAGGTATTAATATTGTGACTGAAAAATTGTACTACATTCAGCTAAATACCGGTAGTGGAAAAATTGGCAAACACAACTTCTCATTATTCAAAATATTGCATTCAGTTCTTATGTGACTATCTTCTACACTCAAAATCTATTGAAATGCAACAAAGAACGTGTCATGAATTATTGCAAATCAATGCAACATTGACAAATTGTCCTCTGAGTTCCAATGTGTTCTCTGGGCCAGTAGGCACAGAGAACACATTGGAACCCAGGGGACGAAATTATAATAGATTTTAAAGGCAGTCCCAAAACAGGTCTGGCATTCCAGAAAATCAAGGGGTGCAAAAAATTGCCCTCCTCAATTTTTTTCTAGGTGTGCAGAAGGTGTCCAGCACTCCTGAACTCCTAAAGAATGCCAGGCTTGTTTGTATGTCTCCCAAATATATTTCCAATTTGAACCTTCATGATGCAGATTTTTCCAATTGCATGGGCCTCAGACCCTTTCCCAAAGAGGGCAGAACAATGCTTGCAGTCTTTAAGCAACCCCTTAATTCTTCTGTTACATTGTACATCAGTATGACTTATGTAATAATTCCAAGCTCAGGTGCACAAACCAACCATACATCTGTTTATAGCTTAGCTTTGTCTTGTCCTTATAAAATGATTCAATAGACAGATGTTGTTCATACTTCACACAATGGTTATTCATGCAGGGATTCTTTTGGGTGTCTACGGGGGCCGAATATGGGACCATTTCCCAATGGCATTTGGGCAAGATGTTTCCCACTTCAACAAATCATAGCTGAGTGCAAACTAGAAATTTCCCAATCTCAGTCAGTATTCAAACAAAAAAAAAATACAACAATAGGTGTCCTGAACTGAGCAGTCATAATCCCTCAGAAAACCAATATTTACCAACCTTACGAAGAATAAAACGTGTCTGAATTCAAGGACAGACAACAGGTGTGTTCTTCAACCCTTAAAGATCTAATGCTGATTTGATCCCTTTTTACTGCAACAAAACAGGTGCCCAGCAGGCAGGTTTTTGATGCACTTGCAAGTTACATTCTGAGAACCTTCTCAGTTGTTTCTAGTCAAGTCTTGGCTGCCTACATGAATATTGGCAGCCAAGACTTGCCAAATATAATGGCAAAGTCATCGATTGTAGCCTGTGCATGTTCTCAGTTCAATTTGAAGGTAATATTTCTTAATTTTTGTGTGTTTCTCTCCTCCAAAACAGTTCCAATTGATGCATTCATGATGCGTTTTTTCCAAATACATGGGCCCCGGACCCTTTCCCAAAGAGGGCAGAAGAATCCCTTTCGTGACTCAGGTGTGTTTCTTGACCTTGACCCAAGGTCATACATGTAACTTCAGTGTCACAGACCGTTCATCTGTCAAGACGTACATGTACAACAAAACAAAAATTGTTCGCAGGTGTGTACACCATCTTGTTTTCACTGAAATGTTGATTGCTACACTTGTTTGATAGAGTTTTGCTCCATTGTGATACAAACTACATGTATCACTGACTATTCACTGTCATACCTTATCTTTTGGGTTCATATTAGAGAAGCATCCATCAGATCTGCTGATATTTTCTTAGTTCAAAAAACTTAAACAAACTGACAGAACCGATAAACTGCAACCCGAGTATCATTTCCAAAATCTATGTCTTTTTCAATGACACTTCCTGGGTATTCTTCTGTCCTCTTTGAGAAAGGATCTAGGGCCATATCTTCGGGACAATTAGCATCATAAAGGCTTCAGCTGGGAATTTGTTTTGGAGGAAAGGAAACACACCAAGAATAAGATAAAGTTATTTTTAGATTAACTTGACAAAGTCAAGATAAGCTATTGCCATCACGCTTGCAGAAGTCTGTTAGTCTGTTCACATTTTCCTTTAGCACGGGCTACACCCGGCAGTTCTTGTCTGATTGTCACGAAATTTCATATGCAGGTTTGGAGTCATGTCTAGATGAGAATGTCCCCTTTTGGTCGCGATTGGCCAACCGGTATGGCTGCCCGAGCCCAAAACCTGAAAACCATTAGAACAGTCTACAGGTTGTATTTATGAAGGGATTTCATTGTAACTTGGTAGGATGCCTCTGTGTAATGCCTAGATGAGAACGTCCGCTTTTGGGCATGATATGTCAACCGGGATGGCTGCCCAAGCCTGAAACCCAAAAACTTTTAGCACAGTCTGCAGGTCATGCTTAATATGGAGGGATTTCATTGTAACTTGGTAGGATGACTCCTTATGATGTCTAGATGAGAATTTCCCCATTTGGGCATGTTCTGTCAGCCATGACGACTGCCCGAGCCCAAAACCCGAAAACCTTTAACACAGTCTACAGGTCATATTTATTGAGGAATTTCATTGTAACTTGGTAGGTTGGCTTCATATAATGTCTAGATGAGAACGTCCCCTTTTGGACGTGATTGGGCAACTGCAATGGATACAGGGGCCCAAAAGCCCAAAAACCTTTAGCACAGTCTACAGGTCATATTTATGAAGGGATTTCATGGTAACTTGGTAGGATGACTCCAAATAATGTCTAGATGAGAACGTCCCATTTTGATCGCGATCATTCAGCCTTGATGGCTGTCCGAGCCCAAAAACCTTTAGCATAGGCAAAAGGTCATATTTATGGAAGGATTTCATTGTAACCTGTTGTTGACTCCATATAATGCCTAGATGATGACATCGCCTTTTGGTCGTGATTAGTCAGCTGTGGTGGCTACAGGTGCCCGAAGCCCGAAAACCTTTTGCACAGTGTACTGGTCATATTTATGAAGGGACTTCATTGTAACTTGGTAGGTTGACTTCATATAATTTCTAGATGAGAACGTCCCCTTTTAGACATGATTGGGCAACTTTAACAGCTGCAGGGGCTGAAGCCCGAAAACCTTTAGAACAGTCTACAGGTCATAATTATGAAGGGATTTCATTGTAGCTTGATAGGATGACTCCAAATAATGTCTAGATGAGAACATCCCCTTTTGGTCAGGACCATTCAGCCTTGATGGCTGCCCGAGCCCAAAAACCTTTAGAATAGTCTATAGGGCGTATTTATGGAAGGATTTCATTGTAACTTGTTAGGTTGACTCCATATAATGCCTAGAGGATAACTTCCCCTTTTGGCCCTGATTGGTCAACTGTGATGGCTACAGGTGCCTGAAGCTCGAAAATCTTCAGCACAGTCCACAGGTCATATTTATGAAGGGATTTCATTGTAACATCGTAGGATCACTCCAGATGATGCCCAGATGAGACTGTCCCCTTTTGGTTGTAATCATTCAACCATCATGGCTGCCCGAGCCCAAAGCCCGAATACCTTTAGCACAGTCTACAGGTCATATTTATGAAGGGATTTCATTGTAACTTGGTAGGTTGACTTCATATAATGACTAGATGAGAACGTCCCCTTTTGGACACGATTGGGCAACTGTGACGGCTACAGGGGCCCGGACGCCAAAAACCTTTCAAACAGTCTACAGTTCATATTTGTGAAGGGATTTCATTGTAGCTGGGTAGGATGACTTCAAATAATGTCTAGATGAGAACGCCCCCTTTTGGTCGCGATCATTCAGCCTTGATGGCTGCCCTAGCCCCAAAACCTTTAGCATAGTCTATAGGTCGTATTTATGGAAGGATTTCATTGTAACTTGTTAGGTTGACTCCATATAATGCCTAGATTATGACATCCCCTTTTGGTCGTGATTGGTCAACTGTGATGGCTACTGTTGCCCGAAGCCTGAAAATCTTGAGCACAGTCTACAGGTCATATTTATGAAGGGATTTCATTGTAACTTGGTAGGATCACTCCAGATGATGCCCAGATGAGAATGCCCCCTTTTGGTTGAGATCATTCAACCATGATGGCTGCCTGAGCCCAAAGACCGAAAACCTTTAGCACAGTCTTTAGGTCATATTTATGAAGGGATTTCATTGTTACTTCGTAGGATCACTCCAGATGATACTCAGATGAGAATGTCCCCTTTTGGTTGCGATTATTCATATTGATGCTGCCCGAGCCCAAAACCTGAAAACCGTTAGCACAGTCTGCTGGTCATATTTATGAAGGGATTTCATTGTTACTTCGTAGGATCACTCCAGATGATGCCCAGATGAGAATGTCCCCTTTTGGTTGCGATCATTCAACCATGATGGCTGCCGAAGCCCAAAGCCAAAAAACCTTTAGCACAGTCTACAGATCATATTTATGAAGGGATTTCATTGTAACTTGGTAGGTTGACTTCATATAATGTCTAGATGAGAATGTCCCCTTTGGACGCAATTGGGAAACTGATGGCTACAGAGGCCCGAAGCCCGAAAATCTTTAGCACAGTCTACAGGCCATATTTATGAAGGGATTTCAATGTAGCTTGATAGGATGACTCGTTTTGGAATAATTTCACTGTAACTTGGTAACTTTCGTTGATATACGTTAACTGTGAGGGCCACATACATTAACTGTGAGGTCATATTAACCCACCCCTCAGCTCTTTAGTACAGTGTACACCTCATATTATTTTTATCAAAAACATAGCATACAGGGAACAGAAATGAACATATTCCCAATTAACACAATTCTTGTCTTATTTCATAATCCTTTCATAAACATTGAACATTATCCTTTTCATCAAACACAACACACAGTTAAGCTACAGTGTCATTGACACTTTCATCAATTAAACCAAGGTCATTAATACAGAAGCTTCTGCATGCTTACTACATGTAAGTTTGATAACAAACAGTCATGTGTAATCATCATTGAGCCAGTCCCGACAATCTCTATTAACCCTTTACCTAACATGAAAAGCAGACGACACTTGCAAAAAAAATTCTTGAATAACTAATTTTTTTCATTTTTTGTCTCAAAAACATAGGTTATGACCCCTCGTTGGAACGAGCTCGACAAGCTCGTTCCAACGAGGGGTCATAACCTATGTTTTTGAGACAAAAAATGAAAATATTTTGAAAATTAATTGGCGATATTTGAGAATAGCGCTGGCCGGTTTTGGCCGTTACGTTGGGTAAAGGGTTAAATTGTCCTTATACTACATGTATTAACTATAAACATCTTGGAAGTATTTAGGTTTTATGTACTGCAGAAAAGAATGAACATGGACCCTTGGCTTTTGCTGTTGTTTCTGTATAGGCTAGGCCTTTAGACTATCCCATATTCTCACCTTTTACAGGAGTTCCCAAATTAGAGAAGGTTTGAAAGCATCAAGAAAAATATAGAAATTCTCTGTATCTATTCTGCATTTTAGAATAACTTCCTTCATAATATCACCATAGAAACACAAAGAAAGGCATGACAATAATACGTAACAAAAAACCCCTGTTATTTCTGGTTTAATGTCCCCAGAATAGGGCAAAACGGTATCCCCAAAATAAAAGAATTTGAAAGGCCTGGTATAGGCAGCGAAGACTTTCCAAGAAACAACTGACAAGGTTCTTAGAATGTAAACTGCCCTTTTATCTAGATTGCTTGTTGGGTAATAGGCTAAAATTTCATCTAAACTTGGAAGAATCCATTTGGATTCTCGTGAAAATGGTCACAAGAATCCATACCTGCCAGGAGTGTTCCAGGATCCCATGAGGCCACTATGGTTGAACCCCTGTTGTGTACAGATAACACATGTTAACCCTTTACCCAACACAGCTTTTTAATTTTTAAAACATAAACAGAATTTGATAATTTTTTAAAAAAATAAGCAATATTTACCAATAAAACCTTACAAATATGGATGCCATTGGAACTGGCTCATTGAGCCGGTTTCAGTGACTGCCATATTTGTACGTATTTATATATTTACAAAGTGTCAGGATGTTTCAGGTCACTTTAACCCTGTGTTGGTTAATTTGCTGCCGCTATGTTAGTTAAAGGGTTAAATTGACTTTCCTGCAAACTCTAGCAGAGGTGCAGAAAGAATGAACATGGAGCCTTGCTTGTTTTTGTTAACCACATCTTTGCATGAATCGATTCTCGGATTCTTGTCAAAATATAAACCCTCAAGCACCTGTTTTGGTGCAGTAAAACTGTTGTTTGCCTTTGAACTCAGATGCTTTCTGCAACTTGTTAGGTTAGTAATTATTGATTTTCTGGGCACTTATGACATAATGACAGCCCTCTTCAGAATACCTAATTTGAACAGGGGTTGATTTAATCTTAAAAACTTGAATAGCAGTTTACTAACTTGGATAAAGTTTGATCAGCATTTCCTATTATTTATATGCTTTTGTCATGTGCAATTGATTAGCTATAGTTGAAAATTGCTTCGAAAATTGCTATGTGAATCCAGTTAAATCGAACCTTGAATGTGAATTAAATTCTAGTTTGAGTTGCGACTGAGATTGAGGAATTTGGGTTGAAACAAATTGGGAAAAAGCAAATGCCATTAGGAAAGGTTCCCATATTAGGCCTCTGTAGACACCCAAAAGAATCTATGCTTCTATAGTTTTTTGCATTCTCATTTTCACACTTTTTTTTACAGAGATTATTGGAGGTGATGGAACACCTTATGCAAATGGAGTTTTCAAACTGGAAATTCATATACCTGAAAGGTACTTATCTAACATAATACATATGTGCATGCAGCATTTTTACTTTTATCAGTAAGTTGTCCAGTACCTTGTCAAGTCCCAATTTCAAAATATTGTGTATCACTATTTTACATGATCATATGACCTGACCTCCAGGAGATCCCTAAAATTTAGTGCTTGATGAATCCTGTGCCCATCATACATACACTGGGAGCAAAGTGGCTCAGTGGTTATGTCATTGGACTTCAAACTGAATGGTCCATGGTTCGATGCCCATCAGGGGTAACAGCATTGTGTCCTTGGGCAAGGCACTTAATCCCGATTGCCTATGTGTGGGCATGGTGGTGCCATTTACTAAGGTGTACTGCATACCGATGGACTGGTGCTCTTGTCTACAACCTATGGTAACCCTTCTTGTGTGCTTACATGTACTTTTCATACTTATACAAGTACATGTAAATTTCAACTATCTACCTGCTTCAGAGCAGGAATACGTGGAGCCCACTTAATTGGATATCTCTTAATTGTATATCCCTGTTAATTGAATATAATTTTTAAACACAAAACCGTTTACCATATCTTCAGTTTAAATTTGATCTGTTAATTGCATATGGGTTGTAGAGTAGTAAACTCCTGTTAATTGTATATAATTTTTTGTAATATGTCGAAAAAATTACTGTGACATGCACCAAATTCCCCTTATTTATCAACCTTTTGGGCCTCATTACATCCAGTACAGGCATTTATTCTATTATATCTTGTTTGACAGAGCTCTATGAGCTCTGTCAAACAAGATATAATAGAATAAATGCTCAGTTTACCTCCAGAACACAGGAAACTGACCAAATCCCTGTTAATTGTATACTGCTGTTAATTGAATAATTTTCACTGGCAAAATGGATATTCAATTAAGAGGATTCTACTGTATTTTAAGAATATTTTTCCTCAAATCTTGTCATGGCTGCTGTGAAGCAACCATGAGTAGGTTTGATGAAAAATTCATCTAAATTAATCTCTAGAATTTACTGGTAAAAAATGAATACAATTTACCAGCGGTAAACTTGGTTAAATGTGTCAACATTATACTTATTTCAGTGGCAAGAGATTTTGTGTCCTGGGTAGGATAGCAATAGCATGCAAGGAGTTAATGGTACTTGTACACTAGCACAGAAATGATGGATGCAGTAATGAACAGTCTGGATGGGTCAGTAATAATTTAACCTTACTGCCCTACCAATCTGTAAGACTAAATTATCACTGATCCCCTTTGTAAATAACCCTGCGTAAAGTTCCTCCAAAGGTTATCCAAAATTTTGTAGGTTATTTTTTCACGCTGATCTAAAATTACCCAGTTCAAACTAGAGTTTGCAACAAATTTATCATAAAACCCTTACGACTGTTGATTGTCCTTTTTCTATTTTTTGATTTTTGGCAGTTTTTTTTGGTTTAATATTTGTTGCTTGTGAGTAGTTGGAGATTAGAATTTATCCACTGGCCTTATGGGTGGTGTATTTTGAAAATGCAAGTTATACATATGACCAGCTATAGACTTGGCCAATGATGGTTAAAGGGGTAGGTGGTGGGGACACTGTACTCATGGAAGGCAGAGCAACTGGACAATGCTACATGTAAAGACTTACATTTTATTTTTGTGTTCATCCACTTGTAGAGTGTGGAAGCCCATATTTGGTTGGTCCTTATTCTCATAACTAGTGTTCAACCAATAATCAGAACCAGCTACCACAACTGGTCGATTGTGGACAATCAGATAATAATGTCAATGGCTCCTGGAACATCGGTCCAACTGATTGTTGCCAAGCATTTTGTGATGATTCATTGACTGCATTTTATTATCTTCTGCAATTGTTCAAGTAAAATGATGTCAATGATACCATTCAATAAAGTTGAAAAACAACCACAATGTGTATTCTTAATCTCTCTAAACAAGCCTTTATGGGATACACAAGTTAAAGACATGTGAAGCTTACAGTTGAGCACACTTTCAGCAATCACCAGTTCATACCAGAAAAGTGAAGGTTGCAGGCTCAGGTCGCAATAAATACCACCCAAGTATACGTGACTGGTAATTTTACTGCGACCCCAGTCAACGAAGTTGACCACTGTGAAAAATGTTCAGTTTAATGTAGTTCCTTACATTTGGAATCGGCATCAGAATCGGCTGATTGTGAGCTCAAATAATTGGTAATCAATCAGCGAACATTTTTGGTAATCGGTTGAACACTACTCATAACTTGAAGGCTTCATATTCCATGTATGTCCTTCATATCTTTGAAAAGTGAATTTTCTGTGTCACAGTTTATGAATCTCTCCCATAAAATTTAACAAGTCAAAGACAAGTGCACAAATTCTGATGACTAAAAATAATTCAGCACTCTACCAGTTATAAAAAAACACAGACAAAAGAGTGTGCAATGGGATTGGGGTGATCTTTGCTCAATAGGGTTATGCAATTTTTTTTTTTTTTACATAACCTTTGTGGGATTATCAGAAATGTTCAATCTGTAGTTCCCTTGTAGATACTAAAAAAATCTGATCATTTCCAATGGAAAGTATTGTACATGATGGTGTTTACTGTACCCCTTGCATACAGTGATGGCTCCTGTTAGAGATGGGCTGTATTGGAATTTTGAGTTTGGAGAGTTGATTTCTGTATTTTTAAGGATCTGTGGATCGTATAATTACAGGACTGTGTTTTATATATTCTTGTCTTGTTATTATTTTCAATGAAATGTTCATTGTATTTTATATATTTTCCGTGTTCGTCCGCGACTTTCGCATACCGAGTGGTTTGGGCATAAAACTATTTTGGTTGATAAATTTTATTATTATTATTGGAGTTAGGTGTCAGTGGTGGTGGTGGGGGGAGGGGGCTGTATGGACAGGATTTCTCCTCTGTTGAGGGCAGAATTTCTGGTTTTTGGATCCCTGTTGGCAGTCTGGGTTCAGTTGTGTTCCCGCCGGTCCTTTTTCTGCCACCTTTCTCTCATACAGGCTTGGGGCGAATACTTTGTAAATGTATTCAAATACGAATAATTTGAAATTTCATATATACAAATACAAATTCACAAATTTTCAAATGTATTTGAATACGAATACAAATACATTACAATGTAATCATGAATACATTTTTGAATACTTGAATACTTTTTAAATTAGAAGTATTTATAGCAAGGCCTTTAAGTTTTTTGTTTTTTTGATTGTTTGTTGGGTTAAAAGTCATTTTTAAACGGATGGTCCATTAGCTGAAGCTTTAATTGTGCTTACCATGCTTTGTTGGAAAAGTAAAGTAATTACCTGATGGGAAATCCACTCTAAGGGTGTCACAGTAATTAGGCTACCCTCCATGGACAACACATCACAAAATGTGAGTGAATTACCTCTAGAGTTTTGTAGTTGGGAGTGTTCTTCTACTTTCACAAAATGTGAGTGAATTACCTCTAGAGTTTTGTAGTTGGGGGTGTTCTACTTTCTGCATCTGTTGAGTTCACATTTTTCTTCTACTGCTCTCACCTCTGTTATGTCCAGTACTGTTCCTTTAGGGTAATGCCTTTTGCCCAAGCTTGTGGTGCGTTCTCTTTTCCGTTCCTCCTGCACCCATGAGGGGTGGGGGTGGGAACGCTGTCATTTGGGACCTCCTGACACGACCACATCAGGTGAGAGTTATACCACCTCTGTGGGGGATGTGCAATTTTTAACCATGGTGGATACTGCGGGAGCTGTTGAGTTGTCTGGTGAAGAGATACCTGGTTCTGGGACTATGGTCCATTACCAGTCGACATCTGAGGCTGTCACTAGGGTTGTGACTCCTCCTATGGAGGCTGAGCTCGGTTGCTGTCTCCTCCTTTCCACCATTTCCAACAGCTTCCGTCGTATCTGTTGCTACTGCTGTTCCGTCTGCAACGTCATTGGTCACTGTTTCAGCCGGCCTTGGCTAATCCCTGCAGGGTTCTGCAACGATGTCTGGTAGTGTGGATGCGGGGTATCGGCCTCAGCCTTCCATGACTTCAACTCTGCGAAGTTGGAAGGGGCTGCCGACCAAACCCTCTGCTATGGCCTCTCAGCCGTCATGCACAGCAGTTTTATCCCTGTAGGGGTCTGCACAGATGTCTGGCAGTGTGGGCGTGGGATACCGGCCTCAGCCATCCCTGACTTCAACTCGGCGAAGTCAGAAGGGGCTGCCGGCCGAACCCTCTACTGTGGTCTATCCGCTGTCAAGCACTGCAGTTTTTTCATTGGATTTGGATGTTCATGGTGGGGCCACTATGAACTCCGTGGTGTTTCCATCCACACACTCTGGTCACATGGCCAGTTTTGTGGGACCAAGGCCTTTTGTGCAGCCTGGAGCTTCTATCCTTAAGAGGTCCGCGGCGACTCTCCTGAGTTCCTGCACTGTAGATCCTTGGGTTATGTCGTACCCCTATACACATCTGCCTTCAGATGTTTCGGCTTCAGCCCGTCGGGTGTATTTGAGGATCATGACCCTTCGCTGGTTAAAAGGGTCAGGAGTGAAGCCACTTTCCCAGTTCCTTCCCACGACGAACCGGCTGAGCTTAGTGAGCTTAGGGAGGCCCTCCGCTTGCTCACTCAGGTTCTGTCCAAGAGTCTTCCCGTTGCTTCCAGCAAGGCTACTAGTGGTTTCCAGGCACCACCTCCCGGGATTGGAAGCAGGCCACTTTCTGATCCCTCGTGCGCCTACACCATGGGAGGTGTCGGCTGGTTGGCCCATGATGGGCAATGTATCTTCCGACTCAGAGGATGAGTCCAACATACCTGATGTCGAGAGCCAACAGTCTTCTGACTTGGGGGAAGCTCTTGACTTTGTGTTTGGGTTCCTTCCAGATCTCAAACCGTCAAACCAGCCGACAGTGTCAGCCAGGCCACGATCATCAGTCGAGCACCTACAGCCTGTGGAGCAACCTGCTTCTGGGTGCCTTCGACCGTGCCTGTCGATACTGGTGGTTGAAGCGTTTACAACTTTGGACTCTAAGCTGAGTTCTAAGGCTATGAAGACTTCGTTCTTCACCAGGGTTGACACTTTTTTGCCTCCAGTGCATCATTTTTACGATTCCGCCAATCCGTCAGTCTGCCAGACTTTGATGGTCTTTGATCAGGTCTCCAACTCCCTTGGGCTTTCCAAGCCCAAGTCGGCCATTATCCCTATGGCGACTCTGGAATCCGTGTTGGGCCAAGCCCAAGTCGGCCATTATCCCAAGGGCGACTCCGAAATCTGTGTTGGGCTTATCGAGAGAGATGCTGGGCATGCTTTCTCTCTCAGATCACATCATCTCTGCTTTAGTTGCTTATCTGCCTCCAGATAAGTTTGACGACATACAGACTCCTTTGTGTGTGCTGTCCAGGGCATCCATGCATCTTACTCACACGCATGCCTATAACACGGCTAACTTGGAATTAGTTCGCAGGGACATGTGCTGGACACAAGCCATTCCCTTCCTGAGGGTCAGTGCACTGCTCTTTGATCTGCTTCTTTGGCGGGTCCACAACTGTTCCATGGTTCCTTGGCGACAGTCCGAGATGATGTTCTACGTCATTCCAAGATCAGCTGCTGCTTCGTCAGCTTGATCAGCCTTCTGTTGGAGGCAGGGGCCATTAGGTCGGTTTGTCGTTCCATTCACCAGGGAGATTTTCATTTCCAGCATCGACCTGCAAGACGCTTACTTTCTCGTTCCGATTCATTGGACATCATGAAAGTATCTCAGGTTCGCTTTTCTGGGGCGAGTTTATCAGTTCAAGGCCATACCTTTCGGCCTCAACCTGGCTCCTTGGACCTTCACCCGACTGAAGACGCATGTGATAGCCTTCCATCGCACACAGTCCAGGGTTACCACTTCGGCATATCTAGACGATATCCTCCTGAGGCATTCCAATGCTGCCTTTCTGGAATTAGATGTCGACACACTGTTGAGCCTGCTCATGTCGCTAGGGTTCAGAGTCAACGAGTCCCTTCTCAGTCATTTTTTCATCTGAGGATGGACTTTCGTACTCAGTTCAATATGGTGGCGGTTCCTTGGGCAAGGGCTGTGATTCTCTCAGCTTTTGCCCTGACTCTGCCCAGTCCACGTCTGTGACAGCTCGAAGTATTCTGCGACTGCTCGTCTCTGCTGTTTGATGACAGATCTCATTCCTCTAGGTCGGCTGAATGTCAGACCTCTCCAACACTTTCTGCTTCGTCGTTGGAGGCTGAATGTCGATCCTCTGTGGACCTGGTGCATCAGTTAGCAGAGTCTCTTCATCGTCACCTTCTCCCCTGGACGGATGTTCAGTGGATTACGCAGGGGGTTCCGTTTGACTTGCCCACATCCGATCATGTTCTGACGGCAGATGCCAGTGATCTTGTATGGGGTGCGATGTTGGGTCCTCTAGGTCTTTCCCTTCACGGGACGTACGTGTGGTCTCGAGAGACGCATCGGCCATTCGATAAGTGAAGGTATGACCAGGATCAAGCAGCTCTTCACATCAACCAGAAGGAGCTTCTTGCTCTTCTTCTGAGTTTCCGGCAGTGGATCCCCCACCTTTCGAATCGCCTGGTCCTTCTGTTGTCCGACAATTCGACAGTAGTTGCTTACATTCAGAAGCAGGGTGGCACGCTCTCGGTTCCCATGTACGAATTGGCTGGGGATCTTCTACTGCTCGCTCAGGATGTCAGCGCCGGGGTGGTGGTTCGTCACATTCCCTGTCGTCTGAACATCCTAGTCGACTCCCTGTCCCGACGGGGCAGGGTAATTTCTCCACCGAGTGGATGCTCCACAGGGTGGCGTTCCAGTCGCTTTGCGATCTCTGGGGTCATCCTCACATCGATCTCTTTGCGACTCGTTGGAACCATCAGGTGGACAGCTTCGTGTCTCTGTGTCCAGATTCTCTGGCTTTCGCCGTGGATGTTCTGTCACTCGATTGGAACGGTCTTGTCGGCTACGCCTTCCCACTGATTCTGATTCTGCCTCAGGTTCTTGCCAAGTTACGAACCTGCAGTTGCGAATCATTCTGATCACTCCCCTACTGCCTCAGTGGGTGTGGATCAATCAGTTCCTCTCTCTGTTGGCGGCGGTTCTGGCTCGTCTCCCTCTACATTGTGACCTTCTTTGCCATGGTCACCCAAGGAGGTTTCATGTCGACCCGACTTCATTGTGCCTTCACACATTTCTTTTGTCAGGTCCTGTCTCCTACATAGAGGTTTTTCGAGACAAGCAGTGGAGTGCATTTCTTCTTCGAGGAGGCACTCCACTGGTTTAGCCTATGCGGCAAAGTGGAAGGTCTTCAGTCGATGGTGTGCCGATCACTCTGTTGATTATTCCAATCCCTCGATTTCACAGATTGCAGAGTTTCTGGTATATCTGTTTGATTCTCGGGGTCTCCAGCCTGTTGCCATCAAAGGGTACAGGTCCGTGCTTTCGGAAACCTTTTCGTATGTGGGAAAGCGTCATAACGGCACTAATCCTTACCTCTCCAAGCTTGTTCGGCACTTTTCCTTAAAAAGGCCAGGACTTTACAGCTTACCCCAAAATGGAATCTTTCTTGGGTGCTGCTTTGCTGGGGGGGGGGGGGGGGGGTGCAGTGCTGTTCGAACCTTTATTCCAGGTGGATATGCATTTTCTCACATACAAGACTGCTTTTCTGATGGCTTTTGCTTCAGCCAGACGGATAACTGAGCTTCACGCCCTCTCGGTTGACCCAGCCTTTTTCAGGAGCTCTCCCAGCAGTGTTACATTTACCACTGATTGCTCCTTTCTGGCCAAGTATCAGATACCAGAAACGACACCTCCTATCTGTATCTGGGCTCTTCCTTCTGTTGAGGGTAACTGTCCTTTGCTCTGTCCAGTTCGTGCAATTCACATTTATCTCAATCGGACGCAGCTCATTAGGAAAGGTAGGAAACAATTTTTTCTGTCTCTTATTCCTGGTCGACAGAAGATCTCACCTCAATCCATTTCTTGATGGATTTGTCTTGCTATTTGCATGGCTTACGCTCATCTAGCGACTGGCGATTGTTTCACCAATTGTATTTCTGCCTACGACGTGTGTGCATTGTCTACCTCTTGGGCTTATACTAGCTCCGTCATGTTGTTGGATGTTATGCAGGTAGCCTATTGGAGAAATGCTACTTTCTCCACCCATCTGTGTTAGTTGCAGGAGCAGTCAGAGGACCTTTGTACTATGGGCCCTCTTTCTTCTGCTCAGGCTGTTGTCTACCCTAGCCATTCGGCTTTATACAAGGTTGGTTCCTGCTCTGTGCTGTTACTGCCCTTTCTGTCTGTACATTACACAGAACCATACACCTCATCACTCATTGCCTTTTACTAATGTTTGTGATGCTATGGTTTGATAGGCCTAGGAACCTCTTCCTCTGTCCACGGTTCCAGTGCAGTTGGGTTATGTGGGGGTTGGTTATGTGATTCCCTCCATTCTATTGTCTGTTCAGCCTGTAGTAAACAATTGTAAGGTAGGTTTAAATTTTATAGTAAATTTCCTTTCTTATTATACCTACCACAATTGTTTACATGGAGGCCCTCTCGTCTTCTTATTCGGGTAAGAATCCTTCCTCCCCTCTCATCACATAACTCCAATGTTGGCGGACTCAAAAGAATGATATGTTAGTTACTGTATGCGCACTGGTTCCATAAGTCGTGAATTTGTACTAAGAGAAGCGCGTCCCCTACTGGGTGTGCGCCAATGGTGCTCTACCCAGTTTTGGCTTATTTTTTCATGGTGCTTTTGCACCACTTTCTTTCCCAAATCACTTGGGAAAGATCAAAATAGAGAGTATATTTTCCGAGTTAGGGTCTTCCACTGTAGTGCAAGTCTGTAGTAAACAATTGTGGTAGGTATAATAAGAAAGGAAATTCACTATAAAATTTAAATTTTTAAGGACACACAAACCCATTGCTGCATGCATGACCAATATCCTTTTGCAATATCCCAGAATTATGAAACTATTGGTGATTTTTTTTTTATCATTGTGGCCATAATCAAATCGGGTCATGTCATTCAAAACCAGGCCCATGAGAACCCTGGGAAGTGAAACAGTGTTTATTTACTTGTAGTAGAATAGGAGCTGGTCACTAGTGTCTGCGGTAGAAATCCTCTAAAATGGGCAATATGGGTATAAACGATTGGCTGGACTTGACATTATATCCATATAGCAATCATGATTAACCATTGTGTGAAAAAGCTTCAACTTCTCTTGAGACTAATGATATCAGACTAATCTGCCCCCAACCCTCCCAGGAAAGGTTTTATGTTTGACCTTAACAATTTCGAACTGCATTTTTTCTGATTTTAGGTATCCTTTTGAGCCTCCAAAGATGACATTCTTGACACCTGTGTATCACCCTAATATTGATGATGGTGGTAGGATATGTTTAGACACTTTGAAGATGCCACCCAAGGTTTGTATTGTCAGAAATCAGTGACATGGTGATTTCTTTTCATCATTTCAGGCTTGTTATTCCTTTATCTATATACTAGTAACAGATAGAGAGAGAAGTGTGGGAGTCGAGGTTTAAACCCCTGATTTGTTGTCTAGATTTCTTAGTCTTGTAGTAAATCTATGGTTTTCTGTACTAGAGCCCCCACACTTCTCACTTGATCTGTTACACTTGGGGGATATAGGATCCTCAATAAGAGGTAGCAATGCAGATGTTGTTTCGACTGCTCTGAGGGGGAACCCAAGGCGTGATTCACAGTTTGTAAATCGCAAAATGAATTGTGTAGTGGTGTAACAGTCAAGGTATAAAGATCAATTACCAACCAGCCTGTTCTGTCCAAATCTGTTAGTTCTGTAATCAGTCACATTCTGTATTAACCCTTTACCTAACCTGAAAAGCAGACGACACTTGCAAAAAAAATTCTTGAATAACTAATTTTTTTCATTTTTTGTCTAAAAAACATAGGTTATGACCCTTCGTTGGAACGAGCTCGACGAGCTCGTTCCAACGAGAGGTCATAACCTATGTTTTTGAGACAAAAAATGAAAAAAATAATGAAAATTAATTGGCGATTTTTGAGAATAGCGCTGGCCGGTTTTGGCCGTTACGTTAGGTAAAGGGTTAAAGGTCATGCACAAGCAGAACACAGACCGGAGGAAACTTCTTACATTGTCAAACAGCCCTAAAAATAGGCATAGGAAAGTTCACTAAATTTGTTGAAAATATGATAGAGAGCAGTCAAATATAAAAAAAATGTATTTTTTCAATTGGTAGCACACCAACCATCGATGGTAATTTTTAAGTAACAGATGTTGAAGTTCTATATTTTTTGTGAAATTAACAAAAACAGAAAGTCTGATATAAACTGAGGGAATTTCTTTATATTCTTTTTAAAGGTGAGTGTGATGTCACACATGTTTCTTAGACATGTATACTGCTGTGAAAAATTCTTGCTTTGTCATGGTCTATCTACAGCTTGGAGTCGTCAACAATATCATCAATAATCAGATGACTTTACTTCTCGGACATGTTATCAAAGTTAACCTCTGATTTATACAGTTCTTTTTTCAAAACATATAACATATGGGAATCTCAGATAAATTTATTATGGGAAAGTTGTTGCTGCACATCGGAATATATATTTATTGATTCATTATCACTGCCTTCTTCCTAATTCTGCACTTTCTTGGGGTTTATTCTAGTTTTATTTATGAAATCTTGACCAGTGTGTACATGTACACGTTCTGGGCCCCAAATCGCAGTCTGGTGGAGAAAATTACCACTTTTGTGGTCACAGTGCTGTAAGTAAACATTATTTGGTGCTGTTTACTGTAACTTGTATTAAGTACATGTGCAAAGGTTAAGAGATGCTGCTGTGCAACTGCATGGTAGCTTCTCTGAGACACCCCTGGTGTAGAATGTGTTTAGTGATGGCCCTTCCTAAATGATCTTTTGTTCGAATCAAGATATGTGCACTACATACAGCACTGAGATCACAAGAATGGACAGATAATTTAATCCTTTACCAGTTGCACATAATATCAGAATTTGTTGTTGTTATTTTTTTTAGCAAATTTTTCAAATTAATTTAAAAACCATATCATATGACCCCACATTGGAACAAGTTCTTTGAGTTTGTTCCAATGAGATGTCACATAATATGTTGAAATTTTTCTAAAATAAGTTTTTTCAACTGCTCAGTTTGTAAATTACGCAGATTCATTGGGTAAATGTTTAAAACTGGGTTGCTGTCCCATCGAAATCATCTTTATGCTGGCCATTACAGATTTTAGCCCATCAAAAATGAAATATGAGAATACTGAATCTGACGTGCTGTTTTCTTTTGTTTATCATATTAGACAAAATAAAAGAATACTTTTGTTTAGGGTAATGTTGGGGAAAGAACTAGGGTCAGTAGGTAGGGATTTTTACACCCCCACAGTGGGCTATACTGGATTACACCTGTTCGTGTTTGTGCCCTCATGTGTGGGCCGCGGTGGCTCAATTGGTAGAGGTGCAGGCTGCAAGCCGAGAAGTCCTCGGTTCGAATCCCACCTGCGGCAACCACGTTGTGTCCTTGGGCAAGGCACTTCACCCCCATTGCCCATGTGGGGGCACGGTGACGCTGTGTACTAAGGCGTACTGCACAGCGATGGTGCACCTGTCTTCAACCAATGCTAACCCTGCTTGTGTGGAGTTAGTATGTTGGGGAGCTGACAGTTGCTCACCGTTGCTCGGTGGTTCTCTCCGCGTACTCCGGCTTCCTCCACCTGTAAAACTGTCGTGGTCATGATTAGCCATTGTGCAGAAATATGTGACCTCGAACACCAATAAATAAATAAATAATAAATAAATGTGCCCTTGTGTCTGTGCATCTTTGCATCCATCTGTACATCTGTCCGTCTGCACTCAGATGTCTGTTTGCATTATAACTTCAACATTACTGCTCAGATTTCAATGAAATTTAATTAAGATGTTCACTATCATAAGGTCTTCAAGTAGCAGCTGTTGGAATGATTTTTCTGTGATGTATGGCCCTTTGAATACATGGGAAAGGCTTTAAAATGAGTCTCTAATACTATTTCTTACTTTTCACTTTTTAGACTTATCCACCTTTTTTAGCTCTCCGAAGGGAGCTTAACTTATCACCGGCCGGCCATCTTCAGTCGCCGTGAACATTTTTCAAACGACTTCTCCTCTGAAACCACTGGTCCCATTTTCACGAAACTTCATGTGGATATTCATTACTATATGGCAATTCATGTTTGTTCAAATGAAACAGCCACGTCCCATGGGGGCTCTGTATGGGGCATAACTCTGATAGCACCGCATGAATTATAGAAAAATTATTAAAAAATCTCCTTCTCCAGAACCAGTGGGCAGAATCTTTTGATACTTGGTATGCAGCATCTTGGTATGGGTCTAATTCAAGTTTGTTCAAATCGGCTGCCTGGATTCATATTTGGGCTCACTATAGAAGCCCAAATTTGAACTTGTTGCATTTCAGGCAAATTTCTTAAAAAATCTTCTTCTCAAGATCCAGCAGGCAGAATCTTTTGATATTTGGTCTGCAACATTGTGGGGTGGATCTGATTCAAGGTTGTTCAAATCGGCCTCCTGGATTTATATTTGGGCTCAGTATAGAAGCCCGAATTTGAACTTAGTGCATTTCAGCCAAATTTCTTTAAAAATCTTCTTCTCCAGATCCAGCAGGCAGAATCTTTTGAAATTTGATATGCAACATTGTGGGGTGGATCTGATTCAAGCTTGTTCAAATAGGCCCCCTGGATTCATATTTGGGCTCACTATAAAAGCTCGAATTCGAACTTAGTGCATTTCAGGCAAATTTCTTAAAAAATCTCCTTCTCCAGATCCAGCAGGCAGAATCTTTTGATATTTGGTATGCAACATTGTGGGGTGGATCTGATTCAAGTTTGTTCAAATTGGCCCCCTGGATTCATATTTGGGCTCACTATAAAAGCTTGAATTTGAACTTAGTGCATTTCAGGCAATTTCTTCAAAAATCTTCTTTTCCAGATCCAACAGGCAGAATCTTTGGATATTTGGTATGCAACAATGTGGGGTGGATCTGATTCAAGTTTGTTCAAATCGGCCCCCTGGGTTCATATTTGGGCTCAGTATAGGAGCCCAAATTTGAACTTAGTGCATTTCAGGCAAATTTCTTTAAAAATCTTCTTCTTAAGATCCAGCAGGCAGAATCTTTTATTATTTGGTATGCAACATTGTGGGGTGGATCTGATTCAAGTTTGTTCACATCAGCCGCCTGGATTCATATTTGGACTCAGTATAGAAGCCCGAATTCGAACTTAGTGCATTTCAGGCAAATTTCTTCAGAAATCTTCTTCTCAAGATCCAGCAGGCAGAATCTTTTGATATTGGGTATGCAGCATGCTTGGGGTGGGGGATGGGTGGGGGGGGGGGGGGGGGAGTTGAGATTCAAGTTTGTTCAAGCCAAGTACCTGGGCTCATATTTGGGCTCACTGTGGTAGCCCGAACTATAACTTAGTTCAAAATGAGGAATTTTCTTTAAAAATCTACTTCTTCAGATCCAGCAGTCAGAATGTTTTGATATTTGATATGCAGCATCTTTAAGGGGGTGAGATTCAAGTTTGTTCAAACCATGCCCCTAGGTCCATATTTGGGCTCACTGTGGGAGCCTGAATGATAACTTAGTTCAAAATGAGGAATTTTCTTTAAAAATCTTTTTCTTCAGATCCAGCAGTCGGAATATTTTGATATTTGGTATGCGGCATCCTTGTGGGGTGGGGGGGGGGGGGGAGATTCAAGTTTGTTCAGGCCATGTCCCAAGGTCCATATTTGGGTTCACTGTGGGAGCTCGAATTGTAACTTAGTTCAAAATGAGGAATTTTCTTAAAAAATCTTCTTCTTCAGATCCAGCGGTCGGAATGTTTTGATATTTGGTGTGCAGCATCCTTTGTGGGGTGAGATTCAAGTTTGTTAAAGCCAAGTCCCTGGGTCCATATTTGGGCTCCCAGTGGGAGCCCGAATTATAACTTAGTCAATATGAGGAATTTTTCTTTAAAAGTCTTCTTCAGATTCAGCAGTCAGAATGTTTTGATATTTGGCATGCAGCATCCTTAGGGGGTGAGATTCAAGTTTGTTCAAGCCAAGTCCCTGTGTTCATATTTGGACTCACTGTGGGAGCCCGAATGATAACTTAGTTCAAAATGAGCAATTTTTCTTTAAAAATCTTCTTCAGATCCAGCAGATGAATGCTTTTGATATTTGGTATGCAGCATCCTTAAGGGAGTAAGATTCAAGTTTGTTCAAGCCATATCCCTAGTTCCATAAAATTTGTCTCTCATGACTTCATTCCTTTGTAGTGTTGATGAACCATGTCTAACTGAATGTGACCCCAAATACTTCTTTGAACCACTTCGTTTGAATCACTTTGCCCAGTGAGCGATTAAGGCCCCTTGGGGCCTCTTGTTCTTTTTAGAATCTTTGGATATTTGGTATAAGCTTTTCTTTAGAGGAGCAGATGCAACTTGTGGAAATCAATTCTCTGGATTGATATTTAGGCTACCATGTCAGGTGAGCGCCCTCAGGCCCCCTGGGGCCTCTTGTGGTTGATTAGTCATGACTGGAGGACAGTTCCTTTCGATAACCAGCATTCTAGCATATCCAATATGGCCACCACAGCATCCATCTTGGATTTTCAGGGACTTTTGATTGTCCAAGCGATAACTTGAAAACTATAGATCCAACAGATACTGCTTTATTATGGTTGATTAAGTATGATTAGAGGATGGTTCTTTTCGATAACCAGCATTCTGGCATATCCAATATGGCCACCATGGCAGCCATCTTGGATTTTCAGGGACTTTTGATTGTCCATGTGATAATCCAACAGATACTGTTTTTTTGTGGTTGATTAGTCATGACTAGAGGATGGTTCCTTTCGATAACCAGCATCAATGTCCATTCGTCTGTCTGTCTGTCAATCCGTCCATCTGTCCATTGTTTGTCGACGAGATAACTTGAAAACAATACATCCAACAGATACTGATTTTTTATGGTTGATTAGTCATGACTAGAGAATGGTTCCTTTCGATAACCAGCATTCTGGCATATCCAATATGACCACCACGGCAGCCATCTTGGATTTTCAGGGACTTTTGATTCTCCACTCAATAACTTGAAAACAATATAATCAACTTTAATGTGTCGTAAGCCAGGAATGTACAATTATTTTTGAAGGAATTTTTTATTGACCTTTTGTTCAACTAAAAATTTCTTCACAAGTGCAATTTCTTCATAGGTGGCCGCATATTCATCCACAGCCTGGTGGTGCCCTTGTTCGGTTATGCATTATTGATGTCTTGAGGAAGCTTCCTTTTGACTTTGGTTATACCCCGAGAGACTTACCTTCCTTTTTACGACACTGCTCAGGGGCATATGCCACACCTTGCATTGCTCTTGTTGGAAGATATCTTCAGTTGCGATTAAAGAAATTAAATGATATTTGGTGAGTGACATTATTGGGTATGAATACATGTCCAGGTCGATAATGAGATTATTCCTATCATAACATAAAAGTCGGTGGGGGATATGGATTTTGTTAGACTGTCTTGTTCTGTTTGGGCATGAGACCTTGATTCAGATTGAGGTTCCCAAAGGTTAAATTCAGTAATGCTGCCCTGCAGGGTAGTGTCACCAAATTCACCCTCTGAGGACCTCATTCTGCAGATGACATCCTGCTTATTTCCAGTCTTGCTTCCTCCACCCGTAAAACTCTCTGACACTATGTAACCTTGACTGTTGAAAGTTTCATTAAAACATTAATGAACAATAGACAGGTACAAAGGATGGGATGACATGCATAAAACTTGTTACCTGTCTCAATGACAGCTAGGCGCACTAATAAAAATATTATTTGTAACCTTGTCACATGGATTTCAAGGTTTTGACTAAGAATGGTTACAGTAAGAATATCACCAGCATGAACAGTACTTAGCATTATTTAAAGTTTTAAAAGTCGATCAATACACCATCACAGTATGTTGATGTTAGCTTTCAGTAAGAAACCTTTCAAGTATTTTACTAATGAACTATTACGGTTGTGATATTACTTCCTAATTATAAAATGCCTCCAGCAAATAAATCAATTAAAGATTAATAATGTTCCACACAAGTAAATTATTTTTCGAGCATGACCCAAATTAATTATTCTCCCATGAAGAAAATCAATATAATTGAGTGACAAAATCTTTGTCAATGACTTTGTATGACATTTCGAAAGCTAATGAATTTGTACATTTTAAATAGCTCCCCTGCTGTCTGAATTATATTACATTGTTGTGAAAAAAATCACCCTCAAATAAAATGTCTAATGAAATTAAAATTTATTTATCTTCTTTCAATTGATTGATGATCACAAGTTTATTGTTGGTCATTACTTGAGTATTCTTGTTGTGTTTAGGCCACACAAAATAAATTAATTGATTCTGAGGCAATTTTTTTTTCAAATCTGTGAGGAAGATACGGTTTTATTTTTAATTTTTATTTTTCTTTTGCAAAAAGTGAGCAAACATGGAGAGGATTTCAACTTTCTTTTTACACACAGAAATATAGAAAGTAATATTTATACAAATAAATTCATTTTTAATTTGAAAAATAAAACATTCCTCTAAAAACAAACTGTAGGTACTGCAATTCAATGGCTTCATATTCTTTCGATGCTCTTCATATTATCTTTGAAGAAAGAAACAAAATCCATATCCCCTGCCTACAGGCACTCTCCCATAAATTGTAACAAGACAAACATATTGGGGACGCAACTAAATAAATATGCATCAGTCCAAAAATGTAAAATATTTCGGGTCTCCCTGAGTTTTTTGCTCACCGAAGGGAGCTTAACTTATCACTTGCCCTCCGCCGTAGTCGTCCGTCGTTGTCGTCGTCCGTCGTCGTAATGGTGAACATTTTTCAAACGACTTCTCCTCTGAAACCAAAGGTCCAATTTTCACGAAACTTCATGTGGATGTTCATTACTATATGGCAATTCAGGTTTGTTCAAATGAAATGGCCACATCCTTTAGGGGCTCTGTATTGGGCATAACTCTGATAGCACCGTATGAATTATAGAAAAATTATTAAAAAATCTTCTTCTCCAGAACCAGTGGGCAGAATCTTTTGATACTTGGTATGCAGCATCTTGGTATGGGTCTGATTCAAGTTTGTTCAAATCGACCCCCTGGATTCATATTTGGGCTCACTATAGAAGCCCAAATTCGAACTTAGTGCATTTCAGGCAAATTTCTTAAAAAAATCTTCTTCTCAAGATACAGCAGGCAGAATCTTTTGATATTTGGTATGCAACATTGTAGGGTGGATCTGTTTCAGGTTTGTTCAAATCGGCCCCCTGGATTCATATTTGGGCTCAGTATAGAAGCCTGAATTCGAACTCCGTGCATTTCAGGCAAATTTCTTAACAAAATCTTCTTCTCAAGATACAGCAGGCAGAATCTTTTGATATTTGGTATGCAATATTGTGGGGTGGATCTGATCCAAGTTTGTTCAAATCGGCCCCCTGGATTCATATTTGGGCTCACTATAAAAACTTGAATTCGAACTTAGTGCATTTCAGGCAAATTTCTTAAAAAATCTTCTTCTCCAGATCCATCAGACAGAATCTTTTGATTTTTGGTATGCTTCATTGTGGGGTGGATCTGATTCATGTTTGTTCAAATTGGCCCCCCTGGGTTCATATTTGGGCTCAATATAGGAGCCCAATTTGAACTTAGTGCATTTCAGGCAAATTTCTTTAAAAATCTTCTTCTCAAGATCCAGCTCGCAGAATCTTTTGATATTGGGTATGCAGCATGCTTAGGGGGGTGAGATTCAAGTTTGTTCAAGCTAAGTCCCTGGGTTCATATTTGGGCTCACTGTGGTAGCCCGAATTATAACATGGTTCAAAATGAGGAATTTTCTTTAAAAATCTTCTTCAGATCCAGCAGTCGGAATGTTTTGATATTTGGTATGCAGCATCCTTAAGGGGATGAGATTCAAGTTTGTTCAAGCCATGTCCCTAGGTCCATATTTGAGCTCATTGTGGGTGCCCAAATGATAACTTAGTTCAAAATGAGGAATTTTCTTTAAAAATCTTCTTCCTCAGATCCAGCAGTCGGAATGTTTTGATATTTGGTATGCAGCATCCTTAGGGGGGTGATATTCAAGTTTGTTCAAGCCATGTCCCTAGGTCCATATTTGGGCTCACTGTGGAAGCTTGAATTGAAACTTAGTTCGAAATGAGGAATTTTCTTAAAAAATCTTCTTCAGATCCAGCGGTCGGAATGTTTTGATATGTGGTGTGTAGCATCCTTAGAGGGGTGAGATTCAAGTTTGTTAAAGTCAAGTCCCTGGGTCCAGATTTGGGCTCGAATTATAACTTAGTCAATATGAGGAATTTTTAGCTCGCCGAAGGAAGCTCAACTTATCACTTGCCATCCGTCGTCTGTCGTCATCCGTCATCGAGAAAATTTTTCAAACGACTTCTCCTCTGAAACCACTGGTCCGATTTTCATGAAACTTCATGTGGATGTTCATTACTATATGGCAATTCATGTTTGTTCAAATGAAATGGCCACGTCCCTTGGGGCTCTGTATGGGGCATAACTCTGATAGCACCGTATGAATTATAGAAAAATTATTAAAAAATCTTCTCCAGAACTTTTGGTACTTGGTATGCAGCATCTTGGTATGGGTCTGATTCAAGTTTGTTCAAATCGAGTCCCTCAACCAATATTGGGTCCCACTATGGGGGCGTGAATTTTTACTTAGTGCAATTTAAGAAAAATTCTTTAAAAATCTTCTTCTCCAGAACAAATGGGCAGAAGCTTTTGATATTTGGTATGCAGCATCTTGGTATGGGTCTGATTCAAGTTTGTTCAAATCGAGTCCCTTGATCAATATTGGGGCTCCCTATAGGGGCATGAATTTTTCCTTAGTGCAATTTAAGGAAAAATCTTCTTCTCCAGAACCAGTGGGTAGAATCTTTTGATATTTGGTATAAAGCATCTTGGAATGGGTCTGATTCAATTTTGTTCAAATGGAGTCCCTTGATCAATTTTGGGGCTCACTATGGGGACCTGAATTTTTACTTGGTGCAATTTAAGAAAAAAAATTTAAAAATCTTCTCCAGAACCAATGGGCTGGATCTTTTGATATTTGGTATACAGCATCTTGGTATGGGTCTGATTCAGGTTTGTTCAAATTGAGTCCCTCGATCAATATTGGGGCTCACTAAAGGGGTGTGAATTTTTACTTAGTGCAATTTAAGAAAATTTCTTTAAAAATCTTCTTTTCCGGAACCAATGGGCAGAATCTTTTGATTTTGGTATACAGCATCTTGGTATGGGTCTGATTCAAGTTTGTTCAAATTGAATCCCCCGTTCAATATTGGGGATCACTATGGGGGTGTGAATTTTTACTTAGTGCAATTTAAGAAAAAATCTTTAACAGTCTTCTTCACCAGAACCAGTGGGCAGAATCTTTAGATATTTGGTATGCAGCATCTTGGTATGGGTTGGATTCACGTTTGTTCAAATTGAGCCTTTTGATAAATATTGGGGCTCACTATGGGGGCGTGAATGTTTACTTTGTGCAATTCAAGGAAAATTCTTTAAAAGTCTTCTTCAGAATCATCATGCAGAATCTTTTAATATTTGATAAGCAGCATTGTCCCATTCAGTCCTTTTGATGTTTTAGCTCCTCAGAGAGTATAGATTTACTCTGTAGAACCTTAAGAATTGCTTTTGATAAAATTTGTGTCTTAACAGTATGGAATATTCCGTGAACGCCTAAGGCCCCCTGGGGCCTCTTGTTAACTTTGAAAATTCGCTGTTTGCCTCGTAAAATAATGATCACTCTCCATCTGCCGTCCATCAATGGGTGTCTGGCATCTGTCAAAATGGTATTCTCAACTTCTCGTGCAAAACTGCAGAACTGATTTCAGTGAAATTTGTGGTGATTGTTTGTTCCGACATTACATTTGGATTTGCCCTACCCCATAGGGAGGGGGGGTGGGGGGGTTGAAAAATGTTCCGAAATTTAAAAAAAAATCTTCTCATGGACCGATTGATACAATGTCTGGATATGTGGTACTGAGCTTCCATGTGAGGTGTAGAATAAAGTAGGTTTGTTCAAATGAAGTTCATAGGGCAATATTCACCTTTATTATGAAAGGACAGAATTTTTGGCCCTACCCAAAATTTCTATTTTCTGAGGGGGTGGGGGGATGGGTCAGATACAAATTTATTAAAATTAAGTGCCTCAGTTTATATTTGGGCTCCATACAGGAGTCCCAAGTTTTAACTTGGCACAATATGAAAAATATTCTTTAAAATACTTCTTCTCCAGAACCACCAGACAGAATCTTTTGATATTTGGTGTACAATATCATTAGAGGGCCAGATTCAAGTTTCCTTAAATCAAGTCTCTCAGTTAATATTTGAGCTCCATATGGAGCCCAAATTTTTAGTTTGTGCAATATGAGGAATAATCTTTAAAAATCTTCTTCAGATTCACCAATCAAAATCTTTTAAATTTTGGTGTACACCATCCTTAGTGAGGTCATATCTAAGTGCTTGAGTTCATACTTGGGCTCCCTAATGGAACCTTAATTTTAACGTAGTGCAATGTGGGGAATAGCATTTGCAAATCTCCTGCTTCAGATCTACTGTTCAGAAGCTATTGGTATTTGGTGTACAGCATATTTGAAGAAGTCAGATTCAAGTTTGTTCAAGTTAATACTCGTGGTTGATATTTGGATGCCCTAGACTAGTAGTTTTGCATTACAGGAAATCTGGACATTATTTCTGTGGTATAATCTCCGTGCCAGAAAATGTCATCTGACACAGTGCTGTAAATAATTACACGACTTCATTCCTCTGTACTGTTAAAAATCTGTAGATACTAATTAAATCCCTTTTTAAACAGTTTTGTCGGGAGGGTGCATCAGAGTTCACTGGTATATATTGCATAGATATCTTTCTTGGTGTACACTGATGACCAAAAAGGTAGAGCTAAATATGAAGAAGAAAATGGGGGTATACTGGATTACATGCATCCGTCTGTCCTTGTGTCTGTGTGTGTGTCCGTCCGAGAATATTCATAACTTTCATAACTTAATTAAATTATTATTTTCTATAATATTTGTTGGTCATAGGAATGCCAACACTAGTTATTTTTTTTTTTTATTACTTCACTTAGAAATTGTGTCCGTCCGAACCAAATTTTGTCTGTTCAGCCTGTATCTCAGGTATCGAATGCTCTATTGCAATGAAATTTGCTGTGAACACTTCTTATGGTATAGGCTTTAAAAAAGGATTCAACGATATTTCTCGCTTTCTCCTTTTTAGAGTTATCCCCATTTTTTGACTTAGAAATTGTTGAAAATAGACATTATTTGTCTGTTCAGCCTGTATCTCGGGTATGGGTTATCAGATTTTAGTGAAATATGGCATGCAGTTTGCCTATGACAAAGGCTTCTGCCTCATTGCATAAAACTTCCAAACACCAAACAATTTACCATACCTTTTGACTTAGGAATTGTTGAAAACTTTCGAAGTAAATGGGGGTGGGGGGGTTGGGTATACTGAATTACATGCGTCCATCTGTGTATCCGTCTGTTCGTCCGTGCATCCATCCTTGTGTGAGTCCGAGAATATTCATAACTTTCATTATTTTGTTGGTCATAGGTATGCCCACACTAGGCGGTACGCCACGTGGGGGTATGCACCGGATGACAGTCCAGCTCTTGTTAAAAGATTTTTTTTAAATTTGTGTTTTGCTTTCTGTTTGTGTAGATTTACAAAATGTACACATTTTATACAACTCTTTGGATTTTATCTCCGTAACAATTTTAGTATTGTCAGGATTTTTCTAGGGTACCCAAAATACAAGTATTTTATTTATTTTTTTTTTACAATATTGAATTGTGGTTACGGTTTTCATTTCTGTCAGCATACTTTTGTCTGAGGAGGTGATGGCGAATTACCAGGGCTTCAATACTCAGCAGTTGAATATTTTTCTCCACTTGTACACTTTTCTAATGCCTGTTGATATTTAATAAATTAAATGGCAAGGAAATCTCTCTATAATAGAAATTTTATTGTATGGAGACAAGTTCAAATAAAAATGCACACTATTAACAGTATAATAGCATGTTTAGTGCAACCACTGTCAGTAAGTTCAAAGGAGCTAACATAACACAGTTAACTTTCACGTCTACTTTGATCTCAAAGTCTGTGTCAGAAATCTCATTATTAGTGATGTTCATTTCACTCTCTGAACGATCAACTGAAAATCATTTTAACTCTTTCTTGTTAGACCTTGCATTGGAATTATGTCTCCCCTTCCCAGAAGGGAGACATATTGTTTAGTGCATATTCTTCTTCTTCTTCTTCTTCTTCTTCTTCTCATACAAACTTTGTCCGGGCCATAACTTTTTTGTGTTTTGACCTACACCTTAGATACTTGGCATGTGGATGTATCACCAGGAGCCGGTGTGCAGTGTACCATAGTGACATTCATGTGACCTTGACCTTTGACCTGAAGGTCAGATTTATGTGTTTTTTTTTAAGGGAAACATCACACAAACTTTGTCCGGACCATAACTTTTTTGTCTTTTGACCTACACCTTAGATACTTGGCATGTGAATGTATCACAGTGAACCGGTGTGCAGTGTACCATAGTGACCTTTGACCTGAAGGTCAGATTTATGCGCTTTTTTAATGTAAACTGTCTGGACCAGAACTTTTTTGTATTTCGAGTCAGGCTTTAGATATTTGGCATGTGGATGTATCACCATGAGCCGGTGTGTAGCGTAACATTGTGACCTTCATGTGACCTTGACCTTTGATCTGAAGGTCAGATTTGTGCTTTTTTCAAAGAAACTTTGTCCGGACCAAAACTTGTTTGTCTTTTGAGCCAGGCCTTAGATATTTGGCACGTGGATGTATCACCATGAGCCGGTGTGTCGCATATTATTGTGACCTTGTGGGGCCTTGACATCAAGGTCAAATTTATGTACTTCATAAAGGGAATAATTGTCCAGACCAGAATTTTTTTTATTTTTTGACCAAGGATTTGGATATTTTACATGTGGATGTGTCACCATGAGACCGCATGTCGTCTACCTCGCTGTTCTTCATGTGACCTTGACTTCTGACCTTAAGGTCAAATTTATGTACTTCAAATAGGGAATAATTATCCAGACCAGAACTTTTTTGTTTTTTGACCTAGGACTTAGATATTTGACATGTGGATGTATCGCAATTAGACTGCATGTCACATGTAATCATGACCTTCATGTGACCTTGAGCTCAAGGTCAAATTTATGTACTTTAAATAGGGAGTAATTGTCCAGACCAGATTTTTTTTTTTGGACATGTGGATGTGTCACCATGAAACCGCATGTCCGCTACCTTGATGAACTGCATGTGACCTTGACCTCTGACCTCAAGGTCAAATTTATGTACTTCAAATAGGGAATAATTGTCCAGATCAGAACTTTTTTGTTTTTTTACCTAGGACTTGAATGATTGACATGCAGATGTACCACAGTGAGACCACATGTCATCATGACCTTCATGTGACCTTGACCTCAAGGTCAAATTTATGTACTTTAAATAGGGAGTAATTGTACAGACCAGAATTTTTTTTTTTTTGACATGTGGATGTGTGACCATGGAACCGCATGTCCGCTACCTTGATGAACTGCATGTGACCTTGACCTCTGACCTCAAAAGGAAGGGGAGACATATGTTTTAGTGTGCTAAAACACTTTCTAGTTTGTTATGTAGTAATGTTTTTATAGGAAATACTACATGTTCCGGCTGGTTGATTCAGAAATCCAGAGTTGATGTTGGGCTCTATCACCTTCGACAATGACTAGTCGACTAATCGTTTCAATGCTCGAATAGTGCTGGCTGTTTGTTGCCCCTCAGATTTGGTAAGGAGTTAAGTTGGTTTAATAATGTTTCTTCATCATAAAGTTCATTAATTCTTCTTGATTACCTATGTTACAGGGTGCTTGGAAGCCATGTTTGAATATAAGCACAGTTCTAACATCTATTCAGTTGTTGATGGCTGAACCAAATCCAGAGGATCCTCTGATGACAGATATTGTAAGTTGCTTTGCAGCCCAACAGAAATTAACCTTTCAGCACAGTATATCAAAATTTATCATTTTAAATAATATTTTTTCAATTTTTAAAATAAATTTCAACAAAACCCTATCATGTGACCCCCCTCATTGGAACAATCCTTCTTGCCCTCAAGGGACAAAATACACCACCACCCATGCTATTCTGTAGATTATGAGGCCTACAATGTAAAACAAACCAAGAATATAAACTTTTGATGGCAAAGAAAGAATTACAAAAATAAAATAAAAAAACGCCCACCCACATGCAAGTTTACAAAAATGGCCTGAGAAACAGGATATCTACTTTGTGGGACCTTAACATCTGTTGTCTATTTATGTGACAGAGTATGAATTGATTCATTCCTGGTGTTGATGCTTTGCAAGTGTGTGAAGGAAAAATCCATAATGCAAAAAACCTGAGGAAAAAAACACCTATGGGACAAAAACCTTTGTTGTTGGTAACCCTTTGAATATTTTTACACAATTTTTATTTAGTTGCAATTCCAATTCAGCATCGAGTCTTGATCTGGCCCGAATGCTGGGGGTGGTGTTGAATGCCAATAAATTAATAAGCCAAAATACACATAGTAAACCTAAATAAATTGTATCCATGGTGAGAAATTTCCTATCTTCTACATAGCACGCCATGGAAAAGTCATTTCCTTATAGCGTGACATATAGGTCCAAATAGGGCCGGGTGCATAATGTATATGTTATTATTTTTAGCTCACCTGACTGAAAATCAGGGGGAGCTTAAGTGATTCGTCCACCGTGAACTTTACATTATCGACTTCTCATAAACTACTGGACCAAATTAAAGCGAATTTGATATGCATGTTCTTTATCATATGTCAATTTAAGTTTGTTCAAATAAAATTGCCACACCCACATGGGGTACCACGAGGGGCATTATTCTGGCAGCTCCCGTAAATTGTATTCAAAAATTACAAAACAAAAAATCTTCTCCTCCAGAACCATCAATTAGAATCTTTTGATATTTGGTATATAACATCTCTAGGGGGGAGGGTGGGGGGGGGGTGGTGGGGTGGGGGTGGGGGCAGTTTCAAGTTTGTTCAAATGGAGTCCCTAGGTTAATATTTGGGCTCTCTATTGGCATTGTGTGCGCTAGCATGTTGGCAGCATGTTTTTATCTCTCAGTTTTATGTAAGAATTTGAATACTTTTTAATAAGTTCTGGAATGGTGTTTTGCAATAATATGCTTGGGAAGTTAAGACCACCGAGGACTTTTTCGCTGGCAGACTGCACTCTGCTTATGGTCCTAGTTCTTAGTTTTGATCACGGCAAAACATATTTTGTCTGGACTTGTGACAGTCAAACACCATTTCTAGTTTGTAGCTCTGATTATCGCTCACGGTGGTTTTCAATGAACGAATCTGACATATGAATACTCATCGTTTACCTATACTCCAGGCACTCTGCTGGATCAGCCGACATTTAATCAGATACATACAGTTATGTGCAAAATACATCCAATGCACAGAATTCACTACACGGCAATTGAATTACAACAAATAAAATGAATGTATCAGCAGGCACGGCGAGTGGCAAATGCTATTCCTTTCTGGATGGACGATGCTGTGATAAATAGAATAAAAGAGTATGGAATGTTCAGGAGCTGTAGGACAAAAACAGGTACTAGACGGTTAGTATGTAAAGCGTTGTGTTGTGATTAGTAATCTCGCCCAAGTTAAAATTAACCCTTTTCACACCAAAGTTGATAATTTTCTTATATGTGTTATGAACATCCGATCAATTTCTAATAAAGTGTTATTGATAACTGATATATGGCTGACAAGAAATGATGCATTCACGATGGGAGAGTTTCAGTCATAGCTTACTTCATACCCCTAGAGAAATTCGTAAGGGCAGAGGCATTGACATTCTCTTTAAAGATGACCTCCAGATCAAACTTTACGTTTCTAACAATTTTACCACTTACGAGACAACAAGTATCCTACTAACTATCAATTCACAGATTATATAGAGAGTAATCGCTTGACTGGACTGGTTAGGTGAAATAATTCATGAGATGTGAGGGACGTTGTACAAACACGACTGCGCGAATGCACATGAGTGTTTTACAATATAGTCCCTCGCCTCAAATGAATTATTTCACGTAACCAGTCCAGTCAAGCGATTACTCTGTTTATTACTTTTCATTATTAACGATAATCATATTATTTAACCCTTTACCAAACATGACGGCCAGCACTATTATCCAAAATTGCCAATTAATATTTTTACACGACAACCAATGGCCCAGACTAAGCTGATGCTAACTCAGAAATATCTAGGGCCAAACACAAATTTTGCCCCCCTATCTCCAAAATTTGCATGTAAAACCAAAAATTTGATGTCCTATACATACATTTGACATCTGCCCATGCACAGTGTCCAGGTAGCACCAAAATTGGCGCCAACTATCATTCTTTCCTTGTTTGGCCCTCAGTCAGATAAACTCAGTTTTAATGATGCCAGACACAGATCAATGGTGATAATGGTGGATCAAAGGACAGAATAGGATGATGGAAGGAAGAAACAGTGGTTTTAAGCATTCAGGGCTGTAACTTTATAAATTTTTATACTGTACCAATGACCCAGACATAGCTGGTGCTAACTCTTAAAATATAGGGCCAAACACAAATTTTGCCCCCCAATCCCCAAAATTTGCATCTAAAACTAAAGAAAACATGTCCTGAAAGGCCCTCCACACTTCGCCCCTACTGCGCATGCGCAGTGTCAAGGACGTTCCGAAATTGGCGCCATTTATCATTCTAAGTTTGGCCCTTCATCAGTTAACATCTGACTGATCTTTGTGCTTTTAAATCTCAGTTTAAATGATGCCAGACACATAAATATTAGTGAAATGGTGATTCTAAGGAGGATAGAGAAGGAGGAGAGGAAAAGAATGTGTGACAGAATATTATGAGGGCTGTAACTTAAAATTTTTTAATGAAATTATGTTAAGTTACCTATTTTCAAGGCAGCAGCCATTTTGTTGTCATTCTGATTATTTAGTTACACTGTTTTTACAAGTGTTTTCCTCTCTCCCTGTCCTTTAAGTTCCCCCTTGCTATTCTCCCATGCTTTTGGCATAGTTTCTGTAATTATTATTACTAAAATTTCTTGGGAGTTTTAGCTGAATAACAGAATGAATTCTGTTCTTTCCCCATGTTTACGTCTTCACCTACGGGTGGTTAGGCGTTGTGTTCTGCATCTACCATCTGATGTTCTGCAGTTTCTTCCCTGGAAGTCTCTGTTTTGCATCAGATAGTGTATTTTTGGTAACTGATTTCGGGCCTGGGTGCCTGGAGTCTTATTTTAGTGTTTTTACACTCATTGTTTACATTTACAACAGCCCTCTGTGTGAGGGGGGGATTTCTAATAAATAATATCTTTATGTTATTTTAATCATAACTAGATACATTATTATTGTTCGTAAGTGTTGAATAAATTGTTTAAAATATTTTTAAAATTTTTGTCAACACTTAGGCTTGGGATCCATTGGGGCTCAACGTTACTTTTCAGAAACTTGGGCTGTTCTGAAAAAATATTTTTTCAAAATATTTTGATTTCAATTATTTTTTCTATATTAATGGATCATATTATTATTATGTATTTTGATTGCCAGGGGTTAGTGCGAGTACCAGGACTTGTTTTCTTTTCACATTGAAAGGATATTGATCAATTGTTTTAAGAGGAAGTCTTCCTCTGACTTTATTATCATTCTATATGTGGTCAGTGTACTCGCATTAACTCCTGTTCTGTATCGTATGATTTCGATGACAATATGGGAAGCGTATGTCACGGTATGTTGTTGGGGATTTGGACACTCCGGTCCTTTCCCCGCAGGGTCACTCTACTTTATCAATTTCTATTTCAGACGATCAAGATTAGGGTGATGTATCTGTGATGTCTTCCAACAGTGTGCCTCCGTCGTTACTATTAATGAAGGGCTAGCGGAAAAGTGCTCATGTTATACGCCAATTGCCTAAGAGGACCCTAGTAGGTTCGACGGCCTTTGACGTCCGCTAGCTCGCCCGGTGTAGCGTCCATTCACCGAATGGTTCGGCAGCCGGGTTCGTCCGTTGCGGTCTAGAAGGAATTTTGGGGTGATGCGAGCACTATAAAATTAACTTAATGCACACCCAGTGACGGCGGATCGGAGGGAGAACGGAGGAAGCCTTTTAGTTCGGTTCATAGCTCGTTCCGGTCCATCCGGACGGCAAGCGAGAGAGGCCCCTCTCTCGTTCAACAACATCTGGCCCCAGATGTTGTGGTACAAAATGTGTCGCTAGCGGAGCATACGTCCGTCGCTCGGGACGCTCCGTTGTATAGGCAGTCCGCTGAGACTGCTAAGGCTTCCTCTTCTCGTCAGCGCACACGACCGCACCTTGGCTGCGTGACCGCCGATATATTACCAGCTTCGCCGATCAAGGATTCTTCGGCGACCAGGTCACACCATCCGGCAGCCAGGGATTCGAGACCGATGGACTCCGGACGTTCGCATAGGAAAAGTATGCGGGAGCCATCTGATGCGGAGCTGCCCTCGGCGAAGCAGCGATAGACTGCGCCTCCGCAGGTCTCGACGCCGGACATTCTTGTGCACATAGCACAGCTTATCGCAGCATCCCAGCAGCCGACAGAAACGGTGTCGGATCGAGAATTATCCGACAGCGCTGGGTCGGTAGCCGGGGACTCGAGGCCTGCAGACTCCGGACGTTCGCATAGGAAGTGTGCGGGAGTCAACGTACACGGAGCTTCCAGCGGCAATGCATCGTAAGTCCGCTACTGCACAGGCCTCGGGAACGGACGTGCTTTCCTTAATAGCACAGTTTATCGCAGCATCAACTGAATCTGTCGCATATATTTTATCCGACGATGCTGGGTCGGGACACTCCGCGGAAGCGGGTACGGACGTCCGAAAGTTTCATCCGGTCCGACGGGATACCAAAAGGGATTCGGAGGATTTCAAGCTTTCCCTTTCGGAACAACATATGCTGCGATGCCGGATAAGAAACTGATAGCGTCGGTGGACTTAGAAATTTTTGGTTCGGTTCAGGGACATCGTCCCTCAGTTCCGACATAGTCCAATAATGTCACACAAACTTTCGAATTATTGAACGACGCTATATATATTATTATTTTATGCTTGCTATCCAAGCATTTCTGGTTTCTTGTTCGAAGAGTTATGGAGATGTCTTTCAAAAGTGTGCCTCTGTCGTCATAGTTAATGAAGAGTTAGCGGCAATAAGTGCTCATGGAATATGTCTATCGCTTACGGAGTGACATTCGCTAGCTCACCCGGTGTAGCGTACATTCATCGAATGGTTCGGCTGCCGGGTTCGTCCGTTGCGGTCTAGGAAGGAGATTTGGGTGATGCGAGCACTTTAATTACTTTAGTACTCACCCAGTGACGGCAGATTGAGGACAGATCGGAGGAAGCCAACAACATAGGGGACCGCATGTTGTGGTTCAGATATTTTACATTCGGAGCATATGTCCGTTGCTCGGGACGCTCCGTTATATTGACAGTCCGAGAGACTGTCTTTAATGCTTCCTCATCCTCACAGCAGGGCACACGACCGCACATTGGCTACGTGACCTCGAGTATCCGATCAGTTTCGGCATTCAGTGATTCCACGGCGAATAGGTCGCGCCATCCGGTAGCCAAGGGACACGAGGCCTATACACTCCGTTCGCTCGCATATTGGAAGTATGCACGGGGTAACGATCACGGAGCTTCCAGCGGCAATGCATCGTAAGACCGCTTCTCCTCAGGCCTCAGTGACGGACGTGCTATCCGAGTTAGCACAGTTGTTTCGCAGCATCCCAGCAATTGACAGTTTCTCGGTCGAATCAGGAATTATCCGACGGCGCTGGGTCGGTGCGGTCCGCGGTTGCATCAGCTACGGACGACCGAACGCTTTATAGGGTCCGACAGGATGGCAAAAGGGATTCGAAAGATTTCGAGTTTTCCCTTTAGTAGTATCGGAAGATGCCTTTCATATCTTCTGGCATTTCTTCCAGTGATTATTTTTCGGACTTCATTGCTGCGATCTTGGATAAGAGACTTATAGCGTCATTGGACTCGGATTTTTCGATTGGTACAGGGACATTGTCCCTGACTTACCGACGCAGTCCAATATTGTCATTACAACATGTGTTTTATTTTTCGACGCTATATATTTATATATATATACAAGCCTGCTACTAAGCATGATAGTTTAGTTTCTTGTCCGCGTGGCTCATTTCTGCCATTTTATCATTTTTACAAATAGTTTATTTTGGCAGAGCAGGGCATACCGAGAGTTCATATGCGTCTAGACGGTGTGATTAAAGACTGCATATATTCTTTTTCGCCGTTTATGTCTTTTCCAATTTCAATGTTGGGAACGACATTATGTATAGTAGACTTAACTTAGACGCTTTATTATACGTAATCCGCCTTACTGAGGCGTTATCATTACGTCTTCAAGAAAAGATTTACGGGATATTATTCTCAATGTAATTTCTTTTGAGGGCAGTAGTTTGTTCACGTATAACTCCACCCTTCAGTGGCTGATTGGAGTTGGTTAGACGTGACGCAGCCCTAGCTACATCCACACTCGTGGATAGTAAGGTTAAGAACTCTCTCAGAGTCGCTTCGTTCTCGGAGGAGCTTCTCTTCGACGGCAACTTTCCGGCAATCCATGAATTGCTCGATTTATACATTCTCTTGTCTATCTAGTGTTACAAGAGATTCAGACTGGGGCAAACATTCGGTGGTTGACTCAGAGAGTGCCGCCGCAGTTGCCGGACCCGAGTGTGGCTGTTATGACGGTTGCCAGTCAAACAGATTGGGATATATACTGATCCCTACGGATTCGAAGTGCCAGGGTCTTTGGGTTCCGCAGTCTTTTAGCTATCAGTTTAACTTCCGCGGAATAATGTTTTTTAGGCTTGCTTTATGTCATTGCATGAACATTATTCAGAAACGCATGCCCAAATTCCTGTCCTTTAATTCGACAGTAGTGGCGTATCTCCGGAACCAGGGAGGCACTCTTTCGTTTCCGTTATTCAATTTAATGGAAAGAATCCGTCTGTTGGTTATAGTACACCAAGTTCAGTTTTGGTCCGTCATATTCTGGGTCGTCTGATTGTTTTATCGGACTCCCGTTCTCTTACGGGTCGCTTGTTGCTGTCAGAATGGACTCTCAACAAACAAGTATTCAATCAGATTTGCTATCTATGGGAGCGCCCAATGATGTTTTATTTATGACACAGCTTGCTAATCAATTGCAGACGTATGTGTTGGCTTGTCCAGATCTCTGAGCTAATAGTGTTAACGCTCTATTGATCTATAGGACGGAATGATAGGATACGCGTATCCTCCGGCGCTGTTGTTTTAGCAGGTATTGCTAAGATAAACAACCACAATACATTTCTGTTGATAGCATCTCTATCTTCACAGAGATCATGAGTAATTTACTCTCTTGTCTACTGTGGATCTTAACGTGAAATCTTCCTCTATGTGAGGATCTTTTTTCACTGGGTAAATCGTGTCATCTTTATCACAACCAGCAAGGTCGCAACCTTCATGTATTCCGTTGTGTGGTCCGTATTGCATTGTAAGCACTGTACTGGACGAGCTTTGGACGCGATTTCTTACTATAGGAGATCCTCTTCTTCGCTATTCTATGCGACTAAAGTGGAGGCTCTTCCGTCGTGGTGTAGGGATCATTATGTTCATATTGTTGATCCCTCCATACTACTCATTGCTATTTTTTAGTATACTTGTTTCACAAGATCTACTGCAGCCTGTTATTATTTAGGTTATAGGTTTATGTTACCTCATACCTATGCACTCTACGATAGTTTACAATTGAGTCTTTTGTCTCTTTATCTAAGTCAGTTAGTAACTTTTTGATAAATAGACTTAGAATCTTTAGATTAAATTCCTATACGGATTTTAACTTCGGTTCTTATTTAGCTAAGTAATCATTTGAGCCTCTGGAAACAGTAGTTTTCAAATTCTGACCTTTTAGACAGTAATTCTGTTGGTTTCTCTTTTACTGTAGAGTCAGTGAGTTTCATGCACTATCGATGGATGATTTTCACTTTCATAGTTTCGGAATCAATACTTCCGTTACTATTTAGGTTGGATTGTTGCATAAGAGTTAGGCTCCTATTATCCGGAACCTATTATTTTAAGGTCCTTCCGTCTTCGTATGGGCTTAGGCCTTTACTCTTTCCGGGTACAGTTTATGTATTTATAAACAGATATCTGTTTATTACAAGGGCGTAAGCTTCTTCTGTCTTTGATGTCTAGTAGAAGGACGTTACGCTCCATTTTATTGTTAATGGATTCTATTAACTAGCGTACTGCTTATGGTATATCATTGACTTAGCAGTTGTGCTTAAGATTTCGGCTCATGAAGTAAGAGTTCTTCTACTTCTTGGGCTTACTTTAATAGTGTCGCTATTATAGATTTTTGAAGGCCGCTCATTGCGCTCAGCCATCCACATTCATGAATTTTATCTTAGAAATATCGAGTCAATTTCTTGAGGCCTCTTTTGTTAGGTCTATTATCTACTGCTCAGAATGTCATTCTCTTAACAGTTGCTACTATAACTAGGTAGGCTGTCTGTTTCGGCAGTGTCTCCGTTCGGCTGCCCTCTTCGCTCTGGGCTATTTGACCCAGGGCAAGAAAAAGGGGGGGGGGGGGGGGAGGGTGTTCCCTTGGGTCACCTGTTTTACTATGAAAACAAGGGGATACCTCCTCCGGAGTTAGTAATTCTGAGCTGTTATTGGGATGGTTGTTTAGTGAGAAGTTTAAGTTTATAAAATTCATTCAAGTCTTAGTTTTTAAAGTATAGCTTTTGAATATTGCATATGTCAACGGACATGATTATGCAATTCTCAGACACTTTTAGGAGTATAAGAGTCTCTATTCTCTAGACTTACTTTATTATTGGCTTACTTTAAAAATTATTAGTATAAGGATTATATTGGATATTAATAGAGTACATGGATGTATGAAGCTCAATTTTGGAAGGGTTGTATCTTTCTAATTTATCATAAATAAGAAAGATACATGTAAGGCCTATTACTTCTTTTCCCTACAGGGGATGACTCTATTTTATTTTATTGAGCGTATTCCATTTTGCTCTATGTCCTTGGCCCTCCAGCCTTTTTACTATTCAGCTATGTCTGGGTCATTGGTACAGTATAAAAATGTTAAAAAATTTATAGTAATTTATATATTTTTTATACTTACCAATGACCCAGACGGGGATGGCCCTCCCAGGAGTTGGGAACTCTTGCCTCCCCACTGAGTACATAGCGCTTACCAGGCACTGGTTATTAGAATGATAAATGGCGCCAATTTCGGAACGTCCTTGACACTGCGCATGCGCAGTAGGGGCGAAGTGTGGAGGGCCTTTCAGGACATGTTTTCTTTAGTTTTAGATGCAAATTTTGGGGATTGGGGGGCAAAATTTGTGTTTAGCCCTATATTTTAAGAGTTAGCACCAGCTATGTCTGGGTCATTGGTAAGTATAAAAAATATATAAATTACTATAAATTTTTTAACTTTTTTGACAAAATTATTTCAGGTTTCCCAATTTCGGACATGGGCCTGATGTCATCATTCTTGCTAATGATTTTGCCACTGTTTGTTAAGTGTTCCTTCCCTATCCTTCCTTGAAGCCCCCCAATTAAACTCCCATGCTTTTTAGCTTTTTCATTTAAATTTTTTTGTAAATTTCTTGGGAGTTTAACGTGTTTCACAGAATGTTTATTCTGTTTATCCCCATAGTTACGTCCTCACCCTATGGCTGTTTAGGCGTCTTTGGTCATGCATCATCCATCCGATGTATCGTATTCTCTTCTAATGAAGATCTTGCTTTGCATCGGATAGTTTAAAATCTGTTACTGACTTCGGGCCATGTTGTTAACAGTGCCTGGAGTCTTGTTTCTGGTTTTCATTTGACGTTTACATTGACAACGCTTTCCTTATACATGTAGTTTCCTATGAATTAACTATGTTAGGACTATTATAAGATACATTATATATTCCAGTAGTGTAGCTTTAATTTTTGGAGAAGAAAAACATGTTTGTCCACACTTAGGCTCTATCGGGATCCATTTGGGCTCATCGTTCCTTTTGGGAATTTGGGCTCATGTCAAAATTTTTTTCGAAATTTTTTTTTATTAGAAATTATTTTTTGAATTATTGTTTTGATTATTATTATTATGTATCTTTTTTTGATATTTATTGTGAGTTGGTGAAAGTACTTTTGACTTATTTTATTCAAAATGAAAGCTTTTTGCTCATATTGTAACTCGAGGAAGTCTTCCTCTGATTCACAAGATAATTGTATCAGTTGTAGTCAGTGTACTTGCACTAATTCCTGTGCAACTTGTGTCAATTGGGATGACAAACGTTGGAGACGTGTGTCACGGTACATTGTTAGTGGCGAGAGGACAATGCCAGTCCTCTTGGCACAGAATCACTCAAGTTTTTCAGTTTCTATTTCAGAGGAACAAGAACATGGTGATGTTTACCTGACGCCATCGGGAAGTGTGCATTCGTCGTCGCATTTAGATAGTCAGTCAAAGCTAGCGGCTAAAGTGCTCTTATATATTAGGGCTATAAACCACATGCCGGTGGTTTCAGATCCCTGTCACCAGCTAGCTCGCTCGTGAAGTGGTGGACACCGGTTGTGTCCGTTGTGCTCGAGGAGAGCACTATAATATATAAACAGGCTCACCCTGCAACGACGGGAAGGAAGAAGCCGGCAAGTTCGACAGTAAGCTCGGCGAGGTCTGACAGGACCGTGAGCGAGAGGGTCCCCTCTCTTTCACAACAACATCTGGGACCAGATGTTGTAGTTCAGAACTTGCATCAGTCGGAGCTTATGTCCATGTCTCCTGTCTGGGACGCTCCGTCAAATATACAGCCAATGTCAGCTATAATTATGGCTTCTTCTATGTCTACTAAGCACACATGACCGCACCTTGGCTACGTGACTTCGGATATCCAGCTTGCATCACCGAGAAAGGACCTCTCTTCACCTAGAAAGTCAAACCATCCGGTAGCCAAGGAAACGAGGCCTCGTTCGTCAGGACGTCTGCAGAAAAGAGCCATCTCGGACACACTGTCCCAGGAGCAGCCGGCGGGCAAGCAACAAAAGACTGCTGCTCGTCAGGCCTCGGCAGTGGACTTGCTGTCGCAAATCGCGCAGCTTATCGCAGCATCCCAGCAGGTACAGGAACACAAGCTGTTGGATGGCGCTGGGTCTGTCCAGTCATCTGCGTGCTCAGATGCCGATGACCGTGAGTCTTATCTGATTCGGTCGGATGGTGAAAGGGATTTGGAGGAAAATGACCCTTCCCGTTTGGAACAACATATGGTAGCGATGGATTTAATCCTTCATTACTTTTCAGATTTTGTTCCTGAGAATCAGACTGCTGCGACCGCTCATAAGAAGCTGCTAGTGTCGTTAGACACTGACTATATCTAGTCAAAGGAGGAGGTCATTTCCTTTCCTGTGCAGTCTAAACAGGTGTCACAGACTTTTGCTCTTCTTAAAGATGCCATATTTAATCTTTCAAGTGGAAAGAAAAAAAGGCAGCTTTTTATTTTCATCTTCTGTATGTCAACCGTTCATTGGACCACTTCCATTTAAAACAGTAGGGGAAGGTGTTCAGAGAGTTCCTTTGCATTTGGATGAGCAGGCTAAGGACCTAGATATGTCCTTACCCCCGTCATTCACAATTCGCTCAGACACTATTGAGACAGCAATTTCTTCTAATAGAGCAAATTTAGACGCTATGTCTTACGCAGATCACCTTATGAGAGCTATAGCGCAATGTCTTAATGGGAAGGAAATTGAGGACATTCGTACCTCTTTACGAGTTCTTTCCAGGGCTATAATGTTTACCACGTATAACTCTGCCTTAACAGTGGCTAATTTGGAGTTAATTAGACGTGATGGAGCCCTTGCGTCATCATCTTTGATAGATGACAGGGTGAAAAACTCTCTTCGAGTCGCTCCGGTATCGGGACACAATATCTTTTGACGAAAAGCTTTCTTTGGTCTACGTCCAAGCTACAAAGAAAGCATCTAATACTCTGCTACTGAAGTCAGCGTCAAATAAACCCGCACCAGCAGAGAAGAGTAAAGGAGGAGGTTCGGGACAAAAATCATCCAGAGGGAACTCCTCGCAAGGATATAAATGATCCTCATATAATTACTCTCAGAATCGTCAATTTAGCGACTCAGGTCGGGGGCGTGGGTTTGGCCGAGGCAACCGGTCAGACGCCCCCATGCCGACGGGTTGAGGCTCATCATGAGGATGTGATTTCTCCTCCCGCAGGCCCCGTCGCAGGTCCTACAGGTGAAGGTCAGGACCTCTGTTGCGTTCCAGTTGACGGAGGGTTATCAAGATTTGGGAGAAACTGGATAACTATTATGGAAGATTGGTGGGTGAGAAGTGTCATCTTGGACAGCCTAAGGCTATCGTTCCGAGCAAAACCACTGCTAACACGGAGTCCACATTGGACTCAACTTCCGCCAAATCCTGTAAAAAGAGAGTCTCTCCTTTTGGAGGTAAAGTCTCTCTTGGAAAAGGAAGCAATAGAGGTTGTAGAGAACCAAGAGTCTCTAGGTTTCTACAGTCACCTATTCCTCGTACCGAAGCCAGACAACTCGTTCCAACCGGTAAGAGACTTGAGCTGGATGAACAACCTTATTGTAGCTCCAAAGTTCTATATGAAGACCATTCGAGCATACGAGTGAACGACTATGCGTCAAGCATAGATCTAAAAGATACGTACTTTCATGTCCTGGTACATCCGGTATTCAGAAAGTACCTACAGTTCGCCGTTCAAGGGATAGTATATCAGTTCCGAGCAATGTGCTTCGGACTGAATCTAGCACCCTGGGCATTCACTCGAATAATGGACTCGGTAATGTCTTATTTCCTGGTTCATTCATCTTCTGCAACATCGGCTTACTTGGAGATATTCTTCAGAGGTGCGGCAACAGAATTACTCTTCAGAACGATATTCAAAGTCTGCTGTTAGTACTCCGACATATCGGTTTCATTGTAAACGAGAAGAAGTCGGACCTAGCTCCATCCAAGTCGTTCATTCACTTGGGGATGAGCTTCAAGACTCACAACAATCTGGTTCGAATGCCGTTACCCAGAGTGAAATTAGTCAGCTGTTATGCTCGCTTTTGTCTATTCTCAGACACATTAACAGCGAGGGAATTTATGCAACTGATGGGGTTGTGCGGAGCGGCCACGGATCTCATTCCGATGGGTCGCTTACGCACACGTCCACTCCAGATATTCTTTACTCAGAACTGGAGTGTGAAGATGCATTTGCTCGAGATCAGTATTGTTTTAACGGACCAAGTAGAACAAAAAATTCAGATTTGGGCAGACATTCAGTGGTTAACTGGTAGAGTGCTAAATTATTTCTGACCATCAAAATTTGTTCACATGTCTTTGCCTTGTTACAATTTATGGGAGAGTGCCTGTAGGCACTCCCCCATAAATTGTAACAAGGCAAATCTACCCAGACTAAATAATTTCACTTCGAAGATAATATAAAGCATATCCACTGAGGCCCTTATATTACAGTCCCTGCACATCAGAGTAAACCCCAAATATGGGCTTCCAGCACTCTACCAGTTAACTCAGGAAGTTCCGCTGCAGCTGCCAGATCTGGCTTTCACGATTATGATGGATGCGAGTCAAGTAGGTTGGGGTGCGACCCTGAACCCGACAGACTCAAGTGCCAGCGTCTTTGGGACCCAGAGTTCCTAGGAAAACACATAATCATCAAAGAAATGATGTCAATATGGTTAGCGCTACAACAATGGATTCACATTATAGACAATGTTCATGTTCAGATATTGTTGGACAGCTCGACAGTTGTAGCGTATATAAGGAACCAGGGGGGCACGCATTCGATTCTGTTATACGTCTTGGACCATCAAGTTCATCTATTGATCTGCCATATACCGGGGCGTCTGAACGTACTAGCAAACTCGCTCTCTCGGAAAGGTTGCCTGTTGTCTTCAGAATGTACTCTCAACAAGTGAGTGTTCAGATAGATTTGCTACCAGTGGGATCAACCTATGATAGATTTATTTGCGACACACCTCAACAATCAGTTGTAGACTTCTGTGTCGCCATGCCTAGATCCTTGAGCGTACGCAGTAGACACTCTCTCAGTCCATGGGACGGAATGATAGGATACGCGTATCCTCCAACTCCGTTATTTCAATAGATCTTGTTAAAGATCAAGCAATCGCATTGCAAGATTCTGTTAGTAGCATCTCCGTCATCACAGAAACCATGGATCAATCTACTCAGGTGCCTGCTATGGGACGTTCCCCGGAAGCTTCCTCCGAGGGAGGACCTTCTTTATCAGGGGAAGTCACGCACATTGCATCACAATGCGCATGGTCTCAACCTTCACATACAGTGCGATCCTTCTTGCATGGCAAGTGTTTTACAGGATGATCAGTGGATGCAATTTCTAACTGTAGGATTGCATATGAAAATCTATCTTCAGATCAACGTTTTGTTAATAATATATCAGCACATGAAGTTAGAGCACTGTCCATTTCTTGGACTTATTCTAACAGTATAGCCATTACTGATCTCATGAAAGCTGCATACTGGACACAGCCTTCTACATTTACTAAGTTTTACCTTAGAGATATAGAGTCCATCTCTGTGACCTTCGGTATTTAGGTCTTTTATCTGTTGCTCAGAATGTCGTCCCCTAAAACATTACAGCTATAGTTATTTAGGCTTTGCGTTCCAGCAGTGAAGCTGTTCCGCTGCCCTCTTTGTTCTGCGGTTATGTGACCCAGAACAAGAGGAAGGGGGCGGGGGGACGGTTTTCCTTTAATATCATCTGGCTTTATAATGAAAAGCAAGGGATGACCTCCGGTGTCAGTAGTTTCGAGTCGGTACTGGGATGGTTTTAATGTGTAACTCAGTGGAAGCAATAATTAGGTCTCATTATGTAATATTTTTAAAGTGTAGCTCGGTGTGAAGCATTTGTATATGTTACGTGTCAAACGAGCGTTAATATACAATCCTCAGACACTTTTAATGAGTATAAAGAGTCTCATTCTCTGGACCATCTTTATATATTGGCTTCCCTTCACGGAATTAGCATAATGGGTTATGCTGGCATTAAAATGGAGAATTATATATTATGTAATGTTCAATTACATTGTTGGTGTTATGTCTTTCTTATTTCACATAAATGAGAAAGACATGTAATTCCATTCTCTCCTATTCTCCTGTAGGAGATATCCTTTTAGAAATGATTGAGTAATTGGATTTTCCTTTATGTCCTAGGCCTCCAACCTATTTACTATTCAGCTAAGTCTGGGCCATTGGTTGTTGTGTAAAAATATTATAAATTCATAGTAATTTGTATATTTTTATACTTACTTAACCAATGGCCCAGGTGGGGATGGCCCTCCCATAAGTGGGCACTCATACCTCCCAGCTGATTATAACATTTTGCAGGCACTGTAGAAAGAATGATACTTGGCGCCAATTTCGGTGCTTCCTGGACACTACGCATGTGCAGATATCAAATATATGGAGGGCCACATAGGACACCAAATTTTCAGTTTTACATGCAAATTTGCGTGATTGGGGGCAAAATTTGTGTTTGGCCCTGGATATTTTTGAGTTAGCACAAGCCATTAGTAAGTATAAAAATATACAAGTTACTATGAATTTATAATTTTCATTACTTTTTAATTTTTTGTCTCAAAAACATAGGTTATGACCCCTCATTGGAACGAGCTCGTCAAGCTCGTTCCAGTGATGGGTCATAACCTATTTTTTTGAGACAAAAAATGAAAATAATAGCTATTCAAGACTATTCAAGAATTTTTTTGCAAGTGTTGTCTGCTGTTCATATTAGGTAAATTGTTAAAAAAAAACAAAAAACAATGAAGTCTCCATTTCACCCACGGCAAAATGTCTTTGCGTACACAGATGCATGACAATTGTTGATTGCATAATTCACTTGTGAAGTTATCGTTTATAATCAAACCCAGAAATCTCAGTAAATCACACTTTGGAAAGTAATAAACCACCATCTTTGAAGAACAAAGTATCAGTCTCCGAGTTCTTCCAAGAATTTGCAGACTTTGTCAGAGGTTTTGTCACTTCACCTGGCAAACTGATTATTGCTTGTGTCTTTAACTTTCACGTCGATGAAACAACAAACATCACTGCCTTGAAATTTGTCAATCTTTTTTAGCTCCATGAATTTATCCCAATATATTGTAAATGCTACCCACAATGATGGGCATACACTCGACCTTGTAATCACCTGCATTTCTGAAGCGAGTCTGATCCAGGGCACTGAGATCACAGACATTGCTCTTTTGGACCACTTCCCCATTCTCAGTGACCTTAGTCTACCCAATCCATCACCAGTGAGGCGTAAAGTCACCTACCATAAATTTTGTGATATCGACATTGCCAACTTTGCCACCTCTCTTAACTTCTCATCTGTACTGATGTCACACAGTAGCAAGTCTGTCAATGAGCTGTTGTATAACTTTGATCTGGCCCTCTCGGAGCTAATTGACATACAAGTCGATTGTTATCCGCCCCAATAGTTCTTGGTATACAGATGAAATAAGAACCGCCAAAATTTTGAGGTGGAAACTGGAAAAGCAATGACGACATACTAGACTGTGTGTCCACAGAGAAATGTTTTTCAATCAGCGCAACTACATCGTCAATAATTTAATAACTTCCGCAAAGACTAATTTTATCAATGGCTTCATTTCTGACAAGAGACACTGTCCACAGGTCTTGTCTACAGTTCTAGACATGTTCTTGCATCGCAAAAAGCAGTCAGCACTTCCCGATCACTCTTTGTCTGTTGATCTTGCTAACACCTTTTTTGCTTACTTTGCCAATAAGATTGAAACCAAAAGAAAAGCATTCAATGTTGATCTAAACATGAATAACGTTGGTTTAGACTCCCTTATTCCTAGTCAGATCATTGCTTTGGAAATATTTGAGTATGTCGATGCTCTGGAGATAATGCAGATCATTAAACAAGCACCATAACTTCAAGCAGGAGTCTTCCCAGATAAAATGAAACATGCTGTTGTTACGCCACTACTCAAAAATTCATCACTTGACCCCGAAATCCTGAAAAAACTACTGCCCTGTCTCTAACCTCTCGTTTCTATCAAAGATTCTTGAGAGGGCTGTGGCTTCTCAGCTGAATTCACTTTAGCCAGAAACAGCCTCTCCGAAGTGTATCAGTCTGCATACAAGCGGAACCACAGTACGGAACCCGCACTCCTTTGTGTTCAGAATGATCTATTGCTATCCATGGATGGGGGAAAAGTTTCATGCCTGGTTTTGCTTGACCTTAGTGTAGCATTTGATGCTATTAACCAGTCTGTTTTGATACACCAATTGAAATGTAGAGTGGGAATTACTGGTAAAGCGCTTGATTGGTTCACATCATACCTGCAGAACAAAATGCAGACTGTTTGTATCCTCGGCGATATGTCTGAAAAATTTGTATTACCATATGGTGTACCTCAAGGTTATGTACTAGGGCAATTTTTATATCTTCTTCCCTCGGGCGACATTATTAGTCGGTACAATCTTAAATGTCATTTCTATGCTGGTGATACACAGCTGTATATTCACTTCGGTTCCTATACTGAAAATCATGCTTGTGGTGTTATTGAACAGTGCGCCAAAGAGATAAGGGTATGGATATCAAGTAATTTCCTCAAACTTAATGATGAGAAAACTGAGGTAATCTGCATCGGAATGTCCAATCAGCTGTTTTAACATTCACATAGGGGAAGCCGAAGTAAACCCCACATCGCAAGTTCGAAATTTGGGCTGTCTCTTTGACAATAGCCTTACTTTCGACAACCATGTCAACCAAATCTGCAGATCAGCATTCTTCCATTTTCAAAATATTAGCAAAATACAATGCCTTATTGATAAACAGTTGTCGGAACAACTTGTTCATGCATTTGTAACCACTCATCTTGACTACTGCAATTCTTTGCTTTGTGGATCTAAGCAATGTAACATTGACAAGCTCCGACTACAGAACTGCACAGCCCGCCTCATTACAAAAACTGTAAAATCATGCCATATCACTTTTTAGATTGCATTGGCTCCCTATTAAACAAGGAATTGATTTTAAAGTGCTTCTGTTGGTTAAAAAATGCCTGAACGGGTAGGCCCCAACTTTTCTGTCAGACCTGCTTGAATACTATCAACCCTCTAGAGTACTTTGGTCATCTGGAACGCTAAGCTTGAAACAGCCTAGTGGCAAGCTGCATACTGCTGGTAATAGGGCATTTTCCATATGCGGTCCTAAACAGTGGAATCAATTTCCCCGTTATATTAAACAGACTAATTCATTTTCAACTTTCAAATCAAAGATTAAAACATTTTTATTCCGACAGGCTTTTATTGATCTTTTATAACCCTGTTTGTTTCTCTTAGATCTGTTTTCTTTCAGTGTGTTTTATTCATATGTCAGCGTTATGTACAGCCAAAGAGAATTTTTAATGGAATTTTAGGCTAAATAAATTATTATTAAGGATATTGAAAAAAAAAGAATCGTCTTCTCCAGACAGATCCAACAGACAGAATCCTTTCATATTTGGTATACAACATTTCTGGTGGAGGGGGGAGGTGGGGGGCAGGTCAGATTCAAGTTTGTTCAAATCGAGTCCCTGGGTATATATTTGGGAGCCCTCTGGGAGCCCGAATTTTAACTTAGTGCAGTATGAGGGAATTTCTTTAAAAATCTTCTTCTTCAGATCCACCAGTCAGAATCCTTTCCTATTTGGTGTACAACATCTATAGGGTAGTCAGATTCAAGTCTGTTCAAATCGGCCCATGGGTTATTAATTTGGGCTACCAATAACAGATGGAATTTTAATTTGGTGCAGTATGAGGGAATTTATTTAAAAATCTTCTTCTTCAGATCCACCAATCAGAATGCTTTCATATTTAGTATACAACATCTCTAGGTGGTCAGATTCAAGTTTGTTCATTCGGGTCCCTGGGTTCATATTTTGACACTCTATTGGAGCCCAAAGTTTAATTTAGTGCAATGTGAGGACATTTCTTTAAAATCTTCTTCTTCAGATCCACCAGTCAGAATTCTTTCATATTTTGTATAAAACATCTCTAGGGGGATCAGATTTTTAGCTGGATAACAGAATGTATTCTGTTCTTTTCCCCATGTTTACGTCTTCACCTATGGGTGGTTAGGCGTAGTGTTCTGCATCTACCATCTGATGTTCTGCAGTTTCTTCCCTGGAAGTCTCTGTTTTGCATCAGATAGTGTATTATTGGTAACTGATTTCGGGCCAGGGTGCCTGGAGTCTTGATCTAGTGTTTTTACACTTATTGTTTACATTTCCTACAGCCCTCTGTGTGAGGGGGGATTTCTTGAAAATAATATCTTGATGTTAATTTAATCATAACTAGACACATTATTATTGTTCGTAAGTGTTGCATAAATTGTTTAAAATATTTTTAGAATTTTTGTCCACACTTAGACTTGGGATCCATTGGGGCTCAACGTTACTTTTCAGAAACTTGGGCTGTTCTGAAAAAATATTTTTTCAAAAGTTTTTGATTCAATTATTTTTTCTATGTTAATGGATCTTGTTATTATGTATTTTGATTGTCAGGGGTTGGTGCGAGTACTAGGACTTCGTTTTCTTTTCACATTGAAAGGATATTGTTCAATTGTAATAAGAGGAAATCTTCCTCTGACTTTCATAATCATTGTATAATGTAGTCAGTGTACTCGCACTAACTCCTGTTCTGTATGTGTTGATTACGATGACAACATGGGATGCGTGTGTCATGGTATGTTAGTGGGGAATTGGCTATTCCGGTCCTTTCCCCACAGGGTCACTCTACTTTATCAATCTCTATTTCAGACGATCATGATCAGGGTGATGTGTCCGTGATGTCTTCCAAAAAGTGTGCCTCCGTCGTCACAATTAATGTAGAGCTAGCGGAAAAGTGCTCAGGTAATACGTCAATTGCCTAAGAGGACCCTAGTAGGTTCGACGGCCTTTGACGTCCGCTAGCTCGCCCGGTGTAGCGTCCATTCATCGAATGGTTCGGCAGCCGGGTTCGTCCGTTGCGGTCTAGAAAGGAGTTTTGGGTGATGCGAGCACTATAAACATCCATGTGCACACCCAGTGACGGCGGATTAGAGGGGAGAACGGAGGAAGCCTTTTAGTCCGGTTCATAGCTCGTCCAGGCCCATCCGGGCTGCGAGCGAGAGAGGCCCCTCTCTCGTACTTCAACATCTGGCCCCAGATGTTGTGGTACAAAATGTATCGCATTCGGAGCATACGTCCGCCGCTCGGGACGCTCCGTTATATAGACAGTCCGGAGAGACTGTCAATAAGGCTTCCTCATTCTCATGGCAGCGCACACGACCGCACCTTGGCTACGTGACCTCCGATATCCAGTCAACTTCGCTAATCAGAGAATCCTCGGCGACCAGGTCACGCCATCCGATAGCCAGGGACACGAGGCCTGCAGACTCCGGACGTTCGCATAAGAAAGTATGCGGGAGTCAACATACACGGAGCTTCCAGCGGCAAAGCATCGTAAGACCGCTTCTGCACAGGCCTCGGTGACGGACGTGCTATCCCAAATAGCACAACTTATCGCAGCATCCCAGCAACGACAGAATTTCTGTCGCATAATATAATATCCGACGACGCTGGGTCGGGACGCTCCGCGGAAGCATCAGGTGCGGATGTCCGAGAATTTTATACGGTCCGACGGGATGCCGAAAGGGATTCGGAGGTTTTCGAGCTTTCCCTTTCGGAACAACATAAGCTGCTGTATATGTCATCCGACTTCTTCTTCTAGAGGTTCTTCGTCGGACCAGAATGCTGCGATACCGGATAAGAAACTGATAGCGTCGGTGGACTTAGGAATTTTTAGTTCGGTTCAGGGACTTCGTCCCTCAGTTCCGACACAGTCCAATAATGTCTCAGATACGTTCGATTTATTGAACGACGCTATATATATTTTTTATATGCTTGCTATATACAAGCATATCTGGTTTCTTCGCAAAATTACTGAGATGTTTTTCAAAAGTGTGCCTCTGTCGTCATAGTTAATGAAGAGCTAGCGGCAATTAGTGCTCATGGTTTACGTCAATCTCCTAAGAGGTCCCTAGTAGGATCGACGGAGTTGACATTCGCTAGCTCACCCGGTGTAGCGTCCATTCATCGAATGGTTTGGCAGTCGGGTTCGTCCGTTGCGGTCTAGGATGGAGATTTGGGTGATGCGAGCACTATAATAGACTTTAGTACACACCCAGTGACGACGGATTAGAGGAGAGATCGGAGGAAGCCTGTTAGTCCGGTTCCTAGCTCGTCCGGTCCATCCGGGCGGCGAGCGAGAGAGGTCCCTCTCTCATGCAACATCATATGGGACCGGATGTTGTGGTACAGACATTTCACCTTCGGAGCGTATGTCCGCCACTCCGGACGCTCCGTTATATAGACAGTCCGAGTGACTGTCGATAATGCTTCCTCATCCTCACAGCAGCGCACACGACCGCACATTGGCTACATGACCTTGAATATCCGGCCAGCTTCGGCATTCAGTGATTCCATGGGGAACAGGTCACGCCATCCGGTAGCCAAGGGACACGAGGCCTGCACACTCCGGTCGCTCGCATAATAGAAGTATGCACGGGGTAACAAACGCGGAGCTTCCAGCGGCAATGCATCGTAAGACCGCTTCTCCACAGGCCTCAGTGACAGACGTGCTATCCAAAATAGCACAGCTTATCGTAGCATCCCAGCAAACGACAGATTCTCGGTCGGATCAGGAATAATCCGACAGCGCTGGGTCGGTACGCTCCGCTGTTGCATCAGGTACGGACGACCGAATATTTCATAGGGTCCGACAGGATGGCGAAAGCGATTCGGATGATTTTGAGCTTTCCCTTTCGGAACAACAGAAGCTGCCATACATTTCTTCCGGCATTATCTTCCAGAGGTTGTTCCGTCGGACTACATTGCTGCGATGCTGGATAAGAGACTATAGCGTCATTGGACACGGAGTTTTGGATCGGTTCAGGGACATTGTCCCTGAGTTGCCGACGCAGTCCAATAATGTCTTTAGAACATTTGAATTATTGAACGACGCTATATATATATAAGCTTGCTATCAACATGCTAGTATAGTTTCTTGTCCGCAATGCTCTATTCTGCCTTTCGTGAATTCTAGGAAATAATTGTTTATTGGCAGAACTGGGCTTACCGAGAGTTCCTTTGCGTCTAAGACGGCGAGACTGAAGACTGCTAATTATCTTTTTCGCCGTCTATGTCAATTCCAACCACGATGTTGGAAACGACAATGATGTATAATAGACTTAACTTAGACGCTTTATCATACGTATACCACCTTACTGAGACGTTTATCATTACGTCTTCAACAGAAAGAATTCCAGGATATAATCCTCAATGAGATTTCTTTCAGGGGCAGTAGTTTTTCTATGTACAACTCCGCCCTTCAGTGGCAACCGGGAGTTGGTTAGACGTGACGCAGCCCTAGCTACATCCACACGCATGGATAGTAAGGTGAAGAACTCTCTCAGAGTCGCTTCGGTCTCGAGAAGCTTCTCTTCGACGGCAACCTTTCAGCAATCTTGAATTGCTCGATATACACGTTCTCTTGTTTATCAAGTGTAACAAGAGATTCAGACGTGGGCAAACATTCGGTGGTTGACTCAGAGAGTTCCACTGTAGTTGCCGGATCCGAGTTTTTCGATTATGACGGATGTCAGTCAAACAGGTTGGGACACAATTTTGATCCCAACGGATTCGAAGTGCCAGGGTCTTTGGGTTCCACAGTTTTTAGGCAAGCTCCTTACTTCCAAGGAAGAATATTATGTTGGCTTACACTACGTCATTGGATGAATTTTATTCAGAAACGCATGTTCAATCCTGTCCGATAATACGACAGTAGTTGCGTATATCCGGAACCAGGGAGGCACTCATTCGGTTCCGTTATTAATTTTAACGGAAAGAATCCTTCAGTTTGTTATAGAACACCAAGTTCTGTTTCGGTTCGTCATATTCTCGGTTGTCGAATCGTATTAGCAGACTCCCTTTCACGTAAGGGTCGTTTGTTGCCGTCGGAATGGACTATCAACAAACAAGTATTCCATCAGATTTGCTATCAATGGGAGTGCCCAGTGATAATTTATTTGCGACACAACTCTCCAATCAATTGTAGACGTATGTGTCTCCGTGTCCGGATCCCTGAGCATATGTAGTTAACGCTCTATCGATCTAGTAGGACGCTATGATAGGATATGCGTATCCTCCATCGCTGTTGATTCAGCAAGTATTGCTAGAATTATTCATTCACAATACAATTCTGTTGGTAGCATCTCTGTCCCACAGAGACGGTGGATAAATTTACTTAGATGTCTACTGTGGGACTTCCCGCGGAAACTTCCTCCACGAGAGGATCTTTTTTCGCTGGGAAAATCGTGTCAGCTCTATCACAACCTGCAAGGTCTCAACCTTCACGTATTCCGTTGTGCGGTCCTTCTTGCATAGCAAGCACTGTATAGGACCAGCAGTGGACGCGATTTCTAACTGTAGAAGGACCTCCTCTTCGCTATACTATGCGGCTAAAGTGGAGGGTCTTCCGTCGTTGGTGTAGGGATCTTTATGTTGATATTTTTGATTTCTCCATACCAGACGTTGCAAACTTTCTAGTATACTTGTTTGACGAGATCAACTGCAGCCAGTTACTTTTATAGGTTATAGGTCTATTTTATCTGATACCTATGCACACCATGATAGTTTACAATGGAGCCTAATGTCTCTTTAAGTTAGTTTGAAACTTTTCGATAAGAGACCTAGAATCGTTAGATTAATTCCTATTCGGAATTTAGCTTGGGTTCTTATTAACTAAAGCAACCATTTGAATCCTTGAGACAGCAGTTTCAATTCTGGTCTTTTAAGGCAGCGATTCTCTTAGCCTTCTCTTCTGCTGAAGAATCAGTGAGCTTCATGCACTATCGGTGGACGATTCTCACTTTCGTAGTATCGGGAACTCTATTACCTTTACTACTAATGTTGTATTTTTGTTAAGAATCAGGCTCCTAATGATATCCGGAACCTATTGTTTTTAAGGTCCTTCCGTCTTCGAGCGGGCATAGGCCTTTACTCTGTCCGGATAGACCTTTATGTATTTATTAACAGATCTCAGTTTATCAGTAGGACGTAAAGCTTCTTCTGGCTCTGATGCCTAATAGAAGGGTCATTACGGTCCATTCTATTACTTAATGCATTCAGTTAACTATCGGTACTGCTTAGGATAATCTATCCTTAACTCAGCAGTCTGTGCTTAAGATTTCGGCTCATGAAGTAAGAGCTCTTCTACATCTTGGGCTGACGTATAGTTTTGCTATTATAGATTAAATAGGCTGCATATTGGTCTCAACCATCCACATTCACAAATTTTTATCTCAGAAATATTGTATCCATTTCTGGAGACCTGCATTGTTTAGGTCCATTATCAGCTGCTCAGAAAGTCGATCACTTAACAATTGCAACTATAGCTATGTAGGCTTTATGTTCCGGCAGTGACTCCGTCCTGCTGCCCTCTTCGCTCTGGGCTATTTGACCCAGGGCAAGAAAAGGGGGGGGGGGGGGGGAGGGTGTTCCCTTGGGTCACCTGTTTTTATTATGAAAACAAGGGGATACCTCCTCCGGAGTTAGTATTTCTGAGCTGTTACTGGGATGGTTTCTTAAGTGAAAGTTAGGTTTTTAAATTCATTCATGTCATAGTTTTAAAGTATAGCAATTGTATATGTCATGTGTCAAACGGATGTTATTATACTATCCTCGGACACTTTTAAAAGAGTATAAAGAGTCTCAATTCTTTGGACTAACTTTATTTATGGGCTTACTTTAAATACAATTAGTATACAAATTATACTGGATATTAATAGAGAACATGGATGTTATCATGCTCAATTATAAAAGGTATTGTGTCTTTCTAATTTGTCATAAATAAGAAAGATACACGTGAAGCCTATTTCTCCTTTTCTCCTACAGGAGATGACTCTATTTATATAGTTGAGCTTATTGGATTTTCCTCTATGTCCTGGGCCCTCCAGCCTTTTTACTATTCAGCTATGTCTGGGTCATTGGTACAGTATAAAAATCTTAAAAAATTTATAGTAATTTATATATTTTTTATACTTACCAATGACCCAGACGGGGATGGCCCTCCCAGGAGTTGGGAACTCATACCTCCCCGCTGAGGACATAGCGCTTACCAGGCACTGTTGGTAAGAATGATTAATGGTGCCAATTTTGGGACGTCCTTGACACTGCGCATGCGCAGTAGAGGTGAAGTATGGAGGGCCATTCAGGACATGTTTTCTTTGGTTTTAGATGCAAATTTTGGGGATTGGGGGGCAAAATTTGTGTTTGGCCCTATATTTTTAAGAGTTAGCACCAGCTATGTCTGGGTCATTGGTAAGTATAAAAAATATATAAATTACTATAAATTTTTTAAGTTTCCACATCAATTATTCAGCATTTTAGCGAGCAGAATGTCCCCAGAGGCCACCAGAGAGCACCTAAAAATCAAAATTTTTTGGCATGCGCGGCACACACCTTCGGCGTGTGAGTTTCACTTTCTTTAAAATACCGGACCCACAAATTTTCCCCTAGCGGAAACCCTGGTATAGTCTTCTATCTACAAAGGTACTCACAACTTGGTACTAGAAAGATGCTATGCAATTTTCAAAAAATGCTATGCAATTTTCGAAATTGGGTATCATTTTGCTATGCATTGAAAAATTTTTTTTTTGAGCCCTGGAAGTGGATTGCTATCAATGAGAGGGTGAATACATTTGATGAAATAAAAAAGTGAAACAAATTATCTGTATTTTCATTTGTGTATTTTGTGACCTTGAGTGCTCAATTTAACCCTTAAGCCCCCATATAGCCCCAAACCGCCACTTTTATATTGCATTGAAGCAGGTGCTCCCTTGTGTAATCTTTTTTATTACTCTTGTGTGTAGACTGAATTTTCCCTGGCAGTGGTTCTACATCACTGCTGGCTGCCTGTATAGGCAGCCAGCAGTGATGTAGAACCACTGCCAAGTCATCAATAACTACGTAAGCAGAAAAAGGCCATAAATACTTTAAAATTAATCTGAGGACTTAAGGGTTAATTGCAACAGATGAACTGAAGCAATGAGTGTGTACACCATTACATGCAAGTGAAAAAGATAAAGAGACAAGGAAATAATTATTTAGTATTTTTATACTAAAACCCAATGGCCCAGACTTAGCTGGTGCAACCTCAATATTATTAAGGGCCAAACACATATTTTGAATCCCCCAATCCCCCAAATTTGCATACAATACCAAAAATGAAAAGTCCTATCTTACCCTCCATACTTTTAGTATTTGCACATGCGCAGTACCCAGGAAAAGACCGGAATTGGCGCCAACTTCATTCTTCTGTTTTGACCAAAGTCTTTAACAACTGAACTGACATCTGTCCTTTAAAATCTCATTTTTCAAGATGCCAGACACAAATCAATGATGGTTTTAATGGAATCAACAGTGTAGCAGGATGCTAGCAGTGAATAACGGTGGTTTCTGATGTTCAGGGCTGTAACTTTTCAGTTGTTATGTGAATTTATTCATGTTCCCCAATTTTGGGATAGGCTTCTGAACGTCGTCATTATAATATGACTCCACTGTTGTTTTGTTAGTATTACTTCCCTTCCCTCTCCTGAACCCTCCTGTTACATTCCCAAGCTCTTTCAGCTTTTTTATTGGAAGAATTTTTTATAAAATTCTTGGGAGTTTAACTTGTAAAACGGAATAGGTATTCCTTTGATCCTCTATGTTTACGTCTTGTTCGTTACTGTTCAGGATGTTTTGTATTCTTGCATCTTCTACCCGATGCATTGTTTTTCTTCATATAAAGATCTAGCTTTGCATTAGGTAGTTGTTGATCAATTACTGGCTTTGGGCATTTGTTGTGCCAGTTTTTCCTCTTGACATCTGTTCAATAATGTTTTTGATTCATATTAATTCAGTGTTTAGTTAAAAACAATTATTTTTTTTTCTATTAGGATACATATTATATCTTATTCCGGTAGTTTATCTTTAATTAGTTAGTGCCTGTCCACACTTTGGCTATATCGGGTGCTCTTGGGCTCATGAGGTTCCCTTGGGGCATTTAGGCTTCATTAAAAAATTTTCGAAATCATTTTTAGCTCAACTTTGGCGAAGCCAAAATTGAGGTATTGCCACGGCCTGTCGTCCATCTGTCGCGCCATACACACAATCTTTACGAAACTTCTTGGGTACCTTTCTTATCACCACGAGACAAGAATGAGTGTTTTGGGGTCCAGTCCAAAATTCAAGACGGCCGGTGGCAGCCATTTTGTACAAAATTAGGTGCAATCAGATTTTTGCACACAACTTCCATATGAGAGCACTGATTTGAATAATTTTGTGTCTGAATGTGTAGTACCATAGGATACATCACATATAATACAGGTTTTTTTCTTGTGCGTAAATTGTGCAAATTAGACTAACTTTTCATCAGTGGGTTCGAACCCCCGCCATGCCAATGTAGACTAACTTTGCTTGTTACTTTCAGCACTGTAAGTGCAGATGCCAATATGGCTCGGGCTAGAGGCCGTATTTATGAACCGATCTTTACGAAACTTCCTGGGTACCTTTGTTATTACCTTGGGACAAGAACGATTGGTTTTAGGTGTGGTCCGAATTTCAAGATGGCCACCAGCAGCCATTTTGTAATTTAGTTAGTGCAATCAGTTTTTTGTGGAGAACTTCTGTATGAAAGTTCTGATTTGAATACATTTTTTTATCATATGACTCGTCCCTTTTGTTCTCTTTAAAACATTTGATATTTTGTTTTCATATTAATCAGTGATAAATAAAGCCTTCCGTCAATTTCATTGGTCAATTTCAAAACTGGACAACTTGATTGGCTAAACAAAATACAACTGGGTCACATTTGCATAATTTCAGTAGGGAGAATTTACATTATCTGTCCTATTTAGGGTGGGTTATATTGTATTAATCTTTTACCTACAAGAAAAATGCCTTTCATTTTTTATACTTTGTTTGCAGGGGAAAATAGGAATCTGTCTGCCTGTCCGTCTGTCCATCCTTATAAGCACAACTCCTTCTAAACTGTTTGAAGAATTTTCATGAAACTTTACACAATGGAAGAACTCCATATGAAGATGTGCATGAAGCAATATAATTCCTATAGCAATAGCAATAGCAATAATATAGCACTATAGCAATAATATATAGTGCAAGTGTCAATACGGCTTGGGCTGGAGGCTGCATTTATGAACCGATTTCACAAAACTTCTTGGGTACCTTTGTTATCACCTTGGGATGAGAACGAGTGTCTCTGTGTGTGGTCCAAAATTCAAGATGGCTGCCAGTGGCCATTTTGTACCGAGATTAGGTCCATCAGTTTTTTGTACACAACTTCTATACAGCTCAGACCAGAGGCCATATTTATGAACCGATCTTTACGAAACTTCTTGGGTATCTTTATTACCGTGGGGCGAGAACGAGTGTTTTGGGGTGTGGTCCAAAATGCAAGATGGCCGCCAGCAGCCTTATCGTACCAAAATTAGTGTAATCATTTTTTTGTACAGAACTTCTGTACGAAAGTTCTGATTTGAATAAATTTTTGTATGAATGTTTAGTAACATGGAATATATCACAAATAATACGGGTTTTTTTCTCGTGCAAAAATTATGCAAATTAGATGAACTTTGATTTGTTCAGCACTACTTATACACAGTAAGTGCACATGTCAATACGGCTCGGGCTAGAGTCTGTATTTATGAACTGATCTTCACGAAACTTCTTGGGGTACCTTTGTTATCACCTTGTTTTTGGGTGCCATTGTTATCACTGTGCTATGAGAACAAATCTTTTTATGTTCAATCAGACCCTCTCTGGGACTCAAATTTTCTTTTCTAGTTTAGCATCTAACTGTCGCCCCATTTTTACAATACTTTACCTATATATTTGTTACAGGATACGGTCAGCATTTATGTACAGACCGTTACAATCCTTTACATGTACCTTTGTTATTAGGTCATTACCTAGATGTTTGTCATTGCTGTGTCACATACTCTACATGTACATGTCTTAACAAGTTGAGCTACAGTGTCATTGACACATTCATTTTAATTTATTTCGAAAATTTTTGTTATTGTCTATGTTATGTATCCTTGCAATGTTTATTCTGTATTATTATTGGGAGTGCAGTGGACTTGTTTTTGGCTTCATTATTATTATATCCATTATAATAATTGGTACTTAGTGTAAGTCCAGGAAGCTTCGGGATTAAAGGCTTGTTGTTTGCCATTAGTTGTGGCTCTCCTTCAGTGTTTGTACTATGGGATGCGAACGTTGGAAATGGGTATCGATCTGTGTGATGGGCGGTGAAGTTCCGATGTAGGATCTTTCATTACTGGCTAATACTAGTCTTTCAATCTCTTTTTCAGACGAACAATAACATGGTGATGGTACCTTGACACCTGTCTGTTACGTGGTGCCGTCATCGCACTCTGATGAGCCACGCGCTGATGAGCCACGCACAGATGAGTAAACAGAGCTAACTACCAAGATGTACATGATATTTGCACAGGATTAAAGCCATTAGAAACCTAATTCTCTGCATGCAGCTAGCACGACCGGTGAAGCAGTCGTCCCTATATGGGAGCCGGGTAGGTGCGTTGCGGTCGAGTACTATAACATGGTTAGAACGAGCACCTCATAATATAAAGCTCACCCAGCGACAATGGCAAAAGGAGAAGAATCCTGAAAGTTTCTCTACTGGACGCTCAGCGAGATCTGGGGTCAGATCGCTGGTTGGAAAACCCTCTATGTCCTGTTAGCAGTCGGGGTCGACTGTGTCTGTCGCGAGAATATAAAATGAGTCGGAACACGCAGCGGGATGTTCCTTCCACACTGCAGCCAGGGTCAGCTGCAGTTATGGCTTCTTACATGGAAGCACACACAAAGGGGATTAGCCTACAAGTTACTCAATGGGATAATCATTGAGATCTGGGGTCAGATCACAGGGTGGACTGCTTTCATGAGAAACTTCAATGAGTCAGATCACCCGTCCGAAATGTACGAGCGGAATGCTTCTTCCACACTTCAGCCGGGGTTGGCTGTTGTTACGGCTTCCTCTTCTTCCATGAAAAAGTACGCTAAGTGGTAGAAGCCTACAAGTTTCTAAACGGAATGCTTGGCGAGGTCTGGAGCCAGACCGCAAACTTGAGAACCCTCTTCATTCCGTCAGCAGTCATAGTCGACTGTTTTGGATTTGAGAAACTTTAGTGAGTTGGGACGCCCGTTCACGCTTGTGGTTTGGGACGCTCCTTCCACACTGCATCTGGGGCCGGTTGCAGCTATGGCTTCTTCCTCTGCTTCATCGATGAAGCATGTTAGACCACAGACTAGCTATCCGACTTTTTATGTTCATGCCGTTCCACGGAGTTGTTCCCAGTCTTCAACACCGAAGTCGGATTAACCTCTAGCTAGTTTTTCGAGGCATTTTTATATGGGACATGCATAGAAAGATCTGGAGACAGATGTTCTCTGTCTCGTGAGCAGTATATGGTGAAGAAGCAGATAATCACTGCTCTGCAAGCCTCGTTCACGGACCTGCTACCGCAGATTGCGCAATGTATAGCAGGATCACAGTAATCGCAAGTTCTGCCATCAACAGTCTCCGGTAGTGAGCTGTTGAACTGTGCTGGGTTGGTCCAGTCATCTGTACATTTGGATGGTGTTGACCATGTTTTCAGATGGAACATTCAGATTGTGAGAGGGCGACAGAGGTTGATTCTCCATCCCGCACGGAATGGCACATTAAGACTATGAATTTTTAGCTTAACTTGACAAAGTCAAGATAAGCTATTGCCATCACGCATACGGAAGTCTGTGAGTCTGTTCACATTTTCCTTTAGCACGGACTACACCCCGCAGTTCTTGTCTGATCGTCACAAAATTTCATATGCAGGTTTGGGGTCATGTCTAGATGAGAACGTCTCCTTTTGGTCGTGATCGGTCAACCTGTATGGCTGTCTGAGCCCAAAACCCGAAAACCATTAGCACAATCTACAGGCCGTATTTATGAAGGGATTTTATTGTAACTTGGTAGGATGCCTCTGTAAAATGCCTAGATGAGAACGTCCCCTTTTGGGCATGATCTGTCAGCCGTAATGGCTGCCCAAGCTCGAAACCCAAAAACTTTCAGCACAGTCTGCAGGTCATGTTTAATATGGAGGGATTTCATTGTAACTTGGTAGCATGACTCCTTATGATGTCTAGATGAGAATTTCCCTATTTGGGCTTGATCTGCCAACCATGACGACTGCCCGAGCTCAAAACTCGAAAACTTTTAGCACAGTCTACAGGTCATATTTATTGAGGAATTTCATTGTAACTTGGTGGGTTGACTTCATATAATGTCTAAATGAGAAAGTCCCCTTTTGGACATGATTGGGCAACTGTGATGGCTACAGTGGCCCAAAGCCCGAAAACCTTTAGCACAGTCTACATGTCATATTTATGAAGGGATTTCATTTTACTTGGTAGGATGACTCCAAATAATGTCTAGATGAGAATGTCCCATTTTGATCACGATCATTCAGCCTTGATGGGTGCCTGAGCCCAAAAACCTTTAGCATAGGCAAAAGGTCATATTTATGGAAGGATTTCATTGTAATCTGTTAGGTTCACTCCATATAATGCCTAGATGATGACATCCCCTTTTGGTCATGATTGATCAACTGTGATGGCTACAGGTGCCCGAAGCTGGAAAATCTTGAGCACAGTCTACAAGTCATATTTATGAAGGGATTTCATTGTAACTTTGTAGGATCACTCCAGATGATGCCCAGATGTGAATTCCCCTTTTGGTTGTGATTATTCAACTATGATGGCTGCCCGAGCCCAAAGCCCGAAAACCTTTAGCACAGTCTACAGGTGATATTTATGAAGGGATTTCATTGTACCTTGGTAGGATGACTCCAAATAATGTCTAGATGAGAACTTCCCCTTTTGGTTGCGATCATTCAGCCATGATGGTTGCCTGAGCCCAAAACCACAAAACCATTAGCATAGTCTATAGGTCATATTATGGAAGGATTTCATTGTAACCTGTTAGTTTGACTCCATATAGTGCCTAGAGGATGACATCCCCTTTCGGTCATGATTGGTCAACTGTGACGGCTTCAGGGGCTCGAAGCCCGAAAACATTGAGCACAGTCTGCAGGTCATATTTATGAAGGAATTTCATTGTAACTTCATAGGATCACTCCAGATGATGCCCAGATGAGAATGTCCCCTTTTGGTTGCGATCATTCAACCATGATGGCTGCCCGAGCCCAAAGCCCCAAAACCTTTAGCACAGTCTACAGGTCATATTTATGAAGGGATTTCATTGTAACTTGGTAGGTTGACTTCATATAATGTCTAGATGAGAACATCCCCTTTGGATACAATTGGGAAACTGACGGCTACAGGGTCCGAAGCCCGAAAACCTTTAGCACAGTCTACAGGCCATATTTATGAAGAAATTTCAATGTAACTTGATAGGATGACTCGTTTTGGAATAATTTGACTGTAACTTGGTAACTTTCATTAATATACGTTAACTGTGAGGGCCACAGAGATTAACTGTGAGGTCATATTAACCCATCCCTCAGCTCTTTAGTACAGTGTACACCTCATATTATTTTTATCGAAAACATAGCATACAGGGAACAGAAATGAACATATTCCCAATTATCACAATTCTTGTCTTATTTCATAATCCTTTCATAAACATTGAACATTATCCTTTTCATCAAACACAACACACAAGTTAAGCTACAGTGTCATTGACACTTTCATTATCCATAAGCTCTTCGAATCTTGTTCCATTTGAACAAAAGTCTGCGTTTGCTAGGCAAAAAATAGCTTAAGGTACCGGGCGTAGGAAAGCCGAAGATCTTCCTTCCTTGTTTAGCTCAGGTGTTGAAGGCTTTTGGTCTGATTAATGACGCCTCCCTTGGCTTAGCAATAGTATAAGAAAGGCAATGATCTATTCCTTACGAATAGGCGATCAATAGCTCATAGTTAGACTGAGACAGCTGTCTTGTTTGGAATAGAGCCATTAGAAGGAATAAATACGTCTTTTCCTTCTCGATGTTGTATTCCTAGGCGTCGAGCATTTAGTGCTATTGTGGATGCCATAGTAGTCTTATGTACAGTTTGAGCGGTCTTTTCTTATACATTAGCGGCTAACATCGTAAGTCTCCATTTAGTGAGCTGTCTAAGGTCGCAGGGTAACACACAGATATCTGACTTCACCGATATATGACTTCTAGGCTGTGTTAGCTATGCTGAGACCGCTAGCTGTTTGGAAAAAGGCCGTTAGAAGGAAAGATTGCATTTTCCTTCTCGGTGTAGTATTCCTAGTAGAGCTGTAGGTTTTCAAATTTCTTGTTCGGTTTCGGTTTTGGTTTTTCAGGTGGAGTAAAACTACGGTTCGGTTCGGTTTTCGGTTTGTTCATGAGGCCAAGTAAAATTCAATAAAACTCATTCTTATGTCCGGAGTCATAACTGAATGGTAGTGAAATTGAGTGAAACACAATGAATGCGCGAAATAAGCTATAATACATGAAGAATCAGGAAGGCCAATATAATAATTACCTAAATGTACAGAACTTTTATTGTGCTTGGTCATTTTTCGAAGTCTGACACCTACACGCAACTTGAGGAAAGCTGCAAACACAACTAAACTGAAATGTCGGAAATTCACAGAATGTAGCCTTCCCAGAGTAGTGAGAGTACACAGACACTGCCACTGGCAGTGTCTGGATACTCTCACTACTTTGGGATGGCTACATTTTGTAAATTTCTGCAGCAAGAGAGTATTTAATAAAAAAACGAAAAACCTTAGATTACGGGATGTCGACGGTTTCTGTTTCGGTTTTTTAAAAAAAACTAAAAACCTCGGTTCAGTTTCGGTTAACCTAGAGCTCTAATTCCTAGGCATCACAGGCAATTAGTCCTATTGTTGTCGCCTTAGTTTGCCTTATGTGAATTAAGAGCTGTCTGTGTTTATATATCATTAGCGGCTAACATCATAGTGGCCTTATATATTTTACAGCGGTCTTTTTCTTATACATGGCGGCTAACATGTAAGTCTCCATTTAGTGAGCTTTCCAAGGCTGCAGGTGACACAGATATTTGTCTTCATGGAGATGAAGACTAATAAACTGTGTTAGCCTCGCTGAGACTACTGTCTCTTTGGAATTACGGCTGTTAGAAGAGCAGTCTTTATTCCTTACCTTGAGCGACTAATGTTGTAAGTCTCCGTTTAGTGAGCTTTCAAAGTCGCAGTTTCACCCAGATATCTGTCTTCACGGGCTGAAGACTTATTAGCTGCGCTAGTTAATCTCAGGCTGTTGTCTCTACGGAATTAGGGCCGTTAAAAGGAAAGAGTATGTTGTTTCCTTCTTGGTGTTGTATTCTTAGGCATCTGGGGCTTTTAGTTCTTATGTTGACACCTTAGATGAATCAAGTGTGGCCCATTTTCCCTTAACTTGAGCGACTAACGTTGTAAGTCTCTGTCTAGTGTGCTTTCTAAAGTTGCAAAAATTACATCGAGATATCTATCTTCACGGAGATGAAGTCTTCTAACCTTCATTAGCTAGGCTGAGACCGCCGTCTTTTGGGAATAGAACCACTAAAGGAAAGAGTTAATATTTTCCTTCTTGGTATTTTCCTTAGTGTCACAGACTTTAGTCTTATTGTTGACACAAAAGTAGCCTAGCTAGAATTATAGGCGGTGTTTTTCCCTAACAATAGCAGCTAGCATTGTAAGTCTCCTTTAGTGAGCTTGTAGGGCCACAGTTAACAGCTATTTAATTGTCTTCATGAATAGGAAGACCTTTTGCTGCATCAGGCAGGCTGAGACTACTGTCCTATCGGACAAGATACAAGAGAAGAGCTGTTCTCTCCTTAGCGGTATTGTTTTTGTGTTAGTTGTCTTAGGCTTTTAGCCCTATTGATGACACCATATTAACCTAGTGTAATTAACGAGCGTTCTTTTGAATGCCTATAGTTAACTCCTTTTCAGGAATATATTTCCTGCTATAATCGGAACGAGGTGCAAGGAGTTCATCTAGGTTTTTATGATTGGGTGCCGGAACATAGTTTCTTATCAACCTACCTTACAATTGCTTACTACAGGCTTGCACTACAGTGGAAGACCCTTGGAAAATATACTCTCTATTTTGATCTCTCCCAAGTTCAAAAGCACCAAGAAAAAATAAGCCAAAACTGGGTCGAGCGCAATTGGCGCACACCTAGTAGGGGGCGCTCTTCTCTTAGTACAACTTCATGACTTCCGGAACCAGTGTACCAGCAGTAACTAACAAATCATTCTTTTTTCGTCCGCCCATGTGGTAGGACATTCATTTGCAATTGAGAAACAATGTTAATTCAACTCATTGATGATGGTTACCTGTGACTGGAATTATGAATCTGATGATCGCATAATAACAGGACCGATATATTCTCGTTATTATTTTCAACAACATTTTCATTGTATTTTATATATTTTCCGTGTCGTTTGCGACTTTCGCGTACCATGCGGTTCGGACATAAAATTTTTCGGTTCAGAAATTTATTATTATTATTGGAGTTAGGTGTCAATAGGGGGCATATGGACAGGATTTCTCCTCTCTGTTGAGGACAGAATTTCTGTTTTTTGGGTCCCTGTTGGCCGTCTGGGTTCAGTTGGTCCTTTTTCTGCCACCCTTCCCTCGTAGTTGAGGGTGTTCTACTTTCTACATCTGTTGAGTTCACCTTTTTAGCTCACTGAAGGAAGCTTAACTTATCACTTGCCGTCCATCGTCATCCGGCGTCGTCCATCGTCATCCATCATGAACTTTACATTATCGACTTCTCTTCACAAACTACTTGACCAAATTGAACCAAATTTTTGTGTGCATGTTCCTCATCATATCTCAATTCAAGTTTATACAAATAAACTTGCTGCGCCCACAGGGGGAAACAGAAAGGGCATAACACTGACAGCACCCATAATTTTTTTTCAAAAATTCCAAAAATCTTCTTCTTCAGATCCACCAGTCAGAATCTTTTCATATTTGTTATACAGCATCTCTAGGGGGTCAGATTCAAGTTTGTTCAAATCGAGTCTCTGGGTTAAGATTTGGGCTCTTTATTGGAGCCCAAAGTTTAACTTCATGCAATTTGAGGAAATTTCTTGAAAAATCTTCTTCTTCAAATCCACCAGTCAGAATCCTTTCATGTTTGGTATACAACATCTGTAGGGGGTTCAGAATCTAGATTGTTCAAATCCAGTCCCTGGGTTAATAATTGGGCTCCCTGTAGGAGCCCAAATTTTAACTTACTGAAATATGAGGAAATTTCTTTTAAAAATCTTCTTCAGATCCACCAGCCAGAATGCTTTCATATTTGGTATACAACATCTCTAGGGGGTTAGATTCAAGTTTGTTCAAATCCGATCCCCGAGGTAGTGTCTGGGCTCTCTATTGGAGCCCAATGTTTAACTTGGTGCAATTTGAGGAAATTTATTTAAAAATCTTCTTCAGATCCACCAGTCAGAATCCTTTCATGTTTGGTATACAACATCTATAGGGGGGTCATGTTCAAGTTTCTTCAAATCTAGTCCCTGGATTAATAATTGGGTTCCCTGTAGGAGCCCAAATTTTAACTCACTGAATTATGAGGATATTTCTTTAAAAATCTTCTTCAGATTCACCAGTCAGAATGCTTTCATATTTAGTATACATCATCTCTAGGGGAGGGGGGGGGGGAGGGGGCAGATTCAAGATTGTTTAAATCGGGTCCCTGAGTTAGTATTTGGGCTCTCTATTGGAGCCCAAAGTTTGACTTGGTGCAATTTGAGGAAATTTCTTAAAAAATCTTCTTGAGATCCAGCAGTTAGAATCCTTTCATGTTTGGTATACAACATCTATAGGGGGGTCAGATTCGAGTTTCTTCAAATCGAGTTGCTGGGTTAATATTCGGGCTCCCAATGGGAGCCCAAATTTTAACTTTGTGCAATGAATGGAATATTCTTTAAAAATCTTCTTCTTCAGATTCGCCAGTCAGAATCCTCTCATATTTGGTATACATCATCTCTACGGGGGCCAGATTCAAGTTTGTTCAAATCGAGTTTCTCGGTTAATATTTAGGTTCCCTATGGGAGCCTGAATTTTAACTTAGTGCAATATACGAAAATGTCTTTAAAAATCTTCTTCTCCAGATCCACCAGTCAGAATCCTTTAACAGTTGGTATACATCATCTCTAGGAGGGCTCAGATTTAAGTTTGTTCAAATCGGGTCCCTGGGTTAAAAATTTTGGGTCTGGTTTGAACTTAGAAATTTTTGACCAAAATTCGAGAAAAAAAATTTCTATTGAATTTTTTATGTGTTTTGTTCAATTTTGAGAAGAAAAAAATGCCAAATTTTTAGCCTGAAAATTTTGGGTCTGGTTCAGACTCTGAAATTTGGGACCAGAATTCAGAATTTGAAAAAAAAATTTATGCATTTTGTTCAATTTTGAGACAAAAAAAATAAATTGTTAGCCTGAAAATTTCGGGTCTGGTTCAGACTTGAAAATTTTGGACCAAAATTTGGAGAAAATAAATTTGTTTTTTATGCGTTTTCAATTTTGAGATGAAAAAAAATATTTGTGTTCAGGTTTGAACTCCGAAATTTTGGACTAAAATTTGGACATTTTGGGAGGATTTTTATGCGTTTTGTTCAGTTTTGAGATGGAAAAAAAATTTATAGCTTGAAAATTTGGGGTCCTGTTCCGACTTGTTTTTATACGCCCGTTTATAAAAATGGTCGTATTATGTTATCAGTCTGTCTGTCCGTAAACTATTTTGGTTTCCATTCGTTTAAAGTCGAACGCCTTGATGGATCGACATCAAACTTTCAAAAGTTGTTTTTAGCAATAAAATACAGGTCAAGTTTGATATTGGTGATTCTCAGTCTTTCTGCTCAAATATATGGCCCTTTGAAAACACAATTTTTCTAAAAAAATTGGTTTCCATTCATTTAAAGCTGGACGCCTTGACGGATTGACAACAAAGTTTTCAGATGTTGTTTTTAGCGATGAAATACAGGTCAAGTTCAATATTGGTGTTTCTCAGTCCATCTGCTGCAAAGATATGGCCCTTTGAAAACACAATTTTTCTAAAAAAATTGGTTTCCGTTCATTTAAAGCTGAACGCCTTGACGGATTGACACCAAATTTTTCAGATGTTGTTTTTAGCAATGAAATACAGGTCAAGTTCGATATTGGTGTTTCTCAGTCCATCCGCCGCAGAGTTATGGCCTTTCAAAAAACAATGTTTGGAAAAAAATTGGTTTCCCTTCATTTAAAGTCGAACGCCTCGACGGATCGACATCAAACTTTCAGATGTTGTTTGTAGCAATAAAATACAGGTCAAGTTCGATATTGGTGTTTCTCAGTCCATCCGCTGCAGAGTTATGGCCCTTTGAAAACACAATTTTTGAAAAAAAATTGGTTTCCGTTCATTTTTTGTACAATGTCCCTGCTCTTGTTAAAATCTTCTTCAGACCATGTAGTCAGAATGCTTTCATATTTGGTATACAACATCTCTAGGAGGGTAAGATTCAAGTTTGTTCAATCCTAGTCCATGGTTGGATATTTGGGCTCCACATGGGAGCCAAAATTTTAATTTAGTACAATATTGAAATATTTCTTTAAAAATCTTCTTCAGATCCACCAGTCAGAATCCTTTCATATTTGGTATACAACATCTCTTGGAGGGAGGGTAAGACTCAAGTTTGTTCAAACCTGGTACCTGGATTATTAATTTGGGTTACCTATGGGAGCCTGAATTTTAACTAAGTGCAATATGAGGGAATTTCTATTAAAATCTTCTTCAGATCCACCAATCAGAATCCTTTCATATTTGGTATACAACATCTTTAGGTGGGTCAGCTTCAAGTTTGTTCAAATCGCGACCTTGGGTTAATATTTTGGCTTCCTGTTTGAGCCCAAAGTTTAACTTAGTGCAATGTGAGGTGATTTCTTTAAAAACCTTCTTCATATCCACAGTCAGAATTCTTTCCTATTTGGTATGTGACATCTCAAGGGGGATCAGAATCAAGTTTGTTCAATTTGAGTCCTTGGCTTAATATTTGGGCTCTATGGGCAGGGGTGGGGTGGGTTGGGAGGGGGGCATGTTAGGTTCAGGTTTGTTCAAATCCATTCTTTAGTGTTTTTCCATAAAATTTGCCTCTCATGACTTCAATCCTTTGTAGTGTTGATGAACCATGTCAAACTGAATGTGACCCCAAATACTTCTTTGAACCACTTTGGCCGGTGAGCGATTAAGGCCTTGTTCTTCTACTGCTCGCACCTCTGTTGTGTCCAGTACTGTACCTTGAGGGAAATGCCTTTTGCCCATGCTTGCGGTGCATTCTCGTGGCCTTTCCTCCTGCATTCGCGGGGGAGGGAACGCTGTCATCCTGACACGACCACTTCTGGTGAGAGTTTTACCCCCTCCGTGGGGAATGTGCAGTCTTTAACCGTGGTGGATACTGTGGGAGCTGTTGAGTTGTCTGGTGAAGAGATGTCTGGTTCCGGGACTATGGTCTCTCTCCAGTCGACATCTGAGGCTGTCCCTAGGGTTGTGACATCTCCTTTGGAGGCTGGGCTCAGTTGCTCTCTCCCCTTTTTCACCAGTTTCAACAGCTCCTGTCGTGTCTGCTGCTACTGCTGTTCCATCTGCAACATCTTTGGTCACTGTTTCAGCCTGCCTCAGCTTGTCCCTGCAGGGGTCTGAAGCGATGTCTGGTAGTGTGTTGTGGGGTATCGGCCTCAGCCTTCCCTGACTTCAACCCAGCGAAGTCGGAAGGGGCTGCCGACCGAACCCTCTGCTGTGGCCTCTCAGCCGTCGAGCTCAGCAGTTTTATCCCTGCAGGGGTCTGCAGAGATGTCTGATAGTGTGGACATCCGGTTTCAGCGGCCTCGGCTTGTGCCTGCAGGGGTCTGCAATGATGTCTGGTGGTGTGTTGTGGGGTATCGGCCTCAGCCTTCCCTGACTTCAACTCGGAGAAGTCGGAAGTGGCTGCCAGCCGAACCCTCTACTGTGGTCTCTCTGCCGTTGAGCACTGCAGTTTTTTCATTGGATTCGGATGTTCATGGTGGGGCCACTATGAACTCCGGGGTGTTTCCGCCCATGCACTCTGGTTACATGGCCAGTTTTGAGGGACCATGCCTTTTGTGCTGCCTGGACCTTCTGTCCCTCAGAGGTTCGCGGCGACTCTCCTGAGTTTCCGCTCAGTAGATCCTTGGGGTATGTCACACCCCTATGCACATCTGCGTTTCGGCTGCCACCCGTCGCCTTGCTTTGGGTGTAACTGAGGATTGTGAAACTTTGCTGGTTAAAAGGGTCAGGAGTGAAGCCACTTTGCCGGTTCATTCCCACGTCAAACCGGCCGACACGGGCAGTGAGCTTAGGGAGGCCCTCTCCTTGCTCACTCGGGTTCTGTCTAAGAGCCTTCCTGTTGTTTCCAGCGAGACTACGAGTGGTTTCCAGGTGCCTCCTGTGGCTCCGCCTCCCGGGATTGGAAACAGGCTGCTTTATGACCCCCCTGGTGTGCCTACACCATGGGAGGCGTGGGCTGTTTGCCCATGATGGGCTATGTGTCTTCTAACTTGGGGATGAGTCTGACATACCTGACGTCGAGAGCCAACAGTCTTCTGACTTGGTGCAGCTCTTGACTTTGTGTTTGGGTTCCTTCCAAATCTCAAACCGTCAAACCTGCCAACAGTGTCAGCCTGGCCGTGATCATTGGTCGCGTGCCTACAGCCTGTGGAGCAACCTGCTTCTGGGTGCCTTCGACTGTGCCAGTCGGTACAGGTAGTTGAAGCGTTTACAGTTTTGGACTCTTAAGCTGAGTTCCAGGGCTATGAAGACATCGTTCTTCACCAGGGTTGACACTTTTTTGCCTCTGGCGCATTACCATTCCTACGATTCCGCCAATCCGTCAGTCTGCCAGACTTTGACGGTCTTGGATCAGGACTCCAACTCCCTTGATCTTTCCTATGGCTACTCTGGAGTCCGTGTTGGGCTTATCGAGAGAGATGCTGGGTATGCTTTCTCTCTCAGATCACATCATCTCTGCTTTAGCTGCTTGTCTGCCCCCAGATAAGTTTGAAGGCTCCTTTGTGTGTGCTGTCCAAGGCGCTCATGCATCTTACTCACACGCATGCCTGTAACACGGCTGACATGGAATTAGTCCACAGGGACGCTGTGCTGGGCACAAGCCTTTCCTTTCATGAGGGACACCATGCTGCTCTTCGATCTGCTTCTTTGACAGGTCCGTAACTGTTCCATGGTTCCGTGGCGACGGTCCATGATGACGTTCCTACGTCATTCCAAAGATCAGCTTGATCAGCCTTCTGTTGGAGGCAGGGGCCGTCTAAAGCCTAACAAGCACCCCTATGCTTCCGCTGCGAAGCAAAGGGCTGCTCCTCCTGTCACTGCTTCTACTTCTTACTCATGGGGTAAGGGTAAGTGTTGGCAGGCTAGAGGGAGGCCTCAGGATTCTTCATATAGCAGAGAAGGTGGTTTCTCCTCTTGAGGGTCTCTCCGGGGCTCGAAATGAAGGTCCTTACCTCGATTCGTCCCCATGTTGGAGGAAGGATATCAGAGTTTGCAGACCATTGAGCCACCATCACATTCGATCCTTGGGTGTTAGATGTTGTGCGGTCCGGGCTGTGAATATCCTTCCAGAGGCACCCCACTCTGTCAAGAGTGCCTCTTCCAACTCACGTTTCACGTCGGGAGCTTTTGACCACGGAGATGGACAATCTCCTGGCATCGAGGTTGTCAAGAACATTCAGTCAGTGGGATTTTATTCCCACCTGTTCTGCGTGCTGAAGAAGGATTGCGACTCCGACCGGTTATTGATTTGAGTATCCTGAACCAATCTATCATTGATCCCAAGTTCAGCATGGAGACTTTGAGGTTGGTTCGCCGTTCCATTCACCAGGGAGATTTCGCTTACAGCATCGACCTGCGAGATGCTTACTTTCACGTCCCGATTCATCGGACATCGCAAAAGTATCTCAGGTTCTCTTTTCTGGGGCGAGTTTACCAGTTCAAGGCCATGCCTTTCGGCCTCAACCTGGCTCCTTGGGCCTTCACCCAACTGATGTCGCATGTGATAGCCTTCTATCGCACACAGTCCAGTGTGACTACTTCGGCATATCTAGACGATATCCTCCAGAGGCATTCCAATGCTGCTTTCTGGAGTTGGATGTCGACACACCGTTGAGCCTGCTCACATCGCAAGGGTTCAGAGTCAACAACGAGAAGTCGGACCTGGTTCCTTCTCAGTTGTTTTGTCATCTAGGGATGTACTTCCATACTCAGTTCAATACGGTAGCAGTTTCCCGGGCAAGGGCTGTGATTCTCTCAGCTTTTGCCCTGACTTTGTCCCAGGCCACGTCCGCAACAGCTCGGAGTATACTCTGGCTGCTCGGTCTCTGCGGTTCGGTGATATTTTTTTGTATATATTATTTAGCAGACATATTACTGAATGGATATTGCTCCTTATTTTGGTGGTAAGTCTTCTCTTTTGTTGTATAGAGAGACATATAGGTAATTCCTTAAAATTTTAATCTTCTTTTCACCTTGGGAGTTCTAATGCAAGCTAAGGAGCTGTATTTAGGTCTGCTATTTCTTTAAGTCCTAGGCCCTCTGCCTTTTTACGATTCAGCTAAGTCTGGGCCATTAGGTAATTCGTATATTTTTAATGCTTACCAATGGCCCAGACGGGGATGGCCCTTCCATAAGTGGGCACTCATACCTCCCTGCTGAGTTATCATTTCAGTAGGCACGACTAAGAAGAATGATGTTGGTGTCAATTCTGGTCTCTTCCCGGGTACTACGCTTGCGTAAGTACTAAAATTATGGAGGGCCAGATAGAACTTTTAATTTTTGCTATTGTATGCAAATTTTGGGGATTGGGGGGTTTAAAATTTGTGTTTGGCCCTTAATAATAGTGAGGTTGCACCAGCTGAGTCTGGGCCATTAGTAAATATTAAAAATATACAAATTACTATAAATTTATCATTTTTTACTTTAAAGTTCAATAAATAAAAAACTAATTAAATAAAAATTCTTGATGCATTCTTTTATTCGGAAGAGGCGAATCATCAAATTGTGAAATGTCCCATTTACAAAGGTAACATCACGATATTGAATTGATTGGGATGACATGCTGGATAACCTTTGATATAAGTAAAGCTTGAACACACCTCTTCTTGAATCTGCATGACACACTTTGAAATCGGAAGAACATATCTTGCATTTTAGCGAAGAAATTTTCCACTCATCGTTTGCTTCAGTGTTAAAAAGTGATTTTGTTATTGTTTTCAGTAATACATTTTCACGTGTTTGGCTTCACATTGGCAATATGCATGCTCAACAATCTGAATTGACTGAGATTGTCAAAAGTGCACTGTTGTTTCTGTTATGAATCGGTTCACTGTTTCATCGATGATAAATAATGCAATTTTAGTCTTGACAGTAAACTTGTAGTGTATTTTAAATGCCCCTTGATGAAAAGCAAAATACTAAAAAATTTGTGGGAACCTGTTTTTTAATTCCTTGATTTGGGCATGACTGAACCTTCATGGAAACAGAACGATCATTTCCGTGAAATCTGCATGACTCCTTAGGCAGATCAGCTCCAAGTTTGTTCACATCAAGTCTTTGGTTTCATATTATGACTCCCCATGGGAGCCTAAATTTTATCTTAGTGCGGTATTCTCTAATATGAAGAATATTCTTTAAAAATCTTTTTCTTGAGAACCAATAGTCAAAATCTTTTGATATATGGTATACAGCATCCTCAGTACTCCTCACAGGGGTCAAATTCAAGTTTGTTCAGATCAAGTCCCTGGTTTAGTTTGTACCATATGAATTTTATCTTAATGCAATATGGGCATTAATCTATAAAAATCTTCTTCTTCATATCTACCAGTCAGAATCTTTTGATATTTGGTAAGCATTCTGAGGGAAGTCAGATCCAAGTTTGTTCAAATCAAATCCACAGGCTGATATGAGAGCTCCCTATGAGAGCCAGAAATTTAAGTTTGTTGAACACGAGGAATTTTCGATAAAAATCTATGGAACCACTAGTCAGAATTTTCAACTATACAACATCCTTGGAAGGGGGTGGGGGGGGGGGGGGGGGGGGGGCAGTGGAGGGGGGGGGGGATAGGGGTCAGATTCAAATCAAGTCCCCAGGTTAACTTGGTGCAATGTGGGGAATATTCTTTAAAAATCTTCTCTTGACCACTCACTATAGATCATTACAAAGGACACATTAGCAAAAATAGTGTATCCACTTGTGTATCCACTAAGTCTTTTCACATTTTCAGATGTGCTCATGAAGATTCAATTGAGCTTTCCTTTTTGGAAAATAAACTGTTACTGTACATGCAGGCCTATTTGTTTGCACCAGGTGTTGAACCCTTCCCAGGAGAGTGAGTCTTGCACATGAAATAAGAAGCAGAATGTTCAGTAAAGGGTAAACAAACACTGTTATGGAGCACTTTCAAAACTGCTGAAATTTCCTGCAAATTTGACACGAGTGTCCGAAGTTGATAGGGGTAGGGATATTACTCTAATTATGCAGGGCCAATTGCAATGTCTCGTCACCCAGAAATTTAGGGTCCATGAGTCAACGATTGGCCGTTTAGTTTGGCGTCTCTGAGCCACAGGAAGATTAGTTGACTCAGGAGGGTCTGTTATGGTTTGGAGGGAGATTTCTCATGGTGTGAAAACACCTCTTGTTGTTATTCAGGGCAATCTTACAGCCATAAGATATCGGGATCAGGTCCTCATGCCTCATGTCCTTCCACTTATCCATGTGCATAACCTTACGTTGCAGCAGGATAATGCAAGGCCACACGTTGCTAGGGTTTGTCGTGACTTTCTCAACCAGAACAATGTCCCAGTTCTTGATTGGCCACCTCACAGTCCAGATTTGTCCCTGATCGAGCATTTGTGGGGAAGCAAAGCGCATCAGCGTCCCAAACAACATCGCTCAGCTCACGCGTCCCCTTCTTCAGGAGTGGAGTAATATCCCACAAAGGATCATAAACATCTTGGTAAGGAAAGTTAGAGCAGAACTGAAGCCCGGGGTGAGTGCACCCACTATTGATTTTGATCATGAAATGACGTAGGGTACCCACATTTGCACTTTTTCTATGCAAACGTTGTCTCTGTTAAGGCAACAAAACTCATCAAAATTTAACCCTTTACCCAACGCAGACGATATCAAAATTTATTATTTTAAATATCATTTTTTGAAATTTTTCAAAAAATTTCAACAAAACCATATCATGTGAGCCCTCGTTGGAACGAGCTCGTCGAGCTCGTTCCAACAAGGGGTCACATGATATGGTTTTGTTGAAATTTTTTGAAAAATAAAATTTTTTCAAGTGCTGAATTTGCATATTACACAGGCGGATGCGGCCGATTCGTTGGGTAAAGGGTTAATCAGTAATGAAGCAATAACATCAAAACAATGTAATAATCATCCATCAAACATTTGAAATATTTTCCACAGAAAAAAACTTGCGTTTCTTTTCTCTGCTAGTACATATAGGCTGTCGCAGTTTTCAGCAGGCCAATAGCTAAAAAGCTCAAATGAAATGCCAATGTTAGGCTGTTGTTTTGTGGTGAATAAACATCTGAAGAAATATGCAAAAGGGCATTTAATCTAATGAAATATGTTTAGTGAGGTTAACGCACATTGAAAATATTCATCAAACTGAAAACATTGAAGAATAGTTCTAGCCTTATGTGTTTATTTGTTTGCTAAAAATGAAAATGTTAAGTTTCGTTCAAACACGTGCTCTGTACAAAACACAAGGCACCTCCTGCCCACCCAACTTTGGACCTTTAGTTGAAATCGAGTTCTGTTTAAAATTCACCATTCCAAGAGAAAAGTAGGGAAGTACATGCACACACCTTGATTATCATAAATGCACCTCTTTGTCGGGGACCCTTGGAAGCAAAGAGTGCTTTATCTACTGCACCAAACAAATTGGGGAGTGGGGGGGGGGGGGGGGGGGCTACACTGTAACTTACTCCACAGGATCATCATTGGCGAGAGGAATGCGATACATGTTTACTCCATAAACTTAGTCTCCTATTTCGATTCACATGTTAGCTGTCATAAGAGTTTATTTTACCCTTTGCCTGACATTATCTTTCAAACCTGCATAGAGCTTACGGAAATGGAATAGGCTTTACGGGGCTGCCATATTTTTCATTTTACTTGGTTCTTTCTTTCTTTTTTGGGGGGTGGGGGGTGGGTGGTGTTACACAAATAGTCATACTGGAGGAATTCTGCCTGATTCTTTTCTTTGTTTGGTGGAGGGGAGGGGGGGGGGGGTGCGGTGCAACCTTACATCCATGAATGAAGGCCTACAATAGGATGTACATTAGCACTGGCTAATAAATTTATTTTTCTCTTTTTGTGAAACGAATGATAGCCATAACTTGAGGTAAGGCACTGCTAAAGTTATTTTGACAATTTTCAAAATGTTATTTAGAGCAGGCTTCCTTGGTGTCGGTTTACTGTGACTCTCTAGCAATATCTAAGGAGTAGATATCTGAATATCTTTTTCTCCAGAACCACTAGTCAGAATCTTGATATTTGGTATACAACATCAAGTTCAAGTAAAGTCCTTGGCTTAGTATTTGGGCTTCCTATGAGAACCCAAATTTTAAATTGGTGCAAAAGCACAATATTCTTTAAATTCTTCTCAAGAACCACCATTTAGAATGTTTTGATATTTGGTATACAACACCCTGACCAGGTTCAGATTCAAGTTTGTTCAAATCAAGTCCCTGGGTTGATATTTGTGTTCCCCATAGGAGCCCAAATTATAACCTAGTGTTATATAACAAATAATCTTTAAAAAAATTTCCTACTTCAGATCTTCCTTTCAGAATCCATTGACATTTATTGCTGTGATAGCACTTCAATACTAGAAAATATAATATGCCATGGTCAACAGAGTTATAAATATTTACATGAGTTCATTCCTCTGTAGTGTATAGCCATAAATCTAATTAAATCCATTGAACAACTGTGTCAGTTTCGTGCCATGAGCCTCCCGGGACCTCTTTTTTCAAATATTCTGATGAGCAAATGGTCAAAGCCAATCAATTCAAGAGACAACTCTTGCATTGTAACAATGTTTTTTTTTCTTTTTATATATTTCATTCCTTTGCAAGTAGTTAATAAAACAATATTATTTTGTGAGCGGTACTTGTTTCTTGTGTGAGTACATAATTAGGTCACCTGACTGAAAGTCAGGGTGAGCTTTTCTTATCACTCTTCGTCCATCCGTCTGTCGTCCTGCATGAAGGTGGTGCTTGAGCCTCTTTCTCCTAAACCACTGGCCACATTTTAATCAAATTTCATGTAGGTAGTGGTTATTAGGGGCATTTGGGTTTTTCTTCAAATTGGATTTCTGCTCATATTGTGGAGTGGGGTGGGGTCAAAATGCACAAAATTTTAAAAAATCTTCTCATGAACCAACCATAGCAGAGTCTTGATATTTGGTATACAGCTTCCATTTGAGGTGTAGACTCAAGTTTGTTCAAGAGAAGTTTGACGGGCAATATTTACCTTTGTTCTGAGAGGGGCAAGAATTTTTGCCCCGCCCAAAATTTCTATTTTCTGAACCCAGAGGTCGATTTGAACCAAATTTAATATGAGGTATTATTGGGTTATAAGTACTTGATTTATGCAAAAAAATTTGTTCCTGCCCGCCCCGTGGGAACCGCAGGAGCTAGAAATAGAAAAAAATTAAAATGCCCATATCTCCAAAACTGCACTGCACTGAGAATTTTTATTTGGTGTGAAGCTTCCTTAGGACCAACAGAAAGGATTGGTAAAAAAAAAAATTGCCATTGGTTTTATCATACGATACAGTTTCGGGACTTTGGAAAAGTGCTGAGTCAGCACTTTTTAACACTGTAGGCAATGGGAAGAACATTAAAAAATCTTCTTCTCCAGATTCAGAAGGCAGAATCTTTTGATATTTGTTATGCAACATTGTAGGGTGGATCTGATTCAAGTTTGTTCAAATTGGCCCCCTGGGTTCATATTTGGGCTCAGTACAGGAGCCTGATTTCGAACTTTGTACATTTCAGGCAAATTTCTTAAAAAATCTTCTTCTCCAGATCCAGCAGGCAGAATCTCTTGATATTTGGTATGCAACCTTGTGGGGTGGATCTGATTCAAGTTTGTTCAAATCGGCCCCCTGGATTCATATTTGGGCTCACAAAAGAAACTCGAATTGGAACATAGTGCATTTCAGGCAAATTTCTTAAAAAATCTTCTTCTCCAGATCCAGCAAGCCGAATCTTTTGATATTTGGTATGCAACATTGTGAGGTGGATCTGATTCAAGTTTGTTCAAATCGGCTCCCTGGATTCATATTTGGGCTCACTATAGAAACCCGAATTCGAATTTAGTGCATTTCAGGCAAATTTCTTAAAAAATCTTCTCCAGATCCAGCAAACAGAATCTTTTGATATTTGGTATGCAACATTGTGAGGTGGATCTGATTCAAGTTTGTTCAAATCGGCCCCCTGGGTTTATATTTGGGCTCAGTATAGGAGCCCAAATTTGAACTTAGTGCATTTCAGGCAAATTTCTTTGAAAATCTTCTTCTCAAGATCCAGCAGGCAGAGTCTTTTGGTACTGGGTATGCACCATGCTTAGGGGGTGAGATTCAGTTTTGTTCTAGCCAAGTCCCTGGGTTCATATCTGGGCTCACTGTGGGAGCCAGAATTATAACTTAGTTCAAAATGAGGAATTTACTTTAAAAATCTTCTTCAGATCCAGCAGTCGGAATGTTTTGATATTTGGTATGCAGCATCCTTGGGGAGGGGGGGGGGGGGGGGGGGGGTAAGATTCAAGTTTGTTCAAGCTATGTCCCTAGGTCCATATTTGGGCTCATTGTTGGAGCTCTGATTGTAACATAGTTCAAAATGAGAAATTTTCTTTAAAAATCTTCTTCTTCCGATCCAGCAGTCAGAATGTTTTGATATTTGGTGTGCAGCATCCTAAGTCGGGTGAAATTCAAGTTTGCTAAAGCCAAGTCCCTGGGTTCATATATGGGCTCCCTGTGAGAGCCTGAATTATAACTTAGTTCAATATGAGGAATATTCTTTAAAAATCTTTTTTTTAGATCCACTGGTCAGAATCTTTGGATATTTGGTATAAGCTTTTCTTAGGAGGAGCAGATGCAACTTCTTGAAATCAATTCTCTCTGGGTTGATATTTAGGCTACCATGTCAGGTGAGCTCCCTCAGGCCCTCTGGGGCCTCTTGTTTTAGTTTATTTCAGATAATTTTTTTAGGACAGCTTCCTCACTTTCACACAAGCCAGAAAATAAGCAGACTGTCACCTGCTAAATGAGGTCCTCAGAGGGTGAATTTAGTGATGCTACCCTGCACAGGGTAGCTTCACTAAATTTACCCTCTGTGAACCTCAATCTGAATCAGGGTCTCAAAACTAAAAAGAAAGAGATACTCAGAGGATAAATTGGCCCATTGTATGAGATAGTATCATCAAATTCACCCTCTGGGGACCTCATTCTGCAAATGTCAGACTGCTTACTTTCAGGCCTGCTTTCACATTTCCGATTTCTCTTTCATATTTTCTATTTCTTTTTCATGCAGTCCAATGAATTTAAATATAACAGATTACAGTTTGATGAGCATGCAAAGGAGTGGACCAGGAAACATGCCATACCATCATCAAAGGTTAGTGTAAATACAGGATAATTTTATCTACATGTAAGTTTTTATTGAATTACAGTGTTTTATATTAGGGGAATGAAAACTTTGATACATTTGTATCTATATTTCAAATTTTCATGCATGTGCATAAGTTTATAATTTATAAAATCACAAACAAACCATTGTTGAGTGTTTGCTTTATTTATTGTTCCATCCAAAAAAATTAAATCCAGGAGCAGGGTTTGTACGGGTTATGAAAAGTAGGGTTCGTACGGCTCATGGAAACCTGGAAAAGTCATGGAATTTTGAAAAAAAATTCAAGGGCCTTGAAAAGTTTTGGAAAATGGGCTGGAAGGGTTAAAGTTTTGGAACAGTCATGGAATTTGTAACCAGGTTTAAAAGGGATTGATTTTGTGTAAAAATTATGTGCGACTTGTGCAAAAATTATGCAAAAAACGAAGCTTTTCTGTTTGGGTACGAACTAACCTGGTCATGGAATTTTTAGAAAAGTTTGGGAAAAGTCATGGAAAAGTCATGGAATTTGATTCTCTGAAAAGTGTATGAACCCTGTGGAAAGGTATAGAAAGTCTTGGAAAACAGTAAATTGATTTTTCAAGTCCCGGAAAATTAGGGAAAATTGGGGTGGGCTTTGGAAAAGTTATGGAAAACGAACAGCCTTGTGTAACTTGGGTATTTCTCCTGTCTTAATGTGACCATTCAAAAAATCTTTGTTCTCTCAATTTTTAGCTTCACTTGACAAAGTCAAGACAGGCTATTGCCATCACGCGTGCGGAAGCCTGTGAGTCTGTTAGTCTGTGAGTCTGTTCACATTTTCCTTTAGCACAGGCTACACCCGTAGTTCTTGTCCGATCATCACTAAATTTCATATGCTGGTTTGACGTCGTGTCTAGATGAGAACATCCCCTTTTGGTGATGATTGCCTGATGGTGATGGCTGCCCGAGACCAAAACCCAAAAACCTTTAGCACAGTCTGCAGGTCGTATTTATAAAGGGATTTCATGGTAACTTGGTAGGATAACTCTGTATAATATCTAGATGAGGACATCCCCTTTTGGTCATGATCTGTCAACTGTGATGGCTGCCCAAACCCGAAACCCAAAAACCTTTAGCACAGTCTACAAATCATATTTAATATGGAGGGATTTCATTGTAACTTGGTATGATGACTTCGTATGATGTCTAGATGAGAACTTCCCCATTTGGTCACGATCTGTCAACTGCGACAACTGCCTGGGCCCCAAACCCGAAAACCTTTAGCACAGTCTACAGGTCGTATTTATGGAGGAATTTCATTGTAACTTGGTAGGATGACTCTGTATAATGTTTAGATGAGAACGTCCCCTTTTGCTCGCGATTTGTCAACTGAGACGGCTACAGGGGCCCGAAAACCTTTAGCATAGTCTACAGGTCATATTTATGAAGGGATTTCATCGTAACTTGGTAGGATAACTCCAGATAATGTCTAGATGAGAACGTCCCCTTTTGGTCACGGTCATTCAGCCATGATGGCTGCACAAGCCCAAAACCAGAAAACCTTTAGCACAGACTACAGGTTGCATTTATGAAGGGATTTCATTGTAACTTGGTAGGACGACTCGGTATAATGTCTATTTGAGGACATCCCCTTTTGGTCGCGATCGGTCAACCATGATGGCTGCCGAGCCCAAAACCTTTAGCACAGTCTACAGGTCGAATTTATGAAGTGATTTCATGGTAACTTGGTAGGATGACTCCATTTAACATCTAGATGAGAATGTCCCCTTTTGGTCATGATCTGTCAACTGTGATAGCTGCCCAAGCCCAAAACCCAAAAACTTTTAGCACAATCTACAGGTCATATTTAATATGGAGGGATTTCATTGTAACTTGACTCTGTATGATGTCTAGATGAGGACATCCACTTTTGGTTGCGATCGATCAACCGCGATCTCTACACATGCCCAGAGCCTGAAAACCTTTAGCACAGTCTACAGGCCATATTTATGAAGGGATTTCATTGTAACTTGATAGGATGACTCGTTTTGGAATAATTTCACTGTAACTTGGTAACTTTGGTTGATGTACATTAACTGTGAGGCCCACATACATTAAGTATGAGGGCCACGTTAACCCACCCCTCAATTCTTTAGTACAGTCTACACCTCAAATTATTTTTATTGAAAACAGCATGCAGGGAACTGAAATTAACATATTCCCCATTACGTGTACACTCCATATAAAAAAAATTATCCCAATATCGACTGAGTGTGTTATGTATGATTATGTAACAGCAGGTATTTACTCACTAATCAGTGTTGATTGGGAAAACACCTCACAATTTACATAATAAGTTCTCTTCGCTAAATCCTTTTTCTGTGCCTGAAATATTTTTGGGGGGAATTTTCTGTATCAAAAAAGTCCTTTAAATGTGAAAATCGGTCCAATAATTCACGTTTTGTGTTCTAATAAATCTTGAAAAAAAATGTGAATTTTGACGATCCCGTGAAGCAGTGTGGCTCTTCCATCTATTGGATTTACATGGCATAAAATAGTCTGAACTCACTTAATCGAGGTCATTGTTGTTGAAAAAACATTCTGATTCTCAACCGAAATGGACATTAGCTAATATTATTGGACTACCTGATCAAGACATCGTAAGAGGCACTAAATATCTAAAGTTTCAACTAATGAAGTCTCGTATTTGTAGCTAATATCATTGGACTTGAGACCGCGCAAGCACTAAATTTCAGGATATTTGAAAATGTTTCCTTGTGAATATTTTTATATTTGGGGGATGTCAAATGATTATACATAGCAAGTGTTTCGTTTCTTTTAACATTTTCTTCGGGATTAACAACAAACAAAGGATTTAACACGCCACTGAACAGAAGTAACAAATTGAGCTTAATTGTACACTGGTATGTCATATCTTCAACACCTTTTCTAAGGCTAATTTACTTATTAATCTGTCAAAGGGCCGAAGCATTTGACGCATCTATTGAAAAGAAACCCATGCTGGCTAGGGAGAATTATTGTTACCAAAACACCAACATACAGACGACAGCGTCTTGCCAAAATGTAATCAGTCTACCCAGTTTCCAGCCATGAAAATAAACATACTATTTCCAAGAAAAAACATACCAAAAGCTAGGAAGATAAACCCGGTGATGCAATAGTCTCCGCCGGCCTACAGGACCAGGTGGCACTTGTAAGATAAAATCTTTAATAACAACTAAAAATTTGAAATTTTTTGTCTCAAAACAGAGCTTGGGACCCCTCAATGGAACGACTCAATATCCACTAGCTCGTTCCAATGAAGGGTCATAAGCTATGTTTTTGAACCAAAAACTTAAACATTATAAAATTTGAATGCAGATTTTTGTATAGCCTGAGTGCTGGCCAAATTCGACCATTGGCGTTGGATGTAGGGCTAAAGTGAATTTCCATATTTTGTCTCAGTCACATAGTTTATGGCCCCTCATTGGAATGCCCCCACCCCCTCCCCGTCAATGAGGGCCACAAGCTGTAAAAAAGGAAAATATATAAAATTTTAAGGGAGAATTTTTCCAGGTACGGCGGATCAAATTTAAAAGTGGAGAGACCATACTGTCGATCGCTGACTCACGGGAGGCATGAATATGCCAGGGTTACGGGGCAGGGGCCGAGAGAGAGAGTGTGTGTGTGTGTGTTGTGGACGTGGGAAACAAATGTGGGAAAAATCTACGTTTAAGGAGTAAATGCCTCCCTGCCACCCCCCCCCCCCCCAGCCCCCAGTGACGCCACCAATTTTTCATGCCTTTTTTAGATATTGGAAGTTGAAAAAAAAAATCCCATTGTGGGTGTCTTAGTATCAATCCACTTCCTATACTGCAGTATAAATTTGTTTACCGTAGGCCATGATTCGTCCGTCCCTTGCTTCTAAAATTTCATGATTCCGAAGACTGAACTTAATTTGAAAACCCCACCCGAGTTGTAACGAAAATGACCGGAAAGAAGTAGATGGATTTATTTATTTATTCTGTTCCATTCTCAATTTTGTTCGTCAAAAATAATTACTGAGGTAAACGTGAAGCAGCTTATCTGCAATGATATTAAATCATATGCCGGGTTCGTAATGATGCCGAGTCTGAAAAACAGCGGCCGCACTTCGTAAAGACAGGATGTATCGCCGAGACTGTCACATTATTGTTCTAAAAAACATAACACACAGAATACGTTTTATTTTAAAATACCCCCTCTATTTGGTAATTTTATTTAAAAATGTCTCGAACTGTTTCGAGAATGAAGGTGGACAAGATCATGTTCGATGGCGACAAACTTACCTTTAATTATACAGGGGGGAATCCCAATGACATATCGGCAAAACATTTTATTTTAATACAGGGGGGAATCCAAATGACATATCGGCAAAACATTTTATTTTAATACGGAAACAAGTTCAATATCTCGAAAAATACTGGGCAAATTGTTTAAAATCGGACATTATTCCGGGGTACAATGATCTGGACAAGACAGATATAGTATTTTTATGTCATTATTTTATGAAATGCAGGTTTTAGAAATTCGCTGACTGAAGACTAATATTGCCAATCAGGCTCAGACTCTGGAAGAAATTTCTCGTCGAGCACTAATTGATTATGTAATGCTTCTCTCCTAACCGCACTTGGGTACCCCACTTTTCTACACAAAAAGTGGGGTACGCGAAGTGCGGTTTTATATGGAGTGTACACGTAATGAATTATCACAATTCTTGTCATATTTCATAATCCTTTCATAAACATTGAACATTATCCTTTTCATCAAACACAACACACAGTCAGGTTAAGCTACAGTGTCATTGACACTTTCATTAAGATTCACCAAGAATATCTATTTGAGTCATTGTTGTTTGGAGCTTCTTAACCCTTAAAGGTCTGCTGTTTTGTATACATTTTTGCCACACTTTGATAGAGTACCTTTGGTGGCCTTGCAGTTGTTTCTAGGCAAGTCTTGGCTGCCTGTTCAGGCAGCCAAGACTTGCCTAGAAACAACTGCCTAGGTACTTTGAATGTAACTGAAAGGTTTACCTAAAGCCTCAGTGTTTGAGCCTCGGTGTTATTGAAGTGCAGAGTGATTAGAGTGGGAATTGGGGCCTTTAGGGTTCAGAGAGTTGTCAAGGAGGGTGAGGAGAAGGAAAAAATAGATTATATTTTGAGTTACATTTAACCTTTGGGGTTATGGAAACTTGATGTCTGGGGTATGAAAAAGGTATGAAAAAGTTAGTTATGGAAAACCAAATTGCCTCGTCTGTATGAACCTTACAGGAGCCAGGTTGTGTTAATTGTTTTTGTCAACACTCAACACTACCATTATGAACTTTAAACTTATGAATATTAAAAGAACTGTTAATTGCAAGACAGTGGACACATAGATAGGTACTAACATCCTTGCAGTTTGGGCATTGGTTTTAGGAAAATAACAACTAGCGATCTCAAGTTGAACTTCATTTTTAGCTCACCTGACTGAAAGTCAGGGTGAGCTTTTCTTATCACTCATCGTCCGTCGTCTGTTGTCCGTTGTCCGTCGTCCTGTGTGAAGGTGGTGTTTGAGCCTCTTTCTCCTAAACCACTGGCTACATTCGAATTAAATTTCATGTATATGGTGGTTATATAGGGGCATTTTGATTTTTATCCAAACTAGGTTTCGGCTCATATTGAGCAGAGGTGTGGGGAAAAAATGGCAAAATTTTTTGAAAATCTTCTTCTAAAGAACCACCAGTAGCAGAGACTTGATATGTGGTATACAGAGTCCTTTTGAGGTTTAGAATCAAGTTTGTTCAAGAGAGGTTTGTCGGGCATTATTTGCCTTCGTTATGGGGGGGGCAAAAATTTTGGCCACGCCTAAAATTTCTATTTTCTGAACCGTGAGGTCGATTTGAACCAAATTTGATTTGAGATGATAATGGGTCATAAGTAGTTGATTGATGCAAAAAAAAATTTTCTCATTGCCCCGTGGGAACCTCAGGAGCTAAAAAATAGGAAAAACCTTAAAACTGCCATATCTCCAAAACTACACGGCACAGAGAATTCTTATTTTGTATAAAGCTTACTTTTATCCAGTAGAATAGAATGCTTAAAAAAAATCCCTATCGGTTTGATCACAAGGTACTTTTTTCAGGACTTTGAAAAAGTGCTGAGTCAGCACTTTTTAACACTGTAGGCAATGGGAAAAACATTAAAAAATCTTCTCCAGATCCAGCAGGCAGAATCTTTTGATATTTGGTATGCAACATTGTAGGATGGATCTGATTCAAGTTCGTTCAAATTGGCCCCCTGGGTTCATATTTGGGCTCAGTATCGGAGCCCGATTTCGAACTTAGTGCATTTCAGGCAAATTTCTTAAAAAATCTTCTTCTCCAGATCCAGCAGGCAGAATCTTTTGATATTTGGTATGCAACATTGTGGGGTGGATCTGATTCAAGTTTGTTCAAATCGGCCTCCTGGATTCATATTTGGGCTCACTATAGAAGCTCGAATTCGAACTTAGTGCATTTCGGGCAAATTTCATCAAATATCTTCTTCTCCAGATCCAGCAGGCAGAATCTTTTCATATTTGGTAAGCAACATTGTGGGGTGGATCTGATTTAAGTTTGTTCAAATTGCCCCCCCTGGGTTTATATTTGGGCTCAGTATAGAAGCCCAAATTTGAACTTAGTGCATTTCGTGCAAATTTCTTCAAAAATCTTCTTCTCCAGATCCAGCAGGCAGAATCTTTTCATATTTGGTATGCAACATTGTAGGATGGATCTGATTCAAGTTCGTTCAAATTGGCCCCCTGGGTTCATATTTGGGCTCAGTATCGGAGCCCGATTTCGAACTTAGTGCATTTCGTGCAAATTTAATCAAAAATCTTCTTCTCCAGATCCAGCAGGCAGAATCTTTTCATATTTGGTATGCAACAATGTGGGGTGGATCTGATTCAAGTTGTTCAAATCGGCTCCCTAGATTCATATTTGGGCTCACTATAGAAGCTCGAATTCGAACTTAGTGCATTTCGGGCAAATTTCATCAAATATCTTCTTCTCCAGATCCAGCAGGCAGAATCTTTTCATATTTGGTAAGCAACATTGTGGGGTGGATCTGATTTAAGTTTGTTCAAATTGCCCCCCCTGGGTTTATATTTGGGCTCAGTATAGAAGCCCAAATTTGAACTTAGTGCATTTCGTGCAAATTTCTTCAAAAATCTTCTTCTCCAGATCCAGCAGGCAGAATCTTTTCATATTTGGTATGCAACATTGTGGGGTGGATCTGATTCAAGTTTGTTCAAATCGGCTCCCTAGATTCATATTTGGGTTCACTATAGAAGCTCGAATTCGAACTTAGTGCATTTCGGGCAAATTTCTTCAAAAATCTTCTTCTCCAGATCCAGCAGGCAGAATCTTTTCATATTTGGTAAGCAACATTGTGGGGTGGATCTGATTTAAGTTTGTTCAAATTGCCCCCCCTGGGTTTATATTTGGGCTCAGTATAGGAGCCCAAATTTGAACTTAGTGCATTTCGTGCAAATTTCTTCAAAAATCTTCTTCTCCAGATCTAGCAGGCAGAATCTTTTCATATTTGGTATGCAACATTGTGGGGTGGATCTGATTCAAGTTTGTTCAAATCGGCTCCCTAGTTTCATATTTGGGCTCACTATAGAAGCTCGAATTCGAACTTAGTGCATTTCGGGCAAATTTCTTCAAAAATCTTCTTCTCCAGATCCAGCAGGCAGAATCTTTTCATATTTGGTATGCAACATTGTGGGGTGGATCTGATTCAAGTTTGTTCAAATCGGCCCCCTGGATTCATATTTGGGCTCACTATAGAAGCTCGAATTCGAACTTAGTGCATTTCAGGCAAATTTCTTAAAAAATCTTCTTCTCCAGATCCAGCAGTCAGAATCTCTTCATATTTGGTAAGCAACATTGTGGGGTGGATCTGATTCAAGTTTGTTCAAATCGGCCCCCTGGGTTTATATTTGAGCTCAGTATAGGAGCCCAAATTTGAACTTAGTGCATTTCAGGCAAATTTCTTAAAAAATCTTCTTCTCCAGATCCAGCAGGCAGAATCTTTTGATATTTGGTATGCAACATTGTGGGGTGGATCTGATTTAAGTTTGTTCAAATTGCCCCCCCCCCCCCCCCCCCCCCCCCCCCCGGGTTTATATTTGGGCTCAGTATAGAAGCCCAAATTTGAACTTAGTGCATTTCGTGCAAATTTCTTCAAAAATCTTCTTCTCCAGATCCAGCAGGCAGAATCTTTTCATATTTGGTATGCAACATTGTGGGGTGGATCTGATTCAAGTTTGTTCAAATCGGCTCCCTAGATTCATATTTGGGCTCACTATAGAAGCTCGAATTCGAACTTAGTGCATTTCGGGCAAATTTCTTCAAAAATCTTCTTCTCCAGATCCAGCAGGCAGAATCTTTTCATATTTGGTAAGCAACATTGTGGGGTGGATCTGATTTAAGTTTGTTCAAATTGGCCCCCCTGGGTTTATATTTGGGCTCAGTATAGGAGCTCAAATTTGAACTTAGTGCATTTCGTGCAAATTTCTTCAAAAATCTTCTTCTCCAGATCCAGCAGGCAGAATCTTTTCATATTTGGTATGCAACATTGTGGGGTGGATCTGATTCAAGTTTGTTCAAATCGGCTCCCTAGATTCATATTTGGGCTCACTATAGAAGCTCGAATTCGAACTTAGTGCATTTCGGGCAAATTTCTTCAAAAATCTTCTTCTCCAGATCCAGCAGGCAGAATCTTTTCATATTTGGTATGCAACATTGTGGGGTGGATCTGATTCAAGTTTGTTCAAATCGGCCTCCTGGATTCATATTTGGGCTCACTATAGAAGCTCGAATTCGAACTTAGTGCATTTCAGGCAAATTTCTTAAAAAATCTTCTTCTCCAGATCCAGCAGTCAGAATCTCTTCATATTTGGTAAGCAACATTGTGGGGTGGATCTGATTCAAGTTTGTTCAAATTGGCCCCCTGGGTTTATATTTGAGCTCAGTATAGGAGACCAAATTTGAACTTAGTGCATTTCAGGCAAATTTCTTAAAAAATCTTCTTCTCCAGATCGAGCAGGTAGAATCTTTTGATATTTGGTATGCAACATTGTGGGATGGATCTGATGCAAATCTGTTCAAATCGGCTCTCTAGATTCATATTTGGGCTCACTATAGAAGCTTGAATTCGAACTTAGTGCATTTCAGGCAAATTTCTTAAAAAATCTTCTTCTCCAGATCCAGCAGGCAGAATCTTTTGATATTTGGTATGCAACATTGTGGGGTGGATCTGATTCAAGTTTGTTCAAATCGGCTTCCTAGATTCATATTTATGCTCACTATAGAAGCTTGAATTCGAACTTAGTGCATTTCGGGCAAATTTCTTACAAAATCTTCTTCTCCAGATCCAGCAGGCAGAATCTTTTCATATTTGGTAAGCAACATTGTGGGGTGGATCTGATTTAAGTTTGTTCAAATTGGCCCCCCTGGGTTTATATTTGGGCTCAGTATAGGAGCCCAAATTTGAACTTAGTGCATTTCGGGCAAATTTCTTCAAAAATCTTCTTCTCCAGACCTAGCAGGCAGAATCTTTTGATATTTGGTATGCAACATTGTGGGGTGGATCTGATTCAAATTTGCTCAAATCGGCTCCCTAGATTCATATTTGGGTTCACTATAGAAGCTTGAATTCGAACTTAGTGCATTTCAGGCAAATTTCTTAAAAAAATCTTCTTTTCCAGATCCAGCAGGCAAAATCTTTTCATATTTGGTATGCAACATTGTGGGGTGGATCTGATTCAAGTTTGCTCAAATTGGCCCCCTGGATTCATATTTGGGCTCACTATAGAAGCCCAAATTTGAACTTAGTGCATTTCAGGCAAATTTCTTTGAAAATCTTCTTCTCAAGATCCAGCAGGCAGAATCTTCTGATATTTGGGAGGGGGGGGGGGGGATTCAAGTTTGTTCAAGCCAAGTCCCTGGGTTCATATTTGGGCTCACTGTGGTAGCCCGAATTATAACTTAGTTCAAAATGAGGAATTTTCTTTAGAAATCTTCTCCAGATCCAGCAGTCGGAATGTTTTGATATTTGGTATGCAGCATCCTTAGGGGGGTGAGATTTAAGTTTGTTCAAGCCATGTCCCTAGTTCCATATTTGGACTCACTGTGGGAGCCCGAATGATAACTTAGTTCAAAATGAGGAATTTTCTTTAAAAATCTTCTTCAGATCCATCAGTCGGAATGTTTTGCTATTTGGTATGCAGCATCCTTAGGGGGTGAGATTCAAGTTTGTTCAAGCCATGTCCCTAGGTCCATATTTGGACTCACTGTGGGAGCTTGAATTGTAACTTAGTTCAAAATGAGGAATTTTCTTTAAAAATCTTCTTCAGATCCATCAGTCGGAATGTTTTGCTATTTGGTATGCAGCATCCTTAGGGGGTGAGATTCAAGTTTGTTAAAGCCAATTCCCTGGGTTCATATATGGGCAGCCTGAATTATAACTTGGTTCAATATGAGGAATATTCTTTAAAAATCTTTTTTTTTTTAGATCCACTGGTCAGAATCTTTGGATATTTGGTATAAGCTTTTCTTAGGAGGAGCAGATGCAACTTGTTGAAATCAATTCTCTGGGTTGATATTTAGGCTACCATGTCAGGTGAGCGCCCTCAGGCCTCTTGGGGCCTCTTGTTATGTGTACCCATACTATGTATGGTACACATAATGCCGGCATCCAGGGTGGCCATCCGTCGTTCGTCCATCCTTTGTCCGTCTGTCTGTCTGTCCGTCTGTCCGGGCCAACATTGGGGGTTTAGAGGATATTATTATTAGGGGCTACCTCCAAATTAAGGTAGTGTTAGGGTTAGGAGTGGGGTGGAGTTAGGGGTAGCCCCAGAGTAGGGCTTAAGGTTGGGGAGGGTTGGGTCCTGGGGGTTAGGGTTGGGGTCAGGGGTGGGGTTTTAGTTTTAGTAGCCCCTAAACCAAAAAATAGCTCCTAATCCTATTGGTTTGGCTAGGGTGGGGTTGGGTCAGGGGTGGGGTGGGGTGTGGGTTAGGGGTAGCCCCAGAGTAGGGCTTAAGGTTGGGGGGGTGGGTTAGGTCCCAGGGGTGGGTGGGGGTTAGGGTCTGGGGTGGGCTTTTAGGGTCAGGGTGGGTAGGGTTGGGTTAGGGTGTGGTTTTTGGGTGGAGGGGTTGGGTTAGGGTTAAATATAAGTTATAGGGTGGAGGGGTGGGGTTCTGGGTAAAATAAGGTTTTGGACATACAAAATGTTTTTTTGGTAGCCCATAAACCCGGAATGTTGGAGCGTCCGCCTGTCCATTTGTCCGTCTGTCCGTCCGGCATCCGTATCCATTTCTTTGGCATTTGATAACTTGGAAAAATATTGCTTGGATTGTCAAGTTACTTTATATTTGTGTTCAGGTTACTGATGGGCCGAGCTGTATAGTTTTTGGTGTAAATCTGATAATTTGATCCTGAGATATTAACCCTTTATCCTTCAAATTGAAAATTCCTCCAATCCCTTTGGCATTCAGTAACTTGAAAAATATTGCTTGGATTGTCTAGTTACTTTATATTTGTGTTCAGGTTACTGATGTGCCAAGCAGTATAGTTTTCGGTGTAAATCTGTTATTTTGATCCTGAGATATTAACCCTTTATCCTTCAAATTGAAAATTCCTCCAATCCCTTTGGCATTCGATAACTTGAAAAATATTGCTTGGATTGACAAGTTACTTTATATTTGTGTTCAGGTTACTGATGTGCCGAGCAGTATACTTTTGGATTGTAAATCTGATAATTTAATCCTGAGATGTTATTCCTTTATCCTTCAAATTGAAAATTCATCCAATCCCTTTGGCATTCGATAACTTGAAAAATATTGCTTGGTTTGTCAAGTTTCTTTATATTTGTGTTCAGGTTACTGATGTACCGAGCTGTATAGTTTTTGGTGTAAATCTGTTATTGTGATCCTGAGATATTAACCCTTTATCCTTCAAATTGAAAATTCCTCCAATCCCTTTGGCATTCGATAACTTGAAAAATATTGCTTGGATTGTCAAGTTACTTTATATTTGTGTTCAGGTTACTGATGTGCCGAGCTGTATAATTTTTGGTGTAAATCTGATAATTTGATCCTGAGATATTAACCCTTTATCCTTCAAATTGAAAATTCCTCCAATCCCTTTGGCCTGAGATAACTCAAAAAATATCAATCTGATTGTCATGTTACTTTATATATTTATTCAGGTTACTGATGTGCTGTGCTGTATAGTTTTTTATGTAAATTTGATAATTTGATCCTGTGATATTAACCCTTTATCCATCAAATTAGACACTTCTCCAGTCCATTTCTATATGTACCCATTCCATGTATGGTGTACATAATGTCGGCATCCATGGTGGCCCTCCGCCAGGTTACTGATGTGCTGTGCTGTATAGTTTTTTATGTCAATCTGATAATTTGATCCGGAGATATTAACCCTTTATCCATCAAATTAGACACTTCTCCAGTCCATTTCTATATGTACCCATACCATGTATGGTGTACATAATGTCGGCATCCGTGGTGGCCCTCCGTCATACAGCTTTCTACTAGTTGTGCGTATGGGTACACATCTGACGATTTCATCGGCCTATTTTTATTATATGTACCCATACTATGTATGGTACACATAATGCCGGCATCCGGGGTAGCCATCCGTCGTTTGTCCATCCGTCCATCTGTCTGTCCGGCGTCCGTATCCATTTCTTTGGCATTTGATAACTTGAAAAATATTGCTTGGATTGTCAAGTTACTTTATATTTGTGTTCAGGTTACTGATGTGCCGAGCTGTTTAGTTTTTGGTGTAAATCTGATTGTTTGATCCTGAGATATTAACTCTTTATCCTTCAAATTGAGAATTCTTCCAATCCCTTTGGCATGAGATAACTCAAAAATATCAATCCAATTGTCATGTCACTTTATATATATCTTCAAGTTACTGATGTGCCGAGCTGTATAGTTTTTGGTGTAAATCTGTTATTTTGATCCTGAGATATTAACCCTTTATCCTTCAAATTGAAAATTCCTCCAATCCCTTTGGCATTCGATAACTTGAAAAATATTGCTTGGATTGTCAGGTTACTTTATATTTGTGTTCAGGTTACTAATGTGCCGAGCTGTATAGTTTTTGGTGTAAATCTGATAATTTGATCTTGAGATATTAACCCTTTATCCTTCAAATTGAAAATTCCTCCAATCCCTTTGGAATGAGATAACTCAAAAAATATCAATCCGTTTGTCATGTTACTTCATATATGTATTCAGGTTACTGATGTGCCGAGCTGTATAGTTTCTGGTGTAAAATCTGTTAATTTGATCCTGTGATATTAACCCTTTATCCTTCAAATTGAGAACTCCTCCAATCCATTTCTTCGGCATGCGATAACTCAATAAATATTAATCCGATTATCAGGTTACTTTATATATGTATTCAGGTTACTGATGTGCAGTATAGTTTTTTATGTAAATCTAATAATTTGATCCGGAGATATTAACCCTTTATCCATCAAATTAGGCACTCCTCCAATCCATTTCTATATGTACCCATACCATGTATGGTGTACATAATGTCGGCATCCAGGGTGGCCCTCCATCATGCAGCTTTCTACTAGTTGCGCGTATGGATACACCTCTGACGATTTCATCGGCCTATTTTTTTTCATTCCTTCAAATATTTGTTTAGAGATATTATCTCTGTAATTGCATGAACTGAAATTGTCATGGCAAATCATCTTGGGCTGAATCGTCTCCAGGCAGAAACATCCTGTAAAAGTATCTCCCACACTCCATAACAGTATTAATATTCATGAACAATTGAAACTAAAAACTGAAGTGACAAATTATTGGATGTTGTTTTCAAAGAAAAGGTCATGGCAGATTAGTGTTATCTCTATCATGTGCAAGCTATTCATGAAATCGTAATAATGCAATGACACGGTGTATGTTTACAAGAAAAATGCTTTATTAAAAAGTATTGGTTTCAAGTGAACATGATTTTATTTTATTCGATTTGTAAATACCAAAATACAACCAGGTGTGAGTTATATACCAGCTGGGACTGAACACTATCAGGAGGCAGTAATTGGAGCTTAGAAAAAACTGAAACAGAGCCATAACCAGGGTTCCCCCCCCCCCCCCCCCCCAAAAAAAAAAAAAAGAAAAAAAAAAAAAAGAAATCAAATCAAATCAAAAAATACAACCGTAAACTTCATAACTGTCCATCTTGAATGGGTGGGTTGGGTCCATTGGGAGATGTTTAGTAGTTTTCATTCCTGAACCTCATTTTAATTTTCAGTGAAGTGGGTGGAGTCAGAAATTTTCAAACTTAGTCACTCTCATGTATTCAGACATGGTTTGGCATATCAACTTGTTGTATATTAGTATAGATGTAGTTACTGACACATATGATTCTTTTGGTGGCATATGCTATCCATGGTGTTGCTGAAGAGAGGATATGCTTTGCTCTTGTTTTTTTTCAAAAATATCTTCTGGATGACTTGTTGGTTATTTTTTTATAATACTTGTGCAACTTGTCACATCTGAATCAAATTTTTTGTACATTAGTGGCTATGACAAAATATTTTGTGAAAAATTCAAGTGAGCTAACCTCCTCCACACTGGTGTCAAAATACCAAAATTTCAAGCAGGTTTCACAAGTTTTCCAATTATGCAAGTAGGAATTTAACAAATTAACTCTTGTTTGACAGAGCTCCACTTAAATACCTAGTTGCAAGATGGGAAAAATAGGCTTCTGGAAGTTTTGGTATTTTGACATTCTTCAGAGGGTTAATGGATGTTAGCAGATTTTGTTGTGTTGTTATAAAGTACTGATGTGTTTCAAAATTTGTAAAGCCCATCTCTGTAAAATGAATCTCTGTCTGCCGTTTTGCTATTTTGAGCTGGAAAATTATCACAAAGGTCTGGAAAAGTTATGAATTGTTCCATATATAATTAAGAACACTGTTTTTCAAGAGTTTCATCTGAGTTCCAATCTTCTGAATTTTTGCCAAATAACGTTGAGGCTGTTTTATGACATCCATGACTCCATTTCATCACAAATATATTGGCAAAAATTAATTACAACCCTCTATCTAATGTATTGGCCAAATCTGTCTAGAGACACTATTCACAAAATTGCCTTTCTAATTTTTTTTTTTTTTTTCAGCTTTTGTTTCCAACACATAACTTTTGAACTCACATTGGAACAACTTTGTAAAGCTCATTCCAATGAGGGGTCATATGCAATGTTTTGGGGAGCAAAAAATCAAATTATTAATTTTCTTTGCAAACCATATCATGTAGTTTTCACTCGTATTAGGTGAAGGGTTAAAACATGAATTAGTGAAAGACTTCAACCTCCTCTGCCTTAGAAAATTGTAGAGATAACCATGACAATATTTTTACCAATCTTGAAAATTTCCATTTTTTTCTTACAAGCCACAGCTAATTCCCCCTTAACTGGTTGAGGGCTAGATTATTTTTTGGTGATCTGAATTTGTTATTCAAATTTTACTCTATTACAAATTATTGGAGAGTGCCCACAGGCAGACTCCAATAATTTGTAATAGAACAAATTTTTATAAATAAAATATGATGTGCATTGATTGAATATGAAACATGAGCAAGGAAAATGTTGGCACTTGATCTGGTACCCTAATTTTTTTGAAAGCCATGATGGTGGCTTATAGCACACAACCAGTTAAAATCTTGTTTCAAGGTGCTAGATGAATTTTACCTAAAAGTGTTCAAAAGCTAAGCTTTTGAAAAAAGCCAATAGTACTTGGATGATGATTTTGGTAAAAGTCTGTTTGTCAAAATGCTTAAAAAGTTATGTTTTATGGAATTTAAATGTTAACCTGCACTCTGGTGTCAAAATTCTGAAATTTCAAGCACAATTTTTTTCACATAATTCTACTCTGAATTTAACCAATTAAAATCTTGTTTGACAGAGCCTGGTGAGCTCTCGCAAAATTGAATTGGTTACATTGAGAGTGAAATTTGCAGGTTGATATTTTGACCTCAGTGTGAAAGGGGTTAAATAAATATAAAAAAAATTTATTCCTGCTTCTCATTTAGCAGAAATAAGCTCAGATGATTCACTATAGAATGTTAGGTTGACTGCTGATGTGAAAAAAATAGGTGATCAAAACGTTTGTTGACCGGGTCCTCTTAAAAATAGGTGAAATGATTGAAAGTAAATTCCATTGCATCCTTTTCAAATATTTGTTAAAGGAGAGAGTCAGTCGACATTTTTTTCAAATTACCATGCAACTCACTTAATTGCATATCTCTACAAATTCGACCTGATAATTATGCATAGATTATAGAATGAATGTCTGAGAATCAAATAAAAAACCATGTGATCTCTTGAAAATTTGCTCTGACAAACACTGAATTTCCTATGATTACAGACCTATTTGGCATAATTGCATTCAATATAGGCATGTAATCTATTTTATTATATGCTAAACGATAGATTATCTAAGAAATTGTGGAAAGATAGAAATCGTATCCCCCACTGTGAAGATATAGAAATTTTCACTTTCACGGTATCAATCAAGATGGCAAGACGCTATCTATTCTGAGTATCAATCAAATAACTTGCGTGTATCAATTATTCAATATATCTTGGTTGACAGAGCTCTGTTGAACAAAGTATAATAAAATAGATGCTCAGTTTATAACTAGAATACAGGAAAATGACCATTTTCATGTTAATTTAACATTTTTCACTGGCAACATGGCTATTCAATTTAATAACAGGCTTCTGCTGTAGTTTACTGAAGTCATGACAAATTTAACCTTGGCATTTTAGTCATATTATGCCCCCGACCTCAGAAGGAGGGTTACTGGGTATCTAGTGAAGCCCTCCATCCGTCTACATCCATCTGTCCATCTGTCTTTCCATACAAACATTTTGGATTGAGAATTCAAAGTCATCAGTCGGATTTGCATCTCCTTTGGCATGCTGATAGATCTGCATGGGGGAATGGATATGCACAAGGAATGGGTTCCGTCAAATAATTTTCCCCAGAGTTATGGCCTTTTTCACTCTTTTGACCTAAAAAGTTTTATAAGTCACTGCATGTTTGATTTGATTTGACCCACTTTGCAAAAGAATATCCACAAGTAATGGGGTCTGTCCCGTTTTGCCCCGACCTCTGAAGGAGGATTCGGGGGTATCCAGTGGAGACCTCTGTCTGTCTGTCTGTCCATACAAACATTTTGGATTGTAATTTCAAAGCCATCGGTATGCTGATAGACCTGCATGTGGGAATGGATATGCACAAGGAACGGGTTTCATCCAATAATTTTTTCCAGAGTTATAGCCCTTTTTTTCACTCTTGACTTTTTTTTTGTTTTCTACATAGGCCTTTTTTTCTGTTCATCCAGTCTTTCGATTTTGAAAATCGGAGGTGCACTTTGCTCTGCTGGCTTCCGTTTGAAGTGAGGCATGCTGTTTTTGGGCCAACTCCCCAATGTTGGGGAAAAGATTGGAAAGAAAATCATTGTGTAATGTGATTACCTCATATATTGGAAGCACCCAGAAAGTAGTACAGTGTTAATATTATTTAAAGGACACATTCATGTTAATAATTAGCATGAAGTAAGTCTTTTTCGGTGTATCACAACTGGAGTATTATGGGAGGATTTCAAGCACATGATTCATCACATTCTACATGTATGTTTGCACATCAAGGGAGGATACACTAAAATATTTGGCCTGCACAAACAGTAAATAACAACAGAAAATCAATGTCAACCAATCAAAACCAGAGATGAAAATAGATACAGTTTCATCAGTGACCTGTTGAATTGTGTACAAACAGCAAGTGTTACTTTGCAATTTATTTTTCTTGTTTTATCTATAGAAGTATCTTTAAATTGCATTTTCAGAAAGTAATATGTGCAAGAATATGTTGTACTGTACCACATATTGTAACCCTTAATATTTAATTCTTTCAGGAAGCATATTTTTATTATCGCTTGGTTGAACTGACGGGTGCTGTTCTTGACTCTCAAAAAATAAAAATTGCTGGCGCGATGGTGTGTAAGAGCAATAGCAGACCTCAAAATCTAAAGACTGGTTCATCAGACTTTCGATTTTGAAAATGGGATGCGCACTGTATACTGCACGCTACCATTTAGAGTGAAACATGCTATGGTTGAGTCTCGGTGTCAGGAAAGTTTTTCAATAAAACATCAATAAACATCTTCACACCGTTCACTCCAGTGGTGCTTTTTTGCAGCAGTAATAAAATTTATTTGAGTTCGGTATAATACAGTAGAACCTGTCTTGAGAGACCAACCTTTTAGCCATGGAAAAGTGGTCTCTCACGACAGGTCCATTATAGAGTAAAACAACCCAACAGTACAAGGTCACAGTGGTCTCTCAAGATAGGTGGTCTCTCATGACAGTGGTCTCTCAAGACAGGTTTTACTGAACATGAAATGCAACTTCAATGGAGCAATCATAAAGCAATGAATTCTCCACGATATGCATAAGCAAAAAGACTTTGGAGTAGCGTTAATGGCCTTTGAAGTTTGTCAAATTATGTTTACCTTCTAATTCTCAGAAAGTGAATTTAAGTTGGAAGTTTTGGAATGGTACAGCTCAAAATTCATGGTGTATTGTTCACATTTTCCTGCATGCATTATATTATTTGACCTATTTCCCATGAATACATTTTAACCCTTTACAGAAAACATGGCGGGTATCAAAATTTGTTTTTTTAATATTTTTTTCCCTCGCAATTCTTAAAAACATTTCATCAAAACCATATCATGGGTGACCCCTCAATGGAACAAGCTTGTTCCAATGAGGGTTCTCAGATGATTTGGTTTGGTTGAATTTTTTTCTACTGCAGAAACATTTTCTGAAAATCAGAAACTTTTCAGAAACATTGCTTATGACCCCTCATTGGAATGAGCTCAGTGAGCTCGTCCCAATGATGGGTCATAAGCCATGTTTTTGAGACAAAAAATGAAAATATTTAGTTATTCAAGAATTTTGTTTGCAGGTGTCGTCTGCTTTTCATGTTAGGTAAAGGGTTAAACTGTGCACCAACCTCATCAAAAAGCTTTTACTGTATAATATAATTCAGCTGTTGATTTATCCTGATTTCTCATCAGTCTTGTTTATTTTATGGTATTGTAAAGGAAAAGTGATGTTTCTGAAGAAGCTGCTGTTTCCAAGAAATCTGTTGTGGAACATTCAGTGCAGTTTAACAGCAACCAACCATTGTTGGACGTAACTAATAATAAGAAATAATAAAAAAAAAATATGAACTTGCCACAATACAGTGAGAGGAAAGCTCAAAGATGCATGCCTGTATAACCTTCTAGGGCAGAGATAATTTGAGAAACAAAACAGATGCTGAAGTGACAGGGATGCAGTATAGTTTGTAAGATTGACTTGTGGTAGAATCGGACGGCTTGTGATATAAATGGCTGCTGCGTGTAAGACAATTTGTGGAGATCTGGATTAAGCAGAAAAGGATGAGGCATTGCACCGTGGAGCCCACTAAAATATATATCTTTCAATTAAATAACCCTGTTCATTGTAAGTAACTTACAAACACCAAATCATGTGCCATACCTTCATTTCATATTTAACCTGTTAATTGCATATAGGTTGTAGAGTAAACTCCTGTTAATTGAATAAACAATGTTGGATTCTTTTGACTATTGTAAACAAGTTCGGTTTTCCTTCTAAAATGGGACTCAGTCACCAATGTTTGGGGTGAAAGTCCTTTAAAATGGGCAGCATGGATATAAACGATAGAATAAACTGGAAGTTATCTCTATGTTGCGGTCACAATTAGTCATTGTGGAGAAATATGTGACCATAAACACCAATAAATACTAAATAAATAATATATTATTTATTTAGTATTTATTGGTGTTTAAGGTCACATATTTGTGCACATTATATTATTATATTGGATATTTCATAGTCTCAAAACAAGAAACAATCTGGGGGGCACGGTGGCTCAGTAGGTAGAGGTGAAGGCTGCAAGCCGAGAGATCTCGGTACGAATCTCACCAGTGGCAACACGTTGTGTCCTTGGGCAAGATACTTCACCCCCATTGCCCAGGTGGGGCCACAGTGGCTTTGTGCACAAAGGCGAACTGCACATTGATGGTGCACCTGTCTTCAACCAATGCTAACCCTGCTGATGTGGTTCTCTCTGGGTACTTGGGCTTCCTCCACCTGTAAAACTGTCGAGGTCATGATTAGCCATAGTGCAGAAATATGTGACCGTAAACACCAATAAATAAACAAAAAAATAATCCATATCACTGGCAGATACAGGGTTTACTTTCCTCATTGAATGACCATGAGTTAGAAAAGTGTTTCCGAGGCCTTCACAGTGCTTGGAATTTATGCATTAGCTTTGAAAGTACTTTGATTTTTAAAAATGCTGAGTTTTTGTTTATGCAGGGAAGTGTTATTGATTATTAACCCAATGCACACGACATCAAATTTTTTTTTTTTTTTATTATTTTTTCCAAATTTTTCAAAACATTTCCACAAAACCATATCCTGTGACTCCTTGTTGGAACAAGCTCATTGAGCTTGTTCCAATGAGAGGTCACATGGTATGGTTTTGTTGAAATGTTTTGCAATAATACTTTTTCAACTGCACAATTTGTAACTTACGCAAGTGGGTGTAGCTGATTTGTTAGGTAAAGGATTAAAAGATATCAAGATGTGTGGTCTAGCAGTGGTTTTTAATCAAGTGTCATCTGCTTGACTGAAAAACGACTGCTCAGGTTATATGACTTTTCTTGTTCACTGTTAAGCAAACATCAGTTTTTATCCTGTCTGACTCAACTTTAGGCTTTTGTGTGTTGACTAATATGTGTGTACCTAATCAAAAGTCTTGCTCAAAGCTATGTGCATGTAGGTTGGAAATGTCCAGGTATTGCCTAAAAAATAAAAATGGCTTGAAAGAGTCATTGAAAGTTTTTGAATTAGCCTCATCCAAAAGACAATGAACTCTACAGTACTAGCTGGTCCTGGCTATTGGAAATGTAAATGCATCTAAAATGAAAAGAAAACCACTGAAACAAACCAAAAACAAGATAAACAACAGCATCTTTAACAGTTACATGAAGGTGTCGTGAATTAAGTAGAATAAACCAGAACACTTTTCACAATGAGGGTCGAGTGTGGGGACTGGAATCAATGATCCAAGTAGGAGTCTTTCATGTATTTCATGTTTGCCTTTGGGACACATGAAATACAGGAAAAACTACAACAAAGATCATTGATCCTGTCCTCCTGTACTCTATCCAAGTTGTGATCTGTAGTTATATCATGATTACCATGATTGAACTTGAATTAAGTGAATGAAGAAGATATTTTAAGAAAAATATTATCTTCAAGGGTCTGTTTACTTTCTTCCTTGATGCTGCTTTATGTCTAAGCATTTCATTCATCTTATAACGTCAGTACAATGCATAATGACCAATCAGATGCATTCTTACATGACGTTTTTACATGTAGGCTGGATTTAATACATGGTGCGTCTAACACCTTTCTTAATGTCTCTATTGTATCGGATAACGTTCAATACACTCAGCAATCATGGTATAATTATCCTTTCTAGTCAGCATATTTGTTTTTAATCTTGTATCATGTAGTCTCAAGAGGTGTTGCCCTCAAAGTAAGTTTGTTTAAACATAGCATCAGCCTCTTTCTGGTGAGGTGTTAGCATTTTTTTCACAGAAACTTATGTTTAGTTAAATAAGTAGCAAAAACTAATGTTTTGATGCTCTTGGCCTCTCATTTTTTAACCCTTTCAACTCTGGTGGTATCTTCCATGCCAGTTAAATGGCAGAAATTGGAAGAGTCAATATCCATTATTTGGGGGTAGAACAATTAATATTTTCAACGTGCAGCCTTCAGGCTGCATGTTGAAATTATTAATGGTTTTACCACACACGCTCGCTTAGTATCCATCCTACTTAATGAAATTATGACGTATCATGTTCCTGGACTGGAAAATCGGCCTCTCATGTTGAAAGAGTTAACCCTTAAGCCCCCATATAGCCCCAAACCGCCACTTTTATATTGCATTGAAGCAGGTGCTCCCTTGTGTAATCATTTTTATTACTCTTGTGTGTAGACTGAATTTTCCCTGGCAGTGGTTCTACATCACTGCTGGCTGCCTGTATAGGCAGCCAGCAGTGATGTAGAACCACTGCCAAGTCATCAATAACTATGTAAGCAGAAAAAGGCCATAAATACTTTAAAATTAATCTGAGGACTTAAGGGTTAATAAACTCAGATAACACCATTGTGAACCCTAAACATGATATATTGTATGCCTAATATTTGACAATGGCCTGCCTAAGCCAGATTCTCCAAACAACCTTTTATCAGACTCTACCAAACTGTCCTTTTACAAAATTTTATATTGGAGAAAATAACTACAAAATAGAAATCTGACCAATGTACCTTCCTTTTCATTGTCCAAAATCATGTAAAAACACATTTTTTCTCATTTCAGGATAATCGTACTGTTAATCATTTCCACACATTTAAAAAATATAAATAATAATGGAACAAATCAGTCCCCTAAATATTAACTGGTTGGGTGCTAGAAGCCACTATCAAGGCTTTCAAAAAATGAGGATACCAGAGTAAAAGCCTACACTTCACTTGCTTATATTTCATATTCAGTCAAACACAAATAATATTTTGTTTATATAAATTTGTGTTATTACAAATTATTGGAGAGTGCCTGTGGGCACTCTCGAATAATTTGTAATAAAACAACTTTTGAATGACAATTTCAGACCACCAAAAATAATCTAGCCCTCAACCAGTTAACTGGTTGAGTACTAGGAGCCAGTTGTTCATAAAGCCACTTTAGTGGCTTTACACTCTATGCATTAAATTTGTTGCTCACTCAGAAGAAAGCAATATTTATTTAAAATTGTTTTGTTACAATTTGTTGAGTTCCAGCAGGCACTCACCAAAAGGCCAAACTGAGACACTCCATTTCTGGTAGAATGGTATTTTTGAAAATAGTACTCATGTTACAGATCAAAAAATAATTTAGAACGGTTCCAGTTAAAACCCAATCTTAATCAAAACAAGTTTTTTATGTGGAGTTAGTCAGAAAACTGTACCATGACATCAGCCTAATATATACTATCTGGACTTCCTTTTACTGAGGAGTAGGCACTCTGGACAGTGTATATTTCGGCGATTTCATTGTGCAGTTTATTTTATTAACCCTTTACCCAACGCAGACGATATCAAAATTTATTATTTTAAATTTTTTCAAATTTTTCAAAAAATTTCAACAAAACCATATCATGTGGCCCCTTGTTGGAATGAGCTCATCGAGCTCGTTCCAATGAGGGGTCACATGATATGGTTTTGTTGAAATTTTTTGAAAAATAATGTTTTTTCAACTGCTGAATTTGCATATTACGAGGGCGGATGTGGGCAATTCATTGGGTAAAGGGTTAACATATTTATTGAAACTCTGTCCTGGTCATGATTTGGTTTTGAAATTTAGGAGTAAGATGTGCTCCATTATCATTGATATTTGGAAATAACAGTATGGTTAGTCCGCAATTAGAGAAAAGGTTGTGATTTTTTGTTAATTCAGGACAACAGACACCCAAAAATTCATATATTGTTCTGGAACTGGAGATTGCCATTTTGCAGTTATTTCCTCTGAGATAAACAGATAATCTTTTGACAAATTTGGTATAAACTGACAGCTTTTGTATTCAACAACAAAGGGTTGTTTTGGGAGGAGGGGATAAAAATTTAACCCTTTGAACCTAAGAGGCTGTTTTTCCTGCCCAAGAACACATCTTAATATCATTAAGTATGATGGCTGCAAAGTGAATGTGACAGGTAGACCAAGCAATACTTTCAATGAGCAGCCCCAAGGCTTCACATAGAAAATATTAATTGATCAAAGATTGAAAATATTATTTGGTTGAACCCCAAATAATGAATATGACCTCTTCCAATTGCTGCCATTGAACTGACATTGGAGATACCACCCATGTTCAAAGGGTTAAATCTGACTGAGCCTTGCTGTTGTAAAATTTAAGGCACACAGCATAATGTGTACAGGCATCACCAAAGTTATTATTTCTCCCACAGAGAAAGGATATAGTGGAGAGCTCCATCCATCCATCCTTCATGTCCATCCCTCTCTCTTTCTGGATGTTTGTTTATGTGATAACTTGAATAATAATTGTCATATTTTAATTAATTTTGGTGTGCTGCTTTATATACTATTAAAATAAAATAGGGAATATTTGATAAAAGTGAGAAATCTGAAGAAATATATTTATATTTTCACCAAAAAGAGAGTTGAGGCATTGCACTGTGACATCTGGTGAATGATTTCAGCAATAGTTGGGTGTCTGACAAGCACACATTCCACACACTGAGCTGTAGAAGACATGGATGGTCAGTCAGAGAATTTACCACATTCTATCCAAGACCTCAATACCTTGTAAGTCCTCCTTGGTTCGTGAGACAAGCGCAGATCTGATATGACATACTCCTCTGACTTATGTGATTCCATTCTTCCTGCAGTGCATTGATGAAATGTCTGGACTTGGTGCTGGCCAAGCCAGTGTAGTGATGTTCTGTTCCTGGAGGAACTCCGTAGCAACACGGGCATGGTATCGTTCGTTCTGTTGCCGCCACACTCTGTTTCGCCTGTCATGGAAGTTTGGAGTAAACCTTGATTCATCGGAAAACATGATGTTTCTCCACCAACGATTGTCTCAATGCTGTCATGCTCGAAACCAATTATGCCTTGCAACGATGTGACATTCAGTCAAGCGTGAAATTATTTGAGGTCATCGAGCGTACAAATTTTGGCTGGGTAGGCGATTTCAGATAGTCTGACCACTGACTCGCACATCTGTCGCTCAGTGCAGCTGCTGTCCAATTTCTGAGGCACTTTGATGGTGGTTACGTAACGCTGTGGTTCAGATGAAATGATCCTGGTTAGCAGTTGTTGCCCTTGGACGACCTGCAGTCTGTCTGTTGCCAGCTTCCAACATGTCAAGGGCATGTAAACGTTCGTCACGTGTCAGTGATCACATACCTCAAAAGTTATGTTTCGACTAGAAACTATTGATGAATGAGTTTATACCAAGGAAAAAAATGATGAGACCTCTGAAAAAGCCTATCCAGTACAATTGAAAATTTCAAAACGTACCCCACAGACATTAACGCGGTGCTTGTGCGAAAAACCGGCATGAAGTGTGCTGGTGACATTCATGATCCACACTAAACTTGGTAACATATTGATGTGTTCAATCACGCATATCCAATAGGGTTGCTTTGCTGTGCAATGTTATGTTCTTGTTTATTCATGTTAATAGTTCTTTTAATCTTATACATCATTTATAATGTATATAGGTCTCAAAGACCTGCTCTTGTAACAGGAGTTTGAACAATTATTATTTTGTGAGAAATAAAAAAAAAATTAAATTTGAAAAAAATATTTGATTCTTTCCTTTTCAACATTTCTTTCATATACCAAGCATTTCTGAATACTTAATGTTCGAAGAGCTTAACTTTCTTTTAGCAAGATAACCCTCACAACATGTGACAAATTAACGGGGAAACACATTGTTATCCACAGTATTTCATTTTGAGTGACATGAACCTAATTTGGTGAAGGAAAATAAAGTGAAGTCCACTTAATTGGATATTTCAAAAATTGAAAACCTTGTGTATTGCATATTACATCTAGACACCAGACCATTTAATTTTCCACACCATAGGTTGCACTCACTCAGTCCTCTTTGCTCCTGCCAGTGCATTAGGCTTCAAAAGCTGATCCCCACTGGTGTCTGGAATGTACCAATCTCTCTGATGTTGCCCAGTATCTTCATTTCTGCTTCCACTCTTCTCGATCATGTACTTTTAGGCCTTCTTCTTTTTCTCTGTCCCGCAGGTTACCATCTCAGACCTATTATGGGATATCTATTATTATTCATCTTCAAAACATGTCCTAACCATTTCCATCGCCTTTGTAAAATCTTGGTGTTAATATCATTCACCGTCATTGTTTCCACTAGGTCCTTGTTTGATATTACCCAAGGCCATTTTAGTCTTATTATTTTCCTTAGACACCTACCCTCAAATTCTCTCAGTCTCAATTCAGTTTCTTTGCTGATCTTCCATGGCTCAGATCCACATAATAGTGTTGATCTTACATTACTCTTATACAATTGATTTGGAGGGGGGTAGGGGGGTGTGCGGTGGCATAGCAGTAACCGGTTCTCATCAGATCACCGAAGTTAAGCAACGTCGAGCCCGGTTAATCCTCAGATGGGTGATCATCTTAGCGATCGATTCGGACTCAGTTTTATTGCTGAAACAAAATGGAAAAAGAAACTCGCAAATCACAGGGCCTTTTTTATTTTAATAACATAATAACATACTATTTCGAGTTATGGATGATTTATTAACATGAGACAATGCATGTTTGTTAATTTTTGGTATCTTATGAGGTAAACTCATTTCAAAACGCAATAAATAATTGCTGCTTTCATATCACTCTTCGTGAGGAGGAGAGGCGATAATTTTAGAAAAGATTGCATTCAGATCGAGGTCACCAAAGGTCAGCTTAGATGTAGATCCACTGTAAGTGTAAATTTTAACGAGTGAAATCCCATTGCTGGCATGTTCACCACGGTTGGTGTGTAAAGCTAAAATTTATGTCATAGGCTTTTTCTATATAGTAGAATAGATAATCATGGTATAAAAACTGTTTTCAGATCAACACTTTTTGCTTGTTTTTCTGCTTCCAATGCTTTATTTTCTATATATAAGTTCTTATCTTTTCTAGCACTCTTTTTCATTTATTTATCAAGATCTCTATATGCCTCTTTTAAGTTGAAAATATTTCTTTCACTACCTGCTGATGTTATTTTGGCTTTTATGTGCTTACGTTCTTCCACTTTCCCCCCCCATGTTTCCATCAACATCCAATCTTTCCTTCTTCCTGATTTGTAGCCACAAACTATTTAACCACAATATTGGTACATGCTGGATAAATGAGTACATCTCTTATTGATGACCTCCACGTGAATGTGACCCAGGAATTCAAATCTATTCTTAACTCCATATCAAATTGATCTTTACACTGTTTGTCTTTCAATTTCTCCACATCGTAAAGTCTGTTGTCACTCCTGTTTTTGTTTTCGCAGTTTCAGTTTCACTTTAGCAACTTCTGAATAATGATCACTGGATGCATCTGCGCTGCTCATGACCCTGACGTCTTGTAGCGAGTTCTTCCATTTACTGTTGATCATTATGTGGTCAATTTGATTTGTTGTTTTTCCAGAGGGTGATACCAAAGTTATTTTTCAGATCTCCTTATGCTGGAATATTGTCCCCACAATAGTCAGTTTGTTTGTTATGCGTAGATTGAAAGCACTGCATAATTCATTTTTGTTGTACTCTGTGTCTTCATCTGTTGTAGATTAACACTGTATTATTGATAACTTGCCATAGTTGGGTTTTGAATGTCAGTCATTAGCCTTTCATTTATTGTTTCCCATCGGGGGCACAGTGGCTCAGTAGGTAGAGGTGCAGGCTGCAAGTTGAGAGGTCCTCGGTTTGAATCCCACCTGCGGCAACCGCATTGTGTCCTTGGGCAAGACACTTCACCCCCATTGCTCACATGGAGACATGGTGGCATTGTGTACTGAGGCATACTGCATGTCGATGGTGCACCTGTCTTCAACCAATGCTAACCCTGCTTGTGTAGAGTTGGTATGTTGGGGAGCTGACAGTTGCTCGCCATTGCTCGGTGGTTCTCTCCGGCTTCCTCCACCCGTAAAACTGTCAAGGCCATTGTGCAGAAATAGGTGACCTTAAACACCAATAAATAAATAAATTGGTTCCCATCCTATCATTCCTTGATTGGTTTGTTTGTTCATTATAACAGCCATTCCATTTCTGTGATTATTGTCTGTTCTCTCTGAATAACAGATAGTATAGCCAGAATTGTGAGTAATTTTCCCTGATTGTATCCAACACTCACTGACTCCTAAAATGTTCTTAATATTCGTTTTAGAGACATTATTGATGTTCTCGGAATAATAGCTTCCTGGTGACTTTTACTATCCCTTGTCATGCTGTTCAAGCAGAGATTTAACCTGTCCACTCAAAATATCCAAAGTGTTCCCAGCTGTTTGTGTTTCTGTAGCAAAACCTTTTATATGTGGTTATTTTGCTTGCCTATCACACAACCCTCCTCCTTTCACATCATGAGCTTGGAACCAGGAAATTGTGGAGCTACTGTTAGTTACATAAAGGTTATAGAGTAAACTCCCATTAATTGAATAAAAAATGTTGATTTCATCAACAAATTACTCTTGACAACCACTGAATTTCCCATGTTTCTTGTGTTGACCCAGATCATCTAATACAGACATTTAACTCTTTACATAACATGAAAGCAGATGACACTTGCAAAAAAAATTCTTGAACAACTAATTTTTTGTCTCAAAAACATAGGTTATGACCCCTCGTTGGAACAAGCTCGTTCCAATGAGGGGTCATAAACCTATGTTTTTGAGACAAAAAATGAAAAAAATAATGAAAATTATTAGGCCACTTTTGAGAATAGCACTGGCTGGTTTTGAATTTTACATTGGGTAAAGGGTTAATCCATCATACCATGTTTGACAGAGCTCCATGACCACTTCCCAAACAAAATATAATAAAATAAATGTGTCGTTTATCACAAAATTGCAAAAAATCGCAACATCAATGCCGTAGCTGCGGCGGGTGGTGCAATCTCACAAAATTCTAAGTTCATCAAGGGCCATAACTCCAAGAAAAATACTTGGAACAACACATGCATTGAACAGTGGCTAGACATCAATAAGATACACTTACATGCCAAATATAAAGTCATTCCATCAAGTATTTCAAAAGTTATTGAGTTTTGAAACTCGTTGGTCACAGACAAACTCGTTGGGCACAGACCGACCGACCGACCGACCGACATTGCCACTTACAGAGCTGCCAGTCACAGCTAAAAATCGCCCTAAATTCCTGTAAATTGAATATATCTGTTGATTGTATTTCACTGGAAAAAAGTGGCAGTTCAGTTAATAGGGTTCCACTGTATTTTTGAAAACAGTGGATGCATTCATCAGTGAATCCGCCATAACGTCATGTAACTGATATTTCACCTTCCCTTCAAGTCAACAGAATCAGCACAAAAGCCAAGAAACACAATCATAACAAAATGTGTCCTACAACTCATTGACTTCAACCATATTATTTATTTATTTATTGATGTTTAAGGTCACATATTTATGTACAATGGCTAACCATGATCGTGACAGTTTTACGGGTGGAGGAAGCCGGAGAGAACCACTGAGCAACGATGAGCAGCTGCCAGCTCCCCAACATCGAAACTCTGCACTGCAGCACAGGCAGGGTTAGATTGGTTGAAGACATGCATACCATCGACGTGCAGTACGCCTTAGCACACGGCGTCATCATGCCCCCACGCGGGCAATGGAGACTTCAACCATAAGAAAAACAAACAAAAAATATTCAAAAAATGTTAACACACCCTAAGTGATGAAATGTCGACCCATCCCATTGCTACTGACGCATGCCAAAATATTTGAAAAATTAGTACTGAAGTACTGATTTCCTTATTTCACAGAAACAATCTGAGGAAGTTTCAATGCGTTTCTTTGAAAACATTGCACAACTTTCCCGTCAAAAGATCAGATTAAAGGAGTCACACCTCAGGCAGGCATTGATTGACAGGTCTGATTACAACAGTGAGATGGAACTTGCTTGCCACAGTAACCAAGCACTTCTCAAATGTCTGCTTGGGCTCTCATTCTTCCTAACAGAAAGAACAGGGGGGGGGGGGGGGGGGGGGGGGGACATTAATATTCCAACCATTGTGAACAATACATGTATCCACATGTATGGGAAAGAAATGTTTGAAAAGATAAATCACTACAAAAAGTCAGAATAAACACAACCTTTATTGTATATTGTAGTATTAGAGTTGAACAGTGGAGTAAAAAAATTGTTAACGTGGAATGCACTACACAAAAAAAATTCAATCATGAAAATACAGTAAAAATTCAAAACTAACATCTCATAAAAATTCTTAATGTCATAATAACATCTGAATATAGAGGACTTATTTGTAACGTAATAGTTTTGGTCCCTCTGGTTATTTTAATCGCTCGTGCACCCTACCCCTTCTCCTGCAAAATGCTTTAAATTTAAATGAACACTCCTTCAAAATGCTTTAAACTGAAATGAACACAATTTTTATGGAACTGAACACAATGCCCATATTTACTTCTGGTGTCAGAATGGTTGTCACAGTATAAACTGGCAAAAATTAACCCTTTTACTTAACTTTTAACCGGTTGGGTATTTTCAAGATATTTTTCATCAAATCTAGTCGTGGCTGCTGTTAAGCAGCCATGACTAGATTTGATGAAAAATTTCATCAAAATTTAACTTGAGAAATCATTGGTGAAAATATTCATTCATTTTACAAGAGTAAAATTCGATTAAATTTTCCAAAATTATACTTATATCAGTGGCAAGAGAAATCTGTTCTGGGCAGGAATATCCAAAAGCAGCATTCAAGGTTTTAAAGGGTATATATTGCCACCCTTATGCACATGTACAAAAATTACCTTTCTTTATTTCAATTTTTGCCTCTGAAACATACCTTCTGACCTTACACTGAAACGAGCTCATTGAGCCACTTCTAATGATGACGAAGAAGTGTTTTAGAGAAGCGTCAACTTCTATTCTTGTGTTTTTAGAAGTGTTAAATTCTAATTCTTGTTGTGTAAAGAGTTAAACTCTTGTAGGGCAACTTCTAAAATAAAACATTTTCCTGACTTTACTTTCAACGATAATGCTATTTACCACATAATCACCATCAAATAGTTCAAACAAAAATATCATTCAAAACATCTAATAAATGAGTGACATCAGACGTTAATATCAACGTCATAACATTCTGAGTGCGTTGGTTTCGGAAGTAGGATTATATTAAACCTCTCTTATGTTTCATTAACTGTTCACGTAATATGAATGGTAGATGATATTTTGAAAAAAAACATTTCTGAAACTTGTCTCAAACACATGTCACTTGATTGGAACAATCTTGATGATCTCGTACCAATGAGGAGCCACAAACTATTGTTTCTGATGCAATAATTGACAAATAATCAAATTTCATTGTTAATTTTTGTGAGCAGCTTTGGTTGCATTTAGCTATTACATTAGGTAAATGGTTAAATTACACATTACATGATGAAAAGAATCTCAAATTTGTCACGATTTGACAAGAAATTTCAGAACATCAAGGTAAACTTTGGCTCAAGTCAATTTCAGTGAATTCAGTTCAGAAAATTTCATATCAAATCCTGAATCATTAGAGATCCTCTGACTCTCACATGTCAAAAGTGTATATAAAGGATGACTCAATTTGAGTGAAAAATGAAACGATACGGATAGCTCAACATTTTGTCAAAAAACAATTGGTTGAATGTACCATCAGTCGAAATAAAAGTTTGTCAAAAAGACAGTTCAGAAGTGTCTATTTTACTTAATGTCGTTTTGACTAACATGTCTTCATCGAATAGAAAGTTAGTCAAAATGAACACTTCATCGAATGCACATTTGGTTGAATGGATTGTTAGTGAAAACAACAGTTCATCGAAATTAATTTGCAATTTATGCAATTTCATTGACTGTACACTTTCAGTAGCAAAAAGTTATGTTCCAATAAGATTAAAATCCTCCTCCTCTGGTTGGACGAGAGCTCGCTTAGTATATTCTATGTTTACGGCTCAAGTGGCAAATGTTACCATCTGATGTCACAATGTGAAAATATGTCAAATGACGTCGCATGGTTTGTAATTGCTGCATCAACGGAGTGATTAGCAAGCCGCTCTTAAATTTTCTGGATTTTTCACACGTGCAGCAAACGGTGTTCCGGATGAAGTGTTTTTTAAACTACAAAATGATTTATGATTTGAAGTAAGATGGAATGAGTTTATCTGGTTTTTTGATTATTTAGCCAGTGCCGTCATGGATACACAAGAGGTTTATTTACTAAACCTGCGATCGTAAAAAGTTGCCTTGCAGAAGGCAACTTTTAACGATCACAGGTTTAGTAAATAAACCTCTCATGTTTCACAAAGTATGTTTTGAGCTATGGGTAGTATTTTATTGGAACATATACATTATTGTGACGAGTTGATGCTAACATGGTCTGAGGTTTGCGGTTCGTAGCGTATGTTGGGCATAGGCTCCGAGCCGCAAACCCCAGACTATGTTACCGTCAACTCATCACAATAACTTATAATATGTCAAAAGAAAAATTATCCTCTACACTATTTGTAATGACGATGAATCATGTTCAAAATGGCTAATTCACACTTTTCCAGTTGGGAGAAGTCAACACAAACCTCTGTAATCACCAGAATGTAAATATTGTGATAAATTGACGGTAACTTGATCTGAGGTTTGTGGCACCGAGTTTACGTTTAACCGAGAGGCAAAGCGTCGGGGACTGAACATATAACGTATACGTTCCAATAAGACACTACCCATAGCCCAAAACCTACATTGTGAAACACGAAAGGCTTATTTACTAAACTTGTGATCCTTAAAGTTGTCTTCTGCAAGGCAACTTTTAATGATCACAGGTTTAGTAATTAAACCTCTTGTGTACCCACTACGGCACTGGATAAATAATCAATAAACCAGATGAACTCATTCCATCTATATTTCGCGTGGTGACGTCAGACGGTAACATTTGCTACTGGAGCCGTAACATAAAAGAAACTGTGCCAGCTCTCATCCAATCAGAGAGCGAGGATTTTACACTTATTGGAACATAAAACTATTATAGTTATTCCAACTGTATAATGCTTCTATGTTTTATATTTTCTTCTAAATTCTGCATGTGCTAGGATGATAATTTAAATAAAAAATTTAAAAAATCAAATATCTTATTTTTATTTGTAACAACACCCAAACACAAAATTGTGACGTAGTCTCTATAAAATCTCTATAAAATAAGTTAATGTCAAATGATGTGGGTGTGCAGCATGATAGAACTGTCTTCTGAGCTAGGCACATAGTTCACTTGTCTTCGACCAATGCCGACATTGCTTGTATGGTGTTAGTACATTGGGTAGCCTGACAGTTGCTCTCCACTACTCTGGCTTCGTCCACCCATAAAAGTGTCCAACACGAGGTGATCCTGGCTGACCAAAGTGTTGTTAAACACCAATAAATAAAGTGTTGTTAAACACCTATAAATAAATAAATAAATAATGTGGGAAAGAGGCGTGCTATGATCCAGTTACTAGGCAAGTTTATGTAAAGAAAGGAAGCCCATATTATTTATTAAAGGACGTGGTTGAATAGAAATTTTTGATAAGTTTTGTTGAGCAATTGCCAAAATTTTTTTTTTAATTTCATTTTGAATAATATTTAAAATGAAATTAAAAAACAATTTTCATCAAATGCTCAACAAAACTTTTCAAAAATTTCTAATCAACCACGTCCTTTTGACTTGCGTGTAAGTGTCCATTGGACCAAAAGTTCATTCGATGAAATGTCTCTTCGACCAAGTGTCTTTCGACAAAGTGTCATGTAGCCAATGATCAATTGTTAAAAAGATATTTATTTTGAAGTGATTTTATCAGGCAAGAGGTTAACAGAAATGTTGTTTTTTTAAATTTTTTTTTTTATATTTAGTAAATAAAATATTGTGTCTTACATATTCCACGAAAATTTGAAACTGAAAATTAAAAAGTCAACAAAAACCATCAACATTTTAGCTCTAAACGATAATTTGTTAATTTATTATTTTAATACAAATATTATTGTCTCAAGAAAATGGAGATTGTTATATACCATTAGAATCAGCTCTATAAACAGTTTCCAATGAAGGTTAAGAATCTGATATTTCTACAAAAGCTTGTTTAACTGGGAGAGTGCTAAACTATTTTTCAAAGGTAATTTGAGAATAAAGGAGTATTTGAGAATAAAGGCGCCTTTGTGTAGCAACATTTGTTTATAAATAATTTATTTGTTACCATTTATTGGAGAGTGCCCATTGGCACTCTCCAATAATACTGAACAAAACAATGTTATAGACACTTTATTTTGAACTACAGTGAACACAACATGCAATTTCATAAATTTTAAATCTACAAAAGTGGTGGTTTTTAGAACTTTTCAACAGAGCAATGATAGTAGTTTCTACCATAACATAACAGCCTTGTGTTTCATAATTCTTATTACCTATAAGAATTCAAATATGTATCTTTTTGCTGCGAACAGTTTCAACTGATTTTTCATCTCTATATATGGGGGTGCGGTGGCTCAGTAGGTAGAGGTGCAGGCTGAAAGCCAAGAGGTCCTCAGTTTGAATCCCACCTGCGGCAACCGCGTTGTATCCTTGGGCAAGACACTTTGCCCCCATTGGTCATGTGGGGGCATGGTGACGTTGTGCACCAAGGTGGTCTGCACGTCGATGGTGCACCTGTCTTCAACCAATGCTAACCCTGCTTGTGTGGAGTTAGTATGTTGGGGAGCTGACAGTTGCTTGGTTGTTCTCTCAGGGTACTCGGGCTTCCTCCACCCGAAAAACTGTTGAGGTCATGATTAGCCACTGTGCAGAAATATGTGACCTTAAACACAATAAATAAATAAATAATAAATAAATCTCTATATATTTATTTACTGGCCACACTGAGCGTCTCTTGCTCTATCATGACTGCAAAATAGGTATGAAGTCAAGATTGGTCAATCATTTGTACCTATTTATTTATTAGATATAATTTTCTTCCCAGTATTGCCCATTATCAAGCTCGCAGATATGACTTCAAACTCAGCTGATATGATGCCAATCTGGGCGGATATGAACAAAGTCAGATTTGTTCACATTGATGTATCATTACTACAGTACAAGTCAAAATAAGTTGTAGCATAACTGTAATAAACTAAGTAAACTGCTGCTCCTTTACTGATCAGATCAGAATCTGACATTTTCTGGAAAGCTCTCTGTGAAATTGATGTCAGCTTTTGGTCTTATCAGGGTAGGAAGAGAAAGATACATAGTTTATAGTGGTTATCCTACAACTTATTTTGACTTGTACTGTAGGTGCATCCAATTTATATTAATCGTTGAATGCAATCGTGAAAACTGGTGTTTTATAATGGACTGCTTTGAAGTGGAGTTTTTTATGACGAGGAATCAATGTCAGCAATGAGTGAGGATTGCATGGAAGAAGAGAAGAGAGTTTTTCAGGAAATTCAACGCAAACTGAGATTCAGAGTGGTGATCAGAAATTTGTCGAAGTCCAAGCCTGAAAATAAGCAGTCTGACATTTGCAGAATGAGTTTCCCAAAGAGTGAATATGATGATGCTATCCCACACAGTGGGCCAATTTATGCTCTGGGTACTTCTTTCTGTTTAGTTTTGAGACCCTGATTCAGATTAAGGTTTACAAAGGGTAAATTTAGGGATGCTACCCTGCTGTGCATGGTAGCATCACTAAATTCACTCTTGAAGGACCTCATTTTGCTGATGACAGTCTTCTTATTTTCTGGCTTGCTGAAGTGGCAGAAGAGAGAGTTCAGCTATCCAAATGTCACGGCCTCCCCAGTTGTGACCGATATGAAACGAACCAAGTAAAAACCTCTAAATGATTGTAGGTAGAATTTTTGCTATTGTGACCTCAGTATGCAGGATGTTAAGGAGTGTTTTTGATTCATTTTGAGAGCACTCGCACATAAAATTCTTGAACAAATATACGATCACAAAGACACAACTACAACTAACAAAAAGACCAACATTCCCAAAAGAATGTATTTAATGTCATTTGACTAGTGAGAATCAAGTAGTAGAGGGGCTGGTCGCATGAATGCAAAGTCTTTTTCAACCCATCCAGTATAAAATTGCTGTTGGTATGAGGGAATAGTATATCTATAGACATGACAATTGAGGGTGGATGCCAGATTCAGAAGTGGTGCAGCTTTTTGCTACAACAATTTTTTGATACCCCACCCACTGCTATCCAATGGTAAATATCGATGCTATGTTTAACCTTATAACAGGGGTACAAACTCTTGTTACACTAGTTGAAGAGAGAATGGTAAATCCCTTTGAAGTAGACACTGTTGCGAGTGAAGATGAAAAGCAACCTCTCATCAATATAGCAACATCTAGTGTAGCAACCACAGAAATAAGAAGTGATTTGTGTAATGCTTGTGAGATCGGTAGTAAAAGATTACAAAAATTAATTGAAAACAGATTGCAAAACAATAAGACTGATTTCATGTCTCCAATTCCAAGACAAACTATAAAAGCATTTGCACTGATGAATCAGCCAATGAAAGTTAGAACACATGAGAAAGTGGAGTCAATAAATATTGACAGACAAGTCTTCAGTAAGCTGACAGTTATAGGTCAAAGTTGAAACATAGATGTTAAGAACCTATTAACTTATGAACTTACACCAGTCCCTTTAGCACTGTTCAACTTGGATGGCAGTATAAGAAAAACTACCAAGTCTGCCACACTATCGTGGATAGAAGGCAATAAGGCTTTGAAGCAGCTACCCAGAGATGAGCATCCAGAGTTACTAGTTATTGACCTTATGATGCTCTTTAGAATGATATGTACAGAAAAGAATGAATGCAAAACATTTGGTGAGGTTTCCCAGAAAGTAGCATCAGTAATACTTGGAATGAAATTCAAGTACACTGCAGTAGTTGGTGATAATTATCTGGTAAAGTGCTGAGTTTTTTCTGACAACAAATCAAAGCTCATCATATACTGCTCTATTACATTTAATTGGATAATGCCTTATAGGCACTATCCAATTAAATGTCAGAGAGCAAGGTATTGTATAAAAAATCTGATTCATATCAGGGACAATAAAGGCTTCCTCAGGCAGAAGTTAGCTACAGACAGTTATTGCCTGTCACTTTTAGTAAAGCCCAAATATGGGCTTCTAGCACTCTACCAGTTATCAGAATAAGGAGTCAATCAAGTCAGGAGAGAGGGCAAGACGAGGACAAGTGCAGATGCAAGAGATACGGAATCCAACAGCAGAAACACCAATGCCTAGACAAACAGTAAAATAACTGTCGAATCCCGTTAACAAGATAAATTTGGCGGACTTTGTGTTAAGTGAATTGGTAAGAAAGTTTGAAAAAGATCTGGATGATGAAATGATTGTGTATCTTGCTGGTGGTTTCAGGGACCCGTGCAAAGCTGTAAAAATACAGAGAAATTCAACTGAAAGGATAGAATGTCTAGAGTCTGACCAAGAAGAGGCTGATTCGAGAATGTTCTTGCACATTGAATTTGCGGTGAGAGAGCTGAATGTAAAAAGTGTAGTGCTATGGAGTATTGACTCTGATGTTGCCGCTATGTGTCCAAGAATATCATTACTTTTTGAAATCAAGATGTTCTTTAAGACTGGTGCTCGACAGTCAAAACGGTTCATCCCAATGCATGAAGCTGCATCCGAGTTAGAAGAAAACCTTTCAATGTCTCTTCCAGTTATACATGCATTAAGCGGTTGTGACTCAACAAGTGCCTTTTACGACATAGGAAAGAAATGCTGGAGCATGTCGATAATGAAAAACCCCACATTACTGAAAGGAATAATGGAACTTGGTGAAAATCCTATAGATGTTTCGGGTACAGCCAAATCAGCTGTGACCCAAATAGTGTCCTACTTGTACTGTGGAAAATCTGCAGAAAATGTTGATGAGGTTAGATACCAGTTGTTCTCAAAGAAAGGGTTCTCTAGTGAAAAACTTCCACCAACAGCTGATGCTCTACACAAGCACATCAGAAGGGTAAACTACCAGTCTTTTATCTGGAAATCAGCAACCAAACAGTACTTGGACCTACCATCACCATTAGAGGCTGGTTGGAGCTATGACGAAGATGGACATATCGTTCCAGTTAAAATGAATCAACAGCCGACACCTGCAACACTTCTGGACTTCACTAGGTGTTCTTGTAAAAGTGATTGTCTATCAAGGCGGTGCAAATGTAAAAAAGAAGACTTATTTTGTAGTGATGCATGTGCATGCGACACAGAAATTTGTGAAAATAGATTGGAATGTGCTTGTTCTGACAGTGAGGAAGATGACGACTGAGATATACGTGTTTGTTTTTAGCTGTAATGAGTACCCATGCGATTGATGATGATGATGATGTTGATGATGATTTTACAGAGTTGTTTTATATTCAGCGGTTTCAATGAATGAATGTATCACCATTTGGGGAAAAAGTATTCTTTGTATGCAATTGGTCAAACATATTGTTAAATTTAAACTCAGAGTTATAGCCCCTGTTAAAAAATTCTGCACCACTCTCAGATCTGGCATCCACCCTAAATCAAAGCCACATGATGTATACTATTCAAAAATATCATTGAAATTTTTATACTGGATGGGTTCAAAAAACATTCATTTTAGCGCCCTTTTTAAAACTGGCCCTCCTACTAAAGAACGTCACTCTAATTCAATAGAGTTTCCTTTGTATATGTAAACAGAGGCACTTTTTGAGGAAAAATTTCATCACCCATTTGTTTACAATATCACATGAGATTTAAAAAAAAATCCAGATCTTCAGAATGAAAATGCTTGAAATGAAGATGTTATGCATCCAGTTCTAGTGTATCTCTTGTGGGACTGGACAATTCCATCTGTATCCTTGCCATCATGAGTAAACAATGGAGTAGGACAAGTGAAAAATCATATTCAGTCGCCAGTGGCCAGACGAGTGAAACATTACAGTACATTTACCAAGGCTTACATATTCTCATGAAATAAAATGTTCAAACTAAAAGAAATTTGTTGTTTTCTTATTTTAGGTATACCTAGAATGATATTATCATTCCATTTGAGTGGTGTCACATAAGCAGATTTCAATAATTTAAAAAATGTAAATAATACGAACATTAACCAAATGTAGAACTCTGGGACAAACTAAAAAAGTGTGCATGGATGCCCATGTGAGAAAAGGTGTATGTAAAAACAATAAAACTTGTATCTTCCTACTTCCTTGTATTTTCATCAAATTAAAATTGCCTGGGCATTTCTGAGTAAACAGTTGGTTCCCAAAGAATTTTTTATTCTCTCTATTTTTGTTGAATTTATGGCATTTTTTTCTCTCTAAAGCACATGAAAAATGTTTGCGAACCTGCCGAGCCAGCCCCAATTATCTAATTAACCCTTTACCCAACACACAGGCTATCAAAATTTATTAGGCCACACAAAGTGGATCTTCTGTGTCTCAGGCCATTATTTGTAATACTGCATGTGGGTGAGTGTTTTTTTATTTTATTTTTTATTTCTGTAATTATTTCTTTGCCATGAAAAGTTCATGTTCTTGGTTTATGTTTTAGGTCTCATAATCTATGGTTTAGCATGGGTGGTGGTGTATATCGTCCCTTGTGAGCAAGAAGGCTTTGGAATGCTGAAGCATTTGCAAAGGATTCTTGCACTCAAGGGACAAATTTATGAATTATTTTTTAACTTGGGTAAAATATCAGACATAAACCATTATTTAATTTTAAATTTTTTTAAGTTTATATTGATTATAAAAAGAGAGCATGCGGCAGACAAAATGACCAAGCTGGAAGGCCTGAGAAACAGATGTTTAATTTTTTTAGGCCTTATTCTGGTTTTGTTGTAAATTTTTCAAAAGTGTATTTTTTTCAACATCTTTATATTTGTAAATTATGTGGGTGGATGCGACTGATTCATTAGGTAAAGGGTTAACTGCTCTAGATTGGTTACCATGGAAGGTGTGACTAAAAAACAATCAATGTGTTCTTATCACAACAAATTGCTCAGTGCTTGATCAATAAGCATCATTTGCTTATTACTCGATGACGCTGCATCTCCTTCAACCATTAGTAACATCACCCAGAAAAATTTAGTTGATCGTGGGTTGTCTGCATTAACATTCTTCACTGAGTTCTGTATTATGAAAAATGCTGGTAGAAATTAGTTTGATTAGTCCTTATTAACTGGTAGAGTGCTAAATTATTTTTGGCCATCCGCATTAGCCCACGTCTCTTTGCCTTGTTACAATTTATGGGAGAGTGCCAGTTGGCACTCTCCCATAAATTGTAACAAGGCAAATCCTCTCAGATTAAATTATTTTAATTCAAAAATAATATGAAGCACATCCACAGAATATGAAGCCATTAAGTTGCGGCACCTGCACTTTAGAATAAAGCCCAAATATGGGCTTCCAGCACTCTACCAGTTAAGAAAGTTAAGAAAGCATCTTCTGGAATATCATGAAGAAACACAGTTATCTGAATTTCCTGCCCATGAAAAGGGGCCTACAACTCTGAAGAAACATGTGATGACATGGGAACTGGACTTTAATTGCGAGGCATGTCGCCTCCCCAATCTTAACATGGGCCAATTACTGCCTGTAGAGGACACATGTATAAGTGTTGGTAATTTTGATTACATGTGCAACAAATGTCAAAAAACTTTATTCATATCTCTTCTAACTATAACAAACCACCCATCCATATAAGCAGGGGTAGCGGACATAATAGTATATAACATGATATTCAAACTTGTTGTGGTGTATTAACAGCCCTCCAAGAATGATTAACAGCCGCCAGGCCTGCCCATCCCCTCAGTCTGTTTATCATTCTTGTTGGGCCTTGAATGTGCCTTAACATCTTTGAGAATCATGTTATTGTTATAATATTAGGCAAAGTGTATATTTTCTCTTGATTACCAAATGCTCTTGGCATTTTGCGGTTTGTACAGTACAGTCGCGGTGGACTGGTCATAATTCACACATGGGCAGTAATGTCCATGCATGCATTTACAAAGGAATAAAAATCCTCATAAACAAAATTTTCATTAAAGAAGCACCAGTTGTACCCAGTGCTTCATTAATTAAATTTTTGATGAATACTCCTACATTTATTGTTTGGAATCTAATATTATTGCGTCTGTTGAAATATTACCTATCCGTGTAAAGTTACCAGTCCAGGGCAGCCATACTGTATTCATAAATGCTTCCATCTGACATTTATTATAACTTATTATTAATATCTGGTGATTTTGTATTGAGGTGTTATCTGTTCTGAGTAGTGGAAATAATAGTAAATATGATGATTTTCAAACACGTTTTGGTGCAATAACAGTTCTCCAAGAATGATGAACAGCCCTCGGTCCTACTAAGGCTGTTAATCATTCTTGTTGGGCTGTGAATACGCCATAATGCCTTTTAACCCTTTAACCAACGTAACGGCCAAAACCGTCCAGCGCTATTCTCAAAAATCGCCAATTAATTTTCAAAATTTTTTCATTTTTTGTCTCAAAAACATAGGTTATGACCCCTCGTTGGAACGAGCTCGACGAGCTCGTTCCAACGAGGGGTCATAACCTATGTTTTTGAGACAAAAAATGAAAAAATTTAGTTATTCAAGAATTTTTTTTGCAAGTGTCGTCTGCTTTTCATGTTAAGTAAAGGGTTAAAATCATGTTATTGTTTTGTATTAAATAAAAAAGACAAAATTAAAAAAAATTTTTTCTTTGTTCCCCTAAGATTTGATTGTTTTTCACATAGTTACACCTTCTATTGTCACCAAACTCTTTAGCAGTTAATTGGATAATCAGGGCTGGCTTACAAAAACTTAGTGTGTTTTCAAGGGAAATATATTCAACAAACACAGATATTCAAAAAATTCTTTTGAGGACCAATTCATTAATCCAAAGTGCCCATATAGTTTTATGAAAATGCAACAATGAATTAGAAAGATACAATGTTTTATTGTTTTCACAATCACCATTTCTAGCATCAGCATACACTCTTTGGTGTTTCCCCAGAACACTATGCTATGATTTCTAAATTTATTTCCAGGCCAAGTTATCAGTTGTCTTGTAGGGTGGGTCCAATTATAGAGTCAATTATCTTGTAGGATAAGTGGAGTTTTGAAAACAAATGACCAGCCATCCTGTTACATAAATTATTCTCTGCCTGTGACTCTAATGATCACAGTTATTCTACTGACCAATAGACAGATAGACCAAGTGACATAGGCTGGCCGACCAACCAACTGACCGAAACAAACAGTTAAATGCACAAATGATACATTCAGAGCACAACAAAAATGGTGCAACTATTCAAAAAATACTTGACAGACAGACAGACAACTGACTAGACAGACAGACAGACAGACAGACAGACAGACAGACAGACAGACAGACAATGTTAAATGCACATATCCATACAGCGTTAAATGGTGCCTATATTAAAAAAAAATAATGGACACACTGAAAAAAAACACAATTGTGATTAACTACATATGTTGGTTATCAAAATACAATATTTGAGAGCAAAATATTACCAGTAAAAGACAGTGTTAAATGGTGCCTATATTAAAAAAAAATAATCGACACACTGAAAAAAACATAATTGTGATTAACTACATATATATGTTGCTTATCAAAATAAAATATTTGAGAGCAAAGTATTACCAGTAAAATATACTAAAAAAGATTTCAAAACCATTCCAGCTTCAATTCACAGAATTCAGTATGGAAGGCTCAAATAGTTTATCTTTGGTACCAACTCTACCTGCAAAGCAAATTTCTTACCCAAAAGCATCCAATCTTAGTATCAAACAAATAACAAATATAACCAATCCTAAAGTTATCTGGGAGTGCAGTGGTTCAGTGGTTATGGATTTGGACTTCAAACTGAAAGGTCCAGAGGTTAATCCCCATCAGTGGCATCTGCATTGTATTCTTGGGCATGGCACTTAATTCTGATTTCCCACGTGGGTACTGTGTACTGAGGTGTACTGCATGTCAATGGTGTACTTGCCTTCAACCAATGCTAACCCTGTTTGTACAAAGTTGGTACACTGAGGAGTCTGACATTACTTGCTGATACTCAGTGGTTCTCTCCAGGTACTCCAGCTTCCTCCACCCCTAACACTGTTCGACATGAGGTGACCTTGGCTGTAAAAATAGTCATTATACTCCAATCAATAAATAAATAAATAAGGTTATCTGTGGCGCCTGATGACAACCACTTCAACAAATGCTTCTGAAGACAAAATCTCCTGATGTAATACCCTCAGAACAAATTATCTCAACTCTTGCATGTTTTAAAAGTATTGCAGAAATGGAAAAAAGTAAATACACTGATGTCAAGGAGAGAAGCATTACCTATTTACTCCTGTAACTAGAGATGGGTGCTATTGGTATTTTTAGTTCAGTATCATTATTTTTATGGGGTATATTGCAGTATCGATTTGGTGTTCGGTATCGGACTTGAACGAGATTTTCTGATAGAACCAAAAGGGAATTCACACATGTGCCACTGCTACAAATGACATTGTCAATGAGCTCAACACTGACATTTCTGTACCAACACAAATCATATCTACAGTAATTCTGTGACTTATTCCAAACAAATCTTAACCTCTAAAGACCTATTTCAGCCTTTTGCAATCTCAGAGCATGTGCCCCTAGCATGCCATCATTTGGAGGCCCTGCAGATAATAGACAAATCCCCTGGACAGTGGTTTCTAGTCAAGTCTTGGCTGCCTTAACAGGCAGCCAAGACTTGACTAGACATCACTGTACAGGTTGTAGTTTAGTCAAAATTCATACCCATTGCCCAGGCGCTTAAGGATTAACCGAATTGAAAAAAAAATCAATCACTTCTTTCATGAAAATAAACTCTTCAACTACTCTCAAGCCTCTACAAGGCCTTATAAATAGTGAATGTAGGATAATTTGAAAATATAGATGGTTTTGGTATTTAATGATTGGTTTGGTTTGTTTTTTTGGTATCCCCATGATATCAGTGTCAGGAGGGTTTTTCGGTATATTGCCCATCTCTACCTGTAACCACATAGAGAATAAGAATTACCCTTTCTTATAGTAGAACTATTTGTTGCAAAACAAGCTATTAATTAAAAATAGAATATGTTTTCATTTTTGGAAATCATTATAAACAAGACTAACAGTGACCGCACGGCAGCCACGGATGACCCCGAACTATGACCTTGATCTGTGACCTTGATTTCTATTGAACCAAAAAAAAATGAAAAATTTGAGCCGTCACATCATCTCCAATAAGCAACATGTATGCCAAGTTTCAACAAAATCCAACAAAGCATCTCAGAGTTATGGAGCAGACACAAAAACAAAAATCTTCCTGATGGACAGATATGACAAATGATAAATGCTATATGCGCTGGAAAATTGTTAACGGTGCACAACTTTTCACAATTCATTCCAATGAGGGAATCATAAGCTGAGTTTGAAGGCTTACTGAGAATAGTACTGGCTGATTTTGACCATTATATAATATTATATATAATTAAAATTGGGTAAAGAGTTGATATAGATGAGATTAACACCAAGGCTGTACAGTGGTTAGTTACTCAGTAACAAACATTTTTTTAACCCTTAAGGCCCCATATAGCCCCAAACCGCCACTTTTATATTGCATTGAAGCAGGTGCTCCCTTGTGTAATCTTTTTTTTTACTCTTGTGTGTAGACTGAATTTTCCCTGGCAGTGGTTCTACATCACTGCTGTCTGCCTGTATAGGCAGCCAGCAGTGATGTAGAACCACTGCCAAGTCATCAATAACTATGTAAGCAGAAAAAGGCCATAAATACTTTAAAATTAATCTGAGGACTTAAGGGTTAACTAGAAAGTGTAACTAACAGTGTGCAATGGACAGGGTTAGTCAAACTTTTTGGTTATAAAAAAATGTACAGGGCCTAAAAAGGTTAAAAAATCTGTTTGTCAGGCCCTCCTGCATGGTTCTTTTAGCTGTCGCCTACTCTTATTTATAACCAATGCAAATGTAAAAAAAAAAAAAAAATTAAATGGTTTATGTCTGATATTTTACCCAATTTAATAAAACTGATAAATTAGTCCCTTGAATGCAACAAAGCCTTCTTGCACCCAAGGGACAAAATTTACCTCCACTCATGTTATTCAGAAGATTACGAGGCCTAAAACATAAAACAAACCAAGAACATGAACTTTTGATGGCAAAGAAATAATTACAAACATAAAAAATAAAACAAAAAAACTCTCGCCCACATACAATTTTACAAAACAATGGCCCGAGAAACAGAAGATCTACTTTGTGGGGCCTAATGGCCATATCACACACTGCATGAAAATCTATACTCAATAAGTCGAATAATAACAGAGATAATGTTATTTATAACCAGAAAGAAAAGGGGGAATAACCTTGTGCATTGCACACAGTTAGTTGGTAAACTAACATACACTGATGAACCATAGGCATTGCACAGGATTAGTTGATACGCTGCCAGAATATACACCACATGACAATATATTTTGACTAAAGCTGTAAAAATGGACAGGGTTAGTTGGTCACATGTTACAAAGGGTGCTGAATGCTAAGAACTGATGGAAATACTAATACTGGATTGTGTTTTTAAAGTGAGTTCAAAAAATGAAAACATTTTCTTAGATTAGAATCCTCCCCACCTCAAATCCAGAATCCTGGACCTGCCACTGGCAATGAGTTGTTTTGAAATGATGCATTGGGTATCAGAACATCTGAATGGTACAAACTGAAATATGTATTGCTTGAATAATGAATTTACATTCAGAACTTGATCTGTTAATAAGACTACAAAAATATATGTAATATTATTAATAACACACATTAGATTTAGAGATCAAAAAAAAATATTTTACAAACAAAACACAATTCAAAACAAGACAGTCAACTACAGCACTGCAGTCTTGGGAAATGTTACAATTTAATTACATTATAAAGTTCCATAATAATTTACTTAAGTAATGAAAGTTATGAATATTCTCGGATGCATGGACGCACGGATGCATATAATCCAGTGTACCCCCCCCCCCCCATTTTCTTTGAAAGTGTGGGTATAAAAATTAAAAAGAGTTCCAACAAAACCATATCATGTGATCTCTCTGTGGAACGAGCTCGAGCTCATTGAGCTCGTCTCACAGAGGGGTCACATGATTATGTTTTTATTAAATTTTTGGAAACATTTGAAAAAAAAATAAAATAACAAATTTTATTATCATTACATTGGATAAAGGGTTCTTTTTTGTTGTAACAACTAACCAGCATAGCTGTCATCAATGCTGTCATTCCGCAGTCGGGGAATGGGCTTATTTACGAGGAGGGTATTGTGAAACTGAACTCTGAAAAGTTGGTAGGTGAGCTTATTTTCAATTATGGGCTTATTCCCAGGTCAGTATGGTAATATCATCAAATTATCATTGGCATGAAATCTGGAATGCTTACAACTGAGCCTAAACCCTGAAGAGTTATCCATGCCTCATCTCTGTCAAAGCCAAGCAAGTAAAAAAAAATAGTGTACTTAATTTTCTAAGGATTCAAGGTCAAGGGAGCAGAAAAGGCCATTGCAGATGGCCAAGGCTAGTGATTTAGGAAAGTGTATGCTATTTTCATGTCAATGTATTTTATACAAATAATATTTATACAAATAATATTGGGCCTAAGAAAGTTAAGAATCTGTTTCTCAGGCCCTCCCACATGGTCATTTTGACAGCCGCATGCTCTCTTTTTTTATAACCAGTCTACACTAGTTTTGTAAACATCCAGTTTTCTATTTTCAGCAGAAAATTACACAAAAATTATATGGATATTATTTTTCAAAAAAGGTGCATAAATATAACTGAACACAAATGTATTTAATAAATGGATGAAAAAATTTGTTTTTTGTTTCTTTGGCCTAATGGCTGGGGCCAATAGGAGCCAGGCCTTAGAATTGGGCATGTGCAACAACTCTTGAAATCACCGCATTTATAAAGGGTTGATTGGATATGTTGTTAACCACACACTTTGAGAGATCAATTTTTGCAGAGCACAATAACATGTCTTTTCAAGCAATGGGCAATAACCAATGCAATGTATATGTTTGAAACACCATCGTATTTTCAGGAAAGTAACATTATTGAATGTCTTTGTCAAAAATGTTAAACTGTACATATGATATACAAATAAAATATTTTAACTGGTACAGCGCTAAATTATTTTTCAAAGGTGATTTGTAACATAAGTATTTTTTTCAAAGATACCATGCTACAAGCAAGGGGAGCCTTAGTTTAGCAAGATTTTGTTCATCAATAATTGTTTTGTTGTTATTTGGCACTCTCCAATAAATTGTAACAAAACAATTGTATATGAACATTTCTTGCTGCACAAATGACAAGCTAATACTCACTGTGTAAATCCACCATAGTAGCTTTCAGCACTTTTCAGTAGAGCTGATAGTGGCTTCTAGCACTCTACTGGATAAGGTATGCAACTACAGTTAAAACTAGAAGTCCTGTCATGAAATGCGCACAAATAGCACGCCGATCTGTGCGTTAATCTACGCATTGGGACAATAGTAAGGCTGTCAAATTCTGTACATATGGCATGTGCACAAGCAATGTTTCAGCCAATGGACCTCCGGGTTACCCGGAGGTCCATTGGCAGAAACATTGCCTGTGTTTGCTATGAGTAACCAGGAGAACCTGCCTTGCTTTGGATGCCATTCGATGTGGCAATTGCGCGCAATTCCTGCGCGCCATTAAGCCTAGATAAGCGCACAGTTCATGACAGGACTTCTAGTTTAATCTGTAGGGACCTGTAAAGGTTCAAACTTTAATTGGATTTGATTCAAAGTCAGTCCTTTGATTCGATTCGATTTGAGTTGCACTGATTCGGAAAATTTCAAATCATCGAGATGTTCTCAAAATCCTACCAAGTGTCTCCTCTTGAACTCTTCTTCTATCATCAGGTCTCCTGTACAAGGAGATTCCTCTTCCAAAACTATTCTATTTTGGAACATTCCATTTTATGACTGCTTTGCGTACGAGTCACTATTGCATGCAATTATTTATTTATTGGTGTTAAAGGTCGTGTATTTCTACACAATAGCTAATCATGACCACAGCATGGATATAAAGTCAAATCCAGCCAATTGTTGACACCTATGTTCAGGCCTGAAAATAAGCAGTCTGGCATTTGCAGAATGAGGTCCTCAGTGGGTGAATTTGATGATGCTATCTCATGCTGTGGGCCAATTTATCCTCTGGGTACCTCTTTCTGTTTAGTTTTGAGACCCTGATTCAGATTGAGGTTCACAAAGGGTACATTTAGTGATGATACCCTGCTATGCAGGGTAGCATCAGTAAATTCACCCTCTGGGGACCTCATTTTGCAGATGACAGTCTTGTTTATTTTCTGGCTTGCCTATGTTGCACATTTTAGAGGATTTCCAACCCAGACATTGGTTACCTGGTCCTATTTTACCAGTAAAACAGAGATTGTTTAACACAGAAAACAAGCACTGCTTCACTCCCCGGGGTTCCCATGGGGAGTTGCATACAATACTTGACAGGAAAAAGACAATATTTACAATGGTAAAAAGGTGCAATGTCTTTAACTTGAAGAGCAGTGACATTATATTTGATTCGGGATTTGATTAGACCCAATATTTGAGATCTGCAGGGCTCTATAGATAACACTATTACATATCTTTGCCAGTAACATTACACTGTCATTAATATGACTCAACATCATCAATATGAAAAAAATTACTTTCTTGGTGATACAAACTGCAATACACGTGATTCAGAACAGTGATCACCAAAGCAAACAATAAATTTTGAGAGATCACAAGCTGGATCAGGTCGAAATTTTCTCTTTGCCTTTATGATCAAATTATAGTAATTACTCCCGAGCAAAACACATGGTTATTACTTACATGTTTATACTTCTTTTCCAGTTCAGCTGAGGTAAACCATATTTAACAAGGACTTGGCCACACCAAGTGCAAACCCTCACCGATGCATACCGCCTCACCACATACATAATTTTGTTGAAATCCATCAACTCACTGCTGAGATATGGATCCACACAGGTGGACAGATGGACAGATTTACAGACAGATGGACAGATGCAGGTAACCCAGCATACCCCAATCTCTCAGAGAGTGAGGGAATAAAAATGAGCAGCTGTGTTAACCCTTTATCTAACACGAAAAGCAGACGACACTTAAATAAAATTCTGAAGCACTAATTTTTTTTATTTTTTGCATCAAAAACATAGTTTATGACCCCCCATTTGAACAAACTTATTGGGCTCATTCCAATGAGGGGTCATAAAATATGTTTTTGTGACAAAAAATGAAGAGGTAATAAAAATTGAATGGAGAATTTTGTGAATAGTGCTGGGCGCTGGCCAGTCTGGGCCGGTACATTGGGTAAAGGGTTAATAATCACATGTCACATTAATCCTAGAGGTATGGTTTACTGTGCGCCTACATTTTTTCAAATTTGAAGGCCTACAGGGCACAATAACCACTAATCTCTACACTGCTGGATAATATGCAAAAAATGGTGCCTTGAAATAACACTGAGGGTGATTGTTTAGGTTAAAAATACAACATAAACTAAATTCCTAATCCCGCATATTTTCATAGTCTGACTTGACAACTTTTCGGGACCAATTCAACTCAAAGGTCGCACATTGTATCCAGTAGGTTGTGCATTGCATCCTCAAAGGTTACATATAACACCCATCTCCACAACATTTCTGCAAAAATAAATAGCAACAACTAACATGCGTTCTTGCGAAAGCAAGATTATTTTTAGTTGGTGCTATTTATTTTTGAAGTAATTCTATAATGACGGAAACAGCATGGTTGGCATAGTTAACCCTTTACCTAACATGAAAAGCAGACGACACTTGCAAAAAAAATTCTTGAATAACTAATTTTTTTCATTTTTTGTCTCAAAAACATAGGTTATGACCCCTCATTGGAACGAGCTCGACGGGCTCGTTCCAATGAGGGGTCATAACCTATGTTTTTGAGACAAAAAATGAAAAAATAATGAAAATTCATTGGCGATTTTTAAGAATAGCGCTGGCCGGTTTTGGCCGTTACGTTGGGTAAAGGGTTAAAACAGAGAAAGTGGAAAAGCATCAAAACACTTTTGTCCTATTGGTTACCATAATGTTATATAGCATAACCTGCTGACAGATTATGATTCAAGATCTTTATTTCCATGCCTGATAATGGCAAAGTTCAACCTAGTTAGCCCTTATCATTTTGTCATGGCCAATAAAATGAATCAGATAGATGTGTTATATATTGAACTGACAGGTGTGAAATGAAAGACACCAAACATGAAAATGAACGAACAAAAATTAGCAGATATGCAGTCTTGCAATCAAGTCTCATCTTTATAAAATCTTTTGGAATCAATTTTGGTTACTCTACATTTCTTTTATGGAATAAAAAGAGAGTAATCACTTGACTGGACTGGTTACGTGAAATAATTCATGAGAGGTGAGGGACGATGTACAAACACAAGTGCGCGAATAAGCACGAGTGTTTTACAATATAGTCCCTCGCCTCGAATGAATTATTTCATGTAACCAGTCCAGTCAAGCAATTACTCTGTTTATTACTTTTCATTATTAATGATAATTCTATTATTTAACCCTTTACCTAACATAATAGCCAGCGCTATTCTCAAAAATCGCCAATTAATTTTCATTATAGCTTGTTGTTCCAATGAGGGGTCATAGGCTATGTTTTTGAGACAAAAAATGAAAATAATAGTTATTCAAGAATTTTTTTTGCAAGTGTCATCTGTTTTTCATGTTAGGTAAAGGGTTAAAAAAAAAACAAAACAATGAAGTCCCCATTACACTCACTGGAAAGCGTCTTCGTTTGCGTGCACTGATACATGACCCAACTGTTGATTTCATAATTCACTTGTGAAGTTATCGTTTATAATCAAACCCGGAAATCCCAGTAAATCACACTTTGGAAAGTAATAAATATAGACTCACAGAGAAGATAAAAACACAGGGCGAACCATGACAAAAATCCAATTTCCTGCCTAGTTCACCAAAATGTAGAGTTAGGTGGGATTCTACATATACCAAGTAGTATCAGTATCATTCCGATTTACCATACCAAGGGGAATCGCAAATTCATAAAACTTCAGTATGGAAAAATATTCCCTCCTTTTTCTGAAAATAGATTGGACAACAGAACATTCACCAAAACTGGATGACAAGAAGAATGTGTTTAACTGCTTGCATGCTGCTGGTGGATATTCCTGCCCAGGGCAGGAAATATTTTGCCACTAAAATAAATAAAATTTGAGCATATCCAACAAAACATTTCCTCCTACAAATTGTATTGACTTTTTTACTAGTGATTTCTCAAGTAAAAGTTTCATGATTTTTTTCATCAAATCTAATCACGGCTGCTTCATTTGATAAAAAATATTTTTCAAATATTCAATAGTTAAGAGTTACATTACTACTTGTTTGTAATGTAGACAGAAAAACATGTACATGTTCATCGTCCAAACAAGGTAATGTGATGAAGTTAAAGAATCATATACAATACAACCATCAGCTGATAGGACAATACACAGAGGTTATTACCACCATGTGGGTTTCTGAGATAGTGTATTAAGTCTCGATCTTGCCTCTGAGCCAAAGATTGACTGGTTCTAATGAATTCATCGATATATGCCCAGAGCAAAGGTTTCGACCCCATCTCGGAAACCCACATGGTGGAAATAACCAATTTATCTTACAATACCCCTCTTTTTCTTGACTTCTTTGCATATATTTTGACAATCATTCAGTATCTATAAACTAATTTTTTATGAATGAAGATTGTGACATCATAGTACTACGTTCTTGAGCTGAGTATGTCGTAATCCCCATTCATTGTTCTACTTGTACTACATGTATAACTGCCAAAGTTTATAGTAGTGTTTCAGCTGTCTCTTTCTTTATTTTTTCTTTCAGATTTAACTGGTAGAGTGCTAAATTATTTTTGGTCCTTAAAATTTGTTTGTGCATCTTTGCCTTGTAAGTTGTAACAATTTATGGGAGAGTGCCAGTGGGCACTCTCCCATAAACTGTAACAAGGCAAATCCCAACAGATAAAATAATATCATTTCAAAGACAATATGAAGCACATCCACAGAATATGAAGCCTTTAAACTGCGGTACCGGCACTTCAGAATAAAGCCCAAATATGGGCTTCCAGCACTCTACCAGTTAATGCATGGTAGGCCTATATAAAAATATCATCATGGCAAAAAATAAGATAATCTAATTTATTTTGCTGAGTTGGTGATTTATTTATCATTTAATTACTTTTATCAAATCAGAGGCCTCCACATGTGTAATCAGTTTTTGATAAGTGCAGGTAAAAATGTTTTCTTTCTGAATCGAATGATCGCACATGCAGATGTTTTTACTTGTACTGGAGCAAATACATCCTTCTTGTAAGATAAAATAAAGTAGAGTACTTGACAGCATACTGTAAAATATCCTTCAGTATTGTGTCTGTACCAAATACCATACCAATACCAGGGTAAATCGCAAAAAGAAATACAGATATCAATCCTGAAATTTCAATATTACCCAGCTCAAAGTTGCCCCAAAGTTAAGTAATATGATAGTTATTCTTCAGTGCAGAGACTCACAGTGTATAACCTGATTGTGGTGAGTGGATAAACTATTTAAGTAACAAACACATGTAAATATTATCAAGCAATGACCCTTCGTTGTCAGATCATATCTGAACACATAAAACACACTAATTTCAAAAGCTGAGCAGTTAGGCTTATAAAAAAAAAAAATCTTGTTTCTCAGGCAATTTTTCTTCAAATTTTAGGATGAAGGAGGGAGGCTTTTTTATTTTTATTTACAAAACAGTTCTGAAAATAGTTGGAATCAGAAATTAAACTACTTACACTTACACTATTATGTGGAAAACCAATGTTCTCAGCAGTGAAAATTTCCATAATGTAGTTGAAAATTTAACCAACTATTTATCTTGTTTGACAGAGTGCTGTGAGCTCTGTCAAACAAGGTATAGTTGGTTAAATATTTGTCCCACGAGTGCAAAACAGTATCAAAGAAGAGATTTCCAGGTGAAGAAAGGGTGATGAGGTAGAATTTTTATGACGTCGGAGGTGCCTGAGAAACATTTTTTTTTTTTACAGCCTTAAGAGGACAGAAATGTGGATTCTGTTTTTCCGTTGCATGGCCCATTGAAAAGCAAGGCCTACACAGGTACCTTGATGATTGGAAATGGCAATAAACTGATATTCCATGGCTTTGAGGACTGTTCCAGAATCTCACAAAACTACACGAAACAGTTAATGACTATTCATGAGATTGATACATTTTACAGACCTGACCAAAATTCTGTTCATCTGCTCTCTCTCTCTGTTTGTAATGGGGGTTTAGTGCAAGTTTTGGGTTTTTTTTCAGAACATGTGATGCCCTTGGGTTGAACTTCTTTCTTAACAGTCCACGGTTTCACATATCACGCTTTGCCCTAACTACAGATAGGGGGAAACCGTCATCAAATTCATTTTTGTGACGTCATGCCTGGTGTACAAGAGCCTTTAATTTCATAAGCAATTGGGTTATTTTTTTTCTACCTTCTGTATTTTTAAAGAAACTGTGTTTCAATGATTTTTACTTCTGCTGTATCCAATAGAAAATTTGTACTCTCTGACATAACTGAATAAAACAAAGAAGAGAAAAAAATAAAATAAAAAATTTTGTTCATCATGGCCTCAACCTCGGTGAACAAAACTTGGCCGGGTCCAGATAATCATGTTTCAACTGAATATAAGTCATTAACCATTTTTTATATGACAGAACTGACAAGACATTGGGATTAATGTGAACCATCTGTTCCCAACCGCCTCTTTGATAGGACAGAAATTTATAACTGGCTTAAGTGTTCTAGGACATGTTAACCTAACCTAGATATTTTTATCATATACTGATTTCTGTTCCAACACCTTTTGATAATGCTCTCTCTATTATTTCTTCATCACACAAAATAAACTCACACTTCCTCCTGTTTATCCATCTACTCTGCACAATTTGAAGATAGCAGCACCAATATTGTTTCCTTATCGGCAAAGTTTAGTTCTTTTCCATGAAAACCAGAGTGTTCATTGGGAAACAGAATTAATTTAACCCTTTACCTAACGTAACGGCCAAAACCGGCCAGCGCTATTCTCAAAAATCGCCAATTAATTTTCATTATTTTATTTCATTTTTTGTCTCAAAAACATAGGTTATGACCCCTCGTTGGAACGAGCTCGTCGAGCTCGTTCCAACGAGGGGTCATAACCAATGTTTTTGAGACAAAACATGAAAAAAATTAGTTATTCAAGAATTATTTTTGCAAGTGTCGTCTGCTTTTCAGGTTAGGTAAAGGGTTAACTCCAACTTTTGTTGTCTATTTTCTACAGAAACAAAGTCATAAAAATAATCCAATCTAGCTTTTTTAATCAACAATAGCTGAGAAACTACTTCGAAACTACTTTGACTTTCCACAACAACCTGTATTTTATCCTTCATCTGCAAAATACAAAATTAAAAAGCTCAATTCATTAATTCTTTACTTAGCATAACCAGAAGATGTTTGAAAAATTATTTTTCAACTTTCATCCTAAAAACAAAGCTTATGACTCTTTATCAAAACTAGAATTATCATCTGGAAACCATTGATTTTTTCATTTTTGCCACTTTTCAAGAGGCATAACTCTGGAACGGTAAATGTCATAATGGTGAAAATGAACTTGACTGGTATTTCATGGTAGGTTGTAATGTTGCAAAATTGTAAGGTCATACATCAATGTGAGTTAGAGTTATCATTCAGAGCCCATTGATTTTACCATTTTGCAACTTTTCAAGGGGCATATCTCTAGAACAGTAAATGCCAGAATGGTGAAAATCGAACTTGACCTGCATTCCATGGTAGGTAGTAACATTGCAAAATTATAAGGTCATATAAAAGCAACTGTTTTGGATGGACAGATAGACAAAGCAGCTACTATAGGCACCCCCAATTTTTTTTCAGGGAGCATAATAAATACAAGAGGCCCCAGGAGGCCTTAAGGTGCTCACCTGACATGGTAGTCTAAATATCAAACCAGGGACTTGACTTGAATAAGCTGCATACGTCCCTCCTAAGAAAAACATATACCAACTAGACGAAGCTATTGTGCCCACACAATACACAGGATTTTCCTTCTATTTTCATTTCCTGCACTTGCACATCCCAAAATTGAGATAAACGCATAAAAAACAGATTTTTTTTTATTTTTGTTCGGAAAATTTCTAAATTTCCAAACAGAATTTTTTCAGACTAAAATTTTTTCTTCTTCTCAAAATGGACCAAAACGCATAAAAAAACCAAAGAACTAATTTCTGGATTTTGGTCCAAAATTAAAGTCCCACCCGGCCTCCAAATTTTCAATGCAAAAAAAAAAAATTTTTTTTCTTAAATTTTACCAAAATGCATAAAAAACAGAAAAACTCATTTCCGGATTTTGGTCTCAAATTTTCCAAGTCCCACCTAGACCCCAAATTTCAGTGTAAAAAAAAAAAAAAATTTTTGTCTTAAAATTGACCAAAACGCATAAAAAAAACCAAAAAACTAATTTCCGGATTCTGGTCCAAAATTTCTAGATCTGGACTAGGACACCAAATTTTCAGCCCAAATATGAACCCAGGGATTTGGCTTGAACCAACTTGAATCTCACCTCCCTAGGCATGCTGCATACCAAATATCAAAAGATTCCTATTGGTAGATCTGAAGAAGAAGATGAGAGAAGGGAGCATGGTGGCTCAGTAGGTAGAAGTGCAGGCTGCAAGCCGAGAGGTCCTCAGTTCGAATCCCACCTGTGGCAACCACGTTGTGTCCTTGGGCAAGACACTTCACCTCCATTGCCCACGTGGGGGCACGGTGGGGTTGTGTACTAAGGCGTACTGCAAGTCGATGGTGCACTTGTCTTCAACCAATGCTAACCCTGCTTGTGCGGAGTAGGTATGTTCGGGAGCTGACAGTTGCTCGCCGTTGCTCGGTGGTTCTCTCAGGGTACACCGGCTTCCTCCACCCATAAAACTGTCGCAGTCATGATTAGCCATTGTGCATAAATATGTGACCTTAAACATCAATAAATAAATAAATATAGAAGAAGAAGATTTTTAAAGAATATTCCTCAGACTGCACTAATTTAAACATCTGAGCTCCCATAGAGAGCCCAAATATGGACCCAGGGAATTGATTTCAATAAACATGTGAAACAATCTTCCAAAGATGTCATATGTGAAATTTGAAAGCTTTTGGAGCAGTGGTTTGGGAGAAAAGTAGTGTTAAATGTTTTTCCCATTACCCACAGTGTTAAAAAATGCTGACTCAGCACTTTTTCAGAAGTCCTTAAAAAGTACCCGGTCATGATAAAACCAATAGCAATTTTTTTTTTACCATTCCATTCTGTTGGTCCTAAGGAAGCTTCACTCCAAATAAGAATTCTCAGTGCCATGTAGTTTTGGAGATACGGCATTTTTTTTTTTTTTTTATTTTTAGCCCCTGCGGTTCCCATGGGGGTGACAGGAAAAAACATTTTGGCAAAAATTAAGCACTTATGACCCAATAAGCCCTAATATTAAATTTGGTTCAAATCTGCCTCTCGGTTTGGAAAATAGAAATTTTGAGTGGGGCAAAAATTCTTGCCCCTCCCATAACGAGGCAAATATAGCTCCTCGAACTTCTCTTGAACAAATCTGAGTCTACACCTCAAAAGGAAGCTGCACACCAAATATCAAGTCTCTGCTACTGCTGGTTCATGAGAAGAAGATTTTTTAAGATTGAAGCACACTTTTTAGGCGTGGCCCTACCGAGGGGTGGGTCAACTTGATTTGAACATATGATGGGGTACATGCACAGCAAATTTTGTTGAATTTGGTCCAGTAGTTTGTTAGAAGAAGTCGATAATGTAAAGTTAATGCCGGACGGACTATGGACTGAAAGTGATTAGTAAAGCTCCTCTTGAGCTGTGCTCAGGTGAGGTAAAAACAAAGCTTTGTAGATTCGATATCAATGGCCTGATTTGGGATCAACATTAAATCAGTGTTCGGATTCATATATTTTTTAATCAGGTATCTCATACCTTTTTGCAAAGGGATGATGACAAATAAATGTCTGTAGGATCATGCTGGAGATATGAAAGAATAATTGCCTTTTGCATTTTTGGTTAAATCAGCTTATTGGCATGATTGTCTGCTTTACAAATTACATTGTTAGAATTGTGCTAAAAAATGCTCCACTTTAGGCCTAAACAAATTAAAAATTTGTTTCTCAGGCCCTCTCACATGGTCCTTTTGGCAGCCACATGCTCTCTTTTTATAATGAACTTGTAAAAATAAAAATTAAATGGTTTTGTCTGATATTTTACCCAAGTTAATAAAACTGATAAATTCAATGGCCTTTGAGTGCAACAAGGCTTTGCAATGCTCTAGCACTGCAAAGCTTTCTTGCACTCAAGGGACGAAACACATCACCACTCATGCTATTCTGTAGATTATGAGGCCTAAAACATGAAACAAACCAAGAAGATGAACTCTTGATGACAAAGAAATATAAATTTTATAGTAAATTTCCTTTCTTATTATACCTACCGAAATTGTTTACTACAGGCTTGCACTACAGTGGAAGAACCTAACTCGGATAAAATACTCTCTATTTTAATCTTTCCCAAGATTTGGGAAAGAAAAGTGGTGTAAAAACACCACGAAAAAATAAGCCAAAACTGGGTCGAGCGCCATCGGCACACACCCAGTATGGGACGCTCTTCCATAGTACAAATCCACGACTTCCGTAAAACAGTGCGCAATGCATCAATTCATCATTCTTTTGATTCCGAACAACACAGGAGTTATGTGATCAGCAGGGAGGAAGGATTCTTACCCGAATAAGAAGACTGGAGGGCCTCTATGTAAACAATTTCGGTAGGTATAATAAGAAAGGAAATTTACTATAAAATTTATATTTCTTATCAACCTACCTCAATTGTTTACTACAGGCTGAATAGACAAAAGGCTGGAGGGAATCACATAGCCAACCCACACATAACTCAATAGCACTGGGACCGTGGACAAAGGAAGAGATCCCTAGGCCTATCAAACCATAGCTTGTTTGTGACATTAGAAAAGACAATGAAAGATGAGGCTTATGGTGAAGTGCGATGCACAGACAGAAAGGGCAGTAACAGCACAAAGCTGGAACTGACCCTGAAAAAAGCTGAAAGGCTGGGATAGACAACAGCCTGAGCCGAAGAAAGAGGGCCCCAAGATTCTCTGTCGGCTCCTGCAACTGTCGCAGATAAAAGGAGAATGTAGCATTTCTCCAGAAGGCTGTCAGAATAACATCCGTCATCCGACAACATGACAGAGTTATTAAAAGAGGAAGACAATGCACGCATCTCGTGGCAGAAAAAATGATTGGTAAAACAATTACCAGTAGCTAGACGAGCGGAAGCTGCACGAATAGCAAGACAAATCCATCGAGAAATGGATGCAGGAGAGATCTGGCATGTGAGAGAACGCATATTCATCAAGGATAAAGGCGTGAATGCCCCCTACCCCCAAGCAGAGCAGCGCCCAAGAAAGTGACCATCTTGGAGGAAACTGCAAAGTCCTAGGCCTTTTCAAGGAAAAGAGCTGAACAAGCTTGGAGAGGCAAGGATGAGTGTCGAAACAATGCGGTATCACATATGAAAAAATGTCTCCGAAGCATGGACATGTACCCATTGCTGGAGACCCCCAGAAACAAACATATACCAGAAACTCCGCAAGCGATGTGATCGAAGGAGTGACAGAAGCAACAGAGTGATCGCACACCATCGACAGAAGAACCTTCCACTTAGCCACAGAGGCTAAACCAGTGGAGTGAGTGCCTCCTTGAAGAAGAAAAGCAACTCCACTGCGCGTCTCGAAAAACCATTACGGAGGAGACAGGACCCGATAAAAGACATGTGCGAAGCCACAATGAAGTCGGGTCAACTAAAACCTCCTCGGGCGACTTTGGCAAAGAAAGTTGCGAGGTAGAGGGAGACATGCCGGAACCGCCGCTAACAGAGAGCGGAGCAGATTGATCCACACCCACCGAGGCGACGGGTGTGATCAAAAGGATTCGATGACTGCAGGTTCATATCTGGGCGAGAACCTGAGGCAGAATCGGAACCGGCAGGAAGGCGTAGCCGACAAGACCATCCCAAAGGAGGGGCAGAGCATCCACGGCGAAAGCCAGAGCATCTGGACACGGGGACACAAAAGTGTCCACCGGATGGTTCCAACGAGTCGCAAGAGAGCGATGGAACCCGCCATGTGGAGCATCCACCTCGTGGAAATGACCCTGCCCCGACGGGACAGGGAGTCGGCTAGGACATCCTGAGCGAACAGTAGAAGATCCCGAGCCAATTAGTACATTGGAACAGAGTGCGTGCCGCCCTGGTTCCGAATGCAAGCAACCACCGTCGAATGATCGGACAACAGAAGAACCTGGCGATTCGACAGGTGAGGGATCCACTGCCTGAAACTCAGAAGAAGAGCAAGAAGCTCCTTCTGGTTGATGTGTAGAGCTGCATGATCCTGGTCCCACATCCCGTGAATGGAAAGACCTAGAGGATCCAACGTCACACCCCATCCGAGATCGCAGGCATCTGCCATCAGAATGCGATCGGGCGTGGGTAAGTCCAACGGAATACCCTGCGAAAGCCACTGGACATCCGCCCAGAGGAGAAGGTGAGCATAAAGATATTCTGGAAACTGAAGCACCAGATCCAGAAAATCGACATTCGGCCTCCAACGACTGAGCAGAAAGTGTTGGAGAGGTCAGACACGCAGCCGACCTAGAGGAATGAGATCCGTCACTGAAAAGCAGAGACCGCATAGCCGGAGAATACTCCGAGCCGTCGCGGAAGTGGACTGGGACAGTCATAGTAAAGCTGAGAGAATCACAGCCTTGGCCTGGGGAACCGCCACCAAATTGAATTGTGTGCGGAAAGCCATCCCCAGATGATAAAACGACTGAGAAGGGACCAGGTCCGACTTCTCCTCGTTGACTCTGAAACCTAGCGACGTGAGCAAGCTCAACAGAGTGGCGACATCCGACTCCAGTAAGGCAGCATTGGAATGCCCCTGGAGGATATCGTCCAGATATGCCGAAGTAGTCACCCTGGACTGTGTGCGATGGAAAGCTATCACATGCGACATCAGTCTGGTGAATGCCCAAAGAACCAGGTTGAGGCCGAAAGGCATGGCCTTGAACTGGTAAACTTGCCCCAGAAAAACAAACCTGAGATACTTCCGTAACGCCCAATGAATCGGAACATGAAAGTAAGCATCTCGCAGGTCGAAGCTGGAAGCGAAAACTCCCTGGTGAATTAAACGGAGGACCGACCTGAAAGTCTCCATGCTGAACTTGGGAGCAATGATAGACTGGTTCAGGAAACCCAGATTGATAACCGGTCAGAGTCGGCTGTCCTTCTTCGGCACCAAGAACTGGCGGGAAAAGAAACCCACTGACCTAATGTTCTTGATAACCTCAATTGCCCCCTTTGTCAGGAGATTGTCTATCTCCATGGACAAAAGTTCCCGACGTAAAATGTCTGAAGGAACTGCGGTTGGAAGAGGCACCCTGGACAGAGTGGGGTGCCTTCGGAAGGATATTCGCAGCCCGGACCAAACAACATCTAACACCCAAGGATCGGATGTGATGGTGGCCCAACGGTCTGCGAACTCTGCCATCCTTCCTCCAACCTGGGACGGGTCGAGCTGAGGACCTTCATTTCGAACCCCGACGAGGCTCACGAGAAGAGAAAACACCTCCTCTACTGAATGAAGAATCCTGGGACTTCCCTCAAGACTACCGACGCTTACCCTTACACCTTGAGTAAGAAGTAGAAGCGGAGGCAGAAGGATCAGCCCCTTTGCTTCGCAGAGGAAGCAGAGGGTACTTGTTAGGCTTGGAATGGCCGTGCCTACCCTAAAAGTCTGATCAAGCTGAAGAAACAGCAGCTGATCGTTGGAATGACATAGGACGTCATCTCGGACCGTCAACACAGAACCATGGAAAAGTTGCGGACCTGCCAAAGAAGCAGATCGAAGAGTAGTGCACTGCTCCTCAGGAAGGGATCGACCTGTGTCCAGCACAGAGTCCCCTCGAACTAATTCCAGATTAGCCGTATTACAGGCAAGCGTGTGAGTAAGATGCATGAGCGCCTTGGACAGCACACGCAAAGGAGCCTGTACCTCGTCAAACTTATCTGGGGGCAGAAAAGCAGCTAAAGCTGAGACGACGTGATCGGAGAGAGAAAGCATACCAAGCATCTCTCTCGATAAGCCCAATGTGGACTCCAGAGTCATCATCGGAATGACGGCAGACTTGGACTTGGAAAGCCCGAGGAATTGGAGTCCTGATCCAAAACCGTCGAAGTCTGGTAGACCGACGGATTGGCGGAATCGTAGGAACGATAACGCACCGGAGGCAAAAAGATGTCAACCCTGGTGAAGAACGGAGCCTTCATAGCCTTGGAACTTAGCTTAGAGTCCAAGGCTGAAAATGCTTCAACCAACTGTACCAACTGGCACAGTCGAAGATGCCCAGAAGCGGGTTGCTCCATAGGCTGTTAGCGCGCGACCGATGATCGCGGCCTGGCTGACACTGTTGACTGGTTAGATGGTTTGAGATCCGGAAGGAACCCAAACACGAAATCAAGAGCTGCCCCCAAGTCCGAAGACTGCTGGCTCTCGACATCAAGCATGTCTGACTCTTCCCCTGAGTCGGAAGACACATAGCCCATCGTGGGCAAACCAGTCGATGCCTCCCATGGTGTCGGAACACCAGAGGGATCAGAAAGTGGCCTGTTTCCAATCCCGGGAGGCGGCGCCATAGGAGGTGCCTGGAAACCACTCGCTGCCTCGCTGGAAGCAACAGGAAGGCTCTTTGACAGAACCTGAGTGAGTAAGGAAAGGGCCTCTCTAAGCTCACTGCCCGTACTGGCCGGTTCGACAGGGGAACAAACCGACAAAGTGGCTTCACCATTGACCCTCTTAACCAGTGAAGGGTCACGATCCTCCAAAACACCCGTCGTGGGACGACGGGCGGCAGCCGATACGTCTGAAGGCAGACGTGTATAGGGGTGTGACACACCCCAAAGATCAACATAGCAGGAACTCATGAGAGTCACCGCGGACCTCTGCAGGACAGAAGGTCCAGGCTGCACAAAAGATGTTGGTCCCCGAAAACTGGTCGTGGGCCAGAATGAGTGGACGGAAACGCCACGGAGTTCATAGTGTCCCACTAAGAACATCCGAATCCAATGACAACTGTGGTGCACGACGGTGCAGAGACCACAGTAGAGGGTCCGGCCGGCAGCCACTTCCAACTTGCCGAGTTGAAGTCAGGGAAGGCGGAGGCCGATACCCCCACGTCTACACAACCAGACACCGCAGCAGACCACTGCAGGTATAAAACTACTGTGCTCAATGGCTGAGAGGACACAGTAGGGGGTTCAGTCGGCAACCCCATCCAACTTCGCCGAGTTGAAGTCAGGGAAGGCTGAGGTCGACACCCCCACAACCACACTACAGACATCCCTGCAGAACCTGGCAGGGATAAGCCGAGGCCGGCTAAAAACGGTGCCCAATGACATTGTAGACGGAACAGCAGTAGCAGCAGATACGACGGGAGCTGTAGGAACTGGCGGAAAAGCGGAGAGAGCCACCAAGCTCGGCCTACAAAGGAGGAGTCACAACCCTAGTGACAGCCTCAGATGTCGACTGGAGAGGGCACATAGTCCCGGAACCAGATTCTCTTCACCAGAAATCCAACAGCTCCCACAGTATACACCACGGTAAAAAACTGCACATTCCCCACGGAAGGGGAATAACTCTCACCAGACATGGTCGAGTCGGGAAGCCCCGAAACGACAGTGTTCCCCACCCCCCGCTGGTGCGGGAGGAGCTGGACATCCCCCACGGAGGGGGAGCAATTCTCACCAGACGTGGTAGAATCGGGCGCCCCCGAAACGATAGCGTTCCCCACCACCCGTGGGAGTGGGAGGAGCTGCACATCCCCCATGGAGGGGGTAAACTCACACCAGACGTGGTCGAGTCGGGATGCTCCTGAAACGACAGCGTTCCACACCACCCGCGGGTGCGGAAGAAACGGCCACGGGAACGCACCAAGGCGAGGGCAAAAGGAATTGCCCTAAAGGAACCGAACTGGAAATAACAGAGGTGAGAGCAGTAGAAGAAAAAGGTGAACTCAACAGAAACAGAAAGTAGAAGAACACCCTCAACTACGAGAGAAGGTGGCAGAAAAAAAAACGGTGGGTACATGACAGAACCCAGACGGTCAACAGGGACCGAAAAAACAGAAATTCAGCCCTCAACAGAGTGAAGAAATCCTGTCCAGACAGTTCCAGAATGACACCTAACTCCAAAATTAATTCATCAACCGAAAAAATTCATTGTCAAATCGCGTGATGTCGAAAACAAAACATTCGCGAAAACGGAATAGTAAATAATATACAATGAGAATGTGGTTGAAAATATCAACGAGAATATATAAAACACAGTCCTGTTATTATACGATCTTCAGATCCATAATTCCAGTCACAGGAAAACCATTATCCACGAGTTGAATTATCACTGTTTCATAATGCATATGGCGGAAACACATCCTGCACGTGCCTCGGATAAAAAAAGAATGACGAATTGATGCATTGTGCACTGTTTTACGGAAGTCGTGGATTTGTACTATGGAAGAGCGTCCCATACTGGGTGTGCGCCGATGGCGCTCCACCCAGTTTTGGCTTATTTTTCCGTGGTGTTTTTACACCACTTTTCTTTCCCAAATCTTGGGAAAAATTAAAATAGAGAGTATTTTATCCGAGTTCTTCCACTGTAGTGCAAGCCTCTAGTAAACAATTGAGGTAGGTTGATAAGAAATAATTACAAGAAATAAAAAATAAAACAAGAGGCCCCAGGGGGCCTGAGGGTGCTCACCTGACATGGTAGTCTAAATATCAAACCAGGGACTTGACTTGAATAATCTTGCTTACACCCCTCATAAGAAAAGCATATACCAACTGGATGAAGCAATTGCGCCCACACAATACACAGGATTTTCCTTCTATTTTCAGTTCCTGCACTTTACGTCCCAAAATTGAGATAAACGCATAAAAACAGATTTTTTTTTATTTTTGTTCGGAAATTTTCGAAGTCCCAAACAAAATATTTTCAGACTAAAATTTTGTTTTCTTCTTCTTAAAATTGACCAAAATGCATAAAAAACCAAAAAACTAATTTCCGGATTTTGATCCAAAATTTAAGTCCCACCCGGACCCCAAATTTTGAGAGTAAAAAAAACATTTTTTGGGGCGTCTTAAAATTGACCAAAATGCATAAAAACAAAAAAACTCATTTCGGGATTTGGGTTCAAAATTTCCCAAATTTTCAGTGTAATAAAAAAAAAAAAAAAAAATAATTGTCTTAAAATTGACCAAAATGCACAAAAAACCAAAAAACTAATTTCCAGATTTTAGTCCAAAATTTTAAAGACCCACCTGGACCCCAAATTTTCAGTGTAAGAAAAAAAAAAGTTTTTGTCTTAAAATTGACCGAAACGCATAAAAACCAAAAAAACTCATTTCCGGATTTTGGTCCAAAATTTCTGAGTCTGGACCGAGACCCCAAATTTTCAGCCTAAATATGAACCCAGGGACTCGGCTTGAACAAACTTGAATCTCACCCCCCTTAGGGATGCTGCATACCAAATATCAAAAGATTCTTATTGGTAGATCTGAAGAAGAAGATTTTTAAAGAATATTCCTCATACTGCACTAATTTAAACATCTGGGCTCCCATAGAGAGCCCAAATATGGATCCGGGGAACTGATTTCAATAAACATGTGAAACAATCTTCCAAAAATGTTATATGTGAAATCTGAAAGCTTTTGGAGCAGTGGTTTGGGAGAAAAGTAGTGTTAAATGTTTTTCCCATTAGCAACAGTGTTAAAAAATGCTGACTCAGCACTTTTTCAAAAGTCCCCCAAAAGTACCCCATGATGAAACCCGATAGCAATTTCTTTTACCATTCCATCCTGTTGGTCCTAAGAAAGTTTCACAACAAATAAGAATTCTCAGTGCTGTGTAGTTTTGGAGATAGGGGCATTTTAATTTTTTTGATATTTTTAGTGCCTGCGGTTCCCATGGGATAACAGGAACATTTTTTTGGCATAAATTAACTACTTATGTCCCAATAAAACCTCATGTCAAATTTGGTTCAAATCAGCCTCTCGGTTTGGAAAGTTAAAAAATTTATAGTAATTTCTATATTTTTTATACTTACCAATGACCCAGACATAGCTGGTGCTAACTCTTAAAATATAGGGCCAAACACAAATTTTGCCCCCCAATCCCCCAAATTTGCATCTAAAACCAAAGAAAACATGTCCTGAAAGGCCCTCCACCCTTCACCTCTACTGCGCATGCGCAGTGTCAAGGACGTTCCGAAATTGGCGCCATTAATCATTCTAATAACCAGTGCCTGGTAAGCGCTATGTACTCAGCGGGGAGGCAAGAGTTCCCAACTCCTGGGAGGGCCATCCCCGTCTGGGTCATTGGTAAGTATAAAAAATATAGAAATTACTATAAATTTTTTAACATTTTTATACTGTACCAATGACCCAGACATAGCTGAATAGTAAAAAGGCTGGAGGGCCAAGGACATAGAGCAAGATGGAATACGCTCAATAATATAAAATAGAGTCATCCCCTCTAGGGAAAAAGAAGTAATAGGCCTTACATGTATCTTTCTTATTTATGATAAATTAGAAAGATACAACACCTTCCAAAATTGAGCATCATACATCCATGTACTCTATTAATATCCAATATAATCCTTATACTAATAATTTTTAAAGTAAGCCAATAAATAAAGTAAGTCTAGAGAATAGAGACTCTTATACTCCTTAAAAGTGTCTGAGGATTGCATAATCATGTCCGTTGACACATGCAATATTCAAAAGCTATACTTTAAAAACTAAGACTTAAATGAATTTTTAAAACATAAACTTCTCACTAAACAACCATCCCAATAACAGCTCAGAATTACTAACTCCGGAGGAGGTATCCCCTTGTTTTCATAGTAAAACAGGTGACCCAAGGGAACACCCTCCCCCCCCCCCCCCCTTTTTCTTGCCCTGGGTCAAATAGCCCAGAGCGAAGAGGGCAGCAGAATGGAGTCACTGCCGAAACAGACAGCCTACCTAGCTATAGTAGCAACTGTTAAGTGAATGACATTCTGAGCAGTAGATAATAGACCTAACAATAGAGGCCTCCAGAAATGGACTCGATATTTCGGAGATAAAAATTCATGAATGTGGATGGCTGAGCGCAATGAGCAGCCTTCAGAAATCTATAATAGCGACACTATTAATGTAAGCCCAAGATGTAGAAGAACTCTTACTTCATGAGCCGAAATCTTAAGCACAACTGCTGAGTCAATGATATACCATAAGCAGTACCGATAGTTAATAGAATCCATTAGCAATAGAATGGAGCGTAACATCCTTCTATTCGGCATCAAAGACAGAAGAAGCTTACGCCCGTAGTAATAAACAGATATCTGTTTATAAATACATAAACTCTAACCGGAGAGAGTAAAGGCCTATGCCCGTACGAAGACGGAAGGACCTTAATAACAATAGGTTCCGGATATTAGGAGCCTAACTCTTATGCAAAAATCCAACCTAAATAGTAAAGGAAAGTGATTCCGAAACTACGAAAGTGAAAATCATCCATCGATAGTGCATGAAACTCACGGACTCTTCAGTAAAAGAGAAACCAACAGAATTACTGTCTAAAAGGTCAGAATTTGAAAACTACTGTTTCCAGAGGCTCAAATGATTACTTAGCTAAATAAGAACCGAAGTTAAATTCCATATAGGAATTTAATCTAAAGATTCTAAGTCTATTTATCAAAAAGTTACTAACTGACTTAGATAAAGAGACATAAGACTCAATTGTAAACTATCCTAGAGTGCATAGGTATTCGGTAACATAAACCTATAACCTTAATAATAACAGGCTGCAGTAGATCTTGTCAAACAAGTATACTAAAAAGTTGCAATGAGTAGTATGGAGGGATCAACAATATGAACATAATGATCCCTACACCAACGACAGAAGAGCCTCCACTTTAGCCGCATAGAATAGCGAAGAAGAGGATCTCCTATAGTAAAAAAATCGCGTCCAAAGCTCGTCCAGTACAATGCTTACAATGCAATATGGACCACACAACGGAATACGTGAAGGTTGCGACCTTGCGGGTTGTGATAAAGATGACACGATTTACCCAGCGAAAAAAGATCCTCTCATTGAGGAAGATTTCATGTTAAGTTCCACAGTAGACAACAGAGTAAATTACCCATGGTCTCTGTGAAGATAGAGATGCTATCAACAGAAATGTATTGTGGTTGTTTATCTTAGCAATACCTGCTGAAACAACAGCGCCGGAGGATACGCGTACCCTATCATTCCGTCCTATAGATCAATAGAGCATTAACAACATTAGCTCAGAGATCCGGACAAGCCAACACATACGTCTGCAATTGAATAGCAAGCTGTGTCGTAAATAAATCATCATTGGGCGTTCCCATAGATAGCAAATCTGATTGAATACTTGTTTGTTGAGAGTCCATTCTGACAGCAACAAGCGACCCCTAAGTGAACGGGAGTCCGGTAAAACAATCAGACGACCCGGAATATGACGGACCGAAACAGAACTTGGTATACTATAACCAACAGACGGATTCTTTCCATTAAACTGAATAACGGAAACGAATGAGTGCCTCCCTGGTTCCGGAGATACGCCACTACTGTCGAATTAACGGACAGGATTTGGGCATGCGTTTCTGAATAATGTTCATGCAATGACATAAAGCAAGCCTAAAAAACATTATTCCGCGGAAGATAATTGGTTGCTAAGAGACTGCGGAACCCAAAGACCCTGGCACTTCGAATCCGTTGGGATCAATATTATATCCCAATCTGTTTGACTGGCAACCGTCATAACTGCAACACTCGGGTCCGGCAACTGCAGTGGCACTCTCTGAGTCAACCACCGAATGTTTGCCCCAGTCTGAATCTCTTGTAACACTAGAAAGACAAGAGAACGTGTAAATCGAGCAATTCATGGATTGCTGAAAAGTTGCCGTCGAAGAGAAGCTTCTCCGAGAACGAAGCGACTCTGAGAGAGTTCTTAACCTTACTATCCACGCGCGTGGATGTAGCTAGGGCTGCGTCACGTCTAACCAACTCCAATCAGCCACTGAAGGGCGGAGTTATACGTGAACAAACTACTGCCCTCAAAAGAAATCACATTGAGAATAATATCCCGTAAATCTTTTCTTGAAGACGTAATGATAACGCCTCAGTAAGTTGGATTACGTAGGATAAAGCGTCTAAGTTAAGTCTACTAGACATCATTGTCGTTTCCAACATTGAGGTTGGAAAAGACATAGACGGCGAAAAAGAATATTTCCAGTCTTTAACCACACCATCTAGACGCATATGAACTCTCGGTATGCCCTGCTCTGCCAAAATAAACTATTCGTATAAATGATAAAACGGCAGAAATGAGCAACGCGGACAAGAAACTAAACTATCATGCTTGGTAGCAGGCTTGTATGCATATATAGCGTCGAAAAATAAAACACATGTTGTAATGAAATTATTGGACTGCGTCGGTAAGTCAGGGACAATGTCTCTGAACCGATCCAAAATTCCGAGTCCAATGACGCTACAAGTCTCTTATCCAACATCGCAGCAATGTAGTCCGAAATAACAATCACTGGAAGATAATGCCAGAAGATATGAATGGCAGCTTCCGATACTACGAAAGGGAAAACTCGAAATCTTTCGAATCATTTTCGCCATCCTGTCGGACCCTATAAAGCATTCGGTCGTCCGTACCTGATGCAACCGCGGACCGCACCGACCCAGCGCCGTCGGATAATTCCTGATTCGACCAAGAAACTGTTGATTGCTGGGATGCTGCGAAACAACTGTGCTAACTCGGATAGCACGTCCGTCACTGAGGCCTAAGGAGAAGCGGTCCTACAATGCATTGCCACTGGAAGCTCCGTGATCGTTAACCCGTGCATACTACCAATATGCGAGCGAACGGAGTGTATAGGCCTCGTGTCCCTTGGCTACCGGATGGATTGACCTATTCGCCGTGGAATCACTGAATGACGAAACTGATCGGATACTCGAGGTCACGTAGCCAATGTGCGGTCGTGTGCCCTGCTGTGAGGATGAGGAAGCATTATGGACAGTCTCTCGGACTGTCAATATAACGGAGTGTCCCGACCGACAGACGTATGCTCCGAATGTAAAATATCTGAACCACAACATGCGGTCCCCTATGTTGTTGGACGAGAGAGGGACCTCCCTCGCTCACAGCCCGGACGGACCTGGACAAGCCAGGAACCGGACTAACAGGCTTCCTCCGATCTGTCCTCAATCTGCCGTCACTGGGTGAGTACTAAAGTAATTAAAGTGCTCGCATCACCCAAATCTCCTTCCTAGACCGCAACGGACGAACCCGGCAGCCGAACCATTCGATGAATGCACGCTACACCGGGTGAGCTAGCAAATGTCACTCCGTCGATCCTACAAGGGATCTCTTAGGCGATAGACATATTCCATGAGCACTTATTGCCGCTAGCTCTTCATTAACTATGACGACAGAGGCACACTTTTGAAAGACATCTCCGTAACTTTGCGAACAAGAAACCAGAAATGCTTGGTAATAGCAAGCATATAATAATAATAATATATATAGCGTCGTTCAATAATTCGAAAGTTTGTGTGACATTATTGGACTATGTCGGAACTGAGGGACGATGTCCCTGAACCGAACCAAAAATTTCTAAGTCCACCGACGCTATCAGTTTCTTATCCGGCATCGCAGCATTCTGGTCCGACGAAAGAAGCTGTAGAAGACCAAGTCAGATGACATACACAACAGCATATGTTGTTCCGAAAGGGAAAGCTCGAAATCCTCCAAATCCCTTTCGGTATCCCGTCGGACCGGATGAAATTTTCGGACGTCCGTACCCGCTTCCGCGGAGCGTCCCGACCCAGCATCGTCGGATAAAAAATATGCGACAGATTCAGTTGATGCTGGGATGCTGCGATAAACTGTGCTATTTAGGAAAGCACGTCCGTTCCCGAGGCCTGTGCAGTAGCGGTCTTACGATGCATTGCCGCCAGAAGCTCCGTGTATGTTGACTCCCGCACACTTCCTATGCGAACGTCCGGAGTCTGCAGGCCTCGTATCCCTGGCTACCGGATGGTGTGACCTGGTCGCCGATGATTCTCTGACTGGCGAAGCTGACTGGATATCGGAGGTCACGTAGCCAAGAGCAGTCGTGTGTGCTACCATGAGAATGAGGAAGCCTTATTGACAGTCTACTCCGGACTGACTATATGTCGGAGCGTCCCGAGCGACGGACGTATGCTCCGAATGCGAAACATTTTGTACCACAACACCTGGGGCCAGATGTTGTTGTACGAGAGAGGGGCCTCTCTCGCTCGCCGTCCAGATGGACCAGAACGAGCTATGAACCGGACTAAAAGGCTTCCTCCGTTCTCCCTCTGATCCGCCGTCACTGGGTGTGAATTTTTTGATTTATAGTGCTCGCATCACCCCAAAATTCCTTCTAGACCGCAACGGACGAACCCGGCTGCCGAACCATTCAGTGAATGGACGCTACACCGGGCGAGCTAGCGGACGTCAAAGGCCGTCGAACCTACTAGGGTCCTCTTAGGCAATTGGCGTATTTACATGAGCACTTTTCCGCTAGCCCTTCATTAATTGTGACGACGGAGGCACACTGTTGGAAGACATCACAGATATATCACCCTAATCTTGATCGTCTGAAATAGAAATTGATAAAGTAGAGTGACCCTGCGGGGAAAGGACCGGAGTGTCCAATTCCCCACTAACATACCGTGACATACGCTTCCCATATTGTCATCGAAAACATACGATACAGAACAGGGGTTAATGCGAGTACACTGACCACATATAGAATGATTAACCCCTGGCAATCAAAATACATAATAATAATATGATCCATTAATATAGAAAAAATAATTGAAATCAAAATATTTTGAAAAAATATTTTTTCAGAACAGCCCAAGTTTCTGAAAAGTCACGTTGAGCCCCAATGGATCCCAAGCCTAAGTGTGGACAAAAATTTAAAAAATATTTTAAACAATTTATTCAACACTTACGAACAATAATAATGTATCTAGTTATGATTAAAATAACATCAAGATATTATTTTCCAGAAATCCCCCCCTCACACAGAGGGCTGTTGTAAATGTAAACAATGAATGTAAAAACACTAAAATAAGACTCCAGGCACCCAGGCCCGGAATCAGTTACCAAAAATACACTATCTGATGCAAAACAGAGACTTCCAGGGAAGAAACTGCAGAACATCAGATGGTAGATGCAGAACACAACGCCTAACCACCCGTAGGTGAAGACGTAAACATGGGGAAAAGAACAGAATTCATTCTGTTATTCAGCTAAAACTCCCAAGAAAATTTAGTAATAATAATTACAGAAACTATGCCAAAAGCATGGGAGAATAGCAAGGGGGTACTTAAAGGACAGGGAGAGAGGAAAACACTGAAAAATCAGTGTAACTAAATAATCAGAATGACAACAAAATGGCTGCTGCCTCGAAAATAGGTAACTTAACATAATTTCATTAAAAAATTTTAAGTTACAGCCCTGATAATATTCTGTCACACATTTTTCCTCTCCTCCTTCTCTATCCTCCTTAGAATCACCATTTCACTAATATTTATGTGTCTGGCATCATTTAAACTGAGATTTACAAGCACAAAGATCAGTCAGATGTTAACTGATGAAGGGCCAAACTTAGAATGATTAATGGCGCCAATTTCGGAACGTCCTTGACACTGCACATGCGCAGTAGAGGTGAAGGGTGGAGGGCCATTCAGGACATGTTTTCTTTGGTTTTAGATGCAAATTTTGGGGATTGGGGGGCAAAATTTGTGTTTGGCCCTATATTTTAAGAGTTAGCACCAGCTATGTCTGGGTCATTGGTACAGTATAAAAATATAGAAATTTTGGGAGGGGCAAAAATTCTTGCTCCTCCCATAATGATGGCAAATATAGCCCTAGAACTTCTCTTGAACAAATCTAAGTCTACACCTCAAAAGGAAGCTGCAAACCTAATATCAAGTCTCTGCTACTGCTGGTTCATGAGAAGATTTTTCAAGATTTAGGCTCACTTTTTGGGCGTGGCCCTACCAAGGGGCAGGTCAACTTGATTTGAACAAACTTGAATTAACATATGATAGGGAACATGCACACGAGATTTGGTTCAATTTGGTTGAGTAGTTTGTGAGAAGAAGTCGATAATGTCAAGTTAACGACAGATGACGGACTGACGACAGACGGATGACGGACGGAAAGTGATTAGTAAAGCTCCTCTTGAGCTTCGCTCAGGTGAGCTAAAAAAGTTCACGTTGCTGGACGGATGACAAGTGATAAGTTTAGCTCCCTTCGGTGAGCTAAAAATTCCTCATTTTGAACTAAGTTACAATTCGAGCTACCACAAGTGAGCCCAAAATAAGGACCTATGGACATGGCTTGAACAAACTTGAATCTTACCCCCCTAAGGATGCTGCATACCAAATATCAAAAGCATTCTGACTGCTGGATCTGAAGAAGAAGATTTTTAAAGAAAATTCCTCATTTTGAACTAAGTTATCAATAGGGCTTCCACAATGAGCCCAAATATGAACCCAGGGACTTGGCTTGAACAATCTTGAATCTCACCCCTCTAAGGATGCTGCATGCCAAATATCAAACCATTCCGACTGCTGAATCAGAAGAAGAAGATTTTTAAAGAAAATTCCTCATATTGAACTAAGTTGTAATTCGGGCTCCCACAGGGAGCCCAAATATGAACCCAGGGACTTGGATTTAACAAACTTGAATCTCACCCCTCTAAGGATGCTGCACACCAAATATCAAAACATTCTGACTGCTGGATCTGAAGAAGAAGATTTTTTAAGAAAATTCCTCATTTTGAACTAAGTTACAATTCGAGCTCCCACAGTGAGCCCAAATATGGACCTTGGGACATGGCCTGAACAAACTTGAATCTCACCCTCAAGGATGCTGCACATCAAATATCAAAACATTCCGACTGCTGGATCTGAAGAAGATCCCACAGTGAGCCCAAATATGAACCCAGGGTCTTGGCTTGAACAAACCTGAATCTCCCCCCTCCCCCAAGCATGCTGCATACCGAATAACAAAAGATTCCGCCTGCTCAATCTTGAGAAGATTTTTAAAGAAATTTGCCTGAAATGCACTAAGTTCAAATTCAGGCTCCTATACTGAGCCCAAATATGAACCCAGGGGGGCTGATTTGAACAAACTGGAATCAGATCCATCCCACAATGTTACATACCAAATATCAAAAGATTCTGCCTGCTGGATCTGGAGAAAAAGAGTTTTAAAGAAATTTGCCTGAAATGCACTAAGTTTCGAATTCAGGCTTCTATAGGAAGCCCAAATATGAATCCAGGAGGCCAATTTGAACAAACTTGAATCAGATCCACCTCATAATGCTGTACGCCAAATATCAAATGATTCAGCCCACATGCGCTGGAGAAGAAGATTTTTTAGTAATTTCTCTAATATACATAGGGTGCTATCAGAGTTATTCCCCCTATGGAACCCCAAGTGGGCATATCCATTTCATTTGAACAAACTTGAATTGACATATGGTAATGAACATCCATACCAAGTTTCAAGCAAATCGACCAAGCGTTTCAGAGGAGAAGTCGTTTGAAAAATGTTCACAATACCGGATGGACGACAGACGGATGGCAAGTGATAAGTTTAGCTCCCTTCAGTGAGCTAATAAAAAACGCCCACCCAAATGCATGCAATTTTCCAAAAACTGACCTGAGAAACAGAAGCTCTACTTCGTAGAGCCTTATATTTATTTATTTATTGGTGTTTAAGAACACATATTTCTGCACATTGGCTAATCACGACCACAACATGGATATAAATTCAAGTGCAGCCAAATGTTTATATCCATGTTGTCTATTTTAGAGGACTTCCACCCCAGGCATTGGTTACCAAGTTCTATTTTACCAGTAAAACAGAGCTTGTTTACTACAGTAAATGAGCACTACTTCACTTCCTGGGGTTCCCATGGGGAACTCCGTTTTGTAAGTACTGTTGTAGAATATAACTCATGATCTACAGTACGTGGAGACTGGATTGTAATAAAATCACCCATGGAGTGGAGTTTTCACCCAAAGTATCACTTTCAAATTCTGTACATATGGGCAAAAACACCAGCAATGTTTCAGCCAATGGATCTCCGGGTTTAACCCGGAGGTCCAGTGGCTGGAACTTTGCTTGTGATTGTTATGCTTTGCAACATATTTGCAATTATTACTTGGATGGAATCTCCACTCTGCAGGGGATTTAGTAGTAATACACTCTCCACGTACTGTATGCACTCAGGTACAACCTGAGGCCTGTGTAAGCAGCAAGGACATGCAGAGCAATTATGTAATTTGAGAAAATAACTAGGAACTTCATAACTTTATGCCTTGGAGGAAAAAGCTTCTTTCTCGACCAGATTGCAATCTGGTTGTAGCACAATTAACCAGTGGGTCGAAGTTTCATAAATAAAATACAATGTACCACAAAATTAAGACTGAATCAAGGAAAACGAAAGAAAATAGAATATGAAATTAAATGATTGCACATTTCTTTTTTAAAAGGTGATTTTCTATAGTGTTGTTAAGAAAGTGGACAGAGAACTTTGACCGGATCACAAAATTCTCTAATGACTTTTGTGATCACAGTGGTGTATACATACCTGTTAATAATACTTATACATGGATTCCAAACCAATAATACCTGGGCCTAATATTGATCAATGGAGAACTCTCACTCAGTGGGCTTCTCATGGAAGAGTGTTGGATGTGGGATTTATTTCAATGGAAAAAAATACTGTTTAAGCAACAGAAATCTAACTAGAACTCTCACTGAAGGTGATAATACCCCTATTTCTGGCTTACTAGAATGCACCTCTGAATTTTGAGCTTGAAAAATCAATAATAAGTCCAAGTTCATGGGAGATAACTTGGTTAAAATTGTCGCAAATCAAAAGTTTTGGAATGTGTATGCTCAATTGTTATTAGTTATAATGTTTGAGAAGTTTGATGAAAATTGGTTCATACTGAAGGGGGCATTCCACACAGAAAAATCTTATGTACAAATCTATATTAAATCTTCTAAGCTGAAGGGGAGTTAAACCCCAAAAATCACCACAGATGGAAAATTGGGAAATATGCGAATCTTCACTCATTAGTGACCATGTTTTAGAAGTTTCATCAAATTTGTTCAATAATGTCGGAGGAGTTGCACACACAAGAATCTCATTTGAAGATCCATAATAAATTTAAGTTCAGGGGAGGTAGGTAACCTGATTAAAATTGTCACAGATAAAATTTTTTTAAAATTTGCACATGTTCACTTGCTAGTCATAATGTTTGAGATGTTTGATGAAAGTCGGTTACAAAATGTAGAAGTAGTTGCACACACAACAATCTCATTTGAAAATCCATAATAAATCTAATTTCAGGGGAGATAACCTGGTTAAAATTGTCACAGATAATTTTTTTTAGAATATGCGCATGTTCACTTGCTAGTCATAATGTTAGAGAAGTTTCATCAACACTAGTTCAATAATATATAGATGGCGTTGTACACACAAGAATCTCATTTGAAAATCCATATTAAATCTAAGTTCCGGCAACATAACCTGGTCAGGTCAAATAAAAGAAGGTGTTTGGTTCTCAGGAATATTTTTTTCAAAACTGAGGAGGGAGACAGTATTTTATTTTTATTTTCTTTAGGGCTGTCGCGACTATCATTTTTTGTAATCGACTAATCGTGGCCAGTAATCGACGGTTAGTCGATTAATAGTCGCTTCCCATGATTTTTTAGCAAATCATTCTTCTGTTCGTAAAACTCTGAAAATGACAATGGCACCAGTGTGTTCAGACGAAGTGGGGGTTGTGGGAACAACAAATTGGTCCCGATTGAAGCCACATGTAGTCCAATCTTGGAGCCACAGTCCGTAATATAATTTTTGGGGTTGGTACGTCCTGTAGGACGTACCAACCCCAAAAATAATATTACTGACTGCGGGTCCAAGTTTGAACTAGATTGAAGCCGATGAATTTACCAAAGAACGTTCCTGCATATGTTTCCTTTCTGCAATAAGTTTCTCAAAATTTTGAACATTGAGATCTATGCATTCCCTCGTAAGTTGTTAAAATTGGATCTTAGTCTGAAGTTCCGAACTTTCAGAAGTGATCTGACGTTCTGACTTTCGTCATAATTTTGTCACTTCCGCGCTTTGGGTTTTCCAATGGGTGCATTCGTGTGTACAAGACTGGAGAAATTCAGAAGAATCTATTGTTCTTGAGTAACTGTGAGTGTTCTTTCTTACACAGTCAGTGACAGTCGTACAGTCTTCCGGATATGAATGTTAACTATGGTTAGATATTTCAAGTTATTCACCTTCATTGATCATTCACCTCCCAAAACAATGCAATTTAGCCCCGACGTGTAGTAGACGTGTACCACCTTGAAAATGAACGACGATCGATAAAAATAAAAAACGTCGACTACTTCAATAGTCGACGGTTAGTCGACTAATCGAATAATCGTGACAGCCCTAATTTTCTTCCCTCAATTTTCACCACGAGGGAGGCAGGTTTAAACTTTTTATTTTTAACCCGGTGTTACTATATTATACCACGGTGCTTTATCTTTCAATTCGAAACCTCAATTAATTAGCAAAGCTTGAAGTACATGTAACTCCACAATGGTCTGGCAAAACAGTAGGAAACGATATATGAAACTACAAAAAATCCTAAATCATGGAAACAATCTTTTTATAAAGAATGTCTGCTTCGCGAAATCTACATGGAATAATGGACCCGTTATCAGCTTTTACTTTATTTATTAACATTGCTGTGGTAAAGTTGCTTGGGATATAAGGAACAATGCACATGGATTTAGAATTTGTTGTTGTAAACATCATTATATCGATGAGCATCACCATGGTGGGTATACTCGATTTCGGTTCCGGACAATACTCGATAAACATCTTCCAAAACCAGCTTGTCCAGGGACGATTCGTCCCAAGTCGATTTTCCAAGTGGGACAATTTGTCCAGGGCACTGCATCCCACACTAAACAACAGAGGCTGATTTAAAAACTATGCCATATACAGAATGTACGTTGGGACAAATCATCACAATATTTGGGATGAAATGTCCTGGCTTTGATCTTGGGATGGATGTCCTGGCAGTGTTATCCCTCATGAATTTTGGAAACAAAGTTGAGTACAGTTAGAGTGTCTGGAACTGAAATAGCATTTATGATGGATGCGGAGAATGGAGGAAAGGTTTTATTGACTACCCTAAAAAGGGAGAAAAGCAGGTATTATTTTTCGAAGTGGCGATCAATGACAATCAAACACCTTTTTGTATTCAGCCTTAACATTGTCGCAGATGAAAATTTTTGAATATGCGCATGTTCCCTTGCTAGTCAAACACAAGAATCTCATTTGAAAATCTATAATAAATCTTAAGTTCAGGGGTAGATAACCTGGTTAAAATTGTCACAGATGAAAAATGTTACAATATGCACATGTTCACTTGCTAGTCAAAATGTATGAGAAGTTTCATCAAAATCAGTTGATTAATATAGGAGTTGCACACACAAGTTCGGATGGACAGATGGATGGATGGACAGGCAGACATTGACAATACAGCCCCCACTTCAAAGGAAGTGAGGATATAATGAACATGGTGAGATAGTTCCACTGAATGGTCATACACTACAGTAGCCATGGACTGGTTGAAATACATGCGTGGGCACTGATGTCCACTCATGCATGCGTTTACCAGGTAATACGTATTTATTATTTATTGGTGTTTAAGGTCATATACTTATGCACAATGGCTAATCATGACCGCAACAGTTTTACGGGTGAAAAAAGCCGGGGTACCAGGAGAGAACCACCGAGCAATGACGAGCAGCTGCCAGCTCCCCAACATCATAACTCCGCACTGCAGCACAGGCAGGGTTAGATTGGTTGAAGACATCGACGTGCAGTACACCTTAGTATACAGCATCATCGTGCCCCCATGTGGACAACTGGGGTTAAGTGCCTTGCCCAAGGACACAATGCGGGAGTCCAAATTGATCGCTCAGACAGTCACCCATCCAGTGATTAACCAGGCTCAATGTTGCTTAACTGCGGTGATCTGATGAGAACCTGTTACTGCAATGCCACCATGCCCCCTTACCAGGTAATAATAATCATTATAAGCAAAATTTCAATTAATGAAGCACTGGGATGTACCCGGTGTTTCATTAATTGAATTTTTGATGATTATTCCTATAATTAATGTTTGAAATCTAATATTATTGTGTCCTTGGAAATATTGCTCACCCGTAGAAAATGACCATTCCATGGCAGCCATACTGGAAACTATGTTTTGGAGACAAAAATTGGAATAATAATCAAATTTGAATGGTGGTTTTGTGGAAGCTAATTCCGTACCAAATGATCTGCCATGTTGTTTACCTTACCTCATATCAAGACAACAGTATAAGGAATACAGTGGATTCCACTTAATTAGGTATCTCTTAACTGAATAACCCTGTTAATTGAATATAATTTCTCCAACACAAAACCATTTACCATACCTCCCGGACAAATTTGACCTGTTAATTGAATGTAGGTTAAAGAGTAAACTCCTGTTAATTGAATAAAAAATCTTGTAACCTGTCTAGAAATTACCCTGACTTGCCCCAGTTTTCCTTTGTTTATAGACCAATGTGGCCTCAGTACAATACAGAGATTTAATCTATTGTATCTCGTTTGACAGAGCTCATGGAGCTCTGTCAAACAAAATATAATAGAATTAATGCTAAGTTTATCTCTAGAATACAGGAAAGTGACACAATCCCTGTTGATTGAATACTCCTATTAATTGAATAATTTTCATTGGCAATATGGCTATTCAATTAACAGGGTTCCACTTTACCACAAAAAATATCTATAATCTGTACAGGGCACGTCTTCTTTTTGCACGGGGGTCTGCCATTTTATCCGCACCTCCCCCTTCTCAATTGCACAGAACACTGTACATGGTACACTGCAATCACGTTTTGACTAGGAGCTGTCGTCAAGCAGTACACAAAATTCACAAACACAAACTTGAAAGTGAACTTAAAATATTAATAAAAACTTCACTTCTAATTAGTCATAAAAAAAACTGACAAGCTTCATTTCCAGTTACTCCCCATTTCTTTTGACTCCTGACTGATGATGTTGGAATCTCCATACTCCATAATACCACAGAAAAATCTATAATCTACACAGGGCATGTCTTCTTTCTGCACAGGGGTCCGCCATTTTATACCCCAACTTTTCAACAGCACACAATGCTGTATAGGGCATATTACAATGATGGCGTGAAGGAAGGGAGCTGTCATCGAGCGGTACATGAAGTTCACAAACAAAAACTTGAAAGAGAACATCAAAAAATAAATAAAAGTAACATGTCACTTCACTTGTAATTAGTCGTAAGAAAAAATGAAAGTGTCAATGACACTGTAGCTTAACTTGTGTGTTGTGTTTGATGAAAAGGATAATGTTCAATGTTTATGAAAGGATTATGAAATAAGACAAGAATTGTGATAATTAGGAATATGTTCATTTCTGTTCCCTGTTTGATATGTTTTTGGTAAAAATAATATGAGGTGTACACTGTACTAAAGAGCTGAGGGGTCGGTTAATATGACCTCACAGTTAATGTATGTGGCCCTCACAGTTAACGTATATCAACGAAAGTTACCAAGTTACAGTGAAATTATTCCAAAACGAGTCATCCTATCAAGTTAAATTGAAATATCTTCACAAATATGGCCTGTAGACTGTGCTAAAGGTTTTCGGGCTTTGGGCCCCTGTAGCCATCAGTTTCCCAATTGTGTCCAATAGAGACGTTCTCATCTAGACATCATATGAAGTCAACCTACCAAGTTACAATGAAATCCCTTCATAAATATGACCTGTAGACTGTGCTAAAGGTTTTTGGGCATTGGGGTCGGGCAGCCATCATGGTTGAATGATCGCAACCAAAAGGGGACATTCTCATCTGGGCATCATCTGGAGTGATCCTATGAAGTTACAATGAAATCCCTTCATAAATATGACCTGTAGACTGTGCTCAAGGTTTTCGGGCTTCAGGCCCCCGAAGCCGTCACAGTTGACCAATCACGACCAAAAAGGGGTGTCATCATCTACGCATTATATGGATTCAAACTAACAGGTTACAATGAAATCCTTCCATAAATATGACCTATAGACTATGCTAAAGGTTTTGGGGTTTAGGGCTCGGGCAGCCAACAAGGCTGAATGATCGCGACCAAAAGGGGACGTTCTCATCTAGACATTATTTTGAGTCATCCTACCAATGTACAATGAAATCCCTTCATAAATATAACCTGTAGACTGTGCTAAAGGTTTTCGGGCTTCAGGTCCCTGTAGCCATCACAGTTGCCTAATGGTGTCCATTATAGGGCTGGGCGGTTTTGAAATTTGCATTTCGGTTCGGTTTCGGTTTCGGTTTTGTACAAAAACTCGGTTTTCGGTTCGGTTTTCGGTTTTTCATAATATATTGTAGAAATCTACATTTTAGAGGGTAATGTACACATAAAATCTGTATTTGTCATCCAAGTCATGAAGCTCATATAGCGAGTTGAGTCATTCGGGTTAATCAGTGTTCACCACTCTTCTCAGCAAATGGACATATTGTGTTGGGCTGCTGTAGTGGGCAACAGTGGTGGAGCGGTGGAGCCATGAGGTATCTAGGGAGACCAGCCCCCCCCCCCCCCCCCCCTCCCTCCACTCAAAATCCCACTTGCTTCTCCCATCCCCAAATTTGAAAAAATTATTTTTGATTTCCTGCCCTCAGTACAAGTACAGTACCCTCAGTCCTGAGATTCCCCCCCCCCCCCCCCCCCCCAAAAAAAAAATCTCCACCAGCATGGTCCACAGGATTTCAAACCATGGCTCCACCACTGGTGGGCGCTGCCTTGTTCTGTCAGTGAGATTTGGGACCTTGTCAAGACAAGATGCAGAAATTCACAAGAAAAGCTACATTTTAGCAAAAATCAACATTTCCTTATTTTTATGGAGTCGCAATGCTCTCACCCTGGTTTTGGTGGATAATGTGCAATTGTTGTGCTTATTTCGGTAATTATCACATCGCTTGAAAATAGACGAGCCCCGTGTTTCTTGATGGTTCCTGCTTCAAATGACAGTGGAATAAGAGGAACACAAATCATATTTTTTCTGATTTTGATAACTATTGTTGAAGAAAGTCGTGATATACGAATCACTTTTATTGGTAACTCACTCCAATGCTTTCACAATATCTCTCCTAATTTCGACTGTAGATGTTCGTTTTTTACTTTGATTCTGCCCAAACATAGATATTGGGCGAAATGGGCGGTGCCAAGGCGAAGATATTACCAACTTTACTTTGCCCTCTTGGCTTATCCTTGCGTTGATTTCATCTTATTCAAGACAGGCGATTGATGTATTTGAAGGGAGGGGAGACTGCTGCATAATGGGGGTTGAAAGAAAGTTTGCAATATTGCATCTTGGGATTTGTTGTGTTTACAAAATACACATGGTCATGACACGTGTTGATTATAACATCTTCGTATTGGGAATGCAGCGTGTGTACCTGACAGACCTGCAGTACTGCGCGATTCCTTAAAGTAAGTTCAAATAGTATACAAACAATTCCCAATAAGTTTTTAAAAAACTTTCAATAGTTACCTGCCATCCATTTAATAGGATGTGTTCTATTTTAATTTAACCATTTTATTGTTGACAAAAAACATAACTGCCAATGCGCAGCGTTATCTCTGAGCATGTGACTTCAGAGAACGTGCCAGTGGTCGGTTAATTAACATAATTTACTCGTCATTTTTCCCATGTGAACTTTGAGGTTTTAAAACTCAATAAATTTTATGTTTACCACCAATCTAATTTACAACGTGCTGTACGCAGATGGTTTTGGGTCAAAGGTAATTTATAATACTTTTACACCACATATTGTCAGGTAACTTGCAATACCTCTTAGACTTTGGTCGAATATGCCCGGTTTAGTAAATTTACTTAACAATTCTTGAATTGCATGTGTGGATTTTTACGTACGACTTTTTAATTTTTCATATTCCATCTGCTGGTGGTTCTGTAGATATTGTTTAAGATACAAGAAATTTGCTACCACTATTTGTGGGGGGGGGGGGGGAGGATTTGTTGTCAGTCCTCTCGAAGTAAGCATAAATGGCACAGCATTTACCTTTGCCTGACATTTAAGCCTTTGGTGTGCGGAAAGCAAGTGATTGAGTGGTCATAAACTTAACCAATTCTGGGAAATTTGTTGAAACCGAAAGTCTCGGTTTTTTGTTAAGGCGGCGGTTCGGTTTCGGTTTAAAAAAAAAAACCGAACCGAACCGAAAAACCGATAAACCGCCCAGCCCTAGTGTCCAAAAGGGGCTGTGCTCATCTAGACATTATATGAAGTCAACCTACCAAGTTACAATGAAATCCCTTCATAAATATGAACTGAAGACTGTGCTAAAGGTTTTCGGGCTTTGGTCTCGGGCAGCCATCATGGTTGAATGATCGCAACCAAAAGGGGACATTCTCATCTGGAGTGATCCTACGAAGTTACAATGAAATCCCTTCATAAATATGACCTGTGGACTGTGCTCAAGATTTCCGGGGCACCTGTAGCCATCACAGTTGACCAATCACGACCAAAAGGGGATGCCATCATCTAGGTATTATATGGAGTCAACTTAACAAGTTACAATGAAATCCTTCCATAAATATGACCTATAGACTATGCTAAAGGTTTCTGGGCTCGGGCAGCCATCAAGGCTGAATGATCGCAACTAAAAGGGGATGTTCTCATCTAGACATTATTTGGAGTCATCCTACCAAGCTACAATGAAATCCCTTCATAATTATGACCTGTAGACTGTTCTAAACGTTTTTGGGCTTCGGGCCCCTGTAGCTGTCACAGCTGCCCAATCGTGTCCAAAGGGGACGTTCTCATCTAGACATTACATGAAGTCAAACCTACCAAGTTACAATGAAATCCCTTCATAAATATGACCTGTAGACTGTGCTAAAGACATTTGGGCTTCGGCAGCCATAATGGTTGAATGATCGCAACCAAAAGGGGACATTCTCATCTGGGCATCATCTGGAGTGATCCTACGAAGTTACAATGAAATCCCTTCATAAATATGACCTGTAGACTGTGCTCAAGATTTTCGGGCTTCGGGCACCTGTAGACATCACAGTTGACCAATCATGACCAAATGGGGATGTCATCATCTAGGCATTGTATGGAGTCAACCTAACAAGTTACAATGAAATCCTTCCATAAATATGACCTATAGACTATGCTAAAGGTCTTTGGGCTTGGACAGGGGACATTCTCATCTAGACATTATATGAAGTCAACCTACCAAGTTACAATGAAATCCCTTCATAAATATGACCTGTAGACTGTGCTAAAGGTTTTCGGGCTCGGGCAGCCATCATGGTTGAATGATCACAACCAAACAGGACAATCTCATCTGGGCATCATCCGGAGTGATCCTACAAAGTTACACTGAAATCCCTTTATAAATATGACCTGTAGACTGTGCTCAACGTTTTTGGGCTTCAGGCATCTGTAGCCATCACAGTTGAGCAATCACGACCAAAAGGGGATGTCATCATCTAGGCATTATATGGAGTCAACCTAACAGGTTACAATGAAATCCTTCCATAAATATGACCTTTTGCCTATGCTAAAGGTTTTTGGGCTTGGGCACCCATCAAGGCTGAATGATCGCGATCAAAAAGGGACGTTCTCATCTAGACATTATTTGGAGTCATCCTACCAAGTTACAATGAAATCCCTTCATAAATATGACCTGTAGACTGTGCTAAAGGTTTTCGGGCTTCGGGACCCTGTAGCCGTCACAGTTGCCCACTCAAGACCAAAAGGGGACTTTCTCATCTAGACATTGTATGAAGTCAACCCACCGAGTTACAATGAAATTCTTCAATATATGTGACCTGTAGACTGTGCTAAAGGTTTTCGGGTTTTGGGCTCGGGCAATCGTCACAGTTGGCAGATCAGGCTCAAATGGGGAAATTCTCATCTAGACATCATAAGGAGTCATCCTACCAAGTTACAATGAAACCCTCCATATTAAACATGACCTGCAGACTGTGCTAAAAGTTTTTGGGTTTCGGGCTTGGGCAGCCATCATAGTTGATAGATCATGCCCAAAAGGGGACGTTCTCATCTAGGCATTATACAGAGGCATCCTACCAAGTTACAATGACATCCCTTCATAAATACGACCTGTAGACTGTGCTAATGGTTTTCGGGTTTGGGGCTCGGGCAGCCATACCGGTTGACCGATCGCAACCAAAAGGGGAAGTTCTCATCTAGACATGACCCCAAACCTGCATATGAAATTTCGTGGCAATCAGACAAGAACTGCGGGATGTAGCCCATGCTAAACGAAAATGTGAACAGACTCAGACTTCCGCAAGCGTGATGGCAATAGCTTATCTTTACTTTGTCAAGTTAAGCTAAAAATAGACAAACTTTATTTCCAGTTAAAAAATGATAAAATTCTGAGTGGGGAGGTCAGGATTTTTTTTATATCATTATTTCTTTCTATGTAGTGTAAACTCTGGAGTGATTTTTCCACATGACTGATCCATTTTAGCTTAAATGAAAAAAAAAGTAGTCTTCCGAACCAGTCAATTTGAAAGAGCTTAGACTCACCCGCAATACTACTGAAACCATTAAATCAGGCTATGGACAGGACATTTAACTGCCAAAACAATCAGAGGGGGAGGGAAGGGGAGGATTAGCATCCAATGCAACAAAGTCTTGGACATTTCCAACATGACAGCAACTTGACCAGGGTGCATGTTGACTAATAACTTTCAAATGTGATTAATATTCAATTAGAATATTCCTTCAACTCACACAAAAACAAACAGCTTGCTTTATGATGAGTTTATATTATATATTGGTGAATACACCGAATGGCTTGATGCATATTTTATTTTTTTTTTAACGGATTGATTGCTTTCAATTCAGAACATTCAACAAAACAGGAATGCGACTGTTTAAAAGGAAGTAAGTGCACATGCTCAGTGTTAACTTTGTTCCAAGCCAATAGAACTGTATTGCTTATTACAGACAGTTTGCATGGAAGTCCCCTCTTCTTTTTGTCAGTTGAAGTATTTAATTTGTTCTATTTACAAGCTTCTTGATGTCAAAATGAGAAAACTGCAGTCAGAATCACTGGGTTTTACGGATTGGATCAATCTGAAAATTGAGGAATTGGAACATTTTAAACGAACTGATTTTCATGTAGAATAAATAGGTACTAGGGTCGATAATCATTTTTTAAACCATGAGAAGGATAAGGGTTTTAACCACTCGACTTGCCGAATGGTTAAACCCTATTCTACGAGTGGTTTAAAACTGATTACCTGACCTAGTACCTATTTGTTTTATTTATACCATGCTCTTAATAAATAATCGACTTTGTCATTTAAAATGGAGATAAAACAAATCAACAAAAAATGGCACTGTTCATTATGCCGTGCTGCCAACAAAAACAATGCCTATTCTATTGGACATGACACACCTGCAAAAACAACGAAACATGTCCGTCATGCATCATGTAAGTATATTAATTATGAGATATTTCTCAGGGGGCCTACAAAAGCAACTGTCATCCTGATGGCCCATTAATTGAAAGTTTGCTTGGTGAGAGGGGGAGGGGGTTCATTAAAATGTACTTTCACCTCAGTATATTTAATGCAACAGAATTTGCTCTTCTAACCACGTGTAAATATTCAAGTCTCAAAATAGCAGAGTATATTGGCTATATTCAAATGCAAGCATTATACCTGCAGTGAAACTTAAAATTTCAATAGAGTGGAAAAAAACGAAACACCTTTGTTCTGCATGTTCAAATAAATATTGGCAATTTATTCCCAGCTAGGATCGAACTCATTTCTGACACTGTTCTGTGTGCATATTTGGAAACTGACTAATACCTATTCCGACTGCATCATTCACCAGAGAACAGTCTTATTTCCAGTCCAGTTATACTGCAAGAATCACTTACTCCTGACATATTTAAATATATATAATATACATATGTTATTGCTCTCAAATGCTTTCAATAAACGAAAGTTCTTGTCAACAGGAGATCCCCTCGTGTCCCCCCCCCCCCCCCCCCATTCCAACATTTTAAAAAATTTGCATAGGTATTCTAGGGAGGTGGCAGGGGTTATGCTCCCCTCTCCCATCGTAATAAATAAATCCTACTAAAAACCAAGAGTATTTAGTGATGAATTTAGATCATTTCCTCCCACCAAAATGACCAAATGCAATCTGAGGGGGTCTACGTATTTAGTTTCAAAACTTCCTGACCATCGCCCATGGGAGGGGGACACAAGATCCTATAACTTCTTCCATGCTCTGGTTCACTACATTTCTTTCCTATGAATCCCTCATCATCCCTCCCCCTCCCCCCTCATAAAAATCTCCCAATTCGGCATCAAATTGAAAGTGCCGTGTGGTTTCTCACAGAAATAAAACAAATATTGAATTACCACAATAACCACATACCTCTCTTAAATGCAATATCCACTCATTTACTGGCCACTGTCAATTATCTTTATGGAAACATTTGAATGGAATTTTTACAAGAGCTCACATATCGCTGAAGCAATACAATATCCCCTACCGGACTAATGAGCATTAATAATTATACAAATGTTATAACCTAGATGTGATCAGCATGAATTCCATTGAAGCGTTTCCAAAAAAAGTCTGGAAAACTGATACTTTGGCGCTTTTCCATATTTCCAAGGGCCATAACTCACACAAGAATAATGCAATCAGCATGAAACTCAAACTTGATCTGTAAGTCATCGTTCTATAGTAGGTTACCAAGAATGAAATCATTCGGTTGAAGCATTTCCAAAAAAAGTCTGGAAAACTAAAGTGTGACAGACAGACTGATGGATGGACAGAGTGCAAACGAAACTTGATCTGTAAGTCATCGTTCTATAATAGTTTACCAAAAATGAAATCATTCCGTTGAAGCATTTCCAAAAAAAGTCTGGAAAACTGATATTTTGGCGCTTTTCCATATTTCCAAGGGCCATAACTCACACAAGAATAATGCAATCAGCATGAAACTCAAACTTGATCTGTAAGTCATCATTCTATAGTAGGTTACCAAAAATGAAATCATTCAGTTAAAGCATTTCCAAAAAAAGTCTGGAAAACTAAAGTGTGACTGACATTTTCCATATTTGCAAGGGCCATAACTCATGCAAGAATAATGCAATCAGCATGAAACTCAAACTTGATCTGTAAGTCATCGTTCTATAATAGGTTACCAAAAATGAAATCATTCGGTTGAAGCATTTCCAAAAAAAGTCCGGAAAACTAAAGTGTGACTGACAGACTGACGGATGGACAGAGTGCAAATCTATAGTCCCCTCCGGCGATGCCGGTAGGGGACTAAAAAAACTTCTGTACGCTATACTTGCACCAATGACATTTTCAAGACAGTGGGCCAAGCTTTGAGGCTTTCAGTATCAATACATGACACTCAACACAATATTCATTAATTAATATTCATGAGCTGTCAATATAAACGTTAAAGCATTGAAAGATGTTTGTCAGTTTATCAAATGTGGTTTTCTTTGCAGAACTGGAACATGCCACTTGCTCCACATTTATGTCAAATATATTTATTTCTACACATAAATTTGAAATCTTGAACTCCAAAATCGGTTTCAAATTCACAGCTGAAGTCTGATGGAAATTTAGGGTTACAATGAACTAAATTAGTGACTTTTACAACATAAAATAAACACAAAAAATGACACAAAAAAAATTAAAGTAACCCTAATTAGATTAAAATTCTTCATCAGCCATAATACTATTAAACCATACTGTAATAATTACTTACATCACTTCATCAAGACCTTTCAACTCCATCTTTTCTATATACTGAAATGAAAAAAGGATATAATAAATATGCATGTATATTATTATTTTCAAATCAAGTTAAAAATAAGCTAAATCCACCCAGTGTTATGACATTCAATTTATTCAGTTTTTTCTTTCAAAACTGCATAATGAAACTGGAGAAACAGAATTTACTGCATCCAGTAAATTGAAGTCTGTGTGAAAAGGGTTAAAGTACCAGGAAAAAAGTATACTGAAAGAGAATTTATGGAGGCTTATTTTCGGGACTAAAATATTTTTAAACATATCAGAAATGGATTTTCATTAACAGTGTTTACAGATATTCATACAAGAATCAGAACAATTTTTCTAAGAAACCGGAAAAGGTATATAATGTGCACAGCATTGAAAGGGTTCGATCAAGAAATCAGAAATCGACATTACTGACTCTGCCACTTATCTGAATGATGACATATGTGTATAATCTTCAGAACTGCATGAGTTGTTATAAAACGCAATTCCTAATAGTTCTCAAAAATACGCACTTAATGACCTCTGTGGAACGCATTGAGGTGGACAATATTTAAAACCCCAGCAAGTTCAACTAATTTGATTGAAGTAATAAGAGGGGTAAAAAGAGACAATATACTTAAAATTCCATTTTATTAAATTATAATTGTGATAGGTGTTTTGAGAAAGCCACTCCCCACCATTGCTTCTTGAAACCTGTCGATCTTGAGTTATGATTGAGAATAAATAATGTAACAGAGCGCAGTAGTTCCGAAGTGGTTGGCAATGACCAGTAGGGGTTAATCAGGACCAATTCTCAAGAGATGTCTAGGGATTAAATTGATGGACAATACTCAGATTTGAAGTTGGACATGGCCTAAGGGTTAAAAGATATTTTCAGCTAAGAGACCAACAAAGACTAGTTAAAATTTCACGGATGATTTGGTTTAATTGGTCTAAAACATGTTATTCATATTATGCATTTTAATGTAAAAAATGCCGCTCAGGATCACCGATCCAATGTCGAGTTGTGACAACAGTTCCTCGCACCAAGGCCAACACACCTATGAAGTTTCATGACTCTAGGTTGAACCACTATCAAGTTCTCATACGGAAACCAATTGTTGCGATATACTATGTTCAAGGTCACTGTGACCTTGACCTTTGACCTGGTGAGTCCAACATCAATAGGGTTCTTCCTCGCACCAAGGCCAACACGCCTGTAAAGTTTCATGACTCTAGGTTGAACCACTATCAAATTATCATCCGGAAACCAATTGTTGCGATATACTATGTTCAAGGTCACTGTGACCTTGACCTTTGACCTGGTGAGTCCAAGATCAATAGGGTTCATCCTCACACCAAGGCCAACACACCTATGAAGTTTCATGACTCTAGGTTGAACCACTATCAAGTTATCATCCGGAAACCAATTGTTGCGATATACTATGTTAAAGATCACTGTGACCTTGACCTTTGATCTGGTGAGTCCAAGATCAATAGAGTTCTTCCTCGCACCAAGGCCAACCCACCTATGAAGTTTCATGAATGTAGTTTGAACTACTATCAAGTTATCATCCAGAAAGGAATTGTTGCGATTTACTATGTTCAAGGTCACGTTGACCTTGACCTTTGACGTAGCGAGTCCAAAATCAATAGGGTTCTTCTCCTCACCAAGGCCAATCTACCTATGAAGTTTCATGAATGTGAGTTGAACCATTATCAAGTTATCATCCGGAAACCAATTGTTTACGCCCGCCCGCCCGCCCGCCATTCACCAAACTATAAGTCGAGTTTGACTTCGTCACAACTCGACTAAAAATCAAACTATTATTCTACATTCCAGATGATAGAAACATTTTAATACAGTCCAAGGTACAACTTAAAGTAGCTATAGCTTTACAGGAGGGCTATAGCTCTTCCAGGGCAGTAGACCAAAATTATTAATTTATTATAAAAAAAAAATAGGTTTTTAGCTTTTTAGCCCAATTAGCCTAATAGCCTGTCAGTATTGTATCTTTTACTGGCATCCTGACAGTTTTGTGATAGGTTTCAACACATTCAGTGAAGTTTTATGGAAAGGGTTAACATTATTCTTACTGAAATAAAATCTTTGAACCCACGATGAAGTCTTGAGAGGGTTAAAAGCATTAAAATGAATAATTTGTACTGCTTGAGGAGAGCTTGAGTATTAAGCGTCTGCATCAACCTCCAAGTGTGTGTGTGTGTGTGTGTGGTGGGGGGAGAGGGGAGGGGTGGGGGGGATACACTCTAAAGAAACTGAAAATCTGTATTAGAGACATGACCTGGTCAGGGTCTTGGGTGGAATGGGTCCATAAGTTTCCCAACCCCACCCCACCATTTGAGATAACTGGCTGGAGCCTTGCAGATTTCAGCTTCTTGAAACTCCACTTGGTACTCATCTCCTCACCCGATGTCCAGAGTTATTCTTTAAAGTTTGCTAAATTATGGATAGTCTTCCCAATGCCTCCCATTTTCACATAGAGTCCCAACTTGATTGCCAATATAGGACTACACACGCTACAAATGCTTCAGATTTACTCTAGAGCACTAAAGTTTGCAAAAGTTTATTAGAGGGGAGGGGGGGGGGGGGGGTCACCCTGGGCTTCCAAATATAATTCCCCCACCCCCATCACGTCTGCAAAACACTCTAGGGGTGGATTATCCACCCATGTAATATACTCAGTTTCTGTGACAAAGCAAGCACAAGGGACACACAGTATGGTTCAGTGGATGGGCTTTTGGAATTGATTCAAAGCTCTGTTGAAGTTGAGAATGTTTCTTTCACATAACACAATCCGGTATGTGCGGAAATTCCACTCTGCTCAGGGAGAGGGTGGGTGGGTGGGTGGGTGGGTGCATGAACATAGGTGGGGGGTGGGGGGTGGGGGGGAGGTGGGGGGGGGGTCAAGTCCCCCCCCCCCCCCCAAAAAAAAAAAAAAAAAAAAATGTGCAAAATCAGTTAATATTTGTTTTTTTTCTTTTTCACTGTTATGGCATTTTTTGTGTCCCAAACTGTAACAAAATGTCACCAATTGATCAAAAAAGCCTATTTACAAACATTATTAAGAAAACTAACCCCACTTAATATAAAAATATTGGAGAATTTCATCCAAAACTGACTTATGAATGGGGGAAGGTGCTCAATAATGAGTGGAAAAAAATTGCCTGACAATTTTCTCCTAAACTCAACAAAAATAGCCATTCACACCATAATTCATTTATATCAAGTTTTTTTTATGGAACATTCTTTAAAATAAAGCATAATATATATAATATTGTCTAATGAATCATAATAGCTAGGTGGGTCTGGTTTTTCAAAATGAAAATAGTAATTTTTATTTCAACAAAAACAAAAAAGCCTTTTTGATCGCTATCCTGGTATGCAGATGCAATAACAAAAACCAAAACACAAGGTTTGCCCTTCTTGAGCCCTACTAAAAATAAGTTCCCATTTACTGAACCAATATTTGCAAAGGTTTGCAAGGTAAACACTGAGAAACTAGAGTTGTTAGAATATTAAGCTACACATTTAGTTTGTCTCAATTGTCTGATCTGGTTTGATTGGGGTTTTACATTGCTTCCAACAACTAGGCTACATGATGCCTATATCAACATTGTTAGTTCGCAAGAAGAAGGTAGAATTATTCAAACAGATCCACTGGATGTCCTAAGGAATTCACCAACCACTGGAGGGACTAACAAGCTCATCCACACAGACACCTCAGAATAAGGATAAAACAAATTCCTTAGAATTTGCAACATCAATACAGTATTAAAATGTCTGTATGAACAGCCAGGCCATCGCTGCTGTGCGTTAACAACCTGGCTACCAAATGTGGACTTATTATACCTGGGCCCACATGGGGTTCAAGCTATACAGTAATGTGTCCTTGTGAACTGATGTGAATCTGGTAAGTCTTGAAAAATGCATTTGATAGAGTAAATGGAAACAAGTTTGGACATATAAAAATATGCATTGAATCAGTGTTCGAGTACCCAAAATGTTATGGAAAAAATATGCAGGAAAGGGTGGGTGGGTCAAAAAATCTGCAAAATAAAAATTTCCACCTATGTTCATGCATTCCCCCCCCCCCCACACACCCCTGTTCTGCTGGTATTTTTTAAACAAATAATTCTCCATGCACTGTGGATGGATTTTAGACAGGTTACAGGATATCCACAATCAAAAGCACAGTCATTCACAGTGTCAGAGAATGTTCGGTTCACATCAATGATGGGTCGAGCTGTGTGTGGAATGAACTTGAGATGGGATGGTATAACATCTCAAACCGCGTGTCATGATGTGGTCGAAAAAGTTGTCCACAATGTTCATGCTTTCACAAAAAGTTAAAAAATTTATAGTAATTTATATATTTTTTATACTTACCAATGACCCAGACTTAGCTGGTGCTAACTCCACAAAAACCAGGGCCAAACACAAATTTTGCCCCCCAATCCCCAAAATTTGCATCCAAAACAAAAAGAAATCATGTCCTAAAGGACCTCCATAGTACGACTCTACTGCGCATGCGCAGTGACGCAGTCGTCCCGAAATTGGCGCCAAATATCATTCTTACTGGCAGTGCCTGGTCAGCGCTATGTACTCAGCGGGGAGGCAAGAGTTCCCAACTCAGGGAGGGCCATCCCCGTCTGGGTCATTGGTAAGTATAAAAAATATATAAATTACTATAAATTTTTTAACATTTTTATACTGTACCAATGACCCAGACTTAGCTGAATAGTAAACAGGCTGGAGGGCCTAGGACATAGAGGAAAATCCAATAAGCTCAATTATAAAATAAAGAGGTAACCCCTTAAGGAGAAAAGGAGTATTAGGCTTTACATGTATCTTTCTTATTTAATATTTAAATTAGAAAGATACACTACCCTTAATAATTGAGCACAATAACATTCATGTTCTCTATTAACATCCAGTATAACCCTTATACTAATTATTTTTAAAGCAAGCCAATAAATAAAGTAGTCCAGAGAATTGAGACTCTTTATAATCATTTAAAAGTGTCCGAGTATTGTATATTAAAGCCCGTTTGACACTTGACATATACAAATGCTTCACACCGAGCTACACTTTAAAAATAAGACATGAATGAAATTAAACATTAATATTACACTTTAAAACCATCCCGGAAGCGACTCAGAAATACTGTCTTGGAGGAGGCATTCCCTTGCTTTTCACTATAAAGCAGGTGACCTAAGGGAACACCCCCCCCCCCCTTCCCCTTGCCCTGGGTCAAATAGCCCAGAGCGAAGAGGGCAGCCGGACGGAGTCACTGCCGGAACAGAAAGCCTGCATAACTATAGTTGCAACTGTTTAGTGGACGACATTCTGAGCAACAGATAACGGACCTAAACAATGCAGGTCTCCAGAAATGGACTCAATATTTCTGAGATAAAAATTAGTAAATGTGGATGGCTGAGACCAATAAGCAGCCTTCATTAAATCTGTAATAGCAACACTATTAGCATAAGCCCAGGAAGTAGAAAGAGCTCTTACTTCATGAGCAGAAATCTTAAGCACAGACTGCTGAGAAGAAGATAAATCTTCATACGCAGTACGGATAGTTAACTGAATCCATCTAGCAATAGAATGGACTGAAATGTCCTTTCTATTAGGCATCAAAGACAGAAAGAAACGTTTCCGTCCCTTTCTGATGAACTGAGATCTCTGTTTATAGATACGTAGTGCTCTAACAGGACAGAGTAAAGGCCTACGCCCGTCTGAAGACGGAAGAGCCTTAATAACAATAGGTTCCGGATATTTATTAGGAGCCTGATTCTTAGCTAAAAAACCGACATTAGTAGTGAAGGTGATAGTGTTCCCAACACTACGATAATGAGAATCATCCACCGATAGTGCATGAAGCTCACTGACTCTTCTGGCAGAAGAGAAAGCTAAGAGAAAAGCTGTCTTATAAGATAAGAATTTGAAATCTACTGTCCCAAGAGGTTCAAATGGCTTTTCCTTCAATTTAAGGAGAACCCAAGCTAAATTCCACTTAGGAATTAATCTAAGAGTTCTGGGTCTATTTATCGAAAAGTTTCTAACCAATTTCGATAAAGAGACATTAGATCCAATTTGTAAACTATCATGATGTGCATAGGTATCAGATAACATAGATCTATAACCCTTTATAGTAACAGGTTGCAGTTTGATTTCGTCAAACAAGTATACTAGAAAGTTAGCAATGTCTGGTATAGAGGGATCAAATATATCAACAGAATGATCCCTACACCAACGACGGAAAACCTTCCACTTAGCCGCATAGTTTAGCGAAGAGGAGGTCCTCCTACAGTTAGAAATCGCGTCCACTGCTCGTCCTGTAAAGTGCTTGCCATGCAAGAAGGACCGCACAACGGAAAAACGTGAAGGTTGAGACCTTGCGGGTTGTGATGTAGTTGGCGCGATTTCCCCTGCCAAAGAAGATCCTCTCGTGGAGGGAGCTTCCGCGGTAGGTCCCACAACAGACACCTGAGTAGATTTATCCACGGTCTCTGTGGCGACAGAGATGCTACCAACAGAATCTTGCATTGAGATTGTTTTATCTTTAGCAATACTTGATGAATTAACGGCGCTGGAGGATACGCATATCCTATCATTCCGTCCCAAGGGATCGATAGAGCGTCTACTGCAAATGCTCTTGGATCCGGACACGGGGACACATACGTCTGCAACTGATTGTTGAGATGTGTCGCAAATAAGTCTATCATTGGCCGTTCCCATTGGTAGCAAATCTGATTGAATACTTGTTTGTTGAGAGTCCACCCCGACGGCAACAAGCGACCCTTTCGTGAAAGGGAGTCTGCTAGCACATTCAGACGACCCGGTATGTGACGGACCGAAAGAAGAACGTGATGTTCCAACGCAAACAGAAGGATTCTTTCCGTTAGATTGAACAACGGAACTGAATGAGTGCCTCCCTGATTCCGTATATACGCCACTACTGTCGTATTGTCGGATAGGATTTGGACATGAGCATCGTGAATAATGTCCATCCAGTGACGTAACGCAAGCCAAATTGACATCATTTCCTTGATGTTTATGTGCTTGCACAGGAATTGCGGATCCCAAAGACCCTGGCATCTCGAATCCGTTGGGATTAATGATGCACCCCAACCTGTTTGACTGGCATCCGTCATAATGGTAAAACTCGGATCCGGCAACTGCAGCGGAACTCCTTGAGTTAACCACTGAATGTTTGCCCAAGCCTGAATCTCTTGTTTCACTTGATCTGACAAGAGAACGTCTACATCGAGCGAATGAATTTTCACACTCCAATTCTGAGTCAGGAAAATTTGAAGAGGCCGTGTGCGTAGCCGTCCCATGGGAATGAGATCCGCGGCGGCTCCGCACAGACCTATCAGTCTCATAAATTCTCTCGCCGTGACTTTGTCTGTATTCAGACAATAGCGAGCGTAACAACTGACTAATTTCGCTCTGGTTAACGGCAGACGAACGAGATTGTTGTGCGTCTCGAAGCTCATTCCCAGATGAGTGAATGACTTGGACGGCACCAGATCCGACTTCTCCTCGTTTACTATGAAACCGAGACGTCGGAGCAATAGAAGAAGATTCTGAACATCGTTCTGAAGCGTTAACTCGTTGCCGTACCTCTGAAGAATGTCGTCCAGGTAGGCCGACGTTACCGCAGACGAATGAGCTCGGAAGTAGATCATTACCGAGTTCATTACCCGAGTGAAAGCCCAGGGTGCTAGATTCAATCCGAAGCACATGGCCCGGAACTGATACACCACTCCTAGGACTGCGAAGCGTAGATACTTTCGGAATGTCGGATGTACCATGACGTGAAAGTACGCATCTTTGAGATCTATGCTCGTTGCATAATCGTTCACCCCGAATACTCGCTCTGACCGATCGAATCGTCTCCATATAAAACTTCGGAGCGACGATCAGCTTGTTTATCCAGCTCAAATCTATGACTGGATGGAACGAGCCGTCTGGTTTCGGAACCAGAAACAGATGGCTGTAGAATCCCAGCGATTCCTGGTTTTCTACGACCTCTACCGCGTTCTTCATTAAAAGAGACTGCACCTCTGATAGCAGAGCGTCTCTTTTCTGAGGGTTTGACGGAAGATGAGTCCACTTTGGACTTCGAGTTAATGGAGGCTTTCGTTTGAAGGATATCTTTAGACCTTCCGAAGTCACTCCTCTCACCCATGGGTCGTCCGTAATTGACGCCCACTCTTGAGAAAAACTCGACAACCTTCCGCCAACCGGAACGCGATAGAGGTTTGAGCCATCACCTCCTGGATCTGCGAGGCCTGCGGTAGGAGAAACCACGTCTTCCACGACCCGCACCTCGCCTCGTCGACCTCGGGGCGTCCGACCGATTGTCCCGGCCTGAAGGACGTCCCGAACGAGAGTCACTATCCTGACGGTCTCTCGAATAAGAGCTAGAGGACGCACCGGAACCTCTATAGGAACCTCTCTTGGGCGGATAAGACCCAGAAGTGCCCGCCTTATTCGTGTCTGCTGTATCCGACCTTTTAGGAGCGGATCTAAACAACAGAGAATCACTAGCTTTCTTTTTAATATTATCATAAATAGCGGAAAGCTTGCCGTCAAAGAGAAGATCTCCTGAGACCGAAGCGACTCTAAGAGAGTTCTTCACCTTAGAATCCACTAGTGTGGATGTAGACAGGGCTGCGTCACATCTAACCAACTCCAGATTTGCCACTGAAAGGGCGGAGTTACACGTGGAATAAGCTACTGCCCTTGAAAGAAGTCTTAAGGAGGATTGTATATCCTGAAACTCTTCCCCTTGAAGACGCAGTGATAACGCCTTAGTAAGGTGATCTGCGTAAGATAAGGCATCTAAATTGGCTCTGTTAGACGCAATAGCTGTTTCCAACACTGCGGTTGGAATAGAAGCTGACGACGGTAATGATAGCTCTAAGTCTTCCGCCTCGTCGTCCATACGCAGAGGAACTCTCGGTATACCCTGACCTGCCGTGTCGAATTTATTCCTTGCATTAATGAAAGGCAGGTTGAGAGTATTTGCGGACAAGAAGCCTGCTTTCCCCGTCCTGGAAGCAAGTTTAAAAATAGCGTCGTTCAATAATTCAAATGTTCTTGCAACATTATTGGACTGCGACGGAAACTCGGGAGCGATGTCCCTGAACCGCTCGAAAAAATCAGAGTCCAATGACGCTATAATTCTCCTGTCCGGAAGCGCAGCAGTCTGGCCCGACGGAACAACTTGAGGAAGAAAGTGCCGGATGAAGTCCACGGCAGCTTTGTGTTGTTCCGAAAGAGATAGCTCCAATTCATCCGTATCCCTTTCACCATCCGGTCGGACCTCCCGATGTTCCCGGTCGTCCGCCCCCGATGCTTCGGCGGAGCGTACCGACCCAGCGCCATCGGATAATTCTCGATCCGACACCGTTTCTGTCGGCTGCTGGGATGCTGCGATAAGCTGTGCTATCTGCACTAGAATGTCCGACGTCGAGACCTGCGGAGGAGCGGTCTTTCGCTGCTTCGCCGAGGGCAGCTCCGCATCAGATGGCTCCCGCATACTTTTCCTATGCGAACGTCCGGAGTCCATCGGTCTCGAATCCCTGGCTGCCGGATGGTGTGACCTGGTCGCCGAAGAATCCTTCATCGGCGAAGCTGGCAAAATATCGGAGGTCACGCAGCCAAGGTGCGGTCGTGTGCGCCGACGAGAAGAGGAAGCCTTAACAGTCTCTGCGGACTGCTTATACAACGGAGCGTCCCGAGCGACGGACGTATGCTCCGCTAAAGACACATTTTGTACCACAACATCTGGTCCCAGATGTTGTTGTACGAGAGAGGGGCCTCTCTCGCTCGCGGCCCGGCTGGACCTGGACGAGCTAGGAACCGGACTAAAAGGCTTCCTCCGTTCTCGTTCACTATCCGCCGTCACTGGGTGTGCATCTATTATTTTTATAGTGCTCGCATCACCCAAAATTTCCTCTTGGACCGCATCGGACGAACCCGGCTGCCGAACCATTCGGTGAATGGACGCTACACCGGGCGAGCTAGCGGACGACATTTGTCTAATCTCCATGAGCACTTTTGCCGCTAGCTCTGTATTTAATTGTGACGACGGACGCACACTTGAAGAAGATAACATGGAAACATCACCCTGTTCTGGTTCCTCTGAAATAGAAACTGAGAGAGTAGAGTGACCTTGTGGAGAAAGAGCCGGCATCGCTCTTTCTCCAGAAACAACATATCGTGACACACGTTTCCAATGTTTCTCATCCCAATGTTCACATACAGGACAGGGATTAATGCGAGAACACTGACTACAATTAATGCAATAATCATGAAAGTCAGAGGAAGATTTCTTCCTATTACAATTTGAACAAGTTCCCTTCATTGTGAAAGAACAACAATAAGTCCTAGTTACTCGCAAAAACCCCTGACACAAAGATACATAATAACATGATCCATTAATAAATGAAAAAACAATTGCAAAACAAAATAATTTTGAAAAAATATTTTTTCAGAGAAGCCCAAGTTGCTGAAAAGTAACGTTGAGCCCCGATGGATCCGATGGCAAAGTGTGGTCAAAAATTTTAAAATTATATAAAATAATTAATGAGACACTTTCGGATAATATAAATGTATCTTATAATGAGATAAACTACCTCAAAGGCAAACAGCCCCCCTCAAAAAAGGCTGCTGCCAATGAAAACAAACAGTGTAAACACAGAAGAAAACATGACTCCAGGCACTGAAAAAACTGGCCCGGAATCAGTCATCAATTACACTCTATCTGATGCAAAACAGAGACTCCCAGGGGAGAATCTGCAGAACATCAGATGGAAGATGCAGAACACAAACGTTATACACCCATGGGTGAAAACGTAACTATGGGGAAAATAACAGAAAACATTCTGTAACCAAGCAACTCTCCCAGGGAATTTTTAGAAATGAAACTTCTCAAAAATATGCCAAAAGCATGGGAGAATTGCAAGGGGGGACTTTAGAAGGTTAGGGGAGAGGAAACACTGAATAAGCAGTGCAACAATTAGCAAGAATGACAACAAGAGGCGTTTGCCTCGAAAATAGGCAACTTAACATAATTTCAACAAAAAATTTTAAGTACAGCCCTGATTATTTTTTGCCACTTCTTTTTTCCTCTCCTCCTTCTATCCTCCTTAGAATCACATTTTCTCCAAGAATTACGTGTCTGGCATCCTTTAAACTGAGATTTACAAGCACAAAGATCAGTGAGATGTTGACTGATGAAGGGCCAAACAGAGAATGATATTTGGCGCCAATTTCGGGACGACTGCGTCACTGCGCATGCGCAGTAGAGTCGTACTATGGAGGTCCTTTAGGACATGATTTCTTTTTGTTTTGGATGCAAATTTTGGGGATTGGGGGGCAAAATTTGTGTTTGGCCCTGGTTTTTGTGGAGTTAGCACCAGCTAAGTCTGGGTCATTGGTACAGTATAAAAATACCAAGTTTTTTAATATGTCCTTTCAGATATTTAACATGAATAAATAGTTGTTACACGTTTATGATTGTTCTCAGGCCTTTGGAAAAGCTTCCCCTCACCATATTAACCCATCAAAAGTACTGCGTCAGAATATCAATTCATCCCAAAAAGCCGCCTGTAGACAGAAAATGAAAAACTGATTTTTAATTGATTTCTAGCATGAGATTGTAGACAATTTTTCAGTTGTCTTTGCTTTTTGAACACTCCATTGAATACTGACAACATGGAAATCTTTTCCAAAAAAAAATAAAATAAAATATGCCAAGGGTTGTTTAATAGTCTATTGCTATTGGCAAGAAATATATATAACTGACCACACGTGAAAGAGTAGGAATATAGGCCCCAGAAAAAGTGTTGTTCACTTGTGAAGGACAGGCCCACCCTTATCAATCATTGTAAGCACAGCATGCCCACCGAACCAGTGTGTGTGTGTGTAAGGGGGGGGGGGGGGGGGGGGGGGGGGGGCACAATTTCTCAGATATATATTTTGCCTCTCCCTCTATTTATTTATTGGTGTTTAAAGTTACATATTTCTGCACAATGGCTAATCATTACCACAAAAGTTTTACAGGTGGAGGAAGCCAGAGTACCTGGAGAGAACCACTGAGCAATGGCAAGCAACTGTCAACATACTAATTCCACACAAGCAGGGTTTGCATTGGTTGAAGACAGGTGAACCATCGATGTGCAGTACGCCTTAGTACACAGTGCCATCATGCCACCACGTGGGCAATGGTGGTGAAGTGTTTTGCCCAAGGACACAATGCGGTTGCTGCAGGTGGGATTCGAACCGAGAACTTCTCGGCTTGCAGCCTGCACCTCTACCTACTGAGCCACCATGCCCCCTCCTCACCCTCACACAAACTCACACAGGCACCTGTGATGAATTATGCATCGTCATTTTTTAATACAACATTCGTTTATAACTAATAACTTTAACCCTGTTTAACCCTCATTAATCAAAGACTACATTGCAATTGGCCCCCACAAAACTTTAGAATAATATTTTTTTGTCTTTTGCTTCAAAAACAAAGCTAGTGGTGGAGAGGAAGGGTTGTGGTGTTTGGGGAATGGACAGTTCCTCTATGTAGGGATATGTGTGGAGGACTTTAGGATTCTGGTGAGGGAAGGGAGTGTGTGTGTTTGGGGGATCCTTTTTGTTGACCTGATTTTCAAAGTTCCTGGTGAATAATTTCTTTGTTCAGCTTTCACACAAATGCATATTTTTTTTACAGAACACCAACTATCTCTTGAAATTAAAACTTTCATCATAAATAGCTGAGCATTCCGAATTTGTATTTCGCTCGCAACACTTTCGATATACTGTCACTAGTGTCAGTTTGATATACTGTGGAGAGCAGCATTCTTTCTTTCCAACCATGCCTTCCCTCCTCCCCCTCCTAGTTGATTCATTAGGATGGCTGCGATCTGTAGCAGGCTAGAAATTCTCAAAATGAAAACGTCATTACTTCTGCCTTCTCAATGTTCAGTTGTCTTGAATCGACCTGCATTATATTCTCATCAATCTTTGAAAAGGAAAATCACGCAATATGTGAATATAAAATCTCTTTGTATTGTCCCAAAATGAATTGATAAAAGAGGGAAAAAATAGATGAATGAACACCATCTCGTCCTCCGAGTATCTGCATTCTAATATTTAATTGCCATCTTATTCCAGTAGAAGGTGCGAATTAATTACTGTTGATTGCCAATTACAAGCACTGAATATCAATCAGCTGCCACGCGTTACAATTCTGCTGAAATCGAGATACACTACCGTGCATCAGATGTGATTCTCTGGTGATTTGCTGTGCTAACCTAACACACTATTATTTCAAAATAGTGCAGAATATGGGACAGAACTTCTAGTTTTAACTGTAGATTAGCCTTTAGCCTAATTTGGGAACATCACAGACTTGCAAAGTCAGATGCCATTCAGCCCTATTGAAGAAAGTATGTAATAATGACTGCCTGAAATACTATTTTTGGTTTCTAGTCCAGCTGCCATTTTGAGGCTATCCTTGCAATGTCGGGAAGTAATAAGTTTTTGGGTCGTTTTAGGGTAACTTTTTTCCATTGAATCTGAATATGAATGATGGCACTCTGTAAACCTTGGGCAACTTTAGATATTCGAGATGGAATCCAAGATGTCCACACAATATTTCGCTACTTAAACCACAGCTCTCTTATCTTTTGGGGGTATGCAATTAACTTGAAATACCTGATACAGTAGAACCTGTCTTGTGAGACCACCCTTTTTGCCAGGCAAAAGTGGTCTCTCAAAACAGGTAGGCTCTCATGACAGTGGTCTCTCAAAACAGGTTTTACAGTAGAGCAATAGACAAGGTGTTCAAGTAACGTTACTTGAATACTGCTGAGCCATTAAGTATACAGGAGTCCATGCATTTCGTTGATTGAACAAAGGACAGGGAGTAAGTTAGTTACCAACCTTGTTGTTGGAATTCCATGAATCTGAACAACCTGCCCCATGCTTTAATAGCTTGCCAGTATGCAGTTCAGGTTCACTCAACACACAGGACAGATTGTTGAAATTCATGAAATATCTTCAGCTCGAAAGGTAACTATTACATGCCCGAAAGTGTCATATTTATATGGAAAAATTTGTAAGTGACACACCACCTAGTGGTGGTATATATGCTGTAAAAGTTTCATTGCCCTATCGGCTTTCACAAGAGCGTTAGGGGTGGATATAAAGAGTTGTCGTGCATATTGATTCTATGTGTTAACCTCTAATGGTGACTTTGACCTTGGTGAGTCAGTCATGAATTTTTTTGTACGTGAAACACTGTCTAATAGTGGTCCATGTGTTGTGTAAGTTTCACCATGCTGTCTCCTTCCATTAAAAAGTAAGGGCCCAGACACTAAAAAGTTGATGTGCATAATGATTCCATGTACTGAATCTATATATGACTTTGATGTTGACTGGTCAGTTATGACTTTTGTATGCAACACACCATTTACTGATGGTACACATGCTGTGCAAGATCCATTGTGGTATCTCCTTCCACTACAAAGTCACGGCCCGGTCACAGACAAATTGATGTGCATGCTCATTCCATGTGTTGACCCCTACTATGAACATGACCTTGATTGGTCAATCTTGAATTTTGTATGTGATACATGTATCTAACTGTGGTCCACATGTTGTATAAATTTTTTTGTGATTTCTACCTCCACTAAAAAGTCTTTGGCTGAACTCAAAAAATTTGTGAATGCTCATTCCATGTGTTGACTTCTACATATGACCTTGACCCTGGTGGCTCGGTTGTGAATTTTGCAAGCGGCACACCACCTGCTGGTGGAACATATGTTTTGTGAGTTTCAGTATGATATCTCTGCCCATTAAAAAATTATGGTCCGAACATGAGAAAGTTGATATGCATGCTCATTACATGTGTGACTTATCTGTACCTTCACCTTGGTGGATCAGTCATGAGCTTTGTGCTCAAAACCACTGCTTAACGACATGTCGCTTGAACAAGCTCTGTGAACTGGTTCCATGTATTGAATGCAAAAAATGAAAAAATAATAAAACCTAAATGGAGATTTTAGTGAATATTACTCGACAGTTACAAGCATTACATCAGGTAAACAGTCAACAGAAGTATTCAGCTAACAGGAATCTGACCATTTTCTCGTGATAATATTAAACACTTTACTCAGAGCAAAAGATATCAAAATTTTGTATTTTTTTCAAATTTGTAAAAAAATTTGAACAAAAACATACGATGTGACCTCCACATTGGAACAAGCTCGACATCACATAATAAGGTTTTTTGTTCAAATCTTTTTAAAAATATTTATTTAAATGCTCATTTTGTATTTTGGGCAGGCAGATGCAGCCAATTTGTTAGGTAAAGGGTTAATTATTCATTGTATTGTAGTGTTTTACTGTCATGCAAATATTATATGATAAATATGTACAGGGAGGGGAGTGGCTCTAAGTGGTAAGCACTGTACTCCAATCCCTTTTGCGATTTTATCGGCAATAAAATATGTATAAACTAACTATTCATTCTGTTATATCTTGATAGACAAAGCTTATGTAGCTATGTTAAACAATATATAAAATATAAAATGTTTATATTTGCTGTGCTGAGGCCAAAGAGGTCTTTAAAACATAGGACATTCAGTAGAGGTCCGAGTAATTATTTGACAGCTCACAATATATTTATTCAATTAACAATAATTTACTCCAAAACAAATGTGCAATTAACAGGTCAAATTTATCCTGAAAGAAGAGTAAATGGTCCGGAATTTGGAGTTATATTCAATTAACCCTTTACCAAATTAACAACCAAAACTGGCCAGCGCTACTCACAAAACTCACCATTCAATTTTCATTATTTTTTCATTGTTTGTCTCAAAAACATAGCTTATGATCCCTCATTAGAATGAGCTCATCATAAGCTATGCTTTTGAAGCAACAAATGAAAACAATTAGTTATTTGAAAATTTTGTTTGCATGTGTTGTCTGCCTTTTGTGATAGGTAAAGGGTTAACAGTTAGTACAGTGGAGCATGCTTAACCCTTTACCCAATGTAATGACCAAAATAGGCCAGCACTATTCTAAAAAATCGGCAATTAATTTTCATTTTTTATCTCAAAAACATAGGTTATGACCCCTCTTTGGAATGAGCTCATTTTGCTCGTTCCAATGAGGGGTCATAACCTATGTTTTTGAGACAAAAAGTGAAAAAAATTAGTTATTAAAGAATTTTGTTTGCAAGTGTTGTCTGCTTTTCATGTTAGGTCAAGGGTTAATTGAATATTTTTGGAATGAATAACCTTGTTAACTGAATATAACTTCCACGCTAAACCATTTACCATGCCTTCAGTAAAAATTTAACCTATTAATTGCATCTTGGTTATGGAGTAATCTCCTGATAACTGAATAAAAAAACCCATATGATCTGTCAAAGATTTACTCTGATAAATACTGAATTCTCTGTTTATAGACCTACTTGGCCTCAGTAATCCAATATAGGCATTTAATCTACATCTTGTTTGATGGAGGAGGGGGCTGTCGGCACGATTGCATTGTGTACTGAAGCGTATTGCATGCTGATGGTGCACTTATCTTCAAGCAATGCTAACCCTGTCTGTGTGAAGTTAGTGAGTTGGGAAGCCTGACAAGTTGCTCGCCACTCGCTCTGGGTACTCTGGCTTCCACCATCTACAAAACTGTCAGACACAAGGTGCCCCTGGCTGTCAGAACTGTCACTAAACACCAATAAATAAATAAATATACTGTTTGTAGGGACCTGCGAATTGCCAATTTTGATTGAATCGAATACTGAATTGAATTGGTGAAAACGAATCGAATTTTGAATCGAACTTTCAATCGAAGTTAATGGATATGTAAGCAAAAGAAAAAAGTTTTTTTCTAAAATAATACCCTCCTGCAGCAATAAACATTTTCAAACGAACTGGCTGATAGCACCAATATCTCACTTTTATCATGCTTTCTCACAAAAAAACTAACTTTAAATCGGATCGATTCCATTCTGGTGTTGAAGCCATTTTTAAGAAATAAAAATGCAGAATTTCTAAAACGAAATGATAATTCAACGCCAAATGGAGTCAATCCACATGTAAATTAAAGCCTGCTCTACTTCTGTTTATACAATAATCAGGGTATTGTTTTAGAAAACAGTTGCTTTTGATGATGTATCTAGTAACTGTGATCAAACAGAACAATACTCAATATAAGATAATGTGATCATGTTTTGGAACAAATCATTTATTGAAGTTGAACAGCTGAATACCTTTTTAACGTTTGAAACTTAAAATTTTCATAAATGGTCACTGGTCATAATGCACAATAGGTTGAAATGAACAGATGTAGCAGTAACAGTGTTTGTAGCGATGTAGCTACAACTGTTGTACAGTTGTAGCTACATCGCTCCAGTGTTACTACTACAAGTCAGTTACATTTCTACTCAGAACTGTCACAAACTTTGGCCAAAGTTATTCGAAAATATTTGTATTTCCAATTTTGAATCTAATCAAATTGAATATCGACTTTCTCATCGAATTTCGAATCGATATATTCGAATTTTGGCAGGAGCCTACCTGTTTGACAGAGCTCAAGGTACACTGTCAAAAAAGACATAATGATATAAATGATTAAATGCTTATACTGACAAGATAAAATAGAATAAACACATAGTTTATTACGAGAATATTGGAAAATGACAAACTCATGTTACTTGAATACTCCTGCTTAATAGTTATATAATTTTCACAAGAAAAGAGGCTATTCAATCAACAAGGTTTTCTTGTATTTCAGTTAACAGGTAAAGCGGTAAATTATTTTTGGTCAGCAAAATTTGTACACATGACTTTGCCTTGTTGCAATTTATGTGAGAGTGCCTATGCTGATACAGTGGTGCCCACTTAATTGGATATCTCTGAACTGAATAACCCTGTTAATTGAAAATAATTTCCCCAACACAAAACCATTTACCATACCTCCAGTTCAAATTTGACCTGTTAATTGAATATAGGTCAAAGAGTAAACTCCTGTTAATTGAATAAACAAGAAAAATGTTACTAAGGTAACACATGTCCCCCCCTCCCCCCCCCCCCCCCCCAAAAAAAAAAAAAAAAATGAAAGTGTCAATGACACTGTAGCTCAACTTGTCAAGACAAAGACATGTACATGTATAGTATGTGACACAGCAATGACAAACATCTAGATAATGACCTGATAACAAAGGTACATATAAAGTATTGTAACGGTCTGTACAAAAATACTGACCGTTGCCTGTAACAAATGTATAGGTAAAGTATTGTAAAGGTGGGTGACAGTCAGATGCTAAACTAGAAAAAAATCTTTGAGTCCCAGAGTGGGTCTGACTGAACCCCAAAATATTTGTTCTCATAGCACAGTGATAACAAAGGCACCCCAAAACACACTCATTCCTGTCCCAAGGTGAAAACAAAGGTACCCAAGAAGTTTCGTGAAGATCAGTTCACAAATATGAGCTGTGTAGAAGTTGTGACAAAAAACTGATTGGACCTAATTTCGGTACAAAATGGCCACTGGCAGCCATCTTGAATTTTGGACCGCACCCAGAAACACTCATTCTCGTCTCAAGGTGATAACAAAGGTACCCAAGAAGTTTTGTGAAGATCGGTTCATAAATACAGCCTCTAGCCCGAGCCGTATTGACATGTGCACTTACAGTGTATAAGTAGCACTGAATAAATCAAAGTTCATCTAATTTGCATAATTATATATTATATGTGATGTATCCCATGGTACTAAACATTCACACAAAAAATTATTCAAATCAGTGCTTTCATATGGAAGTTCTGTGCAAAAATCTGATTGCACCAAATTTTGTACAAAATGGCTGCCATCGGCCATCTTGAATTTCGGACCGGACCCCAAAACACTCATTCTCGTCCCAATGTGATAACAAAGGTACCCAAGGAGTTTCGTAAAGATCGGTTCATAAATACGGCCTCTGGCCCGAGCCGTATAGGCATTTGCACTTACAGTGCTGAAAGTAACACCAAAAAACATCAAAGTTAGTCTAATTTGCATAATTTACGCACGAGAAAAAAACCCGTATTATATGTGATCAGAGCTTTCATATGGAAGTTCTGTACAAAAAACAGATTTCTGCATCGTCGGTACAAAATGGTGGCTGGCAGCCATCTTGAATTTCGGACCGTACCCAAAAACACTCGTTCTCGTCCCACGGTCATACCAAAGGTACCCAAGAAGTTTCGTAAAGATCGGTTCATAAATACGGCCTCTAGCCCGAGCCATATCCAATTGTTGACAGACAGACGGACAGATGGACGACGGACGACGGGCCATGGCATAAGCTCAAATTTGGCTTTGCCAAAGTTGAGCTAAAAATCACCTTGACCTTATGGACCTGGCTGTAGTGTGTGACATATCCACCCGTTGTCCTTTATAATTGAGCGAAGTTAGATGATTGTAGCCCTAATAGTTTTGGAGTTAAGCTTGAGACAAGATTTGGGACCCTGAACATATGAAGGTCAATTGTGACCTCCACCTTGCAGATGTGGTGGAAACTATTAAACGCGACACACCTTCTGACTGTCCTTAACATTTGTAAAAAGATTAACAATTGTACTATGATTCGTTTCTGAGTTATGACCGAGACACGAATATTGACTGATTTTTAGTGTGGCCTTGAAATGTGACCTTGACCTTGAAGGTACGAACCCGGCTATGGTGTGTGACACATCCTCCCATCATCCTTTATAACTGTGTGAAGTTTGACGACTGTGGCCCTTACAGTTTTCGAGTTATTGGCTCGGACACACACACACACACACATGGACACACACACGGACTCATGCACACTTCAATCACTATATGCCATCCGACTTAATTAGGGGGGCACAAAAATCTTGAAACCTGTCAAGAAATTACCCTGACTCTCCCTAGTTTTCCTTTGTTTATAGACCTATATGGCTTCAGTACAACCAATACAGACATTTAATCTATTATATCTTGTTTGACAGAGCTCAAGGAGCTCTGTCAAACAAGATAGAATAAATGTGAAGTTTATCTCTAGAATACAGGAAGGTGACTCAATCCCTGTTAATTGAATACTCCTGTTAATTGAATAATTTCCAATGGAAAAGTGGCTATTCAATTAACAGGGTTCCACTGTAGTACCAAATAGGAATTCACGTCAGATAAAAACAGAATAAGTTGCTGTAGCACCATTCTACCAAAACGCTATAAATGACACTGTTTAACAAATAAACAATGTTGAACAAATTCTAACTACCAATGTTTATATACTATAATAGTGCTCTACCAAATACAGGAAATCTATCAAGATTTGAAATACATACATGTATTGCTTTTAGTAGGTCCCTTAAGCTGGTGAAAACATGTCAGACAAACTCTCACAGGTTCCGGAGAAACATTTGGAAGAAGGAATTTATTGCTGGAACATATCTTACATACAACCAATCCACATTTACGACAATGGTGCTGAAAGAGAGTTAAATAAATGAGGTAAAAAGTGAACCATTTTCTTTGTGTATCAAAAAGCCTCTTTAATAATGTATAAAAATTCATCTACAGAAAAATGAAAGCATATCGGAAGATCTTTTGAATAGTTTGGCCTGCTACTCTTGTTTATTTATTAACCAATGTTTATGGTTACTTTTGGCACCTCAGGCTATATCATGACTGCTACTTAGGTATGAAGTAAAGTTTAGCTAATCGTAGTGCTGCACGATATTCAAAACAGAATAATGGTATCGGTATTCCAAAAAATGCCTCGGTATACCAGTATATCAAAAACTATTCAGATATCTGAACACGAGTACCACAATCAAGACTTAAGGCATAACAGTTGGAACGAATCAGCATGCCTTGATGATGCGGTTCGAAAAACCTTTACTCATCGCAGATGATATTAAAACTTATTATTTCAAATATTAATTTATCAAATTTTTCCGAACATTTCTACAAAAGAATACCATGTGACCCTTCATTGGAACAATCTCAAAGAGCTTGTTCCAATGAGGGTCACATGGTATAGTTTTGTTGAAATTTTTGAAAATTATTTTTTCAACTGCAGAAATTGGATATTACGTGGGCACATGCGGACGATTCCTTGGGTAAAGCAATAATATTATTCATTCGGAGCTACAGTTAAAAAACTCAAGACATCTTGAAAATTAAATTGTGGGTACATAAATAATGATGATAAACCAATATTTTTGTAATTAAACTGGTATTCAATCGATATTGGTTTGAATACTGGTATATATTGGTTTATCGATATACTGTGCAGGCCTAGCTAATCGTTCATATCTGTGCTGCTCACTTTAGAGGAAATCCCATGCCAGGCACTAGTTTCTGAGTCCTATTCTACCAGTAAAGCGGAACTTGTTTAGCACATTAAACAAGCAATGCTCCACTTCAGAGGGTTCAAATGGGGAACATCTATTTATGATATATGAAATAAAGACCTCATTTGGTTACTTAATACACAAGCAGTTCTAGCTAGACAAATGGCCAAAATTAGTGCTGAGCAATATCAGGCCTAAATATTCCCCCAAATTATAACAATGAAGGATGTACCCAAATGACCACAGTGCGCCCAAATACAACTTGTTTACAAGTTTTTTTTTATTGAAGCAATCTGGCTCTCAAGTGTAGAAGCAATAAAAGAAACCAGAGGCTCAAAGGAGCCTAAAACATTCACCTGACTTAAACTGTCAAAAGGGATGAGTGTATCAGTATGTAACCAACAGCAAGAGCAATTTTTATCCCCGCATTTTCAAAAATGCGGGGATATTGTCATGATCTCCGTCCGTTCGTCCATCCGTCTGTCCATCCATCCGTCCGTCCATCCATCCGTCCGTCCGTCCATCCATCCGTCCTTACGTACGTCACACCCTGAAAGGCTCCTAGGGTATTCAATTCGAAACATTTTAACTATGCTAATGTGTTCAGGTAACATCTCTAGATGTGCATGAAGGTTTCGGAATTTTGATTTTGCCCCCGGTGGTTCCAGTGCAACCACTTTTATCGTTAGAAAATCAGTTTTCATCGAAAGGCTCCTAGGGTATTCAATTTGAAATGTTTAAACTATGCTAATGTGTTCAGGTAGCAACTCTAGATGTGCATGAAGGTTTCGGAATTTTGATTTTGCCCCAGGTGGTTCCAGTGGAACCACTTTTATCATTAGAAAGTTAAAAAATTTATAGTAATTTATATATTTTTTATACTTACCAATGACCCAGACATAGCTGGTGCTAACTCTTAAAATATAGGGCCAAACACAAATTTTGCCCCCCAATCCCCAAAATTTGCATCTAAAACTAAAGAAAACATGTCCTGAAAGGCCCTCCACACTTCGCCCCTACTGCGCATGCGCAGTGTCAAGGACGTTCCGAAATTGGCGCCATTAATCATTCTAATAACCAGTGCCTGGTAAGCGCTATGTACTCAGCGGGGAGGCAAGAGTTCCCAACTCCTGGGAGGGCCATCCCCGTCTGGGTCATTGGTAAGTATAAAAAATATATAAATTACTATAAATTTTTTAACATTTTTATACTGTACCAATGACCCAGACATAGCTGAATAGTAAAAAGGCTGGAGGGCCAAGGACATAGAGCAAAATGGAATACGCTCAATAAAATAAAATAGAGTCATCCCCTGTAGGGAAAAAGAAGTAATAGGCCTTACATGTATCTTTCTTATTTATGATAAATTAGAAAGATTCAACCCCTTCCAAAATTGAGCTTCATACATCCATGTACTCTATTAATATCCAATATAATCCTTATACTAATAATTTTTAAAGTAAGCCAATAAATAAAGTAAGTCTAGAGAATAGAGACTCTTATACTCCTAAAAGTGTCTGAGGATTGCATAATCATGTCCGTTGACATATGCAATATTCAAAAGCTATACTTTAAAAACTAAGACTTGAATGAATTTTAAAAACCTAAACTTCTCACTAAACAACCATCCCAATAACAGCTCAGAATTACTAACTCCGGAGGAGGTATCCCCTTGTTTTCATAGTAAAACAGGTGACCCAAGGGAACACCCTCCCCCCCCCCCCCTTTTTCTTGCCCTGGGTCAAATAGCCCAGAGCGAAGAGGGCAGCCGAATGGAGACACTGCCGAAACAGACAGCCTACCTAGCTATAGTAGCAACTGTTAAGTAATGACATTCTGAGCAGTAGATAATAGACCTAACAAAAGAGGCCTCCAGAAATGGACTCGATATTTCTGAGATAAAATTCATGAATGTGGATGGCTGAGCGCAATGAGCGGCCTTCAAAAATCTATAATAGCGACACTATTAATGTAAGAAGAACTCTTACTTCATGAGCCGAAATCTTAAGCACAACTGCTAAGTCAATGATATACCATAAGCAGTACCGATAGTTAATAGAATCCATTAACAATAAAATGGAGCGTAACGTCCTTCTACAAGACATCAAAGACAGAAGAAGCTTACGCCCATAGTAATAAACAGATATCTGTTTATAAATACATAAACTGTACCCGGAAAGAGTAAAGGCCTATGCCCATACGAAGACGGAAGGACCTTAAAATAATAGGTTCCGGATAATAGGAGCCTAACTCTTATGCAACAATCCAACCTAAATAGTAACAGAAGTATTGATTCCGAAACTATGAAAGTGAAAATCATGCATCGATAGTGCATGAAACTCACTGACTCTACAGTAAAAGAGAAACCAACAGAATTACTGTCTAAAAGGTCAGAATTTGAAAACTACTGTTTCCAGAGGCTCAAATTATTACTTAGCTAAATAAGAACCGAAGTTAAAATCCGTATAGGAATTTAATCTAAAGATTCTAAGTCTATTTATCAAAAAGTTACTAACTGACTTAGATAAAGAGACAAAAGACTCAATTGTAAACTATCGTAGAGTGCATAGGTATGAGGTAACATAAACCTATAACCTAAATAATAACAGGCTGCAGTAGATCTTGTGAAACAAGTATACTAAAAAGTTAAAAAATTTATAGTAATTTATATATTTTTTATACTTACCAATGACCCAGACATAGCTGGTGCTAACTCTTAAAATATAGGGCCAAACACAAATTTTGCCCCCCAATCCCCAAAATTTGCATCTAAAACTAAAAAAAACATGTCCTGAAAGGCCCTCCACACTTCGCCCCTACTGCGCATGCGCAGTGTCAAGGACGTTCCGAAATTGGCGCCATTAATCATTCTAATAACCAGTGCCTGGTAAGCGCTATGTACTCAGCGGGGAGGCAAGAGTTCCCAACTCCTGGGAGGGCCATCCCCGTCTGGGTCATTGGTAAGTATAAAAAATATATAAATTACTATAAATTTTTTAACATTTTTATACTGTACCAATGACCCAGACATAGCTGAATAGTAAAAAGGCTGGAGGGCCAAGGACATAGAGCAAAATGGAATACGCTCAATAAAATAAAATAGAGTCATCCCCTGTAGGGAAAAGAAGTAATAGGCCTTACATGTATCTTTCTTATTTATGATAAATTAGAAAGATACAACACCTTCCAAAAATTGAGCTTCATACATCCATGTACTCTATTAATATCCAATAATCCTTATACTAATAATTTTTAAAGTAAGCCAATAATAAAGTAAGTCTAGAGAATAGAGACTCTTATACTTCTAAAAGTGTGTGAGAATTGCATAATCATGTCCGTTGACATATGCAATATTCAAAGGCTATACTTTAAAAACTAAGACTTGAATGAATTTTATAAACTTAAACTTCTCACTAAACAACCATCCCAATAACAGCTCAGAATTACTAACTCCGGAGGAGGTATCCCCTTGTTTTTATAGTAAAAACAGGTGACCCAAGGGAACACCCTCCCCCCCCCCCCTTTTTCTTGCCCTGGGTCAAATAGCCCAGAGCGAAGAGGGCAGCCGAACGGAGACACTGCCGAAACAGACAGCCTACCTAGCTATAGTAGCAACTGTTAAGAGAATGACATTCTGAGCAGTAGATAATAGACCTAACAATAGAGGCCTCCAGAAATGGACTCGATATTTCTGAGATAAAATTCATGAATGGATGGCTGAGCGCAATGAGCAGCCTTCAAAAATCTATAATAGCAACACTATTAATGTAAGCCCAAGAAGTAGAAGAACTCTTACTTCATGAGCCGAAATCTTAAGCACAACTGCTAAGCTAATGATATACCATAAGCAGTACGCTAGTTAATAGAAACCATTAACAATAAAATGGAGCGTAACGTCCTTCTACTAGACATCAAAGACAGAAGAAGCTTACGCCCTTGTAATAAACAGATATCTGTTTATAAATACATAAACTGTACCCGGAAAGAGTAAAGGCCTATGCCCATACGAAGACGGAAGGACCTTAAAATAATAGGTTCCGGATAATAGGAGCCTAACTCTTATGCAACAATCCAACCTAAATAGTAACGGAAGTATTGATTCCGAAACTATGAAAGTGAAAATCATCCATCGATAGTGCATGAAACTCACTGACTCTACAGTAAAAGAGAAACCAACAGAATTACTGTCAAAAAGGTCAGAATTTGAAAACTACTGTTTCCAGAGGCTCAAATGATTACTTAGCTAAATAAGAACCGAAGTTAAAATCCGTATAGGAATTTAATCTAAAGATTCTAAGTCTATTTATCAAAAAGTTACTAACTGACTTAGATAAAGAGACAAAAGACTCAATTGTAAACTATAGTAGAGTGCATAGGTATGAGGTAACATAAACCTATAACCTAAATAACACAGGCTGCAGTAGATCTTGTGAAACAAGTATACTAAAAAATAGCAATGAGTAGTATGGAGGGATCAACCATATGAACATAATGATCCCTACACCACGACGGAAGAGCCTCCACTTTAGTCGCATAGAATAGCGAAGAAGAGGATCTCCTATAGTAAGAAATCGCGTCCAAAGCTCGTCCAGTACAGTGCATACAATGCAATACGGACCACACAACGGAATACATGAAGGTTGCGACCTTGCTGGTTGTGATAAAGATGACACGATTTACCCAGTGAAAAAAGATCCTCACATAGAGGAAGATTTCACGTTAAGATCCACAGTAGACAAGAGAGTAAATTACTCATGATCTCTGTGAAGATAGAGATGCTATCAACAGAAATGTATAGTGGTTGTTTATCTTAGCAATACCTGCTAAAACAACAGCGCCGGAGGATACGCGTATCCTATCATTCCGTCCTATAGATCAATAGAGCGTTAACAGTATTAGCTCAGAGATCTGGACAAGCCAACACATACGTCTGCAATTGATAGCAAGCTGTGTCATAAATAAAACATCATTGGGCGCTCCCATAGATAGCAAATCTGATTAAATACTTGTTTGTTGAGAGTCCATTCTGACAGCAACAAGCGACCCGTAAGAGAACGGGAGTGCGATAAAACAATCAGACGACCCAGAATATGACGGACCAAAACTGAACTTGGTGTACTATAACCAACAGACGGATTCTTTCCATTAAATTGAATAACGGAAACGAAAGAGTGCCTCCCTGGTTCCGGAGATACGCCACTACTGTCGAATTAAAGGACAGGAATTTGGGCATGCGTTTCTGAATAATGTTCATGCAATGACATAAAGCAAGCCTAAAAAACATTATTCCGCGGAAGTTAAACTGATAACTAAAAGACTGCGGAACCCAAAGACCCTGGCACTTCGAATCCGTAGGGATCAGTATATATCCCAATCTGTTTGACTGGCAACCGTCATAACAGCCACACTCGGGTCCGGCAACTGCGGCGGCACTCTCTGAGTCAACCACCGAATGTTTGCCCCAGTCTGAATCTCTTGTAACACTAGATAGACAAGAGAATGTATAATTCTAGCAATTCATGGATTGCCGGAAAGTTGCCGTCGAAGAGAAGCTCCTCCGAGAACGAAGCGACTCTGAGAGAGTTCTTAACCTACTATCCACGCGTGGATGTAGCTAGGGCTGCATCACGTCTAACCAACTCCAATCAGCCACTGAAGGGCGGAGTTATACGTGAACAAACTATTGCCCTCAAAAGAAATTACATTGAGAATAATATCCCGTAAATCTTTTCTTGAAGACGTAATGATAACGCCTCAGTAAGGCGGATTACGTATAATAAAGCGTCTAAGTTAAGTCTACTATACATAATGTCGTTCCCAACATTGAAATTGGAAAAGACATAAACGGCGAAAAAGAATATATGCAGTCTTTAATCACCGTCTAGACGCATATGAACTCTCGGTATGCCCTGCTCTGCCAAAATAAACTATAAGTAAAAAAGATAAAATGGCAGAAATGAGCCACGCGGACAAGAAACTAAACTATCATGCTTAGTAGCAGGCTTGAATATATATATAAATATATAGCGTCGAAAAATAAAACACATGTTGTAATGACAATATTGGACTGCGTCGGTAAGTCAGGGACAAAGCCCCTGTACCGATCGAAAAATCCGAGTCCAATGACGCTATAAGTCTCTTATCCAAGATCGCAGCAATGAAGTCCGAAAAATAATCACTGGAAGAAATGCCAGAAGATAAGAAAGGCATCTTCCGATACTACTAAAGGGAAAACTCGAAATCTTTCGAATCCCTTTCGCCATCCTGTCGGACCCTATAAAGCGTTCGGTCGTCCGTAGCTTGATGCAACCGCGGACCGCACCGACCCAGCGCCGTCGGATAATTCCTGATTCGACCGAGAAACCGTCAATTGCTGGGATGCTGCGAAACAACTGTGCTAACTCGGATAGCACGTCCGTCACTGAGGCCTGAGGAGCAGCGGTCTTACGATGCATTGCCGCAGGAAGCTCCGAGATCGTTACCCCGTGCATACTTCCAATATGCGAGCGAACGGAGTGTATAGGCCTCGTGTCCCTTGGCTACCGGATGGCGCGACCTATTCGCTGTGGAATCACTGAATGCCGAAACTGATCGGATACTCGAGGTCACGTAGCCAATGTGCGGTCGTGTGCCCTGCTGTGAGGATGAGGAAGCATTAAAGACAGTCTCTCGGACTGTCAATATAACGGAGCGTCCCGAGCAACGGACATATGCTCCGAATGTAAAATATCTGAACCACAACATGCGGTCCCCTATGTTGTTGGCTTCCTCCGATCTGTCCTCAATCTGCCGTCACTGGGTGAGTACTAAAGTAATTAAAGTGCTCGCATCACCCAAATCTCCTTCCTAGACCGCAACGGACGAACCCGGCAGCCGAACCATTCGATGAATGTACGCTACACCGGGTGAGCTAGCGAATGTCACTCCGTAAGCGATAGACATATTCCATGAGCACATATTGCCGCTAACTCTTCATTAACTATGACGACAGAGGCACACTTTTGAAAGACATCTCCATAACTCTTCGAACAAGAAACCAGAAATGCTTGGATAGCAAGCATAAAATAATAATATATATAGCGTCGTTCAATAATTCGATAGTTTGCGTGACATTATTGGACTATGTCGGAACTGAGGGACGATGTCCCTGAACCGAACCAAAAATTTCTAAGTCCACCGACGCTATCAGTTTCTTATCCGGCATCGCAGCATATGTTGTTCCGAAAGGGAAAGCTTGAAATCCACCGAATCCCTTTCGGTATCCCGTCGGACCGGATGAAAATTTTCGGACGTCCGTACCCGCTTCCGCGGAGCGTCCCGACCCAGCATCGTCGGATAAAATATATGCGACAGATTCAGTTGATGCTGGGATGCTGCGATAAACTGTGCTATTAAGGAAAGCACGTCCGTTCCCGAGGCCTGTGCAGTAGCGGACTTACGATGCATTGCCGCTGGAAGCTCCGTGTACGTTGACTCCCGCACACTTCCTATGCGAACGTCCGGAGTCTGCAGGCCTCGAGTCCCCGGCTACCGACCCAGCGCTGTCGGATAATTCTCGATCCGACACCGTTTCTGTCGGCTGCTGGGATGCTGCGATAAGCTGTGCTATGTGCACAAGAATGTCCGGCGTCGAGACCTGCGGAGGCGCAGACTATCGCTGCTTCGCCGAGGGTAGCTCCGCATCAGATGGCTCCCGCATACTTCCTATGCGAACGTCCGGAGTCCATCGGTCTCGAATCCCTGGCTGTCGGATGGTGTGACCTGGTCGCCGAAGAATCCTTGATCGGCGAAGCTGGTAATATATCGGCGGTCACGCAGCCAAGGTGCGGTCGTGTGCGCTGACGAGAAGAGGAAGCCTTAGCAGTCTCAGCGGACTGCCTATACAACGGAGCGTCCCGAGCGACGGACGTATGCTCCGCTAACGACACATTTGTACCACAACATCTGGGGCCAGATGTTGTTGAACGAGAGAGGGGCCTCTCTCGCTTGCCGTCCGGATGGACCGGAACGAGCTATGAACCGGACTAAAAGGCTTCCTCCGTTCTCCCTCCGATCCGCCGTCACTGGGTGTGCATTAAGTTAATTTTATAGTGCTCGCATCACCCCAAAATTCCTTCTAGACCGCAACGGACGAACCCGGCTGCCGAACCATTCGGTGAATGGACGCTACACCGGGCGAGCTAGCGGACGTCAAAGGCCGTCGAACCTACTAGGGTCCTCTTAGGCAATTGGCGTATTACATGAGCACTTTTCCGCTAGCCCTTCATTAATTGTGACGACGGAGGCACACTGTTGGAAGACATCACAGATACATCACCCTAATCTTGATCGTCTGAAATAGAAATTGATAAAGTAGAGTGACCCTGCGGGGAAAGGACCGGAGTGTCCAAATCCCCAACAACATACCGTGACATACGCTTCCCATATTGTCATCGAAATCATACGATACAGAACAGGAGTTAATGCGAGTACACTGACCACATATAGAATGATAATAAGGTCAGAGGAAGACTTCCTCTTAAAACAATTGATCAATATCCTTTCAATGTGAAAAGAAAACAAGTCCTGGTACTCGCACTAACCCCTGGCAATCAAAATACATAATAATAATATGATCCATTAATATAGAAAAAATAATTGAAATCAAAATATTTTGAAAAAATATTTTTTCAGAACAGCCCAAGTTTCTGAAAAGTAACGTTGAGCCCCAATGGATCCCAAGCCTAAGTGTGGACAAAAATTTTAAAAATATTTTAAACAATTTATTCAACACTTACGAACAACAATAATGTATCTATTTATGATTAAAATAACATAAAGATATTATTATTTAGAAATCCCCCCCTCACACAGAGGGCTGTTGTAAATGTAAACAATGAGTGTAAAAACACTAAAATAAGACTCCAGGCACCCAGGCCCGAAATCAGTTACCAAAAATACACCATCTGATGCAAAACAGAGACTTCCAGGGAAGAAACTGCAGAACATCAGATGGTAGATGCAGAACACAACGCCTAACCACCCGTAGGTGAAGACGTAAACATGGGGAAATAACAGAATTCATTCTGTTATTCAGCTAAAACTCCCAAGAAATTTTAGTAATAATAATTACAGAAACTATGCCAAAAGCATGGGAGAATAGCAAGGGGGAACTTAAAGGACAGGGAGAGAGGAAAAACACTTGAAAAAACAGTGTAACTAAATAATCAGAATGACAACAAAATGGCTGCTGCCTTGAAAATAGGTAACTTAACATAATTTCATTAAAAAATTTTAAGTTACAGCCCTGATAATATTCTGTCACACATTCTTTTCCTCTCCTCCTTTTCTATCCTCCTTAGAATCACCATTTCACTAATATTTATGTGTCTGGCATCATTTAAACTGAGATTTAAAAGCACAAAGATCAGTCAGATGTTAACTGATGAAGGGCCAAACTTAGAATGATTAATGGCGCCAATTTCGGAACGTCCTTGACACTGCGCATGCGCAGTAGGGGCGAAGTGTGGAGGGCCTTTCAGGACATGTTTTCTTTAGTTTTAGATGCAAATTTTGGGGATTGGGGGGCAAAATTTGTGTTTGGCCCTATATTTTAAGAGTTAGCACCAGCTATGTCTGGGTCATAGGTACAGTATAAAAATATAGCAATGAGTAGTATGGAGGGATCAACAATATGAACATAATGATCCCTACACCACGACGGAAGAGCCTCCACTTTAGCCGCATAGAATAGCGAAGAAGAGGATCTCCTATAGTAAGAAATCACGTCCAAAGCTCGTCCAGTACAGTGCTTACAATGCAATACGGACCACACAACGGAATACATGAAGGTTGCGACCTTGCTGGTTGTGATAAAGATGACACGATTTACCCAGTGAAAAAGATCCTCACATAGAGGAAGATTTCACGTTAAGACCCACAGTAGACAAGAGAGTAAATTACTCATGATCTCTGTGAAGATAGAGATGCTATCAACAGAAAAGTATTGTGGTTGTTTATCTTAGCAATACCTGCTAAAACAACAGCGCCGGAGGATACGCGTATCCTATCATTCCGTCCTATATATCAATAGAGCATTAACAATATTAGCTCAGAGATCTGGACAAGCCAACACATACGTCTGCAATTGATTAGCAAGCTGTGTCATAAATAAATCATCATTGGGCGCTCCCATAGATAGCAAATCTGATTGAATACTTGTTTGTTGAGAGTCCATTCTGACAGCAACAAGCGACCCGTAAGAGAACAGGAGTCCGATAAAACAATCAGACGACCCGGAATATGACGGACCAAAACTGAACTTGGTGTACTATAACCAACAGACGGATTCTTTCCATTAAATTGAATAACGGAAACTAAAGAGTGCCTCCCTGGTTCCGGAGATACGCCACTACTGTCGAATTAAAGGACAGGAATTTGGGCATGCGTTTCTGAATAATGTTCATGCAATGACATAAAGCAAGCCTAAAAAACATTATTCCGCGGAAGAAAACTGATTGCTAAAAGACTGCGGAACCCAAAGACCCTGGCACTTCGAATCCGTAGGGATCAGTATTATATCCCAATCTGTTTGACTGGCAACCGTCATAACAGCCACACTCGGGTCCGGCAACTGCGGCGGCACTCTCTGAGTCAACCACCGAATGTTTGCCCCAGTCTGAATCTCTTGTAACACTAGATAGACAAGAGAACGTGTAAATCGAGCAATTCATGGATTGCCGAAAAGTTGCCGTCGAAGAGAAGCTCCTCCGAGAACGAAGCGACTCTGAGAGAGTTCTTAACCTTACTATCCACGCGTGTGGATGTAGCTAGGGCTGCGTCACGTCTAACTAACTCCAATCAGCCACTGAAGGGCGGAGTTATACGTGAACAAACTACTGCCCTCAAAAGAAATTACATTGAGAATAATATCCCGTAAATCTTTTCTTGAACACGTAAGGATAACGCCTCAGTAAGGCGGATTACGTATAATAAAGCGTCTAAGTTAAGTCTACTATACATAATGTCGTTCCCAACATTGAAATTGGAAAAGACATAAACGGCGAAAAAGAATATATGCAGTCTTTAATCACACCGTCTAGACGCATATGAACTCTCGGTATGCCCTGCTCTGCCAAAATAAACTATTTGTATAAATGATAAAATGGCAGAAATGAGCAACGCGGACAAGAAACTAAACTATCATGCTTAGTAGCAGGCTTGTATATATATATATATATATAGCGTCGAAAAATAAAACACATGTTGTAATGACAATATTGGACTGCGTCGGTAAGTCAGGGACAATGTCCCTGAACCGATCAAAAAATCCGAGTCCAATGACGCTATAAGTCTCTTATCCAAGATCGCAGCAATGAAGTCCGAAATAATAATCACTGGAAGATAATGCCAGAAGATATGAAAGGCATCTTCCGATACTACTAAAGGGAAAACTCGAAATCTTTCGAATCCCTTTCGCCATCCTGTCGGACCCTATAAAGCGTTCGGTCGTCCGTACCTGATGCAACCGCGGACCGCACCGACCCAGCGCCGTCGGATAATTCCTGATTCGACCAAGAAACTATCAATTGCTGGGATGCTGCGAAACAACTGTGCTAACTCGGATAGCACGTCCGTCACTGAGGCCTGAGGAGAAGCGGTCTTACGATGCATTGCCGCTGGAAGCTCCGTGATCGTTACCCCGTGCATACTACCAATATGCGAGCGAACGGAGTGTATAGGCCTCGTGTCCCTTGGCTACCGGATGGCGCAACCTATTCGCCGTGGAATCACTGAATGCCGAAACTGATCGGATACTCGAGGTCACGTAGCCAATGTGCGGTCGTGTGCCCTGCTGTGAGGATGAGGAAGCACTAAAGACAGTCTCTCGGACTGTCAATATAACGGAGCGTCCCGACCAACGGACATATGCTCCGAATGTAAAATATCTGAACCACAACATGCGGTCCCCTATGTTGTTGGGTGAGAGAGGGACCTCTCTCGCTCACAGCCCGGACGGACCTGGACAAGCCAGGAACCGGACTAACAGGCTTCCTCCGATCTGTCCTCAATCTGCCGTCACTGGGTGAGTACTAAAGTAATTAAAGTGCTTGCATCACCCAAATCTCCTTCCTAGACCGCAACGGACGAACCCGGCAGCCGAACCATTCGATGAATGTACGCTACACCGGGTGAGCTAGCGAATGTCACTCCGTAGGCGATAGACATATTCCATGAGCACTTATTGCCGCTAACTCTTCATTAACTATGACGACAGAGGCACACTTTTGAAAGACATCTCCATAACTCTTCGAACAAGAAACCAGAAATGCTTGGTTAGCAAGCATAAAATAATAATATATATAGGGTCGTTCAATAATTCGAAAGTTTGTGTGACATTATTGGACTATGTCGGATCTGAGGGACGATGTCCCTGAACCGAACCAAAAATTTCTAAGTCCACCGACGCTATCAGTTTCTTATCCGGCATCGCAGCATTCTGGTCCGACGAAAGAAGCTGTAGAAGACCAAGTCAGATGACATACACAACAGCATATTTTGTTTCGAAAGGGAAAGCTCGAAATCCTCCGAATCCCTTTCGGTATCCCGTCGGACCGGATGAAACTTTCGGACGTCCGTACCCGCTTCCGCGGAGCGTCCCGACCCAGCATCGTCGGATAAAATATATGCGACAGATTCAGTTGATGCTGGGATGCTGCGATAAACTGTGCTATTAAGGAAAGCACGTCCGTTCCCGAGGCCTGTGCAGTAGCGGTCTTACGATGCATTGCCGCCGGAAGCTCCGTGTACGTTGACTCCCGCACACTTCCTATGCGAACATCCGGAGTCTGCAGGCCTCGTGTCCCTGGCTACCGGATGGTGTGACCTGGTCGCCAAAGAATCCTTGATCGGCGAAGCTGGTAATATATCGGCGGTCACGCAGCCAAGGTGCGGTCGTGTGCGCTGACGAGAAGAGGAAGCCTTAGCAGTCTCAGCGGACTGCCTATACAACGGAGCGTCCCGAGCGACGGACGTATGCTCCGCTTGCGACACATTTTGTACCACAACATCTGGGGCCAGATGTCGTTGAACGAGAGAGGGGCCTCTCTCGCTTGCCGTCCGGATGGACCGGAACGAGCTATGAACCGGACTAAAAGGCTTCCTCCGTTCTCCCTCCGATCCGCCGTCACTGGGTGTGCATTAGGTTAATTTATAGTGCTCGCATCACCCCAAAATTCCTTCTAGACCGCAACGGACGAACCCGGCTGCCGAACCATTCGGTGAATGGACGCTACACCGGGCGAGCTAGCGGACGTCAAAGGCCGTCGAACCTACTAGGGTCCTCTTAGGCAATTGGCGTATTTACATGAGCACTTTTCCGCTAGCCCTTCATTAATTGTGACGACGGAGGCACACTGTTGGAAGACATCACAGATACATCACCCTAATCTTGATCGTCTGAAATAGAAATTGATAAAGTAGAGTGACCCTGCGGGGAAAGGACCGGAGTGTCCAAATCCCCAACAACATACCGTGACATACGCTTCCCATATTGTCATCGAATCATACGATACAGAACAGGAGTTAATGCGAGTACACTGACTACATATACAATGATAATAAAGTCAGAGGAAGACTTCCTCTTAAAACAATTGATCAATATCCTTTCAATGTGAAAAGAAAACAAGTCCTGGTACTCGCACTAACCCCTGGCAATCAAAATACATAATAATAATATGATCCATTAATATAGAAAAAATAATTGAAATCAAAATATTTTGAAAAAATATTTTTTCAGAACAGCCCAAGTTTCTGAAAAGTAACGTTGAGCCCCAATGGATCCCAAGCCTAAGTGTGGACAAAAATTTTAAAAATATTTTAAACAATTTATTCAACACTTACGAACAATAATAATGTATCTAGTTATGATTAAAATAACATCAAGATATTATTTTTTAGAACTCCCCCCCTCACACAGAGGGCTGTTGTAAATGTAAACAATGAGTGTAAAAACACTAAAATAAGACTCCAGGCACCCAGGCCCGAAATCAGTTACCAAAAATACACTATCTGATGCAAAACAGAGACTTCCAGGGAAGAAACTGCAGAACATCAGATGGTAGATGCAGAACACAATGCCTAACCACCCGTAGGTGAAGACGTAAACATGGGGAAAGAACAGAATTCATTCTGTTATTCAGCTAAAACTCCCAAGAAAATTTAGTAATAATAATTACAAAAACTATGCCAAAAGCATGGGAGAATAGCAAGGGGGAACTTAAAGGACAGGGAGAGAGGAAAACACTTAAAAAACAGTGTAACTAAATAATCAGAATGACAACAAAATGGCTGCTGCCTTGAAAATAGGTAACTTAACATAATTTCATTAAAAAATTTTAAGTTACAGCCCTGATAATATTCTGTCACACATTCTTTTTCTCTCCTCCTTCTCTATCCTCCTTAGAATCACCATTTCACTAATATTTATGTGTCTGGCATCATTTAAACTGAGATTTATAAGCACAAAGATCAGTCAGATGTTAACTGATGAAGGGCCAAACTTAGAATGATTAATGGCGCCAATTTCGGAACGTCCTTGACACTGTGCATGCGCAGTAGGGGCGAAGTGTGGAGGGCCTTTCAGGACATGTTTTCTTTAGTTTTAGATGCAAATTTTGGGGATTGGGGGGCAAAATTTGTGTTTGGCCCTATATTTTAAGAGTTAGCACCAGCTATGTCTGGGTCATTGGTACAGTATAAAAATATCAGTTTTCATCAAAAGGCTTCTAGGGTATTTAATTCAAAACATTTAAACTATGCTAATGTGTTCAGGTAACATCTCTAGATGTGCATGAAGGTTTCGGAATTTTGATTTTGCCCCCGGTGGTTCCAGTGGAACCACTTTTATCGTTAGAAAATCAGTTTTCATCGAAAGGCTCCTAGAGTATTCAATTTGAAATGTTTAAACTATGCTCATGTATTCAGGTAGCAACTCTAGATGTGCATGAAGGTTTCGGAATTTTGATTTTGCCCCAGGTGGTTCCAGTGGAACCACTTTTATCATTAGAAAATCAGTTTTCATCAAAAGGCTCCTAGGGTATTTAATTCGAAACGTTTAAACTATGCTACTGTGTTCAAGTTACATCTCTAGATGTGCATGAAGGTTTCCGAATTTTGATTTTGCCCCCCGGTGGTTCCAGTGGAACCACTTTTATCGTTAGAAAATCAGTTTTCATCGAAAGGCTCCTAGGGTATTCAATTCGAAACGTTTAAACTATGCTAATGTGTTCAGGTAACATCTCTAGATGTGCATGAAGGTTTCGGAATTTTGATTCTACCCCCCCTGGTTCCAGTGGAACCACTTTTGTCGTTAGAAAGTTAAAAAATTTATAGTAATTTATATATTTTTTATACTTACCAATGACCCAGACTTAGCTGGTGCTAACTCTAACAAAACCAGGGCCAAACACAAATTTTGCCCCCCAATCCCCAAAATTTGCATCCAAAACAAAAAGAAATCATGTCCTAAAGGACCTCCATACTACGCCTCTACTGCGCATGCGCAGTGACGCAGTCGTCCCGAAATTGGCGCCAATTATCATTCTTACTGGCAGTGCCTGGTCAGCGCTATGTACTCAGCGGGGAGGCAAGAGTTCCCAACTCCAGGGAGGGCCATCCCCATCTGGGTCATTGGTAAGTATAAAAAATATATAAATTACTATAAATTTTTTAACATTTTTATACTGTACCAATGACCCAGACTTAGCTGAATAGTAAACAGGCTGGAGGGCCTAGGACATAGAGGAAAATCCAATAAGCTCAACTATATAGTAAAGAGGTAACCCCTTAAGGAGAAAAGGAGTATTAGGCTTTACATGTATCTTTCTTATTTAATATTAAATTAGAAAGATACACTACCCTTAATAATTGAGCACAATAACATTCATGTTCTCTATTAACATCCAGTATAACCCTTAAACTAATTATTTTTAAAGCAAGCCAATAAATAAAGTAGTCCAGAGAATTGAGACTCTTTATAATCATTTAAAAGTGTCCGAGTATTGTATATTAAAGCCCGTTTGACACTTGACATATACAAATGCTTCACACCGAGCTACACTTTAAAAATAAGACATGAATGAATTTAAACATTAAGATTACACTTTAAAACCATCCCGGAAGCGACTCAGAAATACTGACTTGGAGGAGGCATTCCCTTGCTTTTCACTATAAAGCAGGTGACCTAAGGGAACACCCCCCCCCCCCCCCCCCCCCCTTCCCCTTGCCCTGGGTCAAATAGCCCAGAGCGAAGAGGGCAGCCGGACGGAGTCACTGCCGGAACAGAAAGCCTGCATAACTATAGTTGCAACTGTTTAGTGGACGACATTCTGAGCAACAGATAACGGACCTAAACAATGCAGGTCTCCAGAAATGGACTCAATATTTCTGAGATAAAAATTCGTAAATGTGGATGGCTGAGACCAATAAGCAGCCTTCATTAAATCTGTAATAGCAACACTATTAGCATAAGCCCAGGAAGTAGAAAGAGCTCTTACTTCATGAGCAGAAATCTTAAGCACAGACTGCTGAGAAGAAGATAAATCTTCATAAGCAGTACGGATAGTTAACTGAATCCATCTAGCAATAGAATGGACTGAAATGTCCTTTCTATTAGGCATCAAAGACAGAAAGAAACGTTTCCGTCCCTTTCTGATAAACTGAGATCTCTGTTTATAGATACGTAGTGCTCTAACAGGACAGAGTAAAGGCCTACGCCCGTCTGAAGACGGAAGAGCCTTAATAACAATAGGTTCCGGATATTTATTAGGAGCCTGATTCTTAGCTAAAAAACCCACATTAGTAGTGAAGGTGATAGTGTTCCCAACACTACGATAATGAGAATCATCCACCGATAGTGCATGAAGCTCACTGACTCTTCTGGCAGAAGAGAAAGCTAAGAGAAAAGCTGTCTTATAAGATAAGAATTTGAAATCTACTGTCCCAAGAGGTTCAAATGGCTTTTCCTTCAATTTAAGGAGAACCCAAGCTAAATTCCACTTAGGAATTAATCTAAGAGTTCTGGGTCTATTTATCGAAAAGTTTCTAACCAACTTCGATAAAGAGACATTAGATCCAATTTGTAAACTATCATGATGTGCATAGGTATCAGATAACATAGATCTATAACCCTTTATAGTAACAGGCTGCAGTTTGATTTCGTCAAACAAGTATACTAGAAAGTTTGCAATGTCTGGTATAGAGGGATCAAATATATCTACTGAATGATCCCTACACCAACGACGAAAAACCTTCCACTTAGCCGCATAGTTTAGCGAAGAGGAGGTCATCCTACAGTTAGAAATCGCGTCCACTGCTCGTCCTGTAAAGTGCTTGCCATGCAAGAAGGACCGCACAACGGAAAAACGTGAAGGTTGAGACCTTGTGGGTTGTGATGGAGTTGGCGCGATTTCCCCTGCGAAAGAAGATCCTCTCGTGGAGGAAGCTTCCGCGGTAGGTCCCACAACAGACACCTGAGTAGATTTATCCACGGTCTCTGTGGCGACAGAGATGCTACCAACAGAATCTTGCATTGAGATTGTTTTATCTTTAGCAATACTTGTTGAATTAACGGCGCTGGAGGATACGCATATCCTATCATTCCGTCCCAAGGGATCGACAGAGCGTCTACTGCAAATGCTCTTGGATCCGGACACGGAGACACATACGTCTGCAACTGATTGTTGAGATGTGTCGCAAATAAGTCTATCATTGGCCGTTCCCATTGGTAGCAAATCTGATTGAATACTTGTTTGTTGAGAGTCCACTCCGACGGCAACAAGCGACCCTTTCGTGAAAGGGAGTCTGCTAGCACATTCAGACGACCCGGTATGTGACGGACCGAAAGAAGAACGTGATGTTCTAACGCAAACAGAAGGATTCTTTCCGTTAGATTGAACAACGGAACTGAATGAGTGCCTCCCTGATTCCGTATATACGCCACTACTGTCGTATTGTCGGATAGGATTTGGACATGAGCATCGTGAATAATGTCCATCCAGTGATGTAACGCAAGCCAAATTGACATCATTTCCTTGATGTTTATGTGCTTGCACAGGAATTGCGGATCCCAAAGACCCTGGCATCTCGAATCCGTTGAGATTAATGATGCACCCCAACCTGTTTGACTGGCATCCGTCATAACGGTAAAACTCGGATCCGGCAACTGCAGCGGAACTCCTTGAGTTAACCACTGAATGTTTGCCCAAGTCTGAATCTCTTGTTTCACTTGATCTGACAAGAGAACGTCTACATCGAGCGAATGAATTTTCACACTCCAATTCTGAGTCAGGAAAATTTGAAGAGGACGTGTGCGTAGCCGCCCCATCGGAATGAGATCCGCGGCGGCTCCGCACAGACCTATCAGTCTCATAAATTCTCTCGCCGTGACTTTGTCTGCGTGCAGACAATAGCGAGCGTAACAACTGACAAATTTCGCTCTGGTTAACGGCAGACGAACAAGATTGTTGTGCGTCTCGAAGCTCATTCCCAGATGAGTGAATGACTTGGACGGCACCAGATCCGACTTCTCCTCGTTTACTATAAAACCGAGACGTCGGAGCAATAGAAGAAGATTCTGAACATCGTTCTGAAGCGTTAACTCGTTGCCGTACCTCTGAAGAATGTCGTCCAGGTAGGCCGACGTTACCGCAGACGAATGAGCTCGGAAGTAGATCATTACCGAGTTCATTACCCGAGTGAAAGCCCAGGGTGCTAGATTCAATCCGAAGCACATCGCCCGGAATTGATACACCACTCCCAGGACTGCAAAGCGTAGATACTTTCGGAATGTCGGATGTACCATGACGTGAAAGTACGCATCTTTGAGATCTATGCTCGTTGCATAATCGTTCACCCGAATACTCGCTCTGACCGATCGAATCGTCTCCATATAAAACTTCGGAGCGACGATCAGCTTGTTTATCCAGCTCAAATCTATGACTGGACGGAACGAGCCGTCTGGTTTCGGAACCAGAAACAGATGGCTGTAGAATCCCAGAGATTCCTGGTTTTCTACGACCTCTACCACGTTCTTCATTAAAAGAGACTGCACCTCTGATAACAGAGCGTCTCTTTTCCGTGGATTTGACGGAAGATGAGTCCACTTTGGACTTCGAGTTAATGGAGGCTTTCGTTTGAAGGATATCTTTAGACCTTCCGAAGTCATTCCTCTCACCCAAGGGTCGTCCGTAATCGACGCCCACTCTTGTGAAAAACTTGACAACCTTCCGCCAACTGGAACGCGATAGAGGTTTAAGCCATCACCTCCTGGACCTGCGAGGCCTGCGGTAGGAGAAACCACGTCTTCCACGACCCGCACCTCGCCTCGTCGACCTCGGGGCGTCCGACCGATTGTCCCGGCCTGAAGGACGTCCCGAACGAGAGTCGCTATCCTGACGGTCTCTCGAATAAGACCAAGAGGACGCACCGGAACCTCTATAGGAACCTCTCTTGGGCGCATTAGACCCAGAAGTGCCTGTCTTATTCGTGTCTGCTGTATCCGACTTCTTAGGAGCCAATCTGAACAACAGAGAATCATTAGCTTTCTTTTTAATTTTATCATAAATAGCGGAAAGCTTGCCGTCAAAGAGAAGATCTCCTGAGACCGAAGCGACTCTAAGAGAGTTCTTCACCTTAGAATCCACTAGTGTGGATGTAGCTAGGGCTGCGTCACGTCTAACCAACTCCAGATTTGCCACTGAAAGGGCGGAGTTACACGTGGAATAAGCTACTGCCCTTGAAAGAAGTCTTAAAGAGGATTGTATATCCTGAAACTCTTCCCCTTGAAGGCGCAGTGATAACGCCTTAGTAAGGTGATCTGCGTAAGATAAGGCATCTAAATTGGCTCTGTTAGACGCAATAGCTGTTTCCAACACCGCGGTTGGAATAGAAGCTGACGACGGTAATGATAGCTCTAAGTCTTCCGCCTCGTCGTCCATACGCAGAGGAACTCTCGGTATACCCTGTCCTGCCGTATCGAATTTATTCCTTGCATTAATGAAAGGCAGGTTGAGAGTATTAGCGGACAAGAAACCTGCTTTCCCCGTCCTGGAAGCAAGTTTAAATATAGCGTCGTTCAATAATTCAAATGTTCTAGCAACATTATTGGACTGCGACGGAAACTCGGGAGCGATGTCCCTGAACCGCTCAAAAAATTCAGAGTCCAATGACGCTATAATTCTCTTGTCCGGAAGCGCAGCAGTCTGGCCCGACGGAACAACTTGAGGGAGAAAGTGCCGGATGAAGTCCACGGCAGCTTTATGTTGTTCCGAAAGGGATAGCTCCAAGTCATCCGTATCCCTTTCACCATCCGGTCGGACCTCACGATGTTCCCGGTCGTCCGCCCCCGATGCTTCGGCGGAGCGTACCGACCCAGCGCCGTCGGATAATTCTCGATCCGGCACCGTTTCTGTCGGCTGCTGGGATGCTGCGATAAGCTGTGCTATCTGCACAAGAATGTCCGGCGTCGAGACCTGCGGAGGCGCAGTTTTTCGCTGCTTCGCCGAGGGCAGCTCCGCATCAGATGGCTCCCGCATACTTTTCCTATGCGAACGTCCGGAATCCATCGGTCTCGAATCCCTGGCTGCCGGATGGTGTGACCTGGTCGCCGAAGAATCCTTCATTGGCGAAGCTGGTAATATATCGGCGGTCACGCAGCCAAGGTGCGGTCGTGTGCGCTGACGAGAAGAGGAAGCCTTAACAGTCTCTGCGGACTGCTTATACAACGGAGCGTCCCGAGCGACGGACGTATGCTCCGCTAAAGACACATTTTGTACCACAACATCTGGTCCCAGATGTTGTTGTACGAGAGAGAGACCTCTCTCGCTCGCGGCCCGGCTGGACCTGGACGAGCTATGAACCGGACTAAAAGGCTTCCTCCGTTCTCGCTTACTATCCGCCGTCACTGGGTGTGCATCTATTATGTTTATAGTGCTCGCATCACCCAAAATTTCCTCTTGGACCGCATCGGACGAACCCGGCTGCCGAACCATTCGGTGAATGGACACTACACCGGGCGAGCTAGCGGACGACATTTGTCTAATCTCCATGAGCACTTTTGCCGCTAGCTCTGAATTCATTTGTGACGACGGACGCACACTTGAAGAAGATAACATGGAAACATCACCCTGTTCTGGTTCCTCTGAAATAGAAACTGAGAGTAGAGTGACCTTGCGGAGAAAGAGCCGGCATCGCTCTTTCTCCAGAAACAACATATCGTGATACACGTTTCCAATGTTTCTCATCCCAATGTTCACATATAGGACAGGGATTAATGCGAGAACACTGACTACAATTAATACAATGATCATGAAAGTCAGAGGAAGATTTCTTCCTATTACAATTTGAACAACGTCCCTTCCCTGACACAAAGATACATAATAACATGATCCATTAATAAATGAAAAAACAATTGCAAAACAAAATAATTTTGAAAAAATATTTTTTCAGAGAAGCCCAAGTTGCTGAAAAGTAACGTTGAGCCCCGATGGATCCGATGGCAAAGTGTGGTCAAAAATTTTAAATTTATATAAAATAATTAATGAGACACTTTCGGATAATATAAATGTATCTTATAATGAGATAAACTACCACAAAGGCAAACAGCCCCCCTCAAAAAAGGCTGTTGCCAATGAAAACAAACAGTGTAAACACACTAGAAAACATGACTCCAGGCACTGAAAAAACTGGCCCGGAATCAGTCATCAATTACACTCTATCTGATGCAAAACAGAGACTCCCAGGGGAGAATCTGTAGAACATCAGATGGAAGATGCAGAACACAAATGTTATACACCCATGGGTGAAAACGTAACTATGGGGAAAATAACAGAAAACATTCTGTAACCAAGCAACTCTCCCAGGAAATTTTAGAAATGAAATTTCTCAAAAATATGCCAAAAGCATGGGAGAATTGCCAGGGGGGACTTTAGAAGGCTAGGGGAGAGGAAACACTGAATAAGCAGTGCAACAATTAGCAAGAATGACAACAAGAGGCCCATGCCTCGAAAATAGGCAACTTCACATAATTTCATCAAAAAATTTTAAGTACAGCCCTGATTATTTTTTGCCACTTCTTTTTCCTCTCCTCCTTCTATCCTCCTTAGAATCACATTTTCTCCAAAAATTACGTGTCTGGCATCCTTTAAACTGAGATTTACAAGCACAAAGATCAGTGAGATGTTGACTGATGAAGGGCCAAACAGAGAATGATAATTGGCGCCAATTTCGGGACGACTGCGTCACTGCGCATGCGCAGTAGAGGCGTAGTATGGAAGTCCTTTAGGACATGATTTCTTTTTGTTTTGGATGCAAATTTTGGGGATTGGGGGGCAAAATTTGTGTTTGGCCCTGGTTTTGTTAGAGTTAGCACCAGCTAAGTCTGGGTCATTGGTACAGTATAAAAATATCAGTTTTCATCGAAAAGCCCCTAGGGTATTTAATTCAAAACGTTAAAACTATGCTAAGGTGTTCAGGTAACATCTCTAGATGTGCATGAAGGTTTTGGAATTTTGATTTTGTCCCAGGTGGTTCCAGTGGAACCACTTTTATCGTTATAAAATCAGTTTTTATCAAAAGGCTCCTTGGGTATTAATTCAAAACATTAAGACTATGCTAAGGTGTTGCTAAGGAAATGCGGGGATACACCATTGTGTGCTTTGCACACAAATAACTCGATCTAGTTTGATTTGCTGTGACACTACCAAAGGCAACTTTTTGGCCGTTCATTTCTGCTGGTCCTAGGAAAGCTTCTAGCAAGCTCTGTTCTGTGAATTTTTGTTCTGTTTTCAACTACTGTGATTCTCTCATATTCATACATGAATCAGATCAATTGTTTTTTCCAAGGAACCAGAAAAAAACAGATACAGCATTTAAGGGGTTTGTTTATTCATGGTATCAATAGAATCTTTGGAACCAACATTGCAGTCTTGAGAGGGTTAAATTAAAGACATGCATACAGGAATCAGATAAATGTTTCCAGCATTGAAATGGTTCATTCAACATGAAATAAAATCTTTGGAAAACAAAACTGAAGTCACAAATTTTAACAATTTTCTGATTAAAATAACAAGATTACAATGTTCATGACAGCAATTTTGCTATTTTAAGAACACTATGTCAATGAAGGTTCTCAGTGAATGAAAATTTTCCTCCAGGATAAACTACTGCAAAAATGCTGACTCATCATTTTTCAATACCCTCTAACAGGAACCCTGATTGAACCGGTGGCAATTTTTTTTAACCAGTCCCTTCTTCTGGTCCTAAGGATGCTTCATATCAAATAACAGTTCTCTGTTCCTTGTGGATTGGGATATATGGGCTTTTGAATTTTTTCTGTTTTTAGTCCCTGGGGTTGCCACAGAGCTGTGAAAAAAATTTTTTTGGGGGGGGGGGGGGGCATAAATCAATTACTAGGACCCACTTATACTACATGACAAATTTGGTTGAACTTTAATCTTCTACACCAAAAGATGTTCCAAACTAAATATCAGGGCATTCCCTCTGGTGGTTTATGAGAAGATTTTTAAAGGTTTTTAAGTCTTTGGGGCATAAACCAGAGCCCCGAATATGGCAGCTGCTTCATTTAAACAAAATAGAAAGGGTATACTCCATAGATGGCCTGTGCAATATATGTTTTAATTTGGCCCAGTGGTTGTGAAGAAGATTTTTGGAAAAAGTTAACAGACGATGGATGACGGATAAAAGTGATGGCAATAGCTCCCCTGACTTGTAGTCAGGTGATCTAATAACATCAAACACCATTCTGGCAAAGGGATATATCCCATGAAAAGTGGAAACACATACAGATTACTTCCCCAGCAGAAATTTTGTGTTCTCTTTATAACATTTTGAGGAAATCTCGTTTCAAAGGTGTTGGAATACAATAAGTGAAAATGTCATTAACCCAAGTTCTGCACTCTTATATTAAAATACAGTTACTTCAAGCTAACAAGTTTTCCAAAAATGCAATTGGAAATTCAGCCAATGCAATCTTGTTTGACAGAGCTCAATGAGCTCTGTCAAACAAAATTGATTTGTTTTTTTGTCTAATTGTATTATGGGAAAAATTTGCAATAAAAAAATTTGATATTTCATATTAGTGTTTATAGGGTTAATTTCACTCTAAGCAGAAGAGGGGCAAATCAAAAGGTGCACGGTTCGATCCCCATCCTTGGGCAAGGCACTTAATCTTGATTACACATGTACAGTAGTGCAGTTTCCAAAGGTGCACTGCACATCGATGGTGCATTTGTCTTCAACCAATGCTAACCCTGCTTGTGTGAAGTCTGACAGTTGCTTGCCATTGCAAAGTGGTTCTCCCTGGGTACTCTGGCTTCCTCAACCATAAAACTGTCCAATGTGAGGTGACCCTGGTTGTTGAAAGTGTCATTAAACCCCAATAAATAGACAGCAGAAGTGTGGAAATGATTAACTTTCACCCACGTTTTGAGTTATATTTCATCTCTCAAAGTCAGAAAATGACATTCTTCAGTGTCAAATTTCAAAATTTTCTTTCCCACTGGACTGAATCATAGTGAGCCTAGTGGGTCCATAATCCTCGAGACTGTGTCCAAATTAGAGGAATCTAAAGGCCTAGAAATATATTAGCTTTTCCATATATTTGGTTTCAAAATAGGATTTGGTATTGAATATCAAGTCTTTTAATCCTGTCAACAAAGAGTTCATGAATGAGTTTGCTCCATGCAATATTAGCTATAGCAATTGGATGAATCAATTTTGTAGACAGATAGATAGATATTATATTTTACGATATACCAATAACGTTTTACAATTAACAGGTAATCTATATCAAGAAACAAAAATATTGTTACATCGTAGGGAGATAACATTGCCAGATTGGCTGTCTACTTGTTATCTCTCAGGTGAAGAAAAGAAAGCATCGGATGTTGACTGCAAATGAAAGTTTTCTTTTTTCCGGTGGTTGAAGATTCAGGATATAGAATTACACATTTAGATGCATATGTGCACATACACATACAAATATACATGCATACATTTTCAAACATATACATGCATTTACACATACATACATATATACACACCCATAGACGAATACATATGAAGGCAGACCTACTTAAATTTCGCATTACGGCACACCTACTTTCTTTCCACAGGATACATATGTATGCAAATATATACACACCTCATAATGTCCAATAATTACAGATAGAAACCGAAGCCCCACCACAAATTGTACGCAACAGGCAGGTCACTCTACACATTTGTTATGGCTGTCATATTTTTTTTCATATGCCTCTAGCACAATAAATGTCTCAGCCAACGAACCACCAGATTTAAGCCGGAGGTTCATTGACTGAGGCACTACCTGTGCGATCTGTTAATAATTAGGACCCGTTGTGCCCCTGCTGCCAGCTTATGAGGAGATTATGCCGAAAGTAAGTGCCGAGTTAGTGGCAGGATCTCGAGTTCCAAGCATAATTAAGATGTCAAACAACCACCACCCTCGAGAGGTCACTTTTTGAGACTGCCCTAACGCTTGCCACACAATGAGGTTTGGGCCAATCAAGAAATATATGACATTTTATTTTACATTTGTGGGCATTACATCTGTTTGTCTCACAGAAAGGGGCACATTGGTTCGCGATGGCAGCTTGACAGGGTTAGATATATATGCGTAGGCCTTCTTACAGAATGTTCATAACTGTAGACTTGGTAGACTTTTAACGGGCAAGACGGGACAAGATATCCAGGCTTGATTAAGTGGGAGGTTAACAGATAAACTTTAGTGAGTTTTTTGTATGTGCGTGGTGCCTTATTGATAAACATGGTATTGTGATAGCTCAAATTTGACAATCAGCGTTGTTACATTGAACATTCACAGGATATTGGGATAGTAGATTCTTCATCAGTAACTTTTTAAACACGTTTCTATTCTGGATGTTTTGTAGTTCTAGATCTAGTTCATTCCATAATTTGGGGAATAAGAAAATGGGTAATTTATCTAAATATTTTGTGCGTGTTCTGCTATTATGAAATAAATCAGACTGCCTCATGTTTGTCTGTAACACATTTTGCGTTAAACTAAAAAAATTGCTAAATGAACCCGGGAGTCTATTCCTTTTCCAATCAAACATAAAGAGACAAGCTTGAGTTTTATATAAATCATTCACTTTGAGAATACTGTCTTTAACAAACAATGGGTCAGTATGGGCATTATATCTTTTATTGCTAATTATTTGCATTGAACGTTTTTGCAATATTAATAGTTTGTTAATAGATTTAGAACTTCCTCATATGTGAATTCCATATACAAGATGCTATGAATAAGCGAATAGTAGAGAGTTTTTAAAGCTGAATGTAGCAGTGTATTTTTTACTTTATTCAGGGCAAAATTAGCTGACCCTATTTTGGAGCATAGTTGTGATATATGGGCATGGTAAGATAGATTGTTGTCGATGTTTATTCTGAGGAAGTTTAGTGATTTTTCAGTCTGGTTGTGTCCTATTCTAGTTATCTGTTGATTCTTTATGAAAAATATGTAAATGCCTAGTGCGTTTGCTGCTGCGAGCTGGGTTAATGAGGATGTATGTGGTTTTATTAGGATTCAAGACCAATCGATTAGCACAGCACCAATCCAAGATTTTCAAGTTCTTTATTAATACAGACAGCAAGACTAGCAATATCTGCATCTGAGGCATACCCTGTTGTGTCACCGGCGAACAACAGAACATTCAGATTTGTTGAACATCTCATGTCATTGATATACAATAAGAATAAAAAGGCCGCTCGGCCACATGTCCCCCGAAAAAACAAATGAAAAAAGGGGCATAACTCTAGTAAAAATGATAACTGACCCCATATTCGAACTTGACCTGTATTATTACCCCAGAAAGTCATATACCAAAATTCTTTCCGATCAAATAATCCTAACTGAAGTTATCATCCGATAACCGCAAATCTTGAAATTTCTAAGTCGAAAAAGGGGTATAACTCTAACAAAAATAATCTGGCCGAACCCATATTCGAACTTGACCTGCAGTTTGGGCTAAGAAGGTCACATACCAAAATTGGTTCCAATCAAATGATCCAAACTGGAATTATCATGGGGACACCAAGTGGGATGGATGCACAGATGGACAGACGGACACATGGATGTATGCACGGACACCGCTGATTTCTATAGTCCCCCAAAAATGTTTTCGGAGGACAATAAAATGAGCCCAAGTATAGATCCCACATTATTGTGGATCTGAGCCGTGTTCACCATATTTCACGTATTGAAACCTTTGAGTCAGATAGCTTTTAAAGCAGTTATTGCAGATTTCCCATAAACCATATTTTTCAAGTTTGCCTAGTAGTTTGGCTAGTAGAATAGTGTGGTTTATTGTGTCAAAAGCTTTGGAAAAGTCTAGAAAAATGGCTAAGGTGTTTTGTTTACTTCGTTTGATATTTTCTAATGCTAAATCTTACAACAGATGCATCACTGGGTGTATCGTGCAATGTTTTTTCCAAAATCCATATTGATGTTGGTATAAGATATCAAAGTTGTCTAAAAAAATTATTATTCTTTTGGACATTATTTTTTCTCAGACTTTTGAGAAGGTTGGTAAAATACTGATAGGCCCATAGTTTGTGAACATTTGTTCATCGCCTTTTTATATATGGGGATGACTTTAGCTATTTTCATCCGTTCAGGAATGGTTCCGGTAATGAATGAGCTATTGATGATATGGGCAAGTGGTTCTGCCAATACATCGACAGTATTTTTGGAGATATGCGTTGTGATGCCATCACAATCTTCATTGTTTTTGACTTCATGTTGTTGGTTACATTTATCACCACCACAATCATTGTTGGGTTAATGAAGAAATTATGAGAAGAATTTGTGTTCATATAATCTAAGAACGGTTTATTTGCATTGCCAATTTGTTCGCTAGTGAGCTTACCAATGTTAGCAAAAAAGATGTTAAATTCATGTTGGCATTGTTGCGGAACCTTTTGTCTTTTTGTTTCATTCAGGATTTGCCATGTTTTGTATAGATTGTTTTTGTTTTCATTTAAAATATTATTGTAGTACATTGCTTTGCTTTGTTTTTTAATTTTTTCAAAAATTCTACAGTAATTTTTATAGCTTCTAATATTTTCTTTGATTGGGAATTTCAATTGTTTATTATAGAATCTTGCCTTATTAATGGATGAGGTCAAAAGTCCCTTGGACATCCAAGGTTGTTTCCGAATAAATTTTTCTTTCAATCGAACTTGTTTGTAAGGAAGTGATTTTTCAAAGGCTGATAGATATAAATTAATGAAGGTTTCGTAAGCAGCATTCGGACAGTTTTCTTCGAAAGTAGATGAAAAATCACTCTCTGACAGGAGGGTATTGAAAATTGCCATTTGTTGGAGTTAAAAATGCATTTGTTAAGAATAGTTGGCCTCTTCCTGGGTTTACAACAAGCTTTTGTATAAAATAAACCAAAGTGATCAGAGACATCCGTGATGATTATTCTGGAGTAAGATGGGGTTGATATGTTATTCGAGAAGATATGGTCTATCAGAGTCGCTAAATGATTTGTTACCCGCGTTGATTTAGTGATCGAGGGCAGGAAGCCTTGGCTAATCATCATATCTATATATTTGTCTGTTTTAGCGTGGGACCCTGGCTTGAGTAAATCTATATTTAGGTCACCCATGACATAAGCCTCTTTATTTTCATGACTAATTTGATCTGTTATCATATTCAATTTGGACAGGATTAGGTCTATATCTGCTTTTGAAGGGTTATTTGGTCTGTATATAACGCCGATTAATTTGTAGGAATTGTTCACCTTGATTTTGATAAACAGGGATTCTATGACATGTGGGATAAAGATATAAAAATCTAGACGTATTTTTGGAGTTAGACCTTCTTTAATATATAGTCCAACACCGCCTCTCCCGTCATAGCCTTCGACTCATGTGTTTTTTATTAATGGAAGATAGCCATCTAGTGTGTACAAGATATTTGGAGGTATATGAAAGATTTCAGTTAGTCCGATAACATCAAAACAATTATCCGATTCTTGCATATCATATAATAATGTTGTAAGCAAGTCCCAGTCAGCATTTAGGCTTTGGCTATTTAGATGGAAGAGGAAGAACTGATCTGATGCATTTCCAAATTAAGATTAGAATTCTTTGGGAAGATAATATTGGCAGTTCGTTTCGAATTCTTTAAATGCGGAATCGTCATCGATTTTGTATTTGCTGAGATATACAGAAATATTTAACCCAAGAGAATATTCTCATTGACTCATCATAATAAGTCTGGGTTCACTGTCTAAAGGATGGGGTTTATTCAAGGACCCTTTCAAACCATTTTCAAGGACTTTTTAGGCAATTTTCAGATTATTTCCTGCTATAGCTTTCAGTAAATTTATAATTAAGATTATAGCCATCAATTAAAAATAGGCCAATGAAATCGTCAGATGTGTACCCATACGCGCAACTAGTAGAAAGCTGTATGATGGAGGGCCACCACGGATGGCGACATTATGTACACCATACAAGGTATGGGTACATATAGAAATGGATTGGAGGAGTGTCTAATTTGATGGATAAAGGGTTAATATCACCGGAGCAAATTACCAGATTTACATAAAAAAACTATACAGCACAGCACATCAGTAACCTGAATAAATATATAAAGTAACATGACAATCGGATTGATATTTTTTGAGTTATCTCATGCCAAAGGGATTGGAGGAATTTTCAATTCGAAGGATAAAGGGGGTTAATATCTCCGGATCAAATTACCAGATTTACACCAAAAACTATACAGCTCAGCCCATCAGCAACCTGAACACAATTATAAAGTAATTTGACAATCCAAGCAATATTTTTCAAGTTATCAAATGCCAAAGGGATTGGAGGAATTTTCAATTTGAAGGATAAAGGGTTAATATCTCAGGATCAAAATAACAGATTTACACCAAAAACTATACAGCTTGGTACATCAGTAACCTGAGCACAAATATAAAGTAACTTGACAATCCAAGCAATATTTTTCAAGTTATCGAATGCCAAAGGGATTGGAGGAATTTTCAATTTGAAGGATAAAGGGTTAATATCTCAGGATTAAATTATCAGATTTACACCAAATACTATACAGCTCGGCACATCAGTAACCTGAACACAAATATAAAGTAACTTGACAAGCCAAGCAATATTTTTCAAGTTATCGAATGCCAAAGGGATTGGAGGAATTTTCAATTTGAAGGATAAAGGGTTAATATCTCAGGATTAAATTGTCAGATTTACACCAAAAACTATACAGCTCGGCACATCAGTAACCTGAACACAAATATAAAGTAACTTGACAATCCAAGCAATATTTTTCAAGTTATCGAATGCCAAAGGGACTGGAGAAATTTTCAATTTGAAGGATAAAGGGTTAATATCTCAGGATCAAAATAACAGATTTACACCAAAAACTATACAGCTCGGCACATCAGTAACCTGAATACAAATATAAAGTAACTTGACAATCCAAGCAATATTTTTCAAGTTATCGAATGCCAAAGGGATTGGAGGAATTTTCAATTTGAAGGATAAAGGGTTAATATCTCGGGATCAAATCATCAGATTTACACCAAAAACTATACAGCTTGGCAAATCGGAACCTGAACACAAATATAAAGTAACTAGACAATCCAAGCAATATTTTTCAAGTTATCGAATGCCAAAGGGATTGGAGGAATTTTCAATTTGAAGGATAAAGGGTTAACATCTCAGGATCAAATTATCCGATTTACACCAAAAACTATACAGCTCGGCACATCAGTAACCTGAACACAAATATAAAGTAACTTGACAATCCAAGCAATATTTTTCAAGTTATCGAATGCCAAAGAAATGGATACGGACGCTGGACGGACAGACGGACAGATGGACAGATGGACAAAGGATGGACGAACGACGGATGGTCACCCCGGATGCCGGCATTATGTGTACCATACATAGTATGGGTACACATATAAATGAGTGTTTTCAATTATAAATTAAAAACAGATATAATAAAAGTTTTCGACTAAGAAGCATATTTACAGGTCAAGTAAAATATGTGACAGAACAGTGATGCTGATTTATTTGGCAAGTCCTTGATTTTTAAGAATGCTTCAAAGTTTTAATTTACACAGCAATAAAACTTTTAAACATCCTTAAAAATTAATGACTTTCAAGGATAAAGTGCAAATTTTAGGCCTTGAAAAAACATTGTTCCTTTCAAGAACTTTCATGGTATTCAAGGACCACAATGTACCCTGTAAGTTATCATACTAAGTTACATGAAAATCAGTCCATAAAGTTAATGGCGCCTGTAAGACCTATAGGGTGTTTCAAAGAAATACAAGAAGGCTGCTATGACAGGCGTGTTAGACTAGGGAATGGATCCAAAATATGTTCTCACTCTGTTGAGGCAACCTGCTACAGTTTGGGAAAATCTGTCTTTAACTAACGAATTGGTCACATCCACACCCATAATATGCAAAGGAAGCAGATGAAGAAATAAAAAATATTATTTTTAAAAACAATTCAATAAAACCATTATCATGTTACTCCTCATTGGAATGAGCTTGATGAGGGGGGGGGGGGGGGGTTCACATGATTTGGTTTGGGTGAGATTTTTCAGAACAAGTTGGAAAAATTTTTTTTTTAAATAATAAATTTTTATATAGTATGCATTGGGTAAAGTGTTAAAATAGACCTGAAGGGTAAAGCGAAGAACAGACCTCTGTTACCTTGATTCGTTATCTGCCACTAAAGTTACACCAACTATAACATTTTTGTGGGCTAAGAAAATTTATTTATTTATTTATTTATTTATTTATTTATTAGGGTTTAACAACACATTACCAGTGAAGGTCATATCGTGTCGGTGACAGTTTTATGGGTGGAGGAAGCCGGAGTACCCAGAGAGAACCACCGAGCAGCGACAAGTAGCTGCCAGCTCCCCAACATCGTAACACTGCACTGCAGCACAGGCAGGGTTAGATTGGTTGAAGACAAGTGCTCCATCGATGTGCAGTACTCCTTAGTACACAGCGTCATCATGTCCCCATGTAGACAATCGGGGTGAAGTGCCATGCCCAACGACACAACGCGGGAGTCCGAATCGATCGCTCAGACAGTCACCCATCCAAGGATTAACCGGGCTCGACATTGCTTAACTTCGGTGATCTGACGAGAACCGGTTACCGCAATGCCACCACACCCCGAGCCAAGAAAATGAAAGTGTCAATGACACTGTAGCTCAACTTGACAAACTTGAACTTGGTAAGTTATAAATGAAAAAGCAAAATTGAAGATCATTAGTACCAATGTTATTTGATGAAATTTCAACATAACAGCATTGTGTGTGCACAACGTCAGAGTAATCCATGCATTTTTAAATGTAAACTGTAAGACTGGCTAAAGGAAGAATGTTGATACACCAATACAGTATGTTCAGAGGTTATTGTAAATGACAACTTTTTTCACAGAAATGAATGCTAATCAATAGCTCTTATCTAAAGGTCATGCCTAATGAGCACACAAAGTTCAAAAACAATCCTATGATAAATGTGGCCTGTAGGCCATGTCAAAGAAGATGCACAAACGCAATAAATTCAAAGATTGTTGCTAACAGCAACAGTTTTTGATGGAAATGAAAAGAAAATCAATAGCTCCTATCTTTGTCACCCTGCATAAGCATACAAAGTTTCAAAACAACCTGATAATGAAGATGCCCTCTGAGGCATGCCAAAGGAAGATGTTAATGGACAAATGCACTAAGTAGAAGTCTTTTGGGGTTTTTTTTGGTGTGTGTGTGGGGGGGGGGGGGGAGGGGGGGGTGGGGGGGGGATTGTTATGGAAATTCATACATATACCCTGCAGAGAGTGCAAAAGGGATAAGTTGATGCACAAATGCAGTAAGTTCAAAGGCTGGTGATAATGACAATAATTTTTTATGGAAATGAAAAAAAGCAATATCTCACATTTAGAGGTCATTCCGAATACACATACCAAGTTTCAAAGTGATCCGATCATAAATGTGCCCTGAAGGGTGTGTTAAAGGGAAATACTGAGGGCTGACTAAACTAAGTTCAAAGGTCAGTGGCAACATTTTTTGACAGAAATGGAAGAAAATCGACAGCTCCCATATAGATGTCACCCCACACAAGCGCACCAAGTTTGCAAGCAATGCAATAATAAACGTGCCCAGCAGGGTGTGTCAACGGGAAATATTGATGCTTAACTACACTAAGTTTTTACAAAGTTCATCGAAGGTCATTGCCAGTGGCAACATTTTTTGATGGAAATCCAAGAAAATCGATAGCTCCTATCTAGAGGTAACCCCAAACAAGCATACAAAGTTTCAAACTGATCTGATCATAAATGTGCCCTGTATGGCATGAAAAGGAATATGATGCCTGACTAAACTAAGTTCAAAGATCATTGCCAGCGGCAACATTTTTTGATGGACGGAAATGGAAGAAAATTGATAGCTCCCATCTAGAGGTCACCCCAAACAAGCATGCCAGGTTTCAAAGCAATCCGATCATAAATGTTCCCTGTAGGGTTTGCCAATGGGAAATATTGAGGTCTGACTAAACTAAGTTCTAAGAACGGTGGCCGTGGCAATATTGTTTGACGGAAATGGAAGAAAATCGATAGCTCCCATCTAGAGGTCACCCCAAACAAGCATGCCACATTTCAAAGCGATCTAATCATAATGCGACCTGTGAGGTGTGCCACAGGAAATTGTGGACGTACGTGATGGCAATAGCTCAGCATGACTTTGTCAAGTTGAGCTAAGAATCTGTGGCCCTTTTAACAAGAATAATTTCTATTTTTATTTGAATTTAAGTACTCCCTTACTGACCCTTAGTTATCTGCAGAGATAAGCATTTTTGGGGACATATAAATTAATATTGTTGTTGTATCTTGAAAATACAGTCTATTCTGCAAATTGACAGTGTATGATTCATTATCTGAAATTTTTGAATTGTTTTGGAGATAAAATCAGAAAAGGGGGATATATTGTTGTTGAAACTGAAACAAGATTCACTGGTAATTTTGTTTTTGCTGTCTGTTACCCAGAAGAGGTTCCATTCATAATCAAAAAGAATGTACACATTTTTGAAGGTTGAATATCTTTAATCCAGAAACCAAAGACTCTCCTGGGAAGTTGACTGAAGTACTTTCTCAGCCTTGAAAATATTTTTAAAATTAAGAAGTTTCAAAGTGTCCAAGGACCTTTAGGAACCCAGGGCAATATTTAAGCCTTAGCATGCATAAGGTTAACCCTTTAGGGACAGATTTTTGTTTCATTTTTGTTACACTCTGTCTACATCCTGTAGCTTGCCTAAAAACAACTACAAAGGGTACTTAGAATGTAACTTGCATGATGGAGCACCTGTTCTGCTGCAGTAAAAACTTATCAAAGCCAGAATTAGGCCTTTAAGGGTTAATAGAGTAAAGCACAACCTAAAAAAAATGGTCATGACCAGTCAACACTATTGAAAAAAGACTATTCAAAATAATGATTTTTTCATATTGTGTCACAAAAACATGGCTTATGAAACTCTAATTGGAACGAGATCAATGAGTTTGTTCCATTGAGTGGTCATAAGCTAGGTTTTTGAGGCAAATAAGGCCACAAAAAAGTAGATCTTCTGTTTCTCAGGCCAGGTTTTGTCAAATTGTATGCGTGTGGGCAGTTTTTTATTTTATTTTTTATTTTTGTAATTATTTTTTTGCCATCTGAAGTTCATATTCTTGGTCTGTTTTATGTTTTAGGCTTCATAATACTACAGAATAGCATGGATGATAGTGTATTTCATCCCTTGAGTGCAACAAGTCTTTGCAATGCTAAAGCATTGCAAAGCCTTTTTGCACTCAAGGGACAAATTTATCAATTCTATTAACTTGTTTAAAATATCAGACAAAAACCATTTAATTTTAATTTTATGTTTGCATTGCTTATAAAAAGAGAGCATGCGCCAGCCAAAAGGACCATGCAGGAGGGCCTGAGAAACATATTTTTAACTTTCTTAGGCCTAAGGAAAATTTTTAGTTCTTCGAGAATTTTATTTGCAAGTATTCTTTATTATTTGAGATGGGTAAAGAGTTAAAGTATTCCTGTCCACTTCTGCAAATAATATTTTAAACAGACTTTCATAAATATAATTACCGTATTTACTCTATGTTTTGGGACACTCTATGGTTTGGGACACACATTTTTTCCAGAAAACTATATTTTTTTTATGCTCCAAAGTTTGGGGCATTCAGGAGATTTGTTTCCAGTTGGCCCATCGCTAGTAGCAGACAACACTCATAAAAAAATTCTTGAGTAACTAAACATTTTCATTTTTTGCTTCCAAAACATAGCTTGTGATCCCTCATTGGAACGTGCGCAAAAACTGGAAGCAAAAAATGAAAATATAAAAAAAAATTGGATGGCGATTTTCATATATAGTGATGGAAAACGAATCACACACAACTTTATTCAGCATCATATCCAGATCAGGCTGTGTTCTTTCCCCATTTTCTAAGAATTGGGACACCTGTGAAAATAATTATTTTTAGCTCTCCCAATACATAGAGTAAATGTGGTAATATGAGCATCAGTTTCACTCTATTGATGATAACTTACCCGTCTATTTAATAGGGTAAACTTAGAGGTTCTACAGTGCATACAAGTAGATGCATCAATATCAGGAACCCACACTGGTGAAGCATCTTCAGTTAAAGTTCGGAGTCTTGAAGAACCTACAATAATCAACATATACATCATGTACTAAATACCTGTGTCAATTCCCAAAGCACCTACCGTAGCAAATATATATACATGAGGCATTAACTGCATGTACATACATTTTCACAAAAAAGAAATTCTATGTCAAAGATGATACATGTATTTGTTGTTATTCAGAGCTCCAAAAACATGGATAACAATGTCATGCAACTAAATTTGGAACTTTCGTAAATTTGTTTTTTTAAAAATATAGAGCACAGAGTGTCGGTTGATACATATTTTATTTCTATAAATCTACATGGAATAGATCATTTTCATGTAAATGTATAGCAAATACACCCGTTAGTCATTTTGAATTGTGCCAACATTGGTTGAGGTCAAATAATCCAAACTGGAGTTATCGGTCGGAAACCAAAAATGTTAATAGATGGTCGAATTCTAAGTCAAAAAAGGGACATAACACATGTAAAAATAATTCGATAGAACTCATATTCGAACTTGACCTGTATTACTAGCTGTAACTGTACAAACCAGCTTTGGTTGAGATCAAATAATCCAAACTCAAGTTATTAGGCAGAAACCAATTCTTTATGGATGGATGGATGGATGGATGGATGGATGGATGGATGGATGGATGGACAGACAGACAGACAGACAGACAGGCAGACAGACAGACAGACAGGCAGGCAGGCCATTTGCATGATACAACCATTTTTACAAACGGCTGTATAAAAAATTATAAATTTAAAGTAATTTGTATATTTTTTATACTTACCAATGGTTCAGACTTAGCTGGTGCGACCTCAACATTATTAAGGGCCAAACACAAATTTTGAACCCCCCCCCCCCCCCCAATCCCCAAAATTGGCATACAACAACAAAAAGTAAAAGTCCTATCTGGCCCTCCATACTTTAGTACTTGCGCATGCGCAGTACCCAGGAAGAGACCAGAATTGGCACCAACAACATTCTTTGTAGATGAGCCTACTAAAGTGATAACTCAGCAGGGAGGTATGAGTGCCAATTCATGGGAGGGGCATCCCCGTCTGGGCCATTGGTAAGTATAAAAAATACACAAATTACTTTAAATTTATAATATTTTTATACTACAACCAAAGGCCCGACTTAGCTGAATTGTAAAAAGGTGGAGGGCCTAGGACTAAAGAAATTAGCAGATCAAATACAGCTCCTTAGCCTGCATTCCAAGGTGAAAAGGAGATTAAATTTTTAAAGGAATTACATGTATGTCTCTCTATAGAATAATAGAGATGACATATCATCAAAATAAGGAGCCATATCCAAGTAATTCCATATTCTTAGTATGAATGATTATGCTAATTGGGTGTAACGAGCCCCCAAATTTGAGGCTAGTCCGGACTAAGCCACTTGAATCAAAATGGCATGTTTGAGAGTGAGAGACTGATGCCCACAAACACACGCCATATATAATAAACAAGCTGTATATTAAGATCAGTAATAATCCAGACAAAAACAGCTTCACTCATAGTTACACACTTATTATCAGGCCAGAAGAGATGAAGAAACCACCCCCCCCCCCCCCTCTTTTTTTTGAAGGAATATTCTTCAAAACAAAGAGGGAAGCGCTCTGGAATCAGTAAAAAGCGGTACCAAATAATCTATATATACTCGCCCAACAGGCACCCTGTTATTAATTATTATTAATTATTGGTGCTTAACGCCATCTCAGTAGCTAAGGCTATCGTGGCGATTCCGGCGATTCGACAAATAAATCCTATCGAACCCCCCCTCACCCGCATTACTTGAATCAATAGATAAGTAAGGTCGACGCAGTAGAATTAAGGCTATACTGCTGCTGCTATTCTCAATAAGAGTAATACAGCTAAAAAGCTTATAGACAAAGTAATCATAACAGTAAACCAGTGCGACTCGTAATGCTTTTGTGTTAGTTATCAAATAGTATAGGAACCGCAGGGCTCCCTCACGTCTGACCGACTCCATAATGCCACTAAGGATGGAGGGGGATGTGATGACCAAATAATACACCATATAGACATAATATCCAATCCCCCGAGTGGAAATATAATCCACAACAATAGATTGGTTAGAAATGAAGAGGGAGACAAAAACAATGTTCCGACACCCGATCATAAAAACCTAGATGAACTCCTTACGTTCGACCTGATATCAGGAAATATATTCTTGAGGAGTTTAGAATAGGCATTTGAAGAAACACTCATTAATCACACTAGGCTAATATGGCGTCATCAATAGGGCTTACCGCCTCAGATGACTAACACCAAACAATACCGGAAGGAAGAGAATAACCTCCTCTAACATAACAGTATCATGTCTGATAGGACTCAGCCTAGCTGAAGCAGCTAAAGGTCTTCCTATTCGTGAAGACAATTAAAAGGCTGATAACTGCAGCCTTAGAAGCTCACTAAGGAGACTTACAACGCTAGCCGTAGCTTAGAAGTCTTCATCTCCGTGAAGACATATATTTCGGTGTAAGTTGCGACCTTAAAAGCTCACTGAATGGAGACTTACAACTATCGTCGCGCAAGGTAGGGAATGAAGAGCTGCTATTTTTAACATCCGTAATTCACAGAGACAGTAGTCTTAAGAAGGTAAGTTATTTCAGTTATGTTTATTGCACAATTATTCTAGCTAGGCTACTATGGTGTCAACAATAAGACTCAAGTCTGTGACAACTAGGAAAACAAACCGAAAAGCACTCTTTCCTTTAGCAATTTTATTCCCAAAAGACAGCTGTCTGAACCTAGCTAATGCAGCTTAGAAGTCTTCATCTCCGTGAAGACCGATATCTCAGTGTAACTTGCGACCTTGAAAGCTCACTGAACGGAGACTTACAACTCGTCGCCTGAGTGCTAGAATGTTCTATGTTCCCCATCGGACATAGAACATTCTAGCAACCGTCCGACGGACTATCATCGCGCAAGGTAGGGAATGAATAGCCGCTATTCTAACAGCCGTAATTCCAAACGAGACAGTAGACTCAAGGTAGCTATGCAGTTATGAGTCTTCATCTGTGTGAAGACATATCTGTGTCACCTGCAGCCTCTGAAAGCTCACTAAATGGAAACTTACAACACTTGCTGCTAATGTATAAGAAAGGACTGCTGTAACAGTACATAAGGCTACTATGGCATCCACAATAGCATTAAATGTCTTGATGCCAAGGAATACAACATCGAGAAGGAAAAGACGTACTTATTCCTTCTAATAGCTCTATTCCAAACAAGAGAGCTGTCTCAGCCTTTCTATGCACTATCAAACCTCTATTCATAAAGAATAGAGCATTGCATTTCTTATACTGTTGCTAAGGCAAGGAAGACGTTGTTAATCGGAACAAAAGCCCTCGACACCATCCATCACTCAGTATGTTAAGCTGTTTTTTGCCTAGCAAATGCAGACTTATATTCAGATGGAACAAGATTTGAAGAGCTTATGACAAAAAATTTATAGTCTTAAGGTGCCCTTCAGAGAGGGATGGAGACTCACCCTCTGTAGCCCTTATACCATCCAAATGTTCCATCTGAAAATATGGTCAACACCATCCAACTGAACGGATGACTGGACCAACGCAGCACCGTCCGACAGCTCACCACCAGAGCCTGTTGATAGTAGTACCAGCGACTACTGTGATGCTGCGATATGCAGAGCAATCTGCAGCAGCCGGTACGTGAATGAGGCTAGCAGAGCAGCAATAATCCACTTGTTACCATAAGCTGATCACGGGATGGAGATCTGGCCCCAGATCATCGACACATGTCCTGTATAAAAATGCCTTGAACGACTAGCTATTAACCTGAACATGCAAAGTCTGGGGTCAACGTGCTTCTTCAATGAAGCAGGGGTAGAAGCCATAGCTGCAACTGGACCTGGCTGCAGTGTGGAATGAGCGTCACGAACTGCAAGCGTGAACGTGTGTCCCAACTCACTAAAGTTTCTAGAATCAAAAACAGTCGATCCCGACAGCTGACGGAAAGGTGAGGGTTCTCCAGCTCACGGTCTGCTCCAGACCTCGCCGAGCATTCCGTTAGAAATTATAGGCATCTACCCCTTAGTGTGCATATCCATGGAAGAAGAGGAAGCCATAACAACAGCCAACCCCGGCTGAAGTGCAGAAGAAGCATCCAAACTTGTCACATTTTGGACGGATGCTCCTACTCATTGAAGTTTGTTACAAAACAAAACAGTCGTCCCCAATCTGCACTCATGATCTGTCCCCAGATCTCGCCGAGTATCCCGCTTAGAAACTTCTAGGCTAATTCCCTTTTGTGCACTTCCATGTAAGAAGAAGAAGCCATAACCGCCGCGGGCCGCGGCTACAGTGTGGAAGGAACATTCCAATGTGTGTTTCTCACAATGGACACAGTCAACCCTGAATGTTAACGGGATAGAGGGGGGTTCTCCAATCACGATCTCACCCCAGACCTAGCCGAGCATCCCGTAGAGAAACTTCTGGCTTCTTATACATGCATAGATGACCGGACCGACCCAGCACTGGTGTATGTGGATGGGTGCCCCTTGCTGTGATAAGCTGCACAAATTGCGACAGCAAGTCCGTTATGGAGGCTTGTGGAGCAGCAGCTTCTATTCTCTGCTGCATGTTGCTCCCGGGACAGAGACCTGGCCGCTGATCTCTTCACCGAACATCCCGATGAATCAAGCCTCGAATCACTAGCTACCAGATGGAACAACTTCAAGGGCAAAGACTGGAGCATCTTCGGTCGGCTGCATTAACATCCGAAGTCAGGTTGCTCGGCGGCAGTGTAGCAGCCAGGGAGGATGTTAGCTCCGACTCAGTGCAAGTTTCTGAAAGCAATAGTCGACCCCGACTGTTACTGGGTTAGAGAAAGCTCCCCCACTTGCAGTCTGATCCCAGACCTCGTCGAGCTTCCCACAGAGAAACTTGCAGGCTTCTTCCCCTTTTTTGCCATTGTTGCTGGGTGAGCTTTTGTTTATAAGGTGCTCGCTCTACCCAAATCTACACTCTTCTTGACCGCAACAGACATACCCGGTAGTACGGTTCTCACTATCGGGTAACCGCCTGACCGGTCGAGATAGCTGCTGGAATAAGAGGCCTTATTCCCTTTATATTCAAGAGCACCTTTGCAGCTAGCTCTGTTTGCTCCTCAGAGCGAGACGACAGCAGCACATTCTGGATGGGTGTCGCAAAACCATCACCATGTTCTTGTTCCTCTGGAAAAGAAACTGAAAACTTGAATTATCTTGCGGTGACAGCTCTGGCATCGGAACGTCACCCCAAATACAGAGCGCGACACCCATTTCCAACGTTAAGTGTCCTAATGAGTCGACCCCGACAACACAAGTAGGACCTGAATCAGTAGGAGTGCAGTGACTACAGGCTAGACAACAAGCATGTAAAACAGATGTAGACTTCTTCACCCTACACTGAGAGCAGTAATTTCAAAAATAATTACAATCCAAATAAAGTTTACTGCAATCCTAACATCTAACATATAATAATACAATATAAGAATAAATGACAAAGACAATCAAAAATAATTTCAAAATAAATCAAAACAAATTTTTTACAAAAATTTTTTTTTAAAAATGCCTAAGTTCCCCAAGGGAACCACATGAGCCCAAGGGCATCCCAATAGAGCCTAAGTGTGGACAAACACCAAAATATTAAAGCTACACTACTGGAATATTAATAAATGTATCCTACTATTATTCTGATGAATATATACATGTTAAGGGCGTTATTAAAAGTAAACAACATCAGGATTATAAAATCCGAAAACTAGATGAAAGTGTCAATGACACTGTAGCTTAACTTGTCTGTGTGTTGTGTTTGATGAAAAGGATAATGTTCAATGTTTATGAAAGGATTATGAAAGAAGACAAGAATTGTGATAATTGGGAATATGTTCATTTCTGTTCCCTGTATGCTATGTTTTTAATAAAAATAATATGAGGTGTACACTGTACTAAAGAGCTGAGGGGTCGGTTAATATGACCTCACAGTTATGTGGCCCCCCACAGTTAACATATGTCAACGAAAGTTAGGCCAAAACAAATTAATAGTGTGGTTGGGGTTACATGCTCAAAAAAATTTGGGTCGGTAGGTAGGGTTTTTTTTTAATTTTTTTTTTTTTATACAACATATTAAAATGAAGGAGATATGTTGGTAACACCAGGGATAATAATCTGAAAAAAAATAGGATTTCAAATATTGTAGATAGCAGGTACACTCGTTTTTAATCCAGAATTTGCGGTACTAGGTCTTTTCGCCCGATGTTCCGTTTGCCCCCTGAGTCGTCTCGTCACAATCCCTGTTCACCCCAGTTTGTTTCGCTTAGAATCATTTCACTCTAATTTGGGGCAAAATGGCCAAGGCCGAAAAAAACGGATATATATGGGAGTTGGGGCAAAACGACACAAAACCGATCAGATTCTTTGTTTCATGGCAATCACATTGCTTGATTTTGTATTTCAGTGAATTATGTCAAAATTCAAATGTTTGAATCACGTTTTTTTACTAAAAAGTAATTATCTCATCTCTTCCTTTGACTTCAAAATATGAACAGGATTGTTTTTAATAATGATTTGCATATTATTTTAAGATTTTGTTTGAGTTTTTGAAGCGTGTGAAATTCAAAGTGAAACTATTCCATGCGCTGTCCGCGCTTCCGACATATTTGCAAGCTTCAAACACCCATTGATATTTAGTAGACACTCTGTGGTGCAGAAGCATATCCTTAAGTGTGATTCAATAGTTCTTGGAGATGATTCCGTTCTGACACCTTCCCGTAATATGAAGTGCACGTACAGAAGTTCGAATCATGTTTGTGAGTGTTTGCACTGGTTACTCCGCCCGCAATGCTACAGTGGATTTACCGTAGGTGTCTATACCTACGCATGGTACAACTGGATTATTGGTTAATATATGATTGCATTCACTCAAATCAAGTACCCCCCCTCCCCCCTCCCCCCCCCCCCCCCCCCCGCCCCCGACTGTTGTTCAAAATGTTTTGTTTAACAGCAAAAAGCTAAAAAAAATCCTTTAAACTGCATTTTGCATGTATTACCAAATCATTTGAAGACAAGCAATGAGGAGCTCATCATTAAAAAATGTCCTAGGCGAGAATGTGATGCATACAGTTTATTGCTCACCTTTCACAGTAAGGGCTTTCAAAACTTACTTTCATTTTCATACTAATGTATGAATGATGAAGACATGTGTACTGATTGGAATGGAAATACGTACAGTGATTGAGTTTTTGAGGTTTTGGGTTCAAAAAATGTTTAGGGTCGCAAGGTAAAATTAGGGTCGGTCGGGAAACCCCAACCACAACACTTTTTTTTTCTTGGCCTTAACAAGTTACAGTGAAATTATTCCAAAATGAGTCATCCTATCAAGTTACATTGAAATCCCTCCATAAATATGGCCTGTAGACTGTGCTAAAGGTTTTCGGGCTTCAGGCCTGTGTAGCCATGACGGTTGACAGATTGCAACTAAAAGGGGACGTCCTCATCTCGACATTATACTGAGTTATTCTACTAAGTTACAATGAAATCCCTTCACAAATACGACCTGTAGTCTGTACTAAAGTTTTTTTGGTTTTGGGCTCGGGAAACCATCATGCTTGAATGATCGCGACCAAAAGGGGACATTGTCATCTGGTATTCATCTGGAGTGATCCTACGAAGTTAATGTGACCTGTAGACTGGGCTCAAGGTTTTTGGGCTTTGGGCTCCTGAAGCCGTCACAGTTGACCAATCATGACCAAAAGCGGATGTCATCATCTAAGCGTTATATGGAGTCAACCTAACAAGTTACAATGAAACCCTTCCATAAATACGACCTATAGACTATGCTAAAGGTTTTTGGGTTTTGAGCTCGGGCAGCCATCAAGGCGGAATGATCGCGACCAAAAGGGGATGTTCTCATCTAGACATTATTTGGAGTCATCCTACCAAGTTACAATGAAATCCCTTCATAAATATGACATGTAGACTGTGATAAAGGTTTTCAGGCTTTGGGCCCCTGTAGCCATCACAGTTGCCCAATCATGTCCAAAAGGGGACTTTCTCAACTAGACATTATATGAAGTCAACCTACCAAGTTACAATGAAATCCCTTCATAAATTTGACCTGTAGACTGTGCTAAAGGTTTTCGGGCTTTGGGCTCAGGCAGCCATCATGATTGAATGATCGCAACCAAAAGGGGGCATTCTCATCTGGGCATCATTTGGAGTGATCATACGAAGTTACAAAGACATCCCTTCATAAATATGACCTGTGGACTGTGCTCAAGGTTTTTGGGCTTTGGGCCCCTGGAGCCGTCACAGTTGACCAATCATGACCAAATGGGGATGTCATCATCTAGGCATTGTATGGAGTCAACCTAACAAGTTACAATGAAATCCTTCCATAAATACGACCTATAGACTATGCTAAAGGTTTTTGGGTTTTGGGCTCGGGCAGCCATCAAGGCTGAATGATCGTGACCAAATGGAGTCGTTCTCATCTAGACATTATTTGGAGTCATCCTACCAAGTTACAATGAAATCCCTTCATAAATATGACCTGTAGACTGTGCTAAAGGTTTTCGGGCTTCGGGCCCCTGTAGCCGTCACAGTTGCCCAATTGCATCCAAAAGGGGACGTCCTCATCTCAACATTATATGAAGTCAACCTACCAAGTTACAATAAAATTCCCTTCATAAACATGACCTGTAGACTGTGCGAAAGGTTTTTGGGCTTTGGGCTCGGACAGCCATCATGGTTGAATGATCGCAACCAAAAGGGGACATTCTCATCTGGGCAGCATCTGGAGTGATCCTACAAAGTTACAATGAAATCCCTTCATAAATATGACCTGTGGACTGCGCTCAAGGTTTTTGGGCTTCGGGCCCCTGTAGCCATCACAGTTGACCAATCCCAACCAGAAGGTGAAGTCATCATCTAGGCATTATATGGAGTCAACCTAACAAGTTACAATGAAATTCTTCCATAAATATGACCTATAGACTATGCTAAAGGTTTTTGGGCTCGGGCAGCCATCAAGGCGGAATGATCACAACCAAAATGGGACGTTCTCATCTAGACATTATTTGGAGTCATCCTACCAAGCTACAATGAAATCCCTTCATAAATATGATTCTGTAGACTGTGCTAAAGGTTTTCGGGCTTCGGCCTCTGTAGCCGTCACAGTTGCCCAATCGTGTCCAAATGGGGACATTCTCATCTAGACATTATATGAAGTCAATCTACCAAGTTACAATGAAATCCCTTCATAAATATGACCTGTAGACTGTGCTCAAGGTTTTCGGGCTCGGGAAACCATCATGGTTGAATGATCACAACCAAAAGGGGACATTCTTATCTGGGCATCATCTGGAGTGAACCTTCGAAGTTACAATGAAATCCCTTCATAAATATGACCTTTAGATTGTGCTCAAGGTTTTCAGACTTCGGGCACCTGTAGCCATCACAGTTGACCAATCACAACCAAAAGAGGATGTCATCATCTAGGCATTATATGGAGTCAACCTCACAATTACAATGAAATCCTTCCATAAATACAACCTATAGACTATGCTAAAGGTTTTTGGGTTCAGGCAGACATCAAGGCAGAATGATCGCGACCAAAAGGGGACGTTCTCATCTAGACATTATTTGGAGTCATCCTACCAAGTTACAATGAAATCCCTTCATAAATATGACCTGTAGACTGTGCTAAAGGTTTTTGGACTTCGGGTCCCTGTAGCCGTCACAGTTGCCCAATCACGTCCAAAAGGTGACATTCTCATCTAGACATTATATGAAGTCAACCTACCAAGTTACAATGAAATTCCTCAATAAATATGACCTGTAGACTGTGCTAAAGGTTTTCGGGTTTTGGGCTCGGGCAGTCGTCACGGTTGACAGATCGCGACCAAATGGGGAAGTTCTCATCTAGACCTCATATGGAGTCATCCTACCAAGTTACAATGAAATCCCTCCATATTAAATATGACTTGTAGACTGTGCTAAAAGTTTTTGGATTTCAGGCTTGGGCAGCCATCACGGTTGATAGATCATGACCAAAAGGGGACGTTCTCATCTTGACATTATACAGAGGCATCCTACCAAGTTACAATGAAATCCCTTCATAAATATGACCTGTAGACTGTGCTAATGGTTTTCGGGTTTTGGGCTCAGGCAGCCATACCGGTTGACCGATCGTGACCAAAAGGGGACGTTCTCATCTAGACATGACCCCAATCCTGAATATGAAATTTTGTGACGATCAGACAAGAACTACGGGGGGTAGCCTGTGCTAAGGAAAATGTGAACAGACTCACAGACTTCCGCACGTGTGATGGCAATAGTTTATCTTGACTTTGTCAAGTTAAGCTAACAATAGGCACACAAAAGGCCCAAGTCAGTAAATAATTAACTGATACCTGATGCAAAACTAGGTCTTCATGTGAAGAAAAAACAATGCATCTGGAAAGAGATGCAAGACAATAACGACCCAACAACCCTAGGGTGAGGAAGTAACAGTGGGGATAAACAGAATAAACCTTCTGTACAACGTGTTAAACTCAAAAGAAATATAATAAAAAATTTCAATTAAAAACAGCCAGAAAGCTTAAGAGTTTAACCGGAGGGTTCATGGAAGGATAGGGGAGGAACACATAACCAACAGTAGATAAATCCTTAGCTAAACTAATGACGTCAAGGCGTATCTCCCTGAAATTGGGTAACATGAAATAATTTTCATATTTTTTAAAAGTTACAGCCCTGAACGTCTCAAACCACCGTTGTTCACTTCCATCATCCATTTACTGCCATGAATCCACGATATACTTCAATGATTTGTGTCTGGCATCAACGAAAAGAGAGATTTAAAGCACAGATGTCAGTTGAGATGTTTACTGACTTGGGGGCCAAACAAAGAATGATGTTTGCACCAATTCCGGTCTCTTCCTGGGTACTGCACATGTGCAAGTACTAAAGTCTGGAGGGCCAGACAGGACTTTTAATTTTTGTTGTTGTATGCAAATTTGGGGGATTGGGGGGGGGGGGGTCAAAATATGTGTTCGGCCCTTTATAATGTTGAGGTTGCACCAGCTTAGTCTGGGCCATTGGTTGTAGTATAAAAATTTGCATGTTTGGCCTCAAAAGCATAGCTTTTGCCCCTCTCAACAGAACAAGCTCCTTTCAATAAATGGCTGTGAGCTATGTTTTGGAGGCAAAAACTGAAGAAAAGAAGAAATTTTAAATGGCAGTTTTTGTGATCAGCACTGGCTGGATATGGCAGTTATATTATGAAATGGGTTAAAACCTATTGATTTTCAGCAAAAAGAAATCCATTGGAAATATAAACAAAGTGAGCGGGGCTTACGAAAGAATAACCCCCATAAACCTTTATTTTTTTCCCCAAAACTAAGGTCATTTAATCCACAAAGTCAGTCCATCCAGGAATACAATAAATCTCAAAAAATATTTGGATGTAGCTGGTTCAAAATCCCCTTAATGATATTATCTGCAAAGAGCTATATATTAACTGATAGAGTGATAAATTATTTTTGTTGTCAAAATTTGTTCACATGTCTTTACTTTGTTACATTTTATGGGAGAGTGCCTACAGGCATTCTCCCGTTAATTGTAACAAGGCAAATCCTTACAGATCAAATAATTTCAGTTTAAAAGATAATATAAAGCACATCGACAAAGTATGAAGCCATTAAATCCAAATTCAATCCCAAATATGGGCTTCTAGCACTCTACCAGTTAAATAAGCTTGGTGTACCAAATGTTCACCACGAGTGGTGAAGTGGTGTTAACCACGAGTCTTTGACGCAGGGTTAACACTTCACCACAAGTGGTGAACATTTGGTACACCAAGCTATTTTGGGTATATTTTATCTATGCCATGATCATCAGATTAATAAGAGTTTAAATGTTAAATAAATCAAAATTCACATGTACAAATCTGTTTTTGTTTACATAGACACCGGTGCGTGGTACTTCCGCTGGTAATTTTATTGCCGAAACGAAATAGAAAAGGAAATCTGCAAATTACAGGGGCCTTTTTCATTTTAATAACACAATAACATACTATATCGAAATATGGATGCTTTATGAACATGAGACAGCGAATGTTTGTTAATTTTTGATATCTTATGAGATAAACTTATTTAAAAACATAATAAATAATTGCCAGTTTCATTTCACTCTTCGCGAGGCAACATGAGGTAAATTTAGACAAGTCTGCATTCAGGTCGACGTCTCCAAAGGTCAACTTGGATGTAGTTCTACTGTAGGTGTAAGATTAAACTAATGAAATCCCAATGCTGGCGTGTTCACAACGGTTGGTGTGTAAAGCTAAAATTTATGTCATAGGCTTTTTATATATAGTAGAATAGGTAATCATATTATAAAATCCCATTCATGATTTTATCACCAAACAGCTATTAAATTTGGGCAAAATATTTTGAATAGGTTTCTTTGAAATGTGATGACAAGAAATGGGGCAGAAAGAATAGATAGAAGGATGGATAGGATGGGAAGATGAAAGGACAGATGAAACCCATTCTTATATCCCCACCCACTACATAGCAGAGGAAAATTACTCTGATCCCAAATAGAATCCCAATCATTGATACCTTATAGACAAATGAAGTTATAGTTTCATACGCAAAATGATCTTCCAGCATTCTTCATTCAAGCCGCACGGAGACAATGGATGTTTTCGTTGAAAAACTATCATCAATGACAGTGTAGGGCCCTGAGAAGCTTGAAATTTGATTCAATTCAACAATGTCCCTATGATTCAATTGAAGTTGCACTGATTTGGAAAGGTTGGAATTGCCAAGATGCTCTCAAAATCCTAGTGTCTCCTCTGTACAGGAGACCTGAAGATAGAGGAAGAGTTCAAGGAGGTTCCACTTCCAAAACTACTTGGTTCTGTACTGGAATATTCCGCTTTTTTTATTGATTTGCCCAAACACATGAATCACCATTGCATACATACAGAAGGATAGAACGAGAGGTCGCAGGCATCAAGTTTTATCCTTCCGTGATGACACAAGGGTTAATTCATGGGCTAATCGATATGGCACGAGTGCCAGCACAGAAGGATAGAATGAGAGACTGCAGGCGAGTTTTATCCTACCGCGATGACACAAGTGCCATATCAATTAACCCATTCACAGACACGTGTCATTCTGTGTTTATTACATGCCTTCACGTCTATAAAAAACATTATTAGAAGGGCACTCAGCAATTCATTTGACAACTATCAACAAAAAGAACACATTTTATCGCCAACCAAATTTGCGAGGGTAACCTGTATTACTATTTCGTCCCCTGAGTTCCAATGTGTTCTATGTGCCTACTGGCACATAGAGCACATTGGAACTCAAGGGATGACATTAAGCTATCACTAGCGATTCAAACTGTAATTGCTGTGCACGATTTTTATAAAATTCCAGTGAAATTTTGCTTCTATTTAAAAACAGTATGTCAACGATTTCCATTTTGCACATATGTGTGGAACAGATTTTCATTTTCTGCATGGTTTAGTGTTGCTGTAGATGGGGATTTGATAGAACAGGCGTGTAATAAAATACTTGAGTGCAAACTGGCAATATTTATGGTTGTAATTGGTGCAATATCAACAACTTGATGAAAGGTGAAATTCGATTTGAGATTCAATTTGTTTAATTTGGAAATCGCCGGCCTGATTCGATTCAGGTCGATTTGATCAGAAATTTTGAATTTACAGGGCACTAAATGAATATAAAGAGATCTTGCAATTCAGAATGAAAAAAGTGATGAGAATAATTAAAAAGCTCTCACTTGTAACCTGCAACCGTGATATGCATCTCTGTATTTTTGACATCCACAATGATTTATCCATAGGTGCTGAGCTACACACAACAAATGACTTCAGAGGTGTGATGATCTTCCAAGCATTTTGTAATTCTAGCATATAAAAACACAAAACATAAAATACAGTAAAGGTGCAGTGGGCTGGTAATACAGTGGAGCCCACTTAATTGGATATCTCTTAACTGGTAGAGTGCTGGAAGCCCATATTTGGGCTTTATTCTTAAGTGCAGGTGCCATAACTTAATGGCTTCATATTCTGTAGATGTATGTCATATTATTTTTGAACTGAAAATATTTAGTCTGTGGGGATTTGCCTTGTTACAATTTATGGGAGAGTGCCATTAGGCACTCTCCTATATATTGTAACAAGGCAAAGAGACGTGGACAAATTTGGATGACCAAAAATAACTTAGCACTCTACCAGTTAATTGTATATCCCAGTTGATTGAAAATAATTTTCCAACACAAAACAATTTACTATACCTCCAGTACAAATTTGACCTGTTAATTAAATATAGGTTGTAGAGTGAACTCCTGTTAACTGAATAAAAAATCTTGTAACCTGTCGAGAAATTACCCTGAGTCTTCCCAGTTTTCCTTTGTCTATAAACCTAGTTGGCCTCAGTGCATCCAATACAGGCATTTAATCTATTATATCTTGTTTGACAGAGCTCATAGAGCAACAAAATATAATAGAATAAATGCTAAGTTTATCTCTACAATACAGGAAAGTGACACAATCCCTGTTAATTGAATACTCCTGTTAACTGAATAATTTCCATTGGCAAAGTGGCTATTCAATTAACAGGGTTCCACTGTAATCCGCTCATGGGCAGTGATGCGTAATAAAAACCATCATCAGTAAAATGTTAATTAATGAAGCACCAGGTTGTACCTGGTACCTCATTAATTAAATTTTTGCTGATTATTCTTATAATTAGTGGTTGGAATCTAATATTGCGCTCATGTAGATATTGTCCACCTGTGCAAAATGACCAGACCAGATATTACCAAAATAATGCACAGTTGTATTTCATGGTGATTAACCCTTTACCCAACGAATCGCCCACATCTGCCCGCATAATATGCAAATTCAGCAGCTGAAAAAATATTATTTTTCGAAAAATTTCAACAAAACCATAGCATGTGACCCCTCTTTGGAACGAGCTCGTCAAGCTCGTTCCAAAGAGGGGTCACATGATATGGTTTTGTTGAAATTTTTGGAAAGAATTTAGAAAATGATATTTAAAAATATAAATTTTGAAATCGTCTGTGTTGGGTAAAGGGTTAAATATTTGAAATGCAGTATAGGTATTAAATTATTTCCATTTATATAAAAAATTATAACACAGTTTTGTTTACTTCCAAACAGTTCAGAAAAATCGGTTTATCTCTTCGCAATGCCATATCTTCTGCAAATTCCTGTGCATAAAAGATTTTTATCAGCATTTTATAAACACACTCTTTGACATACAAGCAACATCTGAGTTGATATTTTTTTCAAATTAAAGACTTACTCTCGACTGCCTAATAACAGTGATGGTTGCATAATAGCGATGTCCTGCATTTTTGGTTCAAATTAATAATAGTGCTGGAATTTTCACTCTTTATCTCATTTCCAAATAATAGTGATAGCCAAAATGTTTCTGCAAAATCACATGACTATGATTCAGCAGGTGAGAGTATTGTCCCTTCAAGTAATTTTAGACAAGAACCTACAGTATGTGTTCAATTTGAACTGAGATTCAGTGTGAAGTAATAGAAACTAGAAAATAGTACAATGCAAAGCATTGCATATGCCCCCTCCTGCAATGTCAACATGGACAATACAAAAATTATTCAATCTTCTGCTTCAACAAAAATTATTCCCATGGACAAAAAATGATGCAAAAACTTCACACTGACGTTTTTTCTAAGCCGAAAAAGGGGCATAACTGTGGAAAATATGCATGGATGTAACCCACAATATGCAGATATCCTTTCCCCTAGAATGGTCTATCACCACACAGAATGACATCAAAATCCAACAACTGATGTCGGAGTTATAATGCAAAGTGATTGTACAGAAAGTTTTATAAGTCCAACAAGGGCCATAATTATTATCTCTGGTCTTAATGCATGGACAAAACGGGAACAGGTCAAAACGTCACACGACCAAAACATCACATTTCAAAATGGTCAAAACGTCACATATTTTGGTCAAACGTCACATACTTTTGGTCAAAACATCACATGCTTTTGGTCAAAATGTCACACACTTTTTGGTCAAAACATCACATACTTCTGATCAAATTAGAGATGTGTTGGTCAGAACCATTTGGATGTTGTGAAGTATGCAGAACTGAATAAGCCGCAGCGATTCGTTCATCTCAGAGTAAATGTCAACATTATGTGTACATTGCATACAAAACCACACTTGTTAATACAGCGTCGTTTTCGAGTATTTCAGTGAATAAAATGTGTTCTGGGTGTACAACAATCTGACAGTCTTGGCGATACATCCTGGAGTTTCGCTGAGGCAATAGCTTTTTCCAACATGGGATTATGGATTCTATACTGTGCCGAGTGCCCGAACATTTCAAAGTTAAAATCCGGTGATATTTATTTATTTATTTATTGGTGTTTAAGGTCACATACTTATGCACAATGGCTAATCGTGACCGTGACAGTTTTACGGGTGGAGAAAGCCGGAGTACCCGGAGAGAACCACCGAGCAATGACAAGCAGCAGTCAGCTCTCCAACATCGTAACTCTGAATTCTGCACCGCAGCACAGGCAGGGTTGGATTGGTTGAAGACATGCGCACCATCGACGTGCAGTACGCCTCAGTACACAGCGTCATCGTGCCCCCATGTTGGCAATCGGGGTGAAGTGTCTTGCTCAAGGACACAACGTGGTTGCCGCAGGTGGGATTCGAACCGAGGACCCCTTGGCTTGCAGCCTGCACCTCTACCAACTGAGCCACCGCGCCCCCAAAATCTGGTGATTTAATTTTTATTGTAGCATGTGCTTTTTACCGAAATAGTTTAGATGAACTAAAATGAGAAATGTATTATTTATTAAAAAAAGTAATGGTCCAATATGTGGGAAAAAGCATGAAAACCGCTAGCACGCTTTCTGTTAACTATTTACCTGATGTAACTGCGAAAACCGACCCACCGTAAATACAAAATTCTCCATACAAACTTTATATATATTCAATTTTTTTTTAAAAACACAGCTTACATGTATGACCCTCATTGTTACAAGCTCATTGGGCTCATTCCAATGAGGGGTCCCTAGTGGTTGGTATGCTCTTTCTTAAAAATAGTGGGTTTATTTTTTGTGGGTGGAAATTATAGACTAATAACACTTTTTCCTGTCACTGTTTTGTCTACTGTATAAGGTGTTTTGGTAATCATAACTCTCCGTGGCAAGTAACTTTCTGTGTCTGTTGAAAAACAGACTGAATACTGAGTTTGTTCGCCAGTCTCCAATGACTTCAGAATATTTCATGCAATGTAGATCCAACTGACGGAAGAGCCACACTGTTGCACGTGATCGGCAAAATTCTCATTTTTTGGGTCAAATTTATCACACAAAATAACGGGATTTACCGAACCAATTTTCACCTTTAAAAATTTTATTTGATATACAAAATTCCCAAACAAAATATATCAGGTACAAAAATGAAAGTGTCAATGACACTGTAGCTCAACTTGACAAACTTGAACTTGGTAAGTTATAAATGAAATGGCAAAATTGAAGATCATTGGTACCAATGTCATTTTTTTTGCCAGTGGCAACATTTTTTGACAGAAACCGCAGAAAATCGATAGCTCCCATCTAGAGGCCTCCCCAAACAAGCATGCCAGGTTTCAAAGCAATCCGATCATAAATGTGCCCTGTAGGGTGTATGAAAGGGAAATATTGTGGTCTGACTAGACTAAATTCTAAGAACGTTGGCCGTGGCAACATTTTTTGACGGAAATAGAAGAAAATCGATAGCTCCCATCTAGAGGTCACCATAAATAAGCATACCAGGTTTCAAAGCAATCTAATCATGAATGTGCCCTGTAGGGTGAGCGAAAGGGAAATATTGTGGTCTGACTAAACTAAGTTCTAAGAATGTTGGCTACGGCAACATTTTTTGATGGAAATTGAAGAAAATCGATAGCTCCCATCTAGAGGTCACCCCAAACAAGCATGAAAGGTTTCAAAGCAATCCGATCATAAATGTGCCCTGTAGGGTGTGCCAAAGGGAAATATTGAGTCTTCTGACTAAACTAAGTTTTAAGAACGTTGGCCGCGGCAACATTTTTTGACGGAAATTGAAGAAAATCGATAGCTCCCATCTAGAGGTCTCCCCAAACAAGCATACCAGGTTTCAAAGCAATCTGATCATAAATGTGCCCTGTAGGGTGTGCCAAAGGAAAATATTGAGGTCTGACTAAACTAAGTTCTAAGAACATTGGCCGTGGCAACATTTTTTGCCGGAAATTGAAGAAAATCGATAGCTCCCATCTAGAGGTCACCCTAAATAAGCATACCAGGTTTCCAAGCAATCAAATCATAAATGTGCCCTGTAGGGTGTGCCAAAGGGAAATATTGTGGTTTGACTAAACTAAGTTCTAAGAACGTTGGCCGCGGCAACATTTTTTGACGGAAATTAAAGAAAATCGAAAGCTCCCATCTAGAGGTCACCCCAAACAAGCATGAAAGGTTTCAAAGCAATCCGATCATAAATGTACCCTGTAGGGTGTGCCAAAGGGAAATATTGAGTCTTCTGACTAAACTGAGTTCTAAGAACGTTGGCCGTGGCAACATTTTTTGACAGAAATTGAAGAAAATCGATAGCACCCATCTAGAGGTCTTCCCAAACAAGCATACCAGGTTTCAAAGCAACCTGATCATAAATGTGCCCTGTAGGGTGTGCCAAAGGGAAATATTGAGGTCTGACTAAACTAAGTTCTACGAACGGTGGCCGTGGCAACATTTTTTGCCGGAAATTGAAGAAAATCGATAGCTCCCATCTAGAGGTCACCCTAAATAAGCATACCAGGTTTCAAAGCAATCAAATCATAAATGTGGCCTGTAGGGTGTGCCAAAGGGAAATATTGTGGTTTGACTAAACTAAGTTCTAAGAACGTTGGCCGCGGCAACATTTTTTGACGGAAATTGAAGAAAATCGATAGCTCCCATCTAGAGGTCACCCCAAACAAGCATGCCAAGTTTCAAAGTAATCTGATCATAAATGCGACCTGTGAGGTGTGCCAAAGGAAATTGTGGACGTACGTACTAACGTACTAACATACTAACGTACTAACGTACGTACGTACGTACGTCGACGGACGAGAAGTGATGGCAATAGCTCAGCTTGACTTTGTCAAGTTGAGCTAAAAAAATGAGTGAACAGAAATTAATATGTTAATTGGTGAATCTTTACCCAATACAGGGTTCAGTCTACTTTCGCCTACAGTGCACTTTCGCAGACAAAAATTATCAGGTAAAAGTGTAGGCAAAAGTGCAGTAATTGAGGTATAGATATTAGTGGCTAATTACCATCTCTACCCACAATAAAATAGACTGACCTTTTGGGAATAGAAATAATGACAAACCTTGCAGTCAAGTTACTTTATTACAACATTTTAATTCTAACAGAATATTAGACATCAAGTGAAGTTGGAAGGGCTGGTGTAGTTTTCCTATAAAAAATTTATTAACATCTTCCTGCTCTTGTGGGTGGTTATGCGAAGTTACATTTCTGATAAAATCATCTACAGTTGTGCATTTTCCATTACAACCAGAGTTAACACATTTCCAGTGCACACATGACTTTCTGCGGTTATTCAGTCTATATATGTAACCATTAAACAGAACCTGCATTCCACCTCTTTGAGACTGTACATACTCCACACGTTGGAGGTCTTCCATTTTGGTAACTCTGACTAAACATTGGCATGCCTCTATATATGTATTAGATGTTCACAGTTTACACAAATCTGAGGGCTGATTACTTTATTATTGCAAACTACAGTCTCTGCTTTGGTAATTAATCAGCAGTTCATATGTCTTCAACAACAACAACAACAACAACAGTGTTTGTTGTCTGTAAGTTGAGTGTCTTAAAAACAACAAACAAAAAAGTTGTTTTAACTGAGGCCATGCTAATAAGTTGATTTATGCTTTAAAAACATATCAGTAGTTTGTCTTAAAAACAACAAAACAACAAACACTGTACTTGTTCTAACTGAAGCCATTCCAGTAAGTTGATTTGTACTTTTAAAAACAAATCAATATTTGTCTAAAACAACTATCTTACACTCATGTTCTATTTGTAACAAACAAACGCGTAACATAAGAAAAAAACACATACCATTAGAAAATGGTCGGTCAGTCCATTTATTGTATGTAGAGCAAGTAATTATCTAGTAATATCCATACCTTAATTAGTGCACTTTCGCCTACACTTTTACCTGATAATTTTTGTAGGCGAAAGTGCACTGTAGGCGAAAGTAGACGACACCCAATACAGTCCAATCAACACTGTTTAGTGAGTGGATGTCTGACATTATGTAATTACACATAACACACTCAGTCGATTTTTGGATAATTTTTTCGTATGGAGTGTACATGTAATGAGATGTCGAAATTTTCGGCAAGGTTACCAATGATATGCCTGGGACATATTGCATGATAATACCCCTGTCGGAAATTTCACCCATCGTTATTGGTGGCCCACATACTGTACAGGAAATACACGAGTTTTGAAACATGGAGAAAAATACTTACTTATTTTCAAGCCTGTCGATTCTCAAACTACTGTCATGGGCTGGTTTTGAAATGAAATTTTAAAGAACAAAATTCCAAGGTTTCTTTCAAAAATTATTATGAAAACACAGGTGCTAATTGATCTTGTTATTAAGCATTAATTTCAGTGTTTGTATTGTTGTCGAGTTTATCAGAATGTATACATAAGCTGGTAATCAGTAATTGTCCTTCAACACGCCTTGACATGAGACCAAATTGATCATAAACAGTCACTGAGGGTCAAAAGGGGCTTGCCCCATAGCGTCCCTGCACACCTTCGGTGAGCAAAAACCATTCCATCTCGCTTGTCCTTCAAAACAGTACAAGTTGCTTGATAACAAGTCCTGTTCTCCAAAAGGGTTTAATTATTGTTTTGGATTCATGTTAATAGGTAACTTTTGTTACGAGTAACTGTTTTACTATAAAATGTATGTATTTCATGAATTCAACAGTCTGGCTATACCGGCTGAGAAAGAAGTATGGTTGGTTATTCCATCGCTAAATGTGAATAAATGTATAAAGTTAACAAGTGTTTTGAGTGAGCTTATTTTCCCCACAGTATACGCTTTATGACACTACGAGAAGATGAATGGTTTCGCACGCCGAAGGTGCTCGTGGATGGTTTGAGGCAAGCCCTTTCGACCCTCTTTTACTGTTCATTTGAGGTTTAGCGACCTGTCTGAGCGTATTAAAGGAGGAAAGAGGCCAGGTTGGGTTAATGGTGTCTGCTCCTTTTGCCCTTTTTCTTAGTTTTATTGTTCCGGGCAAGTACTTTTTTCATGTGTCTGTGGAAGTCCCACTCCCTGACTTTCAAGGCCTCTAAGAGTTTCTCTGGATATGCTAGAACTCTAGTTTTATTTTCACCTTCTTCTGAGGTGTCCTCAATGTATTTCTTGAATTGACTGATGGAACCGACGAAGTCAAGCTTAAGGGATCAGTAGATGTCGATGGTACGTTCATCCAGGAATTCTATGAATTCGGCCGATGGTATCTCCTCCTGGTTGCCTTCATCTTCCTTGTCACAGCCCAGGCTTCTTTCTGTTTTTCTGTCTCTGCTCTTCTCTTCTCTCGCCTGGCGTCCCGGCGTTTGGTGGATGGTGACCTATGAAAAACACAGTTGGGTGGGCCAATCAACCATAACATAGAAAAAAGGGGGTGGGGAGGAGGGGGGGGGGGGGGCTGTTGAGCCAATTTTTCATTTCATTCTTCTGTTGGCCTTCGCTTCCAACTCCCGTGGATCCATAAGCAAATAGTTATTTGTATCGCAAAGGGTCTCGAATTCAGGGAAATCTTTTGGCAAAGGAAACAAAATCAAATTCACAATCGGGAGCACCACCAAGGAAAAGGAAGAAAAAAGGAGAAGCTCAGTAGGGTCGAAAGCGGTTGAACTGAAACTGAAACTTCATTTATTCATTCGAGGCCGAACCCATCTGTTGCTCATTGTCCGTGAGTGCCTTTGATTCATTCGATTTGTTGATTGGGCACAGAACAAGGAATAGTTATCTTGCTGTCTAAGTGTGTGACGTTTTGACCAAAAAGTGTGTGACGTTTTTGGCCAAAAGTATGTGACGTTTTGACCCAAAAATGTGACATTTTGACCATTTCGAAATGTGACGTTTTGGTCGTGTGACGTTTTGACCAGCACCCGAAAAAACCTGCAATATGTGGATTCTCCCCCATACTAGTATCTCACTATATCAAAGGACATCAGTCGATGCCACAAAGCATCCCTATTTAAACATGATGAAATTGGTTCATAAGAAAAACTGTAGACATACTGGTACTTCAGTAAATGCTCAGTTCACTGTCACAGAGTTATTTAACAGGTTAAAATAAAATGTCTGGTTCCTTATTCAAACTGTGTATTCTACTTTCGATTCTTTGCGTGCATTTCATTTTAGTTTATGGATTTATTTTTTGAAAAAGAATGTTCGAAATAATGAACATGTATTGTGAGTATGTGATCTTTATTTTATTGTTATGACCCAATAAACGTGACTTAATGTCAGTATGAAAACAGGGATGTTTTATAATAGAATACAGCGTATGTATGATAGACGGTCTGTCACTATCATGCACACACAGTATTCTATTAAAACAACGCCATTTCCGTAACTTTTTCACAATAGCAGAGCGTTTCCTAAGTGGCATTTGTGAATTAGAAATGGCCCCGTGCCACACTTGGTGCACCTGCATTTTACAAAATTGATAGACTGGGGCATAATAAGTGTTACATAGTCATGTATATGCCTGACTGGTTTGGCCAATTAAGGTTAATGTGCAGTGTTAATTCAGGAATTCATGAAATCAGAAATTGAAATAGATGTACATAATTTCTGTTTCTATGAAACCGATATCAGATTTATTGTTTTGCTAAGACCGTGTAGGCAAGTACTTCAAATCAATATATGATGCAGGAAGTCGTGCAGAAGGCAGGAAGTATAAACTGCATGTATTGATAATAACTTGCTGTAGGCAGGAAGATATGCCTGCACGACTTGGTAATAACATGCTGAAGGCAGGAAGACATGCCTGCTTGGCTTGATGATAACATGCTGAAGGCAGGAAGACATGCTTCCATCTTGAGACATGAACTTCATGAAGCCTATAATAATTGTTATCTCAGTAGGAAGTACAAACTGCACGCCTGGTTAGTAAGCCAGGATGTTTTTGAAAGACTCATTGAAACGTGACGAGAAGGCTTTTCTTATGAGTTTTCTGTCCATCCTTTGGTAAGCAGAGAATGCAATATAAGATAGCGTATCACCACTGTTCAGTAGTCAGTTTACAATCAGTGACTCCGTAAGTCCATCACCATCAGTAACTCAGCCAGAATCCATTTCTAACAACAGGGACCTGAGAGAGGACTGAAAGGCACGTTCACTATTAATTTGTAGACTGTTGATTATTTGTAGAGTGTATACTTGGAACAGAATGAAAGAAGTTATAGAGTTATTTTCCCTATGGTGTAATCAACACCTTCCCTGCAGTCAGGCTGGGTTTAGGAAATAGACAAGAGAAGAGACGATCACACTTTAATTTAATAGTCAAACCACTACTACCCTGGTCTAGAGCCACGACTAGATTGGGGAAGGTTTGGCAAGTGGATTAACCCTGCTGCCTCAGAGTCATAACAGCTGAGGTGTCTGTACATGGATGTACAAGGTAGAGGATTGGAGAACCCCTGGTCACCCGTAGCAACTCCACCCCGCTATGTAACAAAAGGAAAAAATTTTTTAAAAAACTTCATGATATAATTTATAACAAGAGCATGGCTTTGCAGGACATCATACACTGAATATATTACTTGGTGGGAGGGGGTTGTAGGGGCACTGGATACGTTTATCTGCATGCTGATTCCAAGTGTTGACCTCTATCTGTGACCTTGACCCTGGTGGGTTGGTGTAATGGTGCATGTGTTGCGCAAGTTTCATTTGATATCTCTTTCCATTAAAATGTTACTGTCCAGAAACAAATAAGTTGATATCAATTCTGATTCCTCTCTGTTGACATCTATCTGTGACCTTGACCTTGGTGGGTTGTTGTGAATTTTGCACTGCCTTGTGGTGGTACATGTGTTGTGTAAGTTTCATTGTTATATCTCCATGTGTCCACCAAAAAGTTAGTGACTGAACCTGAAAAAGTTGATGTGAATGCTGATTCCATGTGTTGATCTCTAGCTGTAACCTTCACCTTTGTAGGTCAATCGGGAATTTTATATGCAATACACTACCTAGTGCTAGTCCATATTTTGTGTAAGTTTCATTGTGATATCTCCTTGCACTAAAAAGTTATAGTCTGGACACAAAAAGGTTGATGGGCATGCTGATTCCATGTGTAGACTTCTCTCTGTGACCTTGACATTTTGGGATTGGTCATGAATTTTGTATATGACACATTGTATAGTGGTGGTACATATATGTTGTGTAAGCTTCATTGGGCTATCTCTTTCCATAATAAAGACAAATTAACTGTCCACTTTTCTCCAGACAACACTATAGAATCTCACCAGTTGGGAAAGAAATATGACAACACTGAATCCAGATACACTGTTTGTTTGTCTCTTGTGATTTTTTAAATACTTTACTTCTGAAAAATCAAGTACTGGTACATAAGTGCATCGAGAGTCGTGACCTGATCACAATCTGATTTAAAAAAATACCACTTTTGTGATCACAGTACTGTAACTTGCGGTCCATGACTGAAAATGCCTGGTCAGGATTGGTAACACTCATAACAAGAGGCCCCAAGTGGCCTTAATCGCTCACCTGCCAAAGTGGTTCCAAGAAGCATTTGGGGTCACATTCAGTTAGACATGGTTTATCAACATTACAAAGGAATGAAGTCATAAAAGGCAAATTTTATGGAAAAACACTAAGGAATAGATTTGAACAAACCTGAACCTAACATGCTAACCTTTGCCATGCCCTCACCCCACCCATAGAAAGCCCAAATATTAAGCCAGGGACTCAAATTGAACAAACTTGAATCTCACCTCCTTATGGATGCTGCATACCAAATATCGAAAGATTCTGATTGGTGGATCGGATGAAGATTTTTAAAGAATATTCCTCATATTGCACTAATCTGAACATTTGGGCTCCCATAGAGAGCCCAAATATGGACTCAGGGATTTGATTTCAACAAACATGTGAATGAATCTTCCAAAGATGTTATATGTGAAATATAAAAGCCTTTGGAGCAGTGGTATGAGAGAAGATTCTTTAATGTTTTTCCCATTACTCACAGTGTTAAAAAATGATGACTCAGCATTTGTTCAAAGTCCTGGAAAAGTACCCTATGAGAAAAAAAGATGGCAATTTTTTTTTTTTTTGAACCATTCCTTTCTGCTGTTCCTAAGGAAGCTTCACAGAAAATTAAAATTCTCAGTACCGTGTAGTTTTGGAGATATGGGCATTTGAAATTTTTTCTATTTTTAGCTCCTGCGCTTCCCATGGGGCAATGGGAATTTTTTTTTTTTTTTGGGGGGGGGGGGGGGGGGGGCATAAATTAGGTACTTATGACCCAATAAGCCCTTGTATCAAAGTTGGTTCAAATTGCCCTCTCAGTTCGGAAAATAGAAATGTTGGTACAATTCAGGATCCCACAGAAAACCGAAATACGAACCCAGGGACTTGGCTTTAACAAACCTTTTTCTCACCTCCCTAAGGATACGGTATACCAAATATCAAAAGATTCTGACTGGTGGATGTGAAGAAGAAGAGTTTTGAAAAATATTCCTCATACTGAACTAAGTTATAATTCAAGCTCCACAGGGAGCCCAAATATGAACCCAGGGACTTGGCTTGAACAAAACTGAATCTCACCCCCGTAAGGATGTTGCATAACATATATCAACATATTCTGACTGCTGGATCTGAAGAAGAAGATTTTTAAAGAAAATTCCTCATTTTGAACTAAGTTATAATTCGGGCTCCCAAAGTATGAACCCAGGGACTTGGCTTGAACAAGCTTGAATCTTACCCCCCCCCCCCCACCCCCCCCCCCTCCCAAGGATGCTACATGCCAAATATCAAAAGAGTTTGAATGGTGAATCTGAAGAAGATTTTTAAAGAATATTCCTCATGTTGCTCTAACTTGAACATTTGGGTCCCCACAGAGAGCCCAAATATGCACCCAAGGAATTGATTTCAACAAATATTTGAATCAATCTTCCAAACAAGCCTAAAAATAAGCAGACGGTCATCTGCCAAATGAGGTCCCCAGAGGGTGAATTTGGTGATGCAACCCTGCACTGCAGGGTAGCATCACAAAATTTACCCTCTGTGAACCTCAGTCTGAATCGAGGTCTCACGCCAAAACAGAAAGATGTACCTAGAGGATAAATTGGACCCCTGTATGGGATAGAATCAGCAAATTCACCCTCTGGGGACCCCATTTTGCAAATAACAGGTTGCTTATATTCAGGCTTGCTTCCAAAGATGTTATATGTGAAATATGAAAGCTTTTGGAGCAGTGATTTGGGAGAAGAAGATTCTTTAATGTTTTCCCCATTACCCACAGTGTTAAAAAATGCTGAAATTTGTTTTAACCATTCCATTCTGTTGGTCCTAAGGAAGCTTCACACCAAACAAAAATTCTCGGTGCCATGCAGTTTTGGAGATGTGGGCATTTTAAACTTTTTCTACTTTTAGCTCCTGCAGTTCCCATGGGGGGACGGGAAAATTTTGGGGGCATAAATTACCTACTTATGACCCAATAAGCCCTCATATCAAATTTGGTTCAAATCAGCCTCTCAGTTTGGAAAATAGAAATTTTGGGTGGGGCAGAAATTCTTGCCCCTCCCATAATGACGGCAAATCTCTGCTACTGCTGATTCATGAGATGATTTTTAAGATTTAGGCACACTTTTTGGGTGTGGCCCTACCAAGGAGAGGGGCAAGTTGATTTGAACAAACTTGAATTGACATATGATAGGGAACATGCACACCAGATATGGTTCAATTTGGTCAAGTAGTTTGAGAAGAAGTCGATAATGTAAAGTTAATGTCGACGATGGATGGATGGATGAACAGAAAGTGATTAGTAAAACTCTCCTTGAGCTTCGCTCCGGTGAGCTAATAATATTTTTTGTGCTGTTAATGACTAATCTAGCCGTGGCCTTTACAGTCTACATTCAATGAAAAACTTCTCACAAACTCTCGGACAATTTCCTCCAATGTTCCAATTGACATATATTTATTAATAATATTAAAATGGCCCAGAAAGATATTAATGTTAGAATTTTCATGACAGTTGTGACAATTTGACAACAGTTCCAAATCTGTGTAGCAAAATATGTAACACTGAATATAATAAATCCAAAACTTAATCCTTTACCTAATGAATAAGAGATGGACGGTTAATCAAAAATTTGTTTCAATTTCGGTTTTGTTGTCAAAACCGAAACTGAAACAATTACAGAAAACCTGTCAATCTTGAAAAACTCTAATCAGGTCTTCACTTCTCAGAATAAAGAGAGAAACAACCTAAAGTTAACCTTGTTTTCAAACTTCAGAGTTGCGATACCCCCTTTTCAGAACAGCTGCACTAACTGGTATTGCATTTGAGCGTGGAATTTACCACAAAAATAGGTGACAAAATTACTTCTTACACGTTGTGTTTTAAATGTTCATCTGTTTATCAAATGCGATTTCCTTTGAAGAACTGGAACTTGTCACTTGTTCCACATTTATCATGACAAATATACTGAGTCAAAAAAGAAAATATAATAGAAACAAATGTGAAAAAATAGCATAAAGGATGAAATATAATAGTTCTAATGTTGCATGTTTGTGGACAAAAAGTCGTGCAAAGAGTTCAATGATATGTTGTTGTTGTCCACCCAACTGTATACAATTTTGCTACGAATTTCATAATACCACATGCTACCCAAAAATGTCAAATTGAATGGGTGACAGACGATTTTCTTTGTGTTATGTTGTGCTAGAGAGCCTGGGTCATTGAGAAAACATGCTAGTTTTAGTCTTCCGACATTTTAAAAAATGCCAAGGTTAACCGAAAGTTAAAAAATTTATAGTAATTTATATATTTTTTATACTTACCAATGACCCAGACATAGCTGGTGCTAACTCTTAAAATATAGGGCCAAACACAAATTTTGACCCCCAATCCCCAAAATTTGCATCTAAAACTAAAGAAAACATGTCCTGAAAGGCCCTCCACACTTCGCCCCTACTGCGCATGCGCAGTGTCAAGGACGTTCCGAAATTGGCGCCATTTATCATTCTAATAACCAGTGCCTGGTAAGCGCTATGTACTCAGCGGGGAGGCAAGAGTACCCAACTCCTGGGAGGGCCATCCCCGTCTGGGTCATTGGTAAGTATAAAAAATATATAAATTACTATAAATTTTTTAACATTTTTATACTGTACCAATGACCCAGACATAGCTGAATAGTAAAAAGGCTGGAGGGCCAAGGACATAGAGCAAAATGGAATACGCTCAATAAAATAAAATAGAGTCATCCCCTGTAGGGAAAAGAAGTAATAGGCCTTACATGTATCTTTCTTATTTATGATAAATTAGAAAGATACAACACCTTCCAAAAATTGAGCTTCATACATCCATGTACTCTATTAATATCCAATAATCCTTATACTAATAATTTTTAAAGTAAGCCAATAATAAAGTAAGTCTAGAGAATAGAGACTCTTATACTCCTAAAAGTGTGTGAGAATTGCATAATCATGTCCGTTGACATATGCAATATTCAAAAGCTATACTTTAAAAACTAAGACTTGAATGAATTTTATAAACTTAAACTTCTCACTAAACAACCATCCCAATAACAGCTCAGAATTACTAACTCCGGAGGAGGTATCCCCTTGTTTTCATAGTAAAAACAGGTGACCCAAGGGAACACCCTCCCCCCCCCTTTTTCTTGCCCTGGGTCAAATAGCCCAGAGCGAAGAGGGCAGCCGAACGGAGACACTGCCGAAACAGACAGCCTACCTAGCTATAGTAGCAACTGTTAAGTGAATGACATTCTGAGCAGTAGATAATAGACCTAACAATAGAGGCCTCCAGAAATGGACTCGATATTTCTGAGATAAAATTCATGAATGGATGGCTGAGCGCAATGAGCAGCCTTCAAAAATCTATAATAGCAACACTATTAATGTAAGCCCAAGAAGTAGAAGAACTCTTACTTCATGAGCCGAAATCTTAAGCACAACTGCTAAGCCAATGATATACCATAAGCAGTACGCTAGTTAATAGAATCGATTAACAATAAAATGGAGCGTAACGTCCTTCTACTAGACATCAAAGACAGAAGAAGCTTACGCCCTTGTAATAAACAGATATCTGTTTATAAATACATAAACTGTACCCGGAAAGAGTAAAGGCCTATGCCCATATGAAGACGGAAGGACCTTAAAATAATAGGTTCCGGATAATAGGAGCCTAACTCTTATGCAACAATCCAACCTAAATAGTAACGGAAGTATTGATTCCGAAACTATGAAAGTGAAAATCATCCATCGATAGTGCATGAAACTCACTGACTCTACAGTAAAAGAGAAACCAACAGAATTACTGTCTAAAAGGTCAGAATTTGAAAACTACTGTTTCCAGAGGCTCAAATGATTACTTAGCTAAATAAGAACCGAAGTTAAAATCCGTATAGGAATTTAATCTAAAGATTCTAAGTCTATTTATCAAAAAGTTACTAACTGACTTAGATAAAGAGACAAAAGACTCAATTGTAAACTATCGTAGAGTGCATAGGTATGAGGTGACATAAACCTATAACCTAAATAACAACAGGCTGCAGTAGATCTTGTGAAACAAGTATACTAAAAACTAGCAATGCGTAGTATGGAGGGATCAACCATATGAACATAATGATCCCTACACCACGACGGAAGAGCCTCCACTTTAGTCGCATAGAATAGCGAAGAAGAGGATCTCCTATAGTAAGAAATCGCGTCCAAAGCTCGTCCAGTACAGTGCTTACAATGCAATACGGACCACACAACGGAATACATGAAGGTTGCGACCTTGCTGGTTGTGATAAAGATGACACGATTTACCCAGTGAAAAAAGATCCTCACATAGAGGAAGATTTCACGTTAAGATCCACAGTAGACAAGAGAGTAAATTACTCATGATCTCTCTGAAGATAGAGATGCTATCAACAGAAATGTATTGTGGTTGTTTATCTTAGCAATACCTGCTAAAACAACAGCGCCGGAGGATACGCGTATCCTATCATTGCGTCCTATAGATCAATAGAGCGTTAACAGTATTAGCTCAGAAATCTGGACAAGCCAACACATACGTCTGCAATTGATTAGCAAGCTGTGTCATAATAAAACATCATTGGGCGCTCCCATAGATAGCAAATCTGATTAAATACTTGTTTGTAGAGAGTCCATTCTGACAGCAACAAGCGACCCGTAAGAGAACGGGAGTGCGATAAAACAATCAGACGACCCAGAATATGACGGACCAAAACTGAACTTGGTGTACTATAACCAACAGACGGATTCTTTCCATTAAATTGAATAACGGAAACGAAAGAGTGCCTCCCTGGTTCCGGAGATACGCCACTACTGTCGAATTAAAGGACAGGAATTTGGGCATGCGTTTCTGAATAATGTTCATGCAATGACATAAAGCAAGCCTAAAAAACATTATTCCGCGGAAGTTAAACTGATAGCTAAAAGACTGCGGAACCCAAAGACCCTGGCACTTCGAATCCGTAGGGATCAGTATATATCCCAATCTGTTTGACTGGCAACCGTCATAACAGCCACACTAGGGTCCGGCAACTGCGGCGGCACTCTCTGAGTCAACCACCGAATGTTTGCCCCAGTCTGAATCTCTTGTAACACTAGATAGACAAGAGAATGTATAAATCAAGCAATTCATGGATTGCCGGAAAGTTGCCGTCGAAGAGAAGCTCCTCCGAGAACGAAGCGACTCTGAGAGAGTTCTTAACCTACTATCCACGCGTGGATGTAGCTAGGGCTGCATCACGTCTAACCAACTCCAATCAGCCACTGAAGGGCGGAGTTATACGTGAACAAACTACTGCCCTCAAAAGAAATTACATTGAGAATAATATCCCGTAAATCTTTTCTTGAAGACGTAATGATAACGCCTCAGTAAGGCGGATTACGTATAATAAAGCGTCGAAGTTAAGTGTACAATACATAATGTCGTTCCCAACATTGAAATTGGAAAAGACATAAACGGCGAAAAAGAATATATGCAGTCTTTAATCACACCGTCTAGACGCATATGAACTCTCGGTATGCCCTGCTCTGCCAAAATAAACTATATGTAAAAAAGATAAAATGGCAGAAATGAGCCACGCGGACAAGAAACTAAACTATCATGCTTAGTAGCAGGCTTGTATATATATATATAATATATAGCGTCGAAAAATAAAACACATGTTGTAATGACAATATTGGACTGCGTCGGTAAGTCAGGGACAAAGTCCCTGTACCGATCGAAAAATCCGAGTCCAATGACGCTATAAGTCTCTTATCCAAGATCGCAGCAATGAAGTCCGAAAAATAATCACTGGAAGAAATGCCAGAAGATATGAAAGGCATCTTCCGATACTACTAAAGGGAAAACTCGAAATCTTTCGAATCCCTTTCGCCATCCTGTCGGACCCTATAAAGCGTTCGGTCATCCGTAGCTTGATGCAACCGCGGACCGCACCGACCCAGCGCCGTCGGATAATTCCTGATTCGACCGAGAAACCGTCAATTGCTGGGATGCTGCGAAACAACTGTGCTAACTCGGATAGCACGTCCGTCACTGAGGCCTGAGGAGCAGCGGTCTTACGATGCATTGCCGCAGGAAGCTCCGAGATCGTTACCCCGTGCATACTTCCAATATGCGAGCGAACGGAGTGTATAGGCCTCGTGTCCCTTGGCTACCGGATGGCGCGACCTATTCGCTGTGGAATCACTGAATGCCGAAACTGATCGGATACTCGAGGTCACGTAGCCAATGTGCGGTCGTGTGCCCTGCTGTGAGGATGAGGAAGCATTAAAGACAGTCTCAATATAACGGAGCTGTCAATATAACGGAGCGTCCCGAGCAACGGACATATGCTCCGAATGTAAAATATCTGAACCACAACATGCGGTCCCCTATGTTGTTGGCTTCCTCCGATCTGTCCTCAATCTGCCGTCACTGGGTGAGTACTAAAGTAATTAAAGTGCTCGCATCACCCAAATCTCCTTCCTAGACCGCAACGGACGAACCCGGCAGCCGAACCATTCGATGAATGTACGCTACACCGGGTGAGCTAGCGAATGTCATTCCGTAAGCGATAGACATATTCCATGAGCACTTATTGCCGCTAACTCTTCATTAACTATGATGACAGAAGCACACTTTTGAAAGACATCTCCATAACTCTTCGAACAAGAAACCAGAAATGCTTGGATAGCAAGCATAAAATAATAATATATATAGCGTCGTTCAATAATTCGAAAGTTTGTGTGACATTATTGGACTATGTCGGAACTGAGGGACGATGTCCCTGAACCGAACCAAAAATTTCTAAGTCCACCGACGCTATCAGTTCTTATCCGGCATCGCAGCATATGTTGTTCCGAAAGGGAAAGCTTGAAATCCACCGAATCCCTTTCGGTATCCCGTCGGACCGGATGAAAATTTCGGACGTCCGTACCCGCTTCTGCGGAGCGTCCCGACCCAGCATCGTCGGATAAAATATATGCGACAGATTCAGTTGATGCTGGGATGCTGCGATAAACTGTGCTATTAAGGAAAGCACGTCCGTTCCCGAGGCCTGTGCAGTAGCGGACTTACGATGCATTGCCGCTGGAAGCTCCGTGTACGTTGACTCCCGCACACTTCCTATGCGAACGTCCGGAGTCTGCAGGCCTCGAGTCCCCGGCTACCGACCCAGCGCTGTCGGATAATTCTCGATCCGACACCGTTTCTGTCGGCTGCTGGGATGCTGCGATAAGCTGTGCTATGTGCACAAGAATGTCCGGCGTCGAGACCTGCGGAGGCGCAGTCTATCGGTGCTTCGCCGAGGGCAGCTCCGCATCAGATGGCTCCCGCATACTTCCTATGCGAACGTCCGGAGTCCATCGGTCTCGAATCCCTGGCTGCCGGATGGTGTGACCTGGTCGCCGAAGAATCCTTGATCGGCGAAGCTGGTAATATATCGGCGGTCACGCAGCCAAGGTGCGGTCGTGTGCGCTGACGAGAAGAGGAAGCCTTAGCAGTCTCAGCGGACTGCCTATACAACGGAGCGTCCCGAGCGACGGACGTATGCTCCGCTAACGACACATTTGTACCACAACATCTGGGGCCAGATGTTGTTGAACGAGAGAGGGGCCTCTCTCGCTTGCCGTCCGGATGGACCGGAACGAGCTATGAACCGGACTAAAAGGCTTCCTCCGTTCTCCCTCCGATCCGCCGTCACTGGGTGTGCATTAAGTTAATTTTATAGTGCTCGCATCACCCCAAAATTCCTTCTAGACCGCAACGGACGAACCCGGCTGCCGAACCATTCGGTGAATGGACGCTACACCGGGCGAGCTAGCGGACGTCAAAGGCCGTCGAACCTACTAGGGTCCTCTTAGGCAATTGGCGTATTACATGAGCACTTTTCCGCTAGCCCTTCATTAATTGTGACGACGGAGGCACACTGTTGGAAGACATCACAGATACATCACCCTAATCTTGATCATCTGAAATAGAAATTGATAAAGTAGAGTGACCCTGCGGGGAAAGGACCGGAGTGTCCAAATCCCCAACAACATACCGTGACATACGCTTCCCATATTGTCATCGAAATCATACGATACAGAACAGGAGTTAATGCGAGTACACTGACCACATATAGAATGATAATAAGGTCAGAGGAAGACTTCCTCCTAAAACAATTGATCAATATCCTTTCAATGTGAAAAGAAAACAAGTCCTGGTACTCGCACTAACCCCTGGCAATCAAAATACATAATAATAATATGATCCATTAATATAGAAAAAATAATTGAAATCAAAATATTTTGAAAAAATATTTTTTCAGAACAGCCCAAGTTTCTGAAAAGTAACGTTGAGCCCCAATGGATCCCAAGCCTAAGTGTGGACAAAAATTTTAAAAATATTTTAAACAATTTATTCAACACTTACGAACAATAATAATGTATCTAGTTATGATTAAAATAACATAAAGATATTATTATTTAGAAATCCCCCCCTCACACAGAGGGCTGTTGTAAATGTAAACAATGAGTGTAAAAACACTAAAATAAGACTCCAGGCACCCAGGCCCGAAATCAGTTACCAAAAATACACCATCTGATGCAAAACAGAGACTTCCAGGGAAGAAACTGCAGAACATCAGATGGTAGATGCAGAACACAACGCCTAACCACCCGTAGGTGAAGACGTAAACATGGGGAAAGAACAGAATTCATTCTGTTATTAAGCTAAAACTCCCAAGAAATTTTAGTAATAATAATTACAGAAACTATGCCAAAAGCATGGGAGAATAGCAAGGGGGAACTTAAAGGACAGGGAGAGAGGAAAAACACTTGAAAAAACAGTGTAACTAAATAATCAGAATGACAACAAAATGGCTGCTGCCTTGAAAATAGGTAACTTAACATAATTTCATTAAAAAATTTTAAGTTACAGCCCTGATAATATTCTGTCACACATTCTTTTCCTCTCCTCCTTTTCTATCCTCCTTAGAATCACCATTTCACTAATATTTATGTGTCTGGCATCATTTAAACTGAGATTTAAAAGCACAAAGATCAGTCAGATGTTAACTGATGAAGGGCCAAACTTAGAATGATAAATGGCGCCAATTTCGGAACGTCCTTGACACTGCGCATGCGCAGTAGGGGCGAAGTGTGGAGGGCCTTTCAGGACATGTTTTCTTTAGTTTTAGATGCAAATTTTGGGGATTGGGGGGCAAAATTTGTGTTTGGCCCTATATTTTAAGAGTTAGCACCAGCTATGTCTGGGTCATTGGTACAGTATAAAAATATCAGACGTGCCATTGGTATGCATGAGGCTGGGATACCCACATGAGCTCTCTGAAGAGTTCGGAGTCACAGTGGCCACTACTTACCGTCTCATTGGAAGGTATAGAACCACTGGATCTACTGCCGACCAACTGCATTCAAGTCGACCAAGAGTTATGACCCCTGCACAAGACCGACACATCAGGACATCGCACTTGCGAGATCGCTTCCTTCGGGCGATGAGGACAGCAGCAACAAGAGCTGGACTTTCATCCGGTGCATACTCCCACGTGGTGTACCGCCTAGTGTGGGCATACCTATGACCAACAAATATTATTTATGAATAGTCTCGTACGGACTGATGGACGGATGCACAGATGGACGGACGCAATCCAGCAGTATACACCCCCCTTCCATTTTCTTCGAAAGTTTTCAACAATTTCTAAGTCAAAAGGTATGGTAAATTGTTTGGTGCTTGGAAGTTTTATGTAATGAGGCAAAAGCCTTTGTCATAGGCAAACTGCATCCCATATTTCACTGGAATCTGATAACCCCAATCCAGTATGCCCCCCCCCCCGACTCCCTCCCATTTTCTTTGAAAGTTTTCAACAATTTCTAAGTCAAAAGGTATGGTAAATTGTTTGGTGTTTGGAAGTTTTATGCAATGAGGCAGAAGTCTTTGTCATAGGCAAACTGCATGCCATATTTCACAGAAATCCATTAACCCATAACTGAGATACAGGCTGAACAGACAAATAATGTCAAAAAAGGGGGATAACTCTAAAAAGGAGAACGTGAGAAATATCGTTGAATCCTTTCTTTAAAGCCTATACCATAAACAGTGTTCATGGCAAATTTCATTGCAATAGAATATTCAATACCCGAGATACAGGCTGAACAGACAAAATTTGGCTCGGACAAACACAATTTCTAAGTAAAGAAGTAATAAAAAAAAATAACTAGTGTGGGCATACCTGTGACCAACAAATATTATAAAAAATAATAATTTACTTAAGCTATGAATAGTCTCAGATGGACTCACACACGAATGCAGAGACAGACGGACAGACGCATGTAATCCAGGATTCCCCCATTTTCTTCTAAAGTGGGGGTATAATTACTCCTGGTAGAACTAACAATAGAATCAGTGCACATACTGTCTGCAACAGATTCGCTGAACACGGCATCCGATGTAGGGGCCCATACCTCGGACCAATCCTTATCCAACGTCATTGTACCATCAGAATAGTCTGCGTGTTCGCTGGATGTCTTTTTAGTGAAGAATCATGATTTTGTCTACTGCGCGCTGATGGTAGGGCAAGAGTGTATCGCCGACGAGGAGAAACGGTTTTCTGATGCTTGTGTGTAGGAATGCGACCGTTTCAGCAGGGGTAGTGTAAGTGCAGGAATTTCCTTGCACCATTGAACACAGTTGATCTTCAACGATGGTAATCTGAATGAACAGTGATATAGGGATGAAATTCTTAACGCTGTTGTTGTCCCGTTGTTCAACGCTAACATCGGATTGCAGTTATTCCAGCAAGACAATGTCCGATGCCATGTGGTGCATATTTGTTGTGACTTTCTTGAGGAGCAGAGCATCAAACTTCTTCCCTTGCCCCTACTTTTGCCAGATTTGTCGCCAATCGAGCATCTTGAGGATCAATTGGATAGTCGGGTACAACTTCATTATCTTCAGACGTTAGGCGATTTACATAATGTTTTAAGGCAGGAGTGGAACGCAATACCACAAGGTGACTACCAGAGACTTATCAGGTCCATGAACCGTCTTGCCATCCGAGATGCAAACGGTGGACATACACGCTATTTTTTCATTTCACCCCATGTCTGAATTGCAACGTCCTGACGTGACGCTGGCAACAGTAAGAACATGAAATTATGCAAATATCATACAGCTAGACTCGAAATACGAATTTACAATAATTTGTTTGGGATTAAAGTCAATAAAACTAAAAAAAATGCTTCTCAAAGTTTATTATACTTTCTTTTTTGACTCAGTATACATTTATTTCTACACCTAATTTTGAAAGCTTAAACTCTAAAGCCAGCATCAAAATCACAGTTGAAGTTGGATGGAAATTTAGGGTTACAATGACATTTATGAGCGACTTTTACTGGATAACATTTTTATGGTCAGCATAATTTTTTAGGACGTGTAAACACAGGTATTGGGGGTGGGGGGGGGGGGTAATTTTGCAACAGACTCAAAGCAAAAATCATTTTTCTCAAAACTTGAAACTCTTGAGATAATTTATGCAAATACATTGTGCTCAGGAAATCAGAGTACTAGTAGGCCTATATTACACAGGTGTGTTGTCCTGGAAAAAGGAGTCCCTGTGACATTGACTGGCACCAAATACATCTTCTTGCAAATGCAAATGCAATGTATTGTTATATTTATACAATGAAAATTGAAACCTAAAACCTGACTCTTTGAATGAAACCGAAACCAAAACCAGAACCGACATGGAATTTGAAAACGGCCCATCTCTATAATGAATCAGCCACATCTGCCTGCATAATTTGCCAAATCAGCATTTGAAAAAATATTATTTTCAAAAAATTTAAATAAAACCAGATCCTGTAACCCCCCGTTTGAATGAGCTAATTGAGCTCATTCCAATGAAGGGTCTTACAATATGATTTTGTTGAAATTTTTGAAAAAATTTTTGAACATGATTTAAAATAACAAGTGCCGATCGCAGGCGATCAGACTTTAGTCCCCCACGGTGGATGGTCTGTTCTATAAAAGAAGCAAAATATTTTTTAGGCCTGTTGGGCATTTAAAAAATAAGTTGCAATTATGAAATGGATAAAAGATTTCAACAGCAAGAGGGAATTGAAGTCCTCTCTCTCCCATCTTGTATCTGTTCTCAGGCACCTACCATTTAACAGGAACAACAATGTAATCATTCCATACTGCATTTTTATTCAAAAATTATTGACGTGCATCATCCTCCTATTATGTGTCACCAATGGTATAAATATGAAAGTACAGTCTCGAAGCATCTATCTATTAGATACAGGTGGTAACCGTAACATAGGAACACAAAAAAAATCAATGAAAATGGTCGTACTTCAGCCATTCTAAATTTTGTTTCCAAAAAATTTTGACGTGCATCCTCCTCCTAGCATCTCTGACCAATGTTAGAAATCCTCCAAGTGATGTGCATCATCCTCCTAGCATCTTTGACCAAGGTTAGAAATCCTCCTAGCATCTCTGACCAATGTTAGAAATATGAAAGTTACAGCTCGAAACATGTCTAAGATACAGGTAATAACGTCAAATATGGCAAAAAAATGACAACAAGAAAGTCTGTCATTCAGCCATCTTAAATTTTTTTTCAAAAGATTTTGGCCATCCTGAATTTTTTTCAAAAGATTTTGACTTGCATCACCCTCCTAGCATCTCTGACCAATGTTAGAAATCTGAAAGTAATAGCTCAAAATATGTCTAAGATACAGGTGGTAACGTCAAATATGGCCAAAAAATAACAACAAAAATGGCTGCCATTTGGCCATCTTGAATTTTTTTTTTTTTAAATTTTAGCATGCATCATTCTCCTATGGTGTCTGACAAACATTGAAAATTTAAAACTAATATCTCAAAACATCTCCAAGATATGGGTGATAACATAACTTGAGAATGCAAAAAATGAACAAACATGGCCCGGCCATCTTGAAATTTAAAAAAAAAAAAAAATTTTGACGTGCATCATCCTCATAGCATCCATGAACAATGTTAGAAACCTGAAACAAATATATTATAAAACATGTCTAAGATACAGGTGGTAACATCAAATGAAGCAAAAAATGATGACAAAAATGGCAAGAATTTGTACAGTTAGGCACCAAACATCAGCTAGACAAAGTTCCAATTAACTGCTTGAAAATAGGCGATAGCGCAGTTAGCTCAAGTAAAACTGCCCAAAACCTCGGTTTCACTTTTAATGATTGCTTTGATCTGCATAACCAAATCACAAAAGTGAGCAAAAGCTGCTTCCTCCAAATAAGAAACATCAACAAAATCAGAAAGCTACTTGACCAAAACACTCTGAAAACTGTTATACAGTCTTTGGTCCTGTCCCGTTTGGACTATTGCAACTCTCTCTATTTTGGCCTTCCTCTGAAATCAATGTACCTGCTTCAACGTATTCAAAACACAGCAGCTAAGATCATTACCAGTGCAAAAAAATATGACCACATTACACCAATCCTGAAATCTCTGCATTGGGTGCCAGTTGAGTCTCACATTAAGTATAAGGTATTGGCGGTGACACACAACATCTTACATAGCGACAAAGCACCAATCTACCTTAAGCAGGTCATCAAAGTACACACACCGTCGAGGAATCTCAGATCAGCTTCTGAGAGTCTCCTTGTCGTACCGCGAATTCGATCAACGGCAGGGAAGAGATCGTTCACTTTCGCAGCTCCCTCACTCTGGAACGCCCTCCCTCAGAACCTTAGAAAAACCCTAAATGTAGATCACTTCAAGAAAGCTCTGAAAACTCATCTCTTTCAAGCAGCCTTCGGCCGCTGATTATACCATTGTTACTGTCACCTATGTTTTCAGTGCTTTTGAGCAGCGTTTCGCTGGGAAAAGCGCTATATAAATAAATTATTATTATTAAATTATTATTATCGGTCGGCCATCTTGAATTTTTTTTCAAAAAGTTTTGACGTGCATTGTCCTCCTATTATGTGTCACCAGTGGCATAAAAATGAAAGTACAGCGTCAAAGCATCTATGAGATACAGGTGGTAACATAAACTAAGATACAGGTGGTAACGTCAAATGTAGCAAAACAATTACAACAAAAATGACTGCTATTCGGCCATCTTGAAAGTTTTTTGACAAAAGATTTTGGCATGCATCATCCTCCTATGATGTCTGACAAATGTTGATAATTTAAAACTAATATCGCAAAACATCTCTAAGGTACTGGTGATAACGTAACTCGAGAATGCAAAAAATGAACAAAAATGGACGTCATTCGGCCATCTTGAATTTTTTTTTTCAAACAATTTTGACATGCATCATCCTCATAGGATCTATGAACAATGTTAGAAACCTGAAGCAAATATATCAATCCATGTCTAAGATACAGGTGGCAACATCAAATGAAGCAAAAAATGATGACAAAAATGGCCGTCAGTCGGCCATCTTGAATTTTTTTTCAAAAATTTTTGACGTGCGTCATCCTCCTATTATGTGTCAACAATGGTATAAAAATGAAAGTACAGCGTCAAAGCATGTATGAGATACAGGTGGTAACATAAATGAGGACAGACAGACGGACAGACAGACAAACGGAGTGCCATCCAATAGTCCCCCAAAATGGTAAAACCGTGGGGGACTAATAAATTTTGATATCATCTGCACTGGGTAAAGGGTTAAAGAAGAAGGAGGTTAAAAATAATAAGTGTCCTCAAACATTCCAAACTATGGTCAGCCTGTCTGGAAATGCATCTTCACCGGTATATATCAGGCATGTCAACCAGTTCCTGTACTGGTACCACCAGTTCCCTCATGCTCCAACCAGTACCGGTACTGAAGCTTTTGTCCTGCAGATACTGGGACTAACTTATTTTATCAGGAAATTCCTAGTTGAACGAGGATAAACATCTAATAATCCTGTATGGCACACTTGCATGACATACGTTTAACTTATTTATGAATGAACATATCAAAACACTCTACGGGTGCATGTTCTGTCTGCACCACGACCACGACAAGGCTGACCATTTTGACTTTTCAAATGTTGCATCGAAGACAAGGAAAGCGCCATCATTGGCAACTTCAAAGAAATTATTCTGAGGTGACATCAAAGTAATCATAAAGCACGATCTTCATTCTTTATGATTACTTTGATATCACTGCAGAATAACTGGCACAATGACATGTTTGTCTTGCGATCTTCGGGACTGAAGTGGTTTAACTGGTAGAGTGCTGGAAGCCCATTTTTGGGCTTTATTCTGAAGTCCCGGTATTGCAATTTAAAGGCTTCATATTCTGTGGATGTGCTTCATGTTATCTTTGAAGTGATATTATTTTATCTGTTAGGATTTGCCCTGTCACAATTTATGGGAGAGTGCCTATAGGCACTCTCCCATAAATTGTAACATGGCAAAGATGCTCAAAGAAATTTCCAGGACCAAAAATAACTTAGTACTTTACCAGTTAAATGCCAATTTCTCCCATCTGATTGCGATATGTCATCCAATTGTTGATTTGGTTTAAACAATATTTTATTCTTTAAAAATGTCATATATAACAAAATGTTTACAAGCAGTAAAGAAGTTGGATGAGATATCTTATATAACATTTGTTCAACAATGTAGAGTAGCAGAATAATAGAGGGATTTGACAAAAAGCTGAAAGCTTATGTGCGTCATCTCCCTAAACCATGAAATATATCAATTATCTGAGGTGGTAAAAACACTACTTAAATTTGTCCAAAGCTACCTAAGATCATGACCCATATTCGAAATTATAATATAGTCTGAGCAGATGCCCAGCTAACTGGGTGGGGCCTCGCATCCACGAACACAACAGTGTATGGGTGCGATTCCCCAGCCAGTGCAAGGCTAATAGTCTAATCAAAGTTAGCTTGAAACAAAGGAAATTAAGTGTGAGTTGTCAGTACATATGACGACTATACCTGATAATGCTTAAACCATGAATGTGAGAAAAGTAAGAAAGATGGAAAGAAGAGTAAAGGGAAGTGAGACAAGAAAGGACAGAAAAACAGAAAAACCAGCTTGAAGACAATGACTATTGCCTATATAATCGTAACAGCTATTATTACATGCAGCCTATGCAACTTACTTGGAAATGGAGCGGGGTAGAGGTGTTTTAAAGTGTGATCGACACAGAGACCGACTTAAAAGAGATCAGAGAAAGATTTATCTTTGGAGAAATGCGATTTTCACAGTTAGCGAAAACGTCCACTTGATAAAATAAAGTTGTGAACCACTTCAAAAACAAGCTGGTTCTCCTGGTTATTCAAAAATTCAGATCCAAAAAAAGCGTTGGTACGTCAATTGGGAATGGTAGTAGCTTAATGGAATTATCACGAACATTTGTGAAGACTGGGCAGTGGAGAAGATAGTGTTCCACGGTCTCACACACCCCACACTGACATAATGAGGTAGGCGACAGGTGATTTGAATACAGATGGAAGTTGAGGCTACTGCAACCCAGACGTAACCTGGTGTGGTAAATTTGAGCTTTGCGGGACTTTGCACCACTATAAAACTTAGGAGGCCTTTGGTTCCCACCACTTAAAAATATCTTGAAGTTGGGCAATGAAGAGTTTTCACGCACAGACATGGACAGGCTATTCCATTGCTTCGTAACGCTGGGGATGAAGGAAGACTGATATAATTGTGTCCGACAGAAAGGAATTCTGCGGTTGTTACATGACCGAAGATTTTGCGATAAATTTGATGATGAGATGGTTGGAGGGACCTTATTGGCAATATACGGGGGTGACATTCCATGGTACATTTTGAAATATTGTAACAATTTGTGTTTACGACGTCTTTCTTGTAAAGAGTCCCACCGTGTTTCAGTATTAAGTAGACGCTTACTGCAACTAACTATTGCCCCTGTTATGATTCTCGCAGCTACAATCTGTATTTTCTCTAATTTTTCAGCTTCGGTTGCAGAACAGTTGTCCCAGGCAACATCCGCATATTCGAATAATGGCCTGATGAAGGCAAAGTAAATTTTTTCTAGGACATCCCGATCGAGGTTAAATTTCTGCTTTCTTAATAAGTCTAAACGAACCCAAGCTTTGGAGCAGATGTGGTCAATGTGATCGTCCCACGTACAAGAACTGTTTAGTATGACTCCTAAGTGTTTGTGTATTTTTACTTCAGACATCGGCATTTTACTAAAGAATAGTGGTGGGTGGGCAACAGGGGTGTTTTTGCGCGATATCAACATACTCTCTGTTTTATGGGGATTAAAGTCTACAAGCCATGTCTTGGCCCAATGTTCAATTGTGGCCAAGTCTTGGTTGATTAAAGTTGAGACTTGCACGGGATTCTCTACTATTAAATACAGGGAAGTATCATCAGCAAATAGACGTATATTACTGAATAAGTTTTCAGTAATGTCGTTGATATAGATTAAAAACAATATGGGACCGAGTATCGAGCCCTGCGGAACACCAGCATTAATAGGTCTCCATGTTGAGGCATCGGATCCTATTACTACCCATTGTGACCTATCTGAAAGATATGATTTTAGGAACGACAGTAGTTCACCTGCGACACCGATTCTCTCCAGCTTGTGAATAAGACCAACGTGCCATACCTTGTCGAAAGCCTTACTGACGTCGCAGAAAACTACCCTAACCTCCTTGCCCTCATCAAGGGCTCGACAGAATTCGTCATATAGGTCGGTCAACTGGAGGACAGTTGAGTCACCCGGCGTAAAACCTGATTGGAATTGACTAAGTACATTATTATCGACCAAAAACTGCCACAACCGTTTAAAAACACATTTTTCAAATATTTTACCCACGCAGCTAAGCAATGATATCGGACGATAATTAGCAATTGAGTTTGAGGGTTGTTTTTTTAAGATTGGGGATACATTTGCCTTTTTCCACAGTTGAGGAAAGTACGAGTTATTCAATAGCACATTGAACAAGATTGTGAGAGGCTCACATATGGATGATTTGCACTCTTTGAGAAGACGAGGACTGACAAGATCGGGACCAGACGCTTTTGATACCCTTAATGATTTCATAGCTTCGTATATCTCACTAGATTGTAAAGTGATACTATCAATAACTTGTGGGGCGTTAGATGAAGAGCTGGGTAGGGAAGCGTTCTTGTCATCAACTGTTGAGATTGAGCTGAAGTGCTCGTTTAAGACCTCAGCTTTCTCAGTATTAGAGGAGTAAATTTTATTTAGGTGAACAAGAGTTGGGACAGTTACTGCTTTATTTGTGCAAGTGAGCATTTTGAGTGTCTTCCACCACAGTGAAGACGACGTGTTGTTGCTTCTTAATGTAGTTTGGACTTTGGAAATATACGATGATTTTGCCTTCCTGACAGCTGATACGACTTCATTTCGTTTACGTTTGTATTTGTCCCATGCAGTTTGAAGGCCATTGCGTTTCGCTATTCGATATAATCGTTTTCTCTGTCTTATCAGAAGTCTGATTTCGTTGTGGTACCATTTCGGCTGGTCCGGTCGCGAAGTAATTATTTTGTTGGGAATATGTTTGGATGCGACGTCGAGTAATTTATTGGTGAAGTCAGAGGTGATAGTATCAAAGCATCTATTATCAAAAAGAGAATTCCAGTCGACGTCAGCGAGGGCAACATTAAGTGCTTCATAGTCACCCCGAGAGTACAGCCATATCCTTCTTCTAAATGACAAAGAGATAGATTTAGAAAAATCAATCTCAATCGACACCGGACAGTGGTAGCGTATCATTTCCGGGATGATTGGTTCTAAGACCTCGCAATCTTTTACCCTGACCGAGTCGCTTACAGCAAAGAGATCTATCAGAGAGGCTGACGACTCCGTAAAGCAGGTTGGCTCACTCACAAGCTGTCTCAAGTTAAAAACATTTCTTATGTCAGCAAAACCTCCTTTTGGGGACACTAGTTGGTTATCATTAAAATCGCCGGTAACAATCAAATCGGCAATTGACGTGTCACGGGCTTTTTCGATCGATGCTGATATGGCATCCCATATTTCTGGGGGACTATTTGGTGGGCGGTAGAAGACCCCTAACAATAAGGACTTCTTGTGTTTATTGAATATTTCAGCCCATAGACACTCGACGTTCTGTACCTCGAGATCGGGCCGCCGTCGAAAGGAGATAGTATTCTTTAAGTAGATGGCAACCCTGCCTCCCCTTGACGATCGGTCTTGTCTCAATGGTTCATGAAACCAATGGAATAATATATCGGATGTGGGATCGTAGTTCTGCAGCCATGTTTCAGTAAACGCCAAAATATCATGGGATGATGCCTCGCTTTCGATAATATCTAACTTAGGCTTTAAGCTTTGAATATTAAGGTGAAACACTTTCAAATTATTTTCATCAGTGAGTGACCTTGTGAAGCAAGGACCGGGATTTGGTTCAATATCACCAGATTGTAATAAAATTATACTCGGGTAAAGGGCTGCCAAAACAGTGACAACTAGATTTAATATTCTCACAACTGTTGAGATATTTATGGCGTGAATAACTTTTTGGGGACACTTGTATTGTGCATCAGTTTTTTTAACATGCATGATGACTGATTTTGTATAGTACCCAAAGAACAGTGCTGTCATGGCAACAAAACTGTCATGACCTGTTGCACCACCGAGACGTAGGAACAGGTAATGTAATATACAATTAGACTGATCCTTTGATAGCTTGTGCCTTAGACTGCGAACATGAACTACGATGTTGAAGGTACCTATCCGGGCACGGTGTAGATCAATGTGGCCCGTTATGTGGCTGATGATATAATCTGATACGTAGAACACAAGCTCACTGCTCGGATAACAATACCAATCAACATTACTGGTAACAAGGCAATATCTCTTCTTGGGGAAATTGTATTCAAGCTGGTGGTGAGAGTAAGAGTACAGTAAAGAGGAATAGGAGTAAAGCAAATAGACATGAGAGCAGAAGAAATAGACAGCACAAGACAAAGATAAATATAGGTAGTATGTACAGATAGTCTGCAAAACATTTTCGTCTTAAGAAAAGTACGGTCTGCTTCATCGAAGTCATAAGTTCACAGTTATAGTGATGTGGATTGGCAGTTCAGCAGTTCAACTAAAAAAGTTCAACTAAAAAAGTAGGAAGACAAAAGATTCATACTAACAAGCCGAGAGTGGCAGGAACATTAGTGGTAGATAAGTAGGCTACTGATTTGTTTACTATTTGTGACCTTCCAGTAACATTTTCCTGATGACCTGCAGGCAAAATTAAATTAAATTGTGAGCTCACCTACATAATGTAATAAAACTGATTATTGCTTGATAACAAGGTTTCGAGGTGGACAATAAGGAGGAGGACAACAATTCATGCAAAACTTGCACTGGATACCATTACTAGAAGAGTACCACCAAGACACGGCTACAATCGAGTGTACATAGAGAAAGGGAGAGGGACCCCCCCTTGTCTCGAAACAATCGAAAGTTGACAAGGGGGTATGGCGTTAGTTCTGAATACAATGGTAGTACAGAGCAAGATGGGCTCACCCCTGTTTATGTTCCAATCTTGCCACAAATAAATTAACATATATGTCTGTATAGGCGCAATTTATTTCCACAAGAGAGAACCAAGGGCGTCCCAGCTGCTAGTGTCTGACGGCTCAGATAGAAGCACTGACCCTTTGAGCTCGTGGAGGCCCTAAGACTGCACTGATAATATTGACCGGTGAAAAAAAAAAAAAATACGTTCTAGAAATTAGCAATCAGCTCAAAGGGTCAGTAAGGCCTGCTATCTACGTCACTACTGTTTTTTGGTAATTTCAAATGCGTTGTCAATGGAAGATCAGACAATGGTCAAGCCATGGACCCCATTCATTTTTGGAGTTGTTGATTTGTCCCAGTACTTGTACCATTTCGGCGTGACAGGCTCTGTCCCGTTCAGGTACTGGTTATGTTGGTACCGGCAGTACTTTGACATGCTTGGTATATAAGGATGAATGGATAATGAATGAGCCTTTTGTAACAAAAGATTCACATTTAATACCACATGTGTATTATTAGAACTAACACTCTCCAGTGGAGATGAAAAGGAAGAGCAATGTGTAAACTATCTTATGAATGGTCAACCAAATAACAAAACAGTGAAACATACCTTCAGTATTATACATATCTTCTACTTTCATATCTTCAAGTGGTAGAATATGTTGTTTATTGTACTGTGAATAAAGAAGGCTGATCAGTGTTAATATGGGTAAAAATAATGAAGTCACAAGACAGCCCAAGCTATTTATTCATTGACACTTTCAACAGCAATTGCCATATCATGTCTATATGTTTTAACTGGTAGAGTGCTGAATTATTTTTGACCATTAAAATTTGTTCACATGTCTTTGCCTTGTTACAATTTATGGGAGAGTGCCTTTGGGCACTCTCCCATAAATTGTAACAAGGCAAATCTATACAGACTAAATAAATTCACTTCAATGATAATATGAAGCATATCCACTGAATATGAGGCCTTTACATTTCGATCCCTGCACATCAGAGTAAAGCCCAAATATGGGCTTCCAGCACTCTACCAGTTAAGGGTGGAGGAAGCTGGAGTCTCCAGAGACAAACACCAAGCAGTGGTAAGTAACTGTTAAACTCTCCAACTTATTGAGCCAATAGAAGAAGGGCTGGCATCGGTTGAGGGCATGTGTACACCACTGGTGTGCAGTACACCTTGGCAAGAAAGAATCAAATCTGTGTCTTTTCAGTCTGAAGTCCAATGCTCTAAACAATGAGCCAACACACAAACTTCCAAAGGCACACAGAGGTACAGTTTATAGTGAAATTTTCCAAACTTGTTCAGTAAGGCCCCACAAAGTAGATCTTTTGTTTCTCGGGACATTTTTTTGTAAAATTGCATGTGGGTGGGTAATTTATATTTTATTTTTTAACTTTTGTAAATATTTCTTTGCCATAAAAAGTTCATGTTCTTGGTTTGATCTATGTTTTAGGCCTCATAATCTACAGAACAGCGGTGTATTTCGTTCCTTGAGGGCAAGAAGGCGAGAGAAAGAAGGCTTTGCAATGTTAAAGCATTGCAAAGCCTTGTTGCACTCAAGAGACAAAATTATCAATTTTATTAACTTGAGTAAAATATCAGACATAAACCATTTAATTTTAGGTTTTTTTAAGGTCTGCCTTGGTTATAAAAAGTGATCATGTGGCAACTATGCAGGATGGCCTGAGAAACAGATTTTTAACCTTCTTAGGCCTAAATTATGTATGGACTAAGCCAAAAAGCTCAATACAATGAGTCTCATAAATTTCACTAAAAAGCAGGAATGCATAGATTCCATTTAAGGCTTGATCCAAAACCCCATAAAAGATGCCTACAGAGATCTTACTTCTCTTCAAAGAAAAAAATCTAGGCCTTTTCAGGACGTTTGCAGCAATTTTTCAAGCAATTTCCAGGTCCTCCACTTGAAATTTTTTGAATTATTTAAGAATTTAAGATGTTCATCACCATATAACAGTACCAGTCAAAGTGAGTTGTAGTATTTGTGTACATTTTTCTTTTGTTGATAATGCTTGAACACATTTCTTGAGAAACTCTCAGAGAAAGCATCTCAAGAAATGCTGTAACATGGCAGGTACAGTACAGCTGCCGTGGACTGGTCATAATCCACACATGGGCAGTTATGTCCACACATCTGTTTACCAGGTAGTAAAAGTTAAAAAATTTATAGTAATTTATATATTTTTTATACTTACCAATGACCCAGACATAGCTGGTGCTAACTCTTAAAAATCTAGGGCCAAACACAAATTTTGCCCCCCAATCCCCAAAATTTGCATCTAAAACCAAAAGAAATCATGTCCTAAAGGACCTCCATACTTTGCCCCTACTGCGCATGCGCAGTGTCAAGGACGTTCCGAAATTGGCGCCAATCATCATTCTTACTGGCAGTGCCTGGTCAGCGCTATGTACTCAGCGGGGAGGTATGAGTTCCCAACTCCTGGGAGGGCCATCCCCGTCTGGGTCATTGGTAAGTATAAAAAATATATAAATTACTATAAATTTTTAAACATTTTTATACTGTACCAATGACCCAGACATAGCTGAATAGTAAAAAGGCTGGAGGGCCTAGGACATAGAGGAAAATCCAATAAGCTCAACTATATAATATAGAGTGAACCCCTCAAGGAGAAAAGGAGTATTAGGCTTTAGATGTATCTTTCTTATTTTATGATAAATTAGAAAGATACAATACCCTTCATAATTGAGCACAATAACATTCATGTTCTCTATTAACATCCAGTATAACCCATTATACTAATTATTTTTAAAGTAAGCCAATAAATAAAGTTAGTCCAGAGAATTGAGACTCTTTATATTCTTTAAAAGTGTCCGAGGATTGTATATTAACGCCCGTTTGACACTTGACATATACAAATGCTTCACACCGAGCTACACTTTAAAAATATGACATGAATGAATTTTTAACATTAATATTACACTTTAAAACCATCCCAGAAACGACTCAGAATTACTGACTCCGGAGGAGGAATTCCCTTGCTTTTCACTATAAAGCAGGTGACCTAAGGGAACACCCTCCCCCCCCCCTTCCCCTTGCCCTGGGTCAAATAGCCCAGAGCAAAGAGGGCAGCAGGACGGAGTCACTGCCGGAACAGAAAGCCTGCATAACTATAGTTGCAACTGTTTAGTGGACGACATTCTGAGCAACAGATAACGGACCTAAACAATGCAGGTCTCCAGAAATGGACTCAATATTTCTGAGATAAAAAATCGTAAATGTGGATGGCTGAGACCAATAAGCAGCCTTCATTAAATCTGTAATAGCCACACTATTTGCGTAAGCCCAAGATGTAGAAAGAGCTCTTACTTCATGAGCCGAAATCTTAAGCACAGACTGCTGGGAAGAAGATAAATTTTCATAAGCAGTACGGATAGTTAATTGAATCCATCTAGCAATAGAATGGACCGAAATGTCCTTTCTATTAGGCATCAGAGACAGAAAGAAACGTTTTCGTCCCTTTCTGATAAACTGAGATCTCTGTTTATAAATGTGTAAAGCTCTAACAGGACAGAGTAAAGGCCTACGCCCGTCTGAAGACGGAAGAGCCTTAATAACAATAGGTTCCGGATATTTATTAGGAGCCTGATTCTTAGCTAAAAATGCAACATTAGTAGTGAAGGTGATAGTGTTCCCGACACTACGATAGTGAGAATTGTCCACCGATAGTGCATGAAGCTCACTGACTCTTCTAGCAGAAGAGAAAGCTAAGAGAAAAGCTGTCTTATAAGACAAGAATTTGAAATCTACTGTCCCAAGAGGCTCAAATGGCTTTTCCTTTAGTTTAAGAAGAACCCAAGCTAAATTCCACTTAGGAATTAATCTAAGAGTTCTGGGTCTATTTATCAAGAAGTTTCTAACTAACTTAGATAAAGAGACATTAGATCCAATTTGTAAACTATCGTGGTGTGCATAGGTATCAGATAACATAGACCTATAACCCTTAATAGTAACAGGCTGCAGTTTGATTTCGTCAAACAAGTATACTAGAAAGTTTGCAATGTCTGGTATGGAGGGATCAAAAATATCAACAGAATGATCCCTACACCAACGACGAAAAACCTTCCACTTAGCCGCATAATTTAGCGAAGAGGAGGTCCTCCTACAGTTAGAAATCGCGTCCACTGCTCGTCCTGTAAAGTGCTTGCCATGCAAGAAGGACCGCACAACGGAAAAACGTGAAGGTTGAGACCTTGCGGGTTGTGATGAAGTCGACGCGGTTTCCCCTGCGAAAGAAGATCCTCCCGTGGAGGAAGCTTTCGCGGTAGGTCCCACAACAGACACCTGAGTAGATTTATCCACGGTCTCTGTGGAGACAGAGATGCTACCAACAGAATCTTGCATTGAGATTGTTTTATCTTTAGCAATATTTGCTGAATCAACGGCGCTGGAGGATACGCATATCCTATCATTCCGTCCCATGAGATCGATAGAGCGTCTACTGCAAATGCTCTTGGATCCGGGCACGGTGACACATACGTCTGCAACTGATTGTTGAGATGTGTCGCAAATAAGTCTATCATTGGCCGTTCCCACTGGTAGCAAATCTGATTGAATACTTGTTTGTTGAGAGTCCACTCCGACGGCAACAAGCGACCCTTCCGTGAAAGGGAGTCTGCTAGTACATTCAGACGACCCGGTATATGACGGACCGAAAGTAGAACTTGATGTTCTAGAGCAAACAGAAGGATTCTCTCCGTTAGATTGAATAACGGAATGGAATGAGTGCCTCCCTGGTTCCGTATATACGCCACTACTGTCGGACAGAATTTGGACATGAGCTTTGTGAATAATGTCCATCCAATGATGTAACGCAAGCCAAATTGACATCATTTCCTTGATGTTTATGTGCTTGCTTAGGAACTGTGGATCCCAAAGACCCTGGCATCTCGAATCCGTTGGGATCAATGTTGCACCCCAACCTGTTTGACTGGCATCCGTCATAATGGTAAAACTCGGATCCGGCAACTGCAGCGGAACTCCCTGAGTTAACCACTGAATGTTTGCCCAAGTATGAATCTCTTGTTTCACTTGATCTGACAAGAGAACGTCTATGTCGAGCGAATGAATCTTCACACTCCAATTCTGAGTTAAGAAAATTTGGAGAGGACGAGTGCGTAACCGCCCCATCGGAATGAGATCCGCGGCGGCTCCGCACAGACCTATCAGTCTCATCAACTCCCTCGCTGTGACTTTGTCTGCATGAAGACAATAGCGAGCGTAACAACTGACTAATTTCGCTCTGGTTAACGGCAGACGAATGAGATTGTTGTGCGTCTCGAAGCTCATTCCCAGATGAGTGAATGACTTGGACGGCACCAGATCCGACTTCTCCTCGTTTATAACAAAACCGAGACGTCGGAGCAATAGAAGCAGATTCTGCACATCGTTCTGAAGCGTTAACTCGTTGCCGTACCTCTGAAGAATGTCGTCCAGGTAGGTCGATGTTACCGCAGACGAATGAGCTCGGAAATACATCATTACCAAGTTCATTACCCGAGTGAAAGCCCAGGGTGCTAGGTTCAATCCGAAGCACATCGCCCGGAATTGATACACCACTCCTAGGACTGCGAAGCGTAGATACTTTCTGAATGTCGGATGTACCATGACATGAAAGTACGCATCTTTGAGATCTATGCTTGTAGCATAATCGTTCACCCGAATACTCGCTCTGTCCGACCGAATCGTCTCCATATAAAATTTCGGAGTGACGATCAGCTTGTTTATCCAGCTCAAATCTATGACTGGACAGAACGAGCCATCTGGTTTCGGAACCAGAAACAGATGGCTGCAGAATCCCGGTGTTTCCTGGTCTTCTACGACCTCTACCGCGTTCTTCATTAAAAGAGACTGCACCTCCGATAACAGAGCATCTCTTTTCTGCGGATTTGACGGAAGTTGAGTCCATTTTGGACTTCGAGTTAAAGGAGGCTTTCGTTTGAAGGATATTCTTAGACCTTCCGAAATCACCCCTCTCACCCAAGGGTCGTCCGTAATCGACGCCCACTCTTCTGAAAAACTTGACAACCTTCCGCCAACCGGAACACGATAGAGGTTGAAGCCATCACCTCCTGGACCTGCGAGGCCTGCGGGAGGAGAAACCACGTCCTCCACGACCCGCACCTCGTCCCGTCGACCTCGGGGCGTCCGACCGATTGTCCCGGCCCGAAGGACGTCCCGCACGTGAGTCGCTGCTGAGTCATCTGAGCAAGCCCGTCCGTCATCGAGGCCTGCGGAGTCGCGGTCTTTCGCTGCTTAGCCGCGGGAAGCTCCGCATCAACTGACTCCCGCATACTCTTCCTATGCGAACGTCCGGAGTCTACCGGCCTCGTGTCCCTGGCTACCAGATGGCGTGACCTGGTCGCCGAAGAATCTCTTATCGGTGAAGCTGGTAGTATATCCGCGGTCATGTAGCCAAGGTGCGGTCGTGTGCGCTGGTGAGAGGATGAGGAAGCCTGAGCAGTCTCCGCGGACTGCCTAAACAACGGAGCGTCCCGAGCGACGGACGTGTGCTCCGCTTGCGACACATTTTGTACCACAACATCAGGTCCCTGATGTTGTTGTACGAGAGAGGGGCCTCTCTCGCTCGTGGCCCGGCTGGACCTGGATGAGCTAGGAACCGGACTAGAAGGCTTCCTCCGATCTCTCCTATCATCCGCCGTCACTGGGTGTGCACCTTGTATGTTTATAGTGCTCGCATCACCCAACATTTCCTCCTGGACCGCAACGGACGAACCCGGCTGCCGAACCATTCGGTGAATGGACGCTACACCGGGCGAGCTAGCGGACGACAGCACCGTCGCTCCTACTCGGGACCTCTTAGGCAACTGTCGTATCTCCATGAGCACTTTTGCCGTTAGCTCTGCATTCAATTGTGACGACGGAAGCGCACTCTTGGAAGATAACATGGAAACATCACCCTGTTCTTGTTCCTCTGAAATAGAAACTGATAGACTAGAGTGACCCTGCGGAGAAAGGACCGGCATAGCCCTTTCTCCACTAACAACATAACGTGACACACGTTTCCAATGTTTGTCATCCCAATATTGACATATTGAACAGGAGTTAGTGCGAGTACACTGACTACAATTAATACAATGATCATGAAAGTCAGAGGAAGATTTCTTCCTATTACAATTTGAACAATGTCCTTTCATTGTGAAAAGACAACAACAAGTCCTAGTGCTCGCACAAACCCCTAAACACAAAGATACATAATAACATGATCCATTAACATTGAAAAAAGCAAATGAAATTCAAAATAATTTTTGAAAAATATTTTTTCAGCAAAGCCCAAGTTTCTGAAAAGTAACGTTGAGCCCCAATGGATCCCAAGGGTAAGTGTGGTCAAAAATTTTAAAATTATTTTAAATAATTAATGCAACACTTACGGATAATAATAATGTATCTTGTAATGAGATAAACTACTCCAAAGGCAAAAAGCCCCCTCAAAAGAGACTGTTGCCAATGTAAACAAGAAGTGTATAAACACCAGAAAACATGACTCCAGGCACTGACAATACTGGCCCGAAATCAGTTATCAATAATACACACTATCTGATGCAAAACAGAGACTTCCAGAGAAGAATCTGCAGAACATCAGACGGTAGATGCAGAACACAACGTCTAAACACCCATGGGTGAAAACGTAAACATGGGGAAAATAACAGAATTCATTCTGTAACCAAGCTAATTCTCCCAAGAAATTTTAGTAGTAATCTTACTCAAAAATATGCCAAAAGCATGGGAGAATAGCAAGGGGGGACTTACAGGATAAGGGGAGAGGTAACACTGAATAAGCAGTGCAACTTCAAAGCAAGAATGACAACAACAGGCCCATGCCTCGAAAATAGGCAACTTAACATAATTTCATTACAAAATTTTAAGTTACAGCCCTGAATATTTTGTCACTCCTTTTTCCTCTCCTCCTTCTCTATCCTCCTTAGAATCACCATTTCTCCAATATTTATGTGTCTGGCATCCTTTAAACTGAGATTTACAAGCACAAAGATCAGTGAGATGTTAACTGATGAAGGGCCAAACAAAGAATGATGATTGGCGCCAATTTCGGAACGTCCTTGACACTGCGCATGCGCAGTAGGGGCAAAGTATGGAGGTCCTTTAGGACATGATTTCTTTTGGTTTTAGATGCAAATTTTGGGGATTGGGGGGCAAAATTTGTGTTTGGCCCTAGATTTTTAAGAGTTAGCACCAGCTATGTCTGGGTCATTGGTACAGTATAAAAATATCATCATTAGCAAAATTTTTATTAATGAAGCACCGGGTTGTACCCGGTGCTTCATTAATTAAATTTTTGATGACTATTCCTGTAATTAGTGTTTGGAATCTAATATTATTGCATCCATGGAAATATTGCCCATGCGTGGAAAGTGGCCAGTCCACAGCGGCCGTACTGTACAAGTGTTGGAATTATCAACAGATGAACTTGATCTCAACAAACTTTTCAGGAAAATTGTCAGCTAAATTTGAACTGCAAGGGAGCAGCAGTTTAAATGGAAGTTATTTATGAAATTCCGAATGTAAAGTTATCGACCAATTATTAAACCAAACAACACTAGCCTGTGAATTACCACAAATTATTTAAAAGATATTTGTCGATATCCATCGACTTGATGGATAATGAGAAACATCACTCAGTAGCTTCCCAAATGAAGTCACGCTTCGTGCATGACTTCGCCTTGAACGTCACCTTGAATGAACGATCAGCTGATCTTTGTTATTGTTTTGAAACGTACATGTTAGCAATTGGGCTGAATACTGCACAGTAAAATGTCACATAGCATATAATAAAACAAACATCTATGCTATTTTAGTGAATATCAGGAATTATCTCATGAGTGTGGACCTGAAGGTTTTATTTTTCACAAGTGCTTTCACTAAAATACCGTAGATAGTGTTGAAATGATTTTTCGACTAGTCAACACTGATGCAATTAGCACTAAATAAACCTATTAACCAATTAGTGAATCACTCGTCAATTAGTCACCTGAGTGTATTCTCTAAAGCCTTGAAGTTTCCACTTTGTGTTCCTTTAAGAAAATGCTGTCTTTTTGAGGAGTGCAATCACACTCGCACTTCTTCGCTCTTCTAAACTGGAAACAAGAAGCTCTCTTTTTCGCGCTTCTCTAATTTTCAAGAAAATAGATTAAATTACCGGCGAAAGATTTGAGATTCCATTACTCTGACTAAAGCACACAAATGAGGTGTGAACAGTGTACCTGCAAACTATTGTGTCTTTATAATTAACACTGACAGCAAAAGTATATTTACAGAACTTAACAGAAGTTAATGCTTTTTCAACATGTTCTTGTTTTGGGTAAATGTTGCAGTAATAAGACTGGTAAGAAAACAAAACATCACATACTGATATTTACTACTGAATGAAGTTTTACAACTCACATTACATAGTGCACATACTGATCAAACAAATCAGACTGTTCGGTCACGTGATGTATTTAATATTCAATGAGATCTTTTCATTAGGGGTTGATTAGGTTATGCAGGTCAGGGAACAATCGTGTCATCAGAGTACACTTCTTCAGTGACCTGTTATCGGCTTTCAAAGTTTTTTAGCACAATAACAAAGAGCAGAAAGTTCTTATTAGACCACAATATACAAAAGAATTTTCAGGGAAAGTTCGATTTTGCTTAAAAATATTTGACGGAACCGAATACTCTGGGCCCTATCCTCAATTCCCCTTAGGAAATATGAACAAGAAAGATTTATTATTAGACCAATTTATTTTTTGCAGAATCGGTTGTTTGGTCATAAAGAAATGGAGACATTGACTTCTGTAATGTCACGTAGTTAGATCCATTAATTGTATCGTAATTTGGAAGCCACTCCATCCAATGAATTTAGTTAAAACCACTGTTTTGTAGATTTTATTGTTTAGTTTAGCATCTGACATTGCATAACTGACTAGTTGTTTAATCGCCAACTACTACCCACCGATTAGTCGATTAGTAAAAATCCAAATGGTATTAATCGTTTCAACACTAGCAGTAGATATCCTCTATATATTACCATCAATATTTAGAGGTAATTTTGCAAGTACAGCAATATTTTCAGAAAATTTACCCCTCTGCCCATCAGAATTTCTGGCCATAAAACAAAAGGAGTGAAAAGGTTGGAAATATGTTTTCTCTCTTTCAGTTGGGAGCACACTGAAAAACTCTGGTGTTGAGATAAACCAAAAATATGTACCTTTTTGCCCTTGATAATAATGTTTCCATACACCAATATATCGGAAAAAAGGAAAAAGCTCCGTTCTTTTGCTTTCTTTCGACAAATCTTCATGAAAACACCTTCTGCTATGAATTCTCGACCATTTTCATTGAGATTCTGAGAAGAGAAAAATGTGTATGTACACTGCATGAGTGGACTGTTTACTTCAAGTGAGTAAAATACATGTATAATCAGTCTATATTAGCAAAGAAATAATCAAATCATTCAGAATAGTATGCATAGAGGGATTCAATGCTAATCCACTTGAGGAGGGGACATCAACCAATACATTTACTGCTAGACTAGTAGAAACTTGAGGAATGAACAAGAAAATGAGGAGTCACACAGTACACACAGTGTGAATTGGTACTCTGCTATGTCCACTCTATGTGTGTGGACATCTACCTATATAAACTTACTTGCTAGACCAGTAGGAATTGAACACAGTATGAATGGCACTCTGACATGCCCATTTACTGTGTGAACATCTGGTACACTTACTGTTAGATAGTAGAAACTTCAGGACCGAACAAGAAAATGTGGAGTGCAACAGTAAACACATGGTGATTTCTACTCTGCCAATTGGTGAATGGATATCTCCTGCAGGGTTTCCACTAGGCTGATTGAGTGGGCGTTGACTAGATGCATCCCCCTTCTCATAAAAAACTTGAATCTTGGCATCAAAAAAGTGAATCCTTTACCCAACATGAAACATAGATGACACTTTCAAACAAAATTTTCGAATAACAAATTTTTTTCATTTTTTGCATCAAAACATAGCTTATGACCCCCTTCACTGGAACAAGCTCAATGAGCTCATTCCAATGCAAGGTCATATATTTATTTATTGGTGTTTAAGGTCACATATTTTTGCACAATGGCTATTCATGACCACAACTTGATTATCAACTCAAGACCAGGGGTGAGTGTTGTTACAACCGATAATGTTATAACGCTGCATAATGTTACACCAAAGCATAATGTTACAAAAAATGTAGTAAACAACCGATAATGTTATAATCTCCGCATAATGTTATAACTTTTTTCAACCCATTATGTTGTAAAAATCGACGCATAATGTTATAACTTTTTTCAACCCGTTATGTTACAACAAATTAACCGATAATGTTACAACTTCTGTACACTAATTCCAGTTACAGCTATTGTAGATGGAGTTTACCACTTACTATTTATTGCCACATAAAGGTATGTAATATTTATACTAAAGGGTTCTGCTCTGGTTAAGGCGAGGAGACATCCCCCCCCCCCCAACTCCCGAAGATTTATCATAGAATGACCTAGTCACATTACATATCCTGGTAAATGAATCGTGTGATGTCATTACCATGATCATCCAGTGCCCAACATGGTGAAGGCGAGGGTGGTGGAGGAGGGGTGCTATTTTATCCGGTTGGTACATTTACCAACATGCGTAATCTCCGCTTCCAGAAATGTAGAGTACCATAGTCCTCTGATGCCTTTGGGATGGGCAAATGCCTCTGTTTCTGCTTGTTTTGGGCATCTAAAACTGATTTGTCGCATATTTCTTAGTCATAAGAATATCTTTTTGTTCATTAATTTGACATTTTAACAACCAACAGTGAACAAAAATGAGGTGGAGTTAAATTAGGTCAAAAAGTTGGATGGAGCGAGGTACATACGGTGGATGTGGCGGGTTGGTAGTGTCACACGGAACAAGAATAAGATGAGACACTGGGTAGGAAGAGGAATAGGGTTTAGGAGGACTGGAAGGGGTGGGCAGGGATTAGGCTGAGAAAGAGAGGAGGTCATGAATTAGTACAACAGGGTGATTGTGCAAAGAAGGCTATCTGAGAATGCTATAAGGGAGTAGTGCTAGACGGTATGATAATATAGATGTTGGAGATGTTGGAAGAAGTGGAAGTGATGAATTTGGGATTACAGGTTTTGGAAAAGGCGGAATCACTAGAACAGGCAGTATAGGGCGAAGGAGGAGATTGTGGAGGAGGAGTTGTGTTGATGTTGGTGTTGTGGCAGTGTTGGTGATGGTGTTGAGTAGTTATGTGTGTTGAAAATTAGCCATTTTGTAGGACCCCAGGGCAGGACCGGGTGAAGTGACGTCATGTCACGTGACTGGGCGGTCATGTTGGGTTGTCATGATAGTGCACGTGGGTGGCCATGTTGTGACGTCATTGTCATGATAATAGGTGGTAGGAGTGCATATGCGCAGCGCGTGTTGTTAGTTATGGGGACACGTGCTCCGTTTCACCCCTAACAACCCGACAATAGATATCGAATTAATCCAAACAACCCGACAATCTTCAGAAAACTGACCCAAACACTCCAGAAAACACTCCCAAATAAAGGTAGGATAGTATCCTTAATGAGGGTATGAGACGTATGAAGAGGTACTCCTTGTGCTCATTTTCAAAGCTTTCATTTTGAGACATATGATTATGCGCACATTGTGCTCATTTTCATTGCTTCCATTGCTTCATATGACGAAAAGGGGGATTCCGTGGGTTTAGTATCCTTAAAATATAGGATAGTACATGTATCCTTACCTAATGTCCAACCATATAATGGACGCGTAATTTATCACAGAAATGAATTTATTACAATAATGGTATATATAATTTAAAGTCAGAATAGTCCAACTCTACACTGGAGACTGAAGAGTTCCCTCAAATACAGACCGACGGTCTCCACCTGAAACTGATGCCATGACAGTATAAAATACCAAAGATATGTTTATTTGAAGTTATATCATTATCGGTTAATTTGTTGTAACATAACAGGTTGAAAAAAGTTATAACATTATGCGTCGATTTTTATAACATAACAGGTTGAAAAAGTTATAACATTATGCAGAGTTTATAACATTATCGGTTGTTTACTACATTTTTTGTAACATTATGCGTTGGTGTAACATTATCGGTTGTAACAAGCGTTAATAAGCCATATTGACCATTTTACGGAGGTTTGCACCTCCCAAGCACTGGTGACTGGGTCCTATTTTACCAGTAAAACAGAGCCTGTTTACTGCAGTGAACAGGCACTGCTTCACTTCCTGGGGTTCCCACAGGGAAATCAGGGTCATAAGCTATGTTTCTAGACACCCCTCCCACCAAACCCCCCCCCACCCCCACCCCCCCCCCCCCCCCCCTGAAAGAAATAAAAATTTAATGGTGATTTTTTTAGAACAGGGATGACCGGATTTGGTCATTATGATGGGTGAAGGGTTAAATGTTCAGGTCAATGACCTGATTCCTGAAGTCTTTTATCTCCAAAGTCATTCAGGAAACTGTGGAAACTTTCTCCTAGATTGTCCACTGTATTCAGATGCAAGGCATTCAACCGACTTATGTGATAAAAACTGACATCCTTCTGTTGAGAAACTCATTTTATAGTGTCCAGATTAACATCTCCGTTAAAAACATCAAAATATCCACTCAGATACAAGGAAGTTGGGGTTTTTGGATCCTGGAATTCAAAATGGTCAACCTTTGGTCACGATGACCCAAGGTTGCCCCATGATGGTGTCATTTACTTTTCCCTGGTGGAAACACTATCTACCAGTACATACTTGCTAGACAAGTAGAAACTTGAAGACCCAATGAATAAATCTGTAGTTCATGAAATATACCTTAATTGCAGATTTGTTTGTTAGGTTTCTAAGTCTCCACTAGTCCATCAAGTAAGGAAGGGTTTCACATCAACCACATGTAGAAGAACTTGAAATTTTATCACGTATTTTATATATAAGGCTTATAGACCACAGTCAATTTTAATGTTATGTTTACTTTCAGTAAGTTGACCCCACTGTATATAGAACAAGAGGCCCCACAGAGCCTGAAGCACTCACCATGAACAGAACACAATATAAACAGAGTCCAAGAATGGGTCTACATTAAGCAATCCATCTCCATAGGGTACATTGCCAATCCTTGAGCCCCTCAGGTTTGACAATGAAAGTGTCAATGACACTGAAGATTAACTTGTGTGTTGTATTTGATGAAAAGGATAATGTTCAATGTTTATGAAAGGATTATGAAATAAGAGAAGAATTGTGATAATTGGGAATATGTTCATTTTTGGTCCCTGTATGCTATGTTTTTGATAAAAATAATATGAGGTGTACACTGTACTAAAGAGCTGAGGGGAGGGTTAATATGATCTCACAGTTAATGTATGTGGCCCTCACAGTTAACGTATATTAACGAAAGTTACCAAGTTACAGAGAAATTATTCCAAAACGAGTCATCCCATCAAGTTACATTGAAATCCCTTCATAAATATGGCCTGTAGAGTGTGCAAAAGATTTTCGGGCTTCAGGCCCCTGTAACCGTCCATTTCCCAATTGCATCCAAAGGGGACGTTCTCATCTAGACATTATATGAAGTCAATCTACCAAGTTACAATGAAATCCTTTCATAAATATGACTTGTAGACTATGCTAAAGGTTTTTGGGCTTTGGGCACGGGCAGCCATCATGGTTGAATGATCGCAACCAAAAGGGGACATTCTCATCTGGGCATCATCTGGAGTGATCCTACGAAGTTACAATGAAATTCCTTCATAAATATGACCTGCAGACTGTGCTCAAGGTTTTTGGGCTTCGGGCCCCTGAAGCCGTCACAGTTGACCAATCATGGCCAAAAGGGGATGTCATCATCTAGGCATTATATGGAGTCAAACTAACAGGTTACAATGAAATCCTTCCATAAATATGACCTATAGACTATGCTAAAGGTTTTGGGGTCTTGGGCTCGGGCAGCCATCAAGGCTGAATGAACGCGACCAAAAGGGGATGTTCTCATCTAGACATTATTTGGAGTCACCCTACCAAGCTACAATGAAATCCCTTCACAATTATGACTAGACTGTTCTAAATGCTTTCGGGCTTCGGGCCCCTGTAGCCGTCACAGTTGCCCAATAGTCCCCGAAAGGGGACGTTCTCATCTAGACATTATATGAAATCAACCTACTAAGTTACAATGAAATCCTTTCATAAATATGACCTGTAGACTATGCTAAAGGTATTCGGGCTTCGGGCTCGGGCAGCCATAATGGTTGAATGATCGCAACCAAAAGGGGACATTCTCATCTGTGATCCTACAATGAAATCCCTTCATAAATATGACCTGTAGACGGTGCTCAAGATTTTCGGGCTTCGAGCACCTGTAGCCATCACAGTTGGCCAATCATGACCAAAAGGGGATGTAATCATCTAGGCATTCTATGGAGTCCACCTAACAGGTTACAATGAAATTCTTCCATAAATATGACCTACAGTCTATGCTAAAGGTCTTTAGGCTCGGGCAGCCATAAAGGCTGAATGATCATGACCAAAAGGGGACGTTCTCATCTAGACACTATTTGGAGTCATCCTACCAAGCTACAATGAAATCCCTTCATAAATATGACCTGTAGACTGTGCTAAAGGTTTTTGGGCTTCAGGCCCCTGTAGCCGTCAAAGTTGCCCAATTGTGTCCACAAGAGGACCTTCTCATCTAGACATTATATGAAGTCAACCTACCAAGTTACAATGAAATCCCTTCATAAATATGACCTGTAGACTGTGCCAAAGATTTTCGGGCTTTGGGCTCGGGCAGCCCTCCTGTTTGAATGATCGCAACCAAAGGGGACAATCTCATCTGGGCATCATTTGGAGTGATCCTACGAAGTTACAACGAAATCCCTTCATAAATATGACCTGTAGACTGTGCTCAAGGTTTTCGGGCTTCGGGCACCTGTAGCCATCACAGATGACCAATCGTGACCAAAAGGGGACGTCATCATCTAGGCATTATATGGAGTAAACCTAACAGGTTACAATGAAATCCTTCCATAAATATGATCTTTTGCCTATGCTAAAGGCTTTTGGGCTTGGGCACCCATCAAGGCTGAATGATCGCGATCAAAATGGGACGTTCTCATCTAGACATTATTTGGAGTCATCCTACCAAGTTACGATGAAATCCCTTCATAAATATGACCTGTAGACTGTGCTAAAGGTTTTCGGGCTTCGGGCCCCTGTAGCCGTCACAGTTGCCCAATCACGTCCAAAAGGGGACCTTTTCATCCAGACAATATATGAAGTCAACCCACCAAGTTGCAATGAAATTCCTCAATAAATATGACCTGTAGACTGTGCTAAAAGTTTTCAGGTTTTGGGCTCGGGCAGTCGTCACGGTTGGCAGATCATGCCCAAATGGGGGAATTCTCATCTAGACATTATAAGGAGTCATCCTACCAAGATACAATGAAATCCCACCATATTAAACATGACCTGCAGACTGTGCTAAAAGTTTTGGGGTTTCGGGCTTGGGCAGCCATCACGGTTGACGGATGATGCCCAAAAGGGGACGTTCTCATCTAGGCATTATACAGAGGCATACTACCAAGAGGCATACTACCAAGTTACTGCTAATGGTTTTCGGGTTTTGGGCTCGGGCAGCCATACCGGTTGCCCGATCGCGACCAAAAGGGACGTTCTCATCTAGACATGACCCCAAACCTGCATATGACATTTTGTGACGATCTGACAAGAACTGTCAGGTGTAGCCCGTGCTAAAGGAAAATGTGAACAGACTAACAGACTCACAGACTAACAGACTTCTGCACGCATGATGGCAATAGCTCATCCTGACTATGTCAAGTTAAGCTAAAAATAGTCTGAGTATCATGCCTTTTCTGCAGTTGGTCATAATGTAAAATTTAGAGCTCCCCTATGAAGCCCCTTGATACAGCCTATGTGGATTAATCTTAGTTACACACCTCTAGAGGGTACTGAATACAAAATTTCTAATTCTTCAGCTACATGGCCAATTCTGGCTCCTATAAGGAGCCCAAATATTAAACCACGCTCTCAATTTGAACACAGATGTCTGACCTCCCTAGAAATGTTGTATACCAAATATGAAAGCATTATGACTGTTGGATCTGAAGAGGTTTCTTCATATTGCACTTAGTTAAAATTTGGGCTACCATAGTGAGCCCAAATATTAACCTATGGACCCGATTTGAACAAATTTGAATCTGACCCCCCTAGAGATATTGTATACCAAATAAGGATTCTGACTAGTGGATCTGAAGAAGATTTTTAAAGAAATTTCCTCATATTGCCGTAAATTAAAATTTGGGCTACCATAGGGAGCCCATATATTAACCCAGGAAACCAATTTGAACAAACTTGAATCTGATTCCCCTAGAGAAGTTGTAAACCAAATATGAAATGATTCTGACAGGTGAATCTGAAGAAGATTTTTGAAGAAATTCCCTCATTTTGTATTATAAATTAAACTTCAGGTTCCCATATGGAACCCAAATATTAATCCAGGCACTTGAATTGAACAAACTTGAATCTGACCCCTCTAGAGATGTTGTATACCAATATGAAAGCATTCCGACTGGTTGATCTGAAGAAGATTTTTAAAGAAATTTCCTTGTATTGCCCTAAATTACAATTTGGGCTACCATAGCGAGCCCAAATATATAAATGGGAATTCGATTTGAACAAACTTGAATCTGACCACCCTAGAGATGTTGTATACAAAATATGAAAGCATTCCTACTGGTGGATCTGAAGAAGAAGATTTTTAAATATTATCCCCCATATTGAACTAAGTTAAAATTTGGGCTTCCATAGGAACTTGCTTTGAACAATCTTGAATCCGACCCTCATAACAATAATGTATACCAAACATTAAAAGATTCTGACTGGTGGTTCTGAAGAAGAAGATTTTTAATGAATATTCCCCATATTGCCCCAAGTTAAAAAATTTGGGCTCCTGTATTGAGCACAAATATGAACCAATGGGCTTCATTTTAACAAACTTGTATTTACCCCCCCCCCCCCCCCCCCCCACCCCCACCCAACCCCCTATGAATGCTGTATACCAAATATCAAAAGATTCTGACCATTGGTTCTGGAGACTCAACATTTTATCTATGCCCTCTATAGAACACCCTAACATAACCCATGGCAATTTTTATACCATTCAATTCTACTGGTCCTAGGGATGCTTCATACCCATTAACAGCTCTCTGTTCCATGTGGTTTGGGAAATATGAGGGTATGAAAATATTTCTATTTTTAGCTCCTGGAGTTCCCATGAGGATGCAGGAATTTTTTTTTTTTTTTTTGCACATGTCAAGTACTTGTGACCCAATAATACAACATACCAAATTTGGTTCAAATCGTACCATGAGTTCAGAAAATAGAAATTTTAGGCGGGGCCAAAAATCTTACACCTCCCTTTACAAATATTGCTTCATAAACTTCGTTTGAACAAACTTCATTCTCCACCTCAAAAGGAAGCTCCATAACAAATATCAAGTCATCGTACGCACTGGTTCATGAGAAGAAGATTTGAAAAATATTTTGGAGCATTTTCCCCTTCCCCTTCTCTATGAGGCTGGACACGTTCAGTTGAACAAAAATGCAATGCCCCTTCGGGACCATCACTCACACAAACCTTCACTTGAATTGGCCCAGTGGTTTTGGAGAAGAAGACCAAAACATGGTGTTGACGGACAACGGATGAAGCGCAATGAGATTAGCTCAGCTTGACTGTATCAAGGTTATTTATTTATTTATTGGTGTTTTAACCCTTAAGTCCTCAGATTAATTTTAAAGTATTTATGGCCTTTTTCTGCTTACATAGTTATTGATGACTTGGCAGTGGTTCTACATCACTGCTGGCTGCCTATACAGGCAGCCAGCAGTGATGTAGAACCACTGCCAGGGAAAATTCAGTCTACACACAAGAGTAATAAAAAAGATTACACAAGGGAGCACCTGCTTCAATGCAATATAAAAGTGGCGGTTTGGGGCTATATGGGGGCTTAAGGGTTAAGGTCACATATTTATGCACAATGGCTAAGCAACTGTCAGCTCCCCAACATACTAACTCCACACACAAGCAGGGTTAGCATTGGTTGAAGACAAGTGCACCATCGACGTGCAGTACGCCTTAGTACATAATGCTACCGTGACCCTACGCGGGCAATGGAGATGAAGTGTCTTGCCCAAGGACACAACGCGGTTGCCGCAGGTGGGATTCGAACCGAGGACCTCTCGGCTTGCAGCCTGCACCTCTACCTACTGAGCCACCACGCTCCCGTTTATGAAGGTTAAAAAAACAGAAGGAATGCAATGTAATTCCCACCATGCCATGTGAAGAGTGGAAGGGTAAACTTGGAATCGCAAATGAAATGCAAATGGCAACAACCAGTGATAATGTGGGAGACTCCAGAAGTAAAAAAAAGTGCCAAAAACAGACACAGTGCATTCGGAAGGTAGCGGTCAAAATAAATGGTGGTGTTCTGAATATCACCAGGTATGTCTGAATATCACATGCCTACAGGTGTTTACAAGAACGAATTTTATTATAAACAAAATATTTATTAACATTTGGATGTGCCACATCAAAAAATATTTCACAGCCATAGTTGGGACTAGAGATGAGTGGTACTGAAATTTTAGGTTAAACTGAACATATTTGTGCATTTGCAATTCAATGCCACCAGTATTTTTCTGACCATATACGGCGGTTTCGGTACAGCATTCGGTACCTTCATAAAAATAGATTTAATGCACCAAACTTTTATATTTAACCCGTAATGCCTTACTCAATACAATGAAATAAAATAATATTTTGATATTTTAAAAAAATTGTATCAATAATGCCAATAAAGCCATACAAATGTGGATGTCATAGGAACCGGCTCACTGAGCCGGTTCCTATGACATTCAAATTTGTATAATTTTAATGAGAAAATTGCAAGATATTTTGGCTGTCTTAGCCTTATTTTGGCTACTTATTGGGCTATAGATTGGCCATGTTGGGTCAGAATCAGCATACCCGAAATACTGGTGGTTCCTTCATATTTTGTATGTTTGTGGCAGGTATTTTAAAGGACCAGGTTTTCAGCATATTCTTCCTCCCTTGGTTCAGTATTTTGGTATTACTAGAATACCTGTACCGTTCGGTAGTTTCGGAGTACCCCTCCCCCCCCCCCCCCCCTCTACCTCAGTCTGGGCTAATGAGGTATAAGAATTTTTTGACAGTACTTAAACTCAACATATTTGTGCATTTGCAATTCAAATTATTTTAGAACTGAGATAACAAGAATGGAAACCTGCAAGCAGATTTTTCAAAGTTAACTCTCTGAACAATAATGTCAAAATGGCAAAGTTTTCAGCAGTGAATATTTCCCATAATGCAATTTGATATTTAAGCAAATATACCTTGTTTGACAGAACTGAGTGATCTCTGTCAAACAAGATATAATTGGTTAAATTCATAGTTAAACAAGAAAAAAAAAGAGTGATCGGAGAAAATAAGTTGCACTACTAGGGATTAACTGGATGAATGCTAAATTATTTTCAAAGGTGATTTGTAACATGAGTATTTTTTTCAAAGATACAATGCTGCCAGCAGGGGGAGCGTTAGTTTAGCAAGATTTTGTTCATTAATATTTTTGTTTTTCTTTATTAGACAGTACCTGTTTGAACTCTCCAATAAATGTAGCAATACAATTTTACATCAACATTTCTTTATTTACTGCTACACAAATGATAAGCTAATACACAGAGTTTAAAGCCACTAAAGTGGCTTTAAGCTTTAAGCACTTTTCAGTTGAGTTCTGATAGTGGATTCTAGCAACTTATGAGTTAATAATTAGCATATTTCACATCTGCCTATCAGAACAAAGGATTGACATAAAACAAAGAACTTATTAACAATGGCCTAATCACAGCACTGTAGGTACATGTACAGCCCTCGAAATTATCCACAGCAATCAGCACTGCCATGGTGAATGCTGTGGTAAATTGGTTTTACCACAGCATATAAATGCTGAGGTAATATTTTTCCTAGATTCTCAATTTATAATTTCGTATGCTGGTAGTAAATATTTCAATGATGTGTGTTACTATTAGTCATGAGCAACATGCCACACTCTTCATTATACAGTACGTGGAGAGTGGATTGTAACCAAATCACCCACGGAGTGGAGTTACCACCCAAGCTATAACTTTCAAATTTTGTACATATCGACAGAAAACACAAGCAATGTTTCAGCCAATGGTCCATTGGCTGAAACTTTGCTTGTGCTGGATATGCTTTGCAACAAATTTGCAGTTATTGCTTGGGTGGAATCTCCACTCTGCGGGTGATTTAGTGATAATATACTCTCCATGTACTATATAACTCAAGTATTGACTCAAGTATTGAATATCAGGACTGGCAGGTAACAGTAACTTGCCAGTCCTGATATTCAATGCTTGGGTTATAAAAGGCTACTTGCACTCCTAGTACAGTACCTTGTGATGTTCTATAGTTCAAACTATATGTATTTCCAGGAAACCAAGTGAACAAACTTTAAGCTATACAACTAACTAACTACCTTAACATACAATCAAGAAGAGGTCTGGTTGACAATAGTCAGTTTACCTTGGCATGACTTCTAGTCTGCTTCTAGAGACAGTCAAGACTTGGCTAGAAATCACTGCTAAACGGCTACACTCACAAGGTGTTCAGTGGTAGAAAGCCTGGAAATTTACTCAGAGCCTTAAGGGTTAAAGTAGACTGGGTATTTTTCCATTAAATTTATGATGCGAACCTGGATTTTAGAATCTTTTAGTTTAGGCCTTAAAAAGTTAAAATATGTTTCTCAGGCCCTCCCACAAGGTCCTTTTGGCTGCCATATACTCTCTTTTTATAACCAATACAAACTTAAAAAAATAAAAATTGAATGGTTTATGTCTGAGAGTTTACCCAAATTAATAAAAGTGATAAATTTCTACCTTGAGTGCAACAAGGTTTTGCAATGCTTTAGCACTGCAGATCCTTCTTGCTCTCAAGTGATTAAATACACTACCACCCATGCTATTCTATAGATTGTGAGACCTAAAACATAAAACAAACCAAGAACATGAACTTTTGGAGGCAAAGAAATAATTGAAAAAATTAATAATGAAAGTGTCAATGACACTGTAGCTTAACCTGACTGTGTTGTGTTTGATGAAAAGAATAATGTTGAATGTTTTTGAAAGGATTATGAAATAAGATAAGAATTGTGATAATTGGGAATATGTTAATTTCTGTTCCCATGTATGCCATCTTTTCAAAAAAAATAATTTGAGGTGTAGACTGTACTAAAGAATTGAGGGGTGGGTTAATGTGGCCCTCACAGTTAGATAGATCTTTATTTTTGCAGTATACTAGTACACTGATTACAAAATAACATTACAATGAACAGGAACATAAGCTAGTATACAGCATGGAAATGGCATAGCCTATAAGGCTGTCTTCCTGCCATTCCCGTAAAAAGAAAGATATCAAGTGTCTTTGGCATCAGTGTATCGAAGTGCTTTCCCCAAGACAGGGTTGTCTGATCTTTTATTTGTAATTCAAGGGGGCTAGAATGTATTTGAGGATAAAGGGATGGGAAGAGGAGGATGAGATGCCAGAAGATTACAGCTGGTGGATGACACAGTTGGGGCACGTTGGGTTGTCACATTTGGAGTTAAGACACGAATAATCATTCAAGGCTTTATCAATTAAGAACTTTTTAAATTGGGGTCTATTTAATTGCTGGATTTGTGGGTCTATACTGTTCCAGATTCTTGGGAAGGAGTGTAATGGCATCACAGCAGAGAACTGTGTTCTTGGTTTGCGGGTATCTAATTTACCGGTTTGCCTTGTATTCATTCCTGAGGGGTTTCTAAAAACTTGAAAGGTATCATCGAATGACATAGGGAGTTTTAGTTTTTTTGTTCGTCCAGTCGTGCATAAAAAGGGAGACGTGAAGGCTGTAGAGATCACTGAATTTCAGAATGCCACAATCTCTGAAAAGGTGATCTGTATGGGAGAGATATGATTTTTTTGTTATGACCCGGACAGCTCTTTTTTGTAGTTTTAGAATACTACTGGTGTAGGTCGAATGGCCCCAGACCTGGATACCATATATAAGATGACACTGAATCAGTGAGAAGTATAAAGTTTTCATTACCTTCGTGGGCAAGAAGTTCTTTGGCCTATTTAGTACAAAATTGCACATGCTATTCTTGAGGACACCACAGAAATAGGCTCTTTAAATTTCATATTTTCATCCATATGTACGCAAAGAAATTTTATAGTTGTTTGTTCTTGCTCGTTGCTAACTGGCTCAATATTTGTATTGTTTAGAAATAGTTTAATATCATTTACCTTTACGAATCATTGTGTGGATGAAGTAGCATATATTTGGTTTTAGTAGGGTTGAGGGCTAATTTGTTGGCAGAACACCAATGGTTTATTTTGGCTAGTTCGGAATTTTTACTTTCTGTAAGGGTGTCAAGATTGTTACTTGACCTAAAGGCTTTTGTGTCATCAGCAAAGGAAAGTAAACTGAGTTCTGCAGATTCATTAATATCGTTGATGTACAGTAGAAATAAAACTGGGCCAAGAATGGACCCCTGTGGTACACCTGTATTTATTTCTGAAATAGTATTCAAGAATGAAGCAAATTGGTTTCATTCAGTTAAATAACTTTGAAACCACTGATGAGCAATCCATCTGATACCATAGTATCCCAGTTTCTGGAGTAGGATCGAGTGGTCAATGGTGTCAAATGCTTTGGAGAAGTCTAGAAATATAGAAAGGGTGCAATTCTTTGTTGGTTTGTCTTTTTCCATTACCACGCTATTCAGTAGGTGCAATATAGGGTGGACAGTTGAATGATCTGTTCTGAACCCAAACTGGTACTGATATAAGATTTTATTTTTGTCTATGAAATCCACTAGCCTTTTATACATTAACTTTTCAAGTATTTTTGAGAACGTTGGGAGAATTCTGATGGGGCGATAATTATTAAACATTTGAGGGTTACCAGACTTGAAGACTGGTATGACTTTGGCTATTTTCATTTTGGTTGGCACATGACCGGATGAAAATGAAGTGTTGATGATGTGTGTTAATGGGCTGGCGACTTCACAAGTGATGGCTTTCAAACGTTTTGTAGACAATTTACCTTGATCTCTTGTTGGTTTTGAAGACAATTTGGAAATACTAACGATAACCTCCTGTGTATTTGTTGGCATTACAAATAGTGAGTTTCCATTATTATGCTTCATATAATGTGAAAAGTGAATATATGTGCCGGACACTTGGTCACCTACTGATTTCCCAATATTGGCAAGGAATGCATTGAACTTGTCAGTAATTTGTTTGGGGTCGTTTAAAGTGATATTGTTATCGACAAAAGTATTTAGGGGCTCAGTTTTTCGATCCAATTTATTAATGGCTTTACATAATATTTGCCATGTATTTTTGAAGTCGTGTTTATTATCTAACAAGATATTATGATAGTAGACTGTCTTGCTTGCTCATTTGGCATGATTGAAGATGTGACAAAATTGTTTGTAGTCCGCGATATTTTGGGTTGTCGGAGATTTCAGTTTTTTTCCTGTAAGCTTTTGTTTGTGTAGGGAAGACTCTAATAGTCTGACTGCCATCCAGGGCTCGCGTCTAATATATTTAGAAGGTACTGATGTTACTTCCAATTGGAAAGCTTCATTAAATGCTTTGTAAAATGTATCAATGAACAAGTCATATGCTAGGGTGACATCGGATGTGTCGAAAACGTCTGACAATCACTACCTTGAAGTGGTCAATGTTTTCTTTCTTGAAGGAGCGGTTATGACTTTGTGTTGGGCATGCATTTTGTTTTTCCAAGTCACTAATGCAGAACGTTGCAAAGTGATCACTGATATCTGAAATGACAATCCCTGATACGTGTGTAGTGGAGTCATAACTAAGGATATGATCAATAAGATTTGCCGAAATTTTGTTAACTCCCGTTGGCTTAGTAATGAAGGGCAAGAAGCCTGAGCTAAATACAGAGTCGATAAAAAGTTCAGTTTTGTTGTGACTAGCGAAGTTGAGTAGGTCAATATTGAAACTGCCCATAAGGTAGGCTTTTTTATTCTCCAGGTTCATTTTATTCAATAGTTTGGACATTGTGGACAAGAAAAGGTCAAGGTCAGCTTTTGAGACGGTGTTGGGTCTATAAATGATTCCAATAATGCATTTCTTTTTAGAGGTTGTTTCGATGAAAAGAGATTCAAATACGCGAGGTATGAAGATTGACAAATCACTTCATTGTTTGAAGCTAATGTTGTCATTAATAAATAATCCAACACCCACTCTGCCATCATCATCTGTTGGTCGTTTTTGATGAATTAAAGGGTGATAGCCTTCAAGTTCAAAACATATATCTAGTGTCACTACAGTTAAAACTAGAAGTCCTGTCACGAACTGTGCGCTTATCCAGGCTTAATTGCGCGTAGGAATTGCATGCAATTGTCATATCAAATGGCATCCAAAGCACGGCAGGTTCTCCTGGTTACTCATAGCAAACATATGTAATGTTTCTGCCATGGACCAAAGGGTTACCTGGAGGCCAGTTGGCTGAAGCATTGCTTGTGCACAGGCCATATGTACAGATTTTGATAGCCTTACTCATAATGCATAGACTAACACGCAGATCGACATGCTATTTGCGTGCATTTCATGACAGGACTTCTAGTTTTAACTGTACCATCAATACCCAGTGAAGTGTTGAACAAGGATATGAAGTCATAAGCATCAGAATTCTGGATCTCATCAAATGGAATATTATTAGCCATAGTCCACAATCAAGTAAAATTTAGAAAAGAAGTTGAGCACTTGCAAGAATGCACTGATGCCAAAGAAGTATGTCCAGGAACAAAAAGTCATAGAATGATGGGAATACCCTTTAAAAGACATGGTCCAACGTATAAGACAAATAGAGAAACCAGATGTTAAAAGACACTACACACAAATTCCTCCGTGTAGACACGCTCACCTTCGCCCACACCAATGTGGGTAATCACACACGCACGCAAGCACACATCTCTGCACATATGCACACATAACACACACACACACATCTGCACACATGGGCGGACACACACACTCACATTCACACACATGCACAGGTATACACATACCACCCTACCCAACCCCACCCCCTCACCTACCCCGATCCCACCCCACCCCCTCACCACATACATACATACACACACACATACACACACCATCAACCACATGCATCCTCATTTTTTTCTTTTTTTTTTAGCAACAGCAGCACTGCCTGTCCCAGTTCTTTCGGTGAATGGGTCAACTGACTAAACTGAACACGCTGGTCGAGGGACATAATTAATCAGATGGTATTATTACAGAGCAAATACTTGACTGAGTTGAACAGAAATATCAGTGAGGGCGGACTTTTATCACCTCTCACATGCGGCTAGTTGTAATGAAAGTTGGACGTCAAAAATATGGGTCAACAATGTGTCCTGATACACGGGATAATGGGCCTATCAGTTAACTGCACGTGGGTAACCTACGTCCTGGAGAAACTTTGGGAAACAGAAGTCTAATCAACAGTCAACCCAGTTATGAATATTAGTGTTGTTCAAGGACGGCTCTATTACCGCTTACCGTCCAACAGGACATTCTATTTGGTGACACATGCTCTTATCGGAAATTACGGTGTTTGACTGGCTTTCTTGGGATTTAAGGTACTTGTTTGGGTGTGGAGAATCAAGAGTATAATACGCCACAGTCAAGTGAGTATTGAGTTGTTTTTGATTATTGAGTGAATTTCTTGGTGAGGATTATATTTGAATATTGAGAAAATATTAAAAAGTAGGTTGGTAGGGGTGGGTGGGTGGGGTTGGTGCACGAGACGCATACCACACTTTTATAAATACACACAAGATTCATTCTGTGACGCATACCACACTTTTATAAATACACACAAGATTCATTCTGTGAATGAATATAAGCAAGTATATTCATCAAATTAATGTAGAATACTATCGAGGTTATAATATGGATGTGTATTAATATGAGCCAATCCGGGTGAGAAGTGGCTGACAATAATAAATCCAAGACCAGTAATGCGATCAAGTGAGAAACAAAAACATGCAACATATTTACACCTGCAGATATAAATACGTACATGCTGAACATATACACGCAGACTCGTAAACACATCTTTACAACTATCATAAGAAAATTAACAGTTAATGTATGTGGCTCTCACAGTAAATGTATGTCAACCAAAGGTACCAAGTTACAGTGAAATTATTCCAAAATGAGTCATCCTATCAAGTTACAATGAAATCCCTTCATAAATATGGCCTGTAGACTGTGCTAAAGGTTTTCAGACTTTGAGCCTGTGTAGCGATCACGGTTGACCGATCACAACCAAAAGGGGAGGTCCTCATCTAGACATCATACAGAGTCATCCTACCAAGTTACAATGAAATCCCCTTCGTTTTTGGGTATCAGGCTTGGGCAGCCATCACGGTTGACAGATCATGACCAAAAGGGGACATTCTCATCTAGATATTATACCAAGTCATCTTACCATGCTACCATAAAATCCCTTCATAAATACAACCTGCAGAGGGTGCTAAAGGTTTTCAGGTTTTGGGCTCGGGTAGCCATCATGGTTAATTGATCGCGACCAAAAGGGATGTCCTCACTGGACTTTATACTGAGTCATCCTACCAAGTTACAATGAAATCCCTTCATAAATGTGATCTGTAGTCTGTGCTAAAGGTTTTCGGGTTTTGGGCTTGGGCAGCCATCATGGTTGAATGATCACAACCAAAAGGGGACATTCTCATCTAGACATTATCTTGAGTCATCCTACCAAGTTATGATGAAATCCCTTCATAAAAATGACCTGTAGACTGTGCTAAAGGTTTTTTGGGCTTCGGGCCCCTGTTACCATCGCAGTTTACCAATCACGACCAAAAGGGGACGTTCTCATCTAGACATTATATGGAGTCATCCTACCAAGTTACAATGAAATCCCTCCGTAAATACGATCTGTAGATTGAGCTAAAGGTTTTCAGGTTTTGGGCTTGGGCAGTTATCATGGTTGACAGATCATGACCAAATGGGGAAGTCCTCATCTAGACATCAAACAGAGTCATCCTACAAAGTTACAATGAAATCCCTCCATATTAAATATGATCTGTAGACTGTGCTAAAAGTTTTTGGGTTTCGGGCTTGGGCAGCCATCACGGTTGACAGATCATGACCAAAAGGGGACGTTCTCATCTAGATATTATACAGAGTCATCCTATCAAGTTACCATGAAATCCCTTCATAAATACGACCTGTAGACTGTACTAAAGCTTTTCGGGTTTTGGGCTCGGGCAGCCATCACGGTTGACCGATCGTGACCAAAAGGGAACGTTCTCATCTAGACATGACCTCAAACCTGCATATGAAATTTTGTGATGATCGGATAAGAACTACGGGGTGTAGCCTGTGATAAAGGAAAATGTAAACAGACTGACAGACTTCCGCATGTGTGATGGCAAAATCTTATCTTGACTTTGTCAAGTTAAGCAAAAATAAAATAAAAAAACAACCGCTCACATGAAATTTTACAAAAAATGGCCTGAGAAACAGAAGATCTACTTTGTGGGGCTTTATCAAGATTTTCTAGGTGGGTATTTGCAACTCACCTTGTTTTCAAATCAGATGGGCTATAGTGAACGAGGACAACTGCTTGCCTCAAAAACAACAGGCCTGCAGTTGTATGTTTTTATCCTGACATTGTGCATTTAAATCAAACCAAGCAGGATTAATACATTGTTATACATACCATGCCAGAGGCACCGAAACATTTCTCTATGTGTCGAATTTTTCTCACATTTTCATCATCCACTGAAATACATCCAAAAAGTTATCAATTCACTTGTTAAGGTTTATGTTACAAGGTACAAAACCAGAAACTTCTATCAAAATTTAACCCTTAAGCATCTAATTCAGATTATAATCACTTTTTTCTTCAACAAAACAGGTGCCCCAACATGCAGTCTTTGTGTAAATTTCCTAAGATTTTCAGGATTATCGAGCGTCTCCTTAAATGGTTTTTATTACTTGCTAACAACATGCATGGATATGGAATATGACCAGTCCATGACGACTGTACATGTACTTTACCTAATAAAAGTGCGACATATGAATCTCAATTAGTAAAACTCATTAAAATGCAACTGAAAATTCATTCTGTGCTCCCACTTATAAATATATCATGAACATTTTCCCACTGTTGACAGTAAAACCAACATTCTCAGTTCTTTAGTTTGTTTTTCAGTACAGTTGAGACCACTTAATTGGATATCTCTTAACTGGATAACCCTCTTAATTGAATATAGTTTCCCAACACAAAACCATTTACCATACATCCAGTACCAATTTGACCTGTTAATTGATTATCTGTTATGGATCAATTTGAAGGTCCATTTTCCATGGAGTAACTCAGATATTCTGCTGCTTCAATTGTTGCATACCTCCAACTCTCTTCCACCTGTCATGCAAGTTTCAGGATTTTGGCAGGAGGTATCGGATTTTCGATAACATCTCCCAACCACATGATCAGACAGGGATTCCACTCTAGGGTCATAAGATGCCATACTCCTCACTTGATTTACCCATGCCCCTCCCCATCCCAATTTTTTGTTAATAATTAACTGAAGTTGTAAAGAACTGAAAAATTAAAAATTTATACTAAATTTTGTTTGTTAACATACCTACCACAATTGTTTACAGATGGCTGTAACGTAAGTGCAAGCCCTACTTCGGAACTAACTCAAGCCTTTCGAGAACTTTTCCAAACAAGTTGGAAAAGTAATAGAGTGCAAAAGCACGAAAAAGATCGAAAAAAGGGTCGAGCGAGACCAGCGTCGAAATTACAGGTACTCTCTCTGCACACCTCTTGCGTTTACCGAGAGCATGTGCAACAACCGTGACGTCAATTCCGTATTTCCGCCAACGAGAAGTTTGTGATTTAGCGGGGAGGCATCAATATCAAGGATATCCCCAAGGAGTGTGGGCCTCCGGTAAACAATTGTGGTAGGTATGTTAAGAAACAAAATTTACTAAAAATTTTTAATTTCTTTTCAACCTACTCATAATTGTTTACAATTGGCTGAATAAACAATAGAAGGTGAATCACAATACCAACAAGAGTAGCAGAAAGAAAAGCAAGGAGGGCAGAGAACAATAGCGAAACCTGTAATGAAGATAGAGAGAAGGCACCTGAAAAGAACAAGGCTGAGCGAAGCACAACCTCGATAAAAACAATTTTAATGAGGGTGCACAACAGCCTGAGCAGCAACGAGAGGGCCTAAAGAATAAAGGTCCTCAGATTGCTGCTGAAGGTGCCGGAGATAAAAGGAGAAGGTAGAGGCATTCCTCCAGGAAGCCGCATTCATAACATCCCGGAGCAAAACAGAATTGGAGAACGCCCAGGATGTAAAAATGGCATGAACCTCATGAGCATTAAACCGGTTCGAAACAAGATCCGACGCAGACAAGCGGGAATAAGCCAGCTTGATTGCAAGACAGATCCACCTGGAAATAGAATGGGAAGAGATAGACTGCCTCTTAGGAATGAGAGACAGAAAGAATCTGTTCCAACCCCTCCTAATGAACTGAGTGCGAGTAATGTAAGTCTTGATCGCACGAACAGGACAAAGAAGAGGTCTCCGGCCATCAACAGCAGGGAGAGCCCGAATGTAGATGGAAGGTGGTACTGAATCAGGAAGTTGATTCTTAGCCAGAAAAGAGCAATCAGTAGTGAAGGTGACACTGTTAGCCTCATTTCTGAAGAAGGCAGAATCAACAGATAGCGCATTAAGCTCACTGACTCGTCGAGCAAAAGCAAACGCTAGAAGAAAAGCCGTCTTATAGGTGAGAAAACGCATATCAGTCTCAGATAAAGGATCGGATGGCGCCACCTCCAAACAATTCAACACCCATGCCAAGTTCCACTTGGGTGTAAGACACAAAACTCGAGGCCTCTTCAAAGAAAGTGCCGAATGAGTTTGGAGAGAAAAAGGTTACCGCTCTCCCACATAAGAGAAAGTATCAGACAGCATAGACCGATAGCCCTTAATCGTAATAGGCTGGAGGCCCTTGGAGTCAAAAAGATATACCAGAAAATCTGCAATTTGAGCAATTGACGGATCACAGTAATCCAGATTGTGATCTGCACCCAGCGGCAGAAAACCTTCCACTTCGCAGCATAAGTTATGCCAGTGGAATGTCGCTGGGATGCAAAAATGCACTCCACTGTTCGTCTCGAAAAACCTCTACGTCGGAGACTGGACCTGATAAAAGACAGGCGTGAAGGACATGCTCGCCAGGTTGTTGTAAACTTCCTGGGATGACCCTGGGAAAGAAGATCGCAACGTAGAGGTAGACAAATCGGCTGATCTGCCAACAGAGGCCGCAGCAGATTGATTCACACCCTCTGTGGAGACAGAGGTGCGATCAGAATAATCCTGCAACTGCAAGCACGAATCTTCGCTAATACTTTCTGAAGAATCGGTGCAGGAGGAAAGGCATAGCCGATCCAACCTGTCCAGTCCAGAGACAGAGCATCGACTGCAAAAGGCAGAGGATCTGGACAAGGGGAGACAAAGGTCTCTACCTGATGATTCCAGCGAGTAGCGAAAAGGTCGACCTGAGGACGGCCCCACTGCTCGTAAATCGCCTGAAACACCGACCAATGTAGCATCCATTCGGTTGGAAGGACACTGTCGCGTCGGGATAGGGAGTCTGCTAGGACGTTGAGATGCCCGGGAATGTGTCGAATGGACACCCGAGCGTTCACATCCCGCGCCAACAGAAAATCCCGAGACAGCCGATACATGGGAATCGAATGTGTGCCTCCTTGATTCCGTATGTAGGCCACTACTGTCGAATTGTCCGAAAGAAGTAGGACAAAATGGTCCGACAGATGAGGGATCCAAAGCTGAAAACTCAACAGAAGAGCAAGGAGCTCCTTCTGGTTGATATGAAGGCCCACCTGCTCGCTGTCCAACTCGCCGTGAGTAGACAGACCGAGAGGATCCAACGTCGCACCCCAGCCCCGATCGCTGGCATCTGCAGTAAGGATGCGATCAGCCAAAGGAAGATCCAACGGAACACCCTGTGTCAGCCAGGGAATATCGGCCCAAGGGTGGAGGTGACAAAGCAGAGACAGAGGAATAGTGAGTTTCAGGTCCAGCGGATCTACATTCGGATGCCAATGATCCAACAGGAAGTGTTGGAGAGGTCGGACAAACAAGCGGCCGAGCAGAACGAGATCTGTCACTGAACCGCAAAGGCCCAGCATCCGAAGGAAAGTCCTGGCCGAGACCGAGGAAGATTGAAGCAGGTTCCGAGTCAAGGCGGAAAGAATCGTCGCCCGAGCATGGGGGACCGACACTACATTGTGAAGTGTCGAAATCCATCCCCAAATGATGGAATCGCTGAGAAGGAAGGAGATCCGACTTCTCGCGATTGACTCTGAAACCCAGCGATGCTAGAAGGCAAAGAAACTGCCGGACATCTAACTCCAGAACAGCAGCATTGTGGTGCCGTTGGAGGATGTCGTCCAGGTAGGCTGACGAAGTCACAGCCGACTGAGTACAGTGGAAAGCAAGCACATGTGACATCAGTCGGGTGAAGGCCCAAGGAGCCAGGTTCAAACCGAACGGGAGAGCTCTGAATTGATAAACTCGGTCCCGAAACAAGAATCGAAGGTATTTCCGTGACGCCAGATGAATGGGTACATGGAAGTAAGCATCCTTCAGGTCGATACTGGCAGCAAAGTCGCCCTGATGAACTGAACGTCGAACCGACTGTAAAGTCTCCATACTGAAACAAGGAGCTATAATGTACTCGTTCAGATACTCAGATCAATGACAGGACGAAATTGGCAGTTTTTCTTCGACACCAAGAAAAGTCTCGAGTAAAACCCCGGTGAAAGGGTGTTCCTGACCACCTTGATTGCCCCTTTGGAGAGGAGATTGTCGATCTCCTGCACCAGAAGGTCCCGACGCAGAGAATCGGAAGGGACCTGAGTCGGGAGGGGCACCCGAGATAAACTGGGGGGCCGATGGAAGGACAGTCGCAGACCAGATTGAATGACATCGAGGACCCAAGGGTCCGACGTTATCTCTGTCCAACGGTCGTAAAACAGCGACAGCCTTCCCCCGACTGGAGGCGAATCGAGGTGAGAACCTTCACTTGCGGCCTCGATGAGGCCCCCGAGAGAAGAAACCACCTCGGGAAGTGACAGAGTCCTGATACTTTCCTGCCTGAGGCTACCAGCGAGTCTGGCCACGTCGTCGCTTCTTATGTGCAGAAGGAACAGATGGAGCCGAAGGAGCCGAAGCCGTAGCCGATGAGGCAAATGCAGCAGCACGGTTGGCGGGCCTGGAACGACCACCACCCACAGCAGCAGGTTGGTCAAGCTGTCGCAGCAAAATCTGGTCCTTCGAATGACGAAGAACTTCGCCACGAACAGCTTCCACGGAACCATGGAACAGCTGAGGTCCCACCAAAGAGGCAGACCTCAGAACAGCACATTGCTCAGAAGGAAGGGATAGAGAAGAATCCAACACCACATCCCGGCATGCCAGCTCCAAATTAGCCGTGTTACAGGCGTGAGCGTGTGTCAAGTTCATAAAAGCCTGTGACAAAACGCAAAAAGGCGCCTGAGCGTCATCAAACTCCCCTGGTGGAAAATATTCAGCCAGAGCAGCGACGACATGGTCCGCGAGAGATAACATACCCAGCATCTCTCGGGACAGGCCCACCATAGATTCAACTACCGACATCGAGAGAACTGCCGACTTAGGCTTAGTTAACCCGAGGGAAGAAGAATCCTCATCCACAGTAGTCATCCATTGGAAAACTGGTGGACAGACGGAATCGTAAACACGAAACCGCGATGGAGGCAGAAAGGCATCAGCTCAAGAAAAGAAGGAACCCCTGAGGGCCTTAGAACGCATTTTGGCATCTAAGCCCTGGAAGGACTCAACAACCTGAGCTGATTGCAGAGGACGCAAAGCCCCAGAGCTAGAAGGCTCAACAGGGTTACGGCGCTCCACAGTGAACCGCGGCCGGACAATCACAGATGGCTGGTCTGAAGGTTGAACTTCCGGCAATAACCCGAAGATGAAAACCAAAGCTTGCCCCAAGACTGATGAGGGGGGTCCATCACCTTCCAGATAATCGTCATCCTCCGTAGCAGAGGAGACGTAGCCCAACTCGGACTGACAGCAGAAACCTCCTGGGAAGACTGAGCAGTATCCAAGGGGCCAGGCGAGACATCTCGGAGACCGACCAAAGGAAGTGGTGCCTCAGGAGGCACAGGGAGGCCAACTTGAGGGTTGCCAGAAAGCAACCGGGTGAGCGCCAAAACGGCCTGACACAGATCACCCTGAGAATCCGTCGCAGCAGAATCGCCCAACGGAGTGTCCTCCCAATGGACCCTTCTGGTAGAACCCAAATCCTCAGAAGAGACCGATGTGGAACGTCGATCGGCAGACAGAATAGGGACACGGTGAGAAGGCACCGGAGGATAGTCCCGATTGTGACGCCCAGGGGTCATCACTGACCTCTGCGAAACAGAAGGTCCTGCCTGCAAATCCTCGAAAGAGACCGACGGCACACGTCGATCGGTAGCTGGACCAAGGACATGGTGAGAAGACACCGGAGGATTGTCCCACGAATGACAGGAACCTGTCATTGGCCTCTGCGTGGCAGACGGCCCCAACTGCCCATCCTCCGAGACCGATGGCAAGCATCGATCGACACCCAGACTCGGAACACAGTGAGGAATCACCGGAGGAAGGTTCCGAGAGTGACAGCTAACAGGGGCTGTCACTGACCGCTGCCGAACAGCAGGCCCTGGATGCCAACGTCCCAACCCCATCCTGCTAGGCGGCACACTAGCAGGGGAAGGAGGAAGAATAAACGATTCACTCGAGGGGCGAGAAATCGTTGCCGAAGCTACCGACCAGCTCAACTGACCAGGAGCAAACCTAGCCAGATGAGATAGAGCAGACAGCAAACCCGCACAGCCCCGCCGCGAAGCTAGGGGAGGCTGAGAGCACACAGACACATCAGCAGATACATCCTCAGTCCCCCGAGACTGCAGACCATCCCCAGAGGAGATGGAAGAGCCACCATCAGACAGAATAGGATCTGTAGTAACAACTTCCTCAGCAACTGTCGACAGTGTAGGAGACAGATCGGAGAGCGTCACCGAGCTGACCTCGGAGAAGCTCTCTACGAAAACAGACGCCTCAAGAGTGACATCAGAAGACAAAGAGACCATGGTCTCCACGTCAGGTATCACTGAACTAGCACCGTCAACAGTTGCAGAGGAACTCACCACAGAAGACAGATCAGAATCCTGTGTGATAGAGTCACCACAAGCACCAGCAGAAATGTCTGCTACGGCACGGCTACCCTTACCCCGAGAACAAGGGATTCTAGCTCTGGACAGAACCACCTTGTTAACAGAAGCCCAGAATTTAGAGGACCAAACCCCACAAATACCACATGATTGGGCCTGAGTGCAATTGTTGCAAGTGACACATGTGGAATGAGAGTCGTCCACATGTTTCACTTGCAAGCAAGAGGTACAAGGAATAGTCTTTGGCATTATATGAATGAAAATAATGGAATCAAGCTTCCCGTCGACGGTAAACAGCACAAAGGTCGTGTTCACACGTGGGGGTAAAACAAGGTGAAGTGTGAAGAAACAAGCAATAATGATCAAAAATAACATTAATCAAAAGCAATTTGGATAGCTTGATAAAAGGATACAATCCACTTGCACACAATGAAATGCAGAGCACATATAATAAGTTGTTCACGAAGAAAAACAGCAAAGTAGCACGAGTCACAAAAATTTCCGACCATGTACAAATGGCGGAAATAAAAGGAATTGACATCACGGTTGTTGCGCATGCGCTCGGTAAATGCAAGAGGTGTGCAGAGAGAGTACCTGTAATTTCGAGCGCTGGTCTCGCTCGACCCTTTTTTCGATCTTTATTGTGCTTTTGCACTCTATTACTCTTCCAACTTGTTTGGAAAAGTTCTCTAAAAGCTTGAGTTAGTTCCAAAGTAGGGCTTGCACTTACGTCACAGCCAATTGTAAACAACTGTGAGTAGGTTGAAAAGAAACCATAATTACAGTAAAGTAAGAAGCTTCCGATGTAGATAAATATGATATCCTTGTGCTTGTGTCAGAACTAAACTGAACGATTACATGGGAGTCAAAAGTGCGATTCTTAGAATGGGTGCTAATAAACATCTTGTGGCTGTGTTAACAGTAGACTGTACAATTAACTAAGAGCTGAAAGTAGGATCGTGACTCATGGTTGTTTTCTGAGAATGCATGTGACATAAATTCAATACATGCAGTCACGAAATGTTATTATGAAAGTGGCATGTTGTACATGTATAACACAAAAACTGTGGAACAATATGTAACAGTCTACATGTATATAATATTTTCATGCTCCATGTGTGTTCAACTGTTGTGACCTTCATTAATTACCACAGCTTTTTCAACCGGCTATGTAGAGTTATCCTGCTGACAGCTTTTTCAACCGGCTATATTGGTAACTGGTTTGTGACCAGACATCCAGTCAGCTGTTTCAGCACTAGACTTTTCTCCCAAAGCTCAATAAAGGGACCAAACATTTTATCCATAGCAGAAACACTGGATCATCTGGGAACGATTTTAGTTTATTGTTCTATAAATGAAAGTGTCAATGACTGTAGCTCAACTTGTTTAAGACATGTATAGTATGTGACACAACAATGAGAAACATCTAGGTGATGACCTGATAACAAAGGTACATATAAAGTATTGTAACGGTCTGTACATAAATGCTGACTGTAGCCTGTAGCAAATATATAGGTAAAGTATTGTAAAAGTGGGTGACAGTTAGATGCTAAACTAGAAAAGAAATCTTTGAGTCCCAGAGTGGGTCTGACTGGACCCAAAAATATTTGTTCTCATAGCACAGTGATAAACACTCGTTCCTGTCACGAGGTGATAACAAAGGTATCCCAAGAAATTTTGTGAAGATCAGTTCATAAATATAGGCTCTAGCCCGAGCCGTATTGACATGTACACTCACTGTGTATAAGTAGCACTGAACAAATTAAAGTTCATCTAATTTGCATAATTTCTGCTCGAGAAAAAAACCTGTATTATATGTGATGTATTCCATGTTACAAACATTCATACAGAAATTTATTCAAATCAAAACTTGCATACAGAAGTTCTGTACAAAAAACTGATTGCACTAATTTTGGTACAAAATGGCCGCTGGCAGCCATCTCAAATTCTGAACCGCACCCAGAAACACTCATTCCCATCCCAAGGTGATAACAAAGGTACCCAAGAAATTTCGTGAAGATGGGTTCATAAATACAGACTCTAGTCCGAGCCGTATTGACATGTGCACTTACTGTGTATAAGTGGCACTGAATAAATCAAAGTTCATCTAATTTGCATAATTTTTGCAAGAGAAAAATATATGTGATGTATGCCATGTTACTAAACATTCATACAAAAATTTATTCAAATCAAAACTTTCATACAGAAGTTCTGTATAAAAAACTGACTGCACTAACTAAAGTACAAAATGGCTGCTGGTGGCCATCTTGAATTTCGGAACCCACCCAAAACCACTCGTTCTCATCCCATGGTGATAACAAAGGTACCCAAGAAGTTTCGTAAAGATCAGTTCATAAGTACGGCCTCTAGCCCGAGCCATATTGGCATTTGCACTTACAGTGCTGAAAGTAACATTAAATACAAAGTTAGTCTAATTGGCATAATTTATGCACGAGAAAAAAAACTCATATTATATGTGATGTATCCCATGGTACTAAACATTCACACAAAAAATTATTCAAATCAGCGCTTTCATATGGAAGTTCTGTGCAAAAATCTGATTGCACCTAATTTTGTACAAAATGGCTGCCAGCGCCCATCTTGAATTTCAGACAGGATCCAAAAACACTCGTTCTCGTCCTACAGTGATAACAAAGGTACCCGAGAAATTTCGTAAAGATCGGTTAATAAATACGGTCACTACCCCGAGCCGTATTGGAATTTGCACTTATAGTCCAGGCACATTAGACATAAAAATGAGAAAGTAAGGAAAAAAATCGGAGAAAGCTGATTTTTTTATATGTTTCCGGGACACACATTGCGGATAAAGTGTGAAAAGTCCCCGCGAATCCGAGTTGAGCTTTTTTAGTTATAGCGTTTTTTTGATGAAAAAAAAAATTTAAAAAAAAATTCGATCCAGCTCCATATTTCTCATTCTTATTCGCCTTAGTAGGGTGAGAATCATAAATATCGTGCTGAATTATATTGAGAATACATATCCCCAACAGAAAATGCCAACTTTGTACCAATCCTCACACTCAATGGTGAAATATTCACGAAAATGTACAAAATTACGAAAAAAAATTTATTGTTTTCATACACACAACGGTACACAACGTCCATTAAATCAAATCTACGACTACTTTGGGAGTTAAATTATATATCAAAAATTGTGAAAAGCAGTGGCTTTATAATGATATATAACAATAGTCATTTATTCCATAATGAACTGGTGAAACGTGTGAAATATTAACCATACCCCCTAAACTCAAATTCAAACGGCATCGACTTTTCTCATTCAAATACCGTATTATACGTTTGTCCAGTGACGTTTGACCAACCACTTTATATCAAAGCAGTGGAGATTGTGTCTTCGTCAGATAAGTTGACAAAAATTTTCGTTAGACTCGGCGGCTTCCATATGATTATGTCATATTTCGGGGCAATTGGTTCGATCATGGCTGGTAGCGGCTTGGATGAACTTTGGGGGACTGTTCATGCTGGTGGGTCAATCCATCATTTGATCAGTGGTCATGCATATTCAAGAGCAGTTCGTGCCCATTTGCTAACACAAATTGCCATTACAAAACTTGTGTTTGAAGAAAGCCGAACACTAGATAACATAGACTGCACAGAAGTCAATGAAATATTCTGTGGACTTGCCAGAGGTGACTGTACAACAGCTGACGCTGTCAATCAAGAAAGTGTCAACCATCTACTGTCAAAATTACACGAACTGCTCCAGAATACGTCCGTAGGACGCACAGAAAAGCTTTGGGTACAATACTACGAGCAAATAGGTCTTCTCCAGTTGTTCTTGAGGGCAGAGCGCACAGGTGACTGGGAACTCCACACATATTGTGTTCGCAATATGATTCCAGTATTTCACACAGGTGGTCATTTTGCATACGCAAAAAGTTCTCATCTCTATTTGCAGCAGATGAATGAGCTAACAGAAATAATGCAACAGGATGATTTGAAGTTGTTCACTGAGAAAGGTTACTTTACCATAAGGCGCTCAGATAAATTCTGGGACGGGATATATTCTGATCAGACCATAGAGCAGTGTTTAATGAGAATGTTCAAGCTCCCTGGTGGTCTCACACATGGCAGGGGAATAACCGATAGCACTGTTGCGAAATGGGTACATGGACTACCTCTTTGCCTTCCGATATGTAATGCTCTCGAAAATTTTGTTCATGTTCACACTGGTCATGGCGAACAACATCGGGATCTCCGTCAAAGTTCACAATTGACTGATGCCAATGATATCACCAAATTATTGAATTGGCTCAGAGTGCATTCCCCCTTTCAGAATAGAGATCCACTACAATTAGTCTCTATAGCGACCGGGCTTGTGGCCGACGAAACTGTGAACTGTGACCAAGTTCGCAAAATTTGTGAATGTTGCGTATCGAATGTTGTAGGCAAAACGTTCAACAGCATCAAACTACGACGTGTTGACACTGTGAAGTCTTTCGCATCGATGGCAAATAGCATCAAAGTCCGTGGAAGTAAGGTAGTGATTGACCCCACAATTCTGTTCAACCGCATCACATGTGTTATTCAGTCACAAGCAGAGATGGAAGAGTATCTCAAATATGAAACCACCAGCATTGTTTGATTCTGCTGGAATGAGGAAGACACAGAAAAGCACGCTCGGTAAGATCCTCAAAACATACGGTTCCGAACAAACTAAAATCCCAGAACATTCTCTGTTTGTTGTAGATTGTGGATTTTTATTGAGGGCAGTTGTATGGCCTAAACAGTCGTCATATAAGGACATATGTACATCATATTCCAATTATCTAGTGAGACATTTTGGGGCGAACGTCGTGGTTGTTTTTGATGGTTATGCTTGTACAATGTCGACAAAGGGCATGGAACAAGCCCGTAGATCTAAAGACAGGTATTCCATTGATATCAATATCTCACCCAAGTTACCAGCCACCACACCCCAATCCGATTTCCTTGCAAATGCCAAGAACAAAACCCAACTGATCGATCTTCTAATGCAGGAGCTATCTGCTATCAATATTCAGTCCAAGCAGGCCGAGGCTGATGCTGATGTACTGATAGCCGAAACTGCACTTGACATCGCTCAAGATGACAACAATGTTGTCATTGTGGGAACAGACACAGACTTGTTAGTCATTCTTACCTCTCGAGTTCAACCGGGATGTAATATTCACATGATGTATTCCATTACCCCAAACTTACTAGTTTCAGTTAGTGAAATAGCAACCAAAATGGGTGACCATAGAAGCAACCTCCTTGTAGCACATTCTATAAGTGGTTGTGACACTACTTCTGCACTCTTTCGAGTTGGTAAGAAGAAAGTATTCAGTACAATTGTCTCCGATGTTACTAGCGACTCACAACAGTATGTCAACACAATTTTGGCGGATGACAGTACACCAAGTGCAGTAGCCGCTGCCGGGGAACAACTTCTCCTGATCTTATACGGGAGTAAAACTGTTTCCTCTCTCGACCAATATAGATATGTCACTTACAAGCGTTATGTAGCAAAATCTAAACTGAATAAACCCATCGACCTAGCCTCACTCCCACCAAGCAGCGATGCTGCACAACAACATGTCTACAGATGTTATCTCCAGGTCCAACAATGGCTGGGCACTTCGCTTCCTCCGACGGATTGGGGGTGGTCGCTAGACAATGGACTTCTTGTACTGACTGCAGCCACAAAGCCATGTGCCCCTGATAACCTACTGAATCTGATCAGTTGTGGTTGCAAGAGTGCTTGTACAAAAAGGTGTGGGTGTAAGAAGGCAGGACTCTCTTGCTCAGGTTTGTGTAATTGCAGTTTGGATTCTTGTAACAACCACAGAAACACTGTCCTGTCGGAAATTTCTGAGTTCGATGAATAATATGTATATAGGTCATGTCATTTCTGTATATAGCGTTGATAATAGTCAATGTAACTTAATCCATGTTGATTGATTTGTACATTCTGTAAATATTATTTATTGATTTTTGTACATTCTGTAAATAATATTTATTGATCTAATGCTGCCAGACACAGACGTGTCTGTTCGGTCCCAAGCCCGAAAATAGTTGAGTTCTCATGCTGACGAATTTTATGCCAAAAGGGGAACTCGGCCAGAAGCAGAGGGGGTCTTCCATAATGTCTATTTTGTAAACAATGATAAAAGTCTTCAAATGGTGGTGGATTTTTTATCGTCTGTCCAACTAACATCCCGTTCTGTACTACGACCCTTTGGGCAAATCCGTTAGGAAAATCGTCATTTTTTGTGTAAATCCGATACTTTATTGTGAATTTTCAATAATTTTTCGCAGAAATTGTCACAGAATGCACATTTTCCTCTAGGTAAATGTATATTAGACATTATGTAGCTCGAAATACGCGTAAACAAAAAATACAGTTGGATCAATTCGAGGTTACAAAGTTCGTGTGATTTTTTTTGATTTTTTTCAAACGCGTTTTCGAAAAAAGGCTGTAGAAAAAAAAGCTCAACTGGGATTTTAGGGGACTTTTGTCTAATCGTTCAGTGACATGTACTCGACATTCCCTGAAAAAATCAGCTTTCTCCGATTTTTTTCCCTAGTGAAACCTAATGTTCTTGGGCTATTACAGTGCTGAAAGTAACACTAAATAAATCAAAGTTAGTCTAATTTGTATAATTTGCGCACGAGAAAAAACCTGTATTATATGTGATGTTTCCCATGGTACTAAACATTCATACAAAAAATTATTCAAATCAGAGCTTTCATATGGAAGTTCTGTGCAAAAATCTGATTGCACCTAATTTTGTACAAAATGGCTGTCAGTGGCCACCTTGAATTTCGGACCAGACCCCAAGACACTCGTTCTCATCTCATGGTGATAACAAAGGTACCCAGGAAGTTTCGTAAAGATCGGTTCATAGATACGGCCTATAGCCCAAGCCATGTGAATGGCACGACGGACAGGCAGATGGACGACGGGCCATGACAATACCATAAATTTGGCTTCGCCAAAGTTGAGCTAAAAATTCAATGGAAAGAAAAGTACTTCACACAAACTGCATTACATTTTCCTGGAGATAATGCCAATGTGTGATCGAATAACTGCTGTGTGCATATTGTACAGTATAATCCTGCCACAACAAATACAGTATGGCCACCGTGGACTGGTCACTTTCCATGGGTAGGCAATATTTCCAAGGATGCAATAATATTAGATTCCAAACACTAATTATAGGAATAATCATCAAAAATTTAATTAATGAAGCACCAGGTAAAACCCGATGCTTCATCAATTAAAGTTTTGCGGATGATAATTTTTATTACCTGGTAAACACATGCATGCACATCACTGCCCACACATGGATTCCGACCACTCCATGGCAACTGCACTGTAAGTGCTTTATTTGGTCTAAGAAAAAAAAAGAGTCAAATGCAATTTTCTGTTCTAAAATCAAAACGGGAAATTGTTTCTCCAAATCTCAATGAAACATGATTTTATTTTTATGGTGGGAACTTGTCAGATACAAGAAACTTACCAATAAGCTATGTTGAAAGGATGTGTTTTTGAAAACAACATCACATGGTGGATACAGTATGGTCATTGTGGAAAGGTCAAAATCCATGCATGACAATATTTCCATGCATGCGTTAACACTGAATCTCCGACATGATGTCACATAAAACAATGGAATCACAATCAAATTTTCAATGAATGAAACACTGGGTATAAGCCGGTGATTCTTTCGTTGAATACATGTATTTGTTGAAAACTTCTGATTATTGACTGAGAAAAGCGCCGGTGGGCAACACAGCCCACTTGTGGATTGTGTGCATTCCGGTGGCTGTACTGTATACATGTTCATGTACGGTATGTGTATAAATGTTGTTCATTTGGTGTGGATTGTTTTGACAGTAATCAATCCAGTTTGGGGTAAACATTGCACTTGGTGAACTATATAATCGGTTATTGTGACAAAACAATCTTTCTTTAATCAAATGTAGTTGAACTGAATGAGGTATGCACAAAGTGAGACTGTGTGTCCAACTCACCTGAGTTCCCAAGCTGATTGAATTTATATACATTTGCCCAAAATGGACAAAACTGTCATTTTCCCGATTTAACCAGATTCATTTTTAAATTGGAGATCCATTGGCTGAAACTGTGCTTGTGTTCCAACAACCGTCTCACATATGAATTTATTTTGAGAGGGTTTTATACTTCCAAGCACAGATGGGGGTGGGATTGTTTTGTTTAAGGTACTTTTTTTCCAGTGTAACATTGATAATAAAGGCCCATTAGCTTAAACTGTGCTTGTGTTCCTGGAAACTTCAAACATTTTTTTATCTTAAATTTTATGATGTATTGTTTTTCTTTTCAGTTTATTTGATGTAAGTTTTTTCCAGCATAAGTTTCATAATGTGGTTCCATTAGTGGAAATTGTGCATATACATTCCAACAACATTACCAATCTTTTGGGGATTTATTTATTTCAACTTTTCCATCAGGAATATCGCGATTAATGGAGGATGTAGTTTGGCTAGGGCTGAAGTAATTTCTTAACCGAAATGATTTTGTATCCAGAATTTTGAGTAATGTAATTTCTTATCCAAAAACTATTTCGAACCCCAAAAATTATAGTTGATCCTATTTATTTTTACAGGTACTATTTCACATTTGGAGCAAAATAAAGTAAAAAAAAACATAATATATAAATGATATTTACCGGATTGGTGTAGATACAGTTAAAACTAGAAGTTCTGTCACAAACTGTGTGCTTATCTAGGCTTAATTGCGCGTAGGAATGGCATGTAATTGCCATATGGAATGGCATCCAAAGCATGACAGGTTCTCCTGGTTAATCATAGCAAACACAGGCAATCTTTCTGCCAACCCGGGGATCCATTGGCTGAAACATTGCTTGTGCACAGGCCATATGTACAGAATTTTATAGCCTTACTATGCTCATAACGCATTAACTGTATGGATCCATTAATATATTACTCAAAGTTTGCTAAGCACCAAGTATATCCAACTACCTGTTTTACGTTTTAGTTGAAATATTGTTATGAAAAGTGTATATATTTTTTATTTAATTCTATCTTTAATGATTTAAGTACAGAAATTAAGATTTTATTTTCAATATGCCAAAAAATTGATGGAGCGAACTGGTATGGGTTCAATATCGAGTATGAGACCCATTACTGTTAATTACAGGTTGACAACGCCTTCTCATGCTCCCAGTCAGGTTCCTGGTGGTCCTTTGTGGGATGTTCTTCCATTCCTGGATCACCATGGCACCAGGCTCCTGGACACTTCTTGGCTGGACTGGATGGGATGAAATTGCAAGCTGCAACTCATTCCAGACATGTTCAATTGGATTGAGGTCAGGGGATCTTGCTGGCCAGTCCATACGCTCAATCCCCTGCCTCTGTCAGTACTCCCCGACACCATGGGCAACATGAGGAGGTGCATTATCGCTCATCATAATGAATCCATCACCTACTGCACCTGCATACAATCTGACGTGGACATCCGGGATCTCATCAATATACCGTACAAGTGCAGTCAATGTACCACGTTCAACGACACAGAGCTCTGTACGTCCATCCCAGCCAATGCCATCCCAGACCATAATTGCCCTCCACCATAGTGGTCATGCTCAGCAATGGTGGCTGCATGGAATCGCTCTCCTGGGCTTCTACATACCCTAGAAAGCCTATCTGTGTGGTCTAGGCAGTACCTTGACTCATCTGTAAAAAGGACAGGTCACCAATCTTCTCTGATACATCTATCGTGGTCCATGGCCCATTCATATCATGCCTGGCGGTGGTTCTGGGATGGCGGAATGCGAATACATGGTCTTCTCGATCGGAGACCACCTTCGTGCAACCTTGCCTGGATAGTCTGCGACGAAACATTTACCCTGGATGCATTCTGAAGGTCAAAGCAGTTCCTACGGGCCTGAATGACAAAACACGGTCTTCAGTTGCAGATGTTGCCCTGTCTCTGCCACCAACATGCTGTCTTACTGGTGTGCCATACTGGTGAAATCTTGCCCAGGCTCTATGATCACCGTATGGTGCACACCAAGGGCTTCACCAACCTGATGATAGGTAGCTCCTTGCTCCACTATCCCCACAGCCTGCCACATTTCTGCTGCAGACAAATACCTTCTTACATTTGCATTTGCCATATTCAATCATTAAATCACAAGGGTTTGTGTTGAAATCAAGATTGAATACCCTACACATTAGTGCTCAAACGACTAGTGAATTCCAAAGTCGACTAGTCAATACCCAAAAGTCAAGTCGACATCGACTAGTCATTGGTGATAACCTGTCTCCTTGTTGTTGGTGTTCCGGTAGAGTGCTGAAGGTCCAAATTTGTATTCACTTGGGCATTCATATACAGCAACTTACTGGAACATTATTCTGTTAATGTGCTTCTAATTATGCTACGGGTGAAATTATATAGTCTTATTTAATTTGCCTTGTTGCAATTTATGGGAGAGTGCCTATAATAAATTGGGAGAGTGCCTCCCATAAATTGCAACAAGGTAAATTAATAACATATCCTGATAGCCAAAATAATTCAGCACTCTACTAGTACCAGTTAAAACAAACTACTGTCACTACTATTAGATGGCAATAGATGTATACATTGATTGCCCAATATTGCTGTTCAAACTGTCTGACAGTGGCACAGAAGGGATACTATTTACCTAAAAGCTTGAACTCCTCCGACTAGTCGACTGCACAATTGAGAGTCGACTACTGGTTTGCCCAGAGTCGACATCGACTAGTCGACTACTCGTTTGAGTACTACTACACATGTCATGTACATGTAGACAGTACACGAAAACATAATGAAAATCAAGGGGTACATACTTTCCATGACTGTCACGAAACGTCTGCCTGTCAAGAGAGCTAATGTAAACACTGGGGACCATCTCAATACATTCCTCAATCATATCCACCAAAAATATCGCAAATATGTCACCAGCAAATTTCACAATGATGTGTCAAATATTTGGTGCTTAGCAAACTTTGGTAGTATAGAAGAAATTTCATTGTATGAATGATGAATAATAATTGGTATGCTGTGTGTGTTATACTGACTGCTCTAAAAACATGACCACTGACACAACAAACTCCCGACAGGAGGAAGGAATGATTTCGCACACAAAAGGCATGTAGGAATGGTGTGAGCGAGCCCATTCTGACCCTCTTTGACTGTTAAATTTTTGTGTCAAGTCCAGAAGTGGCAAAGGAACTCCTGACAGCTTGTTCATACTGAGTATACATTTTTCTGTCAACACCGTGACCACAAAGCATTTGGGGAAACATCATCTTGATTGTTTATTAAATTAATTAAGGAATAAGTGGACTTCCAATGGAGCTTAATTGCTGTAATATCTGAATTAGGAGAATACTGGCCCATGATGGGTACAATGCAATAAGTTGTTATACATGTATTTTAATTTTTTCGATCACAATACTTTAATTATTTGGCGAATTACTATTAAATCGGTTAATCCCATATGCATTTGTCTTGTTACAGTTGACTGGAGAATACCTGTGGGCACTCTCCAATTAAGTGTAGCAGGGAAAACTCATTGACTGAAGTTTGCGATGTGGTAGGAGATGCAAAAATACAAATTTTTCAAGAATTTTCTTGGCATGTGTTGTCTCTTTCATGTTAGCTAAAGGGTTAACCTATATTTTAAATTATTGCAGATTGTTTTAATATTATTGCAGATTATTTTCTCTCTTTCAGTGCAGACGGCAACATCTAATTTCTATTTCTTTTGCAGGAGACGAGAAACTAAAATGCATTTTTGTTTCTATTTTAGGTGGTTTACCAAGTCCCATTTTTTACCTCCTCGTGGAGTAAGCTGGCGACGAAAACCATGCTTGAATGGTTTCCAGCTGAGTCTAAACAGACACAACATTAAAAACCTATTTTTTTTAAATTATCACTGACAAATGGACTGCGGTGAATACTTCCACGGACATGCAGTCGGGGTATTATTGTTTTTTGGCATGAAAGTACTTTTTCTTACTGGTACAAAATTACTCGAGTACAATATGGGTTTGGGGTATATTCATTTGGCTATAGACCCTAACCCACTCAAACGGGACACACTAAAAAGTGTAGTCTGTGTCTGTGTCGGAGAAAAAGTGGAGTCGGGAATTAAATTATCATTTTCTCCTTTATTTGGTGGTTGTTTTCTATGAAATTTAATAAGTATACTCAGGTGACGATATAAAATATATATGCCAAAAGAGAAGTTTGTACGATGTTATTTTGCGATGTTAGAAGACATTTTCTCTTTCAAACACACTAAAAAGTGTAGATGAATCGGCGCCGTGTTAGCTAATTAATTGGCCTACGCTGTGACACAGTGAGGCGGGCTGATTATCCTCATTCTTTTTATGATTATGAGGAGATGTAGTGGGGTATAGATAAAAGAAACAATGATTGATTTAATTTTCAGTATTTTATTGGATAAATACAGGACATAATGGATATAGCAGTATCTGAAATTCCAGAAGGATAACCAGATACCCCATATACATGTATCACACACGGCATCTTACCTCCCTGAAGGTTTGATGGATGACTCCCAGTTATTCAAATCTATACTGGCGGAGCTTTCTCTACTCCTTTTTTGTAACTGCTATGGTCAATATACCGGGGCTGCTACCAAACCGGCGTTACTGTTTCGTTTTTCTTTTCTTCTCTTCTCTTCAATTCGTCATTTCACAACAGTTGGCTTGCCCTAGTGTGGTGGGACTCAAACTTCTACCATCGCCAAGTCTAAACCAACGGGAGCCCTCTCTGTCTCTCTCCCTTGGGGTATCCATGGCGCTGAAGCATTGATTATTGACACTCTTATCAGTCCCTATTTATACTACAGGAAACAGTAACCGAGCTCTCACCCTTTGACCCTCATGTGAGGCAATAGGAAAGCTAGGTCTATGTGATGCAAGCAAAATAAAATAAAGTTAACCGGGTCGCAAGGGATTTTGAAATCCCACATCATCCATGCATGCCTTCGGTGTGCTAAAACCTTTCATTCATTCATTCATCGTAACCGATATCTGAAACAGAGTGAGATTGGGAGGGCATGAGAGAGAGAGACCAAGAGAGAGAGGGAGGGAGAACATGAACGTGTAAATACCCACCACATAATCTTATGTGAAATAATCTTATTATGCTCTTACTCTTGTACTTTACTCCATGTAAAATTATAAATAGAAAAAAGTAATGAAAGAAAATCTCTTTATATTTCTCGTCCCGTAATTGAGACGAAAACTTTTTTTGGCGGTTTCGCGTGTCGAAATTTTCTTCCGGCTCACATTTAGTCTTTTTAAAAAAAATCACTTTCGTCAACAAAACACAACAAACTCGCGAAATTTTCAAAGACGACGGGCAACAGATTACTTCACAAAACTGGAATAAAATTTTAGTTTGAAATGCTCTTCAAATTTGATTTTTTCATTGCGTGTACACTCCATATAAAAAAATTATCCCAGTATTGACTGAGTGTGTTATGTATGATTATATAACAGCAGGTATTTACTCACTAATCAGTGTTGATTGGGAAAACCCCTCGCAATTTACACAATAAGTTCTCTTCACTAAATCCTTTTTCTGTGTCTGAAATATTTTTTGGAAGAATTTTCTGTATCAAAAAAATCATTTAAATGTGAAAATCGGTTCAATAATTCACGTTTTGTGTACTAATAAATCTTGAAAAAAATGTGAATTTTGACGATCCTGTGAAGCAGTATGGCTCTTCCATCTATTGGATTTACATGACATAAATTAGTCTGAACTCGCTTAATCGAGGTCAATGTTGTTGAAAAAAACATTGTGATTCTCAAACGAAACGGATGGGTACAGATAACTACACATTTTTCTTTTTGAACATACTGGCAATTTACCTGCTTTTCGCCCGGGATATAACATCATAATGCGCCCAAATGTTAAGTTAAAAACATATTTTTTTTATTCTATCTGACAGCTGCTATTTAACCCCAGGCATGGGGGAGATTATCTTCAAAACACAGATCAAATCCAATTCGGGTAAAACCCGTCCGTGTTTCACTTATCTTTTTCCCAGAGCTACTTTAAAACACAGTATCAAAAATCAACTCGGGACCATTCCGATCGATGAAGTGTGTCCCCACGGGAACAAAATTGATGCCCCCAGGAATACATTACTTGAGTTTATGGTTACGAGAACACCATTGTGACATCTTGGTTGAGATTGGACCGTCTGTAATAAAAATTTCACGCCCAAAAGCCGTTCTGATGAAATAGTATTTTATTATCAGTTCTGGTGCGAATACGGTAGCAGACTTTCAGGAACCAGTGGTGCCTACAGTCGACTCTGTGAGTTGATTACATGTGTTTCGTGTTCTATACCTCCCAACCTTCATTTTGCCATATTTAATCTGAATTTAAGGAATATGAGAGGTGAGAATTTCAAAATAAACAAAATTCCATTCCTTATATAGGTCCTTAAGGGCCTATATAAGTAATGAAATTTTGTTTATTTTGAAAATTCTCACCTCTGATATTCCTTCAATTCAAATTAAATATACACAAAATGTACATCAAACTAAAGGTTGGGATGTATAGAACACGAAACACATAAGTAATCAACTCATTGAGTCGACTGTAGGCACCACTGGTTCCTGGAAGTCTGCTGCCGTATTCGCACCAGAACTGATAATTTAATAATATTTCACGAAAACAACTTGTGGCCAAATGTGCTTTATATATCCAAGAACAAAGCTAGGGGATAAAAATTCTTCAAAACACGGCGACAGAGCACCATTGGGGAAAATTCCAAAGCCCTTGCTTTTGTTTACGTATGAGTCTACTTTCGATTTCCGGTCGACGTCATCGGACAGAAAAAGCATGTAAAAACAACGCCGTCTAAAATCAAATAATGAAAAAGATCGCCTTCATACAGTATACTGTTATTAGATAGAGATTGCATAGTTGCCATATTCAGTGCAAGGTATCATGATACCTGTTGAAATTTCTTAGAATTACGATTTTGTTTTTGGATGGAAATTCGTGGTAACGAGTGATTTGCGCATGTCTGTCGAGCATGGAAACCATCTTCAATAAAAAATGCAGACAGTGTTGTCCTTTTCCAAAATGCAGTCCTGCCAGTGTATTCGAAAGTGTTTTGAATGCCTAGCTTTGTTCTTGGATATATGAAGCACATTTGTCCACAAGTTGTTCTGATGAAATATTATTTTATTATCAGTTCTGGTGCGAATACGGTAGCAGACTTCCAGGAACCAGTGGTGCCTACGGTCGACTCTATGAGTTGATTACATATGTGTTTCGTGTGCTATACATCCCAACCTTCATTTTGATGTATAATTTGTGTATATTTAATCTGAATTTAAGGAATATGAGAGGTGAGAATTTCAAAATAAACAAAATTCCATTACTTATATAGGCCCTTAAGGCTCAACATCACCTGACCCATTACTGCCTGAATAACTGTAGGTATCAACCAAAAGTGGGAAAGGAATGTTCCCGGAAAAATACCTAGGGTCGAATGTTCCCGAGGCCGAAAAGACCCGTACCCTTACTCTTAGCAATAGCAATACCAGGTCAAACTTCGCCTACTAAAGTACTATCTGAGACTGAAAGTTGAAATTAGGAAGTTAGTTTGATATAACATGTGTAGAAATCGGCTGGACATTTTGAAAAAAAAATTAAAGAACATAGTTCTACTGTGAACAAAAAAATGAAAGAACATAGTTACACTGACTCATCATCAGTCATTCGATTCAAATCCAAGTCAGGACAGTCGGACATAGGAGACATCACATTCGGGCAAATATTCTGAACTTCTCTGAACATTAGTATTCTTAAATTTAATACACGTTAGTTATTACTTTTAATGTTCATCCATTTCGTCTATCTGTACATTTTTTCGTCCTTCGTAGTTTTTTACGGCCACTTTGGATCAGATTTTTTTCAATTTCACATTTTTCCTGTCATTCTTGCTCTCCTCACTTCCGCAAACTTTTCGTTCGTAAATCGTCAGTTCGTTCCGCTATGGCTGGCGGAAAAAAAATATCGGACGTCTCTCGGCAGAAAGAGTGCATCCCTACTCCAATCAGTTGTCTCCCTTCATACAAAGTCAAACGAAGCACAGAAATCGGATACAAAAAGACTTTTTCCCGATTTCTATGAAACCCCCACACTGGTCCTCACCCGAGGGTTCAACCGACATCAGTCAACGAGACAGCCACGCCGCAGGTGGTCACTAAAAGAGGTAGCCCGAGTCGAAAAAAAGCCGAGTCGGGATGTTTTTTTCATTTTAAAAATCTTCGTATGATAGACATGGGTATAATTCTGACATATATTATGTCTCGGTGATAGGGGAATATATATACCAAACCTTGGTTTTCAAAACATATTTTATTAGAATTTATAGACAATTTATCACTTTCAAGTCACTAAAAGAGGTAGTTGAATCGCCGAGTCCGAGTCGGAAAATGCCGAGTCGAGAAGGACAATTAATTCAAATTATTTCAAATGTATTTATTAACTAAATTATTATTCACATATTTCCAATTATGGTGAATTTGAGCTGCAGGTTGTTGAACGGGCTCAAATTTTAAATGGTACTGCCACTTTGTATCAAAGAACGGAGCTCGGCCTGTGTATTGAAGTCCATTGATTGAGTATTGGGCTTTAATTAAATATAAGAAGGAATATCTAAAGACATTGACTTGTTAAGCTGTCGACTCGGACTGGACTACCTCGTTTCTCAACTGCCTTATTTCTCGCCAACTGCCTTATTTATTTATTTATTTATTTATTTATTTATTTATTTATTTATTTATTTTTTTTTTTTTTTTTTTCGCCTCTATAAAGGGGTGAATAACTGAATGAATAGATAAATAAATAGACGGCGTTGCATGTATTTTTCTGACATGTATTTAGTTATTCCTTCATTCACGGATGAATGAACGAATTTCCCAAAGATATTGACTTGTTAAGCTGTCGACTCGGACTGGACTACCTCGTTTCTCAACTACCTTATTTCTCGCCAACTACCTGTCTTATTTATTTATTTATTTATTTATTTATTTATTTATTTATTTATTTATTTATTTATTTATTCGCCTCTATAAAGGGGTGAATAAATGAATGAATAAATAAATAAATAGACGGCGTTGCATGTATTTTTCTGCCATGTATTTAGTTATTCCTTCATTCACGGATGAATGAACGAATTTTCTCAACTACCTCGTTTCTCGTCATTATATATATATATATAATTATACAACTAACCTGCTCGTTTTGCTTGGAGTTCACGGATAAATAAATAAATAAATAAATAAATAAATAAATAAATAAATAAATAAATAAATAAATAAGATAGTCAGGTAGTTGGCGAGAAACTAGGTAGCTGAGAAATGAGGTAGTTGAGAAACGAGGTAGTCCAGTCCGAGTCGACAGCTTAACAAGTCAATGTCTTTGGGAAATTCGTTCATTCATCCGTGAATGAAGGAATAACTAAATACATGGCTGAAAAATACATGCAACGCCGTCTATTTATTTATCTGTTCATTCATTTATTCACCCCTTTATAGAGGCGAATAAATAAATAAATAAATAAATAAATAAATAAATAAATAAATAAATAAATAAGATAGTCAGGTAGTTGCCGAGAAACTAGGTAGTTGAGAAATGAGGTAGTTGAGAAACGAGGTAGTCCAGTCCGAGTCGACAGCTTAACAAGTCAATGTCTTTGGGAAATTCGTTCATTCATCCGTGAATGAAGGAATAACTAAATACATGGCAGAAAAATACATGCAACGCCGTCTATTTATTTATCTATTCATTCATTTATTCACCCCTTTCTAGAGGCGAATAAATAAATAAATAAATAAATAAATAAATAAATAAATAAATAAATAAATAAATAAATAAATAAATAAACAAACAAACAAATAAATAAATAAATAAATAAATAAATAAATAAATAAATAAATAAATAAGATAGTCAGGTAGTTGACGAGAAACTAGGTAGTTGAGAAATGAGGTAGTTGAGAAACGAGGTAGTCCAGTCCGAGTCGACAGCTTAACAAGTCAATGTCTTTGGGAAATTCGTTCATTCATCCGTGAATGAAGGAATAACTAAATAGATGGCAGAAAAATACATGCAACGCCGTCTATTTATTTATTTATTCATTCATTTATTCACCCCTTTATAGAGGCGAATAAATAAATAAGACAGGTAGTTGGCGAGAAATAAGGTAGTTGAGAAACGAGGTAGTCCAGTCCGAATCGACAGCTTAACAAGTCAATGTCTTTAGATATTCCTTCTTATATTTAATTAAAGACCAATACTCAATCAATGGACTTCAATACACAGGCCGAGCTCCGCTCTTTGATACAAAGTGGCAGTACCATTTAAAATTTGAGCCTGTTCAACAACCTGCAGCTCAAATTCACCATAATTGGAAATATGTGAATAATAATTTAGTTAATAAATACATTTGAAATAATTTGAATTAATTGTTTGGTTTTTTTTCATTAAATGAGTCCATCCATATAAAGTAGCCAAAGTCGGAGCTGCTGTCCACTCCAAGCATGCATACGCCGCAATTAACGATGTACACTCCCGATATTCCTTCTCGACTCGGCATTTTCCGACTCGGCGATTCAACTACCTCTTTTAGTGACTTGAAAGTGATAAATTGTCAATAAAGTCTACAAAAATATGTTATCATAACCAAGGTTTGGTATATATATTCCCCTATCACCGAGACATAATATATGTCAGAATTGCACCCATGTCTATCATATGAAGATTTTAATAATAAAAAAACATCCCGACTCGGCTTTTTTTCGACTCGGACTCGGACTACCTCTTTTAGTGACCACCATCATATACAGTTACCGAGGATCGAAAGGGGCTTGTTCCCCATACCGTCCCTGCGCGCCTTCGGCGCGCGAAATCATTTCGTTCGTTCTATGAAACTGCATTGGTAAGACATTCGAACGAATCCTTACCATCGGTTCAGGGGGGTTCGTGACGTTTCGGCCTTGAGACGTTTCGGCCGGGGACGTTTCGGCCGGGACGTTTCGGTCCCATAAAAGGCCGAAACATCCCACATTGGGAGGCCGAAACGTCTCACTTTTTAAGCTTTTACCAAGTCATTTCGGCCCCAGTAAATAAATATTTGCGTATGAGTCAAGAAATATTTTTAAATATAATTCAACATTTACACTTCTAGAAGTTTTTTTTTTTTTTACAGCTCAGTACATAATTAAACACAGTGACAAGCTGTCAACTGTCATGCACCCATATAGATGATTCTTGAGTTTGGTTTTCACAACTCAGTTTGTCTTGAAAAACAGCAAACCACCATATGTCAAACTTGAAAAAACGACTGAAGGAAGCTTGGAGTAAATGGGAGCATACCCCCCCCCCCCCCTCCCCGCCGCCCCCAGGCACTCTCTTAAATGATTTTCTTTCTCGTTGTTTGGCTGTGACTAAAATAAACTACAATTATTCGATTTTTTACTGATTTCACTAAATGATTTAATTTAATAAATTGCCAGATAAGTCTGTACCATTGGTATTTGTATTTGTCTCCAGCAATTTTGCGTAATTATTCATTGAAATGGCTCCATTCAGCTTTTTCCACGAATAAAGGAAAAATTATAACATTTTTTACCAGATTTTGTTTAATTTAAGATATTGCTAGATACGTTTGTAACATTAATTGTTATCTAAATTTGTCTCAATAATTTCGCCGAAATATTCATTGAAAGGCTTCAATGAATCGACGCAAAATTATTTCAATTCTATCAGATTTAATATAATTTAATGCATTGCTAGATAAGACTAACCCTAATTTTTATATATATCTGTCACAAATAATTTCGTGTTTATTCATTGAAAAAGCTCCACTGCAGCGTTTTCAACGAATAAACGCAAATTATTACACTTTTTCAGATTTAATATTATTTAATAAACTGGTATTATAACGTGTTCCCAAACATTGGCAAACCACTTCCCATGTTGATAATGCAGATAATCAGTGGGGCCAAGAATTAGTAAGTAATGGCATAAGCCCAGGGAAATATGGAACAATAGGTTATTTTCGCCGTCAGATATCTCCTTCTTCTTCTTTTTAAGACCAGCCTCCATCAACTGGTTGATGATTCTGCTGGTTTGGTTTCCCGTGGTGCGCACGGATTTGCCCTCGTGGAGGGTTTATAGATTTTGTTTCATAGTTATTTTCAAGTGGCAGTCAGTAGTGAGGGTGGTTTGCAATACCTGAGACTGTAGGGGGTTAGTGTTTATAGTATGATGGTAACTGTTAGATTGTTTTATCATTTGTCGGTTATATTTAAATACTTTTTAGTTATGTTTAGTGGGACAGTATAGCGGAGATAATGCTCCACTGACTGCTCCAATTATACTGTTTTTAAATAAAAGAAATGTTTTGCGATTTTTTACAAATTCCCTGTCTATATACACATATGTATATCTATTTTGTTTAGGCTTTTAGTTGGGAAGGACTGCAGTTTTCACCCGGGTAATCCTCTGGCATGTCTCTACTACTGTTTCCTGTTTCGTCCTTATTTGAGTTAGTTTCTAGTGCTTCTTTGAATTTATTATAATTTTCTAAGGTAGCAGTTTTTGTGGAAGATTGTTCCAGTCCTGTATTGTGCGTGGAAAGAAGGACCATTTACGTACATCAATGCGAGACTCAAGCACACAAAAAGCATTGTGATGGGAATGGCGAGTGGTACGATGTGGCTTGTTTAGTCTAGATTTATGTTCAATTGCTACTGTATTGTGTACAGTTTTATGAAACATTTGAAGTCTAGCATTTTTACGTCTTTCTTCAAGTGTTTTCCAGTTTAGGCTAGCTATCATGTCTGAGACACTTGATCTGTTGTGATGTCGGTTTGTCACATATCTTGCTGCACGCCTTTGAGTTTTTTCAATTTTATTTATCTCATTTTTTGTGTGTGGGTCCCACACTGTACTAGCATATTCGACCAATGGTCTAACTAGGGCTTTATATGCTTGTTCTTTGATTTTAAGAGAGGCAATGTTTAAATTCCTTCAAAGGAAGCCAATGGTTTTGTTGGCTTTATTGTAGATATTATTTATATGTATGTCCCAGTTTAGATCAGATTTTATTGTTAGGCCGCGGTATTTGATGGTGTCCATATGGCTGAGTATATGATTGTGTAGTGTATATGTATTTATTTGCTTGTATTTCTTGTTTGTTACTGAGAGGATGTTACACTTGTCAGGGTGGAATTGCATCAGCCACTTTGTTTCCCATCTCCCCATTTCTTGCAGGTCATTTTCGAGCTGTGTTTTTGAAGATGGTTTGTTTATGATGGTATATGCAAGTGTGTCATCTGCAAAGAGGCGGACTGTTGATTTTATTTTGTCCGGAAGGTCGTTTATGTAGTACAGGAAGAGACATGGGCCAAGGACTGACCCTTGTGGAACACCTGATTCTACTGGTATGGGGTCAGAAGTTTGCCCTTGCACAACAACGGATTGTGTTCTATTACTCAGCCAGTTTTGGATCCAATCACAGATCTTTTCGTGGATCCCGTAATATCTGAGTTTGTGTATAAGCAGACTGTGATTTACTTTGTCAAATGCTTTAGCAAAGTCCATAACGATGACATCAGTTTGAACTTTGTTTTTTATGTTTTCTGTAAGATCATCAACAAAATCGAGTAGTTGAATTTCACAGGATCTGGCTTTTCTAAAGCCATGTTGAAGGCGGTAAAAGATATTATCTGTTTCGCCATGTTTCATGAGGGCACTTGTAATTATATGTTCAAAGATTTTACAACAGATACATGTCAATGATATTGGTCTCTAGTTTCCTGGTGATGAGCGTGAGCCTTTTTTAAAGACAGGCGTAACTAGAGCCCTTTTCTAGTCTGATGGTACATTGCCCGTTTCAAGGCTTTTCTGGAAGATCATGTTGAGGATGGGGGCTATTTCAAGAGAAAGTGTTTTTAGGATGATTGGTGGAATATTGTCTGGCCCTGGGGCTTTGTGTGGTTTTTGTTGGTTAAGTAGCTTTTGGATCCCGGGGGTAGTTATGTTTAGTGATGGCATGGTTGGATAGTTTGCAGGTTGTGACATATAGTCTGATGTTTCGAACTGCTCCTTCGATATTGTAATATTTGCAGAGAATGCAGAGTGGAATTGGTCATTTAGGATGTTTGCTTTATCTTGTGGATTTTCATGTAGGATTCCATTTACTTTAAGAGACGAGACTCCTGTGTAATCTTTTTTCTTATGTTTAATAAAGGTCCAGAAGCGTTTGTTCTTCTGGGGCTTTTCACATATGTTGTCATTTTCTTGTTTGCTCCGAGTGTTATCTGTGTTCTGACTTTCTGAATCATTAAATAGGTTTTCAACATAGTTCCAGTATGCTTGTCTCATGCGTTTTTGGACTAGCCTTTTTATGTTTTTATAGTCTAGTTGTGATTTTTCGTCTGCGTTTTTCTTCTTTATTTTATACAGGCGTTCCTGTTTTTTTAATAGATGTTTGAGTTCGAGGTTGACCCATGGTAAGTTATTCTTTTTATTGAGGGTTTTGTGCGGGATGTACTTGGAAATGCCATCGGTAATGGTGAGATGGAATGCTTCCCACATTTTATTCGGGTCTCTTTCGTGATCGATTAGGTCGGTCTGTAGAGATAGGAAATCATCTCGAAATGAACCCCAGTCTGCTTTTGTTGTACTGTGGTATTTTGCGAGGTGGTTGATCCAAACTGGTTGGGATAATGTTACATTCTGCGAAGACAATGTCATGGTCAGACAGATATTATCTCATAATAACAATTACTCTTCTGGCGTCACTTTGTTGTATGAGGCGTAGATTATTTTTAACTAATCCACATAAATCTACGCAATTTATAGACACAGAATTTACATGTTTTATCTTTTTTGTTTATTAATCCACTCCTTTCGAAGAATGCTCGATTTTGCTGCACAAGTAGGCTCTCACTAAAAGTGTATACCGAGGCCGAGTCTGGAATTGGTGTATACAAAAATCAATTATTCAAATATCCTCTTAATTCCAAGATGTTGACGAGATATTTTTATCTATATGTCGTATAAACCCATCTTCTTTCGAATTAGTGAAATAAAATTCAGGCAGAAAATCAGTGTACACACATTGTCAGAGCATTCTTCGGCTGAATCTATTTTTATTTGCGTTGTCTCTCCACCCTCTTTCTACGAGGCCGAAACGTCTCAGGCCGAAACGTCCCAGGCCGAAACGTCTCAAGGCCGAAACGTCCCAGGGCCGAAACGTCTCAAGGCCGAAACGTCCCGATCCCGGTTCGGGTTCAGGGGGCACCTCGAAGACAACGATTTTTTCAATAAGTGGCAAAGAGCCTATAGAAACCGTAAAGAAGGCATCGAGCATGTTTACCGCGACTAGTCACTCAAATGAAAAGCGCGGTTGACAATCGGCAAATAGGCGCGGCAGTCCTGTTAGATGTCGAAAAAGCATTTGACTCTGTCTGGCACAATGGAATGCGCGATAAATTATCTAAAATGAAACTCCCCATGAAGTTGCTTAGATTACTATCCTCCTTCCCAAATGACCGCGAAAACAAAGTCAGAGTAAACAGCGAAATGTCTGACAGTGCCCCTCTTGAAGCAGGTACCCCCCCCCCCAAAGGATCCGTCCCCAGCCCCCTCCTTTACATCTTCTTGTAAATGACCTCAAATTCTCCGATGATCGTGTTCAAGTCTCCCAATTTGCAGGTGATAAGGGGCCCCTGGGACTCTAACAATACGGCCAATCCTCTCCAAAAACCCATGCAACGCGCTGTTGAAGACCTAGAACAATGGTGTGCCAAAAAGAGAATTAAGCTAAACGCCAATAAAACCCAAAGAATCACTTTTACTCGCAAGAAAGGCCAACGCGACTTTGACCTGAAACTAATGAATAAAATCCTCCCAGAATGCAAAGAGGCGAAATTCCTCGGCATCACCATTGATCAAACACTTTTCTTTAATAAACACACCAACGATATGGCGAGTAAAGCAACCAAACGCATTAACTTATTGAAAATGTTAAAGGGAACTTCCTGGGGAGCCAACCAGTCCACCATACTCAAACTATACAAAGCCTTTGTGCGCCCAGTACTCGAATACGGGGCAATCATCCTAACTGACCTCAATCAAACTAATATGGGAAAACTCCAGAGGGTCCAAAATCACGCGCTTAGGGTCGTCCTCCGTGCCCCATGGGACACACCCATCAAAACACTCCACGACAGAGCCGACATCCTTACCATAAAAGACCGCCTTGCCTCTCTAGCCGCGAAGAACCATGATCGGCTAGCCGATAGCCAGCTAATATCCGAATTACAGACAATTTGCGAACGCAGAGAAAACCCCCAAAACGTCAAAACCTAAGGAAATACTAACTAGGATTTTTTTACAAAGAGCCAAACGCCCAAAATAGGAAATAATAATCAGGATTTATATCAGCAAGCACGCAAACACAACATAGGGAAAGATGGGGAGGCCGAACTATTGTCAGCAACACTACGGCGACCCTACAGTACGCTATGTCCTTTATAAGGCATGCTACAATACACTGAACCGAACCACTCTGCCCCCATACACAACATAAACTCAGCAATCACGCAATCAAAACGGAGAAAGCTTGGGGAGGCTAAGCTACCCTACAGTACGATATGTCCTTTTTAAGGCATGCTACAACACGCAGAACCGAACCACTCTGCCCCCACACACACAGCATAAACTCAGCAATCACGCACTCAAAACGGAGAAAGCCTGGGGAGGCTAAGCTATTGTTAGTAACACAACTGCGTCCCCACAGTGGAGTTTGTCCTTTTTAAGGCATGCTACAATAGCTGAACCAAACTACTCTGCCTCCACCAACACTGATAAGGGGAAAGATAGGGAGGCCAAGCTATTGTCAGCAACACGACTGCGACCCTACAGTACGATAAGTCCTTTTTAAGGCATTCTACAATACGCAGAACCGAACCACTCTGCACCCCCCCCCCCCAAACACACACACACACACGACATAAACTCAGCAATCACGCACTCAACACGGAGAAAGCCTGGGGGAGGCTAAGCTATTGGCAGTAACACAACTGCGTCCCCACAGAGGAGTTTGTACTTTTTAAGGCATGCTACAATAGCTGAACCAAACCACACTGCTTCCTCTAACATTGATAAGGAACACCAACTCAACAGTCACGCTCATCATAACCAGAACACGTACAAGCATTACATACATGCACACAAACACCAATACATTTCTTCTTTAGTTTTTTTTCAATCTATCTTCTTTCCCAAAATAACCGTTATGGAAACAAAATAACCGCTATGGAAACAACAACAGCTATCGAACTATAACCCTTATGGACTTACTCATCCAAATAAATATGCTATTTTTATTTTCTATATCTTACATATTCTAATGAATCCTAACTCTGCCTTTTTCTTTTAAGCAGGTACACAGAATATGCTTTTTGATCAGCACACCAATAACCGCTATGGAAACTATAACCGTTATGGAAATTATAAACCCCATGGTTCCAGAATATCATCCACTCCATCCCTAGAAGTGGTCGACCACTTCAAGAGAGGCGAGCGTTGGTCCTGCATCCCGCCTCTGCCCCTTTTTGTAAAGCGCCCACACTGCGCATTTTCTGTCCAACCCAAATAGAATTTTAATGCAGGTCTGCCCCCGAATCAGGAAAGTTCGGGTCTTCTTCTGGTGGTCCCCGAAAGGGGTCGTTGTTGTTTTCTTTCGAAGACGTCCTACCACACAAACAGAGACAGCCTGAGGCAGATTATACTTGCCTGTGATGGCCACCATTCGAAATCATCTCCTAAGTGGCAGACTATACTTGCCTGAAAACCTAAGACTACTGCACCCCCGTGACTTTTTCATTTAAAATGAATTTTTTTCTTACCCACAAATGTGATCCAATTTTTCTCCACGTTGTTTCTACTGTGTGTAATTGATGTTGAGGGGAAATCAACAATATGAAGCCAAACAGTTGGGAGGAATTAAAATGTGTTTAAAATATATTTGGCTTGCCTGCTATTGTTAAAAATACGCAGAGTTAACAAATCGGTCGAGAACATTTACTTGAAAGGAAAATAGATAATACGAAGTCAGACAGGGTTATGGTCTTAAAATATTGATTGCAGCATATATACTATTTAAACTAAAAAAACGGATTGTCTTCAAAGCAAAATCAACCTTGTGGAATATTTAAATTATTGTTCATTCAAATGCGATGTAAATTATGAACAGATAAGCTCTTTGAGGTCGCAAAGGATTTCAATCCCACATTGTCCCTGTGCGCCCTTGGCGTGCTGAACTTTTCATTCATTCAGATGAGCCATGCATATCCTCCGGACCTCAATGCTTTTATTTTCTAACATCTTTCCGGGAGTTTAGATCGAGAAATGATGAAGGCTAAAATTTCGAGTTAACTCCCTTGACTAAATTTAAAATTTCGTTGTTCAGCTGAAATGAGAACGAATTTGATAATAAATCATGTTTTAGTTTTCCACAGAACGCTAAAAAAGTCCGGAAATGGAGTCTTTTCTTCAAAAAACAATGTGTAAATGTAACTTAGAGGAGGTTCTGAGGGAAAATCTGAGAGTTTTTTTAGGAGAAAAATACTAAATACCAGAACGGCCTAGACAAAAGCAACTATAAGAATGAATTTACTAATATTCTTCTTTCATGTAACGATTATTACATAAAATAAACATATTTCACCGTAAAACTGCACAAATGTAGTTTCGAAGAAGAACCGCATCAAGGTATCACTGAACTAAATATTTGAATTAGAGTTACCCACCTTGAAATGTTGCACGGAAATGATGCAATCTTTAAAAATTAGCAGGCCTGGGAAAATATATTGTTTCAATAAACGTTTGAAACATTATATTGTCATCTTGCATTATGGATGAATAGGCCTACTTCAGATAACTAAAGAGGGTGATTTGAAGATTTTGTACCTAAAAAATAGAATTGACTTTTGGTGTGTTTTTAGTGAGAATTCCCTGGAAAATGTGTGCACGTGACCGCTACTTCCATTCCTGTCGACTTTTCTCTCTTATTTGTTCCATGCACCCCCCCAACCCCCCCCCCCCCACCACCCCTGTTTTCGGGCCAGAAAAAGTTGTCTGGAGTGCTATACGTGACAAATATATTTAAATGCCAAAATCAAAGTGATGGGATCATATTTCTTTTCGACGGAACGTATAATGGTCGCCTGTGGAAAAATATTCAGTTCCGTGGCATCTCAAGTGAAACGGTTCCAGGTGTCGGTCGTACTAAAATGAGACCGCAGGTAGAAAATGAGAAGACCCGGTATAACTGTACTAAATATTTTTTCCCAAAGGCTACCATTATAATATTTGTGCGAAAAATTATGCTCGTCAAATTTAGTCTTATAGACCAATTTTTTTGTCCTAAAAGATGTCGTGCAACAGATAAGAATGAAAAAAGCATAGCAAGTAATGTACTGAAAACTTTATTAAGGAAAAAAAAATTGGGAATGGAATGGCCCGCTCAGGGGAGAAATTGCCTAGTTGCAAAAGCGTCAGGTGTCGAAAGCGCAGCACTAATTTTTTAGCTCGTTCCAATGAGGGGTCATAAGATATGTTTTTCTGGCAAAAAATAAAAAAGTAATAAAAATTGAAAATGGCGAATTTCGTGAATAGCACTGGACGGTTTTGGCTGTTACGTTGGGTAAAGGATTAAAAGCAGACTTGATAAATTTCTTCGCACAACTGCAAATAAATATGTGTATGCTGGACCATTAGTGGGCACAACTGAGGACAAGGAGCTGATAATAGAGGCCACTGGCTGCCTGCTGTCAGGAGCAACATTAAGTAACATTAAGTAAGATGGTATCAGGACAATATGTTCCAAGAGAACACGGGCCAGTCAACTAGTGTCCATAATTGGACGACTCTTATCCATTTTGGCTGGTTAAAATTTGTCAGCGCGTACCTACCTTCGACTGCTGCACAACTCGAATTTGATGTTGTAATGTGGAGTCGGGGGGAGGGGGGGGGGGGCGGGTGAGCCCAGCTATTAATTCAAACCGAAAGGGTTTTTTTTTTTAGAAGTTTCCCTTCATAATTTCCCCCAATTCACACGCGCCCAACACATCGTAATCTCTCTGTGGAATAGGAAATGGGTGCAACGCCAAAAGTCAATTTCGCCGGCATGAATACTTATCCTCATATCAGGGAAACAATCCGTATGTCATAAAGCTTCTTTCGACATATTTCATATTTTTCTCCAACTTAATAATTGTATACAATCCAGGGTGACTTTAAAACGTTTGCTACTTTCACTTTCGGAACTCCAACAACCACACTAATGGATCTACTCGGCACACAAATAGTAGAATCAGGGCTGAAAAATAACTTAAAGCCCAAGAAAAAATTGTAAATTAACTCCAAGACAGACAACAAATCAAAGACTTAAATGAACATCTCGTGCTTAACTTGGAAATAGACACAAAATTAAACACACACATCTAATCAAATGTTACTAGCATTTACTTACGTATCTATCGTATCTCGTCGAACACACATCCACATATCCACCCATCTTTTACAATGTGCTCAGTGTCTTTGGAGGGAATTTTAAATGGAAGGTACGCCTAATATCTAATACTCACACACAAACAAACAAACGAGAGTGGATTCAGTGAGGGATGCTTAACCTTCGGAAGGGGGATATTGCCTGTGTGAGTTGCTTTTTTAATGTCTTTCCTTCCCAGCCTCCTTCAACACGGGTTTTCGTGCTCCCGCAACTGACACTCGCCCTCCCTTCTCTAACGACAAACGTCAGGAGAACATTTTTTAAAAAACGCAACCAAACCAGGGCAAGAGTAAGCTCGGGGTTGACAAAGAATCTCATCAATAACCACACAGCTACGACAGCATGAATATACCAGACAGCTGAATGTATCATCTGCTACCACTCTTGTCAGCAGTTCTTTTCATTTATTAACAATTTCCAATCATTACAAAAATAAGCGTTATAGACTTTAAGTTAATAGTAATGAACTTGTTTTACCATTTTCTATTCTCTTCTCTCAAAGGCTGGAAGTTGAGTGGGATGACCCTGTTAAACCACCATTTTGATTTATATTCTCGATTTCAATAACTCTTGTCCATTTGACAACGTGTTTTTGTTGTTGTAAAAGTTCTGGGAGAAGGAGGGGCGAAAGGACGAAAATCTTCCCTATATCTATTCCCTTCCGACTATAGGCTTACTTGCCTGAAGGCCGCAGGGGGCGGTGGAACGATTTTCAAAGTGTGTGTGTGTGTGTGGAGGAGGGGGAGGGGGGGGGGCGGGATCGGGTGAGGGATGGTCGTCGGTATGAACATTTTAAATTCCAGGGTCCCAAAACCCCCTTTTCCATTTCCATGCATCTGAGTGGATATTTTGAGATTTTTCAGATGTATTTGAAAGATTTCACACTTCGAGAGTCGTTACAAAACGTCGGTAAAGCATACAGGTGAGGTTTATTTATCAGCTTTGGTCGTAACGACCAAAGCTGATAAATAGACCTCACCTGTATGCTTTACCAAACGTTTTCAGCAATTATACTGTCTGTGGATTATCTTGTCTGGGAGTGGATTTGGTACTTGTGTGCCTGTAAGATTAAGATCTACTTCAGTTAACTGATTTATTAACAGACTATATACATTTTAGCGTTTGCAGCCATTTACTGCAAAAAATGGTCCGAAATCCATCGAAACTGAACCAATACGAGAGAAACATATGGGCAGGCTCTGGATCTGCCCCCTGTTTCACCAGTCATTGGTTATGTTAAAATATCTGCATACAAAAAAAATAGCCCGGCCAAAAAAGTGGAAGGGCTGAAGACCCCCCCCCCCCCCACCCCCCAGGACAAAAGTCAGCTAAAGTCCTCCGCAAACCCTTACCGTGTCTGTGTACGGGCACGTCATCCAGAAGAAGAGCAGTTGTCATTTGTATTAAAAAGGGAGAAACCATGCAACGTCCGCGCGCGTCTTGGTATGCCAACCATGCAACGTCCGCGCGTGTCTTGGTGAGCCAACCATGCAACGTCCGCGCGCGTCTTGGTTTGCCAAAAAAAAACATCGATCATTGGATAAATTGATACTGGGATGAAACCAGAATGGTCGTTTCGCGATTTTCGTGCAATCATTGGCCTGTCAACGATAAAGAAAAGTGAGAAGTAGAAGTACTTGTCGACTATAGCACTGGCAATGTAATAAAATCTAACTCAAAATGGCCAATGAACAGGTTTCATAATGATTATGTAACTTACTCTTATTCTAGGAGACATGCTTGACTTATTATCCGCGATAACATATGGGTATCAACTAACAGAGACAGAGAATTTCCATTGTTATCGCTGATAATACCATACACCGCGCATATAGCTTTTGCACAAATGTCATGTGCACTGTTACAAATAGGCCTTTCCCTCTGGAAAAGACTATTGCTTTTCTACGGATTATTATTATTATTATTATTATTATTATTATTATTATTATTATTATTATTTTTTTTTTTTTTTTTTTTTTGAGGAGGGGGGGGGGGGGGGTTGTTTGTTTTATTTTTTCCACACATTTTGTCCGTACGATTCACGAGCTAAGCCATTTTCGAACCGATTTTCACGAAATTTTGCAAACTCATAGACGGTCACAAAATCTAAAAATGTACCGAAGCGGAATTTTCGATTTAACCCTTATTTGGTCAGAATTGGCAAAAAACTGCCAAAATTGGGGTTTATAGGCACTTTCTCGAAACACGTCCTGTAGATTTTTTTAAACATTCATCATTATTAGACTTGTCTGTAACACGATCTTTGATACACACGGCATATCAGGCGATGAATATGGTAACCCTCCACAGGCTGCCAAACGTCGAAATTTTGATGAAATGGGTCTGTTTCAGGCATCCACAGCACATAAATGATACATGAGAGATAAACATAGCTTCCTTTATTGAAAGTGGAATTCACCAAGGATAATTTTTGTAAGTAATAAGGGTGTTCAAAAAACCAAGCGTTAACCCGTTTTGGGCTGGTTAAACAGCAATACCCCCATAAAGCTAAAAAATTCATGTTTTCTGTGGAGGATTTCTCTAAACGAGTCTTGTAGATTTTTAAGAAAAAATTGTCACTCCCAGGCCTTGGTGTGACAATATAAGTTGCAGGGCCAAAATACTGCGGTGAGCATTTGTTAACCCTCCACGGGCTGATAAAAGTCAAAATTGTGAAAAAGGACTGTTTTTGGACGCCAACAGCACCCAGTGAGTACGCCACAAAGAAAAGTGCCTTCTTTTATCGAGCGCATAATCTAAACGGAAACATTTTTGTAAGTAGTAAGGGTATTCAAAAGTCGAAGTCTTAACCCATTTTGTGCAGATTAAAGAGAGAGACCCCTTAAAATCTTAAAATTCTCATTTTCTGTGGATTTCTCTTAAAACCTCCTGCAGATTTTCAAGAAAAATTGACTACTCGCATGTCTTTGTGTGACATTACAAGTTGCATTGACAAAATATTCTGGTGAGCATTTATTAACCCTCTACAGACTGCCAAGCATCGTAATTTTGTTGAAATGGGCTGTTTTCGGACACGCAGAAATAGACATAATCCCCTTTGTTGGAAGTGGAGTAGGTGTATAGTGCGATTCTAGACCACTTTTCCAAAAAACTGTACACGTACACGTACATGTACATGTACTGCCATAGGGATTCAGTGTTAAATCGTGTACAGAGTGTAAAAAACTGTCGTTTTTGCATGGTGGCCCAGAATCGGCAATTGTTTTTGAGGCTCTCGGATCGCACTTTTGACTGTTCAAACATCCGTTGGCGAACGAGTACATTCGACACATCGCTCGGAAGTGAAAAAATGTATGAAATTTGAAGAAAATGTAAATTTAAATTTTTTTATTGACGTTCCCATTGCGGATCAGACCTTCGATCTATCATTGGTGAATGCAAGCAAGAAACGTTTTGCCGATTCTAGACCAGCACAAGAATGTTGTTTGCCGGTTCTGGACCACTGATGTTTGCAATCGCGTTTTGAACAGTCTAGGGTGCGATCCGATCGGTGAAACCCATTTGCCGATTCTAGACTAGGCAAAAATCGACATCAAAACCTTTTCTCGACGTTCACCAATGGTGAAAAGTGAGTGTAAAGTGCAGTTACTCATCGAGGATTTTTTAAAAAAAAATTTCAAACTCATTTCAGCTTCCGGTACATCAAAAAAATGTGGTTTGCCAGTTCTGGACCACCGACGTTCACGATCGCGTTTCGGATGGTCGAGGGTGCGATCCGATTGGCGAAAACGATTTGCCTATTCTAGGACAGGAAAAGATCTCAAAACATTTTCTCTACGTTCACCAATGGTGCAAAGTGGGTGTAAAGCGCAGTTACTCATCGAGGATTTTTTTTCAAACCAAAACTGAAAGACTCGAGTTTGGAAAATTAGAACCGATGGAAATCGTCCGTCCACGTTTTGTCATAGCGAGTTTTAAGGTAAATCGTAATAGATCAGTTTTGTGGAGTTTTCAATATTGCACTCAGTGTAAATAAATAGTTTTTCATTCAAATAAAATCGACTATAAAATTGCGTTCCACTCAGATAGTTTTAAGTGAGAAAATTTGTGTTTTAATTGATACTATGAAATCTTCGCAAATCGTTTCATTTTTTGTTCTGGTGTAAATGAAAGGTTTTTCATTCAATGAATGAAACGGAAAAAATCGAGTTTGGAAAATTAGAACCCATGGAAATCGTCCGTCCACGTTTTGTCATAGCGAGTTTTAAGGTAAATCATAATAGATCAGTTTTGTGGAGTTTTCAATATTGCACTCAGTGTAAATAAATACTTTTTCATTCAAATAAAATCGACTATAAAGCGTTCCACTTAGATGGGTTTTAAGAGGTAAAAATTGTGTTTAATTGACACTATGAAATCTTTGCAAATCATTTCATTTTTTGTTCTGGTGTAAATGAAAGGTTTTTCGTTCAATGAATGAACTGGAAAAACTTGAGTTTGGAAAATTAGAACCGATGGAAATCGTCTGTCCACGTTTTGTCATAGCGAGTGTTAAGGTAAATCATAATAGATCAGTTTTGTGGAGTTTTCAATATTGCACTCAGTGTAGATAAATAGTTTTTCATTCAAATAAAATCGACTATAAAGCGTTCCACTTAGATGGGTTTTAAGAGGTAAAAATTGTGTTTAATTGACACTATGAAATCTTCGCAAATCATTTCATTTTTTGTACTGGTGTAAATGAAAGGTTTTTCGTTCAATGAATGAAATGGAAAAACTTGAGTTTGGAAAATTAGAACTGATGGAAATTGTCTGTCCACGTTTTGTTATAGCGAGTCTTAAGGTAAATCGTAATAGATAAGTTTTGTGGAGTTTTCAATATTGCACTCAGTGTAAATAAATAGTTTTTCATTCAAATAAAAATCAAACGGCAAAATTGCATTCCACTTAGATGTGTTTAAGAGGTAAATTGAAATTTTAAGCGACTCAGATCTCGGTTCAAGATATATCAATAAAAACACCTTTTGACGAGACACACTTCTAAATTGTTCCTATTCACAAAAGTGCATCTGTTTACTTCAAACAGTATTTTGTTCTTTTGATGATATGGAGGTGAGAATAATTGCCAAGGGAGATGCATTTCATCAATGGTTTTATTTTGTGAATGATTCTAAGTATGTTATGTTTTAAAAAGATTTTTCAACTCTTGTTTTTTGACTGAAACAATTTCCATGTAAAAATATAGAAGAAGTACCATTGCTCAACGTGTGAGTACTAATGCGGTTTTAACCAAAATATTACGAGATATTCTTGGAGTATTATTTTTCCATATTTTTGGGGGGCAAAAAAATTCTCGCCAGAGAATTTTTTGTAAAAAGATTTTTCAGTTCTTGTTTTTGACTGAAACGATTTCCGTGTAAAAATATAGAAGAAATACCATTGCTCAGAGTGTGAGTACTAGTGTGGTTTTAACTAAAACATTACGAGATATTCTAAGAGTATTATTTTGAGAATGACTTCAAGTGTGAGGAAAATAGCTACCTGTATGATTTAACACTTTTAAAACGTTGTATTTATAGATGTTTATTTGAGACTAACTCTAAGTTTCTCATTGTCGGAAATAACTGTCGATGTGATTTAACACGTTTGAAGGCAAAAACACATTTATCGAGGTTTCATTTTGTAAAATGTTTTTCCCTCAACTAGTTTTAGTTATTATATATTAAAGACAGAAGATTTTATTTTACTTAAAACATAAAACATAAAAATAATTATACATTTAGTTTTTGAGAATAATAAAATAACTCACGTTACCATACTCTAAAGGAAATATTCATAATTTTAAAAAACGAAAAAATGTTTTTATGCATCACAGGTTCCAAGCGGAGAGATCAACTTCTCAACAAATATGAATGACTCAAGAAAGCATTCAATCCTCTGATGGAAGCAGGCGATTGGGAGAGATGGAATTAAGACGTGAAACCACAAAATTATTTAAACCGGTGACGGAGGTTCAGGAACGAAGTAAGAAGGAGATCGTTGACGAATTGAAGCCCATAAAAGAAAGTTCTTTGAGAACAGGTTCGTTGCCAGGTAGTTTTACAAGGGGATTTTCATTTCAAAGATCATCCCCGGATTACAGTCCCAGGAGAATCGAAACCGATGTGAGCAAAAGCAATGATTCAGCTTTGACTATCACCACTGATAGCATCGCGTCATCTGAGGATGGTGGTAAGAGAGATCTGTTGTATGGAATTTATAAGGATTCTGACGGTAGAACTTTCGTAGGCGACACTGAAGTGCGAGAGGATGATGATAATTTAATCGTCGGTTCGAATAGGTATGAATTAACTCCCGGACTGCGCAAACTGCTCCTTTTCGTCAACCCTGTAGATTACACGCATCGGGATTTTGACAATTACGGTGACATTCTGGTTCAGACCCACTCCATGAAGAGAAATAATGATGCCAGAGAAACGAGACCCAAAGTCAATAGACGTTACAAGTGGACGAAGGTGGTGAAACCCATATGGGATATGAATAAGAAATTTGTCGAATCGGTGACTGGGAAAGGGGTGAGAATCACTTTTCTTCCGAGCAATTCTGATGCTCTGTCTAAGAGATTGAGATTGTTGATGGCTAGTTGACGTGCTGGTAATACTGGATTAGATAATGAGATAGTGAGCATATGTGAAGAATTGTTGAGGCAGAAGGATTTGAATAAACACGATTATAAAAGGCTGATGAACGAATTGAAGGATTGATATATATATAATAAGTAGTGAGAACAAACAAACAAAAAATAGATAAAATAAAAACATTAAATTTTACACTAGAAAATAATAAAAAGTATTTAAACAACAAACGATTTACCAGTGAAAAAAACAAAATATATATTATAAAATAAAAATATGTTGGTGATAAAGAACAGGGGATACGTTAGAACTTACGTTCAAGGCAGTTCTGGCATCGTTGATTCTATAATACGAGTGTTCACGAGCAATGCAGGTAGAAAACTCGCATCAACCACGTTTGAGGTCGGTAAGAAGACGGCTTTGGATGCAAGTAAGAAAGCCGCTTCCAAAGCTAGTGGTAGGATAGCATCTGTGACTGGCAAGAGGGCAGCCGATGCATTGATCGACAAGCTGATCAGTCTGCCAGCAAAGCGAGCTACGTTGGAGCGATCGCCAAAAAGTTGGAAAGATTTTAAGGATGCTGTGGTACCCATACAAGATTTAGCCAAAATGACGAATGGATCTGGATTGAAGAGAACTCATGATGGTGTAATATAAATAAATAATAATATTTATAAAAACTGAGTTTGAAAAAACATAAAAATTGTGTTTGAAAATCTAAAAATAACAAAAAAATAAAAAAGATGAACATTAAAGATATGTCTTGGAACGACGCTGTGACCAAGAGGTCAAATAACGAGTTCTTTCCCAAAAGCATAAGAGGCTTGATAGTGGGAAAATCAAATTGTGGAAAGACCAATCTGTTGGTGAATCTGTTGTCGCAACCCGACTGGTTGGATTATGACAGATTATTTGTGTTTGGCAAGAGTTTGTTTCAACCTGAATACAGATTGCTTCGAGAGTGCATGGATCGTAGATTACCCAAGGACGTCATAGCCAGAATCTTTGACAGTAGGGAGGAATTCGACAAAAGTGAAGCTTCTCTTTTGACCATTTTGGATGGTGCGGAATTGATGAAGAGAAATGCATCTTCGAACGTCGAGTGTCGATTTTATGAGAACACTAGCGACGTTCCAGATCCTAGAGAATTGAAATCGGAAGATAAGAATCTCATGATTTTCGACGATCTGCTTTTGGAGAGACAGAACCGATGTGAATCGTATTACGTTAGGGGTCATCACAGCAACGTGGATTGTTTCTACCCATCGCAGAATTATTTTCGACTGCCCAGACAGACGATAAAGGAGAATGCTAATTTCCTGTGTCTCTTTCGCCAGGATCTCAAGAATCTCAATCATAGGAGATTCTGCAAGAGGGTTTGGGATGGAGGACTTTACAATTTCGTCGTGATCAATTTGCCTAGTGAATTTAATCATGGAAAATATCGGTGTGGATTCGACAAGTTTTATGTTTCTGATGATAATAAAATAGAGAGCGAAAAGAAAAATTAGAAAATAATAAATCATCAATAATTTAGTTTTGAAAAATAAAATAAAAATTAAAAATATAATGTTTGAACAAGGAGAATTGTTAGAACAGATAGCCGAGAATACGGCTGCAAAACAATCCATTCAAATCATGGAGAGTGGCGATTCGACTCAATTCATGGCAAAATTCGAACCTTCCATAGAATGAATAGAGAGAAAAGATACGAGATGGCGTTGGTGAATCTGGAGACTTATTATTCCTTTCCCAACGTCACCGAAAAGAATAACTCGTTCAAGTATTCCGACGTAGTGAATTGGTTGGAGATTCGAATTCCCAAAGGAAGTTACGACATAGATGATTTGAACAATTACATTCAGACGCGAATGAAGACGAATGGAAAGGGAAGAAACAAGATCAGACTTGCTCCCAACCCTAATACCCTACAGACGATGTTGGATTTTGAATATAATTTTCGAGTGGATTTCAACATGGACGATTGATTCTATAGGCAAGATGCTGGGATTTGATCGAAAGATGTACCGAGGCCACGCAACATCTGAAAATATGGTTGACATTCTCGCAGTCAATAGCATTCTGGCGAATGTGGACGTGATTGCTGGAAGCTACGTGAATGGTAGCACTCAACCAACGATCTATTCCTTCTTTCCAAATGTGTCGCCGGGTTATAAAATCATGGAATGACCTCGAAATTTAGTTTATCTACCCATGATTTTAGACACGTTGTATAGTCTCAAAACCATGTTGACGGATCAAAATGGTGAACTATTAGATCTTCGTGGAGAGAGGGTGATGATACGATTTCACATAAGAGAAATATAAAAAGCAAAAAAAAAAATATTGTGTATATATATAAATAAGAAAATTAATTTTACAAAAAATTATTTAATATATATAATTATCATTAAAACAAAAAAAACAATTGAACAAAATATATTTTAAAAAAAGAAATATGACTGAATACGTGGTTAAAAACATGAACATATCCAAAGGACAGAGGAAGAAACTTGAGAGAGCGTTAACTCGAGGCGAGCCGGTGAGATTCAAATTCACTCAAGAAGATGTGACGAGTGGTGATGACGATCGAATCGCCTGAACCAGAACTCAAATCAAAAGGATGGAGAAAGCGATTGGTAATGGAAGAGGGTTGAAGGTGAGATTGAGTCCCACTCAATTGAAATACAATTTGAAAATGAAAGGCGGTTTCCTACCGCTGTTGTCAGGAATCGCCACAAAAGCATTGCCCTTTCTCGGAAAGACTCTTGGCATGGGAGCTCTCTCGGGACTCGCGAGTTCAGCAGTTGAGAAATTAATGGGTGGCAGCAGACTGTTTTTGAAGAAGGGAGGAACTGTGTGTCACATCCACACAGACGACAACGGTGAAGGATTATATCTAGAACCCGTTATAGGTGGCAGCTCTTTCAGTGAAAACAGTCTCTATCTGAAGAGTGAACAGAACATTGAGCGACTCGGTAAGGGTTTGCTGTTTGGTGAGAATTCGCCATTTAAGAATATACCGATTTTGATTATGTTATTATAATGTAAAAAAATTATATAAAATATAAAAATATAAATCATAGAAAGTATAAAAAAATAATATAAAATGGATAAAAAGGTGGAAAAACAATTAGACGATAATGATGTGTATCACAGGATAGAGTGCAAAAAAGATGTGGAAAAATGATTAGACACTAATGATGAATATTGCGGGATAGTGTGGGAAAAAGATGTGGAAAAACAATTAGACGCTAATGATGGATATCTTAGGAAAGAACTGAAAAAAGAGTTTAAAACAGATTGGGATAGATGGTTGAAATTTAAAAGAATGAGACATTTTCCACCGTCACCACTACCTTCTGAAGAGAATGGTAATGATGTGAGTGGTACCAAGAGATACACCACATTCGTTCATAATTATGATACAGATAAACAAATGTGTTCTTATAAAAAATGTAATATATCACAAAAAAAGAAAAGAAGAAGGAAAACAAAAAAAAAAAAGTAATGAGATCTAGAGATGTTCAACCTCTCTAGATCTCATTACTTTTTTTTCCTTCTTCTTCGCTAAAAATCAGTCTTTCTATTGTTTTATATTTCCAAGTCCATTATTAGCATGTTGACGGTCATGTCTTCTCCTTTTTCGAAAATGTTTTTAATGTTTATCTTTACTTTTGCAAGTTTTTTTTACATCGGTGAACGAGCTCTCACCACCCGATTTGTTCACGAGTTCAAGAGAGATTTTTGGATATATGTAACTTCCGTAGGGTAACGACAAATCGTCCTTGTCAAATTCTCTGTCTTCAGTGACGACGATGTTCTGTAGACTGCTTTGGTACTCGTAAACCAAATTGAGCATGCTATATTTGTCATATTTGTGCTTTAAGCCCTTCGTCTCGACCTCGTTCAATTCGATGGCATCGTCTCATTGTAATCTATAGATTTTACAACCGAATTTCTTACAAGTTTCGACTCGTTTCAAGTTCAATTCGCATCTTTTTGGTGTTGTTGTCATGATCGATTATTTGTTTTTTTGTTTTATGAATTATTGCAAATAATATATATTTTTGAATTTTGTGTTTAAATAATAAATATGTTAAAAAGTTTGTTTTTTTTACTCTCTATATATATATAAAAAAGTTTTTTAATTTTCTTTAATGTGAATTTTTTTTTTTTGTAAAGTGTTTTTTTCTCTTTATATAAATAAAGTTTAAATTTTAACATCCTTTTTTTCTCATATTAATTCAATTTTTCTCACATTAAGAAACATAAAAATCGATTAATTTTTTTTGTGTTTTTTTGAATTTTATATTTAAATAGTAATTTATTAAAAAAAGTTTTTTTTTTTTCTCTCTATATATATACAAAAAAGTTTTTAATTTTAATTTTCTTTAATGTGAATTTTTTTTTTGTATATATATAAAGACTATTTTAAAACTTTTTTAACAAATTATTATTTAAATACAAAATTAAAAAAAAAATATATATTCTTACAAATGAAGCAAACAAATGAAAAAATGGAAAATTTTTTGAGAAAACCGTACCTCAGTTAAACGAAATGTGTAGAGAATTAAAAATTCCAAATTTCAGAAATCATAGAACCATATCAAAAAAATTGAAGTCATGCAGGAGTATCGTTTGCAAGACGATGGAAAGAAAAAGATTGAAAGATCGAAAGTGGACAAACTTAAACAGACTCGAATTGCGAAAAAAATAAGCCGATGGCAGTAATGCCTGACAATAGAAAACGAAATGTGGAACGTGATGAAATTAGAAAGATAACGTGTTAGGAGTTATGTAGTTTGCTCGATGAAAAGGCAAATGAAATGTTGATAGCAATGACGTCAAAAAATGCTTTGGTTGTGAAAAATGAGAAGAAAAAGGTAGTAAAGGGAATCGAAATGCCGACGCCGAAAAAAAAAAAAACGTTTCGGTTGTGAAAAATAAGAAGACGACTAAACGAAAAGCCGTTGAAGAACTTCAAGTTTCAAAAGAAAATAAAACTAAAGCAAGTGATGCAGTTCAGAATCTAGACAAACGAGATATATCGAATGAAATTCGATGATCAAATGACGAAGGGAAAGGAGAAGAATGTATAACATGAGTCATCATGGAAGCATTCCAATCGAATCCTGCAGAACGGGAGAGTGCGATCAAAGGCATTTTTAAAACTTTCAATGTGGTTCCCTCGTTCAAGAAAGTCGATCCAAAATTGTTCATGGAACGGGTGAAGAAAAAGTATTGGATTTGTTTCGGAACACATGAACGTGGGACAAAAAATTAAGATGATACTCCATTGCGTGATGAATAAAATCAATGTGAATTCCGGTGAAAGCATCGTGAAAAATGCATATTTCAGATCTAATGTCGAATCCGTATTTCGAGGTTCAGATTTGTCAGACGTTTTCAAAACGATGAAAGACAAGATGTTGACGTCTCTCGCGAATTATCACCATGAAGGTAGTAACTGGACATTCGATGAAGTGTTGAAACTCGAAATTCCTATAACTAAAAACTATTCATTGAAAGCGTCTTCCTACATGGAATTACAGTATTTCTTAGCTAAAAAAAAAAGCTGTGATCAACGTGAGAAATAAAGATGACCAGTGTTTTAAATGGGCAGTCACCTCCACTTTATACCCCATCAAAATGCACTCCGATAGAGTTTCTCGTTACGAGGGGACTTCTAAAAATCTTGATTGGACTGAAGTGACTTTTCCAACGCAGTTAAAACACATCGAACGTTTCGAGGTTCAAAATCCCACCATAGTGGTGAACGTCTTGGGATATGACAATGAAAAACGAACGATCTATCCTCTCAGAAGACTTTGTATCTCGAAAGAGAAAAGATGATTATTTTATTATTGATTTGGAATGGTGACAATCGTCATTATTGTTGGGTTAAAGATTCGAGCTGATTACTGTCGAGACAAAATAATAAACATGAACATAAGAAATGTTTATGTTGCAACTGCATGAACGCGTTTCACAGCAAAAAATCATTAGTGAAACATCAGGAATATTGCAATGAAAATCAAGGTGTCACTGTTGAAATGCCTAAACCCAAAACCATCGTGAACTTTCAAAATCACAATAGAAGGTTAAAAGTACCATTCATCGTGTACGCCGATTTCGAATGCTTCAATGTGAAAATGAGTTCCTGCCAACCCAACGCTCTTCAAAGTTATGTCGAAAGATATCAAAAACACATGCCTTTGGGCTATTGCATTTACGTGAAATGTGCTTTCGACTCGCAACATGACATGGGTCCCTTCACATACACGAAACAGTGCGAAGACGACGACGTGGCTCAAAGGTTCGTGGAAGAGTTAGAATCGAAAATTCAAATTTTATACGGAAAATTCAAAACTCTGGCGAAAATGATCATCACACGAGAGCAGCAGGATGAAAATAACAGAGCCATTGAATGTCACATATGCAGACAATCGTTTGGCGAGAATTCAGAGGAAAATAAGAAGGTCAGAGATCACGATCATCTATCAGGTGATATTTCACAATCTCTCGGGTTACGACAGTCATCTGTTTGTGAAAAATCTTGGCACCGCCGACGGAGTATTAAACAGCATCGTGAACAACGAAGAAAGATAATTTCCTTCATGAAATGGCGAAGAAAAGAGCAATCGACAGAGAGACGTTGGAAGAAAAAACGAAATACATTCATAGAGGCATATGTTTCATCGACAGTTTTAAATTCATGTCGACCGTTCTGGAAAAATTAGTCGATAACATGAGCAAGGATAAATTTAAAATCATGAGCGAACACTTAGGAGAATGAGTAGACATCATGTTGAGGAAAGGAGTCTATCCTTACGATTACATGAACGAATTAAAGAGATTCGACGACACCACGCTACCTTCGAAAGAAGATTTTTATTCGAAATTATACGAATCTGACATTTCCGATGAGAATTACGAACACGCCAAAAATGTGTGGAAATCATTCGATATGAAAACCATGAGAGATTATCACGATCTCTATCTGAAGACCGACGTTCTGCTCCTGGCAGATGTGTTCGAAAATTTTCGAGACGTCTGTCATCGAAATTACAATCTGAATCCGGCTTGGTATTTCACCGCACCCGGTCTGGCGTGGGACACTCTGTTTAAGACCACTGAAATCCAATTGGAGTTATTCTCCGACGTAAACATGTTGCTCATGTTCGAAAAGACTGCGAGAGGGAGCATCTCGATGATCTCTCACATATTCTAAAGCCAACAATCCCTACATGAAAGAAGGTTTTGATTCGGAATGATCAAATAAATACATACAGTATTGGGTCGCTAATAATCTGCATGGTTGGGCCATGAGTCATCCTTTACCGATTGGAAATTTCGAATGGGTGACGGAACTGGAAGAGATGCAAAAATGGAGAGACTATCCTTGCATTTTAGAAGTCGATTTTAACTCTCTGGAAGAATTACACAATCTACACAATGATTATCTGCTAGCTCCCGAACGAATGGAACCAATCGAAGGAGGCGAGGAAAAACTCACTTCCAATTTATTTAACAAACGTAAGTACGTCGTCTACAGCAAGAATTTGAAACAATACGCCGATTACAGGATGAAATTAGTTGACATACATCGCGTCATTCGATTCGACGAAGAGCCTTGGATGAAAAAATGCATCGATCTCAACATGAATCTCAGAATTTGAGCCAAGAACGATTTCAAAAAAGATTTCTTCAAACTCCTGAACAACTGCGTGTACGGTAAATCGATGGAAAACATCAGGAAGAGAACCGACATTCGACTCGTCACGTCTGAGAAAAAAGCTAAAAATTAGTGGCGAAACCCAATTACAAACACCGAACCATATTCGATGAAAATCTAGTGGCCATTCACATGCAAAAGATGCACCTGAAGTTTGACAAACCCTATTATCTCGGACCGATCATCTTAGATATCAGCAAGCGATTGATGTACGAGTTTCACTATGATTACATCAAACAGAAATTTGGTGAGAAAGCCAAACTACTGTTCACCGACATGGACAGTTTAGTTTATGAGATAGAGACAAAAGACGTCTACCGAGATATATCTCTGGATGTGACCGTGTGGTTCGACACGAGCAATTATCCCATCGATCACCCATCCAACATTCAATCGAATGACAACAAAAAGGTGTTGGGTAAATTTAAGGATGAGAGCGGCGGTAAACAAATCGTCGAATTCGTGGGTTTGAGACCCAAACTGTATGCTTATCATCTAGAAGGTGAAGAGATCAAGAAGTGCAAAGGGGTTAAAGCGTGCGTGGTGAAGAAAAACATCTCTTTTCGAGAGTATAAAGATTGTCTGTTCGGAAGTGGTCCAGTGTATAACACTATGAAATCGATTCGAAGCGACAATCATGATGTGTAAACCGAAATAGTCAACAAGATTTCACGTCAGCCGACGACGATTAAAGATTCGTGTTAGCTGATAAAATAAGCACTTTGGCACTCAGGCATTGGACTTTGGATATGATTATGGATGATAGGATTCCAGATATGATTAAGGATGATAGGATTCCAGAAAATCAAGAGGAATTAGACTGATTCAAGATTATGGAAGTCGATAGAGACATCGAGAGAGTTAGTTTAAGAAAATACCAGTATTAAAAAAAATAACGTCATTTTCGTGAATTATAATAAAATAAATAAATTTTAAAAAAAATATACACATTTATGAATAAGAAAATAGAGATATCCGTTGAAGGTGTCGTCTTACCTAATGAACCCCTATCCAACATTGATCTGTCGAATGCGGCGAAGGATTTGAAAATCAAAGATTTTCTAGGCGTGTTTTCCAGAAGAGAAGACCTCGACAATCGGAATGCAGAATTTTAAATCTGGATGACTTATCGGGTGAAGTCACTCACTGGGTGGCATGGTTCAAGAATGGGAAGAAGAAGAATTATTATTTCGACAGCTATGGAATCTCACCGCAGAAAGAAATAAAGAACTATTACAACGAATCGATGGTTCATTACAACACAGAACGAGTGCAATCACCAGATCAAGTGTTTTGCGGTCACCTGTGTCTCTACATTCTCAAGTGATGGTCGGAAGGAGATCGGTTTCAAGACATTCTCAATGATTTACATTAGAGAGAGACTTTTTTTTTGTTTTATAGTTTATATAAAGGTAAAAAAATTATTTAAAAAAATTTAATTGAATAAAAACAAAAAATAAAAAATAAGTGAAATAATTCATTTTTAATAAACTGCGTTTGAAATATATTTTTTTAAAACAAAAAAAACACAAAACAACATGCCAGTCGATAAATTTGGTAGAAGTGACGATGAAAATCGACCCAAAAAGTAGAGGAAGACGCTCGGAGTTGGCAACAGTTACAACATTGCCAACTTGGACAAACATTACATTCAGAGATACGAACCTCGAGAGGAACCTTTGAACATGAACAATAAGAAGCTCTACAATCTTCCTGAGCCAATAGATCTCACAGATACGGCGACTAAAAAATACGTCGACAGGGGGAATACGGATTTCGAATGAATCATGCTAGATAATTATGTGGGTAAAGCCATGACCGACGATCTCAATCAGAAATTCGAACGTTTGGTGAATGTTGTGAATACCAAAGATTCCACCGATGCCACAACCAAGAAGTACGCGGACGACTCTCACGTGCGATTCAGCGAACATCTGAGAAGTAGATATGTTCAGAAAACGATGCAATCGCAATTGAACTCCAATTCAAAACAATGGTGGCCACTCCCATGAATCCCAAGGATGTGGCGACCAAACACTACGTAGATCTGGAACAGAGAAAGTCTGACAGACGAGAAATGAAATCGGATCTGAATGTGGGATTCAACAAGATATTGAATCTGTTGAAGGTCGATGATGCGGACTCCACTGCGGTTAACAAGGGCTACGTGGATTTTGCCGTGATATGATCTCAAGAATACGTAGAATCGGAAGCGGACAATCTCTACCTGAACAAACAATCTGGCGGAACCATGGAGGGTGGCATCAACATGAACGGTCAGAATTTATTCGGTCTCGATCACGTTCCTGAATTCGATTCCAGCATGGTCAGCAGGAAGTACATGGACGACAACTCAGTCTGGAGAAAGGGCAACATCATGGAAGGTAAACTAGACATGGGTGGACAGGCGCTTACGAATCTACTGGATCCCGTGCACATGATGGACGCCTGCACCCTGATTTCGGTGGTGGAGTAAGTCAAATATGCCAGACAATTGATCACCGTGATCACTGAGGAGACCAGCACGTTAGATGAGAGAAAAGCCGAGTGGTCTTTTGGAAACGGAGGTAGTGGATCAGGTGGGATATCCCATGCTATTGGGAGGTGAAATCATTTGAATAAGTCTGGCTTCCACGGATTTGAATAACAGAGCGGTCGTCAATCTCACGGTGAATGGAGTAGAGAGCAATAAGAGACACAGCATCGAAAAGACTGAGAATTAACACTCGAATGTTAGCACGTTTGGCACGCCTCTCAAAGTGAACGACGGAGACAGGATTGATTTCGTTACGAAAACCAATAATCCCAAAGCCGCAACTTCCGTGGTGAGCATACTGATCGAAATAGACCCTCTGAACAAACAGTGAATGCATGGAAATAATTAATTAAAAATAATGAGTGATTATTAAAAACAAAAAAAAAACAAAAAAAAGTAATGAGATTTAGAAAGATGTTCAATCTCTCTAGATCTCATTACTTTGTTTTTGTTTTTTTTGTTTTTTAATAATTATTCATTACTTTTTATTTTTTTATTTTTTTTTTCACACACACGTCTCTCATCGAATGATCGACATCTTATTTCCATCCAATTCGAATTGTAATTCTCTATCCGACAGGACCAGGGTGAAGGCTTCGGTTTTTCTCGGCATGTTCCTATCGAATTGCATCTTGATCTGAATGTCTAAGACACTACTCTTGAGTCGTTCGCTCTGTTTACTGACATCGAATATGAACATAGGACACATCGACTTGTATTCTCCTGGAGATATATTAGGGTTGCTCACCAATTCATCTAGACATGATACTTCTTTCTACAATACGCGGCGTCGCCGTACAGTCTGCAGAAATCGTTCCTGTCGAACAACGCGTTGTAATCAATTGCTGGATATCTTGTGGCGTTCAGAAACATTTGCATGTTTCTCAAATTGCAGTGATCAAATAGCAATGCATTCTTTTCCTGAGACCCGTTCCTATTGGTCTGAAACACGACCACGATGAAACACAGTCTCTCAGAAGCGGATTTCATGATCAATCTCCAATCGAAGTGATTTTTGGAGAGTGGAATGCTAGCCGTGTCACACTGTCTCATTCTAAATCCCACGGGTAATTTACTCTTGGATTCTAGATCTTGTAGAGACGTGTTTTTTCCACGATCGAAGGCTGCACGTGCGGAACGAACCACAATATCTTGTGTAGAGTTATCTTACCCACATCAGTCGCAGAGAGTCTCACTATTGTGTCGTCGTTTCCCTTTTGAAACGTCAGATTGTGTTTGAATCTGTACATGATCTTGTTATAATCGTCCACGAATCCGAAGATGTGTTTCAAAGGTATCCTGAACAAAAACGTTCCTTTGGGTCTGGACGTCTTGACGACGTGGTCGAATATCGCGGCGGCGCCGGCGCTAGCAGGGCCAATGGTGTCTTTCACCCACAACTGATTAAGTCCTCTGGATTTTGAAAAATCATCCGGATACGTCAAGAGTCCGAACATTGTGGTGGCCTGACTGGGATGAAACACAGTTTCTATCTCTTGCCCGGATAGCAAGTATTTTATATTACTGAATAGATGCATGATGCCATTATTAGCTAAAGTAACCGTGTCGTCGGCGTATTCAGTCCCATCTTCCTTGGTGAGACGTCCCTGCATCACTATGTAACTCTCACTAGGATGAATGAATAGATCTTGGATTTCGATGTTGATTCTTATCTCTCCCGCTTTGTTCAAACTCGTTCCGGTTATCGGTTCGTATTCATGAACCTCGTATTCTTGAATACTTTCATCTTTCACTATGCTTTGTGTGATATCTAGTATATTTGCCATTTTTGAAGGGCTTTTTGTTTTTTGTTTATTAATTAGCTTGCTTTTTTTATCTAAAAATAGTTTTAATTATTTTTTATTATTATTATTTTTTTCTCTCCTTTATATATATATGTGTAAACAAGAAAATGTTAAAGAGAGTAAATAAAAAAAAAATTTGTTTTCTTTATTAAAACTTTGTCTTCTGCAATTGTTGTTCGTAAAACTTTCTGATGATCTCTTTGCCATCTAAAGCTTCGATTTTGTGAGTCACCTGATCGGTGTGAAATATTCTGATTATCTTGAAGATTTCCGAGGTCCATCGAGGAGTGTAACCCTTTTCGAAGTTCTTCTTATAAGCGTAGATTCTCACTCGATCGCCGACCGCAAATTTCGACGGTCTAGACTTCTTCCTGATCTTAGATCTCTCGGGATATAGATTCTCGTAGACTCGTTTTTCGTTTCGAGGATCGCTAGCTTCCACGGGAGTGATCTTGATCGATCTGTGTTATGTGTTGTTGTAATCTTCAACCAGACCATTCAGAGCGTATATGTATTTCTTGGTCAAATTCGCCGTGAAGTATCTATGCATCTTTTCCTTCATCATTCGATTCCAATGTTCCACGACGCTGGCTTTCTCTTCATTTTTGATCGAGTAGAGGTCGACCAATCGACGAACATCCTTGTTGTAGAATTCCTTCCCCTTATCCACCCACAATTTATTCGGTTTTCGAGAAGACGAGTCGAACACCCTCTTCAGAGCCTCGGCGACGCAAGGTCCCGATTTATTCTTCAAAGCTCTGATCCAATAATATTTGGAAAACACGTCGATGACCGTCAATAGATATTTGACGCCCTTGTTCCACCTCGAAAACAACAATCTCATGTCGACCAAGTCGGCAGACCAAATGTCATCCAAACCCTTCATGAACACCCTTCTTGTTCGAAATTTACGACTGGTTTGTGTAACTCCTCGGCCAATTCGCTCGACAATAATCATTTCTTTTTCTTTGCCAAAGTGCTTTTTTTTTGAATGCCCCATCCAAATCGACGTTTCACACTGATCAGATTGCCAACCAGCGAACGTTCTATCTTCACTCTCCTGGTCGGATTCGATATACCTCTCAATTTCGCCAACATGTTTTTATCGCAGACGTCATTGCGAGTCTTAGTGTCGGGATGTCTGGCGTAGCACAGATCATGATCATATGTGGCTGTGTCCACCCTATTCACAGGTTTGCTCCAAGATTTAGGAATCAGATCGGCGTTGAGTCTCTTCTTCAATTTTGTTCCGGTTCCCGTGAGACTGTGACCCGGTAGATGCATTTCGAAAGGTAGATTATTGATCATTTCATTCACAACGCCTTTGCCTCTGCTCGGTTTTTTTTGACGAATCGAGTCTTGACCACACACATTGCAAATTCCGTGAACAAGAGGTGATCTAGTTGATCATTCACGCAGAATGCGTAGGCTCTCATCAGCATTTTAAAAAGAAACCTTGCTCTCATAATCTGGGAATCATTCATGATTTACGTATATTTTATTATCTATTTCGATTCGATATTTATTTTTTTTTAAATAACTATTTATTTACATATTTTTTTTTCTCTCCTATATATCAATCACTTTTTTATTTCCTCTCGACAAAACTCGTGAGGTGAATCGGCAAATCGTTTTCGACGATCGGATCACACCCTCGACTGTCCCAAACGCGATTGCAAACGTCGGTGGTCCAGAACCAGCAAACCGCATTTTTTTGATATACCGGAAGCCGAAATCAGTTTGAAAAAAAAAATTAAAAAATCGCCGATGAGTAACTATGCTTTACACTCACTTTTCACCATTGGTGAACGTCGAGAAAAGGTTTTGAGGTCGATTTTTCCTGGTCTAGAATTGGCAAATCGGTTTCACCGATCGGATTGCACCGTAGACCGTTCGAAACGCGATCACAAACGTCGGAGGTCCTGAACCGGCAAACCACATTTTCGATGCTGGTCTAGAATCGGCAAAACGTTTTTTGCTTGCGTTCACCAACAATAGATCGAAGGTCTGATCCGCGATGGGAACGTCAACAAAAATTTTTAAATTTACATTTTCTTCACATTTCATACATTTTTTCACTTCCGAATGATGTGTCGAATGTACTCGTTCGCCAACGGATGTTCGAACGGTCAAAAGTGCGATCCGAGAGCCTCAAAACAATTGCCGATTCTGGACAACCATGCAAAAACGACATTTTTTTACACTCTGTACACGATTTAACACTGAATCCCGATGGCGGTACACGTACATGTATGTGTACGTGTACAGTTTTTTGGAAAAGTGGTCTAGAATCGGCACTATACACGTCTTAACCCATTTTGGACAGGCTAAAGATTTAAAATTTCTGTGGATTTCTTTTAAAACATCCTGTAGATTTTCAAGAAAAATTGACTACTCGCATGTCTTTGTGTGACATTACAAGTTGCATGGACAAAATATTCCGGTGAGCGTTTATTAACCCTCTACAGGCTGCCAAGCATCGTAATTTTGTTGAAATGGGCTGTTTTCGGACACACAGAAATAGACATAATCTCCTTTGTTGGAAGTGGAATTCATCAAGGACCATTTTTGTAGGGTAATAAGGGTATTCAAAACACCAAGCATTAACCCATTTTGGGATGGTTATTAGCAATACCAGTAGGTAATAAATGAGAGTTCGAGCTCACCTGTACATGTACGTGTACATGTACATGTACATCTCCATAGGGTTTAGTGTTAAAATCGTGTACGTGTACAAGATTTTAACGGTTTTTTAGGGTGAGCTCGAATTTTTTTAACACTGAATTGTATCCTAGACGCGCATAGTTTTACATACACGTACATGTACCGTTTTGATTGAAATCTGCGGATGACTTTTCCCCATAGGATTCAGTGTTAAATTGCAAGCAAAAAACCGTTTTGAGAGTTCGAGCTCATCGTCTTGTCGATTCTAACAATCCGCATCCGTACACGATTTTAACACTGAAACCCTATGGAGAGTGTTAAATTGCGAGCAAAAAAAAGTTTTGAGAGTTCGAACTCATCATCTTGCCGATTCTAACGATCCGTGTCCGCACGCGATTTTAACGCTAAAACCCCATGGTGAGTGTTAAATTGCGAGCAAAAAAACGTTTTGAGAGTTCGAACTCATCATCATCTTGCCGATTTCTAACGATCCGCGTCCGTACACGATTTTAACACTGAATCCTATGGGAGGAAACTCGCTTGCGAATTTTTAGGTCTGAAATCGACTGGCGTGAAGAGGTGATGTTTGAATCCGCAAACCCATTGTTGTAGCGTTTCTCGAAGTGAGACTGGCGCACGTTATTGCGAGGTGATCTCGATGGAAATGTTTTGAAACGAAGAGTGTTGTCGTCGTCTGTGTGTTGGAAATTCGCGAGCCTGCTGTCACGTTTTTGATTGATACATATATAGAGGAGAAAAAAAAATATAAATAAATAGTTATTTAGAAAATTAAATATATCAAATCGAATAGATAATAAAAAAAATACGTAAATCATGAGCAATTCTCAGACTATTAGAGCGAGGTTTCTTTTAAACATGCTGATGAGAGCATACGCAATATGCGTGAATGAAGAACTACGTCCCATCTTGTTAGAACGATGCGTCGGATGTCAGGATCATCTAGACTTTGATCACGAGGATCATTCATGTCTGACGATGGAAAGGGAAGATATGGTCATCATGTATTTCGAACCGGCATTCAAACGCGTTAAATTCAATGATGTGATCACGTTTTGGAAGAGATTAGTCTTCTGTAAGAATCGAGACAGGCCCACAGATTCGGAAGAACTGAAATTGGTGCGTAGAAGTTTGACTTTAGAAGACAAGGGATGCATCAAGAAATTATTGCTGAACGAAGCATACGTCTAAGTTTTTTTCGTTGATATAAAATAAGGGAGAGTAGAAAATAAAAAAAATAAATACACACATAAATTTTTTTTTTATCTAATATTAGAAAGAAAGAAAAAAAACACAAAATGAGAACCAGAAATAAATTGTATCCAGCATTAGTGGATGACGAGGACGAGAAGCTGAACGGCGTTTTGCCAACGGCACCATCGCTAGAAGAAAAAGAAAGAGGAGAGAGGTATCGCATCGATCAAATCAGTAGAATCCAAGAGTATCTAACTCGAGAGAGAGATTCTCGTCATTCTCTCAAGAAGAAGTATTCACGTTTCGTGAAATTCATGAACGCGATCGACACGACACTCATCATGATTTCCATGGGTTTACATGTGGCCGGCATTGGATTGTTGTCGACCGTGGTCGGCATTCTGATCGTGTTAACCGTAGAAGGAGTGGCCCTCGCCGCCGGATTGTTTAGCACGCTCGGAAACTTTTTGAGTAGGAAATTATATCTGAAGGCAAGGAAACACGACAAGATTCGCGACTTGGCCGTCTCCAAGATCGACACGATATCCGAAATGATCTCTATGGCGTTGAAAGACGGTAGGATATCAGACGGAGAATACTTCGCGATATTGAGCGAGAAAACGAAATACGATTCCATGAAAGAAGCCGTGAGAATCAAGACTCGTCAGATCATCAAGGAAGAGATGAAGGATTCTCTCGTGGAAAAGGGGAGGAAAGAGGCCAGGGAGGAATTCAGTAAGATGATAGAACTCAAGAGCAGTGATTGAAAAAAAAAATATGTACAAATATAATAAGAACAGAATTTAAAAAAAAAAAAAAATATTAAATTTATATACAAAATAAAAAAAACGAAATTAATTTAAATAACTCTTAAAAATGTATTGCGTAAAGTGTAAGAGAGTTACCGAGACAAGTAATTCTAGAGAAGTGGGAGCGCGGTGGCTCAGTTGGTAGAGGTGCAGGCTGCAAGCCGAGAGGTCCTCGGTTCGAATCCCACCTGCGGCGGCTGCGTTGTGTCCTTGGGCAGGACACTTCATCTCCATTGCCCGCGTGGGGGCACGATGACGCCGTGTACTAAGGCGTACTGCACGTCGATGGTACGCATGTCTTCAACCAATCTAACCCTGCCTGTGCTGCTGTGCGGAGTTACGATGTTGGGGAGCTGGCAGCTGCTCGTCGTTGCTCGGTGGTTCTCTCCGGGTACTCCGGCTTCCTCCACCCGTAAAACTGTCACGGTCATGATTAGCCATTGTGCATAAATATGTGACCTTAAACATCAATAAATAAATAAATAAATCTAGAGAAGTGCGAACTAAAAACGACAGACGGATGCTTCGCGGAATTTGCGACGTGTGTGGTTCTATAAAGACTAGATTCATCAAAAAAAGAACGCGAGCAAAGGTAAAGGCATCGTGAATAAAATGATCAACAATCTACCTTTCGAAATGCATCTGCCCGGTCACAGTTTCACGGGACCCGGAACGAAATTGAACAAGAGACTCAACGCCGATCTGACTCCCAAATCTTGGAGCAAACCCGTGAATAGGGTGGATGTGGCCACGTATGATCACGATCTGTGCTACGCCGGACATCCCGACACCAAGACTCGCAACGACATCTGCGATAAAAACATGTTGGGGAGATTGAGAGGCATATCGAATCCGACCAGGAGAGAGAAGAAGGAACGTTCGCTGGTCAGCAATCTGATCGATGCGAAACGTCGATTCGGATGAGGCATTCAAAAAAAAAAAGCACATCTGAAAAGAAGAAGAAGAAACGATTATTGACGAGCGAATTGGCTGAGGAGTTACACAAACCCATAGTGCATAAATTTCGAAAGAGAAGGGTGTTCGTGAAGGGTCTGGATGACATTTGGTCTGCCGACTTGGTCGACATGAGATCATTTTCGAGGTGGAACGAGGGCGTCAAATATCTATTGACGGTCATCGACGTGTTTTCCAAATACGGTTGAATCAGAGCTTTGAAGAATAAATCGGGACCTTGCATCGCCGAGGCTCTGAAGAGCGTGTTCGACTCGTCTTCTCGAAAACCGAGTAAATTGTGGGTGGACAAGGGAAAGGAATTCTACAACAAGGACATTCGTCGATTGGTAGACCTCTACTCAATCGAAAACAAAGAGAAAGCCAGCATGGTGGAACGTTGGAATCAAACGATGAAGGAGAAGATGCACAGATACTTCACGGCGAATTCGACCAAGAAATACATATACGCTCTGAACGGTCTTGTCAAAGATTACAACAACATGCGACACAGATCGATCAAGATGACTCCCGCGGAAGCTAGCGATCCTCGAAACGAAAAACGTGTCTACGCGAATCTATATCCCGAGAGATCTAAGATCAGGAAGAAGTCTAGAACGACGAAATTTGCGGTCGGCGATCGAGTGAGAATCTACGCTTATAAGAAGCACTTCGAAAAGGGTTATACTCCTCGATGGACCTCGGAAATCTTCGTGATCATCAAAATATTTCACACCGATCCGGTGACTTACGAAATCGAAGCTTTGGATGGAGAAGAGATCATCGGAAAGTTTTACGAACAACAATTACAGAAGACAAAGTTTTGATGAAGAACACAAAATTTTTTTTTTTATTTACTCTCTTTGACATTTTCTTGTTTACACACATATATATATAAGAGAGAAAAAAATAATAATAAAAAATAATTAAAAACTATTTTTTAGATAAAGAAAGCAAGTGAATTAATAAACAAAAAAAAAAAAAACTAAAAATCCTTTAAAATGACAAATATACTAGATATAGCACAAAGCATAGTGAAAGATGAAAGTATTCAAGAATATGAAGTTCACGAATACGAACCAGTAACTGGAACAAGTTTGAACAATGCGGGAGAGATAAGAATCAACGTCGAAACTCAAGATCTATTCGTACATCCTAGCGAGAGTTACATAGTGGTGCAGGGACGTCTCACCAAGGAAGATGGGAGCGACTACGCCGACGACGACACGGTTACTCTAGCCAATAATGGCATCATGCATCTATTCAGTAACATAAAATACATGCTATCCGGACAAGAGATAGAATCTGTTTTTCATCCTGGTCAAGCCACCACGATGTTCAGACTCTTGACGTATCCTGATGATTTTTCGAAATCCAGAGGACTTAATCAGTTGTGGGTGAAAGACACCATAGGCCCTGCTAGCACAGGCACCACCACGATATTCGACTACGTCGTCAAGACGTCCAGACCGAAAGGAAAGTTTTCATTCAGGATACCTTTGAAACACATCTTCGGATTCGCAGACGATTACAACAAGATCATGTACGGATTCAAACACAATCTGACGTTGATTCAAAAAGGAAACGACGATGCAATAGTGAAACTCACCGCGACCGATGCGTGTAAGATAACTCTACACAAGATATCGTGGTTCATTCTGCATGTGGAGCCTTCGATCGTGGAAAAAGGGCATCTCTACAAGATCATAGAATCCAAGAGTAAATTACCTGTGGGATTTAGAATGAGACAGTGTGACATGGCTAGCATTCCTCCCTCCACGAATCACTTCGATTGGAGATTGACGGTGAAATCCACTTCCGAGAAACCACATTTCATCGTGGTTGCATTTCAGAATGATAGGGATGGGTCTCAGGAAAAGAATGCGTCGCTGTTCGATCACTGCCATTTGAGAAACATGCAAGTGTTTCTGAACGCCACGAGATATCCAGCAATCGATTACAACGCGTCGTTCGACAAGAACGATTTCTCCAGACTGTACGGTGACGCCGCTGATTTTAGAAAGAAGTATCACGGTCTAGACGAATTGATGAGCAACCCTAACATATCTCCCGGCGAATACAAGTCGATGTATCCCATGTTCGTGTTCGACGTCAGTAAACAGAGTGAACGACTCAAGAGTAGCGTGTTAGACATTCAGATCAAGATGCAATTTGATAGGAACGTGCCGAGAAAAACCAAAGCCTCCGCCCTGGTCCTGTCGGACAGAGAATTACAATTCGAATCGGATGGAAATAAGATGTCGATCATTCAATGAGAGACGAGTGTGTGAAAAAAAAATTAATAAACGTTAAAAATGTGGATGTAAGATTAATTAAAAACTAAAATCTCGAAAACAAAATGGATGTTTTTGACACGAAAACAACAAATCATCTGTTCACTTCAGATTACTATGACGTTAAAATAAAATACTTGGAAAAATGGATTCAAATTGAATATGAAGAACGTAACACAAAAAAGGATGGAATAGTTGTGATTTTAACGAATATCGTTTAAAAGAAAAAGAAGAGTTTGATCTCATAAGATCTAACGAAGAAATTATAAAAAATACAATTTTAAAATGTCGCAAATGTAAGAAACGTCAAATAAACATCGAATCTCAACAAACTAGATCTGGTGATGAACCAACAACCATATTCACGAAGTGTATAAATTGTAATCATAAATGGATAGAAAATTAAAAAAAAAAAAAAAGTAATGAGATATAGAGAGATGTTCAATCTCTCTATATCTCATTACTTTTTTTTTGTTTTTTTTTTTTGTTTTTTAATAATCACACATTATTTTTTTTTTTTAATTCACTATTTTTCCACACGTTCACTGTTTGTTCAAAGGATCTAGTTCGATCAGTAGACTCACCACGGAAGTGGCGGCTTCAGGATTATTGGTTTTCATGACGAAATTAATCCTGTCTCCGGCATTCACTTTGAGAGGCGTGCCGAACGTGCTAACATTCGCGTGTTGATTCTCAGTCTTTTCGACGCTGTATCTCTTATCGCTCTCCACACCATTCACCATGAGATTGACGACCGCTCTGTTATTCAAATCCGAGGAAGCCAGACTCATTCGAAGGATTTCACCTCCCTACGGCATGGGATATCCCACCTGACCGTGTTTCGATCCGCTACCTCCATTTCCGAAAGACCACTCGGCTTTTCCCTCATCTAAGGCACCGGCCTCTTCGACCCACACGGTGATCAATTGTCTAGCATATTTGACTTTCTCCACCACCGAAATCAGGGTGCAGGCATCCGTCATGTTCACGGGATCCGGTAGATTCGTGAGCGCGTGTCCACCCATGTCTAGTTTACCTTCCATGATGTCGCCCTTTCTCCAGACCGAGTTGTCGTCCACATACTTTCTGCTGACAGCGCTGGAATCAAATTCGGGATCGTGATCGAGACCGAATAAATTGTGACCGTTCATGTTGATGCCACCCTCCATGGTTCCGCCAGATTCTTTGTTCAGGTAGAGATCGTCCACTTGCGATTCTAGGTATTCTTGCGATTGTATCACGGAAGAATCTACATAGCCCTTGTTGACCGCGGTTGAGTCCACATCCATGTTGTCGATCTTTGACAGATTCAATATCTTGTGGAATCCCGCATTCAGATCCGATTTCATTTCACGTCCATCAGACTTTCTCTGTTCCAGATCTACGTAGTGTTTAGTCGCCATGTCCTTGGGATTTGTGGGAGCGGCCACGTTCGTTATCTTGTTATAATTGGCGTTCAATTCCGAGTGCATCGTTTTCTGAACGTATCTATTTGTCAGGTGTTCGCTGAATCTCGCATGAGTGTTGTCCGCGTATCTCTTGGTCGCGGCATCGGTGGGATCTACGGGATTCGCGACGTTCACCAAACATTTGGATTTCAGATCGAGATCGTCGGTCATGGTTTTATCCATGTAATTATCCAGCAGGATTCGTTCAAAATCGGCGTTCCCCCTGTCGACGTATTTTTTAGTCGCAGCATCTGCGAGATCTATCGGCTCGGGAAGATTGTAGAGCTTCTTATCGTTCATGTTCAAAGGTTCTTCTAGAGGTTCGTATCTCCGAACGTAACGCTCGTCCAAGTTGGCAACGTCGTAACCATCGTCGACTTCAAACGTCTTCCTCTTCTTTCTCAGGTTGACTTTTTCATCGTCACTTCTACCAAATTTATCGACTGGCATGTTGTTGTGGGATTTTTTTTTTTGTTGTTTAGAAAAAATGTGTTCAAAACGCAGTTTATTAAAAATGAACTATGTTATTTTATTTTTCGTTTTTATTCGATTAAAATTTTTTTAAAATAATTTTTTATCTTTATATATACTATAAAAAAAAAAAATCTCTTTCTAATGTAAGTCATTGAGAATGTCTTGAAATTCATCTCCTTCAGACCATCTCTTGAGAACGTAGAGACACAGGTGACCGCAAAACACTTGATCTGGTGATTGCACTTGATCCGGGTTGTAAAGAACCATCGATTTGTTGAAATAGTTCTTTATTTCTTTCGGCGGCGAGATTCCGTAGCTGTCGAAATAATAATTCTTCTTCTTCCCATTCTTGAACCACGCCACCCAGTGAGTGCCTTCACCTGATGAATCGTCTAGATTTAAAATTCCGCATTCCGATTGTCGAGGTCTTCTCTTCCGCAAGGCATCTCTGGAAAACACTCCTAGAAAATCTCCGATTTTCAAATCTTTTGCCGCATTCAACAGATCGATGTTGGATAGGGGTTCGTTGGGTAAGATGACACCTTCTACGGATATCTTTATTTTCTTATTCATAAATAAGTATATATTTTTTTTTATTTATTTTATTATAATTTACTAAAAGTGACGTTATTTTTTTTCTATTTTTTTCTTTTTCTTTTTAAACTAACTTTCTCGATGTCACTATCGATTTCTATAATTTTGAATCCATCTAATTCCTCTTGATTTTCTGGAATCCTATCATCTACAATCGTATCTGGAATCTTATCATCCACAATCATATCTGGAATCCAATCATCCACATTCACATCATCTCTAATTAGATCCACAGTCCAATGTCCGAGTGCCAAAGTGCTTATTTTATCCTCTAACACGAATCTCTTATCGTCGTCGGCTGTCAGCGAAATCTTGTTGACTATTTCGGTATACAAGTCGTGATTTTCGCTTCGAATCGATTTCATGGTCTTATACACTGGACCACTTCCTAACAGACAATCTTTATACTCTTGGAAAGAGATGTTTTTCTTCACCACGCACGCTTTAACTCCTTTGCACTTCTTGATCTCTTCATCATCTTCTAGACGATAAGCATAGAGTTTGGGTCTCAAGCCCACGAATTCGACGATCTGTTTACCGCCGCTCTCGTCCTTAAATTTACCCAGCACCTTCTTGTTGTCGTTCGATTGAATGTTGGACGGGTGATCGACGGGATAATTGCTCGTGTCGAACCACTTGGCCACGTCCGGAGATATGTCTCGGTAGACGTCTTTCGTCTCTATCTCGTAAACTAAACTGTCCGTGTCGGTGAACAGTAGTTTGGCTTTGTCGCCAAATTTTCGTTTGACGTAATCGTAGTGAAACTCGTACATCAATCGCTTGCTGATATCTAAGATGATCGGTCCGAGATAATATGGTTTGTTGAACTTCAGATGCGTCTTTTGCATGTGAATGGCCACTAGATTTTCGCCGAATATGGTTCGGTGTTTGTAATTGGGTTTCGCCACTAATTTTTTTGCTTTTTTCTCAGACGTGATGAGTCGAACGTCGGTTCTCTTCCTGATGTTTTCCATCGATTTGCCGTACACACAGTTGTTCATGAGTTTGAAGAAATCTTTTTCGAAATCGTTCTCGGCTCAGGTTCTGAGATTCGTGTTGAGATCGATGTATTTTTTCATCCAAGGCTCTTCATCGAATCGAATGATGCGATGTATGTTGACTAATTTCATCCCGTAATCGACGTACTGTTTCAAATTCTCGCTGTAGACGACGTAGTTACGTTTGTTAAATAAATTGGGAATGAGTTTTTCCTCGTCTCCTTCATTCGGTTCCATTCGTTCGGGATCCAGCGGATAATCGTTGTGTGGATCGTGTAATTCTTCCGGATAGTTCAAATCGACTTCTAAAATGCAAGGATAGTCTCTCCATTTTTGCATCTCTTCCGGTTCCTTCACCCATTCGAAATTTCCAATCGGTAAAGGATGACTCATAGCCCAACCGTACAGATTATTGGCATCACAATACTGTATGTATTTAGTTGACCGTTTCGAATCGAAACCTTCTTTCATGTAGGGATTGTTAGCCTCAGAATGTCTGTGAGAGATCATCGAGACACCACCTCTCGCAGCCCTTTCGAACATGAGCAACATGTCCACGTCGGATAACAATTCCAATTGGACTTCGGTGGTCTTCAACAGAGCGTCCCACGCCAGACCGGGTCTGCCAAGAGCAGAACGTCGGTCTTCAGATAGAGATCGTGATAATCTCACATGGTTTTCATATCGAATGATTTCCACACATTTTTGGCGTGTTCGTAATTCTCGTCTGAAATGTCGGATTCGTATAATTTCGAATAAAACTCATCTTTCGAAGGTAGTGCGGTGTCTTCGAATCTCTTTAGATCGTTCATGTAATCGTAAGGATAGACTCCTTTCCTCAACATGACATCTACTCGTTCTCCAAAATGTTTGCTCGTGGTTTTAAATTTATCCTTGCTCATGTTATCGACTAATTTTTCCAGAGCGGTCGACATGAATTTAAAAGTGTCGATGAAACGTATGCATCTATGAATGGATTTCGTTTTTTCTTTCAACGTATTTCCATCGATTACTCTTTTCCTCTCCATGAGTTTCCATTTCGTGAAGGAAATGTATCTTTCTTTGCTGTTCGCGATGCAATTTAATTCTTCGTGTGAGGTGCCGAGATTTTTCACGAACAGATGACTGTTGTAACCCGAGAGATTGTGAAACATCACCGGATAGAAAGTGGCGTCTCAATATTTTAAATTACGCTTGCTGTGAGCCGGACCGCGATACAGACCCGTGTAATGATCGTGGTCTCTGACCTTCTTATTTTCCTCCGAATTCTCATCGAATGATTGTCTGCATATGTAACATTCGGTGGCTCTGTTATTTTCGTCCTGCTGCTCTCGCGTGATGATCATTTTCGCCAGAGTTTTGAATTTGTCGTATAACATTTGAATTTTCGATTCTAACTCTTCCACGAACCTTTGAGCCACGTCGTCATCTTCGCGCTGTTTCGTGTAGGTGAAGGGACCCATGTCGTGTTGCGAGTCGAAAGCGCATTTCACGTAAATGCAATAGCCCGATGGTATGTGTTTTTGATATCTTTCGACGTAACTTTGAAGAGCATTGGGTTGACAGGAACTCATTTTCACGGTGAAACATTCGAAATCGGCGTACACGACGAATGGTACTTTTAACCTTCTATTGTGATTTTCAAACTTCACGATGGTGTTGGGTTTGGGCATTTCGATGGCGACACCTTGATTTTCGTTGCAATATTCCTGATGTTTCGCTAATGATTTTTCGGTCTTAAATATGTTCATGCAGTTGCAACATAAACATATCTTATGTTTATGTTTATTATTTTGTCTCGACAGTAATCGGCTCGGATGTTTAACCCAACAATAATGACGATTGTCACCATTCGAAATCAATAATAAAATAATCGTCTTTTCTCTTCCGCGACACGGAAGTCTGTCTGAGAGGATAGATCTTTTGATTTTCGTCGTCGTATCCTAGGACGTTCACCGCTACGGTGGGATTTTGAACCTCAAAATGTTCGATATGTTTTAACTCTGTTGGAAAAGTCACTCCGGTTCAATCGAGATTTTTAGAAGTTTCCTCGTAATGAGAAACTCTATCGGTGTGTATTTCGACAGGGTATAAAGCAGAGGTGACTGCCCATTTAAAACACTGATCATCTTTATTTCTCACGTTGACCACGGCGTGTTTCTTAGTCAAGAAATATGGTAATTCCAAGTAGGAAGATCCTTTCAACAGTTCGTTTTTAGTCATGTGAATTTCGAGTTTCAACACCTCACCGAACGTCCAATTACTACCTTCATTTTGATAATTCGCGAGAGACGTCAACATCTTGTCTTTCATCTTTTCGAAAACGTCCGATAGATCTGAACCTTGAAATACGGGTTCGACGTTAGATCTGAAATATGCATTTTTCACGATGCTCTCGCCGGACTTCACGTCGATTTTATTCATTATGCAATGGAGCATCATCTTAATTTTTAATCCCAAGTTCATGTATTCGCGAAACGAATCCAATACTTCTTTCTTCACCCGTTCCATGAACAATTTCGGATCGACTTTCTTCAATGAGGCAATCACGTCGAAAGTTTTAAAAATGCCTTTGATCGCACTCTCCCGTTCTACGGGTTTCGATTGGAATATTTCCACAATGAGTCATGTTACATATTCTTCTCCTTTCTCTTCGTCGATTGCTCGTTGAATTTCGCTTGATATATCTCGTTTGTCTTGAATCTGAAGTGCATCACTCGTTTTCGTTTTAGTTTTTCTTTTCTTTTCTTTGGAAACTTGATGTTTTTCAACGGATTTTCGTTTAGTCGTCTTCTTACTTTTCACAACCAGTACATCTTTTGACGTCATTGCTATCGACATTTCGTTTGCCTTTCTAGTGTTTCAGAAATATTCTTGTATGACTTCAATTTTTTTTGATTTAGTTCTATGCTTTCTGAAATCTGAAATTTGTAATAGATTACAAATCTCGTTTAACTGAGGTATGGTTTTCTCATTTAAATTTACCATTGTTTCATCTGTTTGCTTCATTTGTAAGAATATTTTTTTTTGGAATTTTGTATTAAATAATTTGTTAAAAAAGTTTTGCTTTTTTACTCTTTATATATAATAGAAAAAAAAAAAGTTAAATTTTAAAATTCAATTTTTTTAATACAAAATTTAAAATAAACATTATTTGTATGAATTCATAAAAAACCAAATAATCGATCATGACAACAACCCCTAAAAGATGCGAATTGAAATTGAAACGAGACGAAAGGTATGAGAAATCCAGTTTTAATATCTATACATTACAACCACACGATCCCATCGAATTGAATGAGGTCGAGATGGTGGACTTAGAGCGCTACTACCACAAATATCGAATGTGTTTGAAAGTGGATGAAGCCGCGCTTGATTTGTTTTACGAGTACCAAAGCGAACTGTTGATTAATATCATCGTCGCCGAAGACAGAGAATTCGACAGGGGTGATTTATTGTTGTCCTATGGAGGTTACATATATCCAATAATCTCACCCAAACTCATGAAGAAATCGGGTGGTGAGAGCGCATTTGCCTATGAAAAAAAACTCAAAAGAGTAAAGATGAACATTCACACCATTTTCGTATGTGGAAAAATGACGAATGTCAACTTGCTAATAACGGACTTGGAAATATAAACAATAGAGAGATTGAAATTAAAAAATTTAACTTTATATATATATATATATATATATATATAAAGAGAAAAAAAACTTTTACTAAAAAAAATTTTTACATTAAAGAAAATTAAAAATTAAAAAAACAACTTTTTTATATATATATAAAGAGCAAAAAAAATAACAAACTTTTTTTAACAAATTATTATTTAAATACAAAATTTAAAATATACATTATTGCAAGAATTCGTAAAAACAAAAAACAAATAATCAATCATGAAGACAACAACACCTAAAAGATGTGAATTGAAATTGAAACGAGTCGAAACGTATAAGAAATTCGGGCATAAAATCTATAGATTACAACGACACGATCCCATCGAATTGAACGATGTCGAGACGAAGGGCTTAGAGCACAAATACGAGAAATATAAGATGCCTCTGAAATTGAACGAAGCTGCGCTCGATTTGATTTATGAGTACCAAAGTGATCTGCAGAACATCGTCATCGCCGACGATAGAGAATTCGACAAGGACGATATGTCGTTGCCCTATGGAAATTACATATTTCCAAACATCTCATTCGAACTCGTGAAGAAATTGGGTGGTGAGAGCGAGTTGACCAATGTAAAAAAGACTCAAAAGAGTAAAGATAAACATTCAACACATTTTCAAAAAAGGAGAAGACACGAGCGTCAACATGCTAATAACGGACTTGGAAATATAAACAATAGAGTGATTGATTTTTAGCGAAGAAAAAATGAAAAAAAAAAGAAGTAATGAGATCATCTTTAGATCTCATTTACTTTTTTTTGTTGTTTTTTTTGTTTCCTTCTTCTTCACTATCATCATGATATATTATAATAACGTTTCCTTTTCTCTCAAATTTCAGCGTTGATTCTTCTTTTTCTTTTTTTTCTCTTTTTCTTTGTGATGTGATACGTTTATGGTAACATTTTTGTTTATCTGAATCATAATTATGAACGAATGTTGTGCATCTCTTGGTAACACTCGCATCATTACCATTCACTTCAGAAGGTAGTGGTGACCGTGGAAAGCATTGTCTCATTCTCAACCGTATATCCCGCGCTTTATCTACCTCTTTCCTTAGATATCCATCATTAGCGTCTAACCATTTTTTTTATTTCTTCGCTCTCTGGCTCGCGATGTTCGTCATTATCGTCAAATTGTTTCTCCACCTTTTCATCCAGGTGATAAATTTGTTTCTCCACCTTTTCACCCATTTTAAATATATTATTTTATACTTTCTATGATTTTATATATTTTATATAATTTTATATTTATAATAACATATTCAAAATCGGTATGTTCTTAAATGGTGAATTCTCACCGAGCAACAAACCCTTGCTGAATCGCTTGACGTTCCGTCCACTCTTCACATAGAGACCGTTTCCTCTCAGAGAGTTGCCACCTCTAACGGGTTCTAGATACAATCCTTTACCGCTGTCATCTATGTGAACGCGACACACGGCTCCTCCCTTCTTCAAAAACAGTCCGCTGCCACCCATTAATTTCTCAACTCCCGAACTAGCGAGTCCCGTGAGAGAATCTTTCCGAGAAAGGGTAGCGCCTTTGCAGCGAAGGGTAATGCTTTTGCGGTGATTCCTGCCAATAGCAGTAGGAAACTGCCTTTCATTCTCAAATTGTATCTCAATTGAGCGGGACTCAATCTCACCGCCAACCCTCTTCCATCACGAATCGCTTTCTCCATCCTTTTGATTGACTTCTGGTCCAGGCGATCGAATCCTGTCGGCCTCTCGTCAGATCTTCGTGAGTGAATTTGAATCTCACTGCCTCACCTTGAGTTGTTAACGCTCTCTTAAGTTTCTTCCTCTGTCCTGCTGATATGTTCACGTTTTTAACCACGTATTCTGTCATAATTCTGTTTGTTTTTTTTAAATATATTTACTTCAATTGTTTCTTGTTTAATCTGCGATCCATGCACTCTCGAAGCAATCTGTATTCGGGTTGAAACAAGCTCTTGCCAAACACGAACAATCTGTCGTAATCCAACCAGTCGGGTCGGGACAACAGATTCATCAACAGATTGGTCTTTCCACAATTCGATTTTCCCACTATCAAACCTCTTATGCTCTTGGGAAAGTACTCGTTATTTGACCTCTTGGTCGCGGCGTCGTTCCAAGACATATCTTTAATGTTCATCTTTGTTTTTTTTTTGTTTTTTTGTCTGTTATTTTAGATTCTTTTCAAACACAAATTTTTTATGTTTTTCAAACTCTGTTTTTTAATGTTATTATTATTATTATTATTTATTTATATCGCACCGTCACGAGTTCTCTTCAATCCGGATCCACTCGTCATTTTGACTAAATCTTGTATGGGCACCACGCCATCCTTTAATTCTTTCCAATCTTTCAGCGTTCACTCTAACGCAGATCAACTTGCCAATCAACACGTCGGCTGCCCTCTTGCCAGCCACAGAAGCTATTCTACCACTGGCTTTGGAAGCGGCTTTCTTACCAGCATCCAAACCGTCTTCTTACCGACCTCAAATGCGGTCGATGTGAGTTTTCTACCCGCATTGCTCGTGAACGCTCGCATTATAGAATCGACGATGCCAGAACCGCCTTGAACGTAAGTCCTGACGTATCCCCTGTTCTTTATCACCAACATATTTTATTTTTATGATATATTTTTTTTTTTTTTTTCACTGGTAAATCGTTTTGTCGTTTTTAAATACTTTTATTATTCTAGTGTAAGAATTTACTGTTTTATTTTTGTTTGTTTGTTTGTTTGTTTGTTTGTTTGCTCGTTTCTCTCTATCTACTTATTATTATATACACATCAATCCTTCAATTCGTTCATCAGCCTTTTATACTGGTTTTTATTCAAAACCTTCTGTCTCAACAATTCGTCAGATATAGTAACTATCTGATCATCTAATCCCGTGTTACCAGCCCGTCTGCTCCCCATCAACAAACTCAGTTTCTGAGACAGAGCGTCGGGATCGCTCGGAAGAAAAATAGCGGTTTTCACCCCTTTGCCGGTCACCGATTCGAGGAACTTCTTGTTCATCTCCCATATGGGCTTCACTATTTTCGTCCACTTGTAACCTCTGTTGGCTTTGGGTCTCGTCTCTCTGGCATCGTTATTTCTCTTCATGGCGTGGGTCTGGACTAGAATGTTGCCGTAATTGTCAAAATCCTGTTCCGTGAAATCTCCGGGCTTGTCGTAAAGGAGCAATCTCCGCAGACCATCGGTTACTTTATATTTATTCAAACCCACGATCAATTCGTCATCGTACATTTCCACCAACGTATCACCTACAAAAGTTCTACCCTCAGAATCCTTATAAATTCCATACGATTGATCTCTCTTACCGCCATCATCATCGGACGATGCGACACTACTAGTGGTGATAGTCAAAGCCGTATCATCAGACTCGCTCATATCTGTTTGAATTCCCGTGTGAACGTAATCCGGTGTAGATTGAACAGAATACCAATTTCCAAAACTAGGAGGCAACGAACCCATTCTCAAAGAACTCTCCTTTATGGGTCTCAATTCTTCGACTATCTTCTTGCTTCGCTCTTGACCCTCCGTCACGGGTTTAAATATTTTTGCGGCTTCGCGTCTGAGTTCCATCTCACCGAGACGTCTGCTCCTATCTCCTATCAGCAGCCTGAATCGCCTTCTTAGAACGTAAATACTCGTCTAAAATTCGATCTCGGCGTCTAGGATCCATCCTCCAAAACATCTTTCATTTTAATTGTTTTTATTTATTTTTCAAAATTAAATGTTTAATTATATTTTTATGTTTTTGTGTTTTAACTCTTTCCGTCTTAATATAATATATAATAATCTGAAAATATTCACATCTCAAACTGACTGTGTTAATTGAAGTTAAAAAAAAAAAATACGTTTAAACAGTACATGACAAACCGGTTTCTGATTTAACGCATTTTTTGACAGTAGTGTTTACATTTTGTCAAAAGATCTTCATTCATTCACACATCAATTCATTGAGTGTCGAATTAAGAGAGAATCCTTTTTTTGATGACGGTTAAACAGTTTCAACACACAATGGAAAACTGATTTTAACAAATCTCTCTCCGATTGCTATCATGAATATATTAAAAATTTTACCACTCAAAACCTAATTGAGTGGAAAATGCATTTTAAACATTCCGATAAGTGTTTTTTGACTTTTTTCAACGAATGCTTAACAGTCAACCTCTCAATCAAGGCAAAACACAAATTATCTATTACAGATCAACTCCCTTCGAAAAAAAAAAAAAAAAAAAAAAAAACCCAAAACTCAATTTTTATCCGTCCCATCAACAGAAAACATCAATGTCTATAATACAGACTATATATTCACAATCGACTCTTTTTGAACAAAAAAACCTCATTCACTCATTACGATAACGTGTGTTAGTTGTTTACATCAGGAAGACGTGACTGGGTTTGCAAATTTCCAACACACACCGACGACAACGACACTCTTCGTTCAGATCGAGTTTTATTACGAGAATCGAGCGATCCGATCGCTCGATCAGCTGAGTGGTTTTTTTTTGAGAATTTCTCAAGATGATGATGAGTTCGAACTCTCAAAACGTTTTTTTGCTCGCAATTTAACACTCACCACGGGGTTTTAGCGTTAAAATCGCGTGCGGACACGGATAGTTAGAATCGGCAAGATGATGAGTTCGAACTCTCAAAACTTTTTTTTGCTCGCAATTTAACACTCTCCATAGGGTTTCAGTGTTAAAATCGTGTACGGATGCGGATTGTTAGAATCGACAAGACGATGAGCTCGAACTCTCAAAACGGTTTTTTGCTCGCAATTTAACACTGAATCCTATGGGGAAAACTCATCCGCAGATTTCGTAAAACTACGCGCGTCTAGGATACAATTCAATGTTAAAAAAATTCGAGCTCACCCTAAAAAACTGTTAAAATCTTGTACACGTACACGATTTTAACACTAAATCCTATGGAGATGTACATGTACATGTACACGTACATGTACAGGTGAGCTCGAACTCTCATTTATTACCTACTAATACCCATCAAAAGTTTTAAAAAATCACGTTTTCCCTGGATTTCTTTACAAACATCTGGTAGGGTTTTCAAGAGAAAATGGCCATTGATAGGTCTTGGTGTCACATTACCAGTTGATTGGATAAATTATTCCGGTAAGCATTTGTTAACCCTCTATGGGCTGCTAAATGTCAAAATTTTGAAAAAAATAGTCTGTTTTTGGACACCAACAACATCAAACGGGAATGCAACAGAGAAACATAACTTCTTTTACCGGACGCAACACTGACAGGAAAACATTTTTGTAAGAAGTAAGTGTATTCAAAAATCGAGGTCTTAAACCAATTTTGACTAGTTAAGGAGATATACCCCTCAAAAGCTTAAACTTCCAGTTTTCTGTTGATTTCTCAAAAATATTTTCAAGAAAAATTGACCATTCGCAGGTTCTGGAGTGACATTACAAGTTGCATGGACAAAATATTTCAGTAAGCATTTGTTAACCCTCCAGAGGCCGCCAATCATAGACATTTGGAGAAAATGGGCTGTTCTTGGGCAACCATAACACCAAATGTGTACCTGCGAGATAAACATAACCTCCTTCATTGGAAGTGGAATTCACCGACGATCATTTTTGTAAGTAATGAAGGTATTAACAAAAACAAGCATTAACCCGTTTAGGGCTGGTTACAGAGCGATACCCATCAAAACGTTAAACATTCATGTTATCCGAGGATTTCTTTAAAAACTTCGTGTAGATTTTCAAGAAAAATTGGCTATTCTCAGATCTTAGTGTGACATTACAAACTGCATGTACAAAATATTCCAGTAAACATTTGTTAACCCTATGTAGGTTCTCAAACATCAATTTTTTTTATAAAATAGGCTGTGTTTGCGTACCCGCAGCACCCAAAGTTAAGAGGAGAAATCAACATAAGTGGGAGTAGAGTTCACTAAGAATTATTTTTGTAAGTAATAAGCGTATTCGAAAAAAAAACCTTAAGCCATTTTGGGCTGGATAAACAATGATACCCATCAAAAGCGTAAAATTCACGTTCTCCCTGGATTTCTCTGAAAACATCTCGGAGATTTTAAGTAAAATGGCCATTCGCAGTTTTTGGTGTGAAATTAAAGTAAAGGGTACGGGATTCTGGGTTAGTTGTGCGCCACAACACAATCATGAGTCAAAATACGAAGTATCATCTGACGCGCGTAGGGGGTATCCCGTTCCCATCGGCCTTGACGGGGTCCCCCTTGGGGACAATTTTTGGAAAATGGAAGATCAGAGTGGCACTCTGGTCGGGGGTTTATTGCATATTGTCACAATGTTTTGCAGCCAAATTATTCCCACCATTTCATATAGACTCATACAAATTTTGAAAAAGAAAAGCCAAACTGGAGAATCATGGCTTTTCTCGATGAGATTCCATGATTTTTCATGACCCCACAGTGTCTGAAGAATTATTTTCAACTGTCTCACTGAAGTTCCTTCATTGATGTTATGAGGCGACTATAGTAGTCTCAAATGACTCAGTTTGATGAAAAAATGTTTAGGCAAAACCCATCATTAACGGTGGAGTGGGTTAATATCAATATCGTCGTCCGACAAGTTAATGACCGACGAAAGGAGTTATGTTTGTTTGACATATACCCACTGAGTGCTGTGTCTATTTGAAAATTGTCCATTTTATCTCAAATGTATCCAAAATATTGATGTCTGGCAGTTCGTGGAGGGTTCACAAATGCTAACAGGAATATTTATTCATGCAACTTGTAATTTTGGGCGAACTGATTTAACACTGAAAATTCCCCTAGACATATTTTCGCCAGAGTGCCATCGGCCGATGGCACTCTGGCGAAGGAAATGTCTATGGGAATTTTCAGTGTTAAATCAGTTCGCCCAAGTACACAAGAAAAAAGATGGCACTCTGGCAAAAAAAATGTCTATGGGAATTTTCAGTGTTAAATTAGTTCGCCCAATGGCCTTCCCCAACTATTTATATATTTTACTATCAGTAGTATTAATTGTTTAATTTATACTTTACTGAATACATTAATGTCTGTTAATACGAGTACCTGTGATTGAAATCGAAGAATGTCCACTTTTTGAATTAAATCTCCAATATCAAATATTCAATCCGAGTAATAAAATAACAAAATTAGCAAAAAATCTAAATTACGTCTCTTTGGATGCAGAATACAGGAGCCAGTACAGTAGATTGTATGAAAGAAGCAGCAAGAGATTCGTGAAAAATAATATTCACCTCAGAAAACAGTGAGACTAATATTTTAATTTGCCGACAAAATGTCCATTCTCTATCTTCATTTTCCTGCTGTGTAACTTGTGAGTGGAGATTCTGAAACCTCTCTTCACCACAGGGTGTATTTCAACCCGACATTATTATTATTCGCAGTTTTTTATTGTATGCAAAACTGTGTGTGTCCCGTCCTTGGACAAAAGGTTTAACCCTAGGTCCTCTTACGAGAGTGTGTGGTGCAGTTGGCCTTCAACCAAGGCGATCGAAACCAGAGTTCCACTCGTGCTCGTTCAATACGCTGTGTGAAGACTGATATTTGATTACTCCAGCTCGATCGAATGTTTTCTCGGGGAACGCCAGTTTCCGCCACCAACAAAACTGTCCAGTCAAAAACTAAAATACTACCAATGATTATCACAATCAATCTTGGCCAATACAAACTCAATGATTCGCCAGCACGTGAAAAATTGTCGCTATCTACTGTAGCACGAGAAGCACAAGTAATCTACCATCTGATCACCTAGGGGGTCATAAGCTACGGATTTTCTGATGCTTCCAACTATTTTATATAGAAGCTGTAAATATTTTCCACTAAGTTTCAGTAGTAATCCACCTGTCCGATACTTTCAGTTTATATTTTTTTCTGATTAACCTCCGCCCTGACGTCAAAATACCAAATTGTCAAGCATCAAATATTGTCTATAATGTAACCTGTAATTTAACCAGTTCACATGTGTTTTACAGAGCTCTGTCAACCAAAGCTGAATTGTTTAAATTCCTAGTTGCATTATGGGAAAGATTTGCAGACTGAAACGTTGTAATGTTAACATCATTATGCGAGGGGTCAACGGAAACGATTCATTTTTTTTATGGTAGAAACACAGCTTATAACCCCCTCATTAGCAAAGAGATTGGCCAGATCGCTCCAGTGGAGGGACTTAAGCAATATTTTATAGTACAGTCGCCGTGGACTGGTCGTAATCCACGCGTGGACAGTAATGTCCACGCACGCGTTCATCAGATATTAAAATCATCATCAGCAAAATTTAATTATTGAAGCACCGGGTTGCACCCGGTGCTTCATTAATTAAATTTTTAATGAATATTCCTATAATTCGTGCTCTGAATCTAATATTATTGCGTCCGTGGAAATATTACCCATCCGTGGAAAGTGACCACGGCTACAGTACTGTAGGAGCAGTAATTAAAAAGTTGAATAACGATTTTTGTGCGTAGCATTGGACGGTTTGTCCGATTTTATGTACAGGTGAAAGGTTAACGGATGATAATCATATAATAAGGTATAAGTTCTAAAGAAAGAAACAAAACACCTGTCATCGAGATAAGGTTTGTATTCAAATGCCGTAAAATGATAAACATATCATGTCAAGAGGAAAAGTGTCCCCTCCAATGAATTTTGATTGTACTTCAGGCTTTCATAAATTACAGCCGCGGGGCTTTTATGATGATCTATAAAATATTCATTGAAACTTACTATTGTCAAAATAGCTGTCACCAAGCCACGAAGATATTTTCATAGTTTTGTATGATTATGTCAGTTATAGCAGTTTACTATTGTCTGTGATACATACAACTGTAAAGACAATGTTTGATTTTACGTGCAAAGCACAATGTGGCAAGAATTATGCAAACACGTATTTTATCTTGCCGCAAGTTCGATGCTGTAAAACCCTACTGGCTTATACTCGATCTGCTTCAGAGGCGGCGGAACCAGGGGACACAGGTGGCACATGTCCCTCCACTTTTTCCACCGACATGTTGTGCGGTTACACCATGAGTTGGGCGCAAGCAAACGTGTTAATATGCAGGCATTCTTGTAATATATTATTTGCAAATCCAAACAACATTTGGCCAATGATCCCACCTTCGGTCACTTCGGTCCGTTTCTTCTACTTCGACCATCTTCAAACCCGAAGGCTAGCCTTCGAGTTGGAAGATGATTGAAGTACAAGAAATGGACAGGACAGTGACCACATCGTGGCATGCTCATCTAAACGAGACACCATACTGTGTCACGGTACATTTACTGACATACGATCGTAACTTTTCCCCCCATTGGGCTGGGCCAGATAGCCTTGAAAATTTGTGCCCCTCCACTTTTATCGTACTTCCGCCACCTCTGATCTGCTTCTTGCTTCTTGCTTCTGATATTTTCCAACTATACCAACTATAAATGGCATGCAATGGTCAATGTTACTTCCGACGAGTTCATCAGTCTTAGATGTAGATCCGCTCTTGATAATAGCCATGCAGTTTCTTCCTAGACTAGATTTGGTACTAGGACTTATGTCGCATACTCAGTCGGCCACACATAGGTTGTCGTTAAACAATAAACTGGGAAGCCATGCGCTACGACTACCAAATGTATTTTCTCACAAACAAACTTCTTGAGTTTTTTTTTACAATAATCTCGACTAACCAATAGAAACATTCCAGTTGCATCATTAAGGCACGCCTTCGATGAAGAAATGCCTTGAAGATATAGTTTGAATATTTTATAAGAATGGATTTGAGTCATCACAGGCTGGTCAAATTGGGATTAACCTCCCCCCCCCCCCACCCCGCCCACAATCGATCATCTTCCCGATACCCTTGGTCAAATAGGAAATATAAATTATTATTAATTACACCATGATAAAGAGTTCCTCGTTTAAAATTCCTACAAAGCGTATTAATTTGCTGTGCATAATCATAAAATGGCGTATATTTGATTGCATAATAAATGCACGATATTCATTACGTGCATGTCCGGAGATTTCTAACACACTGTATGGGTTTTGTCTCGAAGAGATATCACCCTTAGGCCGTCTATGGCGACGAATCGGTAGTATTGCTTCCAGACAAGACAGAGAATTCGACGCAAATGTCCGGTGTATCTAATGGTTGTAATGCATTTATCAAGTGAAGCAAATAAAGTACATTTTATAATTTTGTACAGTGAAGCAATAGGTTGTATAGTAAAGTGAAAAAGAAACCCATACTTATGGTGTAATAAAAACAACGAACACAGAAGACGAATTATTGGTGTAACCTTTGACTCACAATAGAGATATTTGAATCTCATCAATAATTTTTTTCTGGAACTTCCTTCACTGATGCGGTGGCGAAATTATTTCATAAGACATCTATCGCTGGTAACCTCATGCACCAAGCAGGATTGAACCAAGGTGGATATGATTATGCCGCAAAATTTTCACGCTTTATTTCAGGACTATCCCAAACAGCTCAACGGTATTGCTGTAGTTTGCACATGAAATCTGGTTCGACGGAAATTGAGAGTATCTGTATTCCCAAATTCATATCATTTCGGCCCAGGTGACGTCACTGACGCGCAAATGTTCGAGGCAACAATTTTACAAACGCGATAGAAAATCCCCCAGTGCTTCTTTTGTGGTGAGCATTCTGAACAAATATTCCAAAATGTCGTTTTGAGTACACGCCAGGCATCGTATTCACATATATGTATCCATCAAATAAATAAACATCTACTGTCATATAATACACAAATTATTACAACAGTAATTCAATCTTGACTGTCATATTTGCCTTGCTGTTAATACCAGAGCAGCTAGATCAAACATGACGCCTACGGCGTCTTGTTTGATATTGCTGGTCTGGTCTAGTCCACTCGACGGGATAGGACACCACAAATCAATTCACCGCTGAAATAATCTATATGTATCACGATTTAAAAAGTGAGCTTTTAAAGTGGAATTTTGTGTGCGTAAATATAACCTTTTCGACAGGCAACTCGAAGCGGAATATATCCAAAATATATGGTTTTCTTGAGCGGACGACAATTTATTTTTTATTTCTGGATTCCCGGCTCTTTAGTGCGACATAGTAATAGTAACGGTACAAATTTAAAGCGAGTTGCAATCCATTTCCGGAAAGTCGTCACACGTAGACAATTATGATGTCGGGTGGCATATAGGTCGAATCTATGACGTTGATTAGCTTACAACATTCCAGTATGATTGTCTTCATTGGATCGTTGGAGGTACAGGAGAAGGACCGAATTTAGTGCATGAATACCAATGATGAGAACTTTAGGACCAAATTGTGGACTCTCATCTTTTGGTATTGGCGAGGGATGTACAGAGATTTCGACACCCCCCCCCCCCCGCCCCTCCCTTCCTTGAATGCACACTGCGCTCAGCAATCTTTTCAGGTCTCAAAAAGAAACATTATGCTGAAACTTAAGAATAACAACAGCGCCTCCAAGGCGTGGCTAAATACGCCTGTTAGCCATTTTGAATTGTACCAACTTTGGTTGAGATCAAATGATCCAAACAGGAGTTATCGGTCGGAAATCAAAAATGTTAATAGACGGTCGAATTCTAAGTCGAAAAAGGGCCGTAACTCATGTAAAAATATTTGAGCGGAACCTATATCTGAACTTGGCCTGTATTACTAGCTGTAATACCCATACCAACTTTGGTTGAAAACAACATAGCCGAGATCAGATCCGTAACTATATTCAAGATGTAGAGAGGTCTGCGGGAGGACCCATGTGTCCCCAATAAAATATGAATTTGTTGGATTGTCTTTTTTTGTACCCATACATATGCTTTTTGGCAGGTTATTTAGATAAGAAGTCTGCAGTCAGCAAAATTAACCATGGTACCAGGAATACCGTGCATCGCCGATCGCCATGTCTTATGTCGAGGCCTGATCCTACTCACATTTACCCAAACTAGTTTCTCTACCTGTGCCGGTCGTATATCAATCTCGAGGCCTTTGAACAAGCCAAGCTGTCACGTTCTTTTAACAATGCTGGATAGTGTGGCTATCTAGGGTCATGTGTTATAACTTCGCTTCTCTAATCAACTCAACCTCTTAGGCTACCATTAACATTCTATACGTATCGGAGCACTAAATATTTTCACATAGGCGACAATTATAACAATTATATGAAATTGATTTTTCAATTACCTGCATGAAGTACAGAAATTCACACAGCTTTCTCTGGTCAGAAAACGGTGGGAGGGGGAGGGCCATGCAACAAATAAGAGAAACATTTCAACAAGAAGTGAAGTACCGTCCTTGAACCCAATTGTTTCTGGGAATGTCTAACATAAATACACAAATAAACCCAGAAAATACTTAGAACATCTCCTTTCTCTTTTGGAGTATTCAGCATTGATATAACAAGCTAATAAAATGCTTCAACAGTTTTCGCAAGCAATAAGTTTTTTTTTCTAGGAGCCTAATTTTCGAATATTGCACCGCATCCGACATTTCAAGGCAGATAACTCTCAACAAAATATTTAGTACAGTGTTACCTACAATCAACCCCAACCTGCCAAAAATACATGAGTAGTAGTGTATGTTCCCCTTCACCCCTCATTTGGGGACCCCGGTGGGGGACCCCGGAAGTGACGTCATGTCACGTGACCTAGAGCCGCCATGTTGTGTTGTCATGGTAACCCGCGTGAGCGGCCATCTTGTGACGTCATCTCCATAGTGATACGTGGTGTTAGTGCGCATGCGCAGCGCGTGTTGTTAGGGTGATACGTGTTTCCGTCGTCCATTTTGTATACTGGAGGTCGCCATCTTGGTTTCTATGGTAGCACGTGATTGCTATGTTACCAATGGCTTCTAACAAGACAGGGGTATGTTCGGGGGTGTGTTCCTTTGTAGAAGAGTAAATCTGACTACCACAAACAACCCGACAATCCCTCCAAATCACCAAAATCCACCGAAATCACCGAAATTGACTTTATTTCCCCAATTTATCGGCTTAGCACGTAGTGCTATAGTACCAAGGGGTCCCCTGGAGTGTGTTTGATTGTAGAAGAGTAAATCTAATTACCACAAACAACCCGACAATCATTCCAAACCACCAAAATCTCCACCAAACCACACAAACGGACTTGTGAAGCCCATTTTGGGCATATAAAAATAACACGTTATGCTATAGTACCAAGGGGAACAGGGGTATGCTCTATTGAATAGGAGTACAGGGCCTGATTTTCCCAGAATCCTATTTTTAATGCCTATTGCATATATTTCTCTATCACTAACAGTCTATCCAGTCTAAACTATCTCTGGTTCTCTCGTCCAAGTCTTATAATTACCAGTGCTCGATTTCCCATAATGCAGTTATCTCCCTTGTGTATATCAAAAGCATTCCCAAACCCAATAAGCAATCGAGCAGTTACTGATAAAGCATTGCTCTAATGACTCGAATCCCATCGAGCAAATGAGCTTTAGAGTAATTGCTCGATCGAGTGACTCGGCATATTGCTCGAACGACTCGAATCCCATCGAGCAAATGAGCCAACGAGCATTTGCTCGTTCGAGTGACTCCTCGAACGACTCTTAGACTCATTTCAGAAAAAATGGGATTCCATAGCCACAGGCGTTTTCGAAAAAAGGGATTCCACAAATGAGATTCCAAAAAGGGATTCCAAAAGTGGGATTCCGTCTTATGTCGAGTGACTCGCAACTATTGCTCGAACGACTCGAATCCCATAGAGCAAATGAGCCAACGAGCAATTGCTCGATCGAGTGACTCCTCGAACGACTCGACGACTCATTTCAGAAAAAGGGATTCCATAGCCACAGGCGTTTTCAAAGAAGGGATTCCACAAATGGGATTCCAAAAAGTGATTCCAAAAGTGGGATTCCGTCTTATGTCGAGTGACTCGCAACTATTGCTCGAACGACTCGAATCCCATCGAGCAAATGAGCCAACGAGCATTTGCTCGTTCGAGTGACTCCTCGAACGACTCTTAGACTCATTTCAGTATTTGAGGATACCTATGGCATGGCTACGTATCAGTTGAGGATACTAAATTGAGGATACCTATGGCCTGGTATTGTTGGGGGATACCTGTTGTAGAAACCTGGATTCCGTTTTCATCTTGTCGCCAAAGCTCCAAGTCCACTACAGATCTATGGTCTATCTGTCCTATCATTAGCTTCTACAACTTGTTGTAGTCTTGTTCCATTGCGGCCTTGTACCAGTACTATTGACTAAACTACCATCCATTAGTATTGACTTTTATCACTACTTCCTAGCTATACCTTCGCTCAAGCCTTCAAAATGTTCAATCAGTGTATACATATAACGCATTCCGTAATTGAGATTCCTAGCCGAGTCCGTAAAATTTGGATTCCGTGTTTTTACATCAACACTCGAGGGTATGGAAAGGGATTAATAACACCCAATTATTATTACAAGAACCTGAACAGAGACAACCAGTCACTACAAAACAACAAAGGTACAGATCCAACAGAACCAAGATCGAAGTAAACATAACAAAGTGATAGGAGGTCAAACTAGTCGGATTGATCGAACCAGTTGGACAGACTGAACAGATCTGAATTATGAACAGATACAAGACACCTGTTCGAATGAAGTCGTAGTGAACAAAGATGCTGGTTCTGTTGGATCTGTACCTTTGTTGTTTTGTAGATACTCCAAGTGAATCTTATTGTGTTAGACTGGTATTTTGGGCATTCTAGTAGAAAGTGTTCCAGGGTCTCCACCACGTCTAAATTACACATCTGTCACTCATTTTCAGTGTTCCCCCCCCCCCAAACCCCCTCAGCCCCATGGACCTCAGCTGGAATAACAGTGTTCTTCCAAAGGTGTCATCGAGGTACTCTTCAAAACCTGGCTTCTCTTTACCACGTAGATCATCCAAAAACCTCTTTGATGAGGTTACCGTCCTCCACGACTCTTTCTCTGACGATTTTCTTACAGTGGGTTGACCCTACTTCTAAGACAGAGATCTCTAGTGAGTTATTTTCTATTAACTCCCTTACTTGGACCATCAGCCCGGTCTTTGTATTTGAATTCCAAATATTCGGGAACATTACTTTACACCATCGACTGTCGAGGAGATCTACCAAGTAGTTAAGATAACAGAATTTCAACAAGTCTATCCTGTCCTCGATCCTCATACACCTAAGCCGCTTCCATCCCCCCCCCCGATTGCATCCAGTGCTGCGGCACTACTCGACCACGTTATCCATCGGCCTGCATCGTTCTTCATGGATTCCAAGCTTGTTAACGCCGTTTGGTGTAGAGGTGCCGTTTCCGTACCATATGTTATACTTTTCCTCACGAAAACCTTACTGAAACTGTTTCTCCCTAAAAGTTTGATCTGGTTAAGGATTCGCTTCCCATTCACAATCAGTTTATTCGTGTGGTTTCGTTATTTGCCTCTTCCCGTTATGTTTATATTTACTCCCAAATACTCGTAGTCATCTGTCTCTCCAACACAAAAAAGTTTGCTGCTACCTTCCGAAATACAGAACTCCCGCACTCTCTACCTTCGATTAGGTTTCACATTACGACCCACGGGTATAACTTTGCCTTTGCGTTCATTTAGTTCGAGTCTCCATTTATTCCCACATCTCAGAACAATTGCCAACATTTTCGCCAGCCCCTCTTCGCTTTCGGACACTAGCACCAGGTTTTCTGCAAAAAATAACCGTGGGAGCTTCAAGTCCCCAACTGCTACCCCCCGTCGCTATGCTGGAGTTTATCTCCTACATTGTTGATGTACAATGTAAAAATAATTGGCGAAAGGATACATCTCCGTTTTAGGCCTATCTCCATATGCACACGTTTTGTGGTTATGTTACCCAGGATAAGGTCACTTTGTACATCTTTATATAATGCTTTCAGGATTCCAACAATTTCGGCCCAAAGCCCAGGGACACAAGCTCTCGCCACATATCCTCCATCCATACTCTATCGTATGTCTTTTTAACATCCAAAAAGGTCATAAACATCTTTTTATGTTTGGCTTTCGTGGATTCCATCATTTAGGATAGCAAGAAAATATGATCCGTGGCTCTCCTTCCCTTTCTGAAGCCATTCTGAATCTGTCCCTTTGCTTCGATCACCTCCTCTAGTCTACTATACAGGCCTTTACTGAAAAGATTTCCAATGTTGCTACTGACAGAAATCCACCGATTCTTGTCCAATACATCCTTTCCCCCTTCTTTTGTGTATAAATGTAACCTTACTTTCTCTCCACTATTTTGGAACCTCTTGTTTTTCTATGGCTAAATTGAATGAGGCCGTTAAGCTTTTACAGAGTTCCTCTCCCCAATTTTCAGAAACTCGGTGAATGTATTCGCATGTAGAAATATCAATATGGTCAACGTGTATTTTCGCAATGGACGGGAATAATCCGCCAATTATGCAACAACCTCAGTATCTTTTCAGCAACTTGATACTTCTAGTAGCAGAAAAATAAAGATTTGCAAAATCAGTGGAAACGGTAATCGAGGGTTTGTTATAATGCCGATAGACACATGGCGCGGGTACCTGTAAGTGAATTAATCAGATGAAAACATTTCCGATAATTCAAAAAAGTTTTGCAACGTTTTTCCCGTCCATGTAGTTGCAGTTTGTAATAATTATTTAAGAATTGAATGCAATTGTTATAATCTTTATTGGGGTATGGACGTGTGGAAATGTGTACAAACGCAACAAAAAAGCGTTAAGCGTTAAAAATTTCGTCCCTATATCGCTGTCCATTCAGATTACCATCGATGAAGATCAGCTGCGTTCGATGGTGCAAGGAAATTCCTGCCCAAACCATTACACTACCCCCGCCGAAACGGTCGCATTCCAGCACGCAAGCATCAGAAAACAGTTCTCCTCGTCGGCGATACACTCTTGCCTTACCATTAGCGCGCCGTAGACAAAATCGTAATTCATCACTAAAAAGAAATGTGCTCCAACGCTGCTGAGTCCAGCGAACACGCTGACGTACCCATTCCATTCTGACGGTACGATGACGTTGGGTAAGGACTGGTCCGTGGTATGGACGTCTACTTCGGATGCCGTGTTCAGCGAGTCTGTTGCGGACAGTTTGTGCACTGATTCTATTGTTAGTTCTCCCAGGAGTAATTACTGCTGTCCTCGTCGCCGGAAGGAAGCGATCCCACACGTGAGACGTCCTGATGTGTCGGCCTTGTGCAGGAGTAGTAACTCTTGGTCAACCTGAACGCCGTCGGTCGGCAGTAGATCCAGTGGTTCTATACCTTCCAATGAGATGGTAAATAGTGGCCACAGTTACTCCAAACCCAGCAGCGAGCTCATCTGGAGGTATCCCAGCCTCATGCATACCAATGGCACGCAACGTCTGATTTTCGGTTAACCTTGGCAATTTTTAAAACGTCGGTAGACAAAAACTAGTGCGTTTTCTCAATAACACAGACTCTCTAGCACAACATAACACAAAGAAAATCGTCGGTCACCCATTCAATTTGAGATTCTCGGGTAGCATGTGCTATTTTGAAATCCGTAGCAAAATTGTATACGGTTGGGTGCACAACAACAACTTGTCATTAAACTCTTTGGACGACTTCTTGTCAACAAACATGCAACATTAGAACTATTATATTCCATCCATTATGCTATTTTTTCACATTTGTTTCTATTTAATATACTTTCTTTTTTTACTCAGAATATTAGCACCAGTTTCAGATATCACAATTTACAATCTTGCATTTCGTTTTTCAAGAGCGGAGTGGTCCAGTATGGGGTGTGCGTGTGTGTGTGTGTGTGGGGGGGGGGGGGGGGCGGGGGGCTGGGGGAGATGGAAAATATTTCACAAGTGGTACTGCAATTTTGTGCTGTAGCATGGCAAACTTGTCAAAACAGTACTGAACAGCTATATTTATAGCTATGGACAGATTCACATTTGTCATTTTATTATGCCATTGTTACACCCAGCAGTGCTCTTTGTCTGAAGAAATTGTTTTCTGACAGTTTTTAACAGCATAATTTGGTAAAAACTTCCAAAATAACAGTGAATGGACGTGTAATATAGGTTTTTCGACTGCGTGCTTCTATGGTAATGTGGGAGGGGTGTGACAGTGTGAAATCACCCTCTACACTCAGGAGTATGGGAGGAAACCATAGCTTATATAAATCTATTACCGGGGTAGATTGTGCTGTTATTGGGCATCTCAGACAGATTGTCGTGTGTTTGTGAAATGTGGCCAAAATGTGTATTGTCTTGCACAAAAAGACTTATTTTTGACCATATATAGCCTTTTATTTAGTTGATTGTGACAAAAGAATAAATTTTCAAAACAACAAAACAGCATTGCCTGATGTGTGGCCTATCAATGATAATTTACATATGAAACAAATCTCCAATAGTGATGAGAAATCAGATATGAAAGCCAAAAACTGTATCACAGTATTTTCCCATAGGCGACCATTATAACAATTATGTGAAAAAAATATTATCTCTTCACTTGCAATTGGATATTCAAATACCTACATGAAGTACCCCACCACTTTCTCTGGCCAGAACACGGGGGGGGGGGGGGGGGGGGGGAGGGGGAGGGGGGGGGGGTAATAAACTTTATTTAATTATTGGTACTTAACGCCACATCAGCATCTAAGGCTATGTCGTTGCGATAAAAATATGAATATCAGGGGGTCATTATTTATTAATATTTATTTATTTATTGGAGTTTTGACGTCACTTTCGACAGCCAGTACCAAGACGTGTCGAAAGGTTTTACGGGTGGAGGAAGTCGGAGTACAAGGAGAGAACCACCGAGCAACTGCGAGCAACTGTCAGACTCCCCGGTTAGCATTGGTTGAAGACAGATGCACCATCGATGTGCAGTACGCCTTAGTATACAGCGCCACCGTGCCCCCACGTGGGCAGTCGGAATTAAGTGTCTTGCCCAACCACACTACGCAGCTACCTCTGGCGGGGCTCGAACCGTGAACTATTTATTATTATTATTATCTATTGATGTTTAAGGTCACATATTTATGCACAATGGCTAATCATGACCGTGACAGTTTTACGCGTGGAGGAAGCCGGAGTACCCGGAGAGAACCACCGAGCAACGTCGAGCAGCTGCCAGCTCCCCAACATCGTAACTCCGCACTGCAGCACAGGCATGGTTGGAGTGGCTGAAGACATGCCTACCGTCGACGTGCAGTACACCTTAGTACACGGCGTCATCGTGCCTCCACGCGGGCAACGGAGATGAAGCGTCTTGCCCAAGGACACAACGCGGTTGCCGCAGGTGGGATTCGAACTGAGGACCTCTCGGCTTACAGCTTGCACCTTTACCTACTGAGCCACCGCGCTCCTCGAACCGTGAACCTCTAGATTTGAAGTTCAATGCCGAAACCATGAAACGAGCCCGCTCCCATCAGAGGTCGTTCTCTTCTAATAAATTAAAAAGTGCTGAAGTCTGGAATGAACATGAGGAATAAATAATTGGTAAATAGAGTAAATAGAAAATGAGACCAGTGGTATAAAGAATACTGTGTAAATCAACCTGCTGAACAGATATGAATCGATGAGAGTTTAACCCTTTGAACCCTGATGGCATCTTCCATGTCACTTCCATGGTAGCAATAGGAAGAGTCCATATTTATTATTTTAGGGTAGACCAATTAATATTTTTAACGTGCAGCCTTAGGGTTGCACGTTGAAAATATTGATTCGTCTACACCACACATTTACCTTGCAGTCCTCCCCCTTAATGACATTATGCCGTAGCTTGTGACCGAGCGGGAAAAACGGCCTTTGGAGTTTAAAGGGTTAAAAGAATAAAAACAATTTATTTTTTTTTAACCCTTTACCTAACGTGAAAAGCAGACGACACTTGCAAAAAAAATTCTTGAATAACTAATTTTTTTCATTTTTTGTCTCAAAAACATAGGTTATGACCCCTCGTTGGAACGAGCTCGACGAGCTCGTTCCAACGAGGGGTCATAACCTATGTTTTTGAGACAAAAAATGAAAAAAATAGTGAAAATTAAATGGCGATTTTTGAGAACAGCGCTGGCCGGTTTTGGCCGTTACGTTGGGTAAAGGGTTAAAAATGTCGACTTCCTAGAGGAACGATAGGATTTTATGATAATTTGTATTGTAAAATAAGTCTCGGAGGAGACGCAACATATACTGCCGTCTGACAAGATTAAAATCTGTACAGTACAAAAGAATGTGCTCCACTGTCAACCCAACCAACAAGGAACACATTCTGGTCGGATATTACCCTCTAACAAGAAGGAATGTGTTAGGGTTGTATGACCGATATGACATCGTGTCAGAATGACGTAATCTTTCCTACAAAGTTTACTAGACAGATACTTATCAGTAACAGTAGTTCGGAAGTGATGGAGCTTGTTATTTGTCGCTCCACCCCATTCCGTATGCCACACAGATTTGATGTACTTACTAATATGCGGCTTAAAATCACTGGAGGGAATTTTAAAATCAGTGAGAGGTACATGGTAAAGGCCTGTTTTGCTGCACTGTTTGACCTGGTGTTACCAGAGTTACCAACGTGTCCAGGTAACCAGCAAAAGACGATATCATATCGGTCAGACATGAGAGTATTCAACTTCTCAGGAAGTTCCAAAATGGGAGGGTTTTTCAAGTTAGGGTAGAGTAAAGCTAGCAAAAAGGAAAGAGAGTCGGAAAAAATAATCGACTTCCTTTCCTGTGCATCCTCGATGTGTTTGGGTGCTAGTTGTAATGCTTTTACTTCATCTGTGAAAATAGAACGTTTATTTGGTATTCTGATTGTGGTGGTCTGATCATCAGTGACAACCAATGTAAGTGGCAATTACTTATTACTTTTTTAAATGGGTTTACCTCATATGATGACAAAAATTAACAAACACGCATTATCTCATGTCAATAAAGCATCCATAACTCGAAATTGTATGTTATTATGTTATTAAAACGAAAAAGGCTCAGTTTTTTTTTTTCATTTCGTTTCGGCGATAAAACTGACAGCGAAAGTATCGCCCACCGTCGCTCATGTAAACAAAAACAGATTCGCACGGATGAACGTCTGCTGCTCAGTAAAATCGAGTAAAAATAATAGCGACTCTTAATAATCTGACGATCATGGTATAAATAAAATATAGCTAAAGAAGCTTGGTGTACCTAATGTTCACCACTCGTGGTGAAAATTTGGTACACCAAGCTACTATGGGTATATTTTCTATATTTATATGCACAATATTTAGACTTTATTTCGGCATAGTTTTGTTGAGATTGCAGATAGTTTGTCTCAGATTTTTTTTTTTTTTTTTTTTGGGGGGGGGGGGGGGGGGGGGGGCAAGGTCCAAGATGACAGTAGATTTCCTTAGATGCCAGGGAGGAATGTGTGGTTCACGGTTCTCCTTTATAGTATCAGATTCAAGCATGACTCCATATAGGGTTTTATTCTAATTCCCAATGGAGGAATATGTTTCTGGTGTCCGTTGAAGAATTCTACATTTTTAGGATCTGAGACACAATGAAAAGCGGGGTTTGAGGGATTAGCCAACAGTTAAGAGTCATATTGGCGTGACATTTTAATTCTGCGCTCCCCCCCCCCCCCCCGGGGGGGGGGGTATTCATGCAGCAAAGTAGAGAGGAATTTCAATAAGAAGTGAAGTAACGTCCTTCAACCCAATTTGGTTTTGCTGGGAATTTCCAACAAAAATACATAGATATTTAACTGCTTTTTGAGGCCCAGAAAATACTCAAAGCATCTCCTTATTCTTGTGGAGTATCAGCATCGATTGAAAACCTAATAAAATGCTTTAACTGTTTTCTCAAGTAATAAGGTTTTTCTTGTAGACTTATTTTGTAATATTGCATCATATCCGAGGGCAACATATCAGGGCTGATAACTCTCAATCAATATTTAGTACAGTGATACCTGAAAGGAATGCGACGCTGTTATGAGCTATTTGTTCAACTACGTTTCCCGGAGTTTGCGCACAGATTAGTGTTGATGTAATATGATGTCCTCTTAATCACAAATATATACAGATATTCTTTATTGCTCCAGTTATTGCTATTACAATCAATAAGTATTTAATTGCCTTTAAAGCATTAAGATATTAGCACGATTAGTGGAACTATGCGTCGTAATCGTAAAACTACAGCTGTTGTGAGACTTCATTATGAATTAGTAAATGTATTGATAATATCATCAAAGATTAGGTCAAATCAAATCTTGAATGAGAAACATATTTTGCGGTGATTCAAAGGAAACATGAACGTTTATGGTATTTTTGGTTCATACGTTTGGAATATTCCAGTTGGTAGGAAAATCAAACCGAAGGTCCCCTTTTCCGATCAGGTGAAATATTCCAACCCATTGAGTCTAAAATAGGCGGTATAATATTTAAGGGCTAGACAGGGTCCAGGCCATAACAGCAGGTGATTCATTTAAGAAGTTGACTGGTGGCTTCAGAGATTGTGTCCAATAGTTCCAATTAAGAACAGTCTGCCTTTTAGGTTGGGTAGTTTTGGAAATATAGTATTTAGCCCGACTTCTGCCCGACAATATGAAGAATTGGGTGTGGGTGTGTGTGTGTGGGGGGGGGGGGGGGGGTGACAGTAATTAACCCTTTACCAAACACGAAAGGAAGACGACACTTGCAAATAAACTTTTGAATGACTATTGGTTTTCATTTTTGGCGTCAAGAAACATAGCTTATGACCACTCACTGGAACGAGCGTGCTCGAATGAGGGGTCATTAGCTATGTTGTTGAGACAAAGAAATGAAAAAAAAATAATGAAAATTGAATGGTGATTTTTGTGAATAGCGCTGGTGGGTTTTGGCCGTCACGTTGGGTAAAGAGTTAACCCAATGCTCGAGACGCAGATGAGAGGTCGTAGTTCAGGTTATAACCAGGAATGGGTCAATGTAAAGTACGCGTTTTTAAGTGACAATTTTAGTTTCAAGGCGAACCTAAAGTTGATTGGACTATCCATCAATGTCAATTCATAAGTAAGAAACAAGATACGGCGCTTAAAGTTGAGATCTCCAGTGAAGCGAGTCTTATTCAACAAGCGTCACTAATTTGCTCAACAGTGTGCCTTGTGAATAATATTTTAATTGGTTGTCTTCCGGGACCATAAATTACCTTTCCAAAACTACTTATCCCACTGTCATTAAGAAAGGGAATGCTCTGAGCCGCGTACACAACGTTATTAAGACACTCGGACGGGTAACTTACAGATCTGTTCAGATTATCAACATCATAAGTGATTCCCACGAAGGTGTTCACGTTCCGTTATCTTATAGGTAGGTAATATGAAGTGAATTAATTCATGTTTATATAACTCAAACCTTCAAATTACTTTTATGTTACAGAATATCATTGCAATGTGCACCAAAATGGAGGAATATTTCTTAAACAACTGGAGAAGACTTCGGCATGACACTTATTCACAAATTCTATGAAAAAGAACAAGAAGGATCACTAATTGTTCAGCTTATGGACCATCCGGTGAAACCTGGAGTCCGAAGGCTGGAACGTTTCTTGTGCCTTTTCATTTTTTACACATGGACAGTTCAACCTTAAATGTGGGACCAAGTCATTCTTTACATGAATAAGGGATTGAATTGGATGGCATGTCTGTGCGCACTTGTCGTAAGTTTATGATAGTGTTTAAACAAATATCATGTTAAATTCATTAAAAATTTAATTTTCATATGATACCCAATTTGTTTGCATATGATTGGTCGGATAGGTATTTCACAACTCGATGAATGTGGCATATTGAACGTCAAGGGCCGTGGCATGGACTTCAGTTGTTACCAAAACGTCTTTAGAATGAGGTTGTGGCTCTTTTTAAGTTGCAGGCCCTTTGATCCGTGAGCTTTACTGTGGATTCTTGTAGCAAACGGGAACTCGGACAAGAGCTCCTTTTCCGACTATCAATACTTTCATTAAATACAAAGTCTCAAGAACTTCACCAAGTTCTTACGTCAAAAATATCAAAATAGTCTCAAAGTATCAAAATCTAACACACGTATTCGCCAGTACTGGAGTGACGATAGTTTCCTTAGGACAGTCAAGGCTTACTGCCCAGCCAACCATTTCAGTTAATGTGTGCACGATTGCTAACGGCGTACCGTTTGCTAGTGTGGCGGAGGTGGTCTGTTCAGGTATTCTGCTGGCTGTTATATCACAGAAGTACATGACTGGCCTTGGGCAGAACTGCACACTCATTCTTGACAAACATCACGCTCTCTAGAGAAAGTCAGTCAGTAGATCATGTGACTTGAGGCCCCCATAGCCCAAGAAGTGCCACCACCAGTCGACATGGAGGATGTCCTCTGTTAGACGTCCGCGTGATTTCCCAGTCAGAACCAGTTGATACCGGCCTAAACATCACGTGACACATTAGTCAGTGTTGGAGTTCTGCAAATCAGGTGTGATTTGACAGAACAATGGAACTAGTTGTCTGCCAATTGTCAAGTTCCCATCAATTGAACATTCCATCACGCCACTCCCAGAGTACAGATTAACTTCCTACACCCCCAAAATGGGGATGAGTGGCGTTTAGAGAGAAACCTTCAGTAACCTTCGGCAACGCATAGATAGTACCTTGACTGTTAGGTATACAATAAGTCTTAACTATTGGAATGTACACGTGCAAGCGCATCTGGCGTTTGCTAAGAACAATGGCTAATTTGATTGATAGGCATTCCATCACGTCACTTCCAGAGTACAGATTAACTTCCTACACCCCAAAAATGGGGATGGGTGGCGTTAGAGAGAAACCTTCAGTAACCTTCGTCAACGCATAGATACTACCTTGACAGTTTGGTATTGGAATGTACACGTGCAAGCGCATCTGGCGTTTGTTAAGAAGAATGGGTAATTTGATTGATAGGTATTAACAACACATCTTGCAATCTCACCAGATCGCCTGTGTTTCATAAGACAGTTTAATTGAATACTTTTCTATTCTATTCGATTATATTCTGCCTGCCGTGTACTTTCAATTACTCTGATATTATTTTATTAGAATTTACTACAGTCTCTAATGACCCTTTAAGACATTACCTAATATAAAATTGCCTACTGTAGGCTGAATTTCGCAACATGAGTAAGTTTCATATCGTATGAATGTTTTTGCTTTGTCCAGTCCATTTCAAATAAAAACTTGGCGTGTCGAACCGTGCAACTAAACTGTAATTGCGGCCGACGGGCTACTAGTTAGTATTCACATGGGTTATTCACCCTAATTTTTGTCTTTAGCATCCGAGGCTAAGTGCATTAGCCTATGTTGAAAATAATAAAACTGTCATGTGCATGAAAGTTGACATGACTGCAATGATATAAATAGAGGAGACTTCGGCCACTTAGTGACATATTATATTACAAATAAACTCTAGAATAAATTATAACAATTGAAATGAATTATCTGTCGCTTTATCGGGGTATGAATGTGGGATGGTCCCATCCCACATTCATATTCGATAAAGCGATAGATAATTCATTTCAATTCTTACATGACAATAATGTTATAACATGTTATCTGCATGTAAGTATTTAATTATCAATAAGGAAAACACGAATTATGGTATATTTTACTATAGCAAACACTAGTACTATATTTGGCACGCACTGCTTAACATGTGACTCTTTGTTTAAGAATTTACATTTGAAATCCTATAAACACATGTGTTGTCAAGGCAAGTTCACTCGCAAATTAGCGCCGAAACACTAGACTGCACATAAAATCTGGGGGCGCGATGTCTCAGTAGGTAGAGGTGCAGGCTGCAAGCCGAGAGGTCCTCGGTTCGAATTCTACTTGCGGCAACCGTGTTGTGTCCTTGAGCAAGACAAATCACCGCCATTGCCTACGTGGTGGCAGTCTGACGTTGTGTACTAAGGCGTACTGCACGTCGATGGTGCATCTGTCTTCAACCAATGTTAACCCTGCCTGAGTGGAAGTTGGTATGTTGAGGAGCTGACAGTTGCTCTCCGTTGCTCGGTGGTTCTCTCTGGGTACTCCGGCTTCCTCTACCCGTAAAACTGCCATGGTCATGATTAGCCATTGTGCAGAAATATGTGACCTTAAACACTCCAATAAATAAATATAAATAACATAAAATCCACTTCTATAAAAGTTTTCTTTCTTTTCGAAGTCTTCGCGAGAACAGCTTTGAAACATGGGAATAGCACATTTTTAAACTTTCGTTTCCATTTAACCAGCGTCAACTCTTGGGCGCTATAACAGGGGCGGAGGAACGATTTTCACAGTGAGGGGGGTGGATCGGGCGATGGATGGTCGTCGGTATGGTTCCGCCTGTGGTACGAAAATTTTAAATTCCAGGGTCCCAAAACCCCCATTTCCATGCATCTGAGCGGATAATTTGAGATTTTTCAGGAGATGTATTTGAAAGATTTCACACTTTGAGAGCCGTTAAAAACGTCGGTAAAGCATATAGGTGTGGTCTATTTATCAGCTTTGGTCGTTACGACCAAAGCGATAAATAGACCTCACCTATACGCTTTACCAGGCGTTAGCAGCAATTATACTGTCTGTAGATTATCTTGTCTGGGGGTGGATTTGGTACTTGTATATCTGTAAGATTACGATTTATTAAAGTTAACCGATTTTTAACAGACTGTATACATTTAGCGTTTGCTGCCACTTACTGCAAAAATGATCCGAAATCCATCGAAACTGAACCAGTTCGAGAGAAACATAGCTGAGGAAAATATGGGGGGGGGGGGGGGGGGGGGGGGGGGCTCTGGATCCGTCCCTTGTTTCACCAGTCATTGGTTGTGTTAAAATATATCCATACAAAAAACATTGCCTGGCAAAAAAGTGGTGGGGCTGAAATACCCCCAGCCACCCCCCCCCCCCCAGCCCCGGTTCCGCGGCCGCTAAGAGGAATGTTTGAACGGATAGAGAAGGTCATATAAGTAAGCATTAACCCTCTCCTTAACACGGCTGATTAGCAGATCACACTTTTCTTGAACATCTAAAATGTTTTATTTTTTGCCAAATATAGGTAGCTTATGATACCCCATTGGCGCCGGGAACAGTGTATCGCTAAAAGGAATAAGCTGAAAAGATATCGACACGAAATAAACCCATTCTCATTCAAATGGATAAAAAATAGCAATCTATATTTTTATTCAGATAGCGACAGACCATTGAAGAAAAATATCGGAAAAAAATCGCAAATGTACGGAAGCCCATTACGGTCAAATGCGAAAAGTAACTTTTTTTTAAACGGGGAATGTTTGCGTTATTTCGCAAAACTTTTGCGTAATTTCGCAAATCTTTGCGTTATTTCGCAAAAGTATTGCGTTATTTCGCAAAAGTATTGCGTTATTAGGCAAAAGTATTGCGTTATTACGCAAAAGTATTGCGTTATTTCGCAATAACTTTTGCGTTATTTCGCAATAACTTTTGCGTTATTTCGCAATAATTTTTGCGTTATTTCGCAAAAGTATTGCGTTATTTCGCAAAACATTCCCCGTTTAAAAAAAAGTAACTTTTCGCATTTGACCGTAATGGGCTTCCGTACAAATGTAATTCGATATACTGTTGCAGACTGCGATCTCGAGAAAATGTTTTTAAAATTATCAACATTTTAAACCTAATTATTCATAGTTATAATGGGTACAGCGTCCTTGAGCTTCTAAAATAAGATAATTTGGTCAGCTGTTTTTTATCTGGGAAGAGGAAAACGCAAGTGATTGTTAACTACTCATTCCAGTGATCATGAATTATATTGAGAAATACATAGATAATACCTATGTTTTTTGAATAGATACTTAATTGTTTCGTGAATGATTTTAAAAGATGAAAATTTATATTCCACGGTTAGTCACGGCTGAAATAATTATGGTAGCCATCGGTATTCTTTTTATTATATGTGGTTACGCGTTCTAAAAAGCTTCACATTTTGATCCCAAATTAACGCAAAGTAATTGGTACGAAAACGATAAACATTTCAGTTCAAAAGCCACCAACGAACGATTTCGAACGATTGTTTTGAGGTAACATGTGCATGAAATCTAACGATTTTCGGCCCATCTGTGCAATTACAGCACCAGTATGAACGTCCGTCGTTCTTCGGCAGATCAACGGGAGAAAAGCAAAAACTTTCTTACAACAGGGGAAAACATTCAAAGAGTTATGAACTACCCATCTCGACCGATCAATTGCAAGTAAATCGGATGTCACTGAAAAAATAAACAATAAAACACTGAAGAAAATTTACCATACACCCAAAGCACTATATTTTACCTCTGAAAAATAGAAAGGCAATTCGTTATCTTTAAGAGACATAGCTTTTGATATCTTACCTCCTACAAGTATCTGGAATTTCATTGGTTCAAAGACGTCACATGCAGAGTGCATATAAAACCATATACTGCCTGTCAACATCAATATACGCCGACAGCTATGGGTATTCTCCCCTTTGTTCATTGATTATTCAAAAGGGCGGCAGCCGATAAACGATTCAAGTTGAAAGATTGAGTGTTGGAAGCCCATATTTGGTCTGAGGAGCAGGTTAAGCCACTTAAAAGGCTTCATATTCTGTGGATGTGTGTCATGTTACCTTCGAATGAAACTGTTTGGTATGTATGAATTTGCCTTGTTACAGTTTATGGGAGAGTGCTAGGCACTCTCCTATAAATTGTAACAAGTCAAAGACACGTGAACACATTGTGAGAATTCTCTCAGTTAATTTTAATGTTATTAGTTCTGTGCATCGATGCAGCAGACCTGTAAGATATATTCCTTACACAGTTTGTTGGTGGCCTAATATATACTAACTGAACTCGTTGTGTGTCTTTGGTCAAGACACTCCACCCCGAAAGCACGGTAGCGCTGTGTACTAAATCGCAGTGCACGACAATGAACGTTTGCCGTGGACCCTGTTTGTGCTGGGTTAGTACGTTGGTGAGACCGACATTTACCCGTCATTGGTCGGTGGCCCTATCCGGGTACTCAGGTATCCTCCATCCGAAAACTGTTCTATACGCTATAACCTTGGCTGTTGAAAGCGTCGTTAAACCCAGTAAACAAACCAAGAAACTAAATCCTTAACCTTATAAAACGGACATATCCGTCGTGCGTTGTTCAGAAAAACCGACATTCAAATTCTATTAATTTTACATTTTTTTACACCGATGTCACAACACGATGGGGCAGATGTGTGAGATTTATGATCACTCTAGAGCTCGGCCGTACTAAAAAAGGACAGCCGGGCTCTCGAGTGAACGTATGTATCTCGGCCTCGCGGTGTTGTGGTTTTTGTTGGGGCAGATTCGTCATCTTAAGGTGTCCGTGACTTGATATTTAAAAAGATAACCTACGGTGGATCATTTGAGTATAATTTAATGGAAATAAGAATAACACTATGTACTCACATATACTCATCAATGAACAATCAAGAATTTACACTATATGCAAACAAAGCACATATGAATCTGCCCCATAAAGTTCGAGCTCTTTCTGGGGTACCTCGTGTTCGATGCTGTGTCTGGATGTTTCTGGTTGTTCATCACTCCTGGGTTTCCTCTTCACTTCTCAAGCGATTGCGTACATAAAGTATTGTCTATTTTACGCCGCTCAGCCTCCAAGTACGCTGAATGCCGCTCAGCCTCCAAGTACGCTGAATTGCCAGTCAACTGCAACCAACTCTGTCTAACTAAATTTCACACATTCGATACCACAGTCACTTCACTCCACGGATTTAACCACTCGCCGTCTACACCAATCTCCGTTTATACCAATTTACAATACCGTTTAAACAAATAAAGTTCATGCATCTAATTTGCCGGTCTCAACTAAGCTCACTGTAAGCTCTTCGCTTAAATCCAATGTTCGAGCTCTCAACAGCTCCGATTGAGTTAATTGTTCGAGCTCTCAATAGCTTCGATTAAGTTGATTGTCCGAGCTCTCGACAGCTCTTTACTACTCTATGTGCTTTACTTAACCTGGCGACCGCTCGCCTACTTAAACGGAGCCCTCTTAGTATCCACAATTTATCTCTACAAACGACAGCCCCAATGGCTAGAGCTCCGAGCCCTCTTTCCGTCGGATTACTAACTCAATCCGAGGTCGACTGACTACCGATGGGGGCGCCGTGGCGTCGCGGTAACCGATTCTCGTCAGATCACCGAAGTTAAGCAACGTCGAGCGCGGTTAGTAGTTTGATGGGTGACCATTTCAACGACCGATTCGTGCTCCCACGTTGTGACCTTGGTCAAGGCACTTAACCCCGATTGGCTGCACCCATGCAGCCAATCGGGGTTAAGTGCCTTGACCAAGGTCACAACGTGGGAGCACGAATCGGTCGCTGAATCGGTCTCCGTTTATACCAATTTACAATACCGTTTAAACAAATAAATACCGTTTAAACATTTGAGAAATTTTTTACAATACCGTTTAAACAAATAAAGTTCATGCATCTAATTTGCCGGTCTCAAATTGCCGACTTAATGATTAATTAGACACGAAAATGCTATATAATGAGAGACTGAACATCGGCAGTCAGTTTGTTTTGTTTTTTTTTCAAATTTGTACAAGAGAAATATCACCTACGGCGGGCTCGTTGAAACGATGGATCACAAGCTATGTTTCGTTGGAAAATGAAAATATTTGGTTATTCAAAATGTTTTTTAGTAGCCTACAAATTATTGTAGGCTACTCAATTAACTGCTTGACCAGGTGGGTATTTATCTCTCTCTAGGAGGACTAGTAGTTCCCCGGTCTCCGTTTTATACCAAATTTACAATACAAATTATTTGTAGCCTACAATAATTTGTTTGACCGATGCCTATATGGGGGCACGATGACGCTGTGTACTAAGGCGTACTGCATGTCGATGGTGCGCATGTCTTCAACCAATCTAACCCTGCCTGTGCCGCGGTGCGAGCTCAGAGTTACGATGATGGAGAGCTGACAGCTGCCCGTCGTCGCTCGGTGGTTCTCTCCGGGTACTCCGGCTTCCACCACCCGTAAAACTGTCACCGACATGATGTGATCCTGGCTGTTAATGTGTCGTTAAACCCTAATAAAAAAACCAAAACAAACTGACTGCCGATGTTCAGTCTCTCATTATATAGCATTTTCGTGTCTAATTAATCATTAAGTCGGTTCCTCTGTGATATAGGACACCGTTGTTAAGATAGCTCTTTGTAAGCTCGTGAGTTTGACATTTAGAACTACGGGATGACACTTATTTGAGGGCCACATAGCGTGGAACACCATCTGCGGCTGACAGTAACGAATTACTAATAGGGATAAGTTACATAGTAGTTTCAAACGTCGCAGCGGGGAACTACTAGTCCTCCTAGAGAGAGATAAATACCCACCTGGTCAAGCAGTTAATTGAGTAGCCTACAATAATTTGTACCCAGTGTCTATTTGCGGCTTTTACAAACAAACGTATCAAATTATTTATTTACAATCTCTGACCATTAACCCTTAACTCGGACAAATTCGAATCGATCTTGACACCCGAAAACATATCTTATGACCTTTCGTTGCAACGAGCTCGTTTTGTTGGAAAAATGAAAATGTTTGGTTATTCAAAAAGGTATTTTTGTACATGAGAAATATCACCTACGACGGGTTCGTTTAAGCGATGGATCACAGCTATGTTTGTTGGAAAAATGAAAACGTTTGGTTGTTCAAAACGTATTTTTGTGCATGAGAAATATCATCTACGACAACTGCTCATTCCAACAATGGATCATAAGCTATGTTCCGTTGGAAAAATATTTGTTTATTCAAAAAAAGATTTTTTTTTTTGCATGAAAAACATCGCCTACGACGAGCTCCTTCCAACGATGGGTCATAAGCAATGTTTATTGGAAAACTGAAAATGTTTGATCATTCAAAACGGTTTTTTGTACAAGAGAAATATCACCTACGGCGGGCTCGTTGAAACGATGGATAACAAGCTATGTTTCGTTGGAAAATGAAAATATTTGGTTATTCAAAATGTTTTTTGTGCATGAAAAATATTGTCTATACAAGTCCTGTTTGGTGACGCGCACTGACAATGACACTATGTATGCAGACAGGAAAATTAAAAACAAGTTTTAACTAAAATTTATTTTCAATCATGTGAGATTTTTTCTTCTTTCTTTTTCGTGTTTACCTTTCGAGACTATGCCTCTAATCCTTCATCATCCTTGGGAAGGTACTATCTCTCACCGAAAGAAAGGGTATTGCTACTCCACACGAGTTCACCATGAACAGAACACATTCGTCCTTTATATACATGAAGCGTTCAAGTGAGTGGGCGAGGGATATTCAACTCCCGACGTGTCGTTTGAATTTCCGTACAGTACAGTCGCTGTGGACTGGTCGTAATCCATGCACGGGCAGTGATGTCCACGCATGCGTTTACCAGAAAATAAATCTTAATTAATGAAGCACCGGGTTGTACCCGGTGCTTCGTTAATTAAAGTTTTGATAATTATTTCAGTAATTAATGTTTGGAATCTAATATTATTGCATAAGTGGAAATATTGCATACCAGTGGAAAGTGACCAGCCCACGGCGGTCGTACTGAAGGTAAATCCATAAATTATCATTAATTATTGCGTGTACACACATTTGAGTTCAAAGTGAGAACGACCAGGCCAGAAATCCCCCACTGTGAGAAGATGTTATTCGCCTTTTCATATTTTTTTCCATTGCCCACCTGTGTTTAACAGTTGACTTCGTTTGCACTAAAGTCATAAAAATTAGTTGATAGATGACCGACGATAAATTACATGACTTGCAACAAAATGGGTTTATTTGTATTTATTACTTTCCAAAGTGTGATTTCATGGGATTTCCGGGTTTGATTATAAACGATAACTTCACAAGTGAATTACGCAATCAACAAGTGTGTCATGTATCCGTGCGCGCAAACGAAGACGCTTTGCCGTGGATGTAAAGGGGACTTCATTGTGTTTTGTTTTTTAACCCTTTACCGAACATGAAAAGTAGACGACACCTGCAAAAAAAAAAAAAAAAAAAAATTCTTGAATAACTGTTATTTTCATTTTTTGTCTCAAAACATAGGTTATGACTCCTCATTGGAACGAGCTCGATGGGCTCGTTCCAATGAGGGGTCATAACCTATGTTTTTGAGACCAAAAATGAAAAAATAATGAAAATTAATTGGCGATTTTTGAGAATAAAGCTGGCCGGTTTTGGTAGTTACGTCAGGTAAAGGGTTAAATAATATAATTATCGTTAATAATGAAAAGTAATAAACAGAGTAATCTCTTTACTGGACTGGTTACCTGAAATAATTCATTCGGGGCGCGGGACTATATTATAAAACACTCGTGCGCATTAGCGCACTCGTGTTTGTACAACGTCCCTCATATCTCATGAATTATTTCACGTAACCAGTTCAGTCAAGCGATTACTCTCTATTTCTCCTTGTATAAACAAAATCTTGTATAAACAAAATATCAAAGTACTGGCGATTTTAGTTTAGATAATATGTAAAAGAACAAATCGCCCCTTGAGTGGAACAGGGTGCCAATTGCAATAATTTAGCATTGCAGATAGCACCTTGTACCACTTAAACGGCGAAATATAAGTGAACACAAATACATAAATTGAAGTGGATTCATCAGTTAGCTAATAGCTTAAAAGAGGCTGTCTACGAAATTTTGGTGAAAATTGCGAACAAAAACGGCTAGTACAGACTGTACAGGAATATTTATTTTCTTTACACGAGTGCATATTTAATGAAAGACAAAGAAGAAGTAATGAAGCAGGTAGCTCGAGGCGAAAATACAGCGTGTGAATGTGATCCAAGGTAGACTGTGACCAGTTAACTGGAGATTGCTATAACTAGTTGGAAACGTTTACTCTGGAGAATAAACTGTTGGACATGCTCGAATATACATCACGGTCGCCGCAAACAGTTTGTAATCCACGTGTGCTTTGTGATGTCCACGCATGTGTTTACCAGGTAATTGTTAATTTATTTATTAAGGTTTAACGACACTTTAACAGTCAAAGTCATATCGTGTCGGTGACAGTTTTGCGGGTGGAGGAAGCCGGAGTACCCGGAGAGAACCACCGAACAACGCAGAGCAGCTGCCAGCCTCCAACATCGTAACTCCGCACAGCAGCACAGGCAGGGTTAGATTGGCCGAAGACATGCGCACCATCGACGTGCAGTACGCTTCAGTGCACAGCGTCATCATGCCCCCATGTGGAGAATCGGGGTTAAGTGCCTTGCCCAAGGACATAACACAGGAATCCTAATCAATCGCTCAGACAGTAACCCATCCAGTTTACCAGGTAATAAAAATCATCATCAGCAAAATTTTAATTTATGAAATATCGGTTTGTACCCGGTGCTTCAGTGATTAAATTTTTTTATGTTTATTCGTTCAACGAGTGTTTGGAATATGATATTATTGCGTCCGTGGAAATATTGCCCACCCGGCGGCCATACTGCAGATTCTTTTATTGTTTAATTATAAAATCAATGGCAGTAGAGTAGAATATCTGTCGTAATGGGATCGCGTGTCGTATCCAAAGTTCGATTTATTGTTTGGTGTACATTGGAAAACGAAAGACGAAGTGGTTCGGAGCTTGGCGTTCGCCATATCTACACAAACCGTTTCGGAGAGAAAATTATTACACATGTTGTTAGGCTACTGTAATTGAGATGAAGACGACAGTGCAAGATTTGAGCATGGCGTAAAGTATGGATGTAAAAATAAGCGGACACTCGACGTCTGTTGCGATTGAAGTAAGTCTTGAAATATGAGATTGAAACATTTTTCCTTCTTTCGGAAAGTAAGGCTATTTCACAACTGTGTGGTGGAAGGAAGGAAGGAAGGAAGGAAGGAAGGAAGGAAGGAAGGAATTATGGTACACGTTTGGTGGGCAGGATGGAGTGGTAAGATTGTCATGTCAGTGGTAAGGTTGTAGCTGTGAGTTCCGGCGGTGGGTGGGAAATTAGGTTGGACATAGGTGGGACATAAGGACGTGCACGCTAAAAACTAAAGTGTTAAAAACTACACTTGAAGTGCTGTATTTAACACTTACTAAGAGGGGCGCGGTGGCGTCGCGGCAACCGGTTCTCGTCAGATCACCGAAGTTAAGCAACGTCGAGCGCGGTTAGTAGTTGGATGGGTGACCATTTCAGCGACCGATTCGCGTTCCCACGTTGTGTCTCTGGGCAAGGCACTTAACCCCGATTGCCTACATGGGGGCAGGATGACGCTGTGCACTAAGGCGTACTTCACGTGGAAGGTGCGCATGTCTTCAACCAATCTAACCCTGCCTGTGCCGCGGTGCAGAGTTCAGAGTTACGATGTTGGAGAGCTGGCAGCTGCTCGTCGTTGCTCGGTGGTTCTCTTCGGCATCCTCCACCCATAAAACTGTCACCGACATGATATGACCCTGGCTGTTAATGTGTCGTTAAACCCTAAAAAAAAGAAAAGAAAACTTTGTCCAACCAAGTGTAGATATCCCAGAACTTGATAGGCGTTACAATAACACCACTTGACAAGTGTAATGTCGCGACACTTAAAAGGAAACAACGCAGATGACGCGGATCAGTCTCGAACTCTCGAGCCTGATCCGCGTCATCTGCGTTGTGTCCTTTTAATTATGTACCCACCAAGAGCAAATCAAATTATGGACGATTCTGGAAGAACCACCAATGCTAGACACATGGGAAGTGCCATCCATTCAAGTTTCAGATGTCTGACAATTGTAATGTCTAAGTGCTTAAAGCATTGCACTTTGAGTGTTAAAATCAAACCCTAAGAGTTAGAATGGGTTTAACACCTTGAAAGTGTCAGGTTTAACACTTTAGTTTTTAGTGTGTGGTAACTTTTCCAAAATAGGAAAATTGCCGATTTGACGCCTTACTTTTACTCGTATAAGATAAATAAAGTCTAGAAAAGCCGTAATAGTAATAACAGCCCTTATTAATTAAACAGTAAGTTATTCATTAATATCAGCCATGCACTTAGTACGACGCACTATCATTGATAGCCAGAATTTACAGCTGGTTGCCCCAGCGAGAAGACTGTGCATGGGGGATAATCTTCACTATTGCAATGTCATATGAGGTTACCGCTAACAAATATGACACACAAACAAATGCTATAAAGTATCGCCAGCTCGCAGAAGTTGCATACATTTCTAACAATAAACATGTTAAGACCTTGGAACCTTAAGTTGACATGGTGATTAATTCAGATGGAGCTATCAACTGATGTACAGAAGACATTATTAGGTCTTTGCTACCATCTGGAGTATCCGGGCAATAGAAGGCCAAATCCACCTGACAGTCTAGTTTGAGAAGCAAAACGCACCACAGACCTCGGGGAGGTAATCTTTAGCGAGACAACCCCCCTCGCACTGGTCACCACCCGAAAGACTCGGCATGACGATGATGATGATATAACCAAGAAGATGAAGAAGAAGAAAAAGAAGGGGCACTCCACCAGACAACGAGAAGTCAGCTGTCTGACGATGTTCCCGGAGAAGAGAAAGAAGGAAAGGGTGGAAAAGAAGGACACAGTGCTACTTCTACCCCCAAACCTCTTGCCCCAGTGGTGCATACTCTTAGCCCTGTTCAGTCCTCCCTGGAGGTACAACCAGAGGAGAGCGGTAAATGTAAGGGCATACTCAACCCCAGCACGGCTGTTTTCCCTTGTTGCTCGAAGATGAGGTAGAGGATAGTGTGTTTGAGCCTCCCGTTCGTACTTTTTCTGTTCCTCAAATCCAGAGTCATGCCAAGAAGGCGGCTCCCTCGGAGCCGGTTAGAAGACCCTTGACGAGCTGGAAGAGAAGTGGATACGGGAAACAGAGAAGAAAAAGTACCACGGGAAACAGAAGAAAAACGATGGCAACTACGAAGAGAACAAGACGCAAAACAAAAGGAGGAAGATAGGCGCGTATCGCAAAAATGGTTCAGAAGCAGGCAGAAACTGACAACGAGAAACAATCACAACTCCGAACCCTCTCTGATAAACTAGAAAAAGAAAAATTAAAAAAAAACAACCACTCTCTTCCTCAAAACCACCACCTATGAAAAAGAACCCCAACTTGCCATAGTTGGGACACAACCTCTCCTACCCCCCCCCCCCCCCTCCTCTCTCTACGTTCGGGTACGGTTCGGGTATTCGGAAATTGCACTGTCAAAATGGGCTATTCTTTCCCAGTATCGTCCCTTCGCGCCTGACGCGCGCAAATCTTTACCTCCCCCTTAAGCTGAATCCACTCGCCAGTGACGTTGATACTCTGACACTGACGGTTTGGATGATACCGGACAGAGAATGTCGGAAATATCTTAGCAAATGTTTCTAGTCATGCGTCGTCTGCCTGAACAGGCAGACGACACTTGGTGAGAAACACCTATTTGGCCGTATGTTTTGAGCATTATTTGAGGTAAAAAAATCGCTCTCATTTTCCAGGCTTGTACGAGTTAACAAACGTACTCAGTCAAATATGATAGAATACTTTGCAAAAGTACAAGATGTGTCAAACTTGCCTTGAAGCATTTTAACCCTTTACCTAACATGAAAAGCAGACGACACTTGCAAAAAAAAATCTTGAATAACTAATTTTTTTCATTTTTTGTCTCAAAAACATAGGTTATGACCCCTCGTTGGAACGAGCTCGACGAGCTCGTTCCAACGAGGGGTCATAACCTATGTTTTTGAGACAAAAAATGAAAATATTTTGAAAATTAATTGGCGATTTTTGAGAATAGCGCTGGCCGGTTTTGGCCGTTACGTTGGGTAAAGGGTTAACAATTTTTCGAAGTATGTGTTAATACATTTTCTGTGCCAAATACTAATTTACATTGTTGGCTTCGTTACATTACAAGGGCAATAAACTTTGCATATTTTTCACGTTATCTGTTTGAATCTGAAACAGCACCTAATTATTTGCCATAAAGGAAAGTGAACAACAACCTCAAGCACTTGGCATTCTTTATTATTCTATTTTTAACGTATTGAGTACTTTTATCAGGTTTTAATTTGTTTTCATCCTGTACGAAATCTGCCTTCACGATAGCAAGTTTTCTTAAATTATTTATAACAAATCATAAAACATTACAGGTTAACGGCTAAGCAAACTCTTTAAAATAGCGCGAAGCGACACAGGCAAGTTCCCTTTAACACTTTAACCAACGAATCGGCCATACCCGATCGCGTAATATGCAAATTTTGCAAGTGAAAAAAATGTATTTTTCAAAAAATGTCAACAAAACCATATGTGAATCCTCTTTGGAACGAGCTCGTCGAGCTCATTCCAATGAGGGGGGTCACATGATAAGATTTTGTTGACATTTTCTGAAAAATCTAAAAAAAACAATGATATTTAAAATAATAAATTTTGATATCGCCTGCGTTGGGTAGACTAGATTACACTCTAGCACAGACGACAGGAAACTGTTAAAAAATATTCGAGCCAAACCTCAAAAGCATTATTCGTATCAAACACGAAACATAAGATTTTGATGCCAACCCTTTTCTGCATACCTTCCATGCGCTAATTGACTTTTTTCCATGTTTTGGTGTTTAACGACACTTTCGACAGCCGGGGGGTCACCTCGTGTCGGAACGTTTTGGGGGTGGAGGAAGCAGGAGTACCCGGAGAGAACTACCGAGCAGTGGTGATGAACTGTCAGACTCCCAACGTACTAACTCCGCACAAGCAGGGTTAGTATTGGTCGAAGACAAGTGCACCATCGACTTTCAGTACGCCATGCATAGTACACAGTGCGACCGGGCCCCTTAATGCACAGATGTAGAGGTTGCTGTTGATGTTGTCAAATATCGAACAAGGGTGATAGAGACAAACCAGTAAATGGCTTGGAGATCAAACTTATTTATTTATTTTAGTTTTAGCGACATTTTCAACAGCCAGGGTCATATTATGTGGGACACCTGAGCAGAAAGATCCGGGAAGTTTGAAAAAAAGAACCCGTTGGTTGCGACCAGCTGCGTATCTACGGGTGTCGGGTGGGAAAAGGGGACTAGCGCATCCACACATTCTACATTTAGCCCGGCTACGCCCATGGTTACGTCTCTGTGAGACGACTCCAGTGATATGTTACAACCAGTGTGACTTACAATATAGAAAATAGCACGAAGCATAAAGGACTTAACCCTTTACCCAACGTAACGGCCAAAACCGGCCAGCGCTATTCTCAAAAATCGCCAATTAATTTTCATTATTTTTTTCATTTTTTGTCTCAAAAACATAGGTTATGACCCCTCGTTGGAACGAGCTCGTCGAGCTCGTTCCAACGAGGGGTCATAACCTATATTTTTGAGACAAAAAATGAAAAAAAATAGTTATTCAAGAATTATTTTTGCAAGTGTCGTCTGCTTTTCATGTTAGGTAAAGGACTTAAGGACACTTTGCTATTCAGAAAAAATAAAACCCATTGCAGTTCCTCGCATTGCACATTTGTATTTGCATAATTATATTGACGAATCCACGATATAAATAAGCCGGAAAATTATCATCCCTGAATCTTGACAGTATATACTCTCTCCATGACCGTGCAACGTGACACTGACGATGCTGTTTACATTTCATTATTGAGGTTAACGACACTTTCGACAGCCAGGATCACCCCACTTCGGACAGTTTCACGGGTAAATGAATCCGGAGTGCCCGGAGAGAACGATCGAGCCGCGAGCAAAACTTCAAACACCCCAACATAGTAACTCCACATTGGCATAGCATTGGTTGAGGACAAAGGCACCATCGATCAGCAGTACGCCTTAGTGCATAGCGTCACCGTGCTCCACCTGGGCATTAAGTGCCTTGCCCAAGAATACAACGTAGTTACACCTGGCGGAGACCGAACCGTGGACCTATCGGTTTGAAGTCCAATGCCGTAACCACTGAGCCTGCGAGCTCTCGAACCGTATTAATGGGCGATTAGTTATTTTTATGCTGGATGGGTTAACCATCCACGAAGAAGTGATTACAGCTATGAGACCGACGAGTTATTATTTGACTCCCATGAAAGCACTGGTGGAAGTAAATGAAATTTCCTTCTTATTCTTCTTCATTACAATCTCTTTATATCAAATACATACCGTCGGGCGATAGGTCTTTTCCGTGGCAGACAGCATTGTAAGCACGGGCATTACAGCACACTTAATAAAACTACAGCCCAAGTCAAAGCTCTCGGACGTTGCCACTCGCTGTTGGTTTGTATTTTACTCTTACAATTTTCAAGCTATATAATTTTGTTGAGTGGTGACATTGAGCTTAACCCTTTACCCAACGTAACGGCCAAAACCGGCCAGCGCTATTCTCAAAAATCGCCAATTAATTTTCAAAATATTTTCATTTTTTGTCTCAAAAACATAGGTTATGACCCCTCGTTGGAACGAGCTCGTCGAGCTCGTTCCAACGAGGGGTCATAACCTATGTTTTTGAGACAAAAAATGAAAAAATTTAGTTATTCAAGATTTTTTTTGCAAGTGTCGTCTGCTTTTCATGTTAGGTAAAGGGTTAACCCAGGCCCAGTGAAGAGAATGCATGGAAGCAGTACCTGCATATCTATTATAAATTATAATATTCGAAGTTTACGCAATAAATTACCAAACATTTTGGAAGACATTGATGATTATGATGTTATTTGTTTTACGGAAATGCACCTCGATGACATTTTTGATATAAGTAATATATTAGGGTTATAGCGAAAACGGCTCCGTGCGAAAACGGCACCTGGCGAAAACCGCACCAAGTGAGCGAAAACGGCACCAAATGTGGCAAAAACGGCACCAATTGCGCTGGCGAAAACGGCACCATTGGTTGGCGAAAACAGCACCATTATTTAATTTATTTCATTTTGCCATTTTCTATTGTTTTGAAACTGAGTATTTAAGCTTGCGGGTGGATTTTAGGTTCTTTAACTAATTAGCCAGGGATTTTCCTGCCGAAGAAAATTAAGGACACCCTGATGGTGTTGGGCGCCAGCTTACTTCTCAACTGGGATGTCCATGTTGAGAGTGGCTGCGTTCCGTTCATCGTCAAGCATCGGATGAAACCCACCTCTGGGGGTGGTAGCACCTTTCGCGGCCCGCCCGTACTGGTCCTCACCAGAGGAAGGGAAAGAAACCACCACCTCACTGAAACCACAAGAGCCAGCGGAACAGAAACAGGGAAAGAAGAAGAAATCTCCATCGACCAAACGTCGGGATGCTGACATTCTCAAAAAAACTCACCGTCTACATGAAGGCTCTGGGTATGACGACAAAGTCAAACACGCTCTAGATAGCTTCATAAATAAACACCCAGAGGTCTACCGAGACCCTAAATTCAACTTTTGAAATTATATTATGGACATTTCATAACCGTTATGGACTCTGATAATCATTCACGCCATCCACAGAGATGGTCATCGGCCCCTGAAGAGGAGAGCATTGGCCCTGAGTCCCTTGACTTACCCTTTTTGTAAACGCCCTCCGTATTCACGATACATCTCCCTTCTTTACTGCTGGTGCAGAATTTAAAACATTGGTTCGGGTGTAGCCCAAACATTGCTTAAAAGACCGCGTTTTAATTTAATGGTTTGGTACGTCCTTTCAAAGGACGCACCAAAGCAAAAATTAAAACACGGTGTCTTAGTTTTCGGCCATGTTTGAACTTGGGGCAGCTCTAACCTAAGAATCCTGGGCCAAACCCAGGCCTCTCAAAGTTCCTGGCTCCGGGGTTACTATCCAACCCGGATTCACGTTACAACCCCTTTGTTTACTATTGGCGCAAAAGCCAGAATCTTGGGGGTTAGTCCAAACATGGCCTGAAGCTCGTATTTTAATTTTATGGTTTGGTACGTCCTTTTAGACCATGTTTGGACTGGGGGGGGGGGGGGGGGACAGTCCTAACCTGAAAATCTCAAGACCCGGGGTTACTCTTACACAATTGCAAGGAGATAACCGGGGGAGCACCCCCCCCCCCCTCCTCCCTCCTAATTTATTATATATAAAAAAAAATTAAATTTATTAAGATATATATGTAGATTTTAGAGTTCGGGTGTTCCGTATTAAGTTATTTATTGTCTTTCGAGTTTATTATGTTATTCCAGTCAACTAATTTCATTGATAACGCTACTTAATCCAGCTGCCTCAGAGGGATAAAGTTACACCTCCGCTTCTGTAGGCTTGTCGTCGATAGAGCATATTTTGTTACTGCAGTCAATTAGGGTCATTGATAGCGAATTTAATCCAGCTGGCCGATAGGGATAAGTTGCAAGACAAAGACAGCCAATCAAGACAAATACACTTCTTTTCTGTTTTCCCCCTTTTCCCACAATTACCGTTACGGAATTATTATAACCGCTATGAATATTTGCACGAAAAAGACACCACGTCACCCTAGGGGAGAGGTAGCACCTTTGTTGAGAAGGCCCCTCTCACACTGGACTGGTCCTTTCGAGTGACTCGACTCACCAATAAGAGCACCAAAGCATTCTCCCTTGGCTTTTCCTGCTCTGCTGCTTCCTGTCGTGATCGGCATCTGTGAAAAAGCTTCAACTAATTACTTCACTGGTTTCGGTGCGCGAAACCATTTGATCTCACATTACGTTCATGTCGTAAAAGAGGAATTTCTCTAATTTCATAGGGCAGACAAACTAACCCAACAAATTGTGAGAGAAATAAAATCTCTTGGATCAGGTAGCGTTAATTTTGTTGTCCAGTGTTATGACGATGCAAGTGTCATGTCAGAACACCAATCTGGTGTTCAAACCTGTTTGAGGGAGCAGTTTCCTAATGCTTTCTATGTTCATTGCTGTGAACATCGATTAAACCTGGTTCTCGTTGATGTGTGCAGATGTGTTGAATCAGCAGGTGAATTTTTTGCCCCAGTGGAAAGTTTGTATGTGTTTATGTCCCGTTCACGTGTGCATAGATTGTTTATGGAAATTCAGGAGAGGTATAACGTGTGTGCTAAAGAACTCGTTCGTCTTAGTGACACGCGCTGGTTATGTCGATACCATTCACAGGCTGCCCATACACAAAAAATATATATAGGATTATTTATGTGTTTGACGCCCCTCACCCCCCCCCCCCCCAAAAAAAAGCAAACCCTGGATACGTGCCTGCTCAATTGCCCCATCCACACGTATTTGCATCAGGCTTGCGCCGTCACTGTATTAAATGAGTAAATGTTGTAGTTGTATATTGTATTGACGAGAATAACTCGTGGCCAAATGTGAAATATACTGTGTTCAATTTCGATACTATTGTATATATGTGAGAAAAGCTAAAGAAATCAAAAAGACGATCTCAGGAAAATTAAATATTTGATCGTGTATCATAGTGTTGATCTTCTTTTGGTTTGGTTTGGTTCCCTTTTCACCAGCCGCATTTGGTGCTGTTTTCGCCAAATTGGTGCCGTTTTCGCCAGCCACACTTGGTGCCGTTTTTCGCCAGTTTGTGCCGTTTTCGCTAACAAGAGTTGGTGCCGTTTTTACATGGTGCCGTTTTCGCCTGCACCCATATATTAATACCAAATCACTGCACAACAGAAATCAATATGGGGGCGGCGTCGCAGTGTATTTCGCGGACAATATTCATTACAAGCCTGTTGATGATCTAGCCTTTGATGACGATGACGTTAGTACGTTAGTAATATATCTCGCACGTTTCAGGGAATATTTGGATGACCCCGGTGGATGACCCAGGAAGTGACGTCATGCCACGTGACCTCCTGGTGCCATGTTGTGTTGCCATGGTAACCCGCGTGAGCGGCCATGTTGTGTCGTCATCTCCATAGTGATACGTGGTGTGAGTGCGCATGTGTAGCGCGTGTTGTTAGGGTAATACGTGTTTCAGACGTCCATTTTGTTTACTGGAGGCCGCCATCTTGGTTTCTATGGTAGCACATGGTTGCTATGTTACCCAAAGGCCTACAACAAGACAGGGGTATGTTCGGAGGGTATGTTCGATTGTACAGCAGTAATTTTCCGATTCGTCGAATTACGTAAAACAACCCGACAAGTTTTACTGTTTCGAATTCTTTTAGAATTCTCTGCTTCTATCTATATATGCAATAGTTTTCGTCTACCTAGGCATGTATCGCTATGGCGATAACGTCACAACATGGCCGCTCACGCGACTTACCATGACAACACAACATGTCGCCACGAGGTCACGAGGCATGACGTCACGTCATCCACCGGGGTCATCCAAATATTCTCTGAAACGTGCGAGACGTACTACTGACGTTTTGTGTTTCGAAGTCGGTAGTCGCGATAAAATTCTCCTGACATATTGGTCTGAGAGGGAGTGCTCCCAGACCTATTGGCCCAACCTGAAAGAGAAAATAGACAACGCTTTGTCGTAAAACCCGTCTGTTGTCATCCCTGGTGATCTTAACTGTGACCTTCTTAAGCCTCGGGGTGATTTACCAACACTCATGACAAATTTGAATTTAAGGAATGTTATTTCTGAAGCAACCAGAATTACTCCCACCACTCGATCATCACCCATTTGTCGTAAGTGACACTATATGTGTTAAAGACTCTGGTACATCCGAATTGGGTGTGTCGGACCACTGTGCGTCATACGCCTACATTGCCCTAGCAAAAGCAAATACCTACCCAATTTTTCGAAGGGTGTGGAATTTTGGCAAGGCTAATTTCACCCAAATGAATCATCTTCTGCCGGAAACGGACTGGGAAGCCCACGTTTGCTCCCCTATCGACATAAACGACTCGGTCCAAAATTTTGTAAATATTTTTCAAAACATCGCCCAATCCTGTATCCCTCACTATAAGGTCAAAATTAGGAAAAATGATAAGTCATGGTTCGATAATTTGATTAAGAGGGAAATTAGACGTAGGGACCGAGCTCGGAAATCAGCTTTAGTACACAACACCCCTCACCAATGGGCCAAGTATAGAGCTGCTAGAAACAAAGTTAATAATATGAAAAAAATTGCAAACAGCAATACATGTTGAAATTAGACACTTCGTTTTCTGGTGACGCACAACCTAAGGAATTTTGGCACACTGTCAAACAATTACTAGGTGGATTTTCGGGTGATTCTTGTATCCCCCGCTTCATGTACCTGACAATGATGATATAATTAATGACGATTTAGAAAAAGCCACTTTGTTTAACGATATCTTCATTCAAAATAGTAAGCTTCCAACATCAAACCATGTACTGCCACCCTTTAAACGTAAATGTACACGTTCTCTGTCCAAAATATCGTTCACTGAACTTGACATCATGAACATATTGACCTCTCTTCCAGTAAAAAAGTCAAACGGACATGATGGCATTGGCCATAAGCTTCTAAAGGAAACTAAAGATTCTGTGTCCAAGCCCCTCTATTTGTTATTTACTAAATCCTTCGATTCCTGTATTTATCCCGATGAATGGAAGGTAGCAGATGTAATTCCCCTATTCAAAAAGAATGAAAGATTCGATGCCCGAAATTACCGCCAAATTTCGTTATTGTCTTGTATTGGCAAGTTAATGGAAAGAGTTGTGTTTAGAGAAGTACATAAACACATCCTTGACAATAACCTTTTTTCAAACACCAGTCAGGTTTTTTTACCAAACAATAGCACAGTATTTCAACTTATTGAGGTCTGTCATTATCTTTGCAAAGCCTTTGACAATCATGAATATTCCTGTGGAGTCTTCTTTGATATCGCGAAGGCATTTGATAGAGTATGGCACGTGGGTTTAATTTTTAAGCTCAAAGAGTACGGTATATCAGGACAGCTCCTTCCTTGGTTCAAAGACTATCTAACTAATCGCAAGCAAACAGTAAAAATCAATAACCAATGCTCTGAGTACAAATGCATTGAAGCCGGGGTCCCACAAGATTCAGTTCTAGCAACAATACAGACTCAACATTTTTTCTTTTTTTTCCCCATCTTTTTCAGGTTTCTTTTTTTGTTTTTTATTCCAAATTGTACATCCTTTTATGCGATTTATTTTGTTTATCTCACCGCCATTTGTATAATCTATATTCATGTAAAGGGGAGCGAAGGGTGTTCTAAGTGAATTGCACTTGTCCTTCAATCCTCATTTGCTTTTTATTTATTGGCAAATAAAAATATGTTTAGTAAAAAAAAAATACATAGCGTAGGAGTGAACAGAGATATATACTACTCACATTTGGCTGAGGATCACTTCTTCCCATCTACAAATTTGAAAGGTCAAATGTATATAGTTTTAAGATTTAATGTTATTTATTTTTTATTAGCGTTTAACAGCACTTTCAACAACTTGGATCATATCATATCGGACAATTTTAGGGGTGGAGGCCCACGGTTCACTTGCCTTTAACCAATGCTAACCCTTCTTGTGCCAGGGTGATAAATTAGAGGGTGAGATAGTTACTCTGCATTGCGGAGTGCTTCCCTGTGGGTACACTGGCTTCCTAAGAGTAAATCTGTACAACTTGCTATGACCGAGAATGCCACAAGTGTCATTGTTCTCCAGTAAATAAACAAATAAATAATTTATTAAACGCCTGTTCTATGAAATCTCCGGGAGCGCGGTGGGTCAGTGGTAGACAGTTGGACGTCTATGACGTCTATGCTGGAGGTCCTGAGTTCGATCCCCGTCCGGGGCGACCCGCGTTGCGTCCTTGGGCAAGGTACTCTGTCCCGGTTGCCTACATGTGGCACGGTGACGCCGTGTACTAAGGCGTACTGCACGTCGATGGGGCACATGTCTTCAACCGATGTAACCCTGCTTGAACAGATCTTACACAGAGTCAGAATTTTGATGAGCTGACAGTTGCTCGTCGATGCTCGGCGGTTCTCTCCGGGTACTCTGGCTTCCTCCACCCGTAAAACTGTCGGGGTATGTGACCTTAAACACCAAAAAATAAATAAATAAATAAATAAATAAATAAATAAATAAATAAATAAATAAATAAATAAATAAATAAATAAATAAATATGAAATCCCCATCTACAGCAAAACTAAACCATGCGGAAAATGAAAACCTGTTCCGCACATATGTGCGGAACGGAAATCGTTGACGAACTATTTTTTATAAAGAAGCGAAATTTCACTGGAATTTTCTACAAATCGTGCACCGAAATTTCAATTTGAATCGCTAGCGATAGCTAAAAATCGTCCCCTGAGTTGCAATGTGTTCTATGTGCCAGTAGGCATATAGAACACATTGGAACTCAAAAGACGAAATAGTAACACGGGTTCCCCTCGCAAATTTGGTTGGCGATAAAATGTGTTCTTTTTGTTGATAGTTGTCAGATGAATTGCTGAGTGTCTTTCTAATAACTGTTTTTATAGACGTGAGGGCGTGTAATAAACACAGAACGACACGTGTGTCTGAATGGGTTAATCGGTATGGCACTTGTGCCATCGCGGAAGGATAAAACTCGAGGCCTGCGGCCTCTCTTTCTATCCTTCTGCGCTGACACTAGTGCCATATCAATTAACCCATTCACACACGCTTGTCGTTCTGTGTTTGTACACATTGTCCTTTCATGTACAAATTATCTCGATGAATATATGGGGTGATCCGTTGCAAAATGTTTGTCAGAGTTGGACAAACAGAACATTACCAAAATAAATTTTTCAAAAAGAGGATTACTCAGTCTTTAAGTGTTTTCTAAGCCTCTTTTGTTTCTTTCTGGGGGCCGTGGGGGGGCACATACCAACCCAACCCATTTAATTTTTTTAAGTAATCCAACGAACGATGCGACCCCCCTCCTCCAGATATTTCCTATATAGCACAACTCGTGGTACTTTGCCCATATGAGTCGAGTCGCCCTCATCTAAGCGATGAGCCACGGGCCGTGACCTAGTTAAGAATAATAAATATATCATCTCTCAGTTTTGTGAGGAAAGGTACTAATGAAGAGGAGGAAAAACTTTTTTTACACACAACTAAACATATCAACTTTAACACAATACCCTCCTCTATACTCACAAGGTATTTTGTGCTACAAGTTCGAGCTTTTACGAATTTTACAAACGATAGTTTCGTTTACCTTCCGTTCGCTTCCATTTGCGTCAGAGGAAAATGTTCTTGCAACATTAAACCACGGACAAATAGAAAGATTACTCGAATTGTTACTCAGGGACCGCGGAACCAGGGGGCTGGGGGGGGGGGGGGGGGTCAGCCCCACCACTTATTTTTGCTGGGTCATGTTTTTTTTGTATGCATATATTTTAACACAACCGATGACTGGTGAAACAAGGGGCGGATCTAGAGCCTCCCCCATATTTTCGCCAGCTATCTTTCTCTCGCACTGGTTCAGTTTCGATGGATTTCGGATCATTTTTTGCAGCAAGTGGCAGCAAACGCTAAATGTATACAGTCTGTTAAAAAAATCGGTTATCTTTAATAAATTGTAATCTTACAGACATACAAGTACCAAATCCACCCCCAGACAAGATAATCCACAGACAGTATAATTGCTGTTAACGTCTGGTAAAGCATACAGGTGAGGTCTATTTATCAGCTTTGGTCGTTACGACCAAAGCTGATAAATAGACCTCACCTGTATGTTTTCCCCACGTTTTTTAACGGCTTTCAAAGTGTGAAATCTTTCAAATACATCTGAAAAATCTCAAATTATCCCCTCAGATGCATGGAAATTGGGGTTTTGGGACCCTGGAATTTAAAATTTTCGTACCACGGGTCGAACCATGATCGGCCCGTCAAACCGACGACCATCCATCGCCCGATCCAGCCCCCTCACTTTGAAAATCGTTCCACCTCCCCTGTTACTGGTATTCACTATGTTATTTATTTATTTATTTATTTATTTATTTATTTATTTATTTATTTATTTATTTATTTATTTATTTATTTATTTATTTATTTGTTTAATTTGTCTGGGCTTAACGAAACATTCAACAACCGGGGCCATACCAATGTATGATAAGAAAAGATTTATTCACACAATTAACACCTGCAGAGAGGCAGATTGCGAAAACAAGACCATAACAATGACAGAATGAAACAGTTAAAAGAAAAAGATGTTGAAAGTATACAAAAATAAACTATATATATCAACAAAACGAACAATTATTTTATTTTTGTGAACTCAGCTCCGTGTTGAAAGACGCGCTGTTTGCTCAAGACATATCATGTCGGGACAGTATCATGGCTGACAATTTTCGTCATTGGAAGAGATTTTCGGGAAAGTTAGTTCCCCTCAATTTCCGAAAGTTGTCCGAAGGTTTTACACTTAGGGTATGGGAATTTCATGTGAAAAAAATGAAATTTCGAGATGCTAGCGAATTTGTTTCATCAATGCGCGCATCATTTCGCAAACTTAACCCTTTACCCAACGTAACGGACAAAACGGCAAGCTATTCTCAAAAATTGCCAATTACTTTTCATTATTTTTTCATTTTTTGTCTCAAAAACATAGGTTATGACCCCTCGTTGGAACGAGCTCGTTCCAATGTGGGGTCATAACCTATGTTTTTAAGACAAAAAATAAAAACATTAGTTATTCAGGAATTTGTTTTGTAAGTGTCGTCTGCTTTTTATGTTAGGTAAAGGGTTAAGGCAGTTTACAGACGAGTAGTATAAAAAACAGAAGCTGGGTTTTTCGATTTTTTTCCCAATCAATTTGAACGCTTTTCTATTTTTCTCTGTTGAAACTCATTTGATAATAGGAAAACGGCATTTTCACCATCATTTGATGTTCTGTAAATCTTTTTCTGTTCATTCAGGTCAACTCAATCTGGTTCAGCCCGTATCTAAATTTACTAGTGCTGGTGATAGGACCTTTGCGGTTGCTGGCCCAAGGCTTTGGAATTCTCTTCCAATCGACATAAAAAATAGTAAATCACTTGAATCATTCAAGTCTGGTACTAAAACCTACCTTTTTTCGAAAGGCATTTCCTTCAGTGGTCTTTTAATTTTGGTCATAAACTGACATAATCAAGTGCGTGGGGTGACTGAGTCAGTGAGGATTGCCTCGTTACTCGTCAAGTTACACTCACATACTTGTTTAGGTAAAGTTGTAGTTTGTTTTTGTTTTATTTTGTTTTAATTCAATACCCTTTTTCTTTTAGGCTCTGTCGCTTATCGCCACGATATAGCCTCGGTTGCTGATGTGGCGTTGGGCACCAATAAATGATAATAGTGATCTATGTCTCAATGTATCTGTGAGAGAATGTATGTGTATGTGTGTATATGTATGTATGCATTTATTGTACAGCCATTGAGCACCGTGTGTGGATTCTAGGCTTTAAAATTATTATTATTTACATTATTATTATTATTATTATTATTATTATTATTATTATTATTATTATTATTATTATTATTATATCCACAGTGTGTGTTTCGTGACATATAAAACAGACACTGCCCTTTCCCTTGATATAAAAGTCTAGGATGAGAGATTTGCTATTTTTTTCCTGGAAATAAAAAAAAGTTGCAAATTACTGTAAAAACATATTCCTTAACCCTTTACCTAACATGAAAAGCAGACGACACGTGCAAAAAAACTTATTGAATAACTAATTTTTTTCATTTTTTGTCTCAAAAACATAGGTTATGACCCCTCGTTGGAACGAGCTCGACGAGCTCGTTCCAACGAGGGGTCATAACCTATGTTTATGAGACAAAAATATGAAAAAATAATGAAAATTAATTGGCGATTTTTGAGAATAACGCTGGCCGGTTTTGGCAGTTACGTTGGGTAAAGGGTTAAACAAAGAGCCAAAGTGGACATTAAGTGAGCTGAAATACTGATATATATTCTGAATGATGGATTATCTGTGAACTTGTTGCTTCCAATTAGCTTGCCATAAAAAGTGAAGTTTTCCGTTTGTTAATTTTAATAAACAAAAACAACAGACAGCTCAGAACTGTCTGATGTTTTTGTCTATTAAAATTAACAAATGAAACTTAACTTTATTTTCTACTGATGTAATGGGGGTTTTCTCGACAATTACTTTTTTCTCAATTCGAACTTCCTCGCTCATCAAATAATTGCAAGGGATATAACTTTATCTAAAGTCGATTTTCACGACGATATGAGTCAGGGCTGACGGGTGGAGGAACCGGAATATCCGGAGAAAACTATCTTGCAACAGCGAGTAACTGTCGGACACTCAAACTTCTCAAGCTCGCACAAAGAGGGTTCGATTCGGTTGAAGGCATGTGCACCATCGACGTGCAGTGCGCCTTACCACACTGCACCACTGTGCTACCTCTTGGTAAGGTGGGATTAAGTGTTGTGTCGAAGGACATACCGCAGATGACCCTGGTGAAGATGAACCTTTGACCTTTCGAAATAAAGCCTAATGTTCTGACTATTGAACCACCGCGTTCACTGTAATAATTCTGGTCTATGAAGTATTTTTAACTGGTCGAGTGCTGAAAGCCCATATTGGGCTTTACTCTAAAGTGCAGGTACTGCAACTCAAAGGCTTCAAACTACGTGGATGTCCTAAATATTATCTTTGAATCTACATTATTTAGTCTCCATGGATTTTCCTTGTTACAATTTTTTATGGGGGAGTGCCTACAGGAATAACTTGTGAACAGATTTTTATGACTAAAACTAATTCAGTACTCTACCAGTTAAGGACGATAAAATTCAGAGTTCTTTGTCATTCGTGTTAAAATGAAACCGGTAATTATTTTTCACGTTTTTAAATAAGTTTGCCTCATAAGATACCCAAAATTAACTGACATACGTTGTCTCATGTTAATAACTCGAAATAGTATGTTATTATATAATTAAAATGAAAAGGGCCCCGTTTGCGCGTTTCGTTTTCTATTTCGTTTCAGCGATAAAATTGCCAGCGGAAGTATCGCCCATTAGTGCTCATGTAGACAAAAACAGATTGGCGCGTGTGAATATTGATTTAACATTTACACTCTTATTAGTCTGACGATCATGGTATAAATAAAATATACCCAAAGTAGTCTGGTGTACCAAATGTTCACCACTCGAAGCTACTATGGGTATATTCTATATATTAACCCTTTACCTACACGAAAGAGAGACTACACCTGCAAACAAAATTCTTGAATAACTATTTTTTTCCATTTTTGTTGCGTCAAAAACATATCTTATGACTCCTCAATGGAACGAAGTCAACGAGCTCGTTCCAATGATGGGCCATAAGCTATGTTTTTGTTTTTGAGACAAAAAAAAAATGAAAAAATTAGTTAATCTGTACCTGTTTATATCTATCATTCGAAACGAAGTTATGTGAGAGATATTCATGAGTGCCATGTGTTCATGTGTGATTAATGCTTATTTATTCATATCTATATTTCTTATATATATAATTTATTAACCCTTTACCCAACGAATCGCCCGCATCCGCCCGCGTAATATGCAAATTCAGCAGTTGAAAAAATAATATTTTTCAAAAAATTTCAACAAAACCATATCATGTGACCCCTCGTTGGAACGAGCTCGACGAGCTCGTTCCAACGAGGGGTCACTTGATATGGTTTTGTTGAAATTTTTTGAAAAATTTAAAAAAATGATATTTAAAATAATAAATTTTGATATCATCTGCGTTGGGTAAAGGGCTAGAATAATGAAAACATAAGAGTAAGGGTATATGAATTAATTATTGTTATAATTTTTTTTTATTTTTTACTATTAAACACCTTAAAACGAGTGAAAAAATATTAGAATTTTATAAAATTCATTTAAATTTGGACGGAACAGGACCTTTGTAAAATTTAGGACGAAATAGCTGGGAAGGAGGGGGGTGGAGGTATGTCCAATTCGATGTTTTTTGTTGGGAAAATGTCCAGAATGAAGAATGTGAATCAAATTAAATTAGAGGTGCCCGTGGGTGGGTGGGGGGGGGGGGGGGGAGGGAGGCGAGGTTCTTACGTGTTAGATAATCGATGGTTAACGTTCATTAGTATTAATATAATCCAACAATCCCTACGGGGCTAATGAATTAAATTATTACTGAACCTCCCTACAAAATCAAAATGGAATCGCCCAATCCCCTCTGTGTGTGTGTGGGGGGGGGGGGGGGGGTTAATATCCTACATTCCTTGAAACTGCAAATGAAAGAATGAAATAAGCCACATTATTGTACGTGTGTTATCTCAGTTTTGTACTTATACTGGGATCTAAAGATAGGTGCCTGAAACAGCCTGCCTGAAAAAGTAACACATTTTTTCAGATCGCCTCGGTTTTTAATTTGCACAGACTTTGAGCTGCGACAACGTTAAGTGTTCTGTCGATAAATGTATACATGCCCATGTGTGCGGTATTTGTAAACCGAACCCAACATTAAACTACTATTTGCTGTCTTCTCAATATGAACCATGTACCAAAAATCGGAATTCTTAGCTCTGTGTTCGACGTGTAAACACAATATGTTTGCTCCTAATGCATTTAGTACAATGTGTTAATCGCTAGTGTTGGATCGAATTTGGCGATTTGTACGCAAAAGAGTAACCCTTTATCCAATGCACACGATATCAAACTTTGTTATTCTACTATTTTTAAAAAAAAATTCAAATTTTTTTAGCAAAACCATATCATGTAACCCCCTCATTGGAACGAGCCCGATGAGCTCTTAGAAGCAATTTTTTCTTCAACTGCTCAGTTTGAAAATTACGTGAATGTGTCCGATTCGTTAAGTGAAAGATTAAGCCGTGCATGTGTTACAGCGAGAGAGAATAAGGTGTATGTGAATCTCGAGGCGTAACTTACACTTTTGACAACCACGTACACACACTATTGTTTAGGTATCGAATTTCATTATTGACAATTGTTCTATTTTCAAGTGCAATGAAGAAGATCAGAATGTAGCTAGCTGGAGGCCAATTTAGATACACTGATGTTGATGTGTAGTGAAAATGGCAACAGAAATTCCCCCGATTACACGTACAACAACACCGGACTCCGATGATTTCTGTGAGTATTCAGAATATTGATAATAGAGACGGACTGGCCATATGGTTCACCGGGAAAATTTCCGGTAGGCCCCATTTTGGGTTCAGCCTGGGGCTTCCCAAAATTGATGCAACCTAACACCTGTTGGTACGTGAAATGTTGCGAAAATGATCAAAAGGCGAAATGAATCTGACTACATTGACTACCTATATATCGACATGTTCTCTGTGCCATTGGCAGTCCACATAGAGGACATTTACATATACCAGCAGTCTAGTCTGCCATTGATCACTCAGATGAAAGGAAACAGCGTTCCTCCAATTTCAAAAATCAAAATTTTATCCGATTGGGACGAACTATGATCTTCCCGATAGGTCCCCCGCCCCCTCCGGTAGAACTATTTTTGTCGAATGATTGATGAAGATGATACAAAAATGCCCGTGAAACATCTATGTGGACTGCCATTGAGCATTCCCCGGTAACTTCTTTTGGCGCAGTCCTCCGCTGTTGATAATACTATTAACAAGACGGAATGAAGGCTCAAACCACAGAAAACTCACAATCCATCAGTGTAAGCAACATCTTGAGAACTTGAAGTAATCAAAGTTTACAGTTTGTGAATTTCCACTCAAAACATTGCGAAATGAAGCTTTCACACTGGCAATTTTATATTCTGAGAAAAACAGAAAATGCACAAGCAACGTTCCATCAAATAATAAAATTATTATTATTATTATTATTATTATTATTATTATTAATGGACCACCGAGTTTAACCCGGAGGGCTATCGACTGAAACTATGTTTATGCTTCGCAAGATTTTTTTTACGAAATTTGAGTTATTATCTGGTTGAAACTTGTGCTGAAACAGTAAGCAGGATAACCGGTTCACAGTCGAATACCGACCTAACATACTGAAAAAGCTTTTAACTGGTTAACCACCACAATAACGACAACGATCGGCGCTCCATTTGCTAAAATATAGCTCTGTCAAATTGGCGTCCAATAATTTTTTTACCCGTCTTTTCAGCACAGAAAAGTATGCGAAAACTCCGTGTTACCGTGTATTACAGAGTGAACGCACTAATATAAACTCTACAAGCCCAGTTCACAGTCACTTGCGACACGATTTTCGTGGCCGATTTCCATCAAAGAATTCTAATATTCTTTATCTTTTTATAGGCAACTGAGAGTTGTCTGTTGTTTTGGTTTATTAAAAGTAACAAAAGGAAACCTGGCTTTATTTCCCACTGATGTTATCTGTTTTCTTAGCAATTACTTTCTTTTTAATAGGACCTTCCTCGCTCGTCCAATAATTTCAAAGGAGATAACTTTATCAAAAGCCAATTTTCATGACGATATAAAAGCCGATTTTCATGACGATATAGGGCAGGGAGGGATCGTTTATAGCACCTCAACGCAGCAAGCCTTCCAAGCTCGTTCCACTCATGATCGACAATTTGGATTAAAACAAAAAACATAAGAAAATGTTGAGTTCTGTGTGTGATGTTGGTTGTTTTGTATAGGTTTTGATTTTTCCCGCTCTGTGCTAGAGTATGTTGAAAATACAAAATGTCTTGAATCATGAAGACAACCTTTCATCAAATTATGGCCTCTCCGTGTACTTATGTAATCTAAGCTTCCAGCCTAATTATTTCTGGAAATTTAAGATCACGTTCCCTACCCGCTACCCCCCCCCCCCCCCCCCACACACACACACACTTCGTGTCCCCTCCCTATCTTTAGACCGAGTTGCTGAAACTCGTTTTCGTTGTATCAGTCTATGAGGCTCATACGGAAATCCTTCCTTGGAGACTTATCCCAAATACGTCATGCCCTCATCTTCATTTATTTATTTCTTATTTATTTTATTTATTTCAACTGCCAGGGCAATATAGAGTCCGACCGTTTTGCGGGCGAAGGAACCCGGAATACCCTGAAAGAAGAACCGATCAGCTGTCGTACATCCCAAGTTAATAACCCCGGGTTAGCATCTGAGAAAAGGCATGTGTACTATCGATGCGCAGTGCTCCTCAACACAATGCTCCACTTTTCTCCCACTGTTATTTACGATTAAATGTCTTGCCATAGAACACAGCGCAGATGATGCGGTCAGGATTGAACCTCCGACCTTTCGATCTGAAGTCCAATGCTCTTACCAAACAGCCATCAAGCTCCTTCATGTTCAGATATCGGAGAATCGTAAAAAGTATTAGCAGGGCCATTATCGGACGATCAATGAATTGGGTCAGCCAAAGGGCAACATAATATATTACGTTCAATTCTATTTATTCAGTCTTCTGAAGCAGTACACAGTTAGATTGTTCTGTACACAGTTGCTTTGTTCAGTATATAATTGCTTTTTCAGTTCAATGTATACAGAGTGATTATAATTAATTTTATCTTACAACAAGAACGCATTTCCTCAAGACAAGTGGAAACGTCTAGAGCAAATACAAATCTGTATTGACGGTAGCAACCGCACGTGCGATCATTCGTTTCAGGAAGAAAACGTTTTTAACATGCACTTATCGAAAACTTATTACACATGTCGAGGCCACCGTTGTTTGATAACAGTAATTAAATGATAAACAAATCACCAACTCAACGAAATAAATTAGACTAGCAATGATGACTTTTATATAGGCCTAACAAACGTTAAAATTATTTTGGCAATGATGACTTTTCTATAGGCCTAACATACGTTAAACCCGAAAAATGAAACAAAGAAACCCAGATAGGTTACAGTAGAAGTAGAACAATGAATGAGGGTTCTATCATGCACAGCGTAAGAACCCAATACCAAGATCTTCATTCCTAAAACAAAATCAATTCATAGACGCTGAATTATTGTCACAATATATGCGATCGAGTCAAGAAAGGGAGGAATATTGTAAGATAAATTGGGTATTACCACCAAGTGGGTTTCCGATAATGGACGGGTCTATATATAACCCAGAAGCGAGGTCGAGACTTCAATACACCATCTCGGAAATGTACATGATGATAATAACCTATGTTTATCACATAATCATCGGCAAATAGCACATTGCGGAAAATAGCGTTCACAACACGCAATATGGGAATGACGTCAGAACTCAACGTGGATGTCGTAACATTGTAAGTGATTTGGTTTCGGACGTAGAACTGAATTAATCTTCTCTTAAATTTCTTTAACTGTTTACCTAATGCAAATAGAAGACGACAACGAAATTTCCTGATTAACTGGGTATTTTAGCTTTTTGCCTTCGAAACATAGATTATGACACATCATTGGAAGGAGCACGATGAGCTCATTCCATTGAGAGGTTATAAGCTATGTTTTCAATTCGAAAATAGTTGAAAAAATAATAAAATTCGTTTGGCGATTTTTGTGACTAGCGCTGGCCAGTTCAGTTGTTACGTTAGATAAAAGGTTAAATTTTACCTTATATGATGAAAGGAATCTCAAAATCGTCAAGATTTGACATGAAATTTCGTACCTCATTTTCTAAAATCGAACTGTGCCTCAGTAAACATCGGCTCAGGTCGATATTAGTGAACTCATTACAGAAATTTCATACGGAATTGGGACTCATTAGAGATCCTCCATAACAATGGAATCAAATACATTATTGTCGGAGATGCCTCTTGAGCAAGCCTGGAAATAAGCAATCTGTCATTTGTAGAATAAGGTCACCAGAGAGTGAATTTGCTGGTGCTATCTCATACAGTTGGCCACTTATCCTCTGCGTATCTCTTTCTGTTTAGGCCCGAGATCTTGATTCAGACTGTGGTTCACAGAGGGTAAATGTAGTGATGTTACCCTGCTGTGCAGGGTAGCATCACCAAATTCACCCTTTGGGGACATCATTTTGCAGATGACATCTGCTTATTTCCCGGCTTGTTCTTGATCCGTTTGTTATTCTTTGGCCTTCGTCCAGTTCTTCCTAGAATGATGGATAACAGTTTGGTGATGGACTGTGTTGTTGTTATCGGTGCTTTTGGAATACCTTCAACTTAACTTGTCACTTAACGTCTTGTTAGTTAAGTGTGTTCTCGCACTTTTCAAACAGATGAGACTTCACAGCCCTTTAGAGAGAAACGCGGAATGATATTCCTTGGTGCACACTCTCATTCCTTCATAATATGATATGACGGTGGAACATTATACGGATAACCCGGTAAAGTTCATGCAAAACAATTCTTCCCGATCAGCTTTACATTAATAAAACAATGGATTAATCCATTTCAAAACAATGTAATCGCCACAAAACATTCCAAACCAATATCCACATGTTTGAAATGCGGTGAGATTCGATTCAATTCGAAATCCAGTTCCTCACTGGATTCGGTCGGGATTTTGATATTCGCAGCGCCCGATTGAAACAGGCATGGCCTTGGCTTCCAAACGATTTGCTGCCATCACGATAGAAGGTATTCGATTTAACCACTAGAAACAACTGCTGTGTACTATTAACCCTTTACATAACCTGAAAAGCAGACGACACTTGCAAAAATAATTCTTGAATAACTAATTTTTTTTCATTTTTTGTCTCAAAAACATAGGTTATGACCCCTCGTTGGAACGAGCTCGACGAGCTCGTTCCAACGAGGGGTCATAACCTATGTTTTTGAGACAAAAAATGAAAAAAATAATGAAAATTAATTGCCGATTTTTGAGAATAGCGCTGGCCGGTTTTGGCCGTTACGTTAGGTAAAGGGTTAACAGATTATTGGCGATGTGAGATGCTATTACCCCGTTGCGTATGACCCAGAACCATAGCAAACTTACCTCGAAAAGCGGCAGATGTTTCGCCAGGAAAGTTTGCTTACTTAATTGATTTCGTATCATTCCATAGTAGATAACCCACAAACCACGTAGCTATTAATAAACTTGGTTTTATTTTCTACTGTTATCATAAAACATAGCTGTTTTCTCAAAAATTACTTGATTCTCGTTTGGGTCTTCATTGCGATCTGATATTTTCAGGGGAGATAAATTTATCTAAAGTCGATTTTCATGACGAAAAAAGTATGGATGGTACACACTACATCACTTCACAAACAAACTATGTAACTAATAATAATACGTATTTCACACGGTAAGAAAGTGGTAGCAACCAAACAACTTCACAGTGTGGGGTTGAAGTTGAATGTTTTGTTTCATTTTACTGATCCGGGCGTCCTAATTTATAATATGTTGTGATTTTAAGCACAGCCACCAATTATTACTTTTTCTACTTTCAGTGGGACCATTTGATATACCAAGCCTAGCGATATTATGTTTTCTGATAGCTCTGATGATTATTGGAATAATAGTGGCTGTTTGCACGGAGGACAATAAGCTGGACTACTTACGCGAGACTGTTCGGAATCTTCCACAGAAATTTCATTTTCCTAAACTTATAGGACAGACTGGCTGTAAAATCCGGACGATTTCAAAAACAGAATCTCGAGAAGCTCTCATTTGAAATGAATGGATCTCTCAGAGACAATGTTTTCATTGTTGAACAAAGAACCCTGAGCAGTGGCTCTTGGATACGCGAAGCATTTTTCACACTGTGCGTTGACAACTAACCTCAAAACGAAGAGAATGGTCGAACTTTGCCTATTCGTGGGTTTCATTCACTCAGATTTCTCTTTAGATTACCAATGCTGGAGAATGAATCTAATAAAGGAACACAATTTGCGCTTCTGAAAGTATGTGGTGATCCCGAAGCTGTGAGATTATAGATTTAGTCATTTTAACAGCTCTCTCAGATTACCTTGCACGACTTGCAGGTTGCTTTTGCATTTATTAAAACCAATATACGTTCTTCTCTTATCGAGAACAAAGTTTATAACCCCAAAAATGGGCGAGGTAGGCATCTATCGGTTAAAAAAACCCTTAAAAATAACAAAATCTCATATAAATTTTTGTGCTTTGCGGATTTGGTCCATCCCTCAGATTCAGATCAAAGGTGAAGAGCCTGTCAAGGGAAGCTACTCGAATGTAAGAAAAATTTTTTTTTTTTAGTCCAAACTTCTATCTCATCGCAAACCAGCCCTAGTGATTGTTACCCGGCAGATTTGATAGGCGAAAAAGGCTTCTCTGTTTAACCCTTTACATAACCAATCGGTCGCATCCGTCCGTGTTATAGTGAAATTCAGCAGTAGAAAAAAGATTTAAAAACATTTCAACGAAACCATAATATGTGACGTCTCATTGGAACGAGCTTATCGAGACCATTCCAATGAGGGGTCAGATGATATGGTTTTTAGCTTAACTTTGACGTAGTCAAATTTGAGGTTATGCCATGGCCTGTCGTCCGTCTGTTCGTCAGGACGTCTGTCCGTCCGTCCGTCCGTCAACAAGTCAATACGGCTCGGGCTAGATGTCGTATTTATGAAGCAATCTTTACAAAACTTCTTGGGTACCTTTGTTATCACCGTGGGGGGAGAACGAGTATTTTTAGGTGCGGTCCGAAATTCAAGATGGCCACCAGCAGCCATTTTTTACCGAAATTAGTGCAATCGGTTTTTTGTACAGAACTTCTGTATGAAAGTTCTGATTTGAATAAATGTTTGTATGAATGCTTAGTAACATGGAATACATCACATATAACGCAAGTTTTCTTCTCATGCAGAAATTATGCAAATTATGTGAACTTTGATTTATTCAGTGCTACTTATACACAGTAAGTGCACATGTCAATGCGGCTCAGGCTAGGGGCTGTATTTATGAACCCATCTTCACCAAACGTCTTGGGTACCTTTGTTATCACCTTGGGACAAGAACGAGTGTTTTTGGATGCGGTCCGAAATTCAAGATGGCTGCTGGTGGCATTTTGTACCGAAATTAGGTACAATCATTTTTTTGTACTGAACTTCTATACGACTCGGGCTGGAGGCCGTATTTATGAACCGATCTTTACGAAACTTCTTGGGTATCTTTGTTATCACCGTGGGACGAGAATGAGTGTTTTGGGGTGCGGACCGAAATTCAAGATGGCCAGTGGCAGCCATTTTGTACCGAAATTAGTGCAATCAGTTTTTTGTACAGAACCTCTGTATGAAAGTTCTCATTTGAATACATTTGTGTATGGATGTTTAGAAAGATGGAATACGTCACATATAATACGAGATTTTTTCTCGTGCAGAAATTATGCAAATTTGATGAATTTTGATTTATTCAGCTCTACTTTTACACAGTAAGTAAAAGGACGGCTCGACCCAGGGGCTGTATTTATGAACCGATGTTCACGAAACTTCTTGGGTACCTTTGTTATTAACTTGGGACGAGAACGAGTGTTTTGGGGTGCGGTCCTAAATTCAAGATGGCTGTCGGCGACCATTGTGTTCCGAAATTAGGTACAATCAGTATTTTGTACAGAACGTCTATATGAAGGTCCTGATTGAATAAATTTTTAAATGAATTGTTTAGCAATATGGAACACATCACATACGATACGGGTTTTTTTTCTCGTGCAGAAATTATGCGAATTAGATGATCTTTGAGTTATTCGGTGCTACTTATACACAGTAAGTGCACATATCAATACGGCTTGGGTTTATTCAGTTCTACTTTTCCACAGTAAGTAAAAGTACGGCTTGACCCAGGGGCTGTATTTATGAACCCATCTTCACGAAACTTCGTGGGTGTCTTTGTTATCGCCTCGAGTGTTTTTGGGTACGGTCCGAAATTCAAGATGGCTGCCACTGGCCATTTTGTACCGAAATTAGGGGCAATAAGTTTTTTGTACAGAACTTCTAGGATTACGTTTGTTATCATCATGGGATTGTAACGAGTGCTTTTGGGCTTGGGCAAAAATTCAAAATGCTTGTCGGCAGTCATATTTGCGGGAATTGTGTGTATTACATTTTTGTACAGAACCTGTAAAGAAGATTTTTTTTCATGTCAGTAATGTTTGCTATCAATTTATTGGGTTCCCTCGTTATCACTGTTGTATGAGAACAAATATTTTTGGGTTCAGGCAGACCCACTCGGGGACTCAGAAAGGGAGATAATTAATTTTTTTTTTTACAAAAAACACCAGACAAAAGTAATGTTTCTTGAATTCAGCATCCCTAGTATGTGTATTTTCAAATGTGTTGAAGCCAAGTTCATGTGTTAGTATTTGGTGTTGTTTGGGAGGGTAAACATTATTAGCACAACCCGATTTTCTATTTCCAATGAGAAAAATAAAACCTCCATTGTAACATTGACCCCATGGGGATTTATGTTCTAGTTTAGCATCTAAATGTCAGCCACCTTTATAATACTTTACCTGTACATTTGTTACAGGCTACGGTCAGTATTTATATACAGACCTTTACAATACTTTACATGTACCTTTGTTATCAGGTCATTATCTAGATGTGTGCCATTGCTGTGTCACATACTATACATGTACATGTCTTACACAAGTTGAGTGACAGTGGTGTCATTGACACTTTCATTTTTTTGTAAGTTTTGAAAAACAAAATGGAAAAATAATATCTAAAATCATAAATTTTGATATCGTCTGCGTTGGGTAAAGGGTTAATCGACACAAGGTGATCGCGCTCATTACACAACGACCACGAATAACTTCTCAATACCGCGGTAGTTTGTCTCCATAAATTCTAGCTCGCCAGAAAGGCGTCATGTTTGATCTAGCCGATATGGGCTTGACAACTCGATGGAATCGATGTCCCGGATCAATTGAGTGTTGCAATAATTTGAATGTCTGTGAAAATCGGGAGCGCATCTGTATTTCTGTGGAGGTCTTGAACGTAATTAGCCGAGACTTCGCTTACAGTCATGATTTGAGACTCATCGGCTGGGGTAACTCACACACTTTGAACTTTTTTGTGGTAATGTACTCTCAATACATTGTTCAGATAGAATGGATATTGACCTTGAAAGTAAACAAAGTGACATTAAAAGAATCTGTTCAAAACGACTCAAAACATGTGGCCATTACTCAGCAAAAAGCGGTCCTAATCTTTATAGAACACCTAAAAAGTTTTGACGTATGTTTTATTTAAAAAGTAAGTTTACGGCATCACGGGGCTATCCAGTTTGGTGGAGTAATGTTTTAAGGTGGTGGATAAAGACCCCCCCCCCCCCCCCCCCACACACACACACCCTCAACTTGAGGTGCATGCAAGTGGGAATAATATTTTGTTACGTCGTTGTTGCTTTTGTAAATAAATTTGATAATTATAGTATTATCTTGTCAAATATTTTTAAAAACAAATCTTCAGTCCATATATTCCCCACCCCACCATCACAATGCAAGCTGCCTCACATGCAAGGCGATGGCCGTAAATGCTACAGGGCACCACAGCATTGTATTGGTATTAAAATATTGCAAAACACATTTTGTTTTCTCTTTGTTTTTTTAGCATTTTTATAATGTTTCATTCACAGGAGTATAGTTTAGGTATTTTCCATCGCAAGCCAATTGATGAACACAACACCCCTACAACACACGGCTTTAGAACATATAATCCATAACCCTTACGATTTTAATTTAGTTAAAATGCTCAATGAGAGGAGTTAGGATTTTTGTATCAATTGAACCATATCTAGAATAATACTTACACACTAAAAACTAAAGTGTTAAAACTGACACTTTCAAGTGTTAAACCCATTCTAACTCTTAGGGTTTGATTTTAACACTCAAAGTGCAATGCTTTAAGCACTTAGACATTACAATTGTCAGACATCTGAAACTTGAATGGATGGCACTTCCCATGTGTCTAGCATTGGTGGTTCTTCCAGAATCGTCCATAATTTGATTTGCGCTTGGTGGGTACATAATTAAAAGGACACAACGCAGATGACGCGGATCAGGATCGAGAGTTCGAGCCTAATCCGCGTCATCTGCGTTGTTTCCTTTTAAGTGTCGCGACATTACACTTGTCAAGTGGTATTATTGTAACACATGTCAAGTTCTGGGATATCTGCACTTGAACAAAGTGCTAGTTCAGCACTTAGTAAGTGTTAAATACAGCACTTCAAGTGTAGTTTTTAACACTTTAGTTTTTAGCGTGTAACCTGGAGTCACTTCCGAACTACTATTACTGACGGGTATCCATCTGGTAACCTTTGCAGAAAAGATAACATCATTCTGACACGATGTCATATTGGTCATACACAACGTACACATTATTAATTGTTAGAGGGTAATATCCGACCTAGAGCCAATACCATAAAACCTTCACAATTGTATTTTATAGAATTGTATTTTCTATTTATTAATATAATTAGCTAAACTGAATCAGTAGCATTTTAAAAGACACGGCAATTTGCCAACTCTTTGAAAATGCTAATGGTTCATGTCATCCCATTTGAAGTCATAACTAGAAAATACAATTCTAGAAAATACAATTGTAACGTAAAAGTTTTATAATATTGGCCTTCGCAGAGTATTTTTAAAATATTTTTCATCAAATCTGGCCATGACTGCTATGAAGCAACCATAGCTGGATTTGACGAAAATTCATGAACAGTTGACTGGAGATATCGCCATCAAAATGTTGATACAGTTTGCAGGAAAATTTGGTTGAATGTGTTCAGATTTTACTTATATTAGTGATAAGAGATGTCGTGTCCTGGGCAGAAATATTTACCACCAGCATGCAAGGAGATGAAAAGAAAACCAACACGATTAGTAATAATGCAAACCTCTTGCTAGAATTAGGGTAAGATTTAATTTTTGACCAGACACGCCCAGAAAAAAAACTCTTACAAAAAAAAATTTGAATAAATACCAGTTTTTATTTTTGCCCCCAGAACATAGCTTATGTCCCCTCATCGGAATGAGCCAGTGATGGATTATAAGCTATGTTTTGGAGGGCAAAATTTAAAAAATGCGAAGTTTATATTCATTACATAAGGTAAAAGGTTAATAATTTGCCACCAAAATATCCATCATTTAAAATCAATGGCGGAACTGGGTATTAGTCCGGCTGCAAGGGGACAGAACCTCAAAGTGGCGTCCAAAGTTTTTTTCTCGATGGAATATGTAAACATCTCCTGACTGGGAACAAGTTTACTGGACGTCTGGCTGCTTTGAGAAATTTCAAATAGCCACGTTTAATGTGATATCGTCATTTCTCGGACTGCAATGTTTGACTGCGGCTAATACAATATTCCGGCCGCATACCAGAGATTGCATCCGAGCCTATATACATTTTAAGGGATGTTTTGGGTGTTTGGTGATTCTGTTCATCAGCATCAGTGCTATTCATAGCTGATGTTTCTGCTAACCTTGTTTGTTCATTTCAACACTCCAGTGTGGCGTTGCGAGACCGTGCTGCATGACAAAGAATTTGGAACGCGGGATGCATCTATATGCGTGAGGAATAGGCATATCGTCCCCTGAGTTCCAATGTGTTCTATGGGCCAATAGGCACATAGAACACATTGGAACTCAGGGGACGATATCCGGGCGTTTCGGTCCGTGATAACGAACAATATCCAACAGGTGTCAACAGTCTCCGACATTTCAGACTTTTTAACTTGCGAGAGCCGACTGTGTTGCGACTTGGCCGTGTTATTTGCTTGAGAAAACAGCCAGAGAATGGGTACTAAGTTTACCATTCTGAGATGCAATGTCAGTATCGAAACAATGTACCACTACCTGTATTAGCCCACCGTCAGAACTAGATATTGAAAAGTCAACATTGCGAGCTGTCGAATTTGCTGCCGATTTCTTGAAACGCAACAATTCATCGTAGGAGCATGTAACTTCGAAGTCATGCATCGTTTTTTTTTTATGAGGTCTTTTGAATCCCTCACCACAGCAGCAAGACCAATATGCATTGTTGTTGGTATCCCACGTACCAGTGATGTTACAATGTTGCTAATCAGCATCCCGGGCAGAGTGTGGTCTAATTTTGGTGACTGACAAGCTACCCAGAAAAGCCAACAACATCCCGCTTGAAAACTCAGATATTTTGTCAAAGTTGAGCTCGAGTTCATAAGTGTTTCGATCTATATCCGTATCCTTTATTTCTGCGCAAATACTTTTTAACCCTTTATCTAACTTGAAAAGCAGACGACACTTGCAAACAAAATTCTTGAAAAACTAATTTTTTTCATTTTTTGTCTCAAAAACATAGGTTATGACCCCTCGTCGAGCTCGTTCCAAAAACGGGTCATAACCTATGTTTTTGAGACAAAAAATGAAAAAAATAATGAAAATTAATTGGCGATTTTTGTGAATAGCGCTGGCCGGTTTTGACCGTTACGTTAGGTAAAGGGTTAAAACTCTCATTGCGCTTTCAGCATCACAATCACCTGAACCCTGTGTAATACGTAGAGGCAATCCAGATCTCGATATACCCGCTAAAATCATGGCTATCCCTGATGAGGAAAGGACTAAAAAGTCGCTGCCGTACATCCCAGCAAGCTTAGCAACAAAAGCTTGACGGGAAATAAAAGTACCCCCACATTCACCAGTCACCATAGAATTTGGTCACCTCTCATGAAAGCAACCGCCGATTTCAAAGCTTCGGCATCAGGATTTGAATCTGTTGAGGTAGCGTCAATGAACTGCTTTGTCGCGGTCGCTACAGATCTTGGACTCACAAATGTAGCTCTACAGACCGGGTAATATCGAGCGTGTGCCGCCTGCAAATCGCTCATAGCACCTAGAGCCCTCAACCACCTCCCTCATTTATCTTTTCGCTGCTCACAAATCCGGAGTATCTCATTCTTCTGCGATGAACTACTGCTGGTTCCAGGATTCATCACTTGTCGGAAAATATAAGCCTCTTTCCACCTTGCCGGGGTTTTAGTGTCGTTTGAAATCAAACACAATTTGTGCCTGGCGTCGCCTAGATCTTTTCTAGGTTGGTGCATACGTGTCGGTAGGAATATCTCTGCTTGGTGTAGCTTGTCTGACACTTTTCGGTGAACATATTTTTCTACACAATATTTGTGACTTCTCAAGAATAAATTAACATCCAAATCTAGCTGCAGTTGTAAATCTACATGCATACCACCATTATGTACAGTTTGCTGCATCTGACTATGTTCTGGATTCGCTTTGAGGGAATGTTTATCAGACAGTCACTAACCCTAACAACTGCACATCCGTATTTCGGTAAGAAAAAGCGACGACTGGCACACAAACCGACAGAAAAATTCAAATAATGCCAGACTAAAGAAAAATGAAATGACAAAAGAATGACAAGCTTTGCCGTCAACCTCACAACGATCGTCAACAGAAAAAATGTTTAATTCAACTTGATTTCAAATCAAAATAAATCGAGAAGGTGCAAAGAAGTTATGATAATTTGTATATAGCGGTTTCTCAACTGAAGGAAAGGGATGACAAGATAAAGCGCGCTGATGTTTTATCAATGCAGTATGACGTCACTGATCCGAAGGAGTGCTTTAAGGTTCAAATTTGACGTTTTCTTGTAAACCCTCTTTGCTAATTTATAAATGCTGCTCAAGAAACACTTGTTTTCAAAACAAAATGGCACAAAGAGACATTATAGCCTGCATGTGAAATATTGTGTCCACGTAGGTGTTACTATTTCATACGTGAGAGATAAAAAAAAACCTATGATGGAGATAAGTCCTTCTAAAGAGATAGTATATCCCACGCAGGAGATTCAAAGATAAAACATAACCTTTCCTAGTACACTATATAGTAGATACGTCCTTCGTAGGAGCAATCCTGGAAATGAGTAATCTGTCATTTGCAGAATTTGGTCCCCAGAGGGTAAGTTTGTTGATTCTGTCCCAGACAGTGGATCAGTTTATTCTCTGAGTACCGCATTCTGTTTAGAAGTTAGATCTGGATTCACATTAAGGTTCACAGAGGGTAAATTTAGTGATGCTATCCTGCTTGGGACCTCATTCTGCAGATGACAATCTGCGTATTTTCATATATAGCATATCATACGCAACAGATACCGAGATAACATAAATCCGGTCCTACTATGCTTTCATAGCTGAGACCGACAAGTAGGTTTTTGAAAAAAAAAAATAACAAAAATAATATTCGTCTGAAGCTAATATATCGCAGTTGCACACCCAGCAATGGATATGGCGGAGTCGTTCAACTCATTACAATTGGAACATGTAACGAAATGCGTGCTATTCACACCAGCTAAGTTTCACCCTAGAATGTAAGACTCGAAATAGCTCAGGAGTAGGCAAAATAGTAGATATCCTTCCACCAAACGTCCGCACATAACGCCCATTACGTATGCCAATCTGAACTCGCCGAATCGAACATACTCTCTGAACCCACACTCCATTCCAACATATTCTACCCCATATCAATCAGAGTAACTTTGAGTCCCCGTTGAAACAAAGATGGTGGCCTCCATCAACCAAACTGAACGACAGAAACAGGTTCCCTAACAAGAGCTGAGGATACGCAAAAACACAATGTATCACCATGGTAAGGACGACACAAGCTTACCGCTTCTACCCTCACAATCCACGTGAAACCGACTATGCACCGCGGTATAACGTTACTTCAGAGGTCCGGTAAATGGTGGGTGAATCATCTCTCTTCTACTAGTTGTACAATTTTCATATTTTATACCTCTCATACTCTGACACGTTAGACTTTTCCATGTTCTCGGAAGCTACAAGTAAACTCACAAAGTGTAGCATGCTGTGAACTCAAAAAGTCTCGCGGAGAATATACGGAAACTCTACAAAAACATGGAGTTCAATATGGTCCACAACCATGAACAAACGAAACAAGAAGCTTTTGGACTGTGAATTTTTATTTACCATACCCGAAACAGCTCCAGACAAACTTTTCGTGCAAATATAGAATAAATATATAGTGTGTCAACATATTTTTTTATTCAAAGCGTGGAATTCGTTGTTTAAGCCGCGAGCCTTGGCGAGGGGGTTACGCAATTACTGCGACGGGTGCGATAAACATTTTTTGATACTTTCCGATGTGCTGAATCGCGTAGAGTTGAGGACTTTCGTCAAGCCGAACCAAACTTATCGGCGTAACCGACAAGTGCGATACTGCTTGGTTGAAGGTCCTAAACGAGATGCGATACAGAACACAAGAAAACTACAATGTACTAATGATCTTTTTCTTATAAACCTTCCCTTAGGTAATAATTAAATAGTACTCTCAGTGGGAGAGGTGAAAAACAGGAAATTTATTTTGGACGAAAGCAAGTGGCAAACTTTGTGTAATAGCCGTGTGCTACGGTGTGTTCTTCATCTACTTTCCGGACTGGGTTCTACTTCAACATCTCAGTGTTTATGGCACAGTACTGATATATGTTCTGTAACATCGTTGAAAAATGAATTGATGTGTTTGTACAATGGTTAAGGTGTAAAAAAATCATCATTAATTGATGGTTTGTGAACATTTATATCGCGAGGTTGAAGAAGAGGATAATTTATCATCCAGCCTCGTTTTCGATTTTGCAATATCACATTATCTCCATCCCATAACTTTACAATTTCTATTGGCTCTGGTACAAAACAATAAAACTTTACGATAAAACAATTAGGAATTATTGTTTTCCAAGTATATCTTAGTCTTTGTCCAAGTGAAATGGCGTTAGAGGCGTCACAGCTACTATAGGCATCATTTTTTCAGTGGTAAACCTATGAAAAAATGTATTACCTATAGGTGTGACATAAAGAAACTACTTTCTTGACTCCTATAAACGTCTATTTACTGGATGGAAGGGTATTTATCCATCAACTTTGTTTTGCAAGGTGTTTTCTGCCCATTGAAAACATTTGTGAGCTATCTTTTAAAATTTACGAGTGCGACGATGTGATTTCAGATCAGCTGTTTTAACAACAGAATCGATCAGAAAATGTCATTCTGTATCATGTTTGACCTCTCGTCTTCTGTCGAGCACCTGTGATTACAAAACGGAGGGCGTTTTTCTTAAAAGAGGATTTTAACGCGTCCGGAAGATTGTGACCTACCCGACTATTCAAGAAGAAGAGAACAAAACCAATGAATTACGGGGATGTATGCGACGAAGATACCTTGCACAATTGACTATAAACATTGAATTGTACCAACACAAGGTATACTGTTAATAAAGTAATTTAGGAATGTAATTGTATACTCTATCAGAATAAAAATGAATGGAATGTTATGTATTCTTCTGTTGGTGTTTACACCTGCAGTACGACCACCGTGGACTAATCACTGTCCACGGGTGGGCGATATTTCCACGGACGCAAGAATATTGGATTCAGAACACTAATTTTAGGGAAAATCGTGATAAGTTTAATTAATGAAGCACCGGGTACAACCCGGCGCTTCATTAATTAAAATTTCGCTGATGATGATTTTTATTACCTGGTAAACGCATGCATGGACATCATTGTCACGCGTGGATTACGACCAGTCCACGGCGACTGTACTGTACATTCCCAAGTACTCGGATTTCGCAGTGTGGCGCCATCTGTCGAGCAACAGCTTTTGTTGTACCTATCAGTTTCCATCTAAAGTATTTGAAAATAAAACAGCTGATAGTACCAGTGCACTTGTAGACGTGGAATGGGGAGACAGGTAGTAGCAGCTAGACAGGAGACAAGTTACTAGAAGCCAAGAATATACTGCTTACAGAACGCTTTCACTCGATCTCTTCTGTGATACATCTGTGGTTATAGAATCTTTTTTATACCATGTTTACCTATTCTACTATATATGAAAAGCCCATGACATAAATTTTAGCTTTACACGCCAACCGTGATGAACACGCCAGCAATGGGATTTCAAAAGTAAAAATTTACACCTACAGTAGAACTACATCCCCGTTGACCTTTGGTGACGTCGGCCTGAATGCAAACTTGTCTAAATTTATCGCACGTCGCCTCGCGAAGAGAGAAATGGAAGTGGCAATTATTTATTACGTTTTTAAATGGGTTTACCTCAAAAGATGCCAAAAATTAACAAACATGCATTGTCTCATGTTAATAAACATGCATTACTCGAAATAGTATGTTATTATGTTATTAAAACGAAAAAGGCTCATTTTCTTTTTTTTCATTTTGTTTCGTCGATAAAATTGTACCGCCCACCGATGCTTGTGTAAACAAAAACAGATACGCCCGTATGTACGTCTGGTGCTCAGTAAAATCGAGAAAAAATAATAGCGACTCTTAATAATCTGACGATCATGGTATAAATAAAATATACCCAAAGTAGTTTGGTGTACCAAATGTTCACCACTCGTGGTGAACAATTGGTACACCAAGCTGCTATGGATATATTCTATATATCCGACATGAGTCGTACGAGGTGTCATTCTTTCAAAAGATTGCTCGATAGCTCATCTACTCTATAAGTTCGAGTCATCAGAGCATAGCCTGCTAGATTACCTATTTGCTTCATTAGTAGGTGCTGTGAAGGCCGGGGTAGGTATGTAGGATCTAGAAAAAGGCCATGGTATAGGTGCCGTAAATGATCCACGAATGCAGTGGTATGGCTCCAAGAATGAAAGGTTTCAACAGGGGTAGTGGAATAAAACTGCAGTACCAGACAAACACATACACTGCCAAAGCTTTTCATGGGACAGATGAAGGCGACTGAGGACAATTTAGTTGTAATGGCGTAGGGAGGCTATTTGATTGACAAGGAGCTGGGAGACTGTATACGAGCCACAAAACCCCCACACAACTGATTTTCGACAGTACACAATTACCCAGGTGAGTCAAAGAGTTGTCCAAGGTGTCACTCTGTCGACCGATTGCTCGATAACTCATTTGTTAGAAAAGATTCGAGTCGAGGAGCACATCTTGTTCCAGTCATTGTCCGATCGACCCTTGAACGTACAGACTCTTGTTTCAGACAATGATATATAGCGATATGATTGGCCGAGAGCAGAGATAACAAGGACAATATGGAATGCTAGGGTGAGAGTAGCTATAATGAGGTCTGAAGAGACAGAAAATGCGAATTCTTGGATAATCTGAACCAGATAAATAGAATGTTTTGGGGCTCGTTTCGCAATTATTGTTAGTTGACGAGTCGTTTAAAGTAATTCGATATACCCCTTGTCAGGGCAAAGCCAACCTAAATATAGGGGCAAGGGGCCTCATATATAGAGATATTGTAAGTTCAAAAGATATTCCGCATCAAGGCGAAAAACCTACGTGAATTGCACTTCTCTGTGAAGCTGGACATGGAAAAAACACACGTGGTGTATATCCAGCTTCAGCGCAGGGACCCAGGGGAGAAACGGTATGTTAGATAAGGTATAATCTCATTTAATTTATACAGTAGTCGCGAGTCTTACGAGACGTAATCGGTTGGTGGCAGGATATCGTCACGGCCAATTGAGAAACGAGATTCTAAAAGATAGAAATGTCTGTCATGACAATGACTGGCAGAAACGAATCGATTCTCTCGACAAGTGAAATCACCGTTAAGTTACGCGCGAGATGACTTGTATTGATTCTGCCTCGATATACGTCATCTCCCACCGTTTTGACAGGTGGACAGATGAGCGTCCGTCCACCTGACAGTTTAGGGTAAAAAGTATATATACCTTGAAGAGCAGAGCATTAGACACACACTTGGGGTCACACACACGTTGGTGAAGTCAAGGACAGGCGGACTCTGTTTCCTGGCATAGGGGTACCTTCGATCACAGGACCCTGAAAGGGCTGGAATCGCCAGAGAGGGCATTCCACGATTGATTTAGCTTAAGGTTGATAGGCGGCTACAGTGCCAAATTCGTTGAGAAGAAAAAACCCAAGGTGGAACCTTAAAGTTTAGATTGTCGAGTAGCAGGTATCAGCCTGCAATAGTCAGAAGTGTAGGTTAATTGTATTGTGCGTATTAACCCTTTGAAGCGTCAGACTGATTGCGTTCTGAGTAGTTTGTTTTGCTGTCGAAGCATCGTAATACCGACTGGGGATCGGTGTGAGTGACAATTTCGCCCTAGCACAAAAAGAGGCATTTGTGAATCGTGAATTCAACCAGGAACGGTGAATATTTCAATAGGACTTTCACGGAGGACTTTCAAAAGGCACATAAGGTATGAGTAGACAATATCTGACCCAAATCAGAAGTACGGTGGCTTTATAGATGACGAACATTGCTGGTCGGAACCCTCCGACAGCCAGAGGTACAGTTACGCGCAGACGTTGACATTTGAGCCTAAGCGGGTGAAGCTCTTATGGCGAGCTCACAGTAATAACATTTCAGATTTGTGAAGCTCTTATGGCGAGCTCACGGTAGTAACATTTCCAGTGTGTAGACTATAGTGCCAGTATAGGGCTATAGAATGACTATATGATTGTTGAGAATTATTTAACCCTAGCAACCCATTTTCTGTGAAAAGAATCGAATTGTTGATTGTTAAAATATTGAATGGCTTTATTTTATTTTGTAAATAAAAGAATCGTTGTTACTTTAAGTCATTCTTTCCATTACACAGCCTGAAGTGATTAGGAATCACACCTAACGGAAATCGAACCTATTTTAGGCCAATTTGGCAGAGAAGGAATCACGGCGTCGGTCTAACTCAGCTCCCAGCGCCGAGTTCGCGACACTTGGATTCCGACCCTCCACGTTGGTCTAACTTTCCCGCAATTTCATCAGCGGGACTAAATAACCCCACGTCAGCCCAGCAGGCCTTACGGGGCCTCAGGTGTCCTGGCATTGATTGGCGAGCGCTAACCAGGATATTTCTAAAAGGTAAAAAATGGCTATATGGAAATTTTGTTTTATTTTAACGGCGGTTCTGTTTATGTTTTGAAGCGTTCGGTCAGCTGATGCCGTTCAAGGGTTTAATATCGCAATACAGTAGTCCCCAAGAGGATACTTAATAGCTACTGTAACTGCGGTAGGTTTCAGAATATTTGGGGCGTTTAATTACGTTAAATTACACAGGTAAATTAGGATTAATTGCCATATTTTTTTTCTTTCTTCTCCTTCTTCATTCTTTCTGACTAGTGTTGAAGATAGAAAGAAAAATTAAAATGGATGTTGTTACACCCCTCGCCCAACTGGTACCATTAGGCAAGGAAATGGGCCTTGAGGGGGCCGAACTTCAGAAGTTCGTTAAAGATGAGCAGAAACGTGAGGCCAGGGAGATTGCCTTACGTAATGACGCAAGGGAGAGAGAGGTCAAAGCAGCAAGGGAGGCGAAAGAGCGAGAGATTCAGTTAGAAAGGGAGAGAGAGAGAAAGATGAAAGAGAGGCGAGGGAGAGAGAAGCCCAATTGGAACGAGAGCGTGAGAAAGACGCAAGAGAGCCGAAAGAGAGAGAGAGATTCAATTAGCAAATGAGGCGAGAGAGAGGGAAGCCCAGATAGCAAGGGAGGTAAGGGAGGCAGAACGAGAGCTCGAACAACAGAGGCACGAGAGAGAATTAGAGCTCCTCAGAGCAAGGGCCGACGTGGAGCATGAAATTCGGCGCTCAGGGGATGGGAGTACAGGGGGTAGCAATTCATGCCCCACGCCCCCATCTCGCTCATTTTAATGAAAACACAGATGACTTGGAGAGGTTCGAGCGTTTTGCCTCCAGTCAAATGTGGCCAGAAGACACATGGGCTATGTGCTTGAGCCCTTTGTTGTCAGGTAAGGCCCTCGAGGCTTATACCAGTATGCCTCCTGCACTTCTTAACGACTACAGTGAGCTGAAGAATGCCATCCTTCGGAGATACCAGCTCACTGAAGAAGGATTCCGGACCAAGTTCCGAGAAATTAAGCAGGAGAAGGGAGAAACAGTACCTCAGTATTTTGCCCGAGCTAGGCGGTACTTTGACCGCTGGACTGATCTCGCAGAAGTGAAAGAGTCATATGGAGCCCTGTGAGATCTATTTCTCCGGGAGCAGTTTTTAACTACATGCTCCAAGGAGTTGGGCCTGTTCATCAAGGAAAGGGGTCCGCCCACCTATGATGAGATGGCAACTGTGGCAGAACGCTACATCGAGGCCCACGGTGGGAGTGTAAACGCACCCAAATCGGCTAGGGGTGTGGCAAACGGGTTGGCAATGACACCCGTAAGGCAACACCACCCCAATCCGCCTGCGTCGCAGGCCAGCCGGAATGGGAACGCCCCCAAAGACACAACTTGTTTCATCTGCAACAAGCGGGGACATATTGCCAGGGACTGCTGGAAGAAGCAGGTTAGGACCACTGGGAACATTAGACCACCTCAGCAGGGGGCCGGAAACGCAGCACCAAGGGGTTGGAAGCAAGGTGACCGCGTAGATCCAGGGCCCAGTAGTCAGACAGCAGCGTTTCTGCCAAACTATCGGTCCAGAACACAGTCCCCTCCGGGAATGTATACAAGAGGGAGAATTAAGGTTGGAAGGCGGGGAGGTTGTCCCGATAATAAATGGCATGTGTGAGAGGCTCACAACTTCGCAGGAGAAGGTTAATATGCCAGTGTACCCAGGGTATGTGGGACAAAGGGAGATCCGTCTGCTCCGGGATTCTGGGTGCTCCTCCGCAGCGGTTAGAAGGCAACTGGTTGACGACAAGCAATTGTTGGGGCGCGACCATTTGTGTATTTTGATAGATGGCACCGTTAGAAGGTTCCCCATCTCGAGGATAACTGTGGATACCCCATTTTATTGTGGCGAAGTGGAAGCCATGTCCATTGAATCACCTGTGTATGGCCTGGTCACAGGTAATATCCCAGGGGTGAGGGCAAGCCCTGATGAGTTATGGTCCAGGGGTAGAGGGCCAAGTGAGGGCCCAACGATGGCAAGGGAAGTCCAAGTCGGTGGGCAAGGACCCCCGGCGGTTGCACTCGGCAACGTACCGAGTCAGGAAGGGAAGGTTCCCAGGGGGAACCAATCCGATGGTCCAGGGGATGGCCCCTACACGACGAAATGTCGGAAAGTTTCAGGAGGGACTACTCCTGTCCAATTAGGGAGAAGGGGCCACAGGTGGTCCAGGCTAAACGCCAAACAGCGAGGGAACCGAATGGGGTCATTGGGGAAAGGCCCTCGAGCAAATTTATGTGGGGGAGTTGAGCGCCCCAAGAAGTCGGCGTCACCCGTGTAGAGAGGGGAGGCCAGACCCACGCAAATGGCTGGGAAACCTTCCCCAGAATTGAGAGGGCACGGGTCAACACAAGTTGGGTGTGTTAAAGTGGATGGGACCGCTAAGATGGGCGCCCAGGGGGCCAAGGAAAGGGTCCACAAACCAAAGGAGAAGCATCCTAGGTGGCGGAGACCACGCCGTGAGTGCCGGGGGCGCACAGCGCCCAAGGGGCGCAAGAAGTTGTCGCAATGGACCGGGGGGTCGACGGCACAAGGGCCAAGGACGGCCAGTGTCGTTCGAACGAAGGTAATCGCCGGGACGAGTGAGCCTGGGGGATATAGCGCCAAGGGAAGCTCTTGGGAATGCGACAATGACAGGGTATGGGGACCCTGGGGGGATACCCGTAGAAATAACGGGGCGAGAAGTAGGGGTGTGTCAAGGGTTACCCAAGGTGATACTGGGAACCGGGCCCTCACCAATGGTCGGTGGTTATAAAGAAGCAGTAGTTGGGTGGCTGTGGGCCTGGTGTCTGGGACGGGGGCTCCAGTCGCAAATATTTTTGTGGATGAGGTGATGAGTTTCGTAAACCCGGTGTTAAGGCCCGGAAGAAATTTTCTTATTTTAGTATTATTATTGCTCTGACTGCTGACTAGAGTTCGTTGTGAGTGCGAATGTGAGATACACTGCCCCGTCCGTCGCGTGTGCGTGGACGGGGAGCCTGTGTGTCGAGTTTTGTAAGTATGGGATGCATAAACCCGGTGTTAAGGCCCGGGGAAACCGCGCTTGTTTTTATTGACGAGAGTTTGTTGTGAGTGTGAGGCACACTAACCCCGTCTGTCGCAAAGGCGCGGTCGGGAAATCTGTGTGTTGAATGTGTGAGTGTGTGAGGCACAATTTTAATCCCCTGGTTGAGCTTTGCGAGGGTGAGGCTCAACATAATGCAGGGGTCGTTTGCCCCTTCACAAGACATAGGGGAATAGGAGGTGAAGTTACACTCCGTTAGAATTAACCCATCTGACGCAAAGGCGCGGACGGTGTTACTCGTCGGAGCGAGTGCCAAGTGAACTGTTTGCAAAATGGGCGAATGTGTACAAAAATGTGTATGTTTAGGTGTAAATATATAGTAATAGAGAGAGAGAGAGAGTGCTGCAAATCCAAGGATAAGGCTACTCTCCATATGTAAACCCGCAAGACGGGAGCATGTGGTTGCGTGTGTGTCGTGGGAATCGACATGGCCGACGCATGAGCCCGGTCATGAGCCCCACGACCACTAGGGTACAGTTTTGTAGTCTTGAACATGATGGTAGATTGTAAAAAGGTGTGAGAGGCGAGCATGCGTGGCTTTGCCCTTGTGTTTTAAGAGATACACAGGGTGTTTCTCTCGGGAAGGGAGTTGTCAGGGCAAAGCCAGCCTAAATATAGGGGCAAGGGGCCTCATATATAGAGATATTGTAAGTTCAAAAGATATTCCGCATCAAGACGAAAAACCTACGTGAATTGCACTTCTCTGTGAAGCTGGACATGGAAAAAACACACGTGGTGTATATCCAGCTTCAGCGCAGGGGCCCAGGGGAGAAACGGTATGCTAGATAAGGTCTAATCTCATTTAATTTATACAGTAGTCGCGAGTCTTACGAGACGTAATCGGTTGGTGGCAGGATATCGTCACGGCCATTTGAGAAACGAGATTCTAAAAGATAGAAATGTCTGTCATGACAATGACTGGCAGAAACGAATCGATTCTCTCGACAAGTGAAATCACCGTTAAGTCACGCGCGAGATGACTTGTATTGATTCTGCCTCGATATACGTCATCTCCCACCGTTTTGACAGATGGACAGATGAGCGTCCGTCCACCTGACAGTTTAGGGTAAAAAGTACATATACCTTGAAGAGCAGAGCATTAGACACACACTTGGGGTCACACACACGTTGGTGAAGTCCAGGACAGGCGGACTCTGTTTCCTGGCATAGGGGTACCTTCGATCACAGGACCCTGAAAGGGCTGGAATCGCCAGAGAGGGCATTCCACGATTGATTTAGCTTAAGGTTGATAGGCGGCTACAGTGCCAAATTCGTTGAGAAGGAAAAACCCAAGGTGGAACCTTAAAGTTTAGATTGTCGAGTAGCAGGTATCAGCCTGCAATAGTCAGAAGTGTAGGTTAATTGTATTGTGCGTATTAACCCTTTGAAGCGTCAGACTGATTGCGTTCTGAGTAGTTTGTTTTGCTGTCGAAGCATCGTAATACCGACTGGAGATCGGTGTGAGTGACAATTTCGCCCTAGCCTAGCACAAAAAGGGGCATTTGTGAATCGTGAATTCAACCAGGAACGGTGAATATTTCAATAGGACTTTCACGGAGGACTTTCAAAAGGCACATAAGGTATGAGTAGACAATATCTGATCCAAATCAGAAGTACGGTGGCTTTATAGATGACGAACATTGCTGGTCGGAACCCTCCGACAGCCAGAGGTACAGTTACGCGCAGACGTTGACATTTGAGCCTAAGCGGGTGAAGCTCTTATGGAGAGATTACAGTCATAACATTTCAGATTTGTGAAGCTCTTATGGCGAGCTCACGGTAGTAACATTTCCAGTGTGTAGACTGTAGTGCCAGTATAGGGCTATAGAATGACTATATGATTGTTGAGAATTATTTAACCCTAGCAACCCATTTTCTGTGAAAAGAATCGAATTGTTGATTGTTAAAATATTGAACGGCTTTATTTTATTTTGTAAATAAAGAAATCGTTGTTACTTTAAGTCATTCTTTCCATTACACAGCCTGAAGTGATTAGGAATCACACCTAACGGAAATCGAACCTATTTCAGGTCAATTTGGCAGAGAAGGAATCACGGCGTCGGTCTAACTCAGCTCCCAGCGCCGAGTTCGCGACACTTGGATTCCGACCCTCCACGTTGGTCTAACTTTCCCGCAATTTCATCAGCGGGACTAAATAACCCCACGTCAGACCAGGCCTTACGGGGCCTCAGGTGTCCTGACACCCCTCTTGCAGAGAATACTCCTTTTGAAAACATCTCGACCATATAGCTCTACCTGCTAATCTTATCAACCCAAGATCCCCTGTGAGAAGCCCAGGGAATGAAGCAGTGCTTGTTTAATGTGGTAAACAAGCTCTGGTTTACTGGTATAATAGAATCCAGTCAGCAATGCTTGGGGCGGAAGTCCTCTAAAATGGGTATCATGGATATAAACGATTGACTAAACTTGACTTTATCTCTATGCTGCGGGCACGATTAGTCAGGTGCATAAATATCTGACCCGAAGCACCAAAAAGTAAATAAATATTAACCGAAGATAGCAGTCGACACAGGTATATTTCGGTAAATTTAGGTAGTGGGCTGGCCTATTTCGGTAATAAAACACACTCTCGTTAAACTGAACACCCTCACGCACCCTATTAGAGGTCACTCCAACAAGAACAAGTACGTGTCTCATAGAAACCAAGGTGCCGGCCTCCAGTAAAAAGGATGTACGGTGGAAATGCGTATTACCACAACAACACGCTCTGCTGATGTTGCAACAGATGGTCACGCCGTATATTAGTTGTAATGTGACGCAATAGTCTTCACTGACTAGTTTTTATACAACTACCGTACAGCCGACGTGGGCTGGTCGTAATCCAAGCAGACAGTGATATCCACGCATGCGTTTACCTGGTAGTAAAAATCATCATCAACAAAATTTTAATTAATGAAGCACCGGGTTGCACCCGGTGCTTCATTAATTAAATTTTTGACGATTTTTCTTATAATTAGTGTTTGGAATCTGATATTATTGCTTCCGTGGCCATATTGCCCACCTGTGGAAATTGACCAGTCCAAGACGGCCGTACTGTATCTTTGATAATAATTCATGTTGTCCATACAAGATATATTGAAATGTTACATGATTATAGAATAAACTACCACCACTACTATTACCACTACTTCGTTATTTATATCTTATATCAACAGTTATCAGCTTCGTTGTACAAAGCTTATGTTTACCCAGGGATTTTAAGAATTAGTCAGGATACACGACAGCAATATACTTTTTTTCCCGCTCGAAAGCATTTTTCTGTGTGTGCCTTTATAAAAACAACCATGGTAAAGCGTGGCCTTCTGCCAAAACACCATGGTAAACCATGGTTTACCACGGTATTTTGAGACAATATCATGGTTACCGTAGTACATGTTTATAAAGGTGTTTGAAGAGACTATGCCAGCACACTCAACAAAATGCTGCATCTCTGTTGCAAAAATATAATTTATCTGGGCAGATATCTTTATTACATTGTTTGACACCTGCAGTAGACTTTCTATTCTTTCCTATGCTGTACAATGGGCACTTTGAGACTGTCGGTTCGACAACCATCAACCAGTTGTTGATACAGAAATCATTTACATATGTGCGTGAATCAAACACAACACGAACAATCTTTTGATAATTGATACACCTCCCTCGTCTGAGCGTTACGAAAAACCTCATAGCAAGTCAGATAAAGTTCAGTCACCGCGAATGTGATTTTTTAATGAATATCTGAAAGGGATATAATTTCCCCAGTTTGACTGGCAATTGAGAATTATTTTATCATAAATGTGTTATTGTGCACGGAAAATAATTCCTTGAATAGGGGAGAGGAGAAGTCGCGCCTCCGACCCTATTTATATTTACGCCATAGAAGACTTAATATTACCTTGTTTAACACCTATTGCAGACTGAAATTATTGATACTTTCCGATGTTGCACGAAAGGTACTCTAACACTGTTTGTTCGGCCAACAGTGAGCAGGAAAAGTCGTATAACCTGAGTAGACGTTTCAAATCATATGTCGTCTGCCTAAATAGGCAGGCGCCACTTGACGATTTATTTATTTAGCAAGGGTTAACGACACTTTAACAGCCAAGGTCATATCGTGTTGGTGACAGTTTTACGGGTGGAGGAAGCCGGAGTACCTAGAGAGAGCCACAAAGCAACGACGAGCAGCTGCCAGCTCCCCAACATCGTAACTCCACACTGCAACACAGGCAGGGTTAGATTGGTTGAAGACATGCGTTCCATCGACGTACAGTACGCCTTAGTGCACGGCGCCATCGTGCCCCATGTGGACATTTGGGGTTAAGTGCCTTGCTCAAGGACACAACGCGGGCGCCACTTGACAAGAAATAGCTGTCAGGTAATAAATCTTGATATTGTTCATGCTCGATAAATTCACTATTATGTCACGGGATTGCACAAGTTGATGTCTTAAACTGACTGCGCTGTGGATAGTGAATTGTTATTGATGCGACACTTTATCCCATTAACTAACACCTAGAATTATTTATGAAACTCCCCATTCAAATTTTATTATTTTATCCCAATTTTCGCAAACAAAATATACAGAAGATATCTACGCTATTTTAGTGAATATTCACTAAAATAGCGTAGATTGTTTTGTTTTTTTATTACATACTACATGACATTTTACTGCCCAATATGCAGCCCAATTCGACTGCAAACAGCTTCAAGACAATAACAAAGATCTGCTGAGCGTTCCTTCAAGGCGACTTTCAAGGCAACATCATGCGTCGAAGCGTGTAGACCTCGCGCAAGCGCTCGTGAAAAATATAACTTTCAAGTCCATACTCATGAGATAATTCCCGATACTCTTTATAATAGCGTAGATTTTCTTTTTCGTATATACTACGTGACATTTTACTGCACAATATTCAGCCCAATTCGACTGCAAACAGTTTTAAGACAATAACAGAGATCTGCTGATCGTTCCTTCAAGGCGACGTCATACGTCGAAGCGCGGCGTCATTTAGGAAGCCACTGAGGAATATTTCTCGATATCCATCGAGTCCATGAATATCGCGAAATATCTTTTAGATAATTTGCGATAATTCACAGGCTACCATATAATAAAACTTAAAATCCTTCACTGGAACGAGCTCGTCGAGCATCCATTACTTATATCGTCGTGAAAATCGACTTTCGATAAAGTCGATTTTCACGAGGATAGAGGGTCAGGGATACTGGAGAGCTCGTTCCTACATTCCTGTGAATCTCTTCCAATGGCGAAAACTGCCTGCCGTGCTCGTTCCAATGAGGGGTTATAAGCTATGGGTTTGATGCGAAAAAAATATATATATTCGGAATAAAGAAAAATATATTCGAAAAAGAATATATTCGGAATATATTCGAAAAAAAAATATAATCGGAAAAAAGAACATTCAATGCTTTACACAAATATTGCAACTTAATGTTTTTCAAAGCATGGCTTACAACTTCTCATTGGAACAAGCTTCTCATATTCGTTCAAGGAAATTACTGGGTAATGGAACAGGGAAGAACATTTTCAGTTATTTCTGGGATAGAGCCTGTAATGGACATCTGTAACTGTGCTAGATAAAGTGTTTAGCAAACGAATTATATACACTTACGGGTTCTTGTAAACTGTCTAATTATGTATGCTCGCTTGAATATAAATTAGCTACCCTCTTACCCATACATTCGCGGCTCAGTCGGTCGAATATGAAGTCTCTACCGAATCGCTGTCTCTGCCCTAGAGTCAATTTGGTGAGTCTCTTCCAACATACACCCCAACAGGGAGCGCGCATTACTCGTTGCAGTTCTTTTCCCGTCCATTCAACTAAAACTGAATGGCAGCTCACAGAGTTGCTACTCACTGTGTAGAAGCGAGATTGGTATAGCCCAGATAAGGGCCACACCGGCACTTAGAAGAACGCCGAAACGACCCCGAAGAGACAGCCCTTATCGGAGAAGGATCTTTGGTTAGAACTTAGAACTAGCAGATTGTAGTCCCACTGAAGATACACACGTCAAATAAACATTAGACAGTAACCAGGCCACTTAACTCTTAGAAAGTGTGGAGTCACTTCTCCGGGAAAAAATCTTTAACCCTTTACCCAACGTAACGGCCAAAACCTGCCAGCTTTATTCACAAAAATCGCCAATTAATATTCATTATTTTTTAAATTTTTTTGTCTCAAAAACATAGGTTATGACCCCTCTTTGGAACGAGCTCGTTCCAAAGAGGGGTCATAAACTATGTTTTTGAGACAAAAAATGAAAAAAATTAGATATTCAAGAATTTTGTTTGCAAGTGTCGTCTGCTTTTCATGTTAGGTAAAGGGTTAACATTAATCCACCCAATGATGACTTTAGCTAATATTTAATAAAAAATACTAAAAGCCTCCCTTTGAGGTTGATGATGTCTCTTCATTTTGGAGGCGATGATCGGAGAATATGAGGGACAAATTTCCAAACCCGGTGGAAGCATTTTTGATAGTTCAGGTGTACAACTTTAAACAAGAGCCGCAGGTATTTTTTAAGTGTTGAAGCCATGAGCTGGGTGTGAGCACGATATGGGAGAGGAGTTTGTGTACTCCTCGAATAGAAAGTTTCGGAAAAACTCTATTAGTTGTATTAAGTAGCAGTTTTTAAGTAGAAACGATTATTTAGGGTTATTCCTTTCCCATGCACTTCTCTTCCCTCCCCCTCTCCTATTGGCGCAGCAGTCTGATATAAATAGACAGAAATAACGACTCCTATATCCGTCGGAAAGAGTACTAAAATCTGCTTGTAACACATAATTCTTTCTTGGCAAACGTGTTTTCGAGATTTCGAAAACCATTTCTGAAGTTACATTTAGAAAAGCGTTCTTTAATGTAAGAATGGGCGTACAAAATTTGCTCCAGCAAGGGCGGACTAGGCTATAAAAGGTTGCCAGGAAACGTACCAGGCGGGATGGGGGTGGGGGACAAAATTTTGATTTTTCGAATCGAAAGAACGCTCCTTCCTTGCATCTCAATGACTTCCTGCACAGCGAACATTTTCGATGGCATTTTCGTAACATCTTTATCATTCATTTGGCAAAAATGGTTTCAACAAAGGGCGGCCCGGACTCATCAGGTCGACCATAGTTTTGATTCGAATCGAAAGGAAGTCCACATATAGGGCATTTTGATAAACCGACAGTCTATGCAATCGGATCCATTTCGCCTTTTTGGTAATTTTCAGTAAGTTTCATGCGCCAACAGGTGTTGGGCTGCATGCATTTTGGGGGCCCTGGGGGACTCCTAATTGGGGATCAACCGGGACATTTCACGGTGGCCCGTTCGGCTAGTCCGCCTCTGAGCCCCAGACGTAAAATGCACATCACAGGACGCACAAACGTTCACATTGATATAAAAAAGCTGATGGAATTCCATATTGGTCAAAGTGATCCACATTTTTCTTATTTCATTTATTCATTTATATTACTAAATTGAAATTATCAGTTGAAATAGGTTTAAAATTCACTGCATCGCCACAGACAATGTAACCTCAATTATATTTTGTAGACAAGGACGTTGCGACAGGGGGGTTGGAGTGTGTGTGTGTGGGTGGGGGTCAACCCCCCCCCCCCCCAAAAAAAAAAAAAAAAATTCTGAGGGCAAGCATGAGTAGTTGGAAATTCCATCTATCTGAATTTTAGAGCATCTTTGGTGATGCTGATGTCTCCTTTACTTCCCAAAATTTCAATTTCAATTCGGTTCAAATCGGCAAAAATTCCACCTGTTACTATTTACAACTTCAGTGTACGCAATATCGAGCTTCATAAGTATGCATGACGTCAATCGGTACGAGATTTCTATAGTACGTTTACATATCGTAATAAAAACAAAAAAATCTCGAAATGCACTTCAAGAAAATCACAACATGTAAAATCGTTATCCTGAGTTAATTCCATCATTCACAGTTACAAAATGATGAAACATCGAAAATTGTTCATTCCTGCATAAGTTCTGATTTAATGTTAGGACAGTGTGAATTGCTCAAAGTTCTCAGCTTGAGCATTTTGTTTAGCACAAATTCAGATCCCAGAATAATACCAAATAACAGTAACCTTAGGATTCTATCATAAATATATTTGCATTTCAGTTACAGGAATCAATTTATACCACCTTTCATGGCTTCATTATCAAAAATGTTTCTCGGTAGTGAATTTCCAACTATGGGGAGGGACCGGGAGGGGGTTTCTCCCTCCCGGTCCCTCCCCTCGTTAGAAATTCACTACCCTACACCCCCAATCGGAAACCTCTAGCCACGTCCCCGTTTGTAGATTGGGCGTAACAATTATTGTTTGACAATTAACTGGAGAGTGCCACCTTGCACTCTCCAAAAAATTGCCAAAAATATCTTATGGAAAAACTAAAAGTTCGAAAGCAAATAAAAAAAATGAAGAAAGAAATTAAGCCAGAATATTGACTCCTTGCGATATACAACAATTATTGGAGACTTTTTAGCACACATTAGGGGAGAGGCACTCTCCAATAAATTGTTTTAAAAATAAAATAATAATAGTGATAATAAAGAAAAATAATAATTATAATTTTATATCCTAAATTCCCACACGGTGCTATATGGCTGTACAAGAGCATCTTTTCTGGGGAAGGGAGGGCGTGAACAGTGTTTATGCTGCTCGTGACTCTTGTCTATCTGTATCTACTCTAGCGTGATTGCGTGTGTGTATTTGCTGTTGTTCTTGAGTCGATGTTGTCTGAGTGTGCGCGAGTGGAGTGTAAGGAGTGTAAGGTTTAATATACCGGGAACGGGAATTTCACGGCTCGGCAGCTCCTGGCTCTGAAAGTCAATTACGGTACCCGGGAAATTCACAGACCATAGTATCAACAGTTTATAAGCTTACGGCGAAAATCATTTTTTTCCGAGGCTAGACTCGCTGTTTGAATTATGGTTTTTCTCGCGAACTGGAATTTCCCGATTACCAGTTCTGAAATTCAGCGCTAATGCCCGGGGGATTCATAGACTGGAATCGGAAATCAAAGGTTGCGGAACGCAACCTTTGATTCCCGGTTCTGTCCTATGAATTTCCAGTATCGGCACTGATATTCAAAAACGAGAACCGGAAAAATCCCAGCATCGTGAGCGACTTTCAAAAACGAGAACCAGAAAATTCTCCTTCCCGGGATTAAACCCGAAGCGTGACTGCATATATGTATTTGCAGTTGTTATTGAGTCGATATTGTCGGAGTGTGCGCGTGGAGTGTGATTTTGCTTTGCAGTGTGATTCTCATGATTAGGTCGGGGACAGGGCCCAACCACGAGCAGCGATGTTGGCATCTAACTTGAGATGTGGTGGTGGTGGTTTGGGTGGGGGTGGGGGTGGGGGGGGGGGGGGGTGCGCAGTGTTTATTCTGCTCGTCACTATTACCTACCCGTGTCCACTCTGGCTTGACTGCATGTGTGTCTTTGTAGCTGTTCGTGAGTCGATGTTGTCGGATTGTGCGTGAAAGTGGTGTGAGTTTGCAGTGTGATTCTTATGAGTCTGTCGGCGAAGGTTCAAGTCGCCAAGTGCATCCAGCAGTTCATGAAGCTCGTCGCTATTGGTATCCACTCTGGTGGGGCTGCATATGTGTGTTTGTAACTATTCTGGAGTTGATGTCGGAGAGCACGCGAATGTGTTTGATTTTGTAATGTGATAATAATAATAATAATAATAATAATAATAATAATAATAATAATAATAATAATAATAATAATAATAATAATAATAATAATAACTTTAAAGCATTAAATCTACACACAAAAAAAAATCTACACATGGTCTTCTATGACTAAAAATTGCAAAATGCCTTTTGGAAAAGGTGAGTTTTAATGCCCAACTTGAATGATTATAGAGAATTAATTTCTATTGGACGAGTTGGATTAGAATTGCATAACTCTGACCGGCAACGGCAAATGTCCTGTTGCCCACAGAACTTAAATGATGACCTCTGAGGCTTGTGATTGGTGTGCAAATAGACAAGTAGGGTTGTGCAGATCATTTGATGCATTTAACCTTTTACCTAACATGAAAAGCAGACGACACTTGCTAACAAAATTCTTGAATAACTATTTTTTTCATTTTTTGTCTCAAAAACATAGGTTATGACCACCCCCACCCCCCCCCCCCCCCCCCTTTATTGGAACGAGCTCGTTCCAGGGAGAGGTCATAACCTATGTCTTTGAGACAAAAATAAATATAATGAAAATTAACTGGCGTTTTTTTTTTTAGAATAGCGCTGGCTGGTTTTGGTCGTTACATTGGGTAAAGGGGTGAAAGATAAGAACAGAAAATGTGAATTGAATCCTCTGCTGAATGGGAAGCCAGTGGAGATCTAATTTGAAGGGTGTGATGGTAGTTACGTGGGAAAATACAAATTATTTTGGAAGCACTGAGCCCGAATATTGATTCTCAGAAATTGTTACCTTATTGTTGAGATTTGTTAGCCAACATTAGGATATTTTTTGTCGGTGGATTATTTTTTGTCCGTTGACGTTTTGAACATTTTGCCTTAGACTAGATTGTGTGATGTTCTCAACAACTCACCGGTAAGGGTAACAACAAAGACTTTTTCAACTTACTCTAATTATAAAATCTACTGGGTAGCGATAGCTCTCCGATTTTCAGTCTGCTTGGGTTTCAAGGATATCAAATAAGATGCCAGCATGACGACGGTTATCCAAAGTTTTTCATAAACTTTTAATGAAGAGAGACCCGACGGTGTCAGGCGTTCTTATCAACGGAATTCACTAAACCAATCATTTCATAATCAGATACAATTAATACATTTCGACGTGTGTATACATCGACGTCAATGACGGGATGTTTTTCAATTAAAACTTAATCACCCTCACATGTCAAGTAGCTCTGTTTTTGTTTTATAAGGCATTTTTGACCTCACCCTCCGTTATCTCCTGTGTAATGTTTTGAAGATTTGGAGACTGTGAGAATCACCTAAGTTAAGCCGATTGTCAATTCAAGGAGCATCATACCTTGATTTGAAAGTATACGGCGCGGGCGCTGTCGAGATTTGATGTCAATGACCAACTGTTGTTCCATGTTCACGAGAGACTCTTTCTATTTAGAAAAGGTAAATTTTATTGGTATTAAAACCAAGATATTAATATATCGCAATGATGTTTATATTTATTTGAGTTATTTTTTCTCTGTTTTTTCTTTTAAGTCATTTAACTCTTTACCTAACATGAAAAACAGACGACACTTGCAAAAAAAATTCTTGAATAACTCATTTTTTTCATTTTTTGTCTCAAAAACATAGCTTATTACCCCTCATTGGAACGAGCTCGTTCCAATGAGGGGTCATAACATATGTTTTTGAGACAAAAAATGAAAAAATACATTAAATTAATGGTGATTTTTGAGAATAGCGCTGGCCGGTTTTGGCCGTTACGTTGGGTAAAGGGTTAACAACCGGAGCTACAGAAAAAAATTGGGTCTAGAGCACATTTACTCACGTCTTAACCGTTCACCTATCGCGAAAGGCAGACGATACTTGCAAATAAAATTTTCCATAGTCGAATAACTCTTTTTTTCATTTTTGCGTGAAAAACATAGCTTTTGATCACTCAGTGGAACCAACACAACGGGCTCGTTCCAATGAGGGGTCATAAGCTATGTTTTTGAGACAAAAAATGAAAAACGTAATGAAAATTGAATGGTGATTTTTCTGAATTGCGCTGGCCGGTTTTGGCCGTAAAGTCGGGCAAAAGGATAAAAACGTTTACAAAGTAGATTTAAACCCTTTACCACGCACGGGATATAAAAAATTATTATTTTAATTATTGTTTTTTTTTTTTTAATTTCAAAGAATTTCAGCTAAACCATAGCATGTGAACCATCATTGGTGCGAGCTCGTTCCAATGAGGAGGTCACATGATAAGGTGTTGTTGAAATTTTTTTGGACTACTCATTTTGCATATTACGCCTGTAGATGTGGTCGATTCTCTGGGTAAAGAGTTCAAGTTTTCACACGGCGATTTACCCGTATTCCCACCACAGGTATTGTGAACAGACTTTGAAGGCGGAAAGGGGATATTTTATGACATTTAGGGCTGTTCTGTAGGGTCCCTTTTATCATATTTTATTTGATTTTATTTAAGACCACCGTTTAACCCTTTACCACCACGAATTGCAGGCGACAGTTGCAGGGCGGGAGTAAGCTGGTTCGTATGTTAGAGCATTGCACTTTAAACCAAAAAGGTCTACGGCTCGATCTTGACGTGCATCGTCTTTCTTTACTGTGCCCATGGACATGTCCCACGTACCCGGAGAGAACCACCGAGCAACGGCTAGCAACTGTCAGACTCCCCAACATACTAACCCCACATAAGCAGGGTTAGCATTGAAGACAGGTGCACCATCGACGTGCATTACATCTTACTAAACAGCGCCACCGTCGAGATTATGTGCCTTTCCCAAGGACACAACGCAGTTACCCCTGACGGGAATCGAACCGTGGACCTCTCGGTTTGATGTTCAATGCTGTAACAACTGAGTCACCAGGCTCCCTGCAAAAACAATCCCTGAATAACTAATGCGTTCATTTTTGTCTCGATGACACAACTTTTGATCCTCATTGGAATGAGCTCAATGTTTCAATGATGAGACAAACATGACTGACAATTTTCGCCATAGTAAGATATTTACAGGAAAGTTAGCTCCCTCAAACTTCCTAAAAGCTATCAGTTCATTTAACACTAACAGTATATGAATTTCATACGAAAATTGAAAGTTTGAAATGTTAACGAATTTGCATTATCGATTTCAACAATTGAGACATTTTCCTGTAGAGTAGTATAAAAATACAGGAGTTGGCGTTTCAAAACAATTACCCATTCAGTATGAACGTTTGACTGTTATTCTCTGTTGAAACCCATTTAAAAATAAGAAAATGGCGTTTTCATGATAATTTGATGTTTCTTTTTTATTCATTATATCAGCAATGTGTGCATCGTGACATATGATGCAGATACTATCCTTTCTACTAAAATTAAATTCTTTGAGGTGATTTTTTTCATTTTCCCCCATTTTTCCCTGGGAACCGTAGAAACTTGCAAATCATTGTAAAAACACATTCGCTAAACAAAAATCAAAAGATCCTTATTTAGTGTTGATGAATGTGATACTGATAGATATTCTTGATGGAGAAGACTATCTGTCAAGTGGTTGCTTCTAATTACATTGCCATCAAAAGCCAAGTTTCTTTTTGTAACTTTTAATAAACGAAAACAACAGACAGCTCCCATAGCTGTTTGTTGTTTTCGTTTATTAAAAGTAACAAAAAGAAACCTGGCTCTATTTTTTACTGATGCCATCGGTGTTTTCTCAACAGCTACCTGTCTCTTAATTGGGCTTTTCTCGCGTGTCTAATAATCTCAAAAGAGATACCTTTCTCGAAAGTCGATTATTCATGACGATTTAAGTCAAGGGTAAACGCTATGTGTCTGAGCCCAAAATTGGAGAAGTAATAATGACCTTTTTCGTAAATAAGGGTGACCGTTATGTATAGATTTTAATTTTGAGTTCGGTATCGGTATTTTTAGGGGGGGGGGGGGTATACCTCGGCATCGTTCGGTATTCGGTATCTGACTTGACTGAGATTTGCTGAAAGTACCAAAGATGAATTCACACCAGTAAGAGCAGAATAAGTTGTTTCAGTATAATTCTATCAGAGCTCTATAAATGACACTGCCAATGAGCTCAACAGTGGTATTCTTTTACGACCACAAATCATATCTACAGTAATTTTGTGTCTTGTTCTAAACGAACTTAATGATTAAAGACCTATTTTCGGCTTTTGTGGTCTCGGAGCATGAGCCCTGACCATGCCATCTTTAGGGGGTCCTGCTGATAATAGACAAAACACCTGGGCAGTGATTACTAGTCAGGCCTAGCTTTCTTAACAGACAGCCAAGATCTGACTAGAATTCCCAATAGACTACAGCCTGTACATGTCCAATTGCTGAGCAATTGGACATGTACATACTGTAGTCTAGTGGGAATTCAGGACAGTTGCCCAATTTCACTGACAACATTGAAAATAAAATCAGCCACTTATTACATGAAAATGAACCTTTCAGCTGTTATCAAGACTCAACAGAGAATTATAAATAGTAAGTGTTGGGAAATTTGAAAATTCAGACCGTTTCGGTATTCAACGATTGGTTCGGTTCGGTTTGTCAGAATCCCCATGATATCGGTATCGCTTTTTCGGTATATTGCACATCTCCACCGTTATGACTGAAACGGCATTACTGCCATTACAGACTCGACCAAAATGTGATCAAATATAATAATCTGACCCCTTACCTTCTGGGCATGAACAAAAACCCACCGGACAAAACTAATCCGAACAAAAACCTACTGGACAAAAACGCATCCAGACAAAATCCCACCATTGTTGGTACGAAAAAAAAGATTACAAAATGTTCTCACATTTGCTTATTAACTGACATTGTGACACATCTCACGCCACGTGTTTTAAACATACTGGTATACATATACAAATGCAAGAATTAAATCGTGTACCTCACGCCGGGTATTCTGTTTTAAGTGATAAATAGTATTTAAGCCGTGTAACATGTAAACCTACTAGCATTGTAAGGGCACGAAGCACAGAAAATTAATCACGACAAAAGTAACGATGAAATCAAAAAGGACATTAGGTATTTACAGAAATAAACTTTTTAAAAATTATATTTTATGTTGAATCAAGTAAACAACATCCGCACCCACAAAATCCCAAAATACATAACATATTAAGAAAGAGTCCCCCCCCCCCCCCCTCCCACCAATTGCGTCTAAGAGTTCAAAAGTGCCTTATTTTTCGTATTTGGAGGTGGTGTTTTCTCCGGTAGGGTTATGTCATGGAACCATATGTCTTATGTCCGGGGGGGGGGGGGGGGGGGGGGCGTGGGGTTTTGTATTCCACTCCTTACCTTGAACCCCTTGATTACAGAAGAAGGTGCGTTTCTTTTGGTAACAATGAATTTTTCTTACGTGTTATGGGTTGCAAGTCAGCATTTTTTCAAATTTAGATTCGCACCTGTGTGCTAAAACTAGTCTGCATTTTTTAAAAACATCTAAACGTTTTAACCATTTACCTAACGAATCGCCCGCATCCGCACGCGTAATATGCAAATTGAGCAGTTGAAAAAATTAAATGTTTCAAAATATTTCAACAAAACCATATCATGTGACCCCTCGTTGGAACGAGCTCATTGAGCTCGTTCCAATGAGGGGTCAAGTGATATGGTTTTGTTGAAATTTTTTAAAATATTTAAAAAAATTATATTTAAAATAATAAATTTTGAGATCGTCTGCGTTGGGTAAAGGGCTAACCCCTCCATATATGTTATTTTAAGATTTGATTATCTGTTATTGGAATTCTCAGTATAGATAATTACACCAGCCAGTCAGTCTGGGTTGTCGTATTTCGCTGAATTGACGAGTTTAGATAGCTAGATCAAACAAGACGTCATCAGTGTGTGAAGACTTGAATTGTAAACAAAAAGGAAATTAAATTAAGCAACTTCCGAAATTGGAAAAATCTGGGAGATTTAAATTGAACTTTGTGAATCGCTTCCAAGCACACAGATTCTCTTTCCTTTCGTGACGTGGATGGGGGCAGGTCAGGGAAGAGAGGGTAGGTTTATAAAAATTCCTAAGTAAAGAATTTACAAACAGACCTCGAATGCAATGTTTGCCCAGTGTGTTCTGCGTATTCTAAAACATTAGTTTATACCGTCGGTTGTCGGGAAGATTTACTAAATAGTTAAGTTAACAGTGTTTCATAAAGTCAATCTCATTCTTGATCCTCTGCCATCCAAACTCACGCCTGCTTTCTTTTAGTGCTGCGGCATTACTCGACCCTGTTATCCGTCGGTCGGCATCATTGTGCTCAGTTTCCAAGCTCTTTACATCTTTGTAGTTTAGAGATATCACTTCCGTATCATGTGTTATACTAGGTACATCCACCATTTCCTAACTGGGTTTCCCCACGAAGACCCTATTGAAGTTGTTTCTCCCTAAACGATTCACTTGATTAGGAATTCGCTTCCCCTTCACAGTTACTTTCAGTGTAGTTTCAGTGGATGGCTCTTCCTGTGATGTTTATATTTAGCCCCAAATACTCTTTGTCACCTTCCTTTCCCACACTAATAGGTTTGGCACTACCTTCAGAAATACAGAACTCTCCACCTTCGAGTGGGTTAAACTTTACGACCCACAGGTATAACTTTGCTTTTATTTTCATTTAGTTCGAGTCTCCACTTGTTCCCATATCTCCCCCACAATTTTCAGCATGTTCTCTTGCCTCTCTTTACTTTCCAACTTGATTACCATATTGTCTGCGAAAAATGGAGCTAGGATCGTCAGGTCTCCAACTGCTAACCCCCCCCCCCCCCTGTCTTTTATGAAGGAGTTCATCTCCTAAATCTTTAATGTACAATGCAAAAAGAATTGGCGAAAGGATACACCCTGCTTTAGGCCTATATATATATATATGTTTGGTTGTTATGTTACCCATGTTAAGTTCACTTTGCACATCTTTATATAATGCTTTCATAATTCCAACAAACTCAGCTCCCACACCCAAGGCCTCATGCTTACACACCCCCACCCCCACCCCACCCCCACCCCTCGTACTCACACAAACGCCTTTTTAACATCCAGACACACCGTAAAAATCTTTTTCTTCTTGGCTTTCGCAGATTCTATCATCTGGGAAAGTGTGAAAAGATGGTCAGTGACTCTCCTTCCCTTCAGGAGTTCCGCCGTTAATTATCGAATACTTCCTTAACCCTCTTTTTGTGAATAAATATGTCCATGCTTTCTTTCCACTCTTTTGGAACCTCTTGTTTTTCTATGGCTAAGTTGAATAGGGCCGTTGGGCCTTATATAGTTCCTCTTCTCCCCTTTTAGAAACCCGTCAGAAATTTAATCCGTTTCTCCCGCTTTTCCGTTCCTTACTATTGAGACCACTTTTCAGACCTCCAGTTTTATTTCGCTGCACACGAAGTTCAATAAATTTCCCTAGACCTTATTGTAGCACACCGGTGGGGTTCCCCATACCAGTCATATGATCATCGTTATCATTTTCCTTGGCTAGTTCTGATGCGATTTGGTCTTGGTCGTCCGTATTTCCACCCTACTTTAATACCCTGAGAATTACTTCCTTGGTTTCTTTTATTCACCCGTTTCCAAAATACGTTAGAACTCGACCCCGATCCCCCCCCCCCCCCCCTCTCCCCTGTCATTCTAGTCGTAATAAGAAGGCTGCAGTTTCGCACTCCCAAATATCGTCTTTAATCTTATTTACTTTATTTCGAGCATATTGGTATTCTTCTGCTATTCTGGCATCGTTACATTCCACCCGTTGAGTTTGACTTTTCTGCCCTTTATAGCCTGTTCAATTCGTCATTCACTTTGTAAAGTTCCTATGTTGGCATTCTAATCTTTCCTATACTTTCCTCCCCTGCCGTGAGGCCCATAAACCGCCCCCCCACACACCCACCCCCACCCCCTTTCCCACACACACATACACCCCCGCCAGTGTACATTCTCATGCTTTTGTTTAATTTTTTTTCAAACTGCGACAGTCAGCATCATCTTTTCTGAGTACCCACGTTTCCTTAAAGCTTCTTTTGCTTCTTGGTGGACTTTTGTCCCTGCTCGTGACTGTAATCAAGTTGTGAATACTATCCATCTCGCATTTACCCTCGTCGTCCACTTCTTCTATCATCTCCCTCCATAAGTCGGTAGCTGTGAAATATCGTCGATTATCGTTTTTCTGCCATTCCTCTCACAGGTCCATTCCCATCTACACCTCGCATCCCTGCTCAGATACTTCTGGCCGAGCGTATTTATGAAGTCCAACAACTTCCTTCAATTCCTGTTGATTTTTTTATTCCCGTCCTGTATGCCTTTTGTCTTATTACCCATGTGTCCATTATCGTATCTCATCAGAATTACACAGAGTCTATGGTTTTCTAATTCCGTGATATTGGACCTCAGTGTTGAGGATATTGAGCCATTTCACTCAGATTTGCTTCCCCCAAAGCACAGTACGCAATTCCAAGGACAACACTTTCGTTTTGGAGATTAACTTTTAGCTACGAAATTTCTTTTGACACATTAGCCGATGTACCGACATGGCACCTTCCAGATCTGTGATCAACGACTGTTTTAAATCCTCTTTAATGTACATGCCTCTCCATCCTCCCCATTTCTGATCGCCAATTTGTCCTTCACCAATCAAGTATCGTCTGCCTTCTGACCTCGAACACCAAATACAGTAAGTCTGGTATTTATTTGTCCATGATTTTATTGGTCGGAGGAATCACGTCAATGACCCTAAATACACGGAATCACTGTTATAAGAAGGAACCCTTCATCCGGGGACTGGTGAGAATCCACTTTAAGAAATGAAGTAAACAGAGAGCTGTTGTTAACTTCGGATTACAGTGATATGTTTCGGATTTCGTTTCTTCTGATTGTGATTTTAGTATTGCAATACGAATCTAACATTTTTCATTTCTTCAAAACAAATCAATCTACCCCGAATTTGGTTGTACGCCAATGTGATTGCTGAGATCATAGAACGTTTTGTCTGTTGGGCTTTGGCTGCGTGTAATATGTGTATTTGACGGATCAGAAGTCTTCAAGCATTCAAAGGTAGGTAGAAAGTCAAATATCTAATAAATACTTAATAACAACATGCTGTTGTTTTTCTTTCTCCACAGATGCAAATGTTAAAGAGCGGACATCTATTTCTCCTGTGTTTAAACCTTCTTCTATTCACAAGAACAGCTATTGCTATAGGTAAGTCTTTTATAAACGGCGAAGTTAAATGCACTTAATTGAGTACTCTGATCACAAAAGCGAACAGAGGGTTTCGACCGAATCGCGACTGGGTCGCGATCGGGTCGAAACTCTCTTTTAGCGTTTGCACCCACGGCATTTTAGAATCTCGCTCGTCAGAGAGGAATGAGAGATAATTGAATCTGAGATGACATTTTGGTTGTTTTTCTTGATTCGGTTTTGATTTTGAAGAATTTTATTTATGAGGAGAGCGGTGGCTGAGTAGTTATGCCATTGAACTTCAAAGTGAAAGGTCCACGATTCGATCCCCACCAGGTGTGACTGCGCTGTGTTCTTGGGTGAAGTACGTAATCCCGATTGCCCACTAATGCATACTGCACGTCGACGGTGCACTTGTCTTCAACCAATGCTAATCCTGCTTGTGTGGAGGTAGTACATTGGGGAGCAGATTTTCGCCGTCGCTCGGTGATTCTCTCAGGGTACTTCGGCTTCCTCCACGCGTAAAATTGTCCGACTGTATCAAGATCTCATCATGAAAATACCACTTTTGTGATCATAATACTGCAGCGTTGATCGGAAAATAATAAGACAGATTACAACGATTGTGGAGTACGAAGTACTGGAATATCCAAGATGGAGGTTCTCCTTTACTAACGAGCGCCGAACATGAGCGTGAAATACAGGAAAAACTGCACCAATGGCGTTGATTTCTGTCCCACGTATTCTACCAGAGTTGTATTTTGTATTTATACCCTGATTAAACTTGAATTAAGTGAATAAAACTGATATTTCTAAAGAAACATATCACCTTCGGTGTCTGACAACTTTCTTGATTGACACTGTTTTGTTTCGGAAGCACATCATTCAAATCATAACGTCACTCAGACGCGTAACTTCCAATCAGATGCGTTCTTACATGACGTTTATACGCTTCATCCAGATTCCAGGCGAACTTAGAACATTTCCTAATGTCTGCAGTGCGTAATGTTGAATACGCACAGCAATCATGGTTTTAATACAGAATATACCCACAGTAGCTTGATGTACCAAATGTTCCCCACGAGTGGTGAAGTGGTGTTAACCGCGAGCCTTTGGCGAGCGGTTAACACCACTTCACCACAAGTGGTAAACATTTGGGACACCAAGCTAAAAGGCTCGCGGTTAACACCACTTCTCCACTCGTGGTGAACTTTTGGTACATCAAGCTACTATGGGTATATTCTATATTTATACCATGATCGTCAGATTAATAAGAGTTTAAATGTTAAATAATTCAATATTCACACGTGCGAATCTGTTCTTGTTTACATGATCACCGGTGGGCGGTACTTCTGATGTCAATTTTATCGCTGAAACGAAATGGGAGAAGAAACGCGCCAATCACGGGGCCGTTTTCATTTTAATAACATAATAACATACTGTTTCGTGTTATAAATGCTTTATTAACATGAGGCAATGCATGTTTGTTCATTTTTGGTATCTTATGAGGTAAACTCATTTGAAAACGTCATAAATAATTGCTGGTTTCATTTCACTCTTCGCGACGAGATGAGCGATAAATTTAGACAAGTTTGCATTCTGGTCGTGGTCACCAATAGTCATATTGGATGTAGTTCCACTGTAGGCGTAAATTTTAACTATTGAAATCCTATTGCTGGCGAGTTCATCAAGGTTGGTGTGCAGTGCTAAAATTTATGTCATAGGATTTTTATATGTAGTAGAATAGGTAATCATGGTATAAATTGAGATTATTATACCGTATATATTGCCGTGCGTATTCTGTTTATACTAGGATTGGTATAAATAGAGATCGCCGAATAATCTCTACTTATACCAATCGTGGTATAAAGAGAGATTATCCGGCGATGTGACTTCTCGTTGATGAGGACATATTGTCGGATCACACGAGCTGCCAGAAGCGTCAACTAGACGGAATACGACAAACCAGACCACTTTACTGTCATAATGATCTGTTTATTATATGCCGTTATGGAAATTCATCTGTCACACATGGAAATTCATCTGTCACACGAGAAATCAATATAAAATTGGTTAAGAACAATATTAGATATTCACGTTATTCGATGGCATTTATTTACACAAATGAAGCGTACCTAGAAACGGTTGGTAACCTGGGCGCATTCAATTGACGTTCCCCAGTGCCACCCTCGTCTAAGACTAACCATCTGATACGGAGTCGGAAAACCACTCGGTGTGAAAAGCTATCAGGATTCGATGGGGGAAAACACGGCGTATCACTGATTGGTATATAATAGACATTCTAAACTCGAGATGATTCGTTCACTGTTATAATATGTTTGGTGATAAATACAAGGAAAACAACAAAATTCCATCTTATATCTCTCGGAACGTACAAAACAAATGCAGTTTTCGTTTACTAAATTATGTCTGCTGAACGCTCCATTATAAGTGTTTACCTAACGCGAATAAAGGACAACAGTTGAAAAAATCTTGAATAACTGAAAAATGTCATTTCTTGCCTTCAAACATACATTATGACCGCTCCTTTGAACGGATCCACCGAGTTCATTCCACTGAGAATTGAAAGGGTATGTTTTCGAGAAAAACAGTCAAGGGTTAAGTGGGATGACGTTGGAGAATATTTTTACCACATAATTTTTATCAAATGTTAATCATGCATTTAAGAAAACACAGATGCAAACACGAAATTTTATGAGGCTTTTGGAAAGTACTGCTCGGCGGCGCGCGCACACTCCATAACATTGTTCCCAACTGTGAATTAAGGTTCGTTATTCGACATGGAAGTTTCAGCTAATTAAGCACACAAAAAAACCAGTAATTTTCAACTCCAAACTCATATCCACTGGCAAAGGACATAAACCCAAACGAAATGACATTGGACTACTTAGTTTTATGACACATGTGAAATAAAAGTTTGTGTAGTGGCGGTATTGAATGGACAGAAACAATTAAATGTGCTATAACAAGTCTGCGAGTGATTTGTTCGAGTATCGTGTACATTTTTGTGTATGTCTTAGCTAGAGAAATATTATGTGACATATTGTTCGAAAAGGCTGTATGAGTATTCCACAACCACCAGCTGTTTCGCTAAAGGGGTTTAGGGGGTGTGACATCCACAATAATTTTCCAGTCGTGATATTTTTCGCCTGTATTGAGGTCTTAGATATCGATTCGCTAATGCTATGCTTAGAAAGACAACAATGAAAAAAAAATTACAAATATATATGTAATTAGTATATTACTGGGGGAATTTGGTCAAATGCAACAAATTTAAGGTTATTATTCATTACTGATCTGAAGATCGGGAAATGGAATATTATTGGTTAGCTACAGAACAGTCGCCATGGACTTGTCATATTCCACGCGTGGGCAGTGATGTCCACGCCTGTGTTTGCCAGGTAATAAAAATCATCATTAGCAAAACTTTAATTAATGAAGCACCGGGTGGTACCCGGTGCTTCATTAACGAAATTTTTGATTGTATTCCTATACTTAGTGTTTGGAACCTAATATTATTGCGGCCGTGGAAATATTGCCCACCCGTGGAAAGTGACCAGTCCACAGCGGCCGTACTGTAGTAATATCATATACCTTCTTAAACTACTAAATGTATATTTTTATTTTCTTTATCCACAAATAAAGCCTTGAATTGTTTAAACTATAATCCCGACTGACTACTATTCCAACTACATCATCAAGGCATGCTTTTGACGAAGGCATGATTCGATGATGTAGTTTAAATAGTATACCAGTCTGGACTTGAGTCGTGACAGGCGGGATAAATGAGAGTACACCATCCTCCACTAGACCACCTTCGCGATGTTCCTGCCAACAGGATGTCATATAACATCATATTAAAAGCTCACCGAATGGACGTTGGAAGCAATTAGCGATTCACTCGAAAAGGTGGGAACGGGTTGTTATGGGATCGGGTACGTGTTCTCTTTAGAAAACCACAAGTAATTGTTTTTCATTAGTCTGATGAATAAAATTTAAGACTACCTGAAACCCTGTACTTAACAAAGCATCCACTTACCTAAATATTCCTTCAGTCTGTTGCAGATACTTTTCCGTTATTTTCTCCGTGAATATAAAAAAATAGTCCGTTCCTGGATTGCTCCCATTGAATTCGTTCCGTTTGGAAGAATTTTTTTTATTGCCATTAAGCGTAGGATTTAATGAACATCTATAGATGGAAAAATATGTTATTACTTTGTGATCGACAAGAGTTATCCAATTACCATTTATGGAACAACCGGAAGAGAGCTAATCTAGCTATGTCGTCTCCAAACATTACCCATGTAACATGTGTGTAAAGAACTTGTTTCAACATGAATTTTGTACCATTGTACTGTTTAACGTACCTATTTCATTCCATATTATATACACAACCGGACCTAACTTTGGATTGGTTAACTACTGATGGGCGAGAGGTCGTTCGCTCATTTATCTTACAATCAACGTGTATTTTGTCTGTATTAACTCCGCAACTGTCGTGTATCCGATCCCCTGATACAGATGTTTGTATCAGGAGGTCGGATACAAGCACGTTCCTTTCGCGTGAGTTCCATTTTTTTTCTTTTTGTTCATCCGCACGAATAAATAGTTCGTTATATATTCGTCTACATTCTTGACTTATCCCCAATATATTCTAAGATAAAATGATTATTACCATTATGTGGATGTACAAAATATGTATCCGAGTCTCGCTCCGGGTTTTAAGGGTAGATCACGACTCGTCTTCGACTCGTCGTGATCTGCCCTTAGAACCCGGAGCTCGATTCGGATACATATTTTGTACATCTACATAATGGTAATAATCTCTATGTATTTGCAAAACAATTAAAAAATAAGACCAGTTCCGTACCAAGTATTATAATCAACATTTGACAGATCTTCGTATTATTTTTGCAGGGCAAGACCCTTGTAAACTTCATGATGATGTGCCAATAAAGGGTCGTTGTCGACATTTTTTGACGTGTATCAATAATAAACCCACCGTAGTCGATTGCCCGATTGGATTTGCTTTCAAAATGGGCGATTGCATTGAAGACCATACCTGTATGGATGATGGCAAACAGACACAGAGTGAGTAATTATCTGATACAACGGGGACATGATCTCTCTAAATGAAGGATGTGATAATGATGTGTAAATATTCCACGTCATATATGGTAGCACCTTGACACCCTAAATGGTGTGGTCTCATACACTACTATATTCATAGGAAGAATCTATTTTGTATTTGTGAAGCAGTTTAGTAATAATTTAACCCTACTGTCCTATTGAGCTGTAGGATCAAATTACCACCGATTCACCTGGCAAGGAGCCAATACTGTAAAGCTTTTACAATTTTTATGTTCTAGAATTGTATTTTCTGCCTATTAATATAACTGACTAGAATGAACCATTAGCATTTGAAAAGATATGGCAATTTGCCAACTGGCAAATTGCCAGATCATTGAAATGCTAATGGTACATTTTAACCCATTTAAAGTCATAACTAGAAAATACATTTCCCGGAAAATACAATTGTTAAAGTTTCATAGTATTGTTCCCAGTTAAGTATTTATGGTGTTGTCCACTTGCGAATTGCCAGCTTTTGCGTTAATCAAAAAATATGCAAGGGGTGATGAAAAGTACATGTGCATTATTTTCGCAGCAAACCGAAATTCCCGCCCACTATTTTTTCCATTTTAATTTTCACTCCATAATGCACACCATGTATTTTAATTTCCATGTGATGGTCTGTGAATTTGATCTGTTTTATCAGCGATTTTTATTATGGACATGGAAATAAAAATTCCAAGAATACATTTTATTAGGCCTATACCCAAGTGTTCCTCACACTGTTCGGAGAAAATGGGAGACAATTTATTTCGTTTTAGTGCAGCTGAACAATTTTTGCTTTCACGTTGTTCTCCTACCACAACGGATTGCACGCCAAGGATTTGCCTTCAACACTTGTCCATGAACTTCGACGCAACAACTGTAAATGCCATTTAAGAGCCATTCCGAAATAAACCAAGTCCAGTTCTAGTTATGTTAGTCAGAAAATTGGTTAAAATAAACTGACAAAACTGTACATGGTCCTGAGGGAGCGCGGTGGCTCAGTAGTTACGGCATTGGATTTCAGACCGAAAGGTTCACGGTTCGATCCCCACCAGGGATAACTGCGTTGTGTCTTTGGGCAAGGCACTTAATCCCGATTGCCAACGTGAGAGGGCGTGGTGGCCCTGTGTAGTAAGGCGTACTGCACGTCGATGGTACACTTGTCTTCATCAATGCTAACCCCCTGCTTGTGTGGAATTAGTACGTTGGGGAGTTTGACAGTTGCTCGCCGCTGCTCGGTGGTTGTCTCCGGGCACTGAGGCTTCCTCCACCCGTAAAACTGCCAGACAGGAGGTGTCGAAAGTGTCGTTAAACCCCAATAAATAAATAAATGGTCCTGAATTGGGATATAAAATCATATAATAAATAGAAAATACCCTTTGAATTTTGAAGATCTAATTCCGGTATTTTTTGTTTTGAACATTTTAAAGTGGGAGATATCACTGCTCGGATATTTGGCGGTATGCTGTTCAATTAATTCTCTACCTACCGGTACCAGTCATGTGCACTTATTTTTTTCATTTATATATTTGGGTTTCAACGACACTTGAAAACGGCCCTGATATAGCTGCGGGCAGTTTCAGGTGTTCCACTTCCGAAACAACTTTGAATCTCTTCTGGAATATTCTGCTTTTTATTGACTTGCTTACGATTAACCCTTTACCCAACACAGACGATGTCAAAATTTATTATTTAAATATCATTTATTTTTAATTTTTCAAAAAATTTCAACAAAACCATATCATGTGACCCCTCCCCCTCGTTGGAACGAGCTCGATGAGCTCGTTCCAACGAGGGGTCACATGATATGGTTTTGTTGAAATTTTTTGAAATATAATACTTTTTCAACTACTCAATTTGCATATTACGCGGGCGATTCGTTAGGTAAAGGGTTAAAGGATCCCACACAAGCAGAGTTAGCATCGGTTAAGGCATGTGTACATAACATCAACGTGTTGTACCCCTAAGCACACTGCGTCATCGTGCTCCCAGTTAGGCAATTGGGATTACGTGTCTTGTTCAATGTCACAACGCGGGTGACTATAGTCAGGATAGAACCTCCGAACATTTATCTGGAGTCCAATGATCAAACCAATCAGTCGCCGGCCCATCGTGTGCACTTATCTGCAGAAACCCAAACCGTAAAAGTAGAAATTTGATTTATTATATTTCGTCTATGCTAGAGGTCCCGAGTTCGATCCCCGTCCGGGACGACCCGCGTTGTGTCCTTAGGCAAGGCACTTTATCCCGGTTGCCTACATGGGGGCACGATGACGCCGTGTACAAAGGCGTACTGCCCGTCGATGGTGCACATGTCTTCAACCGCTGTAACCCTGCCTGGGCGGGGCTTTGGACAGAGTTAGAATGTTGAGGAGCTGACAGCTGCTCCTCGATGCTCGGTGGTTCACTTCGGGTACTCCGGATTCCTCCACCCGTAAAACTGTCACTGTCATGATTATCCATTGTGCATAAGTATGTGACCTTAAACACCAATAAATAAATAAATAAATAAATAAATAAATAAATAAATAAATAAATAAATAAATATTATATTTCGTTTGCCAGAGTTTGTAGATCTCTGTCAAACAACACAAGTCCTGAGGTGTCTTAGGGTTAACTCGATACCTAACATGATTTCGGAAAGTCACATGCAATGTTCTTAGTAGATAATAACAAACAAATTGTTTTTGCCTCGAACACAGAAATTATGACGCCTCATAGGAACAAGCTCATCGATCTCGTTCCAATGAAGGGTCATACGCTATCTTTTCGATATTTGAATGACAATTTATGTATACAGACAGTAATGGCGGATTTGGCCAATTGCTTAGGCTAAAAAACTGTGTTGGGTTGGAGAAATTTGCTTCGAGATGAGGGGAGATTTTTACAAGCAACTTGAAATACCTGATTTAATAATGGGCATACATTCTGTCTGTTGAGCATACCTGGATCGTATCTTTAGTTGATTGAACAAAGGAGACCTTTTCTTCATCTGGGGAAATCACGGTTTAAGAGAGTTAGCAGCATCGAAATCGGTATTCATGAAGGTTTAATTCATTTACCAGCCTCGCAGTCGGCATTCCTGAATTTGAATAGGCTGTCCCGTGATGTAACAGCTCGCCGAAAGCGGGCAGAAAGTTTACATTCTCAAATACCGCCAACTCCGTTGATAACACTCAGTTCAGACGGACGCATTTTTGGCAAATTTAATCTGATAGTATTAGCTGCGTCTCCTGTCACGACTAATACTCCCTGATTCAGACCCACGTATTATCATCGAATCTAATTACCCGGTATACTTGCGACAGTCGCCTTGGGTTGCTAACTCTTTCTCTGCTGGGTTCACTTTGGACATTTCTAACATAACCAGTTATTATTAATAAACCCTAATAACAGAGAGTCCATAATTAGCATAAATCGGTATGCGAACGATAATACACGAACATAACCGAACATCGACGTCATATTAGATTAGATTTGTCGCTAGTTCAAGTTCCTGAATCAAACGACGCATCGAATCTAATAAATGCATTAAATGCGTGTATCTCAGATGAAGATTCGTCTGAAATGAGACTGAAAGATTAATTTGATTCAGACAGACGAACAATCGTCGCATATAATTCAAAAAGAACGTAATACTAGATTCGATTCACCTAAAATGGGTCCGTCTAAACAGGGTGTAACCAACTATCACGGAATTTGATTTTTTTTTCTGTGCACTTTGAGAGCCATCCAACTTAAAAGTAAATCAATACATATCGGTAGTTGGCCACCATCTGTGTGTTCTTTATTTTCTAAGTCGTACCTACTGTAAGCACCTAGGCATGGATTACCCGAATCAGGAAATTTTCGAGTTCGAACTTGGATAATAAAATACTGTAAACAGTAAGGTTTAATTCTGGGAAGGGAATTTTACGACTCTTCGGTTCCGGGTTCTGAAAGTCATTCACCGTACCCTGGAAATTCATACACCACAGTGCCAATGATTGCGCATTATAGTTTATGATATTACAGAGAATATTAGCTTCTTCCGAGACCAGCCTCGTTGTTGGAGCTATAGGTGTAATCTCGTGAACAGGTATTTCCCGGTAATCGGTTGTGGAAATCAGTCCTAATGCCCGAGAAGTTCAAAGACTAGAATTGGGAATCAAAGGTTGCGGAACGCAACCTTTGATTCCCTGTTATGTTCTATGCATTTTCCTGGACTGGTATTTAAAAACGAGAACAGGTAATTTCCCGGTATCGTGAATGACTTTCAAAAACGGCAACTGTGAAATTTCCGTTCCCGAGATCAAACCCTAGTAAACGGGCTATCCCAATAAAACATCGACTATTGTGTTATTGTTTCAGGCACAACTCTCTTCACAAGTCATCCAACATCAGTATCAGGAGGAACTTCGCATGTATTCTCTGTTCCAACAACATACGGTAATTACTATAATTACTATTATTTTCTTGTTACCTTCTATGTTGTAATAATTTATTACTTTCTTTATTTATATGGGTCATTTTTTTTATTAACCCTTTGCCCAACGCAGACGATATAAAAATTTATTATTTTAAATATAATTTTTTTTAATTTTTCAAAAAATTTCAACAAAACCATATCATGTGCTCCTCGTTGGAACGAGCTCGACGAGCTCGTTGGGTAAAGGGTTAACAGGTCCCCTGTACGGGGAGACTTAATGACAGAAGAAGAGTTCAAAGAGGTTCCGCTTCCGATACTACTTTGAATCCGTTCTGGAATATTCCGCTTTTTCGGTGACTTACCCCAACAGACGAGTCGTCATCGAATAAATACTTCAATGAAGATGTTGTTTACGTTAGATAGATTTATTTATTTATTTATTTATTGGTGTTTAAGGTCACATACTTATGCACAATGGCTAATCGTGACCGTGACAGTTTTACGGGTGAAGGAAGCCGGAGTACCCGGAGAGAACCACCGAGCAACGACGAGCAGCTGTCAGCTCTCCAACATCGTAACTCTGAACTCTGCACCGCAGCACAGGCAGGGTTAGATTGGTTGAAGACAGGCGCACCATCGACGTGCAGTACGCCTCAGTACACAGCGCCATCGTGCCCCCATGGAGGCAATTGGGGTGACGTTAGATAGATAGATAGATAGATAGATCTTTATTTTGCAGTATACTAGTACATTGATTACAAAACAACGTTGCAACAAAAAGGAACATAAGCTAGCATACAGCATGGAAATGGCGCAGCCTATAAGGCTGTCTTCCTGCCATTCTCGTAAAAAAGAAAGATATCAAGTTTATTTGGCATCAGTGTATCGAAGCGCTTTCTACAAAACGGGGTTGTCTGATCTTTTATTTGTGATTCAAGGGGACTAGAATGTACTTGAGGATTAAGTGGTGGGAAGAGGAGGATGAGATGCCAGAGGATATAGCTGGCGGATGACACAGTTTGGGCACGTTTGGTTGTCACAACTGGAGTTAGGACGCGAATAATTATTGAAGTCTTTATCAATTAAGGACTTTTTAAATTTGGGTCTATCAATTTACGTTTGTTAAAAGGTGCAACATTTACAACTCGAAGATACGTGTGATTCAATTCCAAATTTGATTCGATTCGAAATACTCTGCCAGATTAGGTTCGGAATGCGAATCAACAGGAAAAATAGGGTCCGGCTTCCAGCGGAATAGTTGAAAGTGTATTTTTATGATTTTTGTGAAGATTTCATTTGATTCTCAAAGCATGAAGCTAACTTCATAATTTGTCCCAAATACGGGTTCATTTTTTATTTTGTTCAAATGTTTCATTTTATTGCCTCTCGACTTTATATCCGTATATTTCTACACAACTGGAAAAATGATTTTAACGGCCAGGTGATTTAACCCTTTACCTAACAAATCAGACCCAAACGATCGTGTAATTTACAAATTGAGCAGTTGGAAAAAAAATTACAAAGATTTTTAACAAAACCATATCATGTGACCCCTCACTGGAACGAGCTCGTCGAAATCGTTCCAATGAGGGGTCACATAATATGGGTTTGTTGAAATTTTATGAAAAAATTTAAAAAACAAATAAAATTATAAATTTGGATATCGATTGTGTTGGGTAAAGGGTTAAAATGCAGACCTAATAATGTTAAACCTTTTGTGAAGGAAAATACTTAACTGATCATTCACACGCATTTTAACGTTATATCTCGGGTGTTGCATAATTTCCAAATATTCGGTGTCTCATAGTTTCATTTCTCAAACTTAACATTTTCTGCCCAATCAATACTGGTGCAAAGTTTATAGAAGGCACAGTGGGTATATTTGCTTTTCCTTGAATGGCCGATTTCACCGACCAAACATTCTGTTGACCTGATCTGAAGCCTCTGTCATTAGCCTACCCATATGCAATTAGGTGTCACAAACGGAGAAGGGGCTAAAAGGTTAACCCTTTACCTAACGTAACGGCCAAAAACGGCCAGCGCTGTTCTCAAAAATCGCCAATTAATTTTCATTATATTTTTCATTTTTTGTCTCAAAAACATAGGTCATGACCCCTCGTTGGAACGAGCTCGACGAGCTCGTTCCAACGAGTGGTCATAACCTATGTTTTTGAGACAAAAAATGAAAAAAATTAGTTATTCAAGAATTATTTTTGCAAGTGTCGTCTGCTTTTCAGGTTAGGTAAAGGGTTAAGGAAGACTTTTCCAATAGCGCGTCGGGCAACAGCATTTTATTGATAGAAGTTGTCTCAAATCTTGTCTTCATTCTGGCATGCGCAATTCAGTCATTGTTATGTCCACTTCTGCCGTTGAGAATTTGAATTGTTATATGCAATAATGAGAAATGTTTTGAATCAGAAACAATTAATCTTCAGTTAAATATTTAAAAGAGCTGATGAAAGACTCAAATGCCAATATATTTTGAAGAAAGTTGGAAATTCTAAAATTTTCTGATAATTTCAATCTCATCTGAGGTTTAACCCTTTGGAACCGAAAGTCTGCATTTCCGTTCTAGGGTCGTGATGACGTCAATTTATACAGTAGATGGTTGCTCAGTTAATTTGTGTGGTAGACCAATCAAGATTTTCAATGTACAACCGCAAGGCTGCCCGTTCAGAATATTGATTGCTCTTCCCCCAAGTACCGAATATAGACTCAACCAGTTGATGGTAATGAACGAGAATGGAATATACCGTCAGGGTCCAAAGGGTTAATGAATTCAGGTTACCGACACACAGAGGATTATCTCTCATACTGCAATGAAGATATCCAATCTCAGCATTCAGGATCATGTTGATGGGAAGCGACACGCAGATGATTATCTCTGATACCGCAATGGAGATATCCAATCTCTGCATTCAGGATCATGTTGATGGGAACACAATGAAGAACATCTCCTATTTTACAATGAATCTGGTAAACATCTCCACTTTTTGACCATGATAAATCTTTGACAAGGTATGATCTAGTACGTCGAGTTTCTTCATCCCCCTGTGCTGATAAAATCAAACTATGGAATGATATAGAGCCACAATGTAACGTGACATTTTGTTTCTGGGATCAAACCCACATTCTGACTGAAGACCCAGAAGACAGAGCTACTTGTTCCGACTTCATTTTGTAAAGTAAAACAAATCTCTGTATATAAGACATAATCTTTACAGAAAAAAAACATCTCGGTACGACTTCAATCCTCACAAATAACTTATGATCACTTGCCAGCATTTCTTCCAAAAAAAAAAAAACTCAAAGATAATCTAAATTCTTGTGTCCTGGCTATACTGTATCACTACCAAAAGTGAAACAAAATTAAAAAAAAAGAAGAAGAAATGTATAATATTTCCGTTGTTCACGGCATTATTTGACAAGCCGGAAGCGCGGTGGCTCAGTGGTAGACTGTCGGACCTCTAAGCTAGAGGTCTCGAGTTCGATCCTTGTCCGGGACGACCCGCGTTGTATCCTTGGGCAAGGTACTTTATCCCGGCTGCCTGCATGGGGGCACGATGACACCGCGTACTAAGGCGTACTGCACGTCGATTGTGCACATGTCTTCAACAGCTGTAACCCTGCTTGAGCGGAGCTTGAACAGAGTTAGAATGTTGAGGAGCTGACAGTTGCTCGTCGATGCTCGGTGGTTCTCTCTGGGTGCTCCGGCTTCCTCCACCCGTAAAACTGTCACGGTCACGATTAGCCATTGAGCATAAATATGTGACCTTAAACACCAATAAATAAATAAATAAATTTGACAAGCCGTTGTAAACTTCCAGGATAAATCAAGCAATTCCCATAAAAGTATTACACTACACCCTCAAAATTGTTTGATCAGAAGTGCAATTGAACATGTTTTGTCCACTCTGTTTGACTCACACTTTGAAATCAGTTGGGTTAAAAGTGAACCTAAATCAACTGGGTTGCGTGAATATGAACCCATTTGGGTTCATATTCACGCAACCCAGTTAATTCAGGCTAATTTTTTACCCAACTGACTTTGTGAGGGCAGTAAAGTGTGTAATAACGATTAATCCCGCAAAGAAGGGGCGTGTTCATGGCGGCCATCGGATCATAAAAAGTACACACTTCGTCTATCACAAATGAGCCGTTTGATCACGGGTAACAGAAAGAATAGACGACAATAATTTAATTTAAAATTAACCACAATTCAGTGTACATTCAGAGCACGTTTATGCTTAACTTGTTAAATTATTCCAAACACAGCCTGTGTATCATCCAAAACATCAAAGTTATTACGCAAGATTATTTGTACTTTTCATTATAGTTGTCTCGCAATCAACGAGACGAATATCAACGAAACCTGCAAAGACGTCATTTCATACTGTTGGTGAGTTCTGTTTCAGCTACGCCGTGCCATCTGGTTTTTGTTGCATTGTAAAAGAAATTTTCTGCTTCTTGCATTTTTTTTTCAAATGTCAAGTATCTTGTTTATAAAAAATATTTCGCGTTTACCCTTTTCAGCCATGCACTCACACCACAATGCTTTACGCCGCTTATTTTGCTTCGCTTATGCAACAGTGGACAAGACATTTTTTGAAGTAAACACGTTTGCAACCCCACTTGAATACCAAAAATAATTATTCTCTGCCTGCATCACGAACAATATGTTTACCGAATGGATTAAATAATATTAAATAATTGAGGCCACAAAAATGTCAGCGTTTGTCAAATTACTGTACGAAGCGACATTGATGAAAAACTATCCCGATTAAGAAGATATTCGAAGACTTGTGTAAATTAAAACTTAAGGAGGCTTGAAGAAGATTACTTTAGAATTTCTGAAGTCCACAACTTGATCAGGAAACACCTTCTTAAATTTTTTAAGCAATAGAAGGACAATATAATACTGGTATGCAAACGCTAGGACCACTAGTTTCATTGTGTAGGAAATTCGACGTTGTTATGGCCTGGAACCAGTCTCGCCCTCAAATAGGTCCTCGCCTATGTTCAGATGCACTCCTCTGGAATATTTCAGTTGGTTGCAAAAGCGAACCTACGGTTCGCTTTTCCGACCAACTGATATATTTCGGACGATTGAATCTGAAAATGTTCATAAAGATTCCCTTTCTGTGAATCAAAGCTGGAAATGTTGCTCAATCCAATCTTGATTTGATCGACATTTTGATGACAGGACAGTCAAACTGAAGACTCACTGCAGCCGTAGTTTTATGATTACGCCGGGTAGTTCCAGACATTATGTTAATATTTTGATGTTTTCAAGGAGAAATAAATACTTATTGATTGGAATATCTATAACTGGGCCAGGAAAGAATACGTGTATATCTTTGTAAGTAAAGACACATCACATTACATCAACTGTCGTCTGCGGGCAAATTTCCAGAAAAGTGGGTAAACTAACAGCATCATAACAGCGTCGAATTCCGACCAAAATTAGACAGGAAACTTGCGAGCGGGTCAAAGGCTGGAGTGAGCAATCTATTATACTACGCGCGCAGGGACGATGTGGGCAAACCCAATTCGACCCTGTATAAATTTTATAACATGTTTGGGCATGACAAAGGAGTAAAAGGGCAGAGTATCCAGCGGCGTCTGTGTCTCTTGCGGTTCTTCTTTGGAGGTGGAGGTTGTGATGGAGAGACAACTACAGTAGTCGGGGTTGCTGAAGTACCTGGACTGATGTTGGAGGACTGATTTGATTGGTAAAGTCTAGTCCTGCCAACCACTGTTTTTTGACTGTTGTGATTTGTCTTAAACTCGAATGCAGGTGTTTTCTTGCGATTGTCTTATTTATTTGTCCAGGCGTGTCATGAGTAGTTCGTGTTCTCTCTACCCTCTCTTCTCTCCTGGTCAGATTCTTCGCCCAATGTCCCGTTTTCTGAGCAGTGCTCAGGTTCAGTGAAGACGGTTCAATTGGAGTCGGGGTGGGGGGGGGGGATACTTTTGAGGTATATCGTCCGGAACCATATTCGGAACCAAAGATAGATCTCCCTCCTCCATCTCATCTTTCGACGAAGAATGGGTTGGGATGCAGATTGATCTGTCTCCTGGCGATTCGGCGTCATCCGACTGTGTGACGGGCCGGACAAGGATCGGTCAGGGGTGCAAGGTATGACTGCTTCAGCAACCTTTTCTCCCCTTTCCATCATCTTCCTTTCGAGGAACTCCGACAATCGACGGGCATTACGGTGTTCGTCGGATGGTCCCTTCCTTTCTTTTTCTTCTTCTTTTTCTTCTTTTCCCCTATAAGGATCCGGTGGCCAGATAAATCTTCACACAGCGTGTCCGAGTCACTGACTGAGGTGATCAGAGCGGGGGTCCCCTTCCCCCACGACAGGTATTACAACTTTTCGAGGACGGCGATTTAGTTGTTCTTTCAAATTCCATAAAGTGAATTTTGTCCTTGGTCACTAGGATACTCCATGTGGTAGCTGGGCTACCTTCAAGCTTAGCAGCGTCTCTTGCATCTCAATTGGTAGCCCCATCTAAAAAGTAGATATTCCCACCTCGTTGTCTAAAGGTTAAATGAACAGCTTATAGACGTATCTTCTATCATTATTTACAATACTTATCATCAATTAATATTTATTAGCACTTTATTAATCCTCGGGACTCACAGTAAGTGTTTCAGTTAAGTGCAGAAGTCCATTAAGCAGATGACAGAATAGCCAAATGTAAATAGAGTTCGTATTATATGATGCAATTGTACACAGCTGAGGTAATTCGCTGAACCGACACCGCCAAAAGCGTCGAAATTAAACATGACTTACGCGGGAGTTGGCCGGAAAAAAAAATTCGATATAGCCGGCTCTTCGTTATATCCAACTTCGTAAGAAATGAAGTTCATGTACAGTACAGCCGCCGTGGACTGGTCACTTTCCACGGGTGGACTATATTTCCATGGATGCAATAATATTAGATTCCAAACACGAATTATAAGAATAATCATAAAAATTTAATTAATGAAACACCGGGTACAACCAAATTTGGCTGATGATGATTTTTATTACCCGATAAACGCCTGCGTGGGTATCACTGCCCATGCGACCAGTCCATGGTGACTGTACTGTGATAGGTTGTGGTGTGAGACACCACACGAAAGGGACCAGAGAGTTCTTCCCAACAGTGTGTCATATCAAAGCATTGCAGTGCAAATATAAATGAAAGAATACTAACTCCTGATCACTGATGTCGAAATATCAGAATTTCAAGCCGCAACTTTTCACTACAATGTAACTGAGATATTTAAGTTAATTTAAACAAATTTAATCTTGCTTGACATAGCTCCACGGAGCTCCATCAGCTCCGTCAAACAAGATTGGATTAGTTAAATTTCTAGTCTTTGCTTTGTGAACTTTCAGTATTGTGACATCAGTGTGTAGGCAGTTAAGGTTAAGTTGTCATTGTAAAGTAGAGTACGGACGTGAACGAATTAACCCTTTACCCAACGTAACGGCCAAAATTGGCAAGCGCTATTCTCAAAAATCTCCAATTATTTTTCATTAGTTTTTTATTTTTTGTCTCAAAACCATAGGTTATGACCCCTCGTTGGAACGAGCTCGTCGAGCTCGTTCCAACGAGGGGTCATAACCTATGTTTTTGAAACAAAAACTGAAAAAATTAGTTATTCAAGAATTTGTTTTGCAAGTGTCGTCTGCTTTTCCTGATAGGTAAAGGGTTAAGGAATACATATTAATGACAGTTCGAGTACATCGTTTCACTACTTGTTTAAAGTCTAGTAATGAAGACGAACAAATAAATATTCGGCCGTCCACTTTTTTTAGAACAACCAAAGTAGGAAACGATCGTTCGTCCAATTTCTATTGGCCTGTATTTGCAGTACAGTGGCCATGGACTGGTCGTGAAAAGCAAAATTAATAAATTCCATTGATAAGGCCTAAAAAAGTTGAACATCTGTTTCTCGGGCCCTCCCGCATGGTCCTTTTGGCTGCCACATGCTCTCTTTTTATAACTTAAAAAAATAATAATTAAATGGTTTATGTCTGATATTTTATCCAAGTTAATAAAATTGCTAAATTTGACCCTTGTGTGCAACAAGTTTGTTATGCTTTAGCATTTCAAAGCCTTCTTGCACTCAAGGGACGAAAATACACCACCACCCCATGCTATTCTGTATGTTATGAGGCCTAAAACATAAAACAAACCAAGAACATAAATTGTTGATGGCAAAGAAATAATTACAAAAATAAAAAATAAAATAGAAAAACGCCCGCCCGCATGCAATTTTAAAAAAAATGGCCTGAGAAACAGAAGATCTACTTTGTGGGACCTAAACGTATATCATTCTAACTATCGGCATGAAAGAGATAATTGCATCAATAAGGTATGTGGATTTAAGTTAGCAAAGATTGGTTATCCTCATTGCTCGTCTGATAATATTAAATGAAACCTGACCGATATATAAGAAAAGCTCCCCTATTATCCGATATGCCATAGAATGGTGAACAATTTCGGTTCTTCAAATTCAACGATACATGTACAAACCATCGTCCAAATTTAAGTCTGAAAAATAAAATCAGCTTTCCTTCGAAACCTGGACAAAACGCAATTACGCCAATCGCGAAAAAGAAACAGCTGCACACAGTGGTTAACCCTTTACCCAACGTATCGCCCGCATCCGCCCGCGTAATATGCAAATTCAACAGTTGAAAAAATATTATTTTTCAAAAAATTTCAACAAACCCATATCATGTGAACCCTCGTTGGAACGAGCTCGTTGAGCTCGTTCCAACGAGGGGTCACATGATATGGTTTTGTTGAAATTGTTTGAAAAATTTAAAAAAATGATATTTAAAATAATAAATTTTGATATCGTCTGCGTTGGGTAAAGGGTTAACATGTTATAAAAATAATATTGAACATTGATAGGAGTACAACGCTCTTAATTAAAATTTTGATGATGATGATGATTTTATTACCTGGTAAACGCATGCGTGGACATCACTGCCCACGCGTGGGTTACGACCTGTCCAGGGCGACTGTACTGCAGCTAACCAATAATATTCCATTTCTCGATCTTCAGATCAATAATGAATAATAACTTTAAATTTGTTGCATTTGACCAAATTCCCCCAGTAATATACTAAAAAATCGTCATACATATTTGTATTATTTTTGTCTATTTTTGTCTTTCCAAACACAGCTTTTGACCCTTCATTCCTTCACGAGTACGAGCTCTCTTGGTAGTTCCAATGAGGTATTATTAGTTCTATTTGAGAATCTAAAATGAAAATGTTTCGATATTCAGGAAAACACGTTGTTAGTATCTTCTTCTGGTGATGTTAGGTAAAGGATCAGCTAGTATGAAGTTTTGTGAAAATATCTTTTCTCTTACTCTGTAGGTTGTGATATTTTGTCAGAAGGCAAAAGGTTTCTTTCATGCATTTCCAGTGTATTTCTTTTTCAGCTGTACCAACCTTGCCTTCAAAAATAACTATATCCACACAATCTTCATTTGGTAAGTTTTTCTCGGAATGGATTTAAAATATCGACTCTGTGTTATGTTTGCCTTGATATTTAGTAATTTAATACAACGGTGTTTATGGAAGCAGAATCTATAATAAATTGTAATAAACGTACCAATTAGTGATTAACAATGACCGTGTTATTCAACAACTTCGCCACCATGACTCATCCCTGACGTCAGAGGAATTATGGCACAACCAGGGGGCCTTCGTATCAGGTACCGCTCGATCAGAAGTAACCACATATGGGCATCATATGACTTACGAACATGGACTTACGTTTTTGTACTTTTTCTGATACTGTTGCTGGTATTCATTACCCTACTCCATATACTTTGATGTGTTGGAATTCTTTATTCTTTCGGCGAGTTTAAAACTGAGACAGGCTAAAATATCGCTTAGAGCGTATCAGTTCGATTAGGAGGTCACTAGTGAGAATTGGGGTTTAATCCCGAGGTTTTCTGGTTCTCGTTTCTGAAAGTTAGTCATGATGCCGAGAATTTTCCGGTTCTCGTTTTTGAATATCAGTCCCGATTCCCGGAAATTAATAGGACAGAAACGGAAACCGCAACATGTGATTCTCGATTCTAGTATATGAATTTCTCAGGCTGCACTTATTTTCAGAATCGGTTACTGGGAAATTCCCGTTCGCGAGATTAAACCATAGCTCAAACGACGAAGCTGGTCTCGGGGTCGGGAGAAATTGATATTCGCCCTAACAGAATACAGATTGGGATTAGAATTTACTAAATTTCGTCGTGTGAGAACCATACGGTTCTATCTTCTACTAGAAGATAGAACCATATGGTTCTCACGCGACGTGATTACTATACGAAAGGGGTAACTGCGTTGTGTCCATGGGCAAGGCACTTAATCCCAGTTGCCCACGTGGAGGAAAGGTGGCGCTGTGTACTAAGTTGTACTGCACGTCTATGGTGCACCTGTCTTCAACCAATGCTAATCCTGTTTGTGTGGCGTTAGTACATTGGGGAGTCTGGCTGTTGCTCGCCGTTGCTCGGCGATTCTCTCCGGGTACTCCGGCTTCCTCCACCCGTAAAACTGTCCGACGGGGAGACCCTGAGCTGTCGAAAGTGTCGTTAAACTCCAATAAATAAATAAATTACTATATGAAACCATCATTGCGGTCCGCTGTAGGTAGTTGTGGAGTGAACGATCTCTGTCATGCTCTCAGACCACCAGTGTAATTCTGTTCGAAATTCAACGCTGTTATGGGCTATTTGTTTAACCATTTCTCGTGGAAACTTGCGCAGTAATTACTACTGATGTAACGTGATGTCCCTTTACTCACAAAGATATACAAGTATTCTTTCGTACCCCAGTTATAAATATTCCAAGCAATAAGTATTTAATTAAACTTACAACGACCAATATATCACTATAATTAGTGGCGGCTCTACGCCGCGTAGTCATGAAAATACGGCTGAGGTGAGTCGTCATTTCTATCGGAAATGTCATCAAAAGTTTTGGTCAAATCAAGTCCCGATTGAGCAATATTTCTTGCGTTGATTCACAAATGAATATTTATGGTATTGTTTAGATTAAATAGTCCGGAATATATAAGTTGGGCGAAAAAGAAAAATATAGTTCGCTTTCCGACCAGCTAAAATAATCCAGACGTTTGAATCTAAGCATAGGCGATGGACTATAATCACAATGTAAAGACTTGACTGTTTCCAGGCCATAACAGTGCCGAATTCCTACCAGAATTAGACTGATGGCTTGAGAGCTTGGATCACTATTTGCCCGGGAAATAATGTTTGAAGAGACAGACTTTCTACTTTGATACCCGATAACGTTTGGAAGCTGGGCTCAGAACTGGGATTCATGGAAAGAAAAATTGTTATTTGACTACAACTGTTGAGACGATTTATCTCTGACCTTCTTTGTTGGCATGGCACTAGACCTAGACTGTGCCTATGAAAATTTTGAAAGCCAGTGTCAAAGATTGGATTGGATGTTTGCACGGGGCAAAAATGTTATTTTGTGCCTCCTCCACTCTAACTTTGAAACATTAATTACTCAACCCTTTGTTCTGGTTTAACACATTGTTTCTTTGTAAAGGTCGAATGTCAGTGCTGAAGGCGACAAACAACACAAATACAATGCTGCTCTATTTTTCAATGAGCTCGTTCCAATGAGGGGTCTCATGATATGGTTTTGTTGAAATAATTTGGAAAATTTAATTTTTTCAACTGCTCAATTTGCATATTACGCGGGCGGATGCGGGCGATTCGTTCGGTAAAGGGTTAAACCAGCACAACCACTGGTACAGTGTACGCGACCGCCGTGGACAGGTCACTTTCACATATTGGCAATATTTCCATGGACGCAATAACATTAGATTCCAAACAAAAACTATAGGAATAATTATAAAGAATGTAATTAATGAAGCGCGGGTACAACCTACCAGTATAAGAATTCAACATATTTTGGTAAACTGCAAATGTGAAAAACAATTGAAACGTTTCTACCAAGAACGCATTATGTACATGACGACTAAAGACCTTGCACGAAACACACTGATTTATAGTTTCGCCCAATAACTTTCAGGTACTTCATCATTGTCGGGACATAACACTCCAGCTACAGATGGGAAAACAACTCATTTAATTCCGATACCGACCACTTATGGTAAGTATTATTTTCAATTTGGCTATCAATATCCCGTTCGAATTATTTCCAGTTCTACTTGAATTAGTTTAGTTAAACTACACCTGCTTGCCCAATTCATAACTACCTGTTGGATCTGTTCAACATATGCGGGGACAAATTGAGAACATAGGAGGGCCTAGGGCGTAGAGATTTAATGGATGTCCATGCCTTATCGCTGGTAATACCGCACTCCAGGCATAGCTCTCGTGCGGATGTCCTGTTGCAAAAATTGGCTTTCCATTTTCAAAATTTGAATAACTTTATATAAAAGTGCGATAATAGATTAGTAGCCTTGTCAAAGAAGCCACCGGAAGGCTACATTGACCTCCCATTTTCTAAAACGTTTCCATGGGGAGCAGTTGTGGAAAAGTCCCGGAACAGAGGGGGATTCCCCTTGCCAGTTTCGCCATTACGTGGGGCAGATGAAGACACATATTTGAAATGTGTCTCCCAATCCTTGATTCGCTATTCCTTCATCCTAGAATATGGAACTTTTATCGCAAACCCCCCAAAATGGGTTTTGAAACAACGATCTTGAGAAACGTTTTTTTTTACATCTGTTGTTTTCGGCAATTATGAATTGTCGGTACATTGGAAAAATGATTGCGAATACGTAATGAAAAGGGTTTTTTTTCTTTCGATTAACCCGTTCAAAAGGGTACGCATAAATTTTGACGCAACAGAGAATTTTACGGTTGATCAGCGAACAGCAAAATGGACAACCAATAGTTAAGGTGGGTCAGTAATAATTTAATCCAACACCCCACCCCTACCCCTCGCCTCCTCAATAGGGCTGATGGATTGAAGTATTACTGAACATCCCTACACTTAAAAAACAGTACTGTATGGTCATATTTGGGCTCCCTTGTGAAGTGCAAGTACCACAAGTTTTCTATGGAATGAAATGGATTTACTTTCCAAATCTATAGAAGGGTGACTGTAGGCACTACCCCATCAATTGTAACAAGGCAAAACCAGGTGAACAAATTTTGATGACCAAAAATAATTCAGATACTATGGGGTTGGTGTGGAGTGGAATATATAGCGTGACACGGTGGAGTGCAAGGAAGTGCATAATTATGGATCTCCCTTTACAACCGACTTACATTAGACGAATTAGGTGACCGTGCATTTTTCTGATACATTGGGTGTTAAACATTCTGACTATCCTGTATATGCACTTTCGCATTATCAGTGCCACACAAGTAGCGTAATAAGACAGGACACAGCGAAAATGGAGTGCATGGGACTGGTTCAACGACCCGATGTGGGTTTTTTCCTGTATTTCACACGCGTCTTCGGCGCGCGTGAAACACAAGAAAACATTCACCGAGGGTCGTTGATTCCTGCCCCCGTACTCTATTCGAGTTGTATTCTGTATTTATACCACGATTAAACATGAATTAAGTGAACGAAGCTCATATTTTTACTGAAAATTATCACCTTCGGCCGAATGAAAACTTTCTTTTTTGACACTCTTTTGTGTCGAAGCATTTCATTCACGTCATCACATCACTTTGACGCGTAACGTACAATCAGATGTCTTTCTTACATGACGTTATTACGCATGATCTGGATTCACTGCGTGGTGTATCTAGCACATTTCCCAATGTCTGTATTGTATCGCTTAACGTTGAAAATACACAAAACGATCTTGGTATTTATAAAGCCCATTGATACGTGAATGTCAGAAAGAGTATCCTGAAAGTGGGTCGAGTTTTGAGTCACCTACTGCTCACTGTACCAACCAGCATCATATTAATGCAGAAAGTATGAATGGTTGAATGGTTGGCTCAACACCATGTTTATTGGAATAGGATCACACATCCCACCCACCCACAATGCTGAGCAGCTCTACGACACGAACTAATCTTTTAGCTGACTCAAGTGGCAAAATATACCTTAATAAATACAGAAAATATACTCCATCGTATCCTGTAACTGCCAAGCTCCTCTAATTAGAAAGGAGTTATGCTTTTCAAGTCCATTGCCCACCGTAATACAGACCTTTCACTTTGTGATTTTCAAAAGTGGATGTGGGGTTTACCCGGAGTCGCACACAGTTCCCACCCGGACTGTTCTCGGCAAGGGAAATTAAAACAATTATGCTGTTAAAAATCTACCTTGTGTATTTATTTTTATCAAAACTGGTATTAGAAGAAAATGCGGTAAAAGTACAATCGTTGTAAAGGCCAGATATGGTAATAATGTCAGTTCGTGTATTCATTTGACACATGAAATGGTACCTCTATCAGTGCGAAACAAGTTTCCGACTACAAACCATTTATGAGAGAAATAATATTTCCTAATATGTAAAATTATGGGAATTTTTCATTATAGTTACCCGGGGTTCGACGGGGAGAGTTACAACACTCAGACCCGGAAAGACTTCACTGCATACCGTTGGTGAGTTTTGCTTTTGCTGCGCTTTATGGCCGATTCTGTGCAGGGGCAAATATACGTTTTGCTTTTCACATGATTGTTGATTAACAGAGATCACTCAAATTTTATCTCAGTTTTACTATCCTTTTTCATGCATATTGCTTAATTTTGCCAGGCGTCTAACAATGACACACAGCGAACTGCATACCATATGGTTGGCTCTCAATCAAAAACACACGGCAGCAGTGTCGAATTACTTGTTTTACGTTTTTTTACGTTGTGCTTTATTTTCATCACTCGCAATGTAATTTTAGAGTGTCTTGAATAAATCTTTACCATCCCGGATAGCCAACGACAGTTGCAAAATAACTAAAACTTTCCATTTTTTAAAATTAAAAACAGTTTATGACTCTCATTGGAACGAGCTCGATCCAAAGAGGGGCCACAAGCTATGTTTTGTTCCAGTATGTAAACATCAACATATTAACATAATTTGTTGAACTAACCCGTGTAATTATATACGGCTGTAGTGAGTCTTCATTTCTGATTGTCATGTCATCAAAATATCGATCAAATCAAGTCTCGATTGAGCAACATTTCTAGCTTTGATTTTCAGAAAATTAATCTTCATGAAATATTTCATATTCCATCGTCTGGAATATATCAGTCGGTCGGAAAAGCGAACAGTAGGTTCGCTTTTCAGACCAACTGACATAATCCAGACGAGTGAATCTAAACATAGGCTAAACTTGTTCCAGGCCATAACAACGTCGAATTTCTAACAGGATTAGACAGGTGACCTGAGAGTTTGGTCACCCGTGCCTTCATTGCCTTCATTGTGAAAATGGTCAGTGCACACAAATAGGTAATCACAGTTTGTTGTTCTTGTTTCCGTCATCCCATACGCTTTTGATAATGTTCCATGTATTTGAATATTTTGCGTTGTCTTGTGTCTTATGCAGCGAGCGCTTTTATCTTATCATCGCGACGTCGCAATACAATTTGTATGCTTTCGCTTAATCAGATAGTCTTTATTAGCGAGAGCTTTTTAACCAATGATTTGTGAGTATATCGTTGTTATATAGTTTAATCATAGACTGATATAGTTTCCCAACAGTTCCATACCAAACCTTATAAATACATGTATCTCATAAATTGTACAATTTGTATTGTACTCTGATAGTAATCGTGCATTTTTGACACAGACGCCATTTAGTTGTGGAAACATCTCTCTCTCTCTCTCTCTCTCTCTCTCTCTCTGTCTTTCTCTCTCTTCTCTCTCTCTCTCTCTCTCTCTCTCGCGGAATAATTTATTGGAAATAAGCTTTAAAATATACGAAACGAAGAAAAGTGCACATGCGCTGGGTTTTAGCAAAATAATGCCTACATTCTTTCAGTGTCTTCACGTTTACATGACAGTGGAAACGAATTGCTGCCTGTCGACGGGAGTACGTTTCGGAACGTACCTTTTGATTTGTAATCAGTCAACATATCGTTCTTTATTTGTGAAAATACAACACGTAGCTTGTTTGTCCTGCCCTGTTATACATGCTACTAACCACGCTGGTGACAACCGCATTACCTCGTACTGGCTCGCTGGAAAGCTAACCTGTCTATTCTGCTCGGATGTGCACCATATTTCGTGTGCTGGTAAATCTATGCAGGAACAGGGGTATTTTCATTCCAATGGGCCTCGAGAGATTCGACGTTTTTTTTTCTTTACTTTAAAGTGTGTTTGTTGTATGATGTCTTGTATGCCAGCATCTTAGTTAATGAGGACCACATTAATTTGTTGAGGAAAGACATTACCTTGATACTCTGTCTTGTTTATCCCTTGGCTATGGCGGCGGATCCACGATTAGCCAGTTACCCTAACATATGCTTTTAATGAATAATATTCAACAAATACATATTATTATAACGGTCAGTTAGTAAGGTTTAATACCGGGAACGGGAATTTCACATCTCTGAGGCTCCAGGTTCTGAACATCAATAACGATACCCGGGCAATTCACAGACCATGGTATCACTGATTGCGTCTTGTAGTTTATGAGATTACGGAGTATATTAATTTCTCCCGAAACCAGCCTCGCCGCTGGAGCTATGGATTAATCTCGCGAACGGGAATTACCGGTTCTGAAAATGAGTGCTAATGCCCGTGAAATTATCAACTAGAATCGGGAATCAAAGGTTGCAGAACGCATCCTTTGATTCCCGGTTCTGTCATATGAATTTCCTGGGAATCGGAAATGATATTCAGAACAAGAACCGGAAAATTCCCGGTAACGTGACTGACTTTCTAAAACGGGAACCAGAAAAGTCCCGTTCCCGGGATTAAACCCAATCAGTTAGTCAGGGTTGCATATTCTGTCGAGTTGACGAGAGCAGGTCAGTTAGATCAACAGGACACCGCAGGCGTTGTGTTTGATCTAGCTGATCTGATCTCGTCAACGAGACGGATTATAACAAGCCAGAGTGATTGCCTGTTGTTTCAATTTGGTCCTTATATGACAGTAGACATTTAAACATTGACTACGACACCCAAAAGTAGTAAATGACATAGCTTTTGGGCCATCACTTGGACGAACGTGACGAGATCATTCCAATAAGCGATCTTCATCTATGTTTACGAGGCAAAAGTTAAAAATTAATAAAATTTGGTTGGCGATTTTTGTGAACAGCCAAAGTATTCAATTATTTTTAAACAAGCATTAATGTCGTTTACAAGGATAATGTTTGCTTATAAATAATTGAGTATTACATCCCCACCCACTCTAATAGTGATATATATACAATAATACATGTGGAATAAGAAATACAGTTCTTTAATCAGGCCTGGACATAATTAGCTTGCATCGTAGCCCATTATCAGGTTACGCCTTATAACATGGTGGTAACCTACAGGGAAAGTGTAAAGATGCTTTTCTACTCTTTCTCTTTTTACTACGCCAGGCATGCTGTTTATGCTTTAACAAAATTTCCACCAAAATAAATAGCAAGAGCCAACGCGCTATCGCACTTAGTTGCTGCTATTCATTTTGACAGAGAGTCTATTAACCCTTGAATCCTAACGGCCGCATTTTTGTCCAGGAGCATAATACGTCATAATTCCATTACATAGGATGGATGCTAAGTGCATGTGTGGTGTAGACCAATCAATATTTTCAACGTGCAGCTCCAAGGCTGAACGTTGATAAAATTCATTGGTCTGTCCAAAATAATGAATACGGACTCTTCCAGTTGCTGTCATTGAACTGATATGGAAGATACCATTAGGGTTCAAAGGGTTAAGATGTAAATAGCATGCCTGTCTATTCATTATGTGGATTTAATGCCCAACCTTTGTGTCGAGTTAGTCTTGAAAGAATGTCAGGTCTGACTGGCAAACCGTGCGGGACAATTAATGTAATCTATGTTGCATTATTTGGTCGTAACCTGTGGTTCGTTCGCGTGTTTTGCAATTGGTGTAACCTCTACGTAACCTAAACAGTCGACCGCGGCTGATTTCCGTTCACTGTTTAACCCTTTACCCAACGTAACGGCCAAAACCGGCCAGCGATATTCACGAAAATCGTCAATTAATTTTCATTATTTTTTTCATTTTTTGTCTCAAAAACATAGGTTATGACCCCTCGTTGGAACGAGCTCGTTGAGCTCGTTCCAACGAGGGGTCATAACCTATGTTTTTGAGACAAAAAATGAAAAAAAATAGTTATTCAAGAATTTTTATTGCAAGTGTCGTCTGCTTTTCATGTTAGGTAAAGGGTTAATATGGAATTTCTTACCAGAGTTTACTAACAGCAACCTAAGCCGGGGATTCGAGACGTTTCTCATGTGGCATTTGTGGAATTCAACCTTTTATCTCATGTAACGACTAAAATTGACCAACGCTGCTCACAAAAATCGAGTGGAAAATTAGAATGAAAGCCCGTAATGAATTGATATTCACTAAAAGATTAGATGTAAAGTATTATTTGGAGTCTATAGATTAGTTTTTCCAAATATTAATGTGTCGAGGAGTTAGAGTCCATTGAATGCTTGGAAGAAGCAAATTCTGTGATTCCACAAAAAAAAAATGCCCGAGACTATTAAAGGTAGATGGGAAGAAGTAATATCGTAATGTGTAGTGGTGCAAGGACAAACAATGTGAATATATACAGTGATATGAGTAAGAAAGAAAGGGTATGATCAGACCTAATCTGACTGAAACTTTGTTTTTATTTTTGTGTTTCTGAATAAGTAACATCTCACACGTTATATATCTTAACCTTCCCACCTTTGCTGATGACACTATCGCGTACACAACGGAATTCAGCATATGGTGAGCTACATTCGCATCTGTGTAAGCAGAAAAAGCTGCACACTGATTCGCAACGTTCCATCTTTGAAGGTAGAATACTATCTGGAAGATGTTTGAACACCGTGAATGCTGTAATCAATTTTATGTATAAAGATCACGCTTCGTTTTTGTTTATTAGTAACATTCGTATTTCAATTTTTATCAAATACGTCGCTGAGGCATTATATGATAAGGTTTGTAATGTATCGTATTATGAGGGTAACGATAGATGATACATCTATATTTTGAAAATTGACGAACGTTTGTGGGTTTACTTTTATTTGCTCCTCTCTTGGCTGCTTTAGGTGTTTTTAATAAACTAGAAATTTACTGCTGCTTTTTTCCGAGACATTCGGGCCCCAAAATCTCGAAATCGAATTTTCGAAAAAAGCACCTACTTCTAACAATTATTTTTCCCCACACACTGATTCGCAACGTTCCATCTTTGAAATGTTGAATGCTATCTGGAAGATGTTTGAACATCGGGTGTTGTAAAAAAGATTAATCATCAATGCTGTAATGAATTTTCTGTATAAAGATGACATTTCGTTTTTGTTTATAAGTAACATTCGTATTTTAATTTTTATCTAATACGTCGCTCAGGCATTATATAATAAGGTTTGTAATGTATCGTATTATGAGGGTAACGATAGCTGATAAATATATATTTTGAAAATTGACGAATGTGTGTTGGTTTCTTTTTATTTGCTCCTCTCTTGGCTGCTTTAGGTGTTTTTAGTAAACTAGAAATTTACTGCTGCTTTTTTCGTCTTTTTTTCGAGACTTTCGGGGTCCAAAATCTCGAAATCGAATTTTCGAAAAAAGCACACACTTCTAACAGTTATTTTTCTCCAATCTTTGCTCACTCTAACTCCGACAACAATACTCAAGAATGCCAGAAATATGAAGTATCGACTTTTAAAAAGTTTGAATACTTCAAAGAAGTGGAATAAAGCTAAATTGTACGACCTAAACTCTGATGATGTTTGTTATTATAGTGATCCTTTTCACGGGAAAAGTTTCAACCAACTAAAAAGACAGGAAATTTATATTGCTTCAATGAAAACAATAGGCCTTTTTATATTTTTTCCACGCCGCTTTGTTTGGGCAACTTTTGATGGGTACAACCTTGTGAGAACATCGTCAATGAGTTGTTAGTTGTTGCAATTGATATTATAAGTAACGGGAGAATGTGAAAGCTGGATCATCGATTTGCTTCACTTCATGAAAACAGTGATATAGATGTAGATTTTGGGCTATGGGTGTGGTCTTATTGGAACATATACGTTATTGTGATGAACTGACAGAAACGTGGTCTTAGCGTCTCGGTTGAACATAAGCTCCGAGCCGTAAACCCCAGACAATGTTATCGTCAATTCATTACAATACCTTATAGTATTTGTTTGTTGTAACAACTATGGACAAAAAGATAGTTGGTGCCAAACTGATTGCTTGAGAGTTGAATTCGTTGCTTTTTTCTTTTTATCTTTTGAACTGCAAGATTATTATTTTTGACGCGTAATTTTAAACAGTTTTTTTATGGGATGTCATTCAACTATCGACTATGATCATGGTTAATATAAAGTTGCAGAAATTATTCTATTACGATTTATTAGGAAGTGTCAACAGCTCTCAAATGTACTGACATGGGGCCAGTTTATCACATTATTATTATCTTGTTGGTTTGGTTACTGTCGGGGACATCCATAATATGTGAAATGAAGGAAGAGGCGTTTACTACTTTTGCAGTGGAATGCTGCGTTGATTGCGATACTGCCTGATTCTAATTGCTGATTACAAACGTTGGAAGGACGAGTGTATTATTAGTCTAAATTGGTCCAATTGTACCACAAGGTTTTTATATTCATTATACATCCATCTGTGACAGACTGATGTCATTGAAATCAAAGAACTGACATGGCATCGGTAGCAAACTGCGATTGGTCTGTTACAAGGCTTTAATGACTGTCTAGGTTAGGACTCTAGTAACGTCTTCTCAGGGTGACTCCTTTATTTTACAGCAAGGGTAGAATGTTTGTGTTTGTGGCAAACAGTTTCTATTCTGAAATGGCAGCCACTGCTGAACAATTGGGAAATCAACAAACACACTGGAACTCGTGGATTCAGTTTCTTCCGTCGTTTATTAAGTAAAAAGTTCAAGAAAGCTCCCAGTGCTTAAAATGCAACGACGGCGTTTAATATTACTCCATACCAGTCGGACGTCAACTTCTATACCAGTGCACCAGGACTTCTTGGGTTTCAATAGTTTCAACACAAAAATCTAACATCCACGCGACTTAACAATTTAACGAAGTTTTATCGGAGCGGCTTTTGATATGAACAAAACAATGTTGAATTATCTGAAGCCAGCGGTGGGTCTACCATCTCAATTCAAAGGGTAATCAACCTCCCCATTGTCTCTAACAGTTAGCGGTTGTAAAGTATTCAGATGTCAGGATAGTAGTAGGAGAGGGATGTTACCCAAAGGCCTACAACAAGACATGGCTATGTTCGGAGGGTATGTTCGATTGAATCGGAGTATCACGAATTACCACAAACAACCCGACAAGTTTTACTATTTCGAATTCTTTCAGAATTCTCTGCTTCTATCTATCTATGCAACAGTGTTCGTCTACCTGACCATGTTCGTTTGTCCTTGAGTATACTACAGTAGAGAAGAAGAGCCTATCAACTGGAACAGCTTTGCTTATTATTACTAATTTTAGTTTTCCTGGTCTGTTCTTGTCAGTTCTGACCTTATTCCGACTATTCTTGTTGTTTCATTTATGTAGATCACCCAATCAGTTTACTTTCCTTGCTCTAACTAACCAATCAGATTGTTTGGTTTCCCATAATCTGTAAGCAAAGTTATCTCCCCTTATTACAACGAAGTCCTATACGATTCTCACCACCTCTATATCCAATGGCCACGTCCCATGGAACCTCTTTTTGTGAAACGTCCTGTTTTAGTCGTTTGAGGCCATGAGGGCTATGAGAAATTCCGTCAGTGAGGCCTAATTTACTATCCCCTTTAACCCCATTTTCGATTGAGGCCATGAAAAATCCCTCAATGAGGCCTCATTTACTACCATCTTAGCCTCATTTCGGTATTTGAGGATACCAATGACCTGGTATTGTATTATTTGAGGATACCTATCAAGGATACTTTCTTGAGAATCCCTTTTTTGTCGTATGAGGCCATGAGGGCCATAAGAAATCCCTCAATGAGGCCTCATTTACTATCACTCTTAGCCTCATTTTCTTTTGAATGCATGAGGGCCATGAAAAAATCCCTCAATGAGGCCTCATTTACTATCCTTCTTAGCCTCATCTCGGTATTTAACATGTATATCCCATGGAATCCCATTTTTTGGAAAATACATGGCCTTCCGAACCACCTTTTAGTCGTATGAGGCCATGAGGGCCATGAGAGAAACCCTCAATGAGACCTTATTTACTATCTCTCTTAGCCTCATTTTCTTTTGAGGCCATGATGGCCATGACAGAAATCCCGCAATGAGGCCTCATTTACTATCCCTCTTATCCTCATCTCGGTATTTAACAGCCATATTCCATTTTTGGAAAACATCTGTGGCTATGGAACCCTTCTTAGTCGTATGAGGCCATGAGAAAAGCCCTCAATGAGGCCTTATTTACTATCCCTCTTAACCTCCTTTCGTTTGAGGCCATGAGGACCATGAAAAAATCTCTCAATGAGGTCTAATTTACCATCCCTCTTAGCCTCATCTCGGTATTGGTGAATACCTGACATTGTATTATTGGAGGATACCTTTTACAGGATACTTGTTGTAGAAACTTTTCATCCGGGTACTTCATGCCACATCCGGGTACTTCTGTTGGGAAATGTATAAAAAGAGTGTTGGTATGAAAATAAACTCATTTGTGCCCTGACTGTCGTTGAAGACATGTTACCAGTTCGGTGCAGATATCAAGTTATTTTCGAGATCGGATAATACCAGAAGACACCAAAGAACCATCATCGGCTCCACTGCAGATATTGTACGAAGTTGTTTACCCGATCATTCAGTGCTCGTAGCATGAAGGACATAACTGTCCAAGAAGAACAGAAGATGAGACATATACTGGGGATTCAATGACTGACCAGAATAAAGCACTTTTAGAATATTTACGGGATGCTGACAATGAGGAAATCGATGCCGCTCTACGCACTGCAGATGAAGATTTGATTACCTGTTTATGTAAATGTGCTACCAACAGCCTCAAAGATAAGATGCCACTGAATGTGGCTAAATTTGATGACCTGTGAAAATACGAACATGCATTGAAGCTGCTAACAGATGATGGAATTTCTACCGATATAAAAAGATGTATATTACGAAAGAGCTGCTTTCTCACGGCGCTTATCAACCCAGTCCTAGCCCTGAAAAGGGTATAAAAAGGGGTGTATCAACACCAAATGCTCATTTGTTCTACGATGACGAAAGAGTGAAGTCATGAAAGTCCATTGCTGCAGATATTGTGAAAAGGCCTTTTCCAGATCAGACAACATGCACAGACACGAGAATGCTTACTGACCCATGAGGAAATCGGAAAAATCGAAATACACTGCAAGACTAGACAGAAATTCAGATACACTGCGAATCCTATCTGATGCGGATCGATATGAAGCCAAGACTATGCTCAAGACGGCCAGTGATGATTTGATTCGATGTATATTTGATTGTGCCTCGAATATCTTGAAGGAAGCAGTACCTATAACCAAATCTGAGAGAGCTAAACTGATCCCATACAAACAACAGATTAGGAGAATTGCCTTACCAAAGAGAGAACTATCTTACAGGAAAAGAAGACGGATCGTACAGAAAGGATGATTTTTAGGAAAGTTAATCAAACCCCTTATCAATGTTCTGTCCGATATCCTATAAAAGGGTCGTGCTCGTAAGAAACTTGTTATTTGTAATCTGACCTTCGAAGAGAGCGGATACAATGCAATCCAGTTGTGCACCAAGAAATTGGTCAAGAGATTCGGACACCGATGAGTCGTCGGAACTATCAGAAGATATGGAATATGAAGGAGAAACCGAAGAAGAAGAAGACGTTTCTGTGATAGGAACTATCGTTCAAACTGCCTATGACAAATACCAAGACGATTTTGACAACCTTATGAACAAATATATCGAGGATGGAATGGATAGAGAAGATGCAGTTGAAACAGCATATAGAGCACTTCAAAAGAGTGTCAGAGAAGCCATAAGTGCGAAATACATTAATACCCCTGTGTACATTAGAAATTTTTGTAACGACTCAATACACAAGAAAATTCAAGAAACTGCCAAAGGTTTTCGTGAAGAAGAGGACTTTGACATTGAAGAATCCCAGAAATATGCCTTAGAAAAGCGACGATTTCTGTTCGACAACCTTATGCCAAACTACTCATTCAGAGTAGAAGATGATGATGAAGACAAAGAAGATGATTAGAGAAAAAAGTATAAAAGGAGTGATAGTATGAACATCAACTCATTTCCGTTTTGAACGTCGAAGAGTGAAGATGTCCGTGTCAGTGCTCAGATTCAAAGATGACTTACATATACAGATCTTCAAGAATGATGCTGGATTAAAGCTGACTTCCCAAGAACTGGCTCAAGTGAATCGTGTGGTAAATGCAGCAAAGAGAAAAAATCTAGACATGTATGCTGGTGGAAAGAAACAAAGATGTGTGGATACTGGCCGATCATTAACCACCGAAGCTGCCACTACAACCAAGAGAATAAAGACAGAAGAACTGTCTGATGCTTCCAATACAAATAAGAATGAAGTTACTAATCAAATTATGAAGCAGTCTGAAGTTTCGACTAAAACAAAGAACGAAGTTACCACTATGAAGAAGCCTGAAGTTTCTACTGAAACTAAGAATGAAGTTACTACTCAAACTACGAATGAAGATTCAAAGAGGGACCAAAACAAGAACGATGTTTCCACTCAAACCACAAATGGCGTTTCTACTGAAACTTAGTAGGTTGTTCAGAAGACTGAAGTTACTACTACAAAACAGCTAGAAGACAAAAAAGAGGAACCTAAAAATGCCAGACAGGATATTAAAGCAACCAACAAAGCCAAGTTACCAGCTATCAGTGAGAGAACGTGTTTTATCAAGAACCTAGCCAGACATTGGGAAGAAGCTCCAACTCACAAGAAGATGAGATGGTTAGCCCATGAGAGAAGACAGAAGAACTACAAAGACAAAAATGATGCCTTGAGAAATAGAATTGTACACTCGAATAAAAATGAATGAAATGTTACATACTGTTGTTTGTTTTTATCTACTATCCCAACAGAAGTACCCGGATGTAGTATGAAGTACCCGGATGAAAAGTTTCTACAACAAGTATCCTATAAAAGGTATCCTCCAATAACACAATATTAGGTATTCTTGAATACCGAGATGAGGCTAAGAGGGATGGTAAATTAGACCTCAGTGAGGGATTTTTTCATGGCTCTCGTGGCCTCAAACGAAATGAGGTTAAAAGGGATAGTAAATGGGGCCTCATTGAGGGCTTTTCTCATGGCCCCCATGGCCTCATACGACTAAAGGGGGGGGGGGGGTTCCACAGCCACAGGTGTTTTCCAAAAATGGGGTATGGCTGTTAAATACCGAGATGAGGCTAAGATGGATAGTAAATGAGGCCTCATTGAGGGATTTTGTCATGGCCCTCATGGCCTCAAAAGAAAATGAGGCTAAGAGGGATATTAAACGAGGCCTCATTGAGGGCTTTTCTCATGGCTCTCATGGCCTCATACGACTGAAAGGGGTTCGAAAGGCCTTATGTTTCCCCCCCCCCCAAAAAAAAAGGGATTCCATGGGATATGCCTGTTAAATACAGAGATGAGGCTAAGAGGGATAGTAAATGAGGCCTCATTGAGGGATTTTTTCATGGCCCTCATGCACTCAAAAAAAAATGAGGCTAAGGGGGATATTAAATGAGGCCTCATTGCATACGACAAAAAAAAGGATTCTCCAGAAAGTATCCTCTATAGGTATCCTCAAATAATACAATACCAGGCCATAGGTATATCCTCAAATACCGAAATGAGGCTAAGAGGGGGTAGGAAATTAGACCTCATTGAGGGAATTTCTCATAGCCCTCATGGCCTCATACAACAAAAAAAGGATTCCATAACCAGAGACGTTTCACAAAAAGGGGTTCCATGGGACGTGGCCATTGGATATAAAGGTGATGAGAATCGTATAGGACTTCGTTGTAATATCGTATAAGACTTCGTTGTAATAAGGGGAGATAATTCTACTTACAGATTATGAGAAATCAAGCAATCTGATTGGTTAGTTAGAGCTAGGAAAGGGAACTGATTGGGTGATCTAGATAAACGAAACAACAAGAGTGCTCGGAATAGGATCAGAACTAACAAGAACAAACCAGAAAAACTAAAAATAGTAATAATAAGCAAAGCTGTTCCAGTTGATAGGCTCTTCTACTCTACTGGAGTATACTCAAGGACAAACAAACATGGTCAGGGAGACGAAAACTATTACATAGATAGATAGAAGCAGAGAATTCTGAAAAAAATCGAAATAGTAAAACTTGTCGGGTTTATTTGGGTAATTCGTGATACTCCTATTCAATCGAACATACCCTCCGAATATACCCCTCTCTTTTTGTAAGGCTTTGGATAACTACAACTGCGTGCTATCATAGAAACCAAAATGGCGGCCTCCAGTGTACAAAATGGATGACGGAAACACGTATCACCCTAACAACACGCGCTGCGCATGCGCACTCACATCACGTATCACTATGGGGATAACGTCACAAGTTGGCAGCTCACGCGGGTTACCATGACAACGAAACATGGCACCACTGGGTCACGAGACTATGACGTCACATTTGAGATCCCCCATGAGATTCCCCCAATAAGGCCCGTTCGGATACATGCTATACTACTCCGGCTATTTCCAATATTCGTGAGAATACATGACATTCCGATGAACAGTTTCATAGACACTCGTCTATGAAACTGTCCGGTTTTATTAATTTCTCATTAATTACAATATAAGTTTAAATTTTAGCCTCTTAATCGCCAGACAATCGTCTACTGCCCTGTCCTGTTTCATATATTTTCCATCAATTATAATACTTGTTTAAACTGCAAATTACGATGTTTAATTCTCAAATTAATTCTCTCGTTTTGTATTTATTCATTCTAACTAACAATTGTCTAAGTGGAGTTTATTTTCCGGGCTATTAACCCTCTCGTAGACTGCATTTCGCTACAGGTCCAGCAGTACAAGACGGGAATATATGGCATAACACTGTGGACATGTCCCCTTGAGAAAACCGAGGGAAGGTCTTTGACCTTTCTCATGGATATTATTATGTACCGCTACTTTTAATGTAAACGCAGTAAATTCCTCACATCATCAAAAACTGCACCCTGTAAAATTAGCTTCGAAAAACAGAAAATGTCCGCTGATGATCCTTCGGGTAACACCCGAAGATTCTTCAGCTGAACATTTGCTTGTGTTTCTCAACTTTTTATCTCCGAATTCAATTTACCAGGGTGAAACACCACAACGCAATGGACTGAGTTTCAAGTATTTCCCATTTAGCTATACAGCCGAGGAATAACGTTTACAAGTTTCAAAATTATATTTCAAGAATTTTGTTACGGTATCTGTCGGGTCTGCGGAACTGCATTTTTCATCAGAGTAGTGTATACCCCAGAATTCGGTATGAGTTGCTTCCGCCACGTACTTAGGTGTACTTCTATATATTTTTTGTACCTAAAATCCGATGTATGTCTAATTCCGCAACTATATCTTCAAAACTATAGTGCTGAGCAGAGTCGAAAAAATAATTCGTATTTCGTGTATTTGTTTTTATCATTTTATATGTTTTATCGATAATATTCTTATTGCAGCTGTACCTACATTGCCAAAAAGAACATCATCGAAAGCTTCTTCCACCACATACGGTGAGTTAAAACATGTGAGACTTGATCAGTGTGCCCCATCACATTCCCGGTGCGAACGTCGTGAAGTAAACATTACCTATTTTCTTTTTCAGTCTGAATTATTTCCATGATACTATGCCTGTGATCTGAGCATTGTTGTTCAACAAAGACAACCCGGTCATTAAAGCTAATGTATAAAGTAACATATACAATCAATGAATATAATTATCACAAAACGATCTGTTGCATTAAACCATGAGTTTATGTTTCAGTTTGCACATTGATGTCAGCTGAGTCATTATTTTATTTAATGGGTTTTCTTACAGCAAAGTTCAAATTAGAGAAATCATACTATGTCCAATATGAAAATAAACCCTTTGAATTCCAAACACCGCTTTTCCGGTCCAGGATCGTGATACCACCCGAATTCATAAAGTAGATAGTTGCTCGGTGAATTTGCGTGCTAGAGCAATCAAGATTTACAATGTGCAGCCCTAGGGATTGATATATTGATTAGTATAATCATTAGTCTTCCCCAAGGTAACGAATATACACTCTACAAGATGATGTATATGAACTGGTACCGTATATATCACCAGAGTTAAGGATTAAGATGAAAAAATTGTCAACTATTTAAGGAATAGTGCATGGCTTGGAATTGACTACGCCCATATAGTGCCCAGTGAGGTGGTGTAGTTCCCGCCGCGAAGCGGAGGGAACTACACCACCTCACTGGGCACTATATGGGCGTAGTCAACGACAAGACATGCACTAATCCTTATATTATATCGAACACCCATCAAGAAAAACATCTGTCCGATTTGTTAATCTATTACCAAGGTAGCAGCCCTACCAACCAGCGTTATATAGAAAAAAATACCATGTAGTTTTTAAAAAAACATTTTCTTCAACCAAAACACGTCTAACTTGGATTATTGATATGAGCAGAAGACAGATTTTGAATCGGTCGGCAAGGGTAAACAAAACATTTCCCCCAAACGGAACTGTGTATTCTAGAATCGCGCAACTCGCGAATGAAAACTAAAATTTTCGAAATTTGACAACGCAGTTTGGTAATTTCCACACATTTGTCACACATACACATTACCGAATGGGTCAGCACGGGATACAAACTCCGAAGATTCAATTGAATTCCATTATTTATTCGTTTACTGCCCAAAACATACAATTAAATAGCGAAATAATATGAGCAGCGAAACAAACGATTTTTCATATCCGGACGCGTTCTCATGAACGTTGGACCCAGGTATGGATCATTCTCTTCGAAACGAGATATGGATCATCTTCTCAAGGAATAAAATGAACGCCTCGGAAAATGTGACTTCAACAATGGAAAATCGATACATTTTTCCAAAAAGATTTCTTTCCGGTCGTTTTGTGGATGTTGTGCCTGTGTGAATCGATTTTTAAATTTAACCTGATCAGTTTTATTCGCCCAGTATGAAAAGAAAAATGATATAGTAGTGTGCTAAAAATAGAAAACGTGTAGTGCCTGGGTGTAGTGCCTGGTCAGTTCTGTGGATGCAAACTACACGAAATAGAGTATCATCTTTCAGCCAATCAGAATGCAAGGAAGTCACGTGAGCTATAATATTACATTATAATATCGCGCGCAGAGACCGCATCTATCACACCGCCATCAATGTAATGGTCTTAACCTTTTAGCTAACATAACAATCATAACCGGTCAGCGCTATTAAAACGCATGTGTTAGATAACAACGATTTCCAAGTAGTACCAAACAGGTATTCCATATCTTTTTTAATCTTATTCATCATCAGTAAGTAGTGTCACTAACATTTGTTTATGGAACTATTTTCTCAACTGCAATGAAAACTTGAATGAAAAAAATCTCGATACTGCTGTTACATTATAATCTTTAATCAGCTAACCAAGCAGTTCAAGCCTCTCTCTGTGTTCTGGGTCTGTTTGTGTGAGCTCCTGTCATTAGCTTCGCTCTGTCACCAGAGCTTTTCCAATACCGAGTTGACCGTTGTCCATCCGTCGTCTGTCGTCCGTAATCCGTGAAATTTTGGTTTGTCCAGACCATAATCCCCTTATTGCTTGACATAACTTGATGAAACGTCTTACACATATATGTCATAAGACAGCGTGTCGCACTCTACACTTACACTCAATGCCTGAAGCTCAATGTCACAGGTATGCGTCAAGTGTTAATAATGTCTTTACTTAGTGACATTTCTTGTCTGGACTATAACTTCTTCAGTACATTTTATACTTGTTTCAACTTATTACTCATATATATTGTCGGTAGACAGGGTGCCATGCGTCACATTTACATCCTATATCCCAAGGTCAAGGTCACAGCTGAGTGTCAAAAGCTAAAAACATCATTCTGATTGACAATCATCTGACCAGACCATAATTTCTTTACTTCTTGGCATAACTAGATAAAACATCTTGCACATATATATCATTTGCTGTTGCTAGATAAAACCCCATGCATATACATATCATTCCTTATGTTGATGTATCTGACATCAATTTTACATTTCATACGCCAAGGACAAAGTTAAAACATGCATCCATCCGTCCGTCGTCAACAGTTTGTTTGCCCTGACCATACTTTTCTTACTACTTGACACACCTTGATGAAACGACTCACACAAAAATATCATCAGTAGACAGTGTGTTGAACATCACATTTATATTCCACACTCCAAGGTCAATGTTGTATACAGTTACATATCAAATTTTAATAATTCCATTTCTTAGTTATACTTTGTGTCGCAACCTAACTTCTCCACAACATGGCATAATTTGATATGAAACTTCTTACACATATATATCATCAGAAGGTGATGTGTCCCAATGTCAAGGTCACAGTTGAGACTCAAATGCTGAAGATACCTTCCGTAGTGATATTTCTCTGTCCAAACCTAATTTCTTTAGTTCCTGACAAAATTAGAGGAAACTTCTTGCATATCCATAGCATTAGTTGTCGATGTTTTGTGCATCACATTTCCCGTCTGCACCTTCCAGTTATGTATCAAATATCAATAATGCCATTTCTTAGTGACAATTTCTTGTCCGGACCATAATTTATTTACAACTTAACATAACTTGGTGAGACTCCTTAAGAGATATTTAATAGGTGGTATATTGTGTGTCACATTGATCTTCTGCACCCAAGGTCGAGGTCACCCTCGTCCACATTTTGATTGAAATGGCCATGAGGTATTTATCCTGTATTTAGCTGTCCCTAAATACACTGACCCGGAGTGGATCTGTACGACTGAGAGGACTCTTGTTTCCAAGTGAAGTCGAGATTTGGTTTTGTTTCATGTGTTACTCCCACTGATATTATAAATGAATGTTTTTGAAGCTATTATTATTTATAAAGTTTTCATGTATGTTTCACTGGATTATAGCTAGTTTAACCCTTTACTCAACGTAACGCCCAACACCGACCAGCACTAATCTCAAAAATCGTCAATTAATTTTAATTATATTTTCATTTGTTTTCTCAAAACATAGGTTATGACCCTCTTTGGAATGAGCTCGTTCCAGTGAGGGCTCATAACCTATGTTTTTGAGACAAAAAATGAAAAAAATAGTTATTCAGGAATTTTGTTTGCAAGTGTTGTCTGCTTTTCATGTTAGGTAAAGGGTTAAACATTATTTATTGTTATAAGCAAACATAGTACAAACGAAAAGCGACTGAAGTGGAATTAGCAGCAAGCCCAAGGCTTATTTGTAGGTGTTCCCACGACCATCCTTGAACGGATTATATATTTATATTTCAGCTGTTCCAACTCTACCAACGAGGAAAACTCCTGCACAGTTTTCAGGTACGTTTTTCCTTCCAATATCCTTCGTTTCGAAACATAAATCATCAACATAGACCTTTACATTTTTTCATGCATGTTATTTCTATTTAATCTAATTATTATAATATTTTTATTATTAATATTAGTGATATTGGGCAATGGGGATTAAGTTCATTAACTATAAGAGGCTTTACAAATAAGAAATTTGGACGACCCACAAAAAAGTTGCCAAAATTTGTTTCCGACAACCCATTTTAGACACTTTTTCAGATGTTTTAAGCATAATACATTCGATAATTCTGATATGTCTACCATTGACAAAACACAGTTGAAGCCTAGATTTCAGCATCTTATTGTTTAGGGATCATTAACCCTTTGAACCCGAGAGGCAGCCTTTACAATCCAGCAACATGATATGTCATAATTTCATTAAGTAGGATGGGTGCTAGGCGCAGCCACGGCTGCACGTTGAAAATATTAATTGGGCTTTCCCAAATAATGAATATGGGCGCTTCCAATTACTGGAATTGGGCTGACAATGGAAGATACCACCAGGGTTCGAAGGGTTTCAGTACAGTCACTGTGGACTGACCATAATACACGCATGCGTTTACCAGGTCATCAAAATCAAAATCCGCAAAATTATAATTAATGAAGCACCGAGTTGTGCCCAGTGCTTCATTAATTAAATTTTTGATGATTATTCTATAATTAGTGTTTGCAATCTAATATTGCGTCCGTGGAAATACTGCCCACCCCGTGGGAAGTGACTAGTTCACGGCGGCCGTACTGTAAGTTGGTGAGCATGACGTAATACACTGTAGGAGAGGGATCATATATCCCTTTCTAGCAGTGTATTACATTGCAGCATTTTCATCGTATCACACATTTTCATGGTCAGTATCAAAGTTTTATCATCTTTATTAGAAAGATGATAGTTCTGGAGGAGTCAACAAATAAAATAAATACCAACCTTAATTCCAATAAACTTTGTAATCAAATTTATAAATCGCACACTTCCCACATAATCATATTTATTTACTTAGATTGTATTGTAATGGCTTCCACATAATATTTGCAACAGCATTTACTGAAAACAAATCTTGATTATATAACCCTTCGAGACTGTTTTACAATTTGTTACATGTCTTTTTCAAATACATACTGTATGTGCATTTATACTTACAACAACAATAATTCTCCCCTGCCATATACCTAACCCTCTGCGCACCGAAGTCAAAATAATAAACTTCAATAAATGAGTTTTTCCCATAATGTAACTAGAAATTTAACTAATTCAGTCATGCTTGACAGAGTTCAAAGAGCTCTGGCAAACAAGCTTGAATTGTTTAAATATCGAGTTGCATTATGGAAAAAATGGCAGCTTGAAAGTTTGATATATCGACATCACTGTGCAGAGGGTTAAAAATAAATGAGTGGTCTTTTTTACTTGTAACAGAAATTAATATTTGAACTTCCCAACAAATTCATGGAAGTGGCATCCAATAAATAAATAAATGTTAGCTTGTTCGATGTGGTTATGAGTTGCTGTCATTGACTTCGACGTGTGGAATTATTTCACGAAGTAAAGCGGAGTGAAAATATACCTAAATCCCAGAAGAGAAACACATTCGTTCCCATATCAAATTACTTAGCTGCAGTATGCTATAACAATTCCCCGCAAAGTATGTATCTTTATTTAAGCATAAATGCATGCCTCGGCTATATGAATGTACTTGATATTTTGAAATAAAAATACTATTCGGGAATTGAACATCATAATGGGTTATATCACGAAATCGAATACCATTTTTATTTATTTGCAAAAAATGATAAAAGTGAAGTAAAGTGATGTAATATCAAGACAGGTCTACAGCGCTGAAATAGTTTAGCTGAGGTCCAACTGTTATTACATAATAGTGTTCAGTTACGGTAAAAGCACTATCCGACCAGCTCTATTCACCCAAATCGTATCAATCACCTCTCCCGTTTTCTGTTATTTGCCTCTCTGTTTCATAACACCCTTTATGTGATGCAGCTTTCAATTTCAATTTTACCTAAAGAAAGAACATGGTCCATGCCGTACACATAGAATATGATTCTGTGACCTATGTCAACCAGAACATAGAATTCCCACTAAATCTACTGTGACGAGTGATAACAAACTTGATCACATGGCGGCATTGTGTAAAACTTCAATTGCTTTAATCTACAGTGCAGTAGATATAGTTAGTAAAGTGGCGCAGTAGATGTTTTTTTTGTTTACTCTCTATTGGTGATGTCAACCGCAGATGTGGATTCTTGGTATTTCTTATTGAGAGATACCAAAAGGCACGAGGACTGAATTATCAATGAGAGAAAACAACAGAAAACTAATGTTTAATACCAGGAACGGGAATTTCACTGCTCTGTGGTCCCGGTTCTGAAAATCACGATACCTGGGAAATTCAAAGACCATAGTCGCAATGACTGTGGATTATAGTTTATAAGATTACTCTGAATGTCAATTTCTACCCAGACCAGCTTCGCCGTTTGGTTTATGATTTAATCTGATGAATGGGAATTTCCCGTGCTAATGCCCTGGAAATTCACAGACTGGAATCGGGTACAATCTACCAGTATAAGAATATTTTGGTAAACTGCAAATGTGAAAAACAATTGAAACGTTTCTACCAAGAACGCATTATGTACAATACGACTAAAGACCTTGCACGAAACACACTCACTGATTGATGGTTTCGCCCAATAACTTTCAGGTACTTCATCAATGTCGGGACATTCCACTCCAGCTACAGGTGGGAAAACATCTCATTTAATTCCGCTACAGACCACTTATGGTAAGTATTATTTTCAATTTGGCTATCAATATCTTGTTCGAATTGTTTCCAGTTCTACTTGAATTTGTTGAAATAGATCTGCTTGCCCAATTCATAACTACCTGTTGGATTTGTTTAACATATGCGGCGACCAATTGAGAACATAGGTGGGCTCTGGGTGTAGAGGTTTAATGGATATCCATGTCTTGTCGCGGATAATACCGCACTCCAAGCATAGCTTTTGTGCGGGTGTCCTGTTGCAAAAATTGGCTTTCCATTTTCAAAATTTGAATGACTTTATATAAAAGTGCGGTAATAGATTAGTGGCCTTGTCAAAGAAGCCACTGGAAGGCTACATTGACCTCCCATTTTATAAAACCTTTCCACGGGGAGCAGCTGTGGAAAGATCCACAAACATAGGGGGATTCCCTTTGCCAGTTTCACGCCAACTCGCTGTTACGCGTGGCAGATAAAGTCCCATATTCTAAAATGTGTCTCTCCATCCTAGATTCGCCATTCCTTCATCCTGGAATATGGAACTTTTATCGCAAACCAGCATTTTTTATTGAGCTCTAAAAATAGTTTCAAAACTACGATATCATTATAATCTTTCCATTAAAATGAAAAAAATGGGTTTTGAAACTACGTTCTTGAGAAAAAAGGTTTTTTTTTTCAACTGTTGCTTTTGGCAATTATGAATTGCTGATACATTGGAAAAATGATTGCGAATACCTAATGAAAAGGGTTTTTTTATTTCGAGTAACCCTTTAAAAAGGGTACGCATAAATTTTGACGTAACAGAAAATTTTGCGGTTGATCAGAAAACAGCAAAATGGAGAACCAATAGTTAAGGAGGGTCAGTAATAATTTAATCCAATACCCCAACCCCAACCCCCACACCCCGCCTCCACCAATAGGGCTGATGGATTGAAGCATTACTGAACCTCCCTACACTTATAAAATAGAATAGATTCGTCCAGTCGCAAAAAAAACAGTATTGTATGCCCATATTTGGGCTTCCATGTGAAGTGCAAGTGCCACAAGTTATCTTTGGAACGAAATGGATTTACGTTGCCAAATCTATGGAAGAGTGACTGTAGTCACTACCCCATAAATTGTAACAAGGCAAGGACAGATGAACTTAATATGCGGTTGGTGTAGAGTGGGATATATAGCGTGAAACGGTGGAGTGCAAGTAAGTGCATAATTATGGACAACCGACATTCATGAATCAAGTGACAGTGCATTTTTCTGATACAATGTGTGTTAGACATTCTGACTATCCTGTATATGCACTTTCGCATTCTCAGTGCCATACAAGTAGCGTAATAAGACAGGACACAACGAAAATGGACTGATTGGGACAGGATTGAACGACTCGAGGTGGAGTTTTTCCTGTATTTCACGCGCGTCTTCGGCGAGCGTGAGATACAGGAAAACCTCCACTGGAGGTCGTTGATTCCTGCCCCCATACTCTACAAGAGTTGTATTCTGTATTTAAACCACGATTAAACTTGAATTAAGTGAACGAAGGTTATATTTTTACTGAAAATTATCACCTTCGGCGGATTGATAACTTTCTGCCTTGACACTGTTTTCTGTCGAAGCATTTCATTCACGTCATCACATCACTTGGACACGTAGCGTCCATTGAGATGTCTTTCTTACATGACGTTATTACCCGTGATCCGGATTCAATGCGTGTATCTAGCACATTTCCCAATATCTGTATTGTATCGCATAACATTGAAAATACACAAAACAGTCCTGGTATTTTTAAGACCATTTATACGTGAATGTCAGAAAGAGTATCTTGAAAGTGGGTCGAGTTTTGGGTCATCCACTACTCTCTGTACCCACCAGCTTCATATTAATGCAGAAAGTATGAATGGTTGGGTCAGCACCATGTTTATTGGAATAGGATCACACATCCCATCCACCCACAATGCCGAGCAGCTCTACTACACGACCTGCTAATCTTTCAGCTGACTCAAGTGGCAGAAGACATTCCAAAATATACCTTAATAAATACAAAAAATATACTCCATTGTATCATGTAACTGCCAAGCTTCTGTAATTAGAAAGGAACCATGCTTTTCAAGCCCATTGCCCACCGCAATACAGACCTTTCACTTTGTGCTTTTCAAAAGTGGGCGTCGGATTTACCCGGACTCGCACCCAGTTTCCACCTGGACTGTTCTAGGCAAGGGAAATTAAGTTGTGCTATGCTGTTAAAAATCTATCTTATTTATTTATTTTTATCAAAATTGGTATTAGAAGAAAATGCGGTAAAAATTAAATCGTTTTAAATGCCAGTTAAGGTAAGAATGTCAGTTCATGTATTCATTTGACACATATAATGGCACCTCTATCAGTGCGAAACAATTTTCTGACTACAAACCATTTATAAGAGAAATAATATTTTCTATTACGTAAAATTATGGGAATTTTTCATTATAGTTACACGGGGTTCTACGGGGAGAATTACAACACTCAAACCCGGAAAGACTTCACTGCATACCGTTGGTGAGTTTTGCTTTTGCTGCGCTTTATGGCCGATTTTGTGTCGGGGCAAATATATGTTTTGCTTTTCACATGATTGTTGATTAACAGGGATCAGTTACATCTTTATCTCAGTTTTACTATCCTTTTCCATGCATAATGGACGAAGTGTGACGCAATTGCTGCGTATTGCTTAATTTTGCCAGGCGTCTAACAATGACACACAACGAATTGCATACCACATGGTTAGCTCTCAACCGAAACACACGGCAGCAGTGTCGAATATTTCACGTTGTGCTTTATTTTCATCACTCGCAATGTAATTTTAGAGTGTCTTGAATAACTCTTTACCATCCCGAATAGACGACGTCTGCTACAAAATAACTAAAACTTTCCATTTTTTAAAATTAAAAACAGTTTATGACTTTCATTGGAACAAGTTCGATCCAAAGAGGGGCCACAAGCTATGTTTTGTTCCAGTATGTAAACATCAACATATTAACATAATTTGTTGAACTAACCGGTGTAATTATATATGGCTGTAGTGAGTCTTCATTTCTGATTGTCATGTCATCAAAATATCGATCAAATCAAGTCTCGATTGAGCAACATTTCTAGATTTGATTTTCAGAATATGAATCTTCATGAAATGTTTCATATTCAATCGTCTTGAATATATCAGTTGGTCGGAAAAGGGAATCGTAGGTTCGCTTTTCAGACCAACTGACATATTCCAGACGAGTGAATCTAAACACAGGCTTGACTGGTTCCAGGCAATAACAACGTCGAATTTCTGACAGGATTAAACCGGTGACTTGAGACTTTGGTCACTCATGTCTTCATTGTGGAAACGCTCTGTGCACACAAACAGGTAACCACAGTTTGTTGTTCTTGTTTCTTCCATCCCGTACAGTTTTGGTAATGCGCAAGGTATCTGAATATTGTGCGTTGTCTTGGGCCTTTTGCAACGAGCGTTATTTATCTTAACATCGCGGCGTCGCAATACGATTTGTATGCTTTGGCTTAATCAGATAGTCTTTATTAGCGAGAGCTTTTAACCAATGATTTGTGAGTATATCGTTTTTATATCGTTTAATCATAGTTTGATATAGTTTTCCAACAGTTCCAAATCTTGTAAATACATGTAAACTTCAGAATTTGAATTTGTATTGTATAACCAACATTCTGATAGTAAACATGAATTTTTGATACAGACGCCATGTCGTTGTGGAAACATCTCTCTCTCTCTCCCTCTCTCTCTCTCCAACAACAAAATGGAACACAATCTTTGATTCCCGGTTCTGTCCTATGAATTTCCCGGGAATCGGAAATGATATTAAATGATATTCAGAAACAGGAACCGGAACTTTAAAAAATTGGAACCAGAAAATTCCCGTTTCCGGGATTAAACTCTATCAGTTAGTGCTGGTTGAATATTCCGTCGAGCTGACGAGAGCAGATCAGTTAGATCAAATAGGGCAGCGTAGGTGTTGTGTTTGATCTAACTGATCTGATCTCGTCAACGAAATGGAATATAACAAGCCAGGTTGATTGCCTGTTGTTACAGTTAGGTCCTTACATTACAGTAGACATTTAAACATTGACTACGACACCTAACAGTAGCAGACGACATAGCTTTTGGCCATCACTGGGACGAACTGGACGAGATCATTCCAGTGAGGGATCATAAGCTACGTTTTCAAGGTAAAGGCGAAAAAGTAAAAAAAAGATGCTTGGCGATTTTTGTCAACAGCGCATAGTATTCAGTTATTTTTAGCATTTTCAGCATTAATGTCATTTACAGGGATAATGTTTGCTAATAAATAATTACCCCCGACATCTTTTTCGGGGGCACTAATAAAATAGCCGGTGTCCGTTATTCTATCCGTCTGTCCGAGCGTCCGTCCGTGCGCGCTGCAATACGGGAGTTACGAGGGTTTTGTCCGGACAGGCATTATGAACTTACCAAAATATTATTAGCTTATTGGATAGATATAGATAGATAGATATTTTATTTAACGGCATATTTTTAAATACATGTAGTTGCATTTTTTACTGTGTGAAGTACATATACAGAAGTAATAATCTATACCGTTGGGAGATGACATAGCCAGATTGGCTGTCTTCTTGTCATTCCCGTAATACATTTGACTCCAACACTGACTACATGACTACATGGTCTGCGTCTTAAGCGTTGATAAAAATGATTTATGGAGAGTTATGTGTAAATCTTCAACTCTAGACCCGGTGACCTTCCACATTGCTTTATAGATGGACGAGATTTCAAGATTCATTAATGTAGCTTATGGGAGAATGTGTGGATGTCTATCCCTACCCCTTCGGATTAAATTTCAGTTATGTAATTACCAGACCCGACTGGGTGGTGGTTTATTTTAGAAAACAATGGTACGGTTCGAGTACCACGCATCATTCAAGACATAGTGTGAACCATATTATACATACTACGTCCCAGGTTTGTCGACAATTCAAGACATTTAGATTGTCGATTTGCAAACCCTTCTGTGCAGTGCAACAATCAGGGCAGTATGGGTTGTCACATTGATAGCTTTCTTGATATGAGGACAAAAGTTTTGTTGGTAATTTATTTTTTAATTTTTTCCTATTTTCTATATTTCGTACTCCAGGTTTCAATTCATTCCACAGTTTGGGAAGGGCATATGTAGGCAGCCTGTCTAATGTTTTTGTTCGGGTTTTCTCAATACGTACTTGTCCTGATTGCCTTGTATTCATGTTTGCTCGAGAAGTGGGAGAGGTACAATAGTGTTCGAAAGATTCCAGTAGTTTTCCATTTTTCCAGTCAAACATAAAGAAACAGGCATGCAGTTTGTACAAATCAGTGACTTTCAGTATCTTATCTTCTTCGAATAATCGATCTGTATGAGAATTAAACCTTTTATTGTTTAATATTCTAAGTGAGCGTTTCTGAATTTTCAGTAGTTTATTGATTCCTCTCGAGTTTCCCCATATCTGAATACCATACACCAAATGACAGTGGACCAAGGAATAATAAAGCATCTTCATGACATGCTGTGGTAATAGTTTTTTTTTTTTTGCCTTGTTCAAAGTACAATTTGCCCATCCAATCTTAGAACATATTTTTGATATATGTGTTTGATAGGATAAGTGATCATCAATATGTATACCTAAAGAGATCAAATATTTCTCTTCTTCATTTAGACCCACCCTTTTTAGTTTTTTACCATTCATGAAAATATCAGGATGTCTTCAGCTATTAGCTTTATGGTTTGGATTAATAATAACGTATTTGGTTTTATTGGCGTCCAGGGCGAGTTGATTTGCTGAGCACCACTCATATATTTTATTGAGTTCATGATTAAAATGGTCAGCTATGGAATTGGATTTGGGGGCTGAGTCAAGAGCAGTAGTGTCATCATCCGCAAATGACAAGAGACTAAGAGATGTAGAACGACTGATATCATTTATGTATAATAGGAATATGGTCGGCCCAAAGACTGAGACCCGTGGAACTCCACCCGTCAATTCTGTCAGTTCAAACTTTTCTTCGCCATGTTGTACATATTGCTCTCTGTTCGAAGGATAGCTTTTAAACCAACAATTACTAATGCCTCTGAATCCATATTTTTCCATTTTGATTATCAAGATGTTGTGATTTATTGTATCGAATGCCTTGGATAGGTCGAGGAATGTCGGTAATGTATTGTTTTTAGTTTGCTTATTATTTCCCGAACCTATAGATTTCAGTAATTGCATTACTAAATGTATGGTACAATGATTTTTCCGAAATGCATATTGATATTGATATAAGATATCAAATGTTTCGAGATATTTTGTGATTCTATTGCCCATGAGCTTTTCTAATACTTTAGACAAGACTGGTAAGATACTTATCGGCCTATAATTATTAAATGCATGCGCATCTCCAGTTTTAAAAATCGGAATAACTCTCGCTATCTTCATCCTATCAGGATCTATACCGTACATAAAGGACAAATTAATGATGTGGGTTAGAGGAGGAGCTATTGTGTTAATTGAGTATTTGATGAGGTTTGAAGTATAGTACGTGGAGAGTGGATTGTAACTAAATCACCCGCGGAGTGGAATTATCACCCAAGCTATAACTTTCAAATTTTGTACACATCGACAAAAAACACAAGCAATGTTTCAGCCAATGAACCTCCGGGTTTAACCCGGAGGTTCATTGGCTGAAACTTTGATTGTGCTGGTTATGATTTGCAACAAATTTGCAATTATTGCTTGGGTGGAATCTCCACTCCGCGGGTGATTCAATGATAATACACTCTCCACGTACTGTAATGTCACCACCATCCTCACTATTTTTGGACTTAAGTGAATTGATAGCGGCAACTACCTCGTACTCAGTTGTTGGAGTTATGTAGAAACTGTTTCGTTGATTATTATCCATGAACTCCAGGAAGCTTTTTTGAGGTTTTTTATTTGTTCGCTGGTGCGTTTTCCTATGTTTGTGACAAAGTTATTCAATTCCTGGGCTATTTCAGTTGGGTCGTGTATTTCTTTATTATTTTCTGTTACGAAAAATTGTGGCAAAGTGGTACCGTGGTTGGTTTTAAGTAGAGCATAGTTAATAAGTTGCCATGTTCTGCGTAAATTACCTTTGTTTTCTGATAATATGTTAGATTAGATTAAACATATTTTATTTGTTATAATTAACAAAAAGGATTGGATAACAAGTGCCTAGCACTTAGATAATATCCTTTCCTTAATATACAATTGAAGATTACAATTTATGATCACATATAATTACAAGTAGTTACATAAAAAGATATATGTAATGGCGAAACAATGTATGTATAATATTGACCAATTTTGTGTATGTACAAAGTTCGAGAAGGAAGCTGATAGTTAATCAACTTTACGAGAGTCAGAAAACAGAAATAAGAAGGAGAGAAGAAAAGTAGAATGCCACACTAAAACACATCAAATTTGAGTCAACATGCCTATAGGCATATTTAAACACCACCACAACTCCAAAAGTCCAAAAAAGACCCCTACCACTGCCATAACCAGGACAGGCAAGACAGACATGCTGAGAGTACTGATTCGCGTGTGAGGTAACAGTGATGGCCACCAATCGCCATCGGTTTCAAGATCGGACCGTCAGACGATCAACCAAGTCCTAACGTGACTAAGACACTTTGCGGCTTGATTACTCACCCAGCGAACCAGTCTAAAACCGTTTCGTGGACTTAATGAAATACGGCACACTCCGGAAAAGGTGAATATTGACGGAATCCGGTAAATTGGGGATACCATAAAGAAGACCGTTGACCGATGTTATTGTCAGATGCGCAAGATTTCTTTGTAGGACTAGTCTTTCATGTGAATAGTTTCTAGAGACAAAGAAGTAATGATTCGCGTCTTCACTCTCATAACCACATGAACAGTTAGGTGTTTCACGAATGTAGTTAGAAAATTTATCAGAATTTAGGTCGCTGCAGAAATTACGCAGCTTGCAGTGTATTATATTGGACGCCCTGTCGCCGTTGTTGAAGTATTTAGGTGGTCTAAGCACGCCTCTGTTAAAATATTTAATAAAGTCATTCAGTGAACTCGAATGTCTAACTCTTAGAGGTAATGCATTCCATTCCGCAGCACACGAAGGAATAAATGAGCGCTTAAATACTTCCGTGTGTGTAAGTGGTAATTGAAAGTTGGAATGTGACCGGGTGCTATACGAGGAAATATCTTCAAACCTTTGAGGTAATAGGTCACAAAGATATGCGGGAGCCTGGTTATTTACAATTTTGTAAAACGTAACTATTTTGTGGAAATAGCGTCTCTGTCTAAGGGTCTCCCAGCCAAGTTCTGCGAGTACATTTGATACCGAGGTAGCTCTCGTAAGTCCGGATATTATTCTGACTGCATCCGCGTGGATTCTATCCAATTTGGAAAGTAGGTAGTCCGGTGCACCAGCCCATACCACATTCGCATATTCCATAATAGGAAGTATGAAAGACTTGTATAAAATTTCCAGACTTTTTCTTCCAAGGATATACTTGAGTTTTCTGAGCTGTGACAGCCTGCTACTAGCCTTTTTACATAGTCGTACAATTTGGGTATGCCAGTTTAAGTCCCCCTGTAAGGACAGACCGAGGTGGGTGTGTGACATTTTAAGTTCAAGTGTCTACCAACCGAATGTCACCGCAGTCCTTAGGTTAGCATGTTTCTTGGTGAAAAGAACAATTTCGGTTTTTGAGGGGTTAAATGTAACTAACCATCTATTTGCCCATTCGGAAACGGCTTTAAGATTTTCGTTGGACTTTGTAGCAATGTTATTCGGTTCGTGCCCAATTTCTGTTATACTCGTATCATCCGCAAATAATCTACACACTTCCGGTGAATGTAAGTTTTCCGAAATGTCATTAATGTATATAAGAAAAAGGAATGGACCTAAGACAGATCCCTGGGGAACACTACAATTAACAGATAGGTAATCGGAGGAAATGGGGTTAACAGTTACCCTTTGTTTACGATCAGACAGTTACCTTCTAGTCCACTCAATGAGTGGACCCGATATACCGTTTTGTCTCAGTTTGTAAATTAGTCCTTTATGTCAAACCCTATCAAATGCTTTTGATATGTCGCAGAATACTCCAAGAGAAAACTGGTTCCTGTCAGAGGCCAAGCAGAGATTATGATATATTTCAATGAGCTGATAAACGGTGCTGTGCTGGGGCAGGAAACCGGACTGATATTTAAAAAAATGATTATTAACACAGCAGTGTTCATACATGCGGTTAAAAACAATCCTCTCCATAACTTTGCTAACACAGCTAAGGAGAGAGGCGGGTCTGTAGTTATTGGGATCGTGTGCATCGCCCTTTTTAAAAATCAGCACGACTGTTGCCATCTTCCATTCTGATGGGTAGATACGTGAGGAGAAAGAGAGCCTGAATAATAGAACCAATGGCTTGCATATTGTTGTTTTGGTTTCTTTGTGCATACGGTTGCTAATACCGTCGTGTCCAGTTGCTTTTTTGGCATCAAGATTGCTGAGGATCCGAATCACTTCGTCTTCAGCGAAGTCAATCTCAGACAGGCTCACAGAACACTTCGGTCTGAAATCGGGTAGGCTATGTCCAACATCGTGTATTTTACTATTTGATAGGAAGGTTTTATTGAGCAGATTAGGTTTGTCTTTGTCATCTGTTACCATTGCTGTGCTGTTCGCATCATCTTTGTCGTTTAGAAAGGGGACAGAAGGCTTACTCTCGAAATTGTTCAGCAACTGTTTAACAGTGCGCCAGAAGACTTTGGAGTTTCTATTCACTGCAAGTGAGGTATCTAGATTTGAAAAATAAGTGGATTTGGCCTTCTTTTTCATATTATTCACTTTGTTTCGAGAATGTTTATATTTTCCAATTGTTTGTGGGTTTGGGTATTTCAGGGCTCGTTTCCGAAAACGATCTGTGTGGCGAATTTCACGGCGAAGAGCCGAGTCAAACCACGGTTTATCATTAGAGCGGATGACCACCTGATAAGAAGGAATACAGTCTCTTGCAATGTCAAAAAATTTGGTTACAAATTTATGATATGATGTATCAAGTGTCGTAGTATCCGAAATGAAAGACCAATCTGTTTCGGAAATCAAATTGTTCATTTTGGGGAAGTCAGCTCTGTTGTAGTTCCAGATTTGTCGGATTTTGGTTTCGTGCTGCTGTGTTTTTCCGGTTTCTATAACTGCTGATACGGCCTTGTGGTCAGGAACACCAAATTCGTGAACTTCAGAGTTTAAAACTACAACACTATCACTAACTATTATAGGGTCCAATAAACTACTGGAAGTTGGAGTCACACGAGTCGGTTCTTTAATGGTGTTATGTAGGTTGAAACAATTAATAATTTCATTTAAACGACTAGAGGGGTTGAGAAGGTCGGTATTTAAGTCCCCGGTGATTATCAGGGAAGGGTTTATGCTAAATGAGTCTTCAATGGCGCCCTCGAGCTTCTCCCAGTATTCATTACAAGAGAATTGAACCGATCGATATGCCAAGCAGAGCAAGAACTTGCGTTTTGAGGTAATCTCAAACCATAAAATCGACTGGTCAAATTCAAGTTCTGGTACACGTTTGGCATATATTTCTTTTGAGAAATAAACCGCGACACCACCACCGTGCTGGTTTCTGTCTTTTCTGACTGGTGGGAAGTAACCAGGAATCATCAAATTGTCGGAATTACAACTGGGATCGAGGTGCGTTTCGGTGAAGCAGATAACATCAAAATCATCGATATCATCTGCAATGTGAGCAAGCTTATTCCTGATGCTTCTAATATTATAATTAAGTATAGAAATACTGCTTACTTCTACTTCCCCAGTTCGGAATGGACAGGGTTAACTTCAATGTCTCCAGACAGGAGAATGATCAGGATGACACACAAAGTCAATGAGAAACGAAGTTTAACGGTACGAAACTTCACAGAATGCTGAAATCCGATTGGTTGCCTGGTCACGCAGTACCTGCACACGAGAAAGTTATAGTGCAATTCGATTACCGTCCTGTGTTGTTCTATACTAATACTCATGTTTGGGGCCAAGAATTTATTTATTTATTTATTGATGTTTAAGGTCACATATTTATGCACAATGGCTAATCATGACCGTGACAGTTTTACGGGTGGAGGAAGCCGGAGCACCCGGAGAGAACCAGCGAGCAACGACGAGCAGCTGCCAGCTCCCCAACATCGTAACTCCGCACTGCAGCACAGGCAGGGTGAGATTGGTTGAAGACATGCGTACCATCGACGTGCAGTACGCCTTAGTACACGGCGTCATCGTGCCCCCACACAGGCAATGGAGATGAAGTGTCGTGCCGAAGGACACAACGCGGTTGTCGCAGGTGGGATTCGAACCGAGGACCTCTCGGCTTGCAGCCTGCACCTCTACCTACTGAGCCACCGCGCTCCCTTGGGGCCTAGAAACAAATGGAAATGGAAAGGGGCTCGCCAGAGCACCATGGAGCGTTATTAATGTCTTTGGTAAAGAATGTTTGTGTGGCAGTGAGAATGTGTGGCAGTATCTTAGGAAGACAAAAGGAAGGGCAGGAGTAATAAGATAACAAAGGGAATATGATCTGATAGGAAAGGCAGGAGTAATAAGATAACAAGTGTAATATGTTTGAGTAGTACATTGCTTTACTTTGTTTTTTAATCTTGTTAAATATTTTACAAAAGTTTTTATATTTTCTAATATTCTGCTCAATTGGGTGTCTCATTTTTGTGTTATAAAATTTAGATTTATTATTCGATGAGATTACGAGTCCTTTCGTCATCCATGGATTTTGTCTCACAAATGTTTTTCTTAATCGAGTATTTTTCAGAGGAAAGGCATTTTCGAAGGCTGATAGATAGATGTCCATAAAGATGTTATATGCAAGATTCAGACAATTAAATTCGAACTCAGGAGAAATGTCACTTTGAGACAGGAGCGTTTTGAAGCCACCTATACTGTCTGGATTAATTTTACGCTTTTGAGTTATTGGTAGAGTGTCGTAGGTTTTCTGGCCTGTTTCAATACGAACGATTGCGAAATGATCTGAAACATCTGTGATGATTATTCCCAACAGGGATGTTAATAAGATATTGTTTGAGAATATGTGATCGATTAATGTGTCAGAATGACACGTTGCTCTTGTGGGCTTAGTAATATGTGGTAAGAAGCTTTGGCTAATCATTGTTTCTAAATAAATGTCAGTCTTCATATGGACACCCGATTTCAGTAAGTCAATGTTAAAGTCCCCCATTATGTATGATTGTTTATTTTCCTGATTCATTTTGTCAGCTATTTCATTTAATTTAGTCCGAAACAAATCAATGTCTGCTTTAGGTTGCGTATTGGGTTTATATATTACCCCTAGTAGTTTAATAGATTTATTGAAATTGATTTCGATAAACAGGGATTCGAGGATGTGTGGGATAGATACTGAAAGATCCTGACGAATCTTACAGGCTATATCCTCCTTGATGAGCATTCCAATAACACCGCGTCCATCATCACCATCGGGCCGTGTAATGCGCGAATTCCTCCCAAATGTTCTTACACATTAAATGGTGGTAGCCATTTAATGTGTAAGAACATTTGGAAGGAATTCGAATTATTTCAGTCAGGCCTATGATATCAAAGTGATTGTGGGAGTCTTGTGTTTTGAACAGCAACTCATTAAACGGATCCCAATGAGCTTCAAGACTTTGGCAGTTTAAATGGAGAATCGAGAATTGTTCTTGCTGGTGCTTAAAGTTGGAGGGCATTTCTTCCGGTAAATAATATTTACAATCATTTTTAAGAACATTAGAGGGCAAACCACTGCTAGATGGTGCCTCACGGGCTCTCTCATTAAAAATTGATTTTAAATCATAGTCCATGTTATTCTGGATCTCGTCGAAAAATTAAGTTTTTTCAAATACCTCGAACTGCACACATTTTTTTCCGGGGACGTGTGGCCGGGCGGCCTTTTATTAAGTATTACATCCGCCCCTCCCCCAATCTAATAGCGATATCGAGCAATACAATATTGCATGTGGGATAAGAGATACAGTTCTTTAATCAGGCCTGGACATAATTAGCTTATATCATAACCCATTATCAGGTTACGGCTTATAACATGGTGGTAACCAAAAGGGAAAGTGTTAAGATGCTTTTCGGCCCTTTCTGTTTTAACTACGCCAGACACGCTGTTTACGCTTTAACACAATTTCCACAAAATAAAATCATCCCCCTGGCTGCACGTTGAAAATATTAATTGGTCTACTCCCAAATAATGAATGCGGACTCTTCCAATTGCTGCCATTGAACTGACATGGGGGATCCCACCAGGGTTCAAAGGGTTAAGATGTAAATAGCATGCCTCTCTATTCATTATGTGGATTTAATGCCCAACCTTTGTGTCGAGTTAGTCTCGAAAGAATGTCAGGTCTGACTGGCAAACCGTGCGGGACAATTAATGTAATCTATGTTGCATTATTTTGTCGTAACTTGTGCTTCGTTCGCGGTGTTTTGCAATTGGAATAACCTCCACGTAATCTAAACGGTCGATCGCGGCTGATTTCCGTTCACTATTTAATATGAAATTTCGGACCAGAGTTTACTAAAAGCAACCTAAGCCGGGGATTCGAGAAGTTTCTCATGTGACATTTGTGTCATTCAATCTTTTACCTGACGTAACGACTAAAGCTGACCAGAGCTGCTCACAAAAATCGAGTAGAAAATTAGAATGAATGCCCGTAATGAATTGATATCCACTACAAGATTAGATGTTAAAGAGTATTATTTAGAGTTTGTAGACCAGTTTTTCCAAATACTAATGTGTCGAGGAGTTGGAGTCCATTGAATGCTTGGAAGAAGCAAATTCTGTGATTCCACAACAAAAAGGCCCGAGACTATTAAAGGTAGATGGTAAGAAATAATATCGTAATGTGTAGTGGTGCAAGGACAAACAGTGTGAATATATACAGTAATACGAGTAAGAAAGAGTATGATCAGACCTAATCTGACTGAAATTTTGTTTTTATTTTTGTGTTTTTGGATAAGTAACATCTCACGCGTGATATATCTTAACCTTCCCACCTTTGCTGATGACACTACCGCTTACACAACGGAATTCAGCATATGGTGAGCTACATTCGCATCTGTGTAAGCGGAAAAAGCTGCACACTGATTCGCAACGTTCCATCTTTGAACGTAGAATGCTATCTGGAAGATGTTTGAACATCGTCAATGCTGTAATCAATTTTCTGTATAAAGATCACGCTTCGTTTTTGTTTATAAGTAACATTCGTATTTCAATTTTTATCAAATACGTCGCTCAGGCATTATATAATAAGGTTTGTAATGTATCGTATTATGAGGGTAACGATAGATGATAAATCTATATATTGAAAATTGACGAATGTTTGTCGGTTTACTTTTATTTGCTCCTCTCTTGGCTGCTTTAGGTGTTTTTAATAAACTAGGAATTTACTGCTGCTTTACTTTCGTTTTTTCCGAGACTTTCGGGAACCAAAATCTCGAAATCGAATTTTCGAAAAAAGTACCCACTCCTAACAATTATTTTTCCCCACACACTGATTCGCAACGTTCCATCTTTGAAATGTTGAATGCTATCTGGAAGATGTTTGAACATCGGGTGTTATAAAAAAGATTAATCCACAATGCTGTAATGAATTTTCTGTATAAAGATGACATTTCGTTTTTGTTTATAAGTAACATTCGTATTTTAATTTTTATCAAATACGTCGCTCAGGCATTATATAATAAGGTTTCTAATGTATCATATTATGAGGGTAACGATAGATGATAAATCTATATTTTGAAAATTGACGAATATTTGTCGGTTTCCTTTTATTTGCTCCTCTCTTGGCTGTTTTAGGTGTTTTTAATAAACTAGAAATTTACTGCTGCTTTACTTTCGTTTTTTCCGAGACTTTTGGGACCCAAAATCTCGAAATCGAATTTTCGAAAAAAAGCACACACTTCTAACAATTATTTTTCTCCAATCTTTTCTCACTCTAACTACAACACTACTCAAGAATGACAGAAATTTGTAGTTTCGACTTTTAAAAAGTTTAAACACTTCAAGAAAGTGGAATAAAGCTAAATTGTACGACCAAAACGCTGATGATGTTTGTTATTATAGTGCCACTTTTCGCCGGAACAGTTTCAACCACAACTAAAAAGACATCAGGTAGTAGGACTGGAAAGTTATATTGCATCAGTGAAAACAATAGGCCTTTTATATTTTTTTCCACGTCGCTTTGTATGAGTAACGTTTAATGAGTATAACTTTGTGAGAACATCGTCAATGAGTTGTTAGTTGTTGCAATTGATATTATAAGTAACGGGAGAATGTGAAAGCTGGAGCATCGATTTGCTGCACTTTATGAAAACAGTGACATAGATGTAGATATTGGGCCATGGGTATGGTCTTGTTGGAACATATACGTTATTGTGATGAATTGACGGTAACATGGTCTTAGCGTCTCGGTTGAACATAAGCTCCGTGCCGTAAACCCCAGGCAATGTTATCGTCAATCCATTACAATACCTTATAGTATTTGTTTGTTGTAACAATTATGAACTAAAAAATAATTAGTGACAAACTGATTGCTTGGGAGTTGAATTCGTTGCTTTATTCTTTTTATCTTTTGAACTGCAAGATTATTATATTTGACGCGTAATTTTAAACAGTGTTTTGTGGGACCATCGACTATGACCATTGTTAATTTAAAGTTGTAGAAATTATTCTGTTACGATTTATTAGGAAGTGTCAACAGCTCTGAAATGTACTGACACGGGACCAGTTTATCACATTATTATATCTTGTTTGTTTGGTTAATGTCGGGAACATCCGTAATATGTGAAATGAACGAAGAGGTGTTTCCTACTTTTGCAGTGGAATGCTGCGTTGATTGCGATAATGCCTGATTCTAATTGGTGATTACAAACGTTGGAAGAACGAGTGTAGTATTAGTCTAAATTGGTCCAATTGTACCACAATGTTTTTATATTCATTATACATCCATCTGTGGCAGGCTGATGTCATTGAAATCAAAGAACTGACATGGCATCAAGGGTGTCGGTAGAAAACTGTGATTGGTCCAGCAGTATAAGACGGGAATATATGGTATGGTACTCTGGACATTTTCCCCTGAGAAAAGCGGGGGAAGGTCTTTGAAATAGACGTTTGTAGTGGATATTGTTAAGTACCCCTGCTTCTAATGTAAAGGCAGTAGATTCCTCAGCTCATCAAAAACTGCACCCTGTAAAATTAGCTTCGAAAAACAGAAAATTTCCGCTGATGATCCTTCGGGTAACATCCGGAGATCCTTCGGCTGAACGTTTGCTTGCGCTTCTTAACCCTTACCCAACGTAACGGCCAAAACCGGCCAGCGCTATTCTCAAAAATCGCCAATTAATTTTCATTATTTTTTCATTTTTTATCTCAAAAACATAGGTTATGACCCCTCGTTGGAACGAGCTCGTCGAGCTCGTTCCAACGAGGGGTCATAACCTATGTTTTTGAGAAAAAAATTAGTTATTCAAGAATTTTTTTTGCAAGTGTCGTCTGCTTTTCATGTTAGGTAAAGGGTTAACCTTTTACCTCAGAATTCGATTTACCAGGGTGAAACTCCACTATGCATTTTACTCTTCTAGGACTAAGTTTGAAACATTTCCCATTTAGATATACAGCCAATAATAACCTTTACACAAGTTTCAAAATTATATTTCAAGAATTTTACTACGGTGTCTGACGGGTCTGTGGAACTGCTTTTTTTCACCAGAATCGTATATTACCCTAGAATTCAGATGAGATGCTTCCGCTACGTACTTAGGTGTAGTTCTATATATATTTTTGTACCTAAAGTCCTATGTATGCCTAATCCCTTAACTTATTTCTTCAAAACTCTAATGTTGAGCAGATTGGAAAAAATAATTCGTATTTTGTGTATTTAAATTTATCATTTCATATATTTTATCGATAATATTCTTGCTTTCAGCTGTACCTACATTGCCAAAAAGAACATCATCGAAAGCTTCTTCCACCACATACGGTGAGTTAAAACATGTGAGACTTGATCAATGCGCCTCATCACATCCCCGGTGCGAACGTCGCGATGAAGTAAACATTAACTAGTTTTCTTTTCAGTGTGAATTTTTTTCCATGATACTATGCCTGTGATCTGAGCATTGTTGTTCTACAAAGAGAATTCGGACATTAAAATTAATGTTTAAAGTAAAAAATACAATCAAGGAATATAATTATCACGTAATGATCTGTTGCATCAGACCATGAGTTTATGTTTCAGTTTGCACATTAATGTCAGCTGAGTCATTATTTATTTAATGGTTTTTACAGCAAAGTTCAAATTAGAGGAATCATACTATGTCCAATATGACAATTAAACCTTTGAATTCCAAAGACCTCTTTTCCGGTCCAGGATCGTGATACCACCCGAATTCATAAAGTAGATAGTTGCTCGGTGAATTTACGAGCTAGACCAATCAAGATTTTCAGTGTGCAGCCCTAGGACTGCATGTTGTAAATATTGATTAGTCTTCCCCAAGGTAACGAATATACACTCTACAAGATGATATTTATGAACTGGTACCGTATATATCATCAATCTTAAGGATTAAAATGAAAAAAATGTCAACTATTATTACATTATTATATCGCGCGCAGAGACCCCATCGTGTGCGCAACTATCACACCGTCATCAATGTAACGGTCTTGAACCTTTTAGCTAACCTAACAATCATAACCGGCCAGTGCTATTAAAACGCATGTGTTAGATAACATCGGTTTCCAAGGAATACCAAAGAGGTATTCCATGTCTTTTTAATCTTTTTCATCATCAGTAAGTAGTTTCACTAACATTTGTTTGTGGAGATATTTTCTCAACTGAAATGAATACATTATAATCTTTGATCGGCTAACCCAGCGTTCAAATCTCTATCTGTTTTCTGGGTCGGTTTATGTAAGCTCCTGTCATTAGCTTCGCTCTGACAAAGTCACCAGAACGTTTCCAATACCGAGTTGTCCGCAGTCCATCCGTCGTCTGTCGACCGTCCGTCGTGGACATTTTGTTTGTGCAGACCATAATTCCCCTATTACTTGACATAACTGATGAAACGTCTTACACATATGTCATTAGACAGCGTGTCGTACTCTGCACTTACACTCAATGCCTCAAGGTCAATGTCACAGGTATGCGCCAAGTGTTAATAATGTCATTACGTAGTGACATTTCTTGTCCGGACCACAACTTCTTCAGAGCATGGTATACTTGTTTAAACTTCTTACTCATATATATCGTCGGTAGACTGAATGTCATACACCACATTTACATCCTACATCCCAAGGTCAAGGTCACAGCTGAGAGTCGAATACTAAAAATATCTTTCTGATTTACATTCAACTGACCAGCCCACAATTCCTTTACTTCTTGGCATGACTAGATAAAACGTCTTGCACATCCATACCGTTTGCAGTTGCTAGACAAAACATCATGCATATGCATATCATTACTTGTTGATGCATCTGACATCAATTTCGCATTTCATACGCCAAGGACAAAATCACAACTATGTATCCATCCGCCCGTCGTCAACAGTTTGTTTGCCCTGACCGCAATTTTCTAACTATTTGACACACCTTGATGAAACGTCTCACACATATATATCATCAGTAGACATTGTGTTGAACATCACATTTACATTCCACGCCCCAAGGTCAATGTTGTATACAGTTATGCATCAAATTTTAATAATGCCATTTCTTTGTGACACTTTGTGTCGCACCCTAACTTCCCCAGAAACTTCTTACACACATATATCATCAGAAGGCGATGTTTCCCAAGGTCAAGGTCACAGTTGAGTCTCAAATGCTAAATATACCTTTCGTAGTGATATTTCTCTGTCCAAATCATAATTTCTTTACGTCTTGACATAATTAGAGGAAACTTCTTGCACATTCATGTCATTAGTTGTCGATGTTTTCTGTATCACATTTCCCTTCTACTCCTTCCAGTTATGCAGCAAATGTCAGTAATGCCATTTCTTAATGAAAGTGTCTTGTCCGGACCATGATTTATGTACTACTTGGCATAACTTGGTGAAACTCCTTAAGAGATATTTAATAGGCGGTATATTGTGTGTCACATTTCTCTTCTGCACCCAAGGTCGAGGTCACCCTCGTCAACATTTTGATTGAATTGGCCATAACGTATTTATCCTGTATTTAGTCCCTAAATACACTGACCCTGAGTGGATCTGTACAGACTGAGTGTCCTCTTGTTTCCAAGTGAAGTCGAGATTTGGTTTTGTTTCAGATGTTACTCCCACTGATATTATAAATTAATATTTTTGAAGCTGTTATTATTTAAAATGTTCATGTATGTTTCACTGGATTATAGCTAGGTTAACCCTTTACCCAATGTAACTGCAAAAACCAGCGCGCCCTATTCACAAAATTCGTCAATTAATTTTCATTATTTTTTTTAATTTTTGTGTCTCAAAAACATAGGTTTTGACCCCTCTTTGGAACGAGATCGTTCCAAAGAGGGGTCATAACCTATGTTTTTGAGACAAAAAATGACAAAAATTAGTTATTCAGAAATTTTGTTTGCATGTGTCGTCTTTTTTCATGTTAGGTAAAGGGTTAAACATTATTTATTGTTATAAGCTAGCAGAGTACAAACGAAAAACTATTGTAGTGGAAAAATAGCAGCAAGCCTAATGCTTGTCTTGTGGGTGTTCCCACGACTATCCTTGAACGGATTATACATTTGTATTTCAGCTGTTCCAACTCTATCAACAAAGAAAACTCCTGCACAGTCTCCAGGTACGTTATTCCTACATCCTTCGTTTCGAAACATAAATCATCAACATAGCACTTTGCATTTTTTCATGCGTGTTATTTCTATTTATTATCATATTATTATATTATATTTATTATTAATATTCGTGTTATTGGGCAATAGGGATTAAGTTCATTAACTATAAGAAGCTTTACAAATATGAAATTTGGACGACTCACAAAAAGTTGCTTAAATTTGTTTCCGATAACCCATTTTTGACACTTTTTTCAGATGTTTTAAGCACAATGCATTCGGTAATTCTGATATGTCTACCATTGACAGAACACAGTCGAAGCCTAGAATTCAGCATCTTATTGTTTAGGGATCATTAACCCTTTGAACCCGAGAGGCCGCCTTTACAATCCAGCAACATGATACGTCATAATTTCATTAAGTAAGATGGCTGCTAGGTGCACCAACGGCTGTACGTTGAAAATATTAATCGGTCTTCCCCAAAATAATGAATATGGGCGCTTCCAATTGCTGTAGTTTGGCTGACATGGAAGATACCACCAGGATTCGAAGGGTTACAGTACTGTCGCCGTAGACTGGCCATAATCCACGCGTGGGAAGTAATTTACACGCATGGGTTTACCAGGTAATAAAAATCATAATCGATGAATACTCGGTGCTTCATTAATTAAATTTTTGATGATTATTCCTATAATTAGTGTTTGCAATCTAATATTGCGTACGTTGAAATACTGCCCACCCCGTGGAAAGTGACCAGTTCATGGCAGTCGTACTGTAAGTTGGTAAGCATGACGTAATACATTGTTGGAAAGTGCTCATATCTATATCCCTTTCTGGCAGTGTATTACATTGCAGCATTTTTATCGTATCACAGTTTGTGATCATTATTAGAAAGATGATAGTTCTGGAGGAGTTAACAAATAAAATAAATACCAACAGTAATTCCAGTAAACTTTGTAATCAAATTTATAAATCGCACACTTGCCACATATTCATATTTTTTTTACTCAGATTGTATTGTAATGTAAACCAGCGAGCGCTGTTCACAAAAATCGCCAATTAATTTTCATTATCTTTTTCATTTTTGTGTCTCAAAAACATAGGTTTTGACCCCTCTTTGGAACGAGCTCGACTCCCACACTATATTTGCAACGGTATTTACTGAAAACAAATCTTGATTGTACAACCACCCGAGACTGAGTTACAATTTGTTAATGTCTTTTTCAAATACATACTGTATATGTATTTATACTTACAACAACAATAGTTCTTCCCTTCCGAAAATCTAACCGTCTGCACAGCGAAGTCAAAATAACAAATTTCAATAAATGAGTTTTTCTCATAATGCAACTAGAAAATTAACCAATTCAGTCATGCTTGACAGAGTTTATTGAGCTCTGACAAACAAGATTGAACTGTTTAAATTTCGAGTTGCATTATGGGAAAATGACAGCTTGAAATTTTGATATTTCGACATCACTGTGCAGAGGGTTAAAAATAAATCAGCGGCCTCGTTTACTTGTGAAAAAAATTATTATTTGAACTTCTCAACAAATTCATAGAAATGCCATTCAATAAATAAATAAATGTTAGCCTGTTCGATGTGGTTACGATTTGTTATCCTTGACAGCGACGCGGGGAACTATATCATGAAGTGAAGCGGAATGAAAATAAACCTGAATCCTAGAAGAGAAACACGTTCGTTCCCATATCAAATTACTTGACTGCAGTATGTTATAACAATTCCCCGCAAAGTATCTATCTTTATTTAAGCATAAATTTATGCCTCGATTATATGAACGCATTTGATATTTTGAAATAAAAATACTATTTGGGAATTGAACATTACAATGAGTTATGTCACGAAATGGAATACCATTTTTATTTATTTGCAAAAAATGATAAAAGTGAAGTAAAGTGAAGTAATATCAAGACAGGTCTGCAGTGCTGAAATAGTTTAGCTGAGGCCCAACTGTTATTACAAAATACGTGTCCAGTTACGGTAACAGCACTATCTATCTATTCGCTCAAATCGTATGTATCAATCACTTCTCAGGTTTTCTGTTAATTACCTCTCTGTTTCATGACACCATTTATGTGAAGCAGTTTTTAATTTCAATTTTATCTAAAGAGAGACTATGGTCCATGTCGTACACACAGAAAATGACTCTATGACCTACGTCAACCAGAACATAGAGTCCCCACTAAATCTACTGCGACGAGTGATATCAAACTTGACCACATGACGGCGTACAACTTCAATTGCTTTAATCTACAGTACAGTAGATACAGTTAGTAAAGTAGCGCAGTAGATGGGTTTTTTTTTATGTTTACTCTCTATTGGTGATGTCAACCGCTGATATGGATTCTTGGTATTTCGCATTGAGAGACGCCAAAAGGCCACGCAAGAGGACTGAATTATCAATGAGAGAAAACAACAGAAAACTAATGTTTAACCCTTTACCTAACATGAAAAGCAGACGACACTTGCAAAAAAAATTCTTGAATAACTAATTTTTTTAGAAAATATTTTGAAAATTAATTGACGATTTTTGAGAATAGCGCTGGCCGGTTTTGGCCGTTACGTTGGGTAAAGGGTTAATACCGAAAACGGGAATTTCACTGCTCTGCGGCTCCCGGTTCTGAAAATCAATCACGATACCCGGGAAATTTACAGATCATAGTCGCAATGATTATGTATTATAGTTTATAAGATTACGGTGAATGTCAATTTCTTCCCAGACCAGTTTTGCCGTTTGTGCTATGATTTGATCTCACGAACGGGAATTTCCCGGTTACCGGTTCTGAAAACCCGTGCTAATGCCCTGGAAGTTCACAGACTAGAATCGGGAATCCAAGGTTGCGGAGCGCAACCGCTGATTCCCGGTTCTGTCTTATGAATTTCCGGGTATCGGGACTGATATTCAGAAACGCGAACCGGGAGATTCCCGGCATCTTGACTGACTTTCAAAAGGCGAGATTATTAATCACATTTAAGTTCTTCTTGTACATATATTGTGGATTAAGACAGTCTCTGGCAAAACAGATGATTTAATGTTTACCACCTGAAAATATTAACATCAACTCAAACTAAAGAAATTGCTGCAGTTTTACTGTAACTTGTTTCCTGAAGAACTTCAAACTAGTTTCGATTCGCTGGACAAAATGATTCATCACTGGAATAAACTCAAATATGGTTTCCAAATGAGAAATGAGAAAACCGCATTCCAGAAGGCTGTTGGGTTATCTCATTCATCTGTTTGGAAAAGGTTGGGTTATTCACCACCCCATCCTTTTTGGTATTGTTGTCGTTATTCTTGATCGAAGGCGGTTATAGAAATGGTGTGGACCCTTTGAACACTAAAGGAACGTGGTACGTCATAATTTCACCAAATAGGATGACAGCTAAGTGAACGTGTGGGGTTAACAGTCAATATTTCCAACGTGCAGCGCGAAGGCTGCACGATGAAAATATTGAATGGTCTACCCCAGGTTATGAATGTGGACTCTTCCAATTGCTGTCATTGAATTAACTTAGAAAACATCATCGGGGTCAAAGTGTTAACTGATTTTGTAAACACTGATAGAAAGAACTACTTCGCGATTTACCCCCAGGTAATGAACATAGACTCTTCTATTGCTGTCATTGAACCGACTTGGACGATACCATCAGGGTTCAGAGGGTTACCGATTTTGTACAGAGTGAAAGAAAGAACAGCTTCATGATTAGATTACAATGCGATCAGATGAAAATATTTTGTTTAATTATTTGTTAAATCGGGAAATAGAATGATTAAAGTAAGTTGTTTGAGAAATATATTTTTTGAATATTTGTTTTTTAGGGAGTACTACGTCAACAAGTCTCACGCACCCTTCGAATGGATCTACAAAAAAATTAATCCACACCACATTTATAAAAACAGCATCAACAAAACTCATAACTCAATTTACACAGTCCAAATTGCAGTCTAAAACACAAACAACTCAACCATCAACACAAACTACAGTGCATTCGACACAACCCACAAATTCTAGAACGCCATCCACAAAGTTAACATCAACTAAACACACAACGCAAACTTCGCACCCAACAATGTTACCAACAAATCATACGACTCCAGCTTTCCTACCAACAGATGTATCCACAAAACACAAAACTCGAGTCATATATTCAACAGTTTTATCCACAAATGCATCTCCAAGCATGCATTCAATGCCATCTTCCTCTGTAAAACATGCAGTTTCTGTCACAAATTCAACAACTCTATCAACAAAGCATGCGACTCCAATCACACATACAACACCTTTATCTACAAAGCTTACAGCTTTGGCCACACAATCCTCAATTTTAACTACAAAACATGCAACCCCTACCACACACCCCACAGTTGTATCCACAAATCAAACAGCTCTGGCAACACATTCAATATCTTTATTTACAAAACCTAAAACTCCAGCAACATATTTAACAACTCCACCCAGAAAACATACATCTCCGGCTACACATTCAATATTTGTGTCCACAAAACTTGCAACTCTAACGACGCCATCAAAAACTTTGCCCATAAATCACAACAATACAGCAACAAAACATATCACCAAACATTCAACCGCAAGTTTAACCATAAAACCATCAACAAAAACCACAAAGCACCAAAAAATACAATCCACAAACCTCCCAACACAAACTTTATCTACAAAACATACAACACAAACTAGGCTTCCAATATCCACAACGCCTAAGGCACAAACTACACAGATAGGAACTCAGTCCACAAAATACACGACTCAACCTACTCAGCCTACAAAGCTATCAATGGGAACTACACAACCAATGACGCGAACCACGAAGCATTTAGAACCGACAACCCACAAGATATCAACATCTACACATGCAAAGCCTACAACGCAAACTAAACACCCGACAATTCAAACCACAAAATCTTCAACACGAACAACCCAACAAGTATCAACAACTCTATCGACAAACTCTACAGCACGAACTACACACCCAACAACTCAAACTACGATGTATTTAACACCAACAACTCCAAAAGTATCAGCTTCACCCACGAAGCCTACAATGCGCACTACACGACACACATCTCAAACCACGAAACCTTTAACCCCAACAACTCAAAAAGTGTCCACAACTCAGTCCATAAAGCTTACAACGCCAACTACACACTCCACAACCCATACCGCGAAGCCATTAACACCAACAACCAAACATATATCAACCAATCTATCCACAAAGCCCACAACACTAACTATACAGCCACCGACTCGAACCACCAAGTCTTTATCACCAACAACACCAAAAGTATCCACAACCCAAACCATAAAGCTTACAACGCCACTTACACACTCCACAACCCAAACCACGAAGCCATTAACATCAACAACCAAAAATGTATCAACCAATCTATCCACAAAGCCCACAACACTAACTATGCAGCCACCAACTCGAACCGCCAAGCCTTTAATACCAACTCCAAAAGTATCCACAACTCAATCCATAAGGCTCACAATGCCAACTACACGTCATACAACTCAAACCACGATGTCTCCAACCCCAACAGCCCACAAAGTATCAATAACTGCATCCATCAAGCCCTCAACGTCAAATACACAGCCAGCTACTAAAACCACGAAACGTTTAACTCCGAAAACCACCAAAATATCAACAACTATGCCCAAAAAGACTACAACGCGAACTACGCCCCGAACAACCCAAACAACAAAGCCTTTAACGTCAACAACCTACAAAGTATCCACAACTCCCTCCATAAAGCCTACAACGCGAATTACGCGTCAAACAACTCAAGCCACGAAGCCAAGAACAACTCAAACGCAAACTACAATATCAAATACTCTATCCACAAAGTCTTCAACGCCAACAACACGATCTCCAAAAATCGATAGTACCTCGACTGGGCCGTCAATACAAACTTCACAACAAGCAACTTCATCCACAAAATCTGTAGTGCAGACATCACAATCTACAGCTACAGCCAAGACAACCAGAGGCTCAAATACACACCCTACAACTGCTCCAATCAAAGCGTCGATGCAGACTACGCACACTGTTACAAAACCGACACAAACTACACGAGTGGCATTCACGAATCCACAAAGCACTGAGCATCCATCATCCAGGATCACAAAGAATGCTGGTTCGACAACAACTATTGTAACACCCAGAACAAAAACTACGTTTACCAGGAGTGTGACTTCAACTCCATTGTCTTCGTCAACACCGAAGATTCTGAACACCTCACTATCGAAAGGTAGGCGTGTGAATTTGATAAAGAAGGCCATACTTTTATCTCGACGATAGCCTTAACCCTTTACTTAACACGAAAAGCAGACGACACTTGCCAAAAATATTCTTGAATAACTAATTTTTCCGTTTTTTGTCCCCAAAACATAGGTTATTACCCCTCGTTGGAACGAGCTCGACGAGCTCGTTCCCACGAGGAGTTATAACCTATGTTTTTGAGACAAAAAATGAAAAATATTGAAAATTAATTGGCGAATTTTGAGAATAGCGCTGGTCGGTTTTGGCCGTTACGTTGGGTAAAGAGTTAAACTGTTTTTTAGGTAGCAAACCTTTTCATTACGAACAAAATGAAAAGGCAAAGAACATCTATGGAATCCATGCCGCATACAGTGTTTGTAAAAATCATCGCCTAACCATTCACCTCATACCATGGGGAGGACAATAACAAAATATGTCCTAGATAAGTAAACTATTTATGCTTTCAAAAGACAGCTATGATCTCTCGCTTGAAGAAACCTGATGAACGAGTTATAAAGAGGAGTTAAAAGTTATATAATTTGTGAAGAAATTGAAAAATAACTTAATTTGAATGGCGATGTTTTATCTGAAGCATTGGTTAATTTAACCGATACGTTAACCAACCACCTAACGAATCGGCCACATTCGCCAACATCATTTACAAATTAATCAGTTGAAAAAAATCTATTTTTTAAACAAAATTACCAAACACATATCATGTGGCTATTCATTCAAACGAGCTCGTTCAATGAGGGTTCACATGATATGGTTTTATGAATGTTTTGAAAAAATTTAAAAAACAATAATTAAAATAATAAATTTTGATATCCTGTGCGGTCCAGACGACCCCAATTACTCCATTGTATTCACCATTACCATAGTGCTCTACCATCTTTGCAGCCTTGTGCCATTACTACTTACTTGTAGTATTACTACAGGCTTGTTAACTATCTCAGATCACGACCTCTACCTTCGGCCTAGTCTTGGAATGTCCAAAAGATCATCCACACTCTGCTGAGAAACTAAGCATACACCACACAACCACATGACCTAGCATTCCGGTCTACCCATGGGATAGACATCCCATAAGGTGGATTATAGTACAAAGGATCAACACTAGACCGACTGGGTATATACCGCCCATACTATACTACCGTACTTGACAACCATGCATTACCCCCACCCTCACCCAGGTTGGGCTAGCTTTTTATATTAACTATATCATTCATATGATAGTATAAGCATAAAATCGATTAGTAATACTAAGGGATAATGGGGAACCTAAAGGTGTATATAACGCTCATACTATACTACCCTGTCAGTCCTGTGCGGGAAGCCCGACACACCCTGAACCGAATAACGTAATGTCTGATTGCACAGTGGAGAACAACAGCGTTGAACGTTTCTATGACGTCACATGTGCATCATGACGTCACAACGTCAACCGTTTCACGGGGAATACTTTCAAAAACCTACCTTCCCTATAAAGTTTCCATCACATACCCATACTATATCCCCCATAATCCTGTGTGTACATATACCACTATACATACATTGCATACTGTATATGCAGTATGTACATCACTTGTCCGATCTAGTTGGATAGAGCCGACATTTTGCAAAGGAAAAGTTGCTCCCCCAAAAAACTTCTTTTCCTATGGGAATTTAACACTAGCTGCTCCTCCAAAGCTCCTGATAATGGGGGGTGTCAGCACTCTCCTCTACTACTTTCACCCTGCATATTGTTCAAAATGCAACTGAGAATTAACTAATTCAATCTTGTTTGACAGACCTCATCGAGCTCAGTTTAACAAAAATGAACTGGTTAACTTTATAGATGCATTATGGAAAAAGTTTACCGCTTGAAATTTTGTATTTTGACATCATTGTGCAGAAAGTTAAGCAAGGGGCTTTAAAACTCCAGCAAGCGTGTATAATTACTAACTGATGAGTTCAAAACTACCAGCACCATATGTGTTGTCTCTTTGTGCAAGACAGTTGTCTCCACTATCATACACCAAAACCGCATTGGCACGGTGCGCTAAAACATATAATACCTTGATGGTACATATGCTCTCAACGAACACGAGTCGTGCTCAAACACTGCTTTTTATTCGTCAAGTGATTTGGAAAAGCTCGCAGTTATCTTTTGGTATATTTTGTTACGAATATACAGAATCTGAGGAAAAAGCATGCGCACAATTTCAGTTTACGGTTCGTCGGGTTGTACATTACTAGCATTGCTAGCACATTTGTTCGTTTCCCATAAGATGGGAATAGCTTACGGGTGGTAAATCTACCTCTCTTTAAAACTTTAGGACTGGTCCACTCTCTACGGATAGTGTGTGATTTGATTTATGGCTGGTCCGCATACAAATGACAAAATGCATGTGTTTATTGAAACATAACCTGAAATGTATGTGTTAACGTCGAAACAAAATGTGGCATTCGATTACCACACAATATACAATAAAGTAATAGGGAACCCTGCAAAGAAGATCATCCAAAATGCATTCCAACGTTTTTTCGGCATTACGATATACTTCACAGTGGATCACTTTTTGAATTCACGTTCCGGGTTGCCTGCTAGGCGACTGCCATATCTTCGTTTGGCAAAAATGCTTGCGTTTTGGGAAGATTGAAAAGAACATACCTGCTCTGATAATCCTAAGAAATTATAGCTTTCTACACGAGCGACCAGAAGGGCATCGTCTGATATGATACTCTCTATGGCGACATAGGCGAATCCATTTAGCATTTGTAGAAAAGCTGAGTAATAATTTAATCCTACAGCTCTGTGGAGCTATAGGACTAAACTTTTTGCTGATCCTCACCACCGGTTGTGTCGTCTGCGCGTCCACTGCAATTTTTAATGCAAAAATGTATGCACACCAGTTGAAATGGTTAATGTGCACTGTTCCATTTATCATTCATATAATTCAATGTGCCAATGTCAAATACTAATTTCTTTTAAAACAGTTTAATTGCTTATTTAAGAACTTTTTAATAATTCTTCGTTGGGCGATCTCATTAATTAAGCTCAACTCAGTAAACCACAAGCTGGGTTTTGAAGAAAGGGCATAAAAGCTGAAAGATTTGATCGGGTTTGGAAGAATTTCTGTCAAATGATTAGCATGCAATCTTTTGTATTATGTTGTTATTTTCTAAATGTCTATCTGCATTACCCGTATTAGCATATATACGGTTTCTTATAAACTTTATTAAACCTTGCATCTTTTTTCAGACTTGTGTGACCGCTGCAAAATATTGAATGGAGTTGGATACAAAGATTATCCAGGTCGGTGCGATGTTTATGTACAGTGCATATTAGGAACAAACAAAAAGGCTGTGAAAGCTTTTCTATCCGACTGTCCGCCTGGTTTGTATTGGGACCAGAATATTCTGAACTGTATGCCAGCAAACAAGGTGTCTTGCAGTTATGGTAAGTTTTTACATTCAAGAACTAACTAACTAAATACCCCTAATATATATTAAACATGATACTTTTCAAATATGTATATAATTAGGGTAAAAAATCCAGTTGTGTTAGAACGATTAATTTGTAATCAATATGGGGACATCTTCTGTACCAGTGAATTCAGGCAACAGGAAATATTCATGATCAGGCCATGGTATTTAAAGCGAGGTTTTGTTAGTTACATTTTGGCAGTCCCGTGTATTTCATGCAAGATTTACATCAGTATCATTCGGGTTTTTTCTCGTTATCCGGATCCTCTAATTCACATTCCATTTAGGGTCTGGCTGCATTATAAAGGTTCAACAACATGCTAGCATATGCATATTCTCTCTCCCAAGTTACGGGCGGTTTATCGATAACAAAATGGTCATACTTAAACGGTTAACCAGTAACGGCATTTCCTAGCCGTTTCAGCACTAAAATAAAATATCATTACGATTATCATAATTAATATGGAGGTCGATGCTGTTGTACTCCAAGCTAACATGTGTCGAGGTTGATATGATGGTACTTTGTTAGCAAGAAAGAACGGATATCTAATGAGTGACGATTGACAATAAAGGTCTAAACTAAAAGCGGCCTGCGTCGAGGTTTACCTCAGCTCAGATCGATTTAGAGAACGAGATTCAGAAATTTCATGTCAAATCGCAACCATATAAGATTCTGTTTATCAAAAATGTGTTAATTACCCCCCTACCCAATGTAATGGCTAAAACAAGCCAGCGTTGTTCACAACAATCGCGAAACAAATTTTATTTTTTCAATTTTTGTCTAGAAAACATACCTTATAGGGTCTCATTCAAAAATTTTTCGAGGCAAAGGATAAAATTTTTCAGTTATTCAAGAAATGTGTTTTTGTAAATGCAGCCTGATGTTTGTATTAGATGAACAGTTAACCCTTTATCTAATTGTTTTCATTATTTGTCTAAAAAACATAGGTTATGACCCCGCTTTGGAACGAGCTCGATGAGCTCGTTCCAAAGAGGGGTCATAACCTATGTTTCTGAGACAAAAAAATTTAAAAAATAATGAAAATTAATTGGCAATTGTTGTGAATAGCGCTGGCCGGTTTTGGCCGTTACGTTAGGTAAAGGGTTAATGAAATATAAGAGACGTTTAATTCAGTTCTATTGAGCGTGATAGCTCAGCGGTTACAGCACTGGACTTCAAACCGAAAGGTGTATGGCTCGATCCCCACTAGGAATAGTTGCACTGTGTCCTTTGGTAAGGCACTTAATCCCGATTTCCCACGTTTCGGCACGGTTGCGCTGTGTACTGAGGCATACTGCACGTCGAGGTGCCCTTGCCTTCAACCAATGATAACTCTGCTGGTGCGAAATTAGTACGTTGGGGAGTCTGACAATTGCTCGCCGCTGCACGGGTACTCCGGATTCCTCCACCTATAAAACTGTTCGACGCGAGGTGACCCTTGCTGACGAAAGTGTCGTTAGCCCCCAATAAATAAATAAATAAATAAATAAATAAATAAATAAATAAATAAATACATTCAATTCTACTACCGAAACCAATTTACTCGCAATGTTACGACGTGGGTGTTGACCTCTGACGTAACGCGTTTATTAGACGTGTTGTGAACGATATTACCGTAGCTGTTTGATGATATAATAATACTCTTTAAAAAACATTGAAAAATAATTAAATTTGAATGTCGAATGTTTTTGTGTGAATATATTTCCTGCCGCATATTGCTATTACGTAAGGTAAAGAGATAATTACATCTCATAGCCTCACCAAAAATTGATTTTGACATTTAATTTCAGGTGCATGTTCTAATAAAGCAAATGTCGGTGTGAGCGGCCATTGTCGAGCTTACTACCAGTGTCATGGCGGACATGAAGTTTTGAGATGTTGTAAGAAAGGATTTTCTTTCAGAAATGCAAGATGTGTTGCAGACCCAACATGTATAACTTCCGATCTCTGTCCGGGGTATTTGATAACGACACAGGCTCCTAAAGGTGATTTTTCCCCTTTTGTTTTGTTTCTATCATACGATTGACTATTTTACAGATGATATAAAATAACACCTCAGATCTTTCTGACAAACACGTCATAGTATTAAGACAATGTGACGAATTCTCAGATCACAGACTGAGAACGCACTAAAATAACTGGGTCTCGTAATCTTGGATAGGAAATGCTTAGTTGCACAAAATTTACACACGACTGCTGACGAGATTACCAACCAACTGTAGCCGAAAGGTTGCTTTGAAGGTAATGACTGTAAATAGAGAGTAATCGCTTGACTGGACTGGTTACGTGAAATAATTCATGAGAGGTGAGGGACGTTGTACAAACACGAGTGCGCGAATGCGCACGAGTGTTTTACAATATAGTCCCTCGCCTTGAATGAATTCAAGCGATTACTGTGTTTATTACTTTTCATTGTTAACGATAATTATATTATTTAACCCTTTGCCTAACGTAACGGCCAAAAAGGGCGAGCGCTATTCTAAAACAATAGCCATTTTTTTTGTTTCTAAAACATAAGTTATGACCCCTCATTGGAACGAGCTCATCGAGTTCGTTCCAATGAGGGGTCATAACCTATGATTTGAGACAAAAAAAAGAAAAAAATAGTTATTCAAGAATTCTTTTTGCAAATGTGGTTGGCTTTTCATATTAGGTAAAGGGTTAAAAAAAACAAACAATGAAGTCCCCATTACACCAACGGCAAAGCGTCTTTGTTTGCGAGCACGGATACATGACACAATTGTTGATTGCATAATTCACTTGTGAAGTTATCGTTTATAATCAAACCCGGAAATCACAGTAAATCACACTTTGGAAAGTAATTAAAAAAATATTTCTTTTGTGATTTGATATTGAGATATCGGTCGAATCCGCCGAGCGCAACACACAAAACTCGCAATTTTGATTTATGTTTTCAATTATTACCTCTAAAATATCACTTACCACCCCTCGTTGAAATAGCCATATTTGTGGAAGTCAAAATTAAAATGTTTTGTTAATTCGAAGCAATATTGTAAGTTTCGTCAGATAGTCATGTTAGGTACCACTTTAAACTCTACCAACAACAGTTTATTGAGCTCAACAGAATATTTTGTTTAAGCTTAGCACTTTATGAAAACTCCTCCTATTCATTATGTGGTTCTGTATTACCATGCCCTCCTTATCGGTGCGGCTGACGTATAGTGAACTCGAATCGTACACTCTAAAAAATCCAGGTTTTCCAAAGTACCAAATTTGGGACTCCACTTGTCACAATCGGAGTACCGAAGTAAATGCACTATAGAATACCAAATGAGAGAGTATCAAGATTGGTACCATAAGATACCAAACCACTTTGGGTACTCACCACTTTGGGTACTCCAGAATTCCCAAAATACTGGTTGTCAGAATACCAGTTATACTGGTTGGGTTCTCGGGTACTCTAGAATGCCAAATAAAAAAAACAAAGCTAAAAGTGAGGAACTCCATAATATCAAATCAATGTGTTTTTGGAAAAAAACAAGATATAAGTTTGTGTAATGTATTAATGTGTGACTGTAATTTTAACCGAATTCTTCTGATATATAGGTTGTTGTCTGAATGCAGACAAGATCAGAATTCCTGGGCCTTTCGTAGTATCATTCAGATTGCTGATCAACAGTCGACTGCGAATTTCCCCACCAAAAATCTTTAAAGTTAGATCATCAAGTTTTGTCGATATTATTGGTCAACGTGCCGTTAAATATTTTCAATAGTATAGCAGATACTTCTTGCTGACATTTAAAAACACCTATCAATTCATCCAAACTGATCCTTTGGAGCCAGTCGGCAACCATATCTTTTAACCACGCTTCCTACTGTGGCAGATGGCGCTCGAATTAGGGACTGCAACTCTCGCACTTAATGATAAACTGACACGTTGGTACTCGGCGCGCAAATTAGAAGGAGAGTCTCCTCGCGGGAACCCTGGGAAGTGAAGCAGTGCCTGTTCACTGCGGTAAACAGGCTCTGTTTTACTGGTAAAATAGGACCCAGTCACCAATGCTTGAGAGGTGCAAACCCTCTTTAAAATGGGCAACATGGTTTATTAACGCTGACCCCTGGTCTTGAGTTGATACTCATGTTGTGGTCATGATTAGCCATTGTAAAAAAATATGTGACCTTAAACACCAATAAATAAATAAATAAATAAATAAATAAATAAATAAATAAATAAAAGGAGCGTCTATTAAAAATCAATGTCATAGGTATTCCAGGAGTCCGAATATTCCAGAATGGGGACTTCCCGGAATGCCGACATCTATTGTTCTCCAACAGGGACCGGTGAAGGTGTGATAATCGGATTAACTAGCTATGTCCTGTATCTATATTTTGGACAAATTATTTCTCATCAAATGAAGACGAGATCAATTAACAAATAGATATTTTCTAAGAATTTTTTTTAACATACAACATATGAACATCCATATTTTTAACGAACAATTTTGGACATTTTTACATTTCAAATTTACAATCCTACAAAATGAGACACGGTATCACAATACTGATCTAACGTGATCTGGCCGCTTTCCAATTTCTCCTTCTCTCTCTCCAGCCTGTGTTCAAGTGCCCTATACTTTTTCTTTTTGGGCGGCACCTTGCCCCCATTCCTGCGTTGCAGTATGGATGATATTATTTTATTCTCCACCAAAGCATGCACCGTGTAAATTTGCTTAAACAGATTTGGACACATGCTGAATGTTCCATTGGCATTCAGAGAATAAATCTCCAGAATACCTATGGAGAACCTGGATATTTCTGAGTGTAGGCAGGTTTTAGCGATGTGCCTGTCCGTCAAAAACGCTTAACTCCATAGTGGTTGGCTTTGAAAGTTCTTGGGCATCAAATTACATACAGAAGCTAGTAACTTAGATCACAGAACGATAGTGTCATTTCTACTCTTGAAGTTGCTTTCCTCGATTTCCACAGGTTTTGTTTTTTCCGTTTCTCTGTAATTAAGTAACCTGTAATTAAAATTCTTCTTAGCCGATCTAAGTAAAACGTCATAAACTGTACGTTTACAGGAAAAAACTTTATTTTCGAGTCACTCTGCAAAAACGTCATTTGTAATGTGGACATGATTCAAGGAAGCTTAGAGAGGTCTATTTATTTGGGGCCACTCCAACAAAAGTTGTAGTCATCTGTAGCCTTGAATTTAAAATGAATTTCATTTTGAAGTCCTTGAAAAATCTTAACCAACAGATCTCAGCCACGCATCAGATGTAGATGGACATAATAAGTGAGAGAACTCTTATCTTGTGGCCACTATGCCCAAAGTAACGTTCATAGTAACCTTGAACTGGGCGTTTAAAGTGTTGTTTGTTCTTTATTTTCAGATTTCATCAACTGATTTTAGCTATAGTCCAAACGATCTAAAATCAATTGGGTTATAAACTAACCCAAATCAACTGGGTTGAGTGATTTTGAACCCAATTGGGTTCATATTCGTTCAATCCAGTTGATTGGGGTTAATTTTAACCCTAAGGTCAATTCGGTTAAAAACTAACACAAATCAGCTGGGTTGAGTGAATGTGAACCCAATTGGGTTCATATTCACCCAACCCAGTTAATTGGGGTTGATTTTTTACCCAACTGACTTTAGAGTGAATAAAAGATAGATCACAACGTAATGTTGCACTTGGTCTTAGATCATTTTGGCTATGGTCAAAGTCACCGAGGTCAATTCGTTTACCATATAATAAAGAGCCTCCTGATAAATATTAATTCAACGTCACATTTTGGCTTGTCATAATGAGCGAGGGTAAATAACTTCATCAAGGAGACATTCCGCCAAAATCAAAAGTTATGATGATATTGACATCAATTAATCCTTTACCCAACGTAACGGCAACACCGACCAGCGCTATTCACAAAAATTGCCAATTAATTTTCATTATTTTTTTAATATTTTGTCTCAAAAACATCGGTTATGACCCCTCATTGGAACGATCTCGGTGAGATCGTTCCAATGGGGGTCATAACCTATGTTTTTGAGACAAAAAATGACAAAAATTACTTATTCAAGAATTTTGTTTGCAAGTATCGCCTGCTTTTCAAGTCAGGTAAAGGGTTAAACTAACCGATGCATTGTATTTAGGTTAGGCGTGGGGAAAACTTTGTTCCTATGTCACTCAGTCAAAGGTTCAATTGTAGCAATTGAAAGATTATTGATTATTGATTATTGTGGGGTAGACCAATTAATATTTTCAACGTGCAGCGCTAAGGGTGCACGTAGAAAACATTGATTAGTCTACCCCCACACATTCACTTAGCAGACATTCTACTTATTGAAACTATGACGTATCGTGTTCCTAGGCCGGAAAAGCGGCCTCTGATTCAAAGGGTTAAGAACATTAATCAATGTGTTTTACTTTACAGTGTGTGATAAACGTTCCATCACCGGAGACCTATCAAGTTTTGAACAGAGTACGGGGTGGGGCTGGGTGAGGATGCGATGTGCTTTGGGTTCAATGTTCAGCCAACAAGATTGTGAATGTTCCCTTCGTGCAGGCGTTGGAATATGGAACCATCCCCAATACAGTAAGTAGAAAAGTTACAACAGTATTGTCAGTGATACCATTCTCATGTAGCTGGGCGTATACATGCTGCAATGTGAACATATTTCGATTTCTTAACATTTCATATTGACAGGAACTTTCATAACACGTGAGCGATTGTACGTAAAGTAAACCCGAATAGTCAAGACTACTGTCTGTCTGGTATTAATTCCCTGGGTAGCCAATCCTAACTAGGGTTTTTGTAACCTCGAACATGTATGTACATCAAGTGAAAGACAATTACTCGAGGGGGACAGAACATTTCATCATCGCTTTTCAACTTTATTATGAAGCTCAATCAACCGAACATTTGAAGCCAAATGTGAAGTTTCAGAGTAGTGCGCAATTGTTTTATTCCATTTTCTTTTTTTTTTCTTTTTAATTATGTCTATCCGTTTTTTTTATTTTATAAACATAAGCCGCTTCCAGCGCTTGTCGATGGAGAATCGGTGATGGCTTCTGACAGTTTCATCTGCTCCATGTTATAACCTGCTATGTTTTTCCTGATCGCTACCCATCAGAGTTTTAGTGCCGAGACTGTTAAGGAAATCCTAAACATCACGGAAAGGAAAAAAATACATTCCCCACAAGCATTTGTGTATACATAAAAAGGGGCTGGTGCTATGGCTTCTACCTCAGGTTATTCGGTAATTTATGGTGGTCTGCTACACTCAACTGTAATCCGTTTACGATCAAAATATAATTGTCAGTTTTCTGAATTAAATTTCTTCCTTTGTAAGATCTGTTTTTCAAAACGTTGAGGAAAATGTCTCCCGCTTGAAAGTGGGATTTGAGAGCTTGAAACTTCTGACGGCCTTTTTCTTTTTCAGTGTATTATGGGCCTAGGCTTTCTTTGTATTACTTGTTTCTAGTGGACATGTTGTGGTCTCGATCGTTACAACTACCATAACTGACACCAAAAAATATCTTTACATGCAAGTGCTCTTGTAACTCTTAAAAAATTCTAACATTTTAAGACGGCTATAATATATACTAAGTATTTTGAACAGGTCGTCTGAACTTGGTGGACTGACTTTCACATGCGGGGCATATTCTTAACTTTTTCAGGTCTATGTAAACCGGAGTTGAATTTGGATTTCTTTGATGGAAGCAAAGACACGTCGGGAAATAATTTGGCGGTGTATAATGAAAATGTGAAAATCAAGGGTGGCTACGCGTACTTTGATGGAAACTCCAGGTTGATGATTTCCCGGTTTGCAAACCACGATTTCCAGTCGGGAGATCTCCTGATAAAAATCAAATACAAAGAGGATTTTTCAAATTTGCAACAAAGTCAAGGCCTTCTCGTTAACGGGGACTGTGGAATACGTCCCAGCATAGCAATTGGAACTCTGCCAGATAATGTTCGATTTACTGTTGTGACATCGTCTGGTATTTCATCATTCACATTACCAAACTATGTAAGTATAAAATACAAAAGGAGGTTTTTATCATTATATATTACAATATACGCCAGTTCTTGGTACGTTTTCAGCTTTGATAACTAACGCCTGCTATTTAAATATAATCCATTCACCTAAGCTGTATCTGAATTTCTATTGCAGGAGTATGGATATCCACTTTCTCCTAACAAAAAATAAAAAGTAAACTTATCTCAGTGTCCAGTAGATGAAATTACATTAAGTCACAATATTCTTTGTTTTCAGCATCTACAATACCGTAGAAATTATAATTCCTGTCAGAAACAGAATTCGAGGACTACTGATAGAATCTCAATCTAATACTTTCCGGTTTCTACCACGAGAGACGTTCGAGTAACCATAAACACCGCAGTTTACGCGCGGACGGTATTGTAAACACAAAATAGATGAAGGCTATTAACCCTTTGAACACTGATGGTATCTTCCATGTCCGTTCAATGGTATCTGTTGGAAGTTTCAACATTCATTGTACGGAGGTAGAACAAATGATATTCTCAAAGAGCCTCCTAGCTTTTGCACACAGAACAAATAAATTTGTCTGCCCCCAGATAAAGAATATGGAATCTTCTAATTAATGTCATTCAACCAACATAGAAGGCTTAGCATTCAAAATGTAAATTAGTCTACTACTCAATTTCACTGAGCAGCCATTTTCTTTTTAAAGCTGGGTCTTAGCAAGGTCGTCTAGCAAAAAATGTGCAGTCGGATTCAATATGCTAACAATATTTCAATTCTACATACCTTCGGGGTTTGCAGGTTTAACTTTTTACCTAAACAGATGATACATCCAAAACAATTATTGAAAAACTTAACATTTCCATATTCTACTCAAAAACATAGGTTCTGAAACATCACCAATGAGTTCGTCCTAATGAGAGGACCTAAGCTAAGAGGAAAAAATATTTTTAAAATTAATAAAATTTGAATGTCGACTTTAGTGAATAACGCTGCCCAATAAAGTCAAAACATGTACATTACATACTATAGGTGCAGCATTAACCGTTTAATAACTAATCGGCCGCAACGCCCGAGTAATTTACAAAATGATCAGTTGAAAAAAAACCCAATATTTTAAAAAACACAATTCAACAAATCATATCATATGACCACCCATTGGAACAAGATCGTTCCAATGAGGGGTTACATTATATGGTTTTGTTGAAATTTTTTGAAAAATTTAAAACAAAATGTAATTTAAATACCAAATTTTGATATCGTGTGTGTTTGGTAAGGAGTTAAATATTTACTAATTTTCCCCAAATATCAAAAACAGATATGCTCATTGGAATTGTAGTTTTTTCGGGACGATTTAGTTTAGAATATATGATTGTAGTAAGAGTTGTTAGCCTCTTTCAATCTGGCTGCAAGCCAGAAAATAAGCAGACTGTCAGCTGCAAAATGAGGTCCCCAGAGGGTGAATTTAGTGATGCTACCCTGCACAACAGGGTAGCATCACTAAATTTACCCTCTATGAATCTCAATCTGAATCAGGGTATCAAAACTAAACAGAAAGAGGTACCAGAGGATAAATTGGCCCACTGTATGGGATAGCATCATCAAATTCACCCTCTGGGGACCTCATTCTGCAAATGTCAGACTGCTTATTTTCAGGCCTGCCGCTATGCATACATTTTTTTCTTAACCCTTTACCTAATGAATAAAATATACAATTTCAGTAGTTGAAGAACTATTAAATAAATTTTAACAAGACCATATCATCTGACCCTTCGTTCACATGATACGTTTCTGTTGAATGCAATTTTTTGAAAATTTTGAAAAAATAATATTCACAATAATAAATTTTGACATCGTCTGTGTTGGTGGAAAGCATTAAAGGAAATTATGAATCGGCAAGCATCTGTGTGGAGACTAAATCAGTGGGATAGATAATTAATCCTACAGCCCAATTAAATTATTATTTCCTCTTGGGTTGGGGGGTTATGTTATTACTCAGCCTCAAAGCTTGTGTTAAATATCTACCACAGACAGTATTATATCCAGCATTTTCATTCCAGTACACTCGGATGAGAGTCTTAACCCTTTACCCAACGTAACGGCCAAAACCGGCCAGCGCTATTCTCAAAAATCGCCAATAAATTTTCATTATATTTTTATTTTTTGTCTCAAAAACATAGGTTATGACCCCTCGTTGGAACGAGCTCGTCGAGCTCGTTCCAACGAGGGGTCATAACCTATGTTTTTGAGACAAAAAATGAAAAAAATTAGTTATTCAAGAATTTTTTTTGCAAGTGTCGTCTGCTTTTCATGTTAGGTAAAGGGTTAAGATAATGTTACAGTATGTTTCCACCTTTGTTGATAATTCTTTCCATACTCTTCAACCCTGAATGGTAAAGGTTTACCAAAATATTACTCGTCACACCAGAAGACCCGACGCAACAAACACTTTTTCAGTTTTATTCTTCAGTTTCGTTGACTTACTTGTCATAATGTGAAATCGGTAATTGCCAATCTTCCTGTCTCTTCTGGTGAAAAGGGTCCAGCTAAATATCGTCAATTGAGTACAACAAGGCGCTCTTTACCATACGACCGCCGTGGACTGGTCAGTTTCCACGGGTGGGCAATATTTCCACAGGCGCAATAATATTAGATACCAAATGCAAATAATCATCAAAGCATAATTAATGAAGCTCAGGGTACAACCCGGTGCTTCATAAATTAAAATTTTTATGATGATGATTTTTATTACCTGGTAAACGCATGCGTGCACATCACTGCCCAAACGTAGATTTCGACTAATCCGTAACGACTGTTCTGCTCAGTGTCTCTACATTGTAGATGGCCCCTTGTGGCACTCACAGTGGACAGTATATTTTGTTTTTATTTTTCATGTAGCCGCTTTAGAGTGAGTTCTTTGTTCAGTTGTTTTGTTCATTACGTAATTATGACTCTTTACAGAATCCTTACGGGTGGAAAGAAGTAGTACTTTCACTCAAGAATGATGTTTTGAGTGCCACAGTGAATGGTCACACGTACACACAAAAAATTAAAGGTGAGAGCTTACTTTAATTCAACCTTTTGTTGACATTCTAGTATTTTTCCTTCTGGCTACGTAACGTGAATATTTCCCACGAACCTATACTAATACTTTGAAACTGGAAATTGAGAGTGGGCAGAGGTGTGCTGGCATTTATTCTTCAAATACTCGTCATAACTGGATAACATCTCTTCTCTTCTCCTATTACCCTTCACCTTTCAATCTATCACCCTTTTACGCACTCCCTTTCACCACTTGAACATCACTACAAGTCTAATACTTGGCAGAATACTTAGTCTAGCCCACGAAAGACAGTAGAGATAACATCAAAAAATATTTAGATATATTTCGCCATGTATTTATCATTACAGTGCAATGTTCTTGTGGAAACAGCTTACATAAGCGTTATACTTGCTGCTGCATCCACTTCCATGTATATTACCCCAAAACAAATATGTTCCTTTTTTATTTTCTGTATTTTATTTTCTGTTTCTGCATTGAAATAAATATTATTTAGACTAAATACTCCCCAGATGCTCATTTTTTAAACAGTTTACAGCTACCCGGTGCGTCTTCAACGGCTTATTTTCCAAATGCGACTAGTGCATTTTGCTGGGGTTTTGAGACCTTTGTGAGGTGATTTATGACACTTGAAATATGACATCTGTAACCCAGTGTGACAAGGAGGGTCGGTTGAATGTTGGGACAGGGCGGTTTATGGTCAATAGCAATTCTGGGTGCGTTTAGGAGGGTCAAACCCTACACCTCCACCCAGAACGGCTTCTGACCACGAACTTGCCTCTAATGTAAAGTAGTTTAACTTACCTATGGTTCACTTTTTCGACCAACTCAAATTTTCCAGACTATTGAATCTGAAAAATGCCCATAAACATTCATTTTCTTTGAAGCAACGCAAGAAATGTTTCTCAATCGAGACATGATTTGAACGAATCTTTGATGACATTATCATTATGAATGGCGACTCACCACGTTTAACTCTTTACCTAACATGAAAAGCAGACGACACTTGCAAACAAAATTCTTGAATAACTAATTTTTTTCATTTTTTGTCTCAAAAACATAGGTTATGATCCCTCATTGTTCCAAAGAGGGGTCATAACCTATGTTTTTGAGACAAAACTAATTTTTTTCATTTTTTGTCTCAAAAACATAGGTTATGACCCCTCATTGTTCCAAAGAGGGGTCATAACCTATGTTTTTGAGACAAAAATTAATTGGCGATTTTTGTGAATAGCGCTGGCCGGTTTTAGCCGTTACGTTGGGTAAAGGGCTAAAATATTAGGATATATCGTCCTACTAATTGAGTTAATATCTCGGTGTTCTCGGGTCGAATTAAATACTTATTGATTGTAATATCTATAGTTGGGCCACGAATATCTGTATCTATGTGAGTGAGTGGACATCACATTGTATCAAAGGGCGTCTGCGCGCAAACTCCACGATAAATGGGTAAACGGACGCCAATAACAGCGTCGAATTCCAAACAGAATTGGACTGGTAGCCAGGGAGCTTGGTACATTTTAACCCTTTAACGTATCGACCGCACCCACCCAATTTACAAACTGCGCAGTTGAAAAACAAATATTTTTCACACAAATTCAACATTACTATGACCTCGTCATTGGAACGAGCTCATCGAGCTCGTTCCAATGAGAGGTCACAGGGTATGGTTTTATTGAAATTTATTTTTAAATTTTAAAAACAAATAATTAAATTAACAAAGTTTGATATCGTTTGCGCTTAGCACTTTCAAGGATTTATACGCACCCTAGGTGCAGTGCTAAAAGTTCAACTGTTGTTCGGGTCTCTTATACATGTGCAGGCTATCATCAGTACCCGGAACTTGTGGTAAATTTGACCCTTCGAGTTTATGTTATTTTTTATTGTGTTTGCAGGAAATATCCTGAAAACACAGTCCGCCTTCATTATAGGAGATGGCCATGGGTTCAAACACTTCAAAGGATTGATTGACCACGTATGTAGTTTTATATTTAGTTTCCTTGCTTTGATACTAGATTTATTACATGTTGTTTAATTCAGTTTTCAAACTGGCACACACTGTAGCATATTTCTCTCAGAAAACCCTTCTTACAGGTATCCCGCTTCAGATTTTTTTAAGCAAGAGAAGTCCAAAGTAACACTAATATGTTTACGAATGTTAGTTCAAAAGCTGAGATGAGCAACCTAGAATATTGCCCATACCCCCCCCCCCCCCCCTCCCCCACACACACACACACTTCCTAGGCAGGATATACGTTTCTCCCCCAACTTTCTATGCAAGATATGCGTGTCTCATGTGAGAAGGCCATGTGAGATAGATATCTATCTCACCTGTCCCACGTGACCGGCTTATTAGCATATTTTATGAGAGCACGGAGTATTTAATTATCGCATGTTCTTCCGTAAACAAACAACATGGCGTCACGTTTCGGAAATATTGGCAGACGAACGTTTGTCAAAGAAAATAGAAATAAAAACACAGACCGCAAAACCAAAGAATGCTTGACTCTTTTTTATGAATTTTTGAGTGAACGCCATTATGAATGGAGAGAGTTGCACGAAATTTTCGTTATGCGAAAAGTTATGCGAATACATTGCAGAATTCATCGGAATGTGTCAATGTTCATTTCACTACAATTCTTTAACCCTTTACCTAACGAATCGCCCGCATCCGCCCGCGTAATATGCAAATTGAGCAGTTGAAAAAATAAAAATTTTCAAAATATTTCAACAAAACCATATCATGTGACCCCTCATTGGAACGAGCTCAACGAGCTCATTCCAATGAGGGGTCACATGATATGGTTTTGTTGAAATTATTTGAAAAATTAAAAAAAATTAAATTTAAAATGATAAATTTTGATATCATCTTTGTTGGGTAAAGGGTTAACCCCTTTTTCCGGCGTTGGGATTTAATTTCGTGGTATATACCTATGTGGTTTATAGAGACCTTGTGTGTGCTCTTTCCGGTAAGCAAATCATTTTTTTTCAGAAATTCACAACAAAATTTTCGATACAGCTGCACGTGACCCGGGGTTATTTTTGATGATGTCAAAGTATATTGTTGGGGGGGGGGGGGGGGTAAATATCCCTGATGGTAGTGAGTGTGCGATGGGGAATCTCACCCTCGGACAAGATATTTGGTCCAGACATTCGGCAAGCCTCGTGTCTTGACCAAATATCTTGCCCTCGGGTGAGATTTCACCATCTCACACCCTCACCCACCAGGGATAATAATATTCTTTTACCACTTGTCTATTGGGACACGCATACCTCGGCTGAGATACTAGGTGGGGCAGATCTGTCTTTCCCAACCCCACGCGATCGTCTTCATTTAAATATTTAAGCATTGTCTGCATTTTGTTAACAAACAGTGCGCCCTGCTTCGCTTCAACTCACACTGCCAACCATCCCACCTCTACAGTTAAAACTAGGAGTCCTGTCATGAAATACGCACAAATAGTACGTCGATATGCGCGTTAATCTACGCGTTATGATCATAGTAAGGCTATCAAATTCTGTACATATGGCCTGTGCACAAGCAATGTTTCAGCCAATGGACCCCCGGGTAACCCGAGGTCCATTGGCAGAAACTTTGTCTGTGTTTGCTATGAGTAACCAGGAGAACCTACCGTGCTTTGGATGCCATTCGATATGATAATTGCGCGCAATTTCTACGCCCAGTTAAGCCTAGATAAGCGGCCTGTTCGTGACAGGACTTCTAGTTTTAACTGTACACCGTTCGAGGATGATTTTTGTCCCGACGCATGCCACATGACGTCAGCAAAATCAATAATTTAAAAAGTGACACCTTCGGAATATCAGCTATTTCAACTCACTTTAGCATGTCAGCCCACCGCTGCCGCTTGTTTTCGAAGTATATACCTTTGGTATAAACGGAACCGTTTGATACTCTTTCCGGATATTCAGTTAATTTTTCTCCACTGTCAAACAGCAGAATAGTAAATTTTGATCGCACGAGCAGTACTTTGGTAGATTAGATTAAACATATTTTTATTTGCCATTCAACAATGCAAATCAGGGTTGGAGGACAAGTGCTGAATACTTAGGAAACCCCCCGCTCCTGTACAAAGACTAATAGATTACAAAAGGCAGAACAAAATATAACAATATGTAAACATAATACACAAAAGAAGTTAACTCAAGAGAGAGAGAGAGAGAAATAAAGTACTTTGGTGTCGATGCGTCATGTCGAGTGTGGTGGAAGAAAAATCATTCTCGAGTGTGTGAGAGTGGGATGGGGAAATCTCACACAAGGGGAAATATATTTGACTCAGACACGAGGCTTTCCTTCTGGTGAGATTTCTTCTTCCCATCCCCAAATCACTGGAGGATGATAATAGTCTTCCACTTGAGTTTCTTTCATGAAGATGATGGTATCCTGTGATGTAAAACATTGTTAGAACGTGTTCAACAGTATGTTAGATCCTACCATCATTCTTCTACCAAGGTACAAGAAAAAGACTAATCATTATTATTAAGTAGGCCATGGTTCTAGAAGATATAGTGAATATTTTTTTGTTATTTACGTAATGTCTAGTGAATAATTTGAATTTGTGGCTGCTGTAACACTACATATATTTTAGGAGTGATAATTATATTTTTCACTATTTGTGTTAATTGTTATCTCTCAGAAATGAGTATTTATCTCCCGCAGGGAAAGGATACAGCAAAGGTTTGCTTATCCGTTATTCTGGAAAATTGTTATAGGATTTCAATTAATTTCCGTGTGTTACTTTATATTAAGAATATCTTGAACAGATTTATCCGGGGAAATTAAAGAAGATATTGCCCTTTGTTCGTTGCAGTTCACCAAAAAGATCATTGTGCAATAATTTCAACAATAGACCCATTATTTCAATAAAAATTGATGGACTGCTTCACATTAACATTGTCATGGATAAGTCGATTATCACAGTGACATTTCCAAAACTGAGCGAGTTATTGCCCTTCGTTGCATTTCGCTCGAAATTTCATTGTTTTAGTAATAACTTGAACTTGAGCATCTGATTTTAATACATTTTCATATGATGTTTTGTTTTAATAATGTTTTAGGCGAGGTCAAAAATTTCGATGACGTCTTGAAAATTGAAGTAGTAGTTTCCCTTTTTTGATTAGGTTCTACTCGTATTTTAAATGTCCATGTGCTTTCTTGGAAAGTAAACATTGTATTTCAATAAATTTTCATATCTTCTTTATATTAACATAGTCTTGGAGTAAATTAAAAAACACAGTGATTTTCGAAAAAGTGCGAGAATTGTTCCTCTTTTTTATTTCGTTTTACTGTAATTTTTAATGTTTATGTGCTAACTTGAAAAGTAGTCATGCGAGTTCTGTAACTTTTGACGTTCTGCTTCATATAACATTGGTTTGGATAAGTCTGAAAACCATTGCGATTTGTTAAAAACGGATAGCAGTATTGGCCTTTTTGCTTTATTGGAAATGGTAATGATTATGTGATAACGAACAATACTTATCAGATTTCAATGTTTAGTTCATTATAATGTTGCTTATGCCACAGCTCATCACAGGCGATGGGGGATTTGGTCGCAATGCGAGGCTTGTTTCTGGTTTTTCCTTTAAGACATACAAGTATAATATTTTATACAGCATTTGTATAGACTGACTTGGTATTATCGAATTAGTATTTGTGGAAGGCACGAGCACTAGGCTGATTCAAGACGAATTGTTTCAAGTATTTTCCATTTTTAGAATTTTTTTAAAAGCAGCAGAGAGTGTCAGCAAGTATTTGTTATTTGTTTTGACGCCAAGATAATGTTTTTAAAATTCATTTATTGAATTGGTTTGTCTTAGCCTTTGCTTAACAAAAGCTGTTACATGACAAATGGATTTTGTCACTTTGCAGTTCACTTATCAAGTTGCTGTATAAGTAATACAAAGTTAGCTTGAAATTTGGTGACTGACTGTTTTCGACGTTGTCAAAAATCTGAACATAATAATAATTTGTGGCTTTTGTGGCTTCCATCAGTATTTATGAACAATTCTTCACAATTATCAACACCAAAACAAAAATGAAAAATTATAATCTTGTTTAGATTTTTGATGGTATCGAAAATAACATGTCACCTACTTTCAAGCTAAATTTCCCCATACTTTTATAGCACCTTTACCTTAAGAACCCAAAAGGGCATTTTTGGCCCAGCGTCCTGATATGATCTGAATTCCTGAAGTAGATAATTTCTCAGCGAATTTGTATGGTAGACGAATCAAGATTTTCAACTTAAAGCCCTAAGGCTGTACGTTGAAAATATTTATTGCTCTTCCCCCAAGTAACAAATATAGACTCTTCCAAATGATAACACTGAACTGGATTGGAAGATACCATCAAGATTCAAAGGGTTAACTCTGTACCTAACACGACGAAAAGCCGACACTTGCAAAATAGGTTTTTGAATACCTATTTACAGTTTTTTACTCAGAAACATAGCTTATGATCACGCATTGGAACGAGATGTTTCCAGGGAGGGGTCATAAGCTATGAAAGAAAATAGATAAGTGAATGTGATATAGAAGGGTACTTTTTCAAACAGACTTTACTGGATTTATCAAATGAACAACAACAGATTCAGAAAATCACTGCGCAAACGCTCATACAGCTCATAGTCTAACAGTTACCCATATGCATTATATCGACCACGTGAAGTCCACACTGAATATTAACCGACTCTTAATATTTCATAGTACCAAATATTTGAATTAGAGTTACCCGCCTTGACAAATGGGACTCGGAAATGATGCAATGTCAGAAACTAAGATATTTTGTTTTAATAAACTTTCGAAACATTCCACTGACACCTTGTATTACCGCTGAATACTCCAGAGCAATTGAGAGGGTGGTTTGATGAATTTTGGGGTCGAAAGAATATAATTGACTATTCGTCTGTTTTTGTTGGGAATTCCCAGACAAAAATGCCCACGTGACCGGTACTTTCCTTTCTAACATTTTTCCTTTGCATGACACCCTGTTTTCGGGACAGAAAGGTTGTTTGAATGGCTACATATGACAAAGATATTTGACTTGTGTGAATTAATTTCAGTTCGTATTAAAAACAATCCTTTAGCAAATGATATAAAAAATAAATATCGATCTCTATTTCATTCTAAAAGCAAGTCTTGTTGGGGACTTTTACTGTTTATGTACTAAAAAAATTCGATTTAGCATCGCGATCTCAAATCAAGACACATCATTAAAACTGCATTGACAAGCTAATACCGCTAAGAGCGCGTCAGTTATATTCCGAAATGAAATTGGAAAATATTTTTGAAATAAATAAAATATATTGAAAGTGAAGGGCGTTTTTTATGTAGTGGGCTGTGCCTGTTCTTGTCAAATAGTGAGGTGAATGGTTAGTGGTTATTACTTGGTTAGTTTTATTTCGGCGGCAATATCAGCTCGAGGCAATTTTATATCAGCCTGAGACCGAAGGTCGAAGGCAGATGTGAAGTTACCGCGGGGTGATATTTCGAGAAATATGAAACTAGCCAAGCAATAACCTCTTTATGTATTAAACCAAAACAAATAATTACAAATGTTCTCTAATCTGTTACAGTTTTCTAACAGTGTTAACAGTGTTATTGTTTCTAATTCTTTTCACAAAGTCCGAAGTTTCTCGTTCTCCTAGTTCAGCTATCCTAATGTCTCGGCTTCCCCATTTGGAAAGCCGTGACGTTAGAATAGCTTAACTATCTCTTTTATCCATACGACGAATCTATGTCTCTGAATCTTAGTTCGCGTTGAATTTTGTATACAACTCTCTTATATCTTCTTTTCATCCCCCAATCCTTACTTATTGCCATCATTAATCCCCCACCACACAAAAAGACAGTTTCAAACTACCTGATTGCGTTCGACGAATAACAGCGAACGATTTCGATGTCGAAAAATGCTCCGCCTATTAACACATCAAGGAGGACAACAGTACTCTAGCTTGTTTCATACCGGCCGATATTGGCGTCATATCAGTCGAGTTTGAAGTCACATCGGACGATCTTGATAACGGCCAATTCCTGGAAAGAAAATCGTATCCAATAAATAAAGTTTACATAAGAATATGATTAGACCAGACTTTTTTGGAACGTTCAACCAAATAACACTTTTCAGGTGCTTTTACAGTGAGATAAATATGATCATTGTGGAACTACAAAAATAAGCTTTATTACAGACTAATTACTTTACCCCCAGTACCATATTTACAAATCCGTGCAGAACACGTGTTCCATACGGATTTCCGTTGACACAATATTTTTCCACCTGTCATCAAGGATCCATCAAAACAACTAAACTCCGCCCTTATTCGTAATCGACAAATAAAAACATCGCATTCTAACCGAGATCAATTTGAAAGCTGCGTTGACACCCGATAAATCAAATATCAGTTCGAAAATATTTTTGTTCAAACCCACCACAATTAACGAAATTAAATCTATAAATCGGGAGTGATTTTATAACATTCAAGATCTAAATTTGAAGCAAATATATCTAAGATAAGGGCAGCTAATTTTTTAAAAATACAAATAAATAACCTACTTGAACACAATTTTCATTTACATTTTTCTGTTTCCGTATAAATATGTACCACGTGTTTGCCAATCACACATAAGTTCTGTTTGTGTTTTGTTTCAAGCAGACGTCAGAACTTTAAGTATGAAATTATCTGTGTGTGGTGTTTGAGTTTTTAAATTAATGGATTCTGTGTCATAGATGCGTGTAATAAACAAATACCCCTATAATGTGTGAATGTGTTCATCAATACGACACTCATGGGAAATGGGACATTCCAACCTCGAGATGTTCGGCCTCGGGGCGTTTCGGCCCGAGACGTTTCGACCTCCTAATATTGTAGACGTGTGACGAATTGTAGTGGAGCAGAGGCAACAGAAACAGCTAACAATTTGTCGTAGCATGGAAACAGGGATGACGTGGAGTGGAGTGAAAGTTACTGTGGGTATAAAATGGACAACCACAAAAAACGAACTATAACGTATTAGTATTAGTGAGGTTAGTATTAGTGAGGTTATCCTATAGTCTGGGTCATATCGTTTCACAAGTAGCCAATGGTTTATAATCAATACTTTAGAAAGCTATTTATTTTTTTAACCTTTTAAACATCAAACGATAGATTATCACACTTCCTGCAGCCTATACAGTGAAGAACAGGGATGAAATGTTTATAAAAGTATTCATTTTAGATTGCAACACATTGTACCGAGTAATTACTCCAACAACAGGACAATTATCATGATAGGGTTCTCAGAACCAGAATTCATTTGCGGGGTGGCGAACTGGTCCTGGTGGCGTTTCTGCCTCCTTTGCTTCATTTGTCCATTTTCACAACAAAAACACTACCACCCCACCTGGTAAAAAATATATGCGATCATTTAAAAGAAATTGTTGCGATATACTTGCAATATTTTCTCGAGACTTCATATTGTCAAATGTCTAAGATTTCAAGTGCATTCAGTATTTATTTTCACAAAAATAGGATATTTATTTACGTGTAGGAAAAAGATAATTGGTTATATTTATCAAATTCTGGGATTTCCAACCGAAAAGTGAGTGCCGATATAATTAACCTAACATGAAAAGTAGATGACATTTGCACACAAAATTCTTGAATAACTATTTTTTTCATGTTTTGTCACAAAAACATAGGTTTTGACCCTTCATTGGAACGAGCTCGTTCCAAAGATGGGTCATAACTTATGATTTTGAGACAAAAAATTAAAATATAATTAAAAATTAATTGGCGTTTTTTTGTGAATAACGCTGGCCGGTTTTCGCCGTCACGTTTGGTCGTTACGTTGGGTAAAGGGTTAAATACAATATTCATTTTATTTTGTAATATTTAAAAAAAAACGGATGAAAGAAATATGGCAAATTTCGCCAAAAATATATATAAAAAAAACTCTAACGTTTCTACCCGATTTCTGAGATGTTTCGCCCCCATCGGAGGCCGAAACGACCAGGCCGAAACGTTTCACTTCGAAATGCCCCAAGTTCGAAACGTAATAAAAACCCGTTCTACCCTTCCGCGCTGGCACTCGTGCCGTATTGACGAACCCATTCACCCACAGCGACGTTCCATCACCCACCGTGAAAATACGAACAAAATGAAAATCATTCTTTACAGAATTGGCAGGGTGTATTAGCAGATTGGACAGGGCGGAGATTAAAGGTTTCTTTTTCTCTGTGAAGGCACAGATCTTCAAATTACTTTAACATGAACTTTTTTCTGTTGCAGGTACAAGTGTATTTGTGTCAACCGTAAATACCAGAATTTGTTATATTTTGTAATCTTTCATCTGTTTTGTTTATATTTTGTTGTTCATTTGTATTTATTTCATTGTTTCTTCATTCCAACTCGCACAATATCTTCATTTGTCTTAAAATCAACTTGAGATGTATAATCATGTCGACCAATATATGTTTAGTTGGAATCTGCGACAACATTATCAAATTTGGTAGAAATCTCCAACCATATTAATTTTTCACATCTTATTCCTTCATTTGCTTTGTTAACTGAAAACCCATCCAAACAAAATATCAAATAGGAGCGACACCACTTTACAACTACTTTTAAAACAAATCAAGTTTTTATCATTGTCCACATATTAATATCCAGAATCAGTTTTTGTTTTTCATTTTCTAAGGATTGGGCGGCACCGTTTAACGACACTGTTTGCTGAGGCCATAAATGACTTCAGCAAATTAAAATGGCTGGGGTACTATTTCACACGTGTATGCCCAAAATCTCTTTGTAGCTCAAAGCGCAGGTTCCCCCTATTCGGACATGAGCTTGCCCATTCAATAAATGACTACAATGCCGAAAATTTATTATCGTGTTCACTTCGAGGTGTCAAATATTTTGTTCTCTCAGATTGTGTTACAGTCGAAGTGACATTAACAGACAATCGCAATCACCAGTTAAGAAGCGACAGAATTATACCATCTTACAGATCCTAACCCGATTGAACACTCTCTGTATTCCCCAAATTACTTGCCCCCAGCAACTGAAAAGCAGCGCAAAGATCGATTATTCATAGATTAAGGGATTGCTCGATCAAGCACTCACCCACCCCACCCCAACCCCGAAACAATACACAATAGCAAAGATATATTAAAGTCATTGTCCCTTAGTAGAGGAAGGGCAATAATGTCCGTATATCGTGGACAAACTAATAGTCGGCTTCCAACTCTCCAAAAGAAACTGCGCAATCCAAATGAGTGTACGTTGAAAAATCCAAATTCTTTAATATTTTGCGACCGCCACTGCCTCGTCCTTCGCATCTGCCGATCTCTATTCAACTGGATTGCTGTAAAGTTAGTGAAGAACGTCGCAATCCTATCTGTCCCCTCAGTAAGTCGTCAAGTCAATCAACGCAATCAATGAGGTTTGATGACGTTAAAGCTGTGTACCAACTCTTAATGTAATACGACGCTTAATGTAATAAACTTTTAAATGTTAGGAGTTTATTACATTAAGTGTCGTATTACATTAAGAGTTGCTTGTACCAACTCTTAATGTAATACGATGCTTAATGTAATAAACTCTTAAATGTTCGGAGTTTATTACATTTAGATCGTATTACATTTAGAGTTGCTTGTACCAACCCTTAAAGTAATACGACACTTAATGTAATAAACCATATGGAAATATATCGGTGTTCCCCGTCCGTCCGTCCGTCCGTCCGTCCGTCCGTCCGTCCGTCCGTCCGTCCGTCCGTCCGTCCGTCCGTCCATCCGTCCGTCCGTCCACTGAATCCGCTTCGACGAAGAGCTTCTATGTGTTGTGTTTTGATACGTTAAAAGCTTGTTACAATGGTCTGTGAGGATCTATAGATGTACATAAATGTTTTTTTTTTATTTTCGCGCGTGTGCGTGGGGGTGGGGGGTGGGGGCTGGGGCGAGCAGCACGTTTGTTTTTAGAGACGAGAAGCGTAACATACAGCACACTTTCCCACGAATGACGCTTAATGTAATAAACTTTTAAATGTTAGGAGTTTATAACATTAAGCGTCGTATTACATTAAGAGTTGCTTGTACCAACTCTTAATGTAATACGACGCTTAATGTAATAAACTCTTAAATGTTAGGAGTTTATCACATTTACGCTTGAGTTACACCTAAGGTTTCGCCCTATTACTCAAAATGTAGTACAACGCTTATGTGAGAAACTTATCTCTTTATTAAACTATATGGAAATATATTCGTGTTCTCCATCCGCCCGTCCGTCCACTAAATCTGTTTCGACGAAGAGCTTCTATGTGTTAGGTTTTGATACGTTAAAAGCGTGCTAAAATGGTCTGCGAGGGTCTATAGATGTACATAAATGTTTTTATATGTTTTTTGCCTTCCCTGTGTGTGTGGGGGAGGGGGCTAGGGGAGGGGAGGGGGCTCCACGTTTGTTTTTAGAGACGAGAAGCGTAACATACGGCAAACCCTCCCACGATTGACGCTAAATGTAATGAACTTTTAAATATTAGGAGTTTATTACATTTAGGGTCGTATTACATTTAGGGTTGCTTGTACCAACCCTAACTGTAATACGACACTAAATGTAAAAGCCCCAGCCCAGAAGCTCTTCGTCGAAACGGATTCAGTGGACGGACGGACGGACGGACGGATGGGGAACACGAATATATTTCCATATGGTTTATTACATTAAGCGTCGTATTACATTAAGGTTTGGTACAAGCAACTCTAAATGTAATACGACTCTAAATGTAATAAACTCCGAACATTTAAGAGTTTATTACATTAAGCGTCGTATTACATCAAGAGTTGGTACAAGCAACTCTTAATGTAATACGACGCTTAATGTAATAAACTCCTAACATTTAAAAGTTTATTACATTAAGCGTCGTATTACATTAAGAGTTGGTACAAAGCTGTTATGCTATGACAGTAGTCACAGCGTAACAGCTTTCACTTCATGAAACGTCATGGTTTTTACCCAGCACGAAAACTAGTAATACGATATCAACTTTCCAATCTCGACACTCTCGAAACTTGTTTTTGTCAATAACTAAAATATTGTGTAATAATTTAATTTGTATCTCCACGAAAAATGTGTACATCACCAACATAATCATTTTTCACAGACATCAAAGTATATTCTTTAACCCTTCACCTAGCACGAAAAGCAGACGACACATGCAAATAAAAGTCTTAAATTCTTAAATAACTATTTTTTCATTTTTTGCGTCAAACACATAGCTTGTGATCCCTCATTGGAACGAGCTCGTTCCAATGAGGGGTCATAAGCTATGTTTTTGGGACAAAAAAAGAGAAATAAATAATGAAAATTGAATGGTGATTTTGCGAACAGCGCTGGCCGGTTTTGGCGTTGCGTTGGGTAAAGGGTTAAAAAGCGATCATAGATTGCGAGGCGTTTGTTGTTGTTGTTTTTTTTGTTTTTTTTTTTTGGGGGGGGGGGGTTCTTTGGGTTTTTTTTTTTTTGGTTTCGCATTTTAATTCACAACAACATCCGCCCCTAAAATGGCGGCGGTTGTGACACTTTTCTGTATGGGACCAATTCACGACGTTCCAGAAAACCAGTTGTCCAGAGATCAGTGCTCTCAAGTCGGATAAAGAAAACGGCATTTGATAGGATACTTGCCGTTTATATATAGTGCATTCGAAATTTTCACAAATTGTATGGCTTTTCACCATAAAAAGCCAGAAATATATTGGATGACGAACAGAGAGATTCCTCGTACAGCTGACTTTTGTATACTGTGAAGCAACACTGTGATTGTATATTATAACCGAATAAAGATGAATAGAATGTTTATGTTGCCTTTTTCAACTGTCCATTGAAGTGCTTGGATATAGGAATGTCGCACCACATTTCGGAACAGTCTGTACACTTACAAATACAAATGGCGTTTTCTGCTCTCTGCCAGTTAAGGCATTTGCGCGTTACGACTAATTTATGTACGTTACTATCTTACACGTTTGATCCTTGTTGACCAGAAAATAATTTACAATCATAAAGAACAAATTAACTTTACACAATGAATCGACTGTATCGCCCGCGTAATTTTCAGTAGAAAAAATATGTTTCAAAACATTTCAACAAAACAATATCATGTGACCCCCTCGTTGGAACGAGCTCGTCGAGATCGTTCCAATGAGGGATCATACGATATGCTTTTGTTGAAATGTTTTGAAAACTTTGAAAAATATAGTATTTAAAATAATAAATTTTGATATCGTCTACGTTAGGTAAAGAGTTCAGTGCACATACTATGTAAGTAAGTTATCAATTGTACTTTACTGAAAATAACAAATATTATATAACGATTCGGAAGATCGACATTTATGTCAAATCCACATCTGATCTGCTTGCTCAAGAAAAGACCTGGGATGTAAAGTGATTTATGGACTCATAAAAGTTTGAAAATGATTGTATGAGAGAAGTATTGCATTGGCAATCACAGCATTGGCAAAAGGATGTTCACAATGCGAAATTGAATATAAGTATCCTTGGTTAAAGTATTTATTAAAAATAACGTATGGTAACGTTTGGTAACGTAACTTCCATCTTTTCAAACGACTGCCATCTACATTACAAATTACATGCTTTATTGCGGCTCTGATGCTGTTTGTTTATCTTCAACTGCATAACTTCCCTTAAAATTTCATTATTAATGAGAGATGGGTAGGGTAGAAACAAAGTCCGTGGTTGTATAGTAATAGAAAATTTGATAGTCCCTTAATGCACTTTACGGACCATTGTGCAATCATCATTGAACCCCCTCTGGATCCAACACAATGTGTGAAGGAAGATTGATGCTCATCTTAACTTGTGGAATAGAAGAAACTAATAATCTATATCTATAATATGCTAGCCTGTGAATTATCGCAAATTATCTAAAAGGTATTTCTCGATATCCATCGACTCGATGGATATCGAGGAATATCCCCAGTAGCTTCCGAAATGACGTCACGCTACGCCGCATCACGTCGCCTTGAAGGAACGATCAGCTGCATTTGGGGTCGAATTGGGCTGAATATTGTGCAATGAAATGTCCCGTAGTATATAATAAAAAAGATCATCTACTCTATTTTAGTCAGTATCTGAAATTATCCCATGAGTGTGGACCTGAAAGTTTTAGTTTTCACGAGCGCTTAATATTTTCAGGTCCACACGATGATTTTTTTCAGTAGCTTCCGAAATAACGTTACGCTTGCGCGCATGACGTCGCCTTGAACGTCGCCTTGAAGGAACGATCAGCAGCTTTTTGTTATTATCTTGAAACTGTTTGCAGTCGAATTGGGCTGAATATTGTGCAGTAAAATGTCACCTAGCATATTATAAAAAGAAAATCTACTCTGGTTTAGTGAATATCTACGGCAGCGTATTAGCGCCATTTCGTTTTTTTTGCGTAACTTATGTTAAATTGTTAAATTGTAATTACAATTTAGCTAAATTGTAATTATAACTTAATAAATTGTAATTACAACTTAATAAATTGTAATTACAACTTAGCTTAATTACAACTTAATAAATTGTAATTACAACTTAGCTTAAATTGTAATTACAATATAGCTTAAAATGTAATTACAACTTAACAAATTGTAATTACAACTTAATAAATTGTAATTACAACCTAATAAATTGTAGTTACAACTTAGCTTAACTTGTAATTACAATATAGCTTAAATTGTAATTACAAAATAGCTTAAATTGTAATTACAATATAGCTTAAATGGTAATTACAATTTATTTATATTGTAATTACAACTTAATAAATTGTAATTACAACTTAAGTCGTAATTACAATATAAATATGTTGTAATTACAATTTAAGCTATATTGTAATTACAATTTAAGCTATATTGTAATTACAATTTAAGCTAAGTTGTAATTACAATTTATTAAGTTGTAATTACAATTTAGCTAAGTTGTAATTACAATATAAATAAGTTGTAATTACAATTTAAGCTATATTGTAATTACAATTTAAGCTATATTGTAATTACAATTTAAGCTAATTTGTAATTAACTTGTAATTACAATTTAGCTAAGTTGTAATTGCAATATAAATAAGTTGTAATTACAATTTAAGCTATATTGTAATTACAATTTAAGCTATATTGTAATTACACTTTAAGCTAAGTTGTAATTAGAATTTATTAGGTTGGAATTACAATTTATTAAGTTGTAATTACAATTTAGCTAAATTTTAATTACAATTTAACATAAGTTACGCCAAAAGAACGACATGGCGCTAATACGCTGCCGTAAATATCGGAGCGCGAGTGAAAAATAATACTTTCAGGTCCACACGAATGAGATAATTCCCGATATTCAATAAAACAGCGTAGATATCCTCTGTGTTGTATGTGTCATTGAAGTGCTGTTTAATGTAAGTCATCGTAATAGAGTCCTGTGAGGCTTCATTATGACAAAAAGGTGTGGAATTCAATGGCATGCTATCGGTTATGAGAGTATGATTGTTCCATCGTGTGTATTGTGGTAGCATACATGTCACTTTGTCGTTGAAATGGTTAGGGACAGCTCTCTCGGCCACTGGGACTACTCAGTAGTGACTCCAAGGTTTGAGAGAGAGAGAGAGACCGAGAGAGAGAGAGAGAGAGAGAGAGAGAGAGAGGGGGGGGAGGGGAGAAAGAGAGAGCGGGGAGTAAGACATTGGAGAGGCCGAGAAGAGGGATGGTCCATTTAACGGATAGAGTGCTGAATTATTTTGGTCATCAAAATTTGTTCACATATCTTTGCCTTGTTACAATTTATGGGAAAGTGCCAATAGGCACTCTCCCATAAATTGTATCATGGTAAATCCTTACAGATTAAATAACTTCACTTCAAAGGTGATATGTAGAACATCTACAGAATATGAAGCCTTTATGCTGTGACACCGACACTTCACAATAAAGCCCAAACATGGGCTACCAACACTCTACAATTTAAGCCCCCCCCCCCCCCACCCCCTCCCCAAGATTCCATTGAGATTGAGTTGAATCAGTAGCAGGTTAGTATACTTAGTATATGGGTATGTGAAAGCGATTTGGCCTGGGTGAGATCGGCGCAGAGATGGGGATTGGTTGACTTAACTGCGGTTTACATGAATGGGAATAGGGATGAGAACATTGCCACAAAAGGCACAAAGAAGAACGAAGGTAGATAAAAATCAAGGCGGAGACAAAATCACAACTAAGTTGTAAGAGCAATATTGTGTGAAATATCTACATGTATACAAAGACACTGGTGACCCTGTAAAACGCGAGTGTTTGAAAACAGCTGACCTATAAATGTATAGTCTCCACCATACACATACAATCGCAGATATCATAGATCTGGGTAGAAACCCAGGAAGTTACAACTTATCGTGTGACTGTTCCTCTGTAATCTGAAGGTGTTTCAGCATACTTTGTAGTTAAAAGTTGTTTTATTTTCATAACCATAATTATGGAATAATGCTGCACTTCGTGCGGTGCATTTGTAGAATGCTGTGTTCCCGAAGAACAGTTGACGTGTAATTTGGAAGATGTTTATCAAGTACCACGATTCACAACTATGCAGAGACGAGGAATAATAATATTGTGCATTGGTAAACGCCCTCGTGGCAAATGAAAATGTTTCGTACGTGTGAAGGTCCCATGGCAGGAACAAAGACGAGCAAACACTCATAAAATCGAACATACATCCAAGGCTAACTAGCACGCACAAGGTTTAATACCGACAATGCCATTTGCATTAAATACAAAAGCTGTTATCGAAAATGTACGTTTAAGTTGTCCAGCTGTGTGCTGAAGAAGTGTATTGTGTATAATCAGACGTCTGACTATTTCATCTGTCTAATAGAGATTGCCATCTCAACGGGCACATTAGGTCTGCGACTCTATAGGTAGCCTGATAACTGGTGACCTCGCGCCTAGCCTCCCAAAGTGGTACTTCCTCAAGCATATTGAGGTTTTTCTTAGTGTGTGGATCCAGTCGATGCATATTCCATTAGGGGTCTCACAATACTTCTGTAAGTCGATGTGAGCTCATATGCAAGTTTCTCTTCAGAAAATTCAGACTTAGAGTGACATCGGCTACAATAGTTTCCACATATTCATCCCAGGAGAGTGTATATGTTATGGTCACCCAATAGATACTTTGTTTTCTTCACATTTATAACATGGACGGTGTAGGTCACGTTGATGACAAACTCGACCGATTGATGTGCACGACTTCATACTTCGGTGGATTGAAAGGGCATCTTACACTTCTTCTCTCATTCCTATTCCACTTCTAACACGGCTATATTAACCTCAATGTTAACAGAGTCATGTGGGGGTTTTTTTTGGATAGATCAGTTCAGTGGCATATCATCTGCGAAGAACCTCACTGTAGATTGTATTCCATAAGGCAGACCATTTACATAAAGGAAGCAACATGGACCTACCACAGAAACTTTCGACACCCACGATGTTATTCGTTCTTTCTTCATAAGACTTCATGCCGTCAACTACATCATCTGCTAACTGTTCCCCCAGAAGCTTTGTATAAGGATCTTTGTCTTCTTATCTATTCGATATGACTTCAATTTGTATAGCAGGCGATTGTGACCGACTTTATCGAAAACCTTGCTGAAGTCAGTGAAATATATCCTCGGTCGCCGACTCGGTTGACAGCCCCAATTCTTGTCGGGCCAGTACAGTTGCAATCAATTCCACTTGACTGGACAATCAGTTTTTCACACCAATGCGGATGATAAAAGTCCATTTTTATTTGTCAGCGAAACTTCTACGTTCAGAAATACTCAAAATTGTTTGAATTCTTAATTTAGTTACTGCCATAATCATTCACCCGTGTTCACAAGCATTTTATTTTTTTCAAAGTTGGCTGGTCGAGTCCGAGTCGTATTTGGTAAAAGTTAGTCTAAAAAGAAGGTGAAGTTCTGGGGGTTTGGGGATTTTTTTTGTTTGATTTTCCTTTCCTTTTTGGTGGGCAGACAGATTTGAATTGGCCCCAGTGTTACGCCGACTTCTGTCGTAACTGACGAGTTTTGTTAATGCTCCAACATTTGTTACAAAAATATCCAGGTATTGCCACAACTTATAACTTTTGTAATAAAATCGCCATGTTTTGTCATAAACTGAGGTCACCGGTTTTATAAAAAAAATCTGCAGGCTTTGTCATCTAAAAAAAAAAAATCTCTTTTGTCTTAGAAACCAGCAGGTTTTGTAAGATATTGCTCTTTTCCACTCTCTTCAAAAAAAATTATTGGCCCCAAGTTCAACTAACCCACCTTATACCATCGTGTTGTTGCCTTGGAGAGTACATAATCCTAGGTCATATGATATTGTTGAGTATGTATGGTTGTATGGTTGTATGGTATGGACGGTATGTACCCCTGTTGGTGTACTGTTAGCCCTTGGTGATACTTATTCATCTTACCCATTTTACTATCGCCCGGTTGCTTTAGGCAGTACGAAGTGGTAGGTTATGTTGTGGTCTGGGGTATGCTAGGGCTAGTTGAACGTAGGACAAGCAGTTTTGTATGCGATTTGGAAAAAAGTAATGTCTTACAAACCCTCTTGATTTCTATGACAAAAGTTGTGATATTGTTTTTTTTATTTAGTGACAAAACCTGGCGATTTTTATTACAAATGTGTGAGCTATGACAAACCCTGGCGATATTTATTACAATAGCGGGAGCTATGACAAAACTCGTCAGTTATAACAAAAGTAGGTGTAACAGGTGTATCATGAAGAGAAGTGTAAATACATTTTAATCTATTTTGTTCATTTTCTAACTGAAACTTTAATCATAATTTAGAATATGAAACTCTCAACTAATTAATTTTGTGTTTATTTTGACACCGATTATTACTCAAAATTTAAATAAACAACTGCCCGCTTCTCTTGGGTAAAATTGTTTATTATTTTGATTGCTTCCTCGTCAACTAAAATATGATATGGTTCCTGTGGAGGAGAAACAGCGTCACATTAGTGTTTACCGGCTGTGACTAAACATTGAAATATGTATAGATGCTGCATTATTTAAACCAACCTAATTTTTGTAAGTGATGCGTACAATAGAAATACATTTTTAGCATGGAGCTTCGCTTTTACAATTCTACAGTTTAGCACCTTATTTACTGGTTCCAAAATGGTATGTTTTATTCTGGTTTTGTTACATTATGTTGCCGTGAAAAGCAGCATGTACTTCCTTCAAACATGCCCGAAGGCCTGAAGGTTTAGACCAAAGACAATGGCACTCTTCCAATTTGAAGTATCCCAAGTTGAAAAAAACAGTACAGTTCATCTTGTAATTTTATAAAGGGTTTGTGCAGTTGTAATGCAATAAACAAAATCTTAATTTTCAAAGGTGTTCATGTGAATGCAGGCGCGTAGCCATGTGCATATATTGGGGCACAGAGATCTTTTGAGGTCCACACGTTTTTATGTCGTAGACATATCACAAAGACTGAAATCTTGAGGAAAAGTATGGAGGTGATGCCACCCTCGCGTTGGTACGGCTGGGGGTATACTTTTCCCTGGAGAAAAATTTGGAAAATATGATAAACATGGCACTAGTGTGGTACATCATCCGCAATTTCATTAGTTGATGCCCCACGCAGATCATATAATTTGAAATTTTTAGAGTGAGTGGGTTGTGGGGAGTACGGGGCAAGCTCCGCCCCAAGCCTTTAACTCCTTGCTTCCTGCTGGCGGATATTTCTGCCCAAGAAAAAAATCTCTTTCCACTGAAATAAGTAAAATTTGAGAATATTAAACAGAAATTACTCCTGCAAACTGTGTCGATGTTTTGACTAATGATTACATGAGTGGGAATTCCATGACTTTTTTTTTTAAATCTTGATTTAATGAAAAACATTTTTAAAATAGTCAACAGGTTAAGAGTTAATGGCTACGCCACTGTGTGAATGTTGTAAATAGGTCGATGTTGCATAATTGCAGTCTCTTATAATAACCGAATAAAGTTTTTCTTTCATGAACTTTTATTCAAGAAAATGATTTGCATTTTTAATACTACTGCACCTCATAATATAATAAACTTTAAACATCTCGAATAGTTAATATATATGGACACAACTCACTTTTAATCAACTTTCCATTATTTTTCTTCTTTGTCAACGACGCACATAATTTAAGTAGCAGGCTTAGAGACACTCATTGCTAAGACCAGAAGCAATAACATTTCGGCCTAATCCGTTTGAACGTGGACGAACACGAGAGGGTGTGCAAATGAGCTGGAGTGTGGATTCTTTTTTATAAAATAGTTGACAGAAAACTTGATGTAAATTCTGTTACAGCAAGTTGCAAATGGCTATCAAGAGTAGAAACTATTTGTTATCAGTTGTTTGATTATTTATTGCTTTGATAAATGTGAACCAAGGTCAACTGGTGTGATATGTGATATGCTAAAAGAACAATGAAATAGCTTGAAACATAGACTGATTTCTAACATTGCTATGACTGTTGCGTCATCGACAATCCACCAACTCTTTCCCAGCCAGGCAAAAAACACACTCTTGAACCAAAAAATTGTATTATAATTTTTTGTCTTCATTTTATTTCACAAAGGTCTGTGGTCTTTTTTCTATTTCACATATTCGTTTGATGATAGATATTTCTAACTTTATTGTCAGTTTAGGGAAGTTTCCGGCCCGTCACCTCATCTTTTTGCCTCCAATAAAACAATATACAGCGCCGAAACAATGATATCTAGGCCGCTGCTAATTTATCATAAGTAGTATGGCATTTATTATGAGTAATCAATAGCTGATTACTGTAAATTAGTCAAAATAAATGTTCTGCATCAACATAATGTTTGTGTTATTTATATTTAGGCCAACGAAGCCGATTGCGTTAAACTTTTTGTTCACTATGGTAATGAATCTTAATTTACAGTAAGGCAGGCGAATGTGATTTGTATTCCCAGGTGAGGGACGTGTGTTGTTATAAGAGGGCTACTGCAGGATTATATTATTGCCTACATTCCTTACCGATTTGTTGTGTTTTGTGTCATCTTGTCATCGAATTCTTCTGTTGTCTTTACACGAAAAAGTATTATGCATATAATAATTAACATGAATTATCTGTAGCTTTATCGGAGTATGAATGTGGGATGGGCCTGTTAAGTTGTATCTTGTCACGCCCATCCCACATTCTTACTCAAATAAAGCTACGCACTTTGTACTACTTAACACACCCATCCCACATTCATAATCAGATAAAACCACAGATAATATAATAATAATAATTTACTTATATAACACTTTTACCAGCAAAACACTGCTCAAAAGCGATCACAATATAAACTGACAAAAAGAAAGCATTCAGCAGTCAAAGGGTCTTGAAACCTTTTTTGAAACTTTCAGTATTGGAGGTTTTCCTTGAATTCGGAGGGAGTGCATTCCACAGTGAAAGCGCTGCAAGAGTGAATGATCTTTTACCCGCAGTAGATCTTATTCGAGGCACGACTAGACCATTCTCTGAAGATGATCTAAGATTCCATACCGGTTTTTGTAAATTGACAGTCTGTTTTAAGTAGGTAAGGGCATTATCTCCGTGGATGATGTTGTGAGTCATCATTAATACTTTATATTTGATGCGAGACTAAAATGGTAGACAATGCAGATAACTCATTTCAATTATTATAATTTAATTCAGAGTGTTTACTTGTATTATACTGTACTGTAATGCAGTCGAAGTGGCCGTCATTTTTCCATTGCAGTCATATAAATTGTTGTACATACGACAGTTGTATTATTTTCAACATGGGCTAATACACGTGGTGTGGCATACTGAAGAGAAAAGCCAGTGTGAACAACCCGGGGACGCGGTGGCTCAGTGGTTACAGCATTGGACTTCAAACCGAAACGTCCACGGTTCGATCCACACCAGGGGTAACTGCGTTGTGTCCTTGGGTGAGGTACGTAATCTCTATTGCCCACGTGGGGGCACGGTGGCGCTGTGTACTAAGGTGGACTGCACATCTATGATGTACTTGTCTTCAACCAATGCTAGCCCTGTTTGTATGGAATTAGTACGTTGGATCGTCTGATAGTTGCTCACCACCGCTCGGTGGTTCTCTCCGGATACTCCGGGCTTCCTCAATCTGCAATATTGTCCGACATAAGGTGACATTGGCTTTGGAACGTGTCCTTAAACCCCAATAAAAGTGAACAACCCATATAAATACCAACTGACGGTCCACCTGCAGCGATTACAGTTTAAACTGCACCATTGGGACACGCCCATAAGTTTTTTTTGACAAATTAGCGGGGCAAAGCCAAAGCATTCGTTCGATCTGAAAATTATTTATCGAGTTATGAAAAACTTACCTCGACCAATCACATAATCAAATGGGATACCATTAATGAAATTTTAATTATAACGGATGAAAGGATTACTTTCACACATTTAAATACCATTTTACTGTTCATTTATAAACATAAAGAAAACTGACTACCCTTTTCTAGCAGACATCATTGGACGTTAACAACAAAAGAAAAAATCGTTTCAGCTGTATATTGCAAGATAGGCTAAAAGGTAAAAACTGTTAAATGTAACCAAGCCTGGAAATAAGCAATCTATCATTGACAGAATGAGATCTCCAAAGGGTGATTTGGCTGGTGTTGCTATCCTATACAGTGGCCAATTTTTCCTCTGAGTACCTCTTTCTATTGAGGCATAAGACTTTGTTTCAGATTGAGGTTCGCAGATGGTAAATTTAGTGATGCTACCCTGCTATGCAGGGTAGCATCACCAAATTCACCCTCTGGGAACCTCATTCTGCAGATGAGTCTGCTTATTTCCAGGCTTGAATGTAACGTGTTTGAGATATTCTTTCACCACTATTTATACAGAGGAACGGAAACACAGACACTATAGAGTATGTCTTCAAAATGGGAGTAAATGAAGGAAATGTTGAAAGAACAACTCCTTCTTGAATTCCAATTTTAAAGACGACAAAGCTGCGTCTTTGCTTCGTGAGAATATGTGGTCAGCAGACTTTGTTGTTGCATGAATACCCCGGAGCCGCCAGCATGTTATGATTGTGCAAGTATCGAATACAAAGTGTAAGTATTATGCTTTGTGAAACAAGCGCATTCAACTGTTCCATTATTTGAAAAATGTTTTTAATAACTTCCAGGCTGTTCAAAATATATCGCCTACTCATCTCAACGTATTGTCTTCATTCTTTAAACGACATTCAAGGGTCAGATGGTATGCAGAAATATATCGTTACCTACAAAACAAAAAAGGAAAACAACTGAAAAAGAAATATTCTAGGCCAAATATCAAGAGCAGTTTCATCTAAGCCAGAAAAAACCCCAGTTTTATATCAGACGTTCTGTGGCAAGATAGATTATGAAAATTGTAGAGATGACTTGTATTACCGAACTGGCTTGGAAATTTGGAAGTTTCCTGAAGACAGAAAACTTCATAATATTCAGGCTAATTCCGGTAACATCACACATCTGGCAGGATAATTATTTGCTACAGACAATACATAGGTAAATCTGACCAAGTGCATCCTCACGGGGTTTCCCTTTAATTGAGATTTTCGTGTTTCCATTGGAAATCCACCAGTATAACTACTCTGTCCTACTAGCATTCTTTTTTCCATGCTCTTGGAGATCATACGTTAGCTCAATAGGCATGGTGGCACACCATTCAGGATCAGGTGAGGGATGCCGTAGACCCACGTTTGAGTCCCGTTGATTCCGTCTTTAGAACACTTCTGAATTTTCAGCCCAGTTTCGGTAATAGCACATACCTGGTGGGAGAATTTCTTGACAAGCACGCACGCACGCAAAACAATTAAGTGCATCCTAGCGTAATTCCCATTAATTGAAGTCTCTTTGTTACAGCTGGGATCACAGACCGATGTATCCATGTAAATATATATAAGGCCAAACAAAATTTAAAAACTAATTCTCGGGCTTCTTTTTATAAAACGAATGAGGAAGGGCGGTTTTTATTTTTATTTTTTATTCCTGATGGAATGATCGCGGATGCCTAAAATCCAGTTGTGACAGTCTAAAATTAAATACTAGAGCTTATATGTTGATTTCGCTGATAGTATGGGTCTTTTTGTCAAAGCGATCACACAACGCAAAATCAATATAGAATAACTAAAATGGAGATCAAAATTAATAAGGAGTTTTTTAACTGATTGAGAGCTAGAAACCACAATCAGGCCTTTCAAAAAAATGAGGACACCAGTTCAAAAGTTACCCAAGCTTCATATTCAGTCAAACGTAAACAATAGTTTGTTTATACTAATTTGTAATAGAACAATTTTTGATGAACAAATTCAGACCACCAAAAATAATCTAGTCCTCAACCAATTAAGTAAATATTTATTTTGTATACATTTGAGAATCGAGTCGCATTTCGCGAATGGAATAACAATACTGTATCAATGAATACGACATAATGCATCGCAAATCGCGATGTGATACCGCTAAAATCACATGGTAGTTTTGTACATTTTGAATTTTGCCTCGCAAATAAAGATGACGAACGCGGGTCGAAAACACGAATACGCCAGTGCCTGAGAATCAAAAGATTAATTTTCTTTCGCCTAAAATAACGCCAATATTCTAAAAAATCAAATCTGTTTCCATTGTGATGATTCGAGAAGATACACCAGCCTAAAGGGAAAAATAGCCATCTGTATTACGCACCAAATACCACATAACAAAACTTTCAGCAAGCTTTCGGTATGCCGAAGACCTTCATCAGGGAACACAAAGTCAAAGTAGCACACATACAAAAAACACAAGCAACAACTGATGAGAATTTGGAAATAAACCCCTGTAAATTTCGTAGTGTTCAACCGATGATCGGAACCGGCCTCCTCAATCGGCCGATGTGGGCAATCGGATGACAACAGCAACGGCTCCTGGAACATCGGGCCAACCGATTTTTGCCAAGAATTTTGTGATGATTCATTAACCTCATTGTATTATCTTCTGCAATTGTTCAATTGTTAATGTAAACTGATGTCAATGATACCATTCAATACAATTAAGAAACAACCACAATGTGTATTCTTAATCTCTCTTGACGCCCATTTACGGGATATACAAGTTAAATGACATGTAAAGCTAACACCTGAGCGCACTTGCGGCAATCGCCAGTTCATACCGGAACAGTGAAGGTTGCGCTCCATTGACTCAGGTCGCAGTAAAATTATCCGTCGCACGCACTTGGGCGGTAAACGTGAGAGCCACGTTTACCGCCCAAGTGTGCGCGACTGGTAGTTTTACTGCGACCCCAGTCAACGAAATTTAACACTGAGAAAAATTCAGTTTAATGTAGTTATTTCGGGCCTCGATTTTTCTAATAGTGCACGGTATTGCAATCGGAATCGGCCGATTGTGAGCGCAAATAAACGGTGATCGGTCAGCGACTATTTTTGGTAATCGGTAATCATTTGAACACTAAAATTTCGTTCTGACTACAACGATGTGCAATAAAATAAGAATAATGAGTCATCGAAGGAAAATGTCTTTTGGAGAAACGATAAACAAGTTTGAAAGGTACCAGTTTTGCGGAACGTGACTGCAACACCTGAGAACTGCGACAAATAAGGGGCCGACCAAATTATACATATCCATCCTTCGAAAACCCGCGAGCAATCAAGAACTACTAGAAGGTATGTTTAGACCGAAAGGTCTGCAGGTGCAAAGATTTTCTCGAGAAACTCGCTCAGTTTTAGTCCAGTCGGGTTTAGATTCAATGATATAATTATGTCTGGAATGATGTGGTTGGGTAGCCAGTGGACGTGTTATGTCTCGTGGTGGTACCGGGCTACGCTCCATCTGTTTGAATAACAAGTGGTTGTTCACACGTTTCTGAAACGGAGTGCAGGTTACGCAAAAATGCTGACTATCATAAACGCCACAATTTATTAACCACATTGGAGCGTTGGCAGTCAGCTCGGCCAAAAATCCTGAATTATTCTCCATTTCTGGTGCTGTGGAAGGAATCAGTTGTAGGTATCACTACACAAGTTTTACAACCCTTCCGCAAGCTTGGCTGATTCCAAGGTCGGAACTGACTCTGACTGTTCGATCTCAGGGACGAAAGAAGCATCTGGGACTCGTTGGAGGAGGGGGCACGGCCATATAAAAGGGCACATACACACTGATATATTTTAGTAGTGGGCATGCACCTTAGTCGGATGGTAGGAGTATAATACACAAATCTACGTTTGGGACTCACGCACCTCTATATTATAAAATGCACATTCTTTTTGTTCCATATTCAACAAAAATCTGTTAAGTATGGGGCAAAATTGTACATTTGTCCCGATTTCAAAGGGCGTAGTAGAGCAAATTAAACGAGAGAATCTTTGGTCACATCCTAAGAGTAAGCGAGGAGTCCGTGTACACCCTTCCTATTAATTCCAATAAGATTGCAATGACGGGTTAGCAAAGACAATGTTGGTCTCTCTCTCTCTCTCTCTCTCTCTCTCTCTCTCTCTCTCTCTCTCTCTCTCTCTCTCTCTCTCTCTCTCTCCAGTTTTTTGCGAAACTTGCGAAATTTACAGAATGGGTGAAAATAACAGCTCGCATTCAGATATGTACTGTCCGGATATCTCGTGCCCCGTGCAACTGTCTGCGATAGAAAGTGTCGCTTTTGTCCATTTTAGGTGACAAAGTCAATTATTTATTAAGAGCAAGGTATAAATAAAACAAAAAGGGTACTAGGCCAGTAATCAGATTTAAACCACTCATAGATTAAGGGTTTTAACCACTCGGCATACGGGTTAAAACTCTTATCTTACTAGAGGTTAAAATCTGATTACCGACCCCAGTACCTATTTATTCTATACATTAAAAAACCTAATTATACTATCTACAGTTCCATTTCATTCTTGGGCTTTTGGTTGCACTCCTTAATACCTCGAGAAGACACCACCCACGTCAGTCAGAGTAGTGATATCGTAAATATTTATTGAAATATTCCCGGTATTCTATGTTTTGTAAATTGTAAAAAATGGAGAAGAAAAGAAAGAAACAGCGGAGGTCAATTGTGGAGTTTATTCCAGTTCTAAAGTTATCTATAAGTAATTATTGGTATTGCACAATTCTACAATAACATCAGGATTTCCAGTAGTAATAAAAAACTTAACCCTTTACCTAACATGAAAAGCAGACGACACTTACAAAAAAAATTCTTGAATAACTAATTTTTTTCATTTTTTGTCTCAAAAACATAGGTTATGACCCCTCATTGGAACGAGCTCGACGAGCTCGTTCCAATGAGGGGTCATAACCTATGTTTTTGAGACAAAAAATGAAAAAATAATGAAAATTAATTGGCGATTTTTGAGAACAGCGCTGGCCGGTTTTGGCCGTTACGTTGGGTAGAGAGTTAAATAAAGATTTTAGGAAATATTGCAACAAGCGAGCACGCTGTTTAACACTGATTATTTACGACCGTTGTTCACTTGGATTTTCTTGTCGTCGAGATCATATAAACAAATACCTAATGCGATTAGGATACATGTATGTATGATATGATGACACTTGTAACACCTGTTCTAACATTCCAAGCTTATATCATAAAAATCGACTTTCGATAAAGTTATCTCCCATGTAATGATTAGATGAGTTTTCTTTTGTTACTTTTAATAAACGAAAACAACGGACCGCTCCCGGAGCTATCTGTTGTTTTCGTTATTAAAAGTGACAAAAGACACTTGGCTTTTTATGGCAAGCTAATTAGAAGCAACTAGTTCACAGATAATTCGTCATTAACAATATCTATCAGTGTTACACCTCTCAGCACCAAGTGTCCACTTTGGTTCTTTGTTTAGCGATTGTATTTTTACAGTTATTTGCAAGTTTTTTTTTCTTCCAAGGTAAAACAAATAGCAAATCTCACCCCTAGACTCTCATATTAATGAAAGGGGCAGTGTCTGTATTATATGTCACGATGCGCATACTCTTGATGTAACGAACACAAAAAAGTTACAGAACATCAAATAATGATGTAAACGCCGGCTTGTTTTTAGAAGGAGTTTCAACAGAGAATAAAAGTCAAACTTTCAAATTCATTGGTAAAAAATTGTAAAAAGCCAGTTTCTGTATTTTATACTACTCTCTAGGAAAATGCCTATCATTTGTGAATGTTGCGCACATCGATGATACAAATTCGCTAACATTTCGAAATTCCAATTAACATATGATATTTCCATACTCTTATTGTTCAAATTAACTGACAGCATTAACATAAGGAATTATGGAGGGCTAACTTTCCCATAAATCTCTTCTAATGACCCACATTGTCGGCCATGAATAACAGAAACTGTTTATTTTCTGTCTCCAACTCCTTGCTGAAGCCCACGTATTGAAACGAGCTCGACGAGCTCGTTCCAATAGGGGTTAAGAGCAATGTTTTCAAAGCAAAAAGTGAAGAAAAAAATTTGAATGTGAATTTTGTGAGCTGTACTGGACAGTTGGGACTGTTCATTGGATAGAGAGTTCGCCGCATTCCAATACAAATCACCTGTCACTGATAGAGGCTGCAGTGCGCAGAAACCTGCAAGAAATGCAAATATGGAATACGAAATCACATCGGCAGAGTACTGGAATCAATGACTGTCGGCTATAAGTATGTGAAAGATTTCATACCCGAGGCACTAGAATTCGGTGTAGAAGTAAGACTGACGCCCCTAATAATTTTTCCACACGGGGTATATTCGCCTGGATTGGAGTGTTGGAGATCGATTCGCTCTTGCTGGTAATCATGTACTGTACAAAGGCTAACGGCACACACACAGTTGTCATAGCCCTAAGGATCTGTAGAGCCCGATCGTTGTGGATCCACCATGGCCAATTTGTCGTACCGGCGCGGTACATGTTGATTAAATCATTTATTAATTTATTTTTTATTTATTGGTGTTTAACCCTTTACGCAACGAATCGGCCGCATCCGCCCGCGTAATATGCAAATTCAGCAGTTGGAAAAATATTATTTTTCAAAAAAATTCAACAAAACCATATCATGTGACCCCCTCGTTGGAACGAGCTCGTCGGGCTCGTTCCAACGAGGGGTCACATGATATAGTTTTGTTGAAATGTTTTGAAAAATTTTAAAAAAATGACATTTAAAATAATAAATTTTGATATCGTCTGCGTTGGGTAAAGGGTTAAGGCCACACATTTCTGCACCACTGCTAATCGTCACCGCAACATGGATAGATATAAAGTCAAGTCCAGCCAATTGGTTATACCCATGTTGCCCATATTAGAGGACTTCCTCCCCATGCATTGGTGACCTAGTCCTATTTTACCAGTAAAGCAGGGCTTGTTTTTCATAGTAAACAAGTACTGCTTCACGCCCCGGGGTTCCAACGGGGAGTGTTAATTAAATAAGAAGTTGCGCCGCAACTATTACATGTTTATTTATCCACAAATAATTTCCAGTAAATCTTGTGATTTTTTGCTATAATCCCAACCGACAATATTCCAACTACATCACCTTCGACGAAGTCATGCCTCCTTAATGATGTAACTATTGGGACAGAGAAGGTTTACACCCCCACCCCCACTCCCACCCAACCGGTCATCTGCACGACGTCTCTGTGTCTAAGCGTTGTCAAACATGAAATAGGTTACCGTATACTTACAAAATCAATGTTGCCAACGAATGCTTTGAAACCATTTCCATCTCCGATTAACAATGCTGAATGTACTCTGTCCATTATACCTGCAACACACAACACAGACAATCTGGTATACATATATAAGCGGGCAATAAGCGGGCAATACATGGAGGATGGATTCCTACTTACCCAAACGATGTGGATTTTCCACTCACCTAGTATTTATGATTTCCGAAATAGCCCACGCATGCTTGCAGAATTTTAACGCGTGCTTAATCATCAGAAGTAAATAGTCGTGTAAAGATTACATCATCGCTAATATTTATTAGATACGATTTTCTTTCCCACAACTGACCAATATCAAACTCGGCTGATATGACTTCAAACTCCGCTGATATTACGTTGGTCTCAGCCTATATGAACGAAGCTAGAGTTGCCCCCCTTTATTCGTTACTAGGCGCAACCAATTTGTTTACATCGAAATGTTTAGATGTTATTACAAGATATCAGCCCGTGGTAACTTCTTATCACCTGAGACCGATGGTCGAAAGATGATGTGAAGTTACTGATAAAGGACCATTATTACTACTTTAAAGAGCGTTCCCTAAGTACATTAACAAAGTTTAACAGGGCATTAGAAGAATGTAACGCTCAACTTAAAAAGTCACGTGATGTGTCGGGCCGTTAATGAGTTAAGCATCTCATTAACAGCCCGACACGTCAAGTGACTTCTGTTCAAATTGTCGTACACTCGAAAATGGAAACAGTTTCCAGAACGGTTTCAACTAGTGAACAATGCGATTTTTATTTAAATTATTAAATATGTAAAATGTCCAGCAAAGATAGCCCCATAAGAACAAGCAGCTGTATATAGCAAGTAAGTCTGCAGACATTTTAAGCCTTTATTCCTGACATAAAAGCGGTAAATATCGGGTCTGTTTTTAAATTTTCTAACTTCATTGTAATTGAAAGAGTACCGGTGCCGATGACGTGATAATCACGTGACACCAGTTTGTTTCAGAACAGACGATAATATCATCTGCCAAAATTGAAAACGTTAAAAATGTCTCAATCAAGCGAATTGAATGAAGACCAATTGGCTGTTTGTAGTCCATACATGGCCTGAAAGTCTGTAATATAATTTTTGGGTTTGACACGTCCTTCCAAAGGACGTACTAAACCCAAAAATTATATTACGGACTTTCGGGCATGTTTGGACTAGGCTGTTGGTAGCTGCCATGTAAGGTAACGCGGCAAAACTTTCTCAGAATAGCAGCGGTAATAATAGTAATAACATGACTTTGTCGGGCCTTGTGGTTTATTAACGGCCCAACAGGTGTGAATAACAGTCCTTCGGCTTATTAACGGACCTCGACTTCGTCCCGGGCCTTTTATAAGCTGTCGGGCTGTTATTTACACCTGTTGGGCCGTTACTAAACCACAATGCCTTCCAAAGTCATGTTATTGTTATATTCTGTGAAAAAAAATTATATCTAGTAACCTACTTTAATTCCAAGAATTGCCCGTCATCGAACTCGGCTAATATGGCTTCAAAGACGGCCGATATGAACCAGGCTAGAGTTGTCCTCCTTGATGCGTCACTAGGCGCAACCCGTTTGTTTACATCGAAATGTTCACGGTTTTTCGTCGAACGCAATCGTGGAAATTGGCGTTACCAGGCATGATGGGTGGTTTGAAGTAGACTTTTGTATGATGGGGAGTTAATGATGGCAATAGGTAATGATTGGGTGACGAAGAGAAGAAATAAGAGAGTTGTACAGAAAATTCATCGCAAACTTAACTTCAGAGTTGTAAGCGGAGATTCGTCGAAGTAGGGGAAGAAGTAGCTGAAATATTCGAAGTTAGTGGCTTCCTCAGTGGTGAAGACAAAATGTTCGGAGAGTTCAACTTGGAGTATGATGAGAGGAAGCTTCGGACTTCGTAATAAGAATGAGAAACACCGAGAAACACCAACACTTTCAGGAAACGGTATCAGATCTGACAATTTTTGTAATTATTTGTTTTAGTTTAATAAATAAAGAGAGGTTATTACTTGATTAATTTTATATCGGCCGATATATCAGCCCTCGGTTAATTCACATCACATGATTTGAAGTTACCGAGGGCTGATATCTAGGACGATATGAAACTAAGCAAGTAATAACCTCCAAGCAATCCACCCTCACTCTACAGTTTTTGCTACTCATTTTTCACTTGAAGATATTTTTTACTGTATATGGCAATTTTGTTAAAAAGTGAGTACACTGAATATTTAACCCTTTACCTAACACGAAAGGCAGACGACAGCTGCAAACAAAATTCTTGAATAACAATTTTTTTCCCATTTTTGCGTCAAAAACATAGCTTACGATCCGTCATTGGAACGAGGTCATCGGGTTCGTTCCAATGATGGGTCATAAGCTATGTTTTTGAGACAAAAAGCAAAAGCATAATGAAAACTGAATCGCGATTTTTATGAACAGCGCTGGCCTGTTTTCGCCGTTACGTTGGTAAAAGGGTTAAGCACAAGGTAAGATTACAAGAGAATGCTCAACCTTATCTTCTCGGTAAACGGAAGGTGGCGTTCTGGGGGTTTTATGGGGGTTTGTTTTGTTTGTTTGAAGAGAAGAACGTGTAGTTTCCGAGAAACAAAGAGGCCATTTAATTCAATTATAGCAAACTGAATAGAGTCATCGATCGTTCATACAAACTGGACTCTTACTTTTTCACAGTTAATGTGAGACTGTGAGGGTCCCCGGAAATCCGAAATCTATCGGTGCATCGGCCGATGTTTTTGCTTTCTGTATTATTTTTAAAATATGTGTGGTGGAGGCACAGCGTATTTTGATAAGTCATTTCTGCCTTGAGCGACGATGGTATCCGTCTGTGCATGCCATTGACGATAAGACGGGGGTAGAGAATTTCAACCACGAGGGTTAGTCAAGGGAGGACATTGATCAATGTAGTCAGCAGATATCAAGAATGTGGGTGGTTGTTTTCTCTTCCTTGGTTTGATCCATTTTATTTAAGACATGATCCTGTTACTAAGCCACATTTTAATTTTTTGTTCCCTCTGACCTTATTGAAAAGAATCCACGACATTTGTTAGCGGATTAGCCTTCCAATGGAAACATAGTAGGTGCCATTCCGATCCGCGCCATTTGTGTTGTTTTCTTCGGCAGGACTTTCAATGGTGATTGTCCAAGTCGGAGCACTATGGCGGTGGAAACTTGCCTTCAGACAATGCTAAGCCAGCTTGTTCCAGCTTAGTAATTTGGTTAGTCTGCCAGTTACTCGCCACTGCTCAGTGGTTCTCTCTGGATACTCGAAACTTTTCTACCTATAAAACTGTTCGACACGAACTGACCCTGACAGTTGAAAGTGAGGCTGAATCCAACAAAAACAATCAGACAATCTAGTTAGTTGGGAGTCAAGATGAATAAAGTATTTCTATCAACATAAGTGAAATTAGATTCCCTTTCTCAAATGCAAAAGACATAATTACATCCATAGACCGGGGCTATACATCTCTGATAGAGTATGTCGAGAGTGGATAGGGAGCGCGGTGGCTCAGTGGTAGACTGTTGGACTTCTATGTTAGGGGTCCCGAGTTCGATCCCCGTCCAGGACGACCCGCGTTGAGTCTTTGGGCAAGGCACTTTATCCTGATTGCCTAAATGGGGGCACGATGACGTCGTGTACTAAGGCGTACTGCAAGTCGATGATGCACTTGTCCTCAACAGCTGTAACCATGCTTGAGCGGATCTTGAACACAGTTAGAATGCTGAGGAGCTGACAGTTGCTCGTCGATGTTCGGTGGTTCTCTCCGGGTACTCCAGCTTCCTCCACCCGCAAAACTGTCACGGTCACGCTTGGCCATTGTGTATAAGTATGTGACCTTAAACACCAATAAATAAATAAATAAATAAAAGAGTGGATTATTTTTAACTCTTCGCTTGCTGCATGCTGATTTTTATATCCAGTACAGAGCTGCTCTGTTATGTAGTAGGGGTGGAGGCACGGTGGCGCTGTGTACTAATGCGTACTGCACATCGATGATACGCTGTCTTCAACCAATGCTAGCCCTTCTTGTGTGGAAGTCTGACAGTTGCTCGACGCTGCTTGGTGGTTTTCTCCGAGTATTTCATCTTCCTCCACTCGACAAACTGTCCGACATGAGGTGACCCTGGCTGTCGAAAGTGTCGTTAAACATAAATAAATAAATAAATAAATAAATAAATAAATAAATAAATAAATAAATAAATAAATTTATTTATTTATTTATTTATTTATTTACTTATTTATTTATTCATTTATTTATTTATTTATTTATTTATGTATTAAGGTTTAACGACACTTTAACAGCCAAGGTCATATTTTATCGGTGGCAGTTTTACGGGTGGAGGAAGCCGGAATACCCGGCGAGAATCACAGAGCAACGACGAGCAACTGCCAGCTCCCCAGCATCGTAACTCCGCACTGTAGCACAGGCAGGGTTAGGTTGGTCGAAGACATGCGCACCATCGGCGTGCAGTGCGCCTTAGTACACGGCGTCATTGTGCCCCCGTGTGGACAACCGTGGTTAGGTGCCTTGCCCAAGGAAACAACGCGGGAGTCCGAATTGATCGCTCAGACGGTCACCCATCCAAGGACTAACCGGGCTCGACGTTGCTTAACTTCGGTAATCTGACGAGAACCGGTCACCGCAACGCCACCCCCCCCCCCCCCCCCCCCCAACACACAAATAAATAAATAAATGTAGGATTGGTATTATTTCAACTCTTGTAAACAAAATATACTCCAATGACCACGAGCTGTCCTCTTATCAGTGCTATTTTGATGCATAATCTATTGAATTTTTCATCAAATCAATTCATGGCTGCTTTACAGCACCCATGACTTGATTTATGAGGAATTCAAAATATTACTCTGCAAGTTAAGAGTTAAACCTTAAGTCTCTATACAGCCACAAACAACCACTTTTATATTGCTTTGAAAAAGTGTTACAAAGAGAACTCAACAAGTAGGCTGCATTTATCTTTACAATATTTTTACATTATTGTTGGCTGCCTGTGTAGGTATCCATCTTTGATGTAGAAACACTGTTTTGTCACCTGCAGATGTGTACATGTATATAAGGTAGTAATTATCATAAAAATTAATCTGATGCACCAAGGGTTAAAATGTCGATAGATTGGAGTTTTCCCGCCTACAATAATTCTCTAGTTCTTCAGCAAAGCAGAACCAGCACAAGTAGAGTTTCAGTCAACGAGCCTCCGGGTCCAAGTCGCAATTGCATGTAGCTTTGCTTTACCTTTCCAGAATCACTATTTATTTTCTAATGACTTCAGAATCAGAACTAGTTGAATTTAGCAATGAGGTGTTGCAATGGAGTACATTCCCAGAAAGACATTACGTTAGAACTATGGTTTAATACAGGCAACGGGGATTTCCCGGCTCCCCGTTCTGAAAGTCAGTCTCGATACCTGGAAAAATCATAAAAACGCTTGACGAATTTAAGCCGTCTTTCTTTCTTAGCCGGGGACCTAGACTACTGGCTTCCACAAATTAGCCACACAGCATACGAAACAGTAACTGTTACTCATAACAACGGTAGACAAACAGTAGACAGTAGACAAAGAAACGTTGAATATTTATCGTTTGGAATTTATCTAGAAAATCCGCCTACAATAGACCAGAGCCGGTAATCAAAGGTTGTGTATTAGGTTTTGAGATGACGGTGGATGTCAACTTTTTCCGTAACCAACGTCACTGTTGGAGATGGGATTTAATTTCAGGAACGGTAATTTCTCTGTCACAGCTTTGTATGCCAGTCCTGATATCCGTGAAATTCACAGAGCAGAATCGGGAATCAAAGGTTGTACGGTAACCTTTGACTCTCGGTTTTGCTCTATGAATTCACCAGGTACAGGGACTGATTTTGAGAACCATAGTGCAGTCTTTGATTCCAGTTGTGGTCTATGAATTGCCCAGGTATCGTGACTGACTTTCAGACCGGAGAACCGGGAATTCCCGTTCCCCGGATTAAACCCTAACGGCAACCTATCATCAACTTATTACAATAATGGAGCTGTCTGACAAAAGTAAAGCTAACTTTTTCTGGCTGCTTTAATTTATAAAGTGCACAGGCCTGTACGTTCTGGCTGTTGTTACGAAAAGTAGTTACGGAGAGGAATGTACAGCAATGTAGACATAAATTTAGTAAGCAATAACTGTTTATTATATGCTAGCCTGTCAATTATCGCTAGTTATCTAAAAGATATTTCTCGATATCGATAGAAATATTCCTCAGTAGCTCCTAAATGACGTCACGCTCCGCCGCATTACGTCGCCTTGAAGGAACTATCAGCTGATCTTTATTATTGTTTTGAAACGTACGCATTTCTCGTCGAATTGGGCTGAATATTGTGCAAAAAAATGTCTTAGCATATAATAAAAAAGAAAATCTACTCTATTTTAGTCATGTCGGGAATTATCTCATGAATGTGAAACTGAAAGTTTTATTTTTCGTGAGCGCTTGAGCGAGTGAAAAATAATACCTTCAGGTCCACACGATGAATGTTTTTCGGTATCTTCCTAAATGACGTTATGCTTCGGCGCAAGACGTCACCTTGAACGTCGCCTTGAAGGAACTCTCAGCAGTTTTTTGTTATTGTCTTAAAACTGTTTGCAGTCGAATTAGGCTGAATATTGCGCATTAAAATGTCACGTAGCATATAATAAAAAGAAAATCTACGCTGTTTTAGTGAATATCTGGAATTATCTCATTCGCAAGCGCTCGTGAAAAATAAAACTTTGAGGTCCACACTCATGAGATAATTCCCGATATTCACTAAAACAGCGTAGATATCCTCTATGTATTCAATCTGCAATTATTATCTTTCCCGGAGAGGTTAAGTCCATCTATCAGCTTTTGATTACGTACCTTTAACGATGATAGAGGTGTTCTGTGAACCAAGAGATCCTTCGAATACTCCAGCTTTCCATACCAAAGTAACGTCGTTCCAGTCAGCTGATGTCTAAAAGATGAGACACAAGAAAACAATCTGCCGTTAACATCGAAAGAGCTTAATTCAGACCTTATTTACCTCCATTTATAATGCAAACTTTTGTACTGTACTAGACAGGAATTGCAGAATAAAATAAGCAGTTTTAACATCACTTTAGATAGTATTCATTTTGGTGATTTATCTTTGTCAAATTCGGATAACTTTCAGATTTTTCAAGCCTTCCAAGACTGTATTTTAGATACGGGACGTTTTCAATGGAATGGGTAAACTATGATAAATCCCAAACTCTCTCTCTCTCTCTCTCTCTCTCTCTCTCTCTCTCTCTCTCTCTCTCTCTCGAGAGAGAGAGAGAGAGAGAGAGAGAGAGAGAGAGAGAGAGAGAGAGAGAGAGAGAGAGAGAGAGAAAGAGAGAGAGAGAGAGAGAGAGAGAGACAGAGACAGAGACAGAGAGATAGAGAGAGACAGAGAGAGAGTGAGAGACAGAGAGAGAGACAGAGAGACAGATAGAGAGAGAGACAGAGACAGAGACAAAGACAGAGAGACAGAGAGAGACAGAGACAGAGAGAGACCTGGGGAGTGGGAGTATCAGCCTATTTCAGTGGCCACAACTGTACTGTAGCTGTCATAAATCTAATAGACCAGTACGTATTTCAGTGTTCGAAAATGTCTGTTTGTCATGCGCAAAATCACCCAAGATTAGCTGAAGAATGGATTTCCCTTTTTTGAAGGCAACACGCATAGAATGTAATTATTAAGGGCTTCGTAAAATGTGATTAATGAAATCAGAATTATGTGTTGCCCTCCATTGCACACGCACTTGCACCCATTTATTATTTTTTGTAATTTGTTGAATGTATTGGGAGAGACGTTGATATAGGCTATGCCTGTTCGTCAAACCCTATTTCTATCTTGAGAAATAAAATTAAGTTTTAAAAATGAAAGTGTCAATGACACTGTAGCTCAACTTGTCAAGACAAAGACAAAGACATGTACATGTATAGTATGTGATACAGCAATGACAAACATCTAGGTAATGACCTGATAACAAATGTACATATAAAGTATTGTAACGGTCTGTACATAAATACTGACCATTGCCTGTAACAAATGTATAGGTAAAGTATTGTAGAGGTGGGTGACAGTCAGATGCTAAACTAGAAAAGAAATCTTTGCGTCCCAGAATGGGTCTGACTGAACCCCAAAATATTTGTTCTCATAGCACTGTGATAACAAAGGCACCCCAAAACACACTCATTCCTGTCCCAAGATGAAAACAAAGGTACCCAAGAAGTTTCGTGAAGATCAGTTCACAAATATGAGCTCTGTAGAAGTTGTGACAAAAAACTGACTGGACCTAATTTCGGTACAAAATGGCCACTGGCTGCCATCTTGAATTTTGGACCGCACCCAGAAACACTCATTCTCGTCCCAAGGTGATAACAAAGGTACCCAAGAAGTTTTGTGAAGATCGGTTCATAAATACAGCCTCTAGCCCGAGCCGTATTGACATGTGCACTTACAGTGTATAAGTGGCACTGAATAAATCAAAGTTCATCTAATTTGCATAATTTCTGCACGAGAAAAAAACCTGTACTATATGTGATGTATTCCATGTTACTAAACATTCATACAAAAATTTATTCAAATCAGAACTTTCATACAGAAGTTCTGTACAAAAAACTGATTGCACTAATTTTGGTACAAAATGGCTGCTGGTGGCCATCTTGAATTTCGGACCACACCCAAAAACACTCGTTCTCATCCCACGGTGATAACAAAGGTACCCAATAAGTTTCGTAAAGATCGGTTCATAAATACGGCCTCTAGCCTGAGCCGTATAGAAGTTGTGTACAAAAAACTGATTAGACCTAATTTCGGTACAAAATGGCCACTGGCAGCCATCTTGAATTTTGGACCGCACCCAGAAACACTCGTTCTCGTCCCAAGGTGATATCAAAGGTACCCAAGATGTTTTGTGAAGATCGGTTCATAAATACAGCCTCTAGCCCGAGCCGTATTGACATGTGCACTTACAGTGTATAAGTAGCACTGAATAAATCAAAGTTCATCTAATTTGCATAATTTCTGCACGAGAAAAAAACCCGTATTATATGTGATGTATCCCATGGTACTAAACATTCACACAAAAAAATTATTCAAATCAGCGCTTTCATATGGAAGTTCTGTGCAAAAATCTGATTGCACCAAATTTTGTACAAAATGGCTGCCATCGGCCATCTTGAATTTCGGACCACACACAAAAACACTCGTTCTCGTCCCACGGTGATAACAAAGGTACCCAAGGAGTTTCGTAAAGATCGGTTCATAAATACGGCCTCTAGCCCGAGCCGTATTGGCATTTGCACTTACAGTGCTGAAAGTAACACCAAAAAACATCAAAATTAGTCTAATTTGCACAATCTACGCACGAGAAAAAAACCCGTATTATATGTGATGTATCCCATGGTACTAAACATTCATACGAAAAATTATTCAAATCAGAGCTTTCATATGGAAGTTCTGTACAAAAAAAAATTTCTGCATCATCGGTACAAAATGGCTGCTGGCAGCCATCTTGAATTTCGGACTGCACCCAAAAACACTCGTTCTCATCCCACGGTCATAACAAAGGTACCCAAGAAGTTTCGTAAAGATTGGTTCATAAATACGGCCTCTAGCCCGAGCCATAGCAGCTTGGCACTTACAGCTCTGAAAGTAACACTAAATAAATCAAAGTCAGTCTAATTTGCATAATTTACGCACGAGAAAAAAACCCGTATTATATGTGATGTATCCCATGGTACTAAACATTTATACAAAACTTTATTCAAATCAGAACTTTCATACAGAAGTTCTGTACAAAAAACTGATTTTTGCATCATCGGTACAAAATGGCCGCTGGCAGCCATCTTGAATTTCGGACCACACCTAAAAACACTCGTTCCCGTCCCAGGGTCATAACAAAGGTACACAAGAAGTTTCGTAAAGATCGGTTCATGAATACGACCTCTAGCCCGAGCCATAGCCAATTGTTGACGTACGGACAGACGGACAGACGGACGTACGGACAGACGGACAGACGGACAGACGGACGACGGGCCATGACAATAGCTCAAATTTGACTTCGTCAAAGTTGAGCTAAAAATGTACTATTAACAACAACAATTTAAAAACATCTTAACTGAAAGAAAACATACATCTCGGACGCATAGGAATATCATCGTTAACGTGATCAGCGTTTATCTAATTTGGGAAAACGTGAACAAAATGTCAAAACGTACTCATTGTCCCATTCGTATTTTTGGTCTCCTGATATTGAACCAGAAACTGTGCGCGTTATAACCCTTTAGCCAACGTAACGGCAAAAACCAGCCAGCGCTATTCTCAAATATCGCCAATTAATTTTCAAAATATTTTCATTTTTTGTCTCAAAAACATAGGTTATGACCCCTCGTTGGAACGAGCTCGTCGAGCTCGTTCCAACGAGGGGTCATAACCTATGTTTTTGAGACAAAAAATGAAAAAAATTAGTTATTCAAGAATTTTTTTTGCAAGTGTCGTCTGCTTTTCATGTTAGGTAAAGGGTTAAAACTATATCAGTGTGATAATATCCGATGTTCACTAATGAAATATATTAAATTATATTTTTCAAAACTTTCAACTGATGACATAAAAATAAAAATAAAACTTTAAACACTGTTGTGCCTCGCATTGAATAAGAGAATCGGTCAGTAAAAAATATTCTGAATGTAAGACTCGCTCAACGGGAGCTTGGGATCTCCTAAATTGCCCGAAACGCCTGAGCCTTATTTTCTTCCCCGAATCGTACACGGGTTTCTTACATTGTATATTTGTTTGTAGAATTTTTTTTCAAAGTTCAGCCTCTTCCCTTTACCCAACGTAACGGCCAAAACCGGCCAGCGCTATTCTCAAAAATCGCCAATTAATTTTCATTATATTTTCATTTTTTGTCTTTTTGTTTTTTGTCTCAAAACATAGGTTATGACCCCTTTTTGGAACGAGCTCGTTCCAATGAGGGGTCATAACGTATGTTTTTGAGACAAAAATTAAAAAAAAAATAGTTATTCCAGAATTTTGTTTGCAAATGTCTTCTGCTTGTCATGTTAGGTAAAGGGTTAACTCGAAACTCCAGCTACAAGTAATGATGTCGTGGAATTTCTGAGATCGTTTGTACATGAGTTTTGCGAGAAGAAAAAAGTGGCAAAAAAATCAAATCTAACCGTTATAAATAAGTAACACAGAGGATAAACTTACACACATTTTAACCCTTTACCCAACGTAACGGTCAAAACCGACCAGCGCTATTCTCAAAAATCGTCAGTTAATTTTCATTATTTTTTCATTTTTTGTATCAAAAACATAGGTTATGACCCCACGTTGGAACGAGCTCGTCGAGCTCGTTCCAACGAGGGGTCATAACCTATGTTTTTGAGACAAAAAATGAAAAAAATTAGTTATTCAAGAATTTTTTTTTTGCAAGTGTCGTCTGCTTTTCATGTTAGGTAAAGGGTTAATAGGATACAAACGAGTTTCACTCATGAGAACGAAAAATAACAAATTATTATTTTTTGTGACACCCATGAGATAAAATCCATACCCCATCAAAATGGGTGCATATCCTTTGTTTCCCGCCTTCAGAAGAAAATATATTACCGAGCTACTAAACGAAATGGTTCCGTTCTTTTCATCTGTTGTCACCATCATATCAACACTTGATCCGTTCGTTGCAATAGCTATTGTTGGTTCGAATCCACAGTCCGCATTCACCACAAGACCTGCTGTGTCAGAAGATGCCGAATCCGGCTTGTATCTCAACTTGATGACAAGTGGTTTCCAATTGAAGTCATGATTTGCAAATCTAGGAATGAGCAGTCTCGACCTTCCATCGAACTCGGCCAATCCATTTCTGACTGTTACACCTTCATTTCTGATGTACCACCCATTGCCAGAACTGTCTTTGACGTCGGAATCAAACTGTAAATCAAGTTCAGGTTTGCATTCTGGGTAGGTAGTTGTAAAAGAGAAGAATACAAGGAATTACACATGCAACAATAGCAAACACTGCATATTCCAATCAATCAGCTCAAAAACATAATATAAGAAAAGCTACAAATTGATTCAGAAAAAGCGGAATCTTTTGAAACCTGCTTGAGTTTTTTAGCCTCATGGATGAGACATGAATATATCAAGAAAGGACAAGAAGTTCCGACATAAAATGAATCAAATAAAGACCAAATTTCTAGGATAACTTCCGGCGCTATAAGGAGTAGCAGGGGCGGCGAAACCGGGGAGGCTTGGGGGGGGGGGGGGGCTTCAGCCCCTCCACTTATTCGCTGGGCCGTGTTTTTTGTATGCATATATTTTAACACAGCCAATGACTGGCGAAAGAAAGGGCGGATCCAGAATCTCCCCCATATTTTTGCCAGCTGTGTTTCTCTCGTACTGGTTCAGTTTCGATGGATTTCGGGTCATTTTTTTGCAGTAAGTGGCAGCAAACGCTAAATAAATATGGCTCATAAAATTTAGGAAATGAATAGATGAATATATCAAGTATATGCAGCTTTGCAAGAACTGGGCACTTCAAGGGCAGGAACGTAGATATAAGTCGTTTCATCTTACAATCAACATGTATTTTGTCTGTATTAACTCCGCAACTGTCGTGTGTCCGACCCCCTGATGCAGATGTTTGTATCAGGGGGTCGGATACAAGCACGTTCCTTTCGTGTGAGTTCCATTTTTTTCTTTTTGTTCATCCGTTCGAATAAATAGTTCGTTATATATTAGTCTAAATTCTTGACTTATCCCCAATATATTGTAAGAAAAATGATTATTACCCTTATGTGGATGTACAATATATGTATCCGAGTCGAGCTCCGGGTTCTAAGGGCAAATCACGACGAGTCGAAGATGAGTCGCGATCTACCCTTAGAACCCGGAGCGAGACTCGGATACATATTTTGTATATTCACATAATGGTAATAATCTCTATTTATTTGCACACTTGAAGACGAGACTGTTATGCTACGATGTTGTATATAATGTTAGAAAACGGAGAGTGTCATATCGTATAATGTCACATATGATGTCAAAATGTAATTCTGCCCCTTAGGGCCACGAAACAAATTCCTTTGATTTGGATACAAATGTCTATCTATGCACGTATGTAAACAGTCAAACATTGACCGACTATCGTGAAGCCGCACCCCTTGCTGCCTGGATAGAACCAAGTGAGAGCTGTAATATAACTAATATTTCTAGGGTGGAGGGTACATATCTCCATTGAATTTGTTGTAGGCAAATGAATATGGTAATATAAATTATTAAATTGTTCACTTATTCATAAGAATGTAAAAAATGTTAAAACTGAATACAGTACGTAGAGGGTTTATGGTCGCAAACACGCTCGAAGGGCGAAGGATCTATCCAAACGATAACTCATGTTCTGAGAAAAAAAGGTAAGCCCAGTTTTCATGTGTGAATCTAAGGACACTTCCGGGGCTATCCCCTCCTTATTTCTGCAACTCGATTTTTTCACAAGCACTGAGATCAGGGAACGCGTATTACCCTCGATACCACATGGCTATTCACTACTAAAGGTATTGGATATCCATGTGTTGTCGCGGTTAATATCGTAACCCAAGCATGCAGTTCTTGTTCCTGCGAAGAGCCCCTACGAGCCATTATAAATCGTATTCCCTTTTTCAAAATTTGAATGTGTCTATACAGACTTTCGAGAATATTTTGACTGGAAAACACCATAGTCAAGTGAAAAGCCACCGGAGAGCCACAATAATCTTCCATTTTCCAAAATTCTTCCCCTTCCAAAAAGAGTGGAACACCCCCGTCTAGAGCGCGCGCTCAGCCAACCGCTTTGCACATAGGATGATACTTTGGGTCAAGACCCATGATTGTATTGTGGTGTACTGCCAAATCCAGAATCCTGATTTCAGTCAGTGGACTTCGAGGTCGAACCTTGAGATTCATCGGCTGAAACAACACTTATTCAACCCTTTACATAACACGGAAGGCAGGCAACACTTGCAAACAGAATTCTCGAATGACTATTTTTTTCATTTTTTGCGTCAAAAACATAGCTTATGACCCTCATTGGAACGAGCTCAACAAGTTCGTTCCAATGAGGGGTCATAAGCTATTTTTTGAGAAGAAAAATTAAAAAATAATGAAAATTGAATGGTGATTTTTGTGAATAGCGCCGACGGTTTTGCTCGTTACGTTAGATAAAAGGTTAACTAATTTTGAAACATAATGGGTCTAACCCTTTACCCAACGAATCGCCCGCATCCGCCCGCGGAATATGCAAATTCAGCAGTTGAAAAAATATTTTTCAAAAAATTTCAACAAAACCATATCATGTGACCCCTTGTTGGAACGAGCTCGTCGAGCTCGTTCCAACGAGGGGTCACATGATATGGTTTTGTTGAAATATTTTGAAAAATTTGAAAAAATGATATTTAAAATAATAAATTTTGATATCGTCTGCGTTGGGTAAAGGGCTAAACTCTACCCTGAAGGGATTCCAGCCATAATCTACTCCCCGCGTACTGTAAAAATGAATACTTTAGAAACTGAAAAAGTCTGTTGTTTATTTTCGTAGAAGATTTCCAGAGCGTCCACAGTTTATGCTGAAATTCACAAAAACGAGTTCAGTTAACCTTGACCATTGCGTTCTGTAATTCCATAATACCAACTGGAATTACATAATGCATATTCCTCTGTCAGACTATAATTTCAGGATGACCGTGAATCACCGAACTCTACAAACACCACAATTCCACCCACCCCCTTTAAGTCACTATCGTGACATCCTCGCCATAGATTTAGGAATTATGAACTATTTTAACCATTTACTTAACACGAAAGGCAGACGACATAGCAAACAAAATTCTTGAATAACTAATTTTTTGCGTCTAAAATATAGCTTGTGCCCTCATTGGAATGAGCTCAACGAGCTCGTTCCATTGAGGGGTCATACGCTATGTTTTTGAGAAAACAAAACCGAAACATAATGAAGACTGAATGGTGATTTTAGTGAAGAGCGCTGGCCGGGATCGACCGTTACGTTGGGTAAAGGGCTAAGCGACAAAGAGTGAACTATTGCGAAATCAGTGGAGAGGATGTATATTTGAATTTTGTTGATTTGTTGCTTTAGTTAACCCTACACCCAACGAATCGGCCGCATCCGCCCGCGTAATATGCAAATTCAGCAGTTGAAAAAATTTTATTTTTCAAAAATTTCCAACAAAACCATATCATGTGACCCCTCGTTGGGACGAGCTCGTCGAGCTCGTTCCAGCGAGGGGTCACATGATATGGTTTTGTTGAATTTTTATGAAAATTTGACAAAATGATATTTAAAATAACAAATTTTGAAATCGTCTGCGTTGGGTAAAGGGTCAACTCTTTACCTAACGTGACTAAAAGATTACACTTGCGAACTATATTTTGGATTACTAAAAAGTTTCTTGTGTGGATTCAAAGTATAGCTTATGGCCCCTCATTGGAACAAGCATTGTAAACTCCTTCAAATAAGGGTACATAAACTATATTTCGGAGTCAAAATTTGAAAAATGAAATAAACTTGAATGATGATTTTTGTGTATGGAGTCAGCCGAACACGTCCGTTACTTTTGGTGAAGGGTTAATTTGATGGAGTTTTAGAAAACTAGGGCCTGCAACAAAGCATCGCACAAACAACTATATGGGCGTGATTTATGCTAACTGGAATATTTTTAGACATTTGCCCGGTAAAATAGTGATAATTTAAAAAAGTACAAAAGAATTGTAAAATTCTGACAACTTTAGACTGGAGTGTTTCTTCATAGGTTTCTTGTACTCTATATCTGTATGATGAATACACACTTCACAGATCAAACATTTTGTTCCGTTTCTCCTCCCACCTAAACAATTCCCGTGCTTATCTTACCTTCTACTGGAAAGGTTCCGTTCCTTGTACCAGTTCCATCGTTATCATCTGTATTCAGCCAGCTGAAATCAAACTCCGAGCATTGGCACGTCGCTTGAACGAACTTAGTTCCCACAGCACATGGCATAGTCACCAAGCCAGCTCCTGTTTTAACGTCGTAAAATGTTGGCATTCCATCAATTGCCAACTTATCGCACTCTGCAAAATAAATGTAAGCAGGGTCTTTATAGTGTTTGTTCACGCTACAAGTGCTCACAAAATTAAACCTTTGATACTTTTGTACATCGTATGACGTATGGAATCAAACAGCGCGTTGATACTTTGTGGTCATTTGCTTTGTTATTATTTTTCGATTTTTAAAGTGTTAGCCCCAATTCCTATTTTCTCCCCGAATAGTGCTCAGTGACAACCGTTGAGCTAAATGTTATCTCACCTTGAAATACTAATATAATCCTGCTGTCAAGACTTCTTAACTGGTTGAGTGCTAGAAGCCATTATCAGGGCTTTCAAAAATGAGGATACCAGAACAAAAGCCAACACTTTCCTTGCTTATATTTCATATTCAGTCAAACACCAATAATATGTTGTTTATATAAATTTGTTTTATTACAAATTATTGGAGAGTGCCTATGGACACTCTCCAATAATTTTTAATAAAACAATTTTTGAATATCAAATTCAGACCACCAAAATTAATCTAGCCCTCAACCAGATAATCACTAATTTGAAAAATATAGAGGATATTCACGAAAATTTGATGAATACCGAAAATATCTCGTGAGTGGCTACAAAGAAATATGAGGATCTTCACGAGCGACGCAGTCGCGAGTGAAGATCCTCATATTTCTTGTAGCCACGAACGAGATATTTTCGGTATTCATCAAATTTTCGTGAATTTTCTTTTTATTTAATGCTCTACGACTACAAACTCTCCAATTTGTGGCCTTTATTTGCCATTAAGGCGCAAAATTTATGTGCCGAACCGGCGTCCATACAAAAATTACAACAACCAAACTCCAACCATTGGAATGTGTGAATATCCGCACAAAAAGTAGTCCCGTCTTATTTCTCCCCTAACTTTACGATTTACCAAGGCTGGCGAATTGAAATAATCGCAATGTGTTTCGAAGAAATAGAACAATAACAAAAAACACCACTTTCTTATTTTCAATAACAAGACACGTCATTTTATTTTTTTTGAACTCAATGCACTGAAGACGTGTGAAGTTGAACTGAAGAAATTTGAAAGTGATTTCGGCTTTTCGCTGGAAGGTGAATGAGAAAGTCAAACTTTGAATGAAACCGCTGATTTAATGAATTGATTTAGTCACTGTCACTATCAATTATTCGAATTCGTTTGTATTTGGGACTCTGGAATTCATTACTGATGTGCTGACTCGTTTAACCCTTTACCCAACGTAACGGACAAAACCGGCCAGCGCTATTTTCAAAAATCGTCAATTAATTTTCATTATTTTTTTCATTTTTTGTCTCAAAAACATAGGTTATGACCCCTCGTTGGAACGAGCTCGTCGAGCTCGTTCCAACGAGGGGTCATAACCTATGTTTTTGAGACAAAAAATGAAAAAAATTAGTTATTCAAGAATTTTTTTTGCAAGTGTCGTCTGCTTTTCATGTTAGGTAAAGGGTTAAAGTACATGTGATTCGTCATCCGAACCTACGATGAAATATCGATTTCTAAATATCATTTTGATATTTCGTTTTGCCGACCGACAGGGGAATATGACTTAATTTTTCAGCGTGAATTGATGCCTGAGCATTAAATAAATCTTGCTATTTGTACTTTGCGACGTTTGACATCGCATTTTGAGAAAGGTTGAAGAAACTGAATTCCCAGTGACGTTTGAACGTCTGGATAATTAAAGTCTCAAAGAGTTAAGAACTGCTCGATAAACTCTCTCGCATGAGCTAAATCAAGCCCTCGAGACACCAGTCTAATTCTGTAAGATTCATTTTTCAGACCAACTGATATATTCCAGACGATTGGATTTAAAAAAAATACCATAAAGATTTATTTTCTTTGAATCAACGCTAGAAATATTGCTCAATCGTGAATTGAATTCACCCACTTTTTGACGAGATTACCATTTGAAGTGAAGACTTACCACAACCTTAGTTTTATGATTACGCCGCGTAGTTTCACAACTTATGTCAATATCTTGATAATTTAAATTAGGGGATAACTATGTTGTTTTTGATTGTTTGATGCCGTAAAGAATGGTTTTACAGTCACAAATAGAGTTTTGACGCGTTAGAGGAGCCGTTCAAACGGATATTTGAGACAATAAATCTATGTTTACGGCCCCAAACAATCAAATACAACATAGTAATCACCATTCTAATATAATTAAGCTGAAAACTGGAAAAGTTTTTTGTCTCTCAACTTTTGAACAACGCCTTGTTGAAGACACTAATGTAATCTACAAATACAGTCTTCGTGACGTCATTTGGGAGTTCAGAACCAAATCAAGAAATATACTTCACGCTGCCACTATACAAAAAGTTCCAAACGGTGTAGTCATTTTATCAGCAATAACAAAATATATTCATATTTGTACTGATAACATTTATCACGCTTGAATGTTTTTGGCACTCTGAATACAATATACGCCGTCTAGGTTTCCCGCTCAACGTTTGGAGTTCACCTTGTGATGTTTTTTCAATATGAGTCGGAAAGCACTCGAGGATTTAGCTTTAAAGTTAAAACTTTTCGGTGCTTGGATTGGAAGCACTTGGTTGACAGTAATAATTACTTATGGTTATTGAACAGTTATTCATTTCAAACATTCTGGAAAGTGATGGCTTGTGGAATTACGCTACTGGTATTGGCCTAATTGTTGCAGAACGAATAGTTCAGCTCTCTCAGTGCCAAACGCGTTGCTGCAGTGTTGGTGCCACGAACGCAGGTGGCAAATTCAAAAATGAATTGACCACTTGCACTTGAAGTCGATGTTATAACATCGCTAGCGAAACGGTCAGAAATACTTGGCCTTGAACAATTAAAATTATTATTGCTAGTAAGTGTTGTCAGGATTTAGGTTTTCTATTTCGCATATAGCGTCCATAAATTCTTCATCGTACGAATAATTGCTATTTATAAATTATAATATCACTGATGGGTTCCACACGGTTACCGTAAAGCCTGTCGGAATCAATTTTGTCAACTTATTTCATTTCATTACCCATTCGCCTCTCCCAAACCTCTTCCGCATTAATATTAAAATTTTCAACTTCATCCACTTTAATCACAATTTATTACAAGAAAGATAGAAATTTTTTTTTTCAGAAAGTCAAAAGCATCCACAGCGTTTATTTACCATGGATACGGTAGTCAATGACTCCAAATGGAACGAAAATAGAAGGCCCGCGGATACATCGTTACTTACCTAAAATAGTTTTCGACAACACAAAACTTCCGTCAGCTTTACGCCGATTTTACTGTCGCAAATTTTATTGATTAACCAATCAAATTTCGAGATTTTTAGTAATTGTATTAGAATGTAAATTAAATAGTTACTGATTACAATTGGAGCACGAAAAAGTATCTGTATATCCTTGCTAGTAAATGTTAGTAATGTCACATTACACCAATGGTAGTCTGCGGGCAAACCTCACAAAAAGTGGATAAACAAAGAGCCCATAACAGTCTGGAATTCTTTATATAATTAGACTGTGGGCCTGAGCGCTTTGGGCAAAATATGCTTCTCAAAAACTGGTGACAAAGTCACTTCATACTTCAGAAGGTCTCAAACGACATGTGGTACTGTCATATACAGTGCAGCCACCGTAAACTGATTGAAATCCACGCGTGGGCAGTGATGTCCACGCATCTGTTTATCAGGTAATAAAAAATCATCAGCAGCAAAAATTTAATTAATGAAGCACCGGGTGTAACCCATCCGGTGCTTCATTAAGAAAATTTTTGATGATTATCCTTATAATTAGTGTTTGGAATCTAATATTACTGCGTCCGTGGAAATATTGCCCACACGTGGAAAGTGACCAGTCCACGGCGGCCGTACTGTACTAAGAAATTTTACAGATTTTTCATGTGGTCTAATACCGACATTGTAGATATTTTGATTATTTATACACATATCCTCATCAGTATAATAATTTTTGATAGGTTGGATTGATAAGTATATATTTTGTTTTCTTTGGGGTTCATAACTAAGTAGTTGGCATTGCACCAATCAAATATTTTTGTAGTTCCTCATTGAACTCTGAGACTAGCGGATTTATCTCTGCCTCAGACATGCATCCTGTAGTGTCAACGCAAGAAGGTTTAGCGTTGTAGATATTGTAAAGTTATTTATGTGTAGAAGAAACAGTATAGTTCTTAAAAGCGAACCTTTTGGTACACTATATGATATGTAAGCTAGATTAGATTCACTGTAAAGAAGGCATACTGGGTCGTGTTCTGAAAGTAGCTTTTGAACCAGTTATTAGCATTACCTCTTATACCATAATAACAGATATGGCAAATTCAGTGAAATCCAAATAAAGTCAGGACGGACTGTGAAAATGTTTCATCCAACATCCTTTAGCATCCACGAGATAATACTTCAAAAACTATTTGTTGAAGGCGACAATGGACAAGTACAAAGAATGGGGGGTTTTCATTGCTGTATATGGTAGAATCGTTTTTCACTTTGTTTCAGGCATAGTTTGAACGACTGCTTTTGGAGCATATTTGTGATATGTGAGCTTGGTAGGAGGGATTTTCATCTATAGTAATTCCAAGGAATTTTAATGTTTTTTCAGTTCCGTTGATCCTCTGAAGTTTCTGATTTTTTATATAAATGTTTATTTGATCGAGACTACTTGAGTTGCACGTGGGATTGATTAATAGGTTCTTTGTTTTATTTGCATTTAGGACAAGTTCATTTGCAGAACAGCAATCATGTAGTTTATCAAGCTCTTTGTTTACATTTCTAACCAATATTTCTGCATTCAATGATACATATGATGTTTTAACATCTGCTAAGGAAAGAGTATTAAGTGAAGTTGAATAGGTAATGCCGTATATATACAATACAAATTAAGTAGAGTCCAATACGAAACCTTGTGGAACGCCGCGGTTTATTTGAATCAGGTCTGATTGATGACCTGCATACTTACTTAACGAATTGAGTCCTGTTCAGAAGGTAGCTTCTGAACCAATCCTTACTAATATCCCTGAAGCCATATCTTTCCAGTTTGGATAGTAATATTTTGTGGTTTATCGTATCAAATGCTTTAGCGAAATCAATGAATACAGATAGAGTGATATCCATACTAGACTTATTGTTATCTATAGCTATATCTTTCAAGAGTTGAAATATGGGATGAATCGTTCCGTGATTTTTCCTGAAGCCGTATTGGTAGGGATATAGGATGTCAAATGTATTTTAAAAAAAACTGAACATTCTATTCGACATTATGTTTTCTAATACTTTTGAGAATGATGGTAGAATGCTTATTGCCTGTAATTGGTAAACATGTTTTTATCGCCTGTTTTTTAAATACTGGTATCACTTTGGCTATTTCCATTGCATCAGGGATCACGCCTTTTGAAAATGACTTGTATGTGTAGGTTTCGAAGAAAAACAAAAAGATGATGGTTAGATACTGTCAATATTAACTCTAAACCCAACAGGAAAAGTAGACTACACGTGCATAAGTAATACTCGAATAAGTAGAATTTTTCATTTTTGTCTCAAAGACACAGCTTATGGCCTTCAAGTGGAACGAACATTTACTGTCATTTAAAGACATGACTAAGTAGCCCGAGCTCTCACTTGGTCACCGGCATCCAAATTAGAGACAGGGCAATTGGGGTAGATACTTTTCGTCCAAATAGTAAAGGGAGATCGGGAAGAAGCCGTCACGTTCCACCGGTTGCCACGGTGGGTCCTGGTTTATAAAAATAATGGACAAATGAAATATTCGAGTAACAAAAACGTTGTAATTTCAATGGACTTTAAATCGTTACACTTTTTAGACTTGAATCTGTGTTTAACGGAATTAATGCCAGACGACCCCCCCCCCCCCCCAACCCCATCCACCGATAGCTTAGTTCATTCTGCGTGGAGGGTGGGTACTTGCACTTCTTAAAAGGAGACTTCACTTTCCGTTGGCAGTCGTCAAAGTGCACTTGTTGGATTCATGTAAGACAAATGGAATACGAATTTAGTCTGCTATCCATAATATTTGTCGATACGTATTCAAACTTACCGAATTCTCGAGTATCAACCGTACCATTTGAACCAGTACATGTCCTGTTGCATGTGGTGCTGGACACGCACTCACCATTCTGGAATGCCATTCCATCATCGCAACACTTTCCTGTGTTCACACCATCCACACACTCATAGTACATCTTACAGTTGCGGGTATATGCCACTTTTTTACCGGTTGCGCAGGCACCTACAAAATTTCACTCAGCTTTATATCATAGTCAATGGAAACTGGCATCTACAAAATTTCACTCAGCTTTATATCATAGTCAATGGAAACTGTATCCAGTAACGTAGATAATTGTTGGGTCGGGTATGGAGAGACAACACTTCGTCGCCTGAGTGCTAGAATGTTCTATGTCCCATAGGGGACATAGAACATTCTAGCACTCAGGCGACGACTTGTCGACCGAAGAATTTGCCTACATTTCAGAGTTTTGACCAATTTTATTATCTCCATGATGGCCCTTTCATGATTAGAAGAGATACCCTTTGACAAAGCTGAGGAGATAAACTCAGATAACGCTCCTGAATATCCACAAGTTCAAGTGTGTCTACAAGCCGATTACAGTTGCAAAATGAGAGACAATTTAGACCGCAAATGCACCGATTGTGTCCACATGCTCACCTGTGGCTAATTACATCATCAATAGATAAGCCGATTATGGCCGCAAGCCGATTACGACGGCAAAACGCGAGCGATTATGTCCGCAGGTTTGCCTGCGGAGACAATCGACTGGCGTTTTGCGGACGTATTCGGCTTGCGCACATAATGTGCCGATTCCGTCTAATCAGGAGGACATTTTTCGAATATTTTATTTTTTATTTAAGATGGCGGTATCAAGACCACAATATTTCTCTCCGAAATTAGAGAATCAAAACATCGCTTCATGCATTTTAGGCACGCAGCCATACATCGTGGTGCTAATTTCTATCGGATAGTTTATGATCTGGACACCTCCACCAATACCAAACCACCATAAAACATACTATGTACGTGAATGGGACAAAAGGGTATAGTTGAGGTATTTCGAAAAAAACAATTGTTTCTGTTGACTTGATAAAGTCGTGCAAATAACAACTCGATATTTTCATCATTGTAACCTATTCATCCCTCATATTACAGAATGGGTAACTCCCTGCATGTTGGTTCATGGGCACGAAATGACAAAGTCCATTAGTCATTTGTAGGACAGAGCAGTAATTACGTTCAGTCTGAAAAAAAACGAGTGGCATTTATTAATATTTTCAAATGGCAGGGTACCATCGATATCTAATAAGAAAGTCACACTGACGACAAGGATGGGTATATCACTGGGAACATAATGGGGAAGTGGATGGGAGAATGAAGGACATGTTGTTAGTGGGTGATACAAAGGCGAGGGCTAGTATGCTTATCGGAGAGATTTGGTAGAATGGGGCACGGGGTGTCATCAAGCGGTTTGTCTCCGAGTGCTCGGAGGAGAGAAGTGGCGTGTGAATAGCCCAAGGCCTTCTCATTTGTAAACCGCGCCAAATCGGCGGTCGAACAAAGTGTTATCATCATATGTGTCATAAAGATAGCTATTAATGCCTAGCACGTGAGTTAATGGTGCCACGAGAATGTCCTGTGAACTGCTCTTTTTTTTTTGGGGGGGGGGGGGGTATTATTTTTTTTTTATTATTATATGACTACAACAAATAGCTCCTCAATAACGCCATAGTTTGTTCTGACTCGACGGAAAACTAGAATCTCAACTTCCAAATCCATATTAAGCCAGACTCAAACGAGGCTCGCGTTGTGTCACTGATGTACGCAGATTTTCGAGGCGACAATTTTACAAACGCGACATAAAAGCTCGAGTGACTTTACACAGAAAACATTAAGAACCAACATTCCATAATGTGTTTACATTTCAAGTGGCGTATTCAATTTTCAAATATCCACTGTCAAATAATAAACAAATTATTACAATAATCAATCAGTCTGGGTAGTGATACTCTGTCTCGTTGACGGGACCAGATCAGCAATATCAAACAAGACCACCTACGGCCTCTTGTTTGATCTGACTGAGGGCCAATACTATAAAACTTTTACAATTATATTTTCTAGAATTGTATTTTTTAGTCATGATTTTAAATGGGTTAAAATGAACCATTAGCATTTTCAAAGATCTGGCAATTTGCCAATTGGCAAATTGCCATATCTTTTAAAATGTTAATGATTCATTTTAGTCAGATATTAATACAATTCTAGAAAATACAACTGTAAAAGTTTTATAGTATTGGCTCGTCTACTCGGCAGAATATAATCCAGATCACTTGACTCTTGGAATAATATGCATTCATCAGAACCAACTGCTAATACTGTCTGCACACTCGAACAAAACACCTGGAAGTTGTCATAGTCTTCGAACGGAAATGATTGGGAGTTATAAAAAATACATTTATTCAATACTAGTGCTTACAAAGACAAAGTGCTAGCTATCCTTTAACCCTTTACCCAACGTAACGGCCAAAACCGGCCAGCGCTATTCTCAAAAATCGCCAATTAATTTTCATTATTTTTTTCATTTTTTGTCTCAAAAACATAGGTTATAACCCCTCGTTGGAACGAGCTCGTCGAGCTCGTTCCAACGAGGGGTCATAACCTATGTTTTTGAGACAAAAAATGAAAAAAATTAGTTATTCAAGAATTATTTTTGCAAGTGTCGTCTGCTTTCCACGTTAGGTAAAGGGTTAAACCATTTCCTAACGTAATGGCAATATCGACCAGTTAACAAAAAGCGACAGTCCAATTCTATTATTTTTCAAGTTTTGTACCAGAAACCAATCACTGGAACCAGATCGTTGGTTCGTACCAATGAGGGGAGGGTGCTGCATAAACTACGTTTTTGAGGGAAATTGAAAAGTTTAGTAATTCAAGAAATTTGTCTTCTATTCGTTTTAAGAAAAAGTGATAAAAATACCCAGACCCCCATTCTGGTTACCACACTCGGGTTCTGATAATAGTAGTAGTAACACGATTTTCTCGGGCGCCATACGTGGTTAGGAAAGATGGTTATTCATTTGGGAAGGCAAAACGCGGTTTGGAATTTCATCACAGATTTAGTAATCCTTATAGTTCAAAATAGATTGGTGCGCCAAAGGCAAGTATGAGCTCTGTACACAGCTTAATCAGACGAGCACAAGTATGTGCATATTGTTTAAGAAGTTTTGTGATTTGTGCAATGTTAAGTCAGCAAAACATCTTCAGTTTTTGGGGGAAATCTTTTGGGATGAAAACGCATAAATTTAATTCATGGGCGGTTAAGAATATCAAAATACATGGGCGAAACCCATTCACGAGGTATTGGTGGCGAGACAGAAGAACTCATCTGATAAGAGAACGGAAGTTTACTACTATTTTTTGTACAAATAGCACTGATGGATATCGAAAACTTGCCAAGAGAGTCTCCTTCTGCACTAACCGCCAAGCTAAACTATACTAAATCACGCACACCACTCGGTCGCACACAGACCGTAAAGGGCCGGAATGCAAGCTAACCAGGGATATACATTTTATTAATAATACCTGTCTGATTAGAATACATCCTTTGACACTCCCTGATCACTCTAATTCACTAGGAATAAGCGAGAACGTCTCTTGTTCATAGTTTTCGAGTGCTACAGAATCGAGGAAGGAAGCCCCACTCTACCATTTATAATATAACCGGGGCTCTTTCTTTTATAAACATAAAAATACTTACTTGTACTGCAGTTAGTCAGTCCGTTGGGAACACAGTTTAGAAGGTACTGGTCCCAGAACTGTCCCTCGATGCAAGATCTGATGACCCATTTGACACTTTTAGTTGCGACGTCGAAGAAGCACTGATAATACTGACCACAGTTCTCGTGTTTGTTATATCCCACGCCATTCACCACTTTACAATTGGTACAAGGGTCTGAAATATCGAAAGGATGCAATGCATGGAGGCTATCTCTTGTGTTAGATTAGATACACAAATTATCTCGTGAGCGACTGCAAGCTACGAATATTAAATTTCGGGTCAAGTTGAATCAAGCTGAGGATGTCGAATGGAATCTTGAATCGAATCACACGGCTTTCAAAGTTGCAGATATTTCACAGAAAGGACAGAAAGAAGAAAGGGTCAAGAGAGCACACATGTAGGAGTTTGGGTGCACGGTGATATATATACATTATCATGACCATGTCTTGTAATTTGTATCAGATTCGAAGTCGTGTTTACAATCAGAATAGCAACGAGCCCGTTAGGGCATGTTTTGATCCGATTGTAAACACGACCGAGAATCTGATACAAATTACAGGACATGCATTTGGTTATAATATTACATTTATCTAACAATCCCGTTACAAAAAGCCTCTTTCCCCCGTTTTTCAGTTTAAATTGGGTTGGAATTGGTCAAAATTTTGAATTGCATATTCAATGCGGGGGTGGGGGAGGGGGTGGGGGTGGGGTGGGCTGATACAAACGTTTTTTTCCGAGTTTTTTTTTTTTTGGGGGGGGGGGGGGGAATTAATTTGATTATTAGACTAAATATGATATCTACTCAAACAACAGCAAGTGTTCTATTCGTTATATGCACTGCGATGCTATAATTATCTTACAACATATTTTAATTGCAATTAAAACACCAAAACTCCGAAAACGTATAAACACATCTCTTACGGAGAGAGATTTTTTTTATTATATTTTAGCTTGTGAATTATCGCAAATTATCTGAAAGATATTTCTCGATATCCATCGAATTTATTGATAACGAAGACTATTCCCCAATAGCTTCCCAAATGACATCACGCTTCGGGGCATCACTTCGCCTTCGATAATGTTACAAGCGATTCAGTGCCGGCTTTTCCAGCAGTACCAGAAGTTCATGCGGTTTCAAGTCGTTCTGGCGATTCCATGACTGAAAAATTAAACGAATTATAGTAATAAAATAATAAAGTAAAATAATTAGATGCACAGAAAGTGACTACGAAACTGACGAGAGTGATATTGAGCCTTGAACCGGATAACTTTTCCGAAGAACTTTGTTGGTCGATTTGCTCAGAAAATATTTTGTTGTTAATTAACATTTAAAATGGTCTAAAAATTAACATAAATGAAAAATATGAGAATATTCTAATTTCTAGTATTATAATTATTAAATTTCACCTGTGAGTTGAACAATTATCGTGGGATAGTGGGACTATTTGTTATGTTTGAGTGATTTGGCTAGTACTGTAACAGGAGGAGAGATAAGTGCGGGAGCCGGGGTTCGAACCGTCGACCTCTAGCACACAAAGCGACCGATTTACCACGAGACTAAGAGATCCTGACCAACCAGGCCGGTTTGTAAATGGCCTTTACACCTCGACCGCTACACTTTTCGACGAGGATGGGATGTAACAGGAGCTAACTGTTAGTTCTTGTTACTGGTTCTTCAAGTTTCCATTAATTTTGTCATAGCAAATAATTGAGTCAGAAAAATAGGTTTGTTGTATATTTATTATGTTGTTTAATTTAGATTTGGCCTGAAACAAGAGGAGAATCACGGGAGCTCATTTTCTTCATTTTCTTACAGAATGGGTCGAAAATACCTGGCACAAATTTAAAAAAGTGAGAAAATGATGGGCCGAAAATAAGAGGGTAAATTTAGGTGGGGACGCAATAACATATGTTGAAATCTTGTAAATTTAACTTTACAATGAATAAATGGTGGGCCGAAAATAAGAGGGTAAATTTAGGTGCGGACGAATAAACATATGTTGAAATCTTATGAATTTAACTTTAAAATGAATAAATTAATGGTGGGCCGAAAATAAGAGAACAAATTTAGGTTCTGATGGCATGCTTATAACATTTCAATAAATCAACATTTGAGATTTGAAATATCTGTATTCTGACGAAAATACACAAACTACAATATGTCTTGAGGAGTAACGACCAAAGAGACGCAGAATCAGTGAAATGTTTCACCTGTTGAGAATGAATGAATTCTAAATTGATTAAAGTTTGGCCACGCTTAATAGTGTTGCTGATACTACACAGCCAGTGGTGTTCACAAGTTGCTCAGACGTTGGGGGGAAATATTAATATAATGTTTTGGAAGGATATTAAGTTACTGAATATTTCCCTAACATGAGCACCCGTCACAGTTCAGGCTTGAAAGAACGATCAGTCGATCTTTGTTATTGTTTTGAAACGAATGTATTTGCAGTCGAATTGGGTTGAGTACTGCGCAGTAAAATGTCACATGGCATATAATGAAAAGAAGATCTACGCTGTTTTCGTGAATATCGGGAATTATCTCATTCGTGTGGGCCTGAAAATATTATTTATTCACTTAAATAGCATAGATATCCACTATATATCTATTGTATTAATAATATAGAAAGTAATTTTTAAACATTTGCAACTATTTTTGAAGATAGCATGTACTTTTAACCCTTTACCCAACGCAGACGATATCAAAATTCATTATTTTAAATATAATTTTTTTAAATTTTTCAAAAAATGTGAACAAAACCATATCATGTGACCCCTCATTGGAACGAGCTCAATGAGCTCGTTTCAATGAGGGGTCACATGATATGGTTTTGTTGAAATATTTTGAAAAATTCAATTTTTTCAACTGCTCAATTTGCATATTACGCGGGAGGATGCGGGCGATTCGTTAGGTAAAGGGTTAAACGTCCAGTTGTCGGGTTTGAAGAGGAGTTACAATTCGACGCTCGTGCGCCTCGTATTGGCGCACTTTCAAAGCAATCGAAGCCAAATAATACTCTTCGTACAAACATTATGTCAAGCTCATTACTCGATACTTGTACAATCATTTCAATCCGAAACTCTAATTCATGTTGAATCGTGGTAGAAATACAGAACACAAGGCAGAGTACGGGGTGGGAGTGGCAATCAATTACCCTTGTTGGAGTTTGTCTTATATTAGTGGATCACCTGAAAAACTCTAACTCGTTTGTTCTTACCCACCACCCCTGTACTCCACCTTTGTTGTGTTCTGTGTTAATGTTCAAGTATCCGATCATTACGTCAGAATTTTGTTTGCAAGTGTCGTCTGAATTTCATGTTAGGTGAAGGTTAATGTTCATGTTAAAGTTCAGTCAACTTTAGTTAACAAACTACACAGTTTTCTTCCAGAGCATTTTCTTTATTTTTAGATAATTTCACGTTTGTAAACAACGCTAAGGAATTATCAATTCACAATTCGCATTTTCGGGCAGGAAAACCCATTCTGTTTAAGTGTTACACAATAAAAGCAACCCGTGTTGCCAATAACACAGAATAACATCATACTTGGTTAGTATCTGTAATAATTAGAGGTTATTACATGGTTAGTTTTATATCGGCTGAGATATGAGCCCGAGGTAACTCCTGCATATCTACCTGCGATCGAAGGTCGAAGGCTGGTGTGAAGTTACCGACGTCTGATATGACCGCTGATATGAAACCAGTCAAGTAATAACCTCTTTATTTATTGAAACTAAACAAACAATTACAAAATTTTCAGATCTGTTACAGTTTTCTAGCAGTCTTATTGTTTCTCATTCTTTTCACAAAGTCCGAAGTTTCCTCTTCCCCTACTCCTAGTTCAGCTATCCGAACGTTTCGGCTTCCTCACCGGGGGAGCCACGAGGTTTGGATAGCTAAACTACCTCTTCTCACGCATTGACGAATCTCCGCTTGCGACTCTGAATTTTCAGTACTACTCTCTTCTTTCTTCTATTCATGCACCTAATCCTTACTTATTGCCATCATTAATTCTTCACCATACCAAATCTACTCCCTTTTGCCCGGCAACGTCAATTTTAGAAATTGATTGCTTCGAAGAATAACGGTGAACGATTTCGCTGTAAACAAAATGGCTGCGCCTAGTAACGCTTCCAGTGGAATAACTCTAGCTCGGTTCATAACAGCCGAGATTGGCGTCATATCGGCTGAGTTTGAAGTCATTTCAGCCGGGCTCGATAATGGGCAGTTCTGGGAAAGAAAATCATGTCTAACTAGAGAATTGTAATTTGTTGGACAAATTACGGGCTTTCACAACTTTCCAATGTAAAAATGCAGAGCAAAGTGTTTGAAATTATCCATTTCCAAAATGATAGATAAAAAGCATCCACAGTTGGCTATTTTTGGCATTCTATAATGGTACTCTTATTCTCACCCTCATTGTGCTTGGGGGTTAAATCTTGAGATTAAAAAGTAAACAGTAACTTTCTTCTGCAATCATTTTTACATCCATCCATACCAAAATAATTGCTACAACAACCTTGCAATTAGAGGAAATGAGTACAGATGTTTGCAAAATTCACTGAAAATCAGTTTTTGTCGGAAAATACTATTCTTTACGTGGGCAAAGCATATGTTGGGTTAAGCCCCAAAGCATAACTTACAGCAGCGGATTTGTTCATTACGCATCTCTACCTACAGCAAAACAAAGTGTTTAAAATTAACCCTTTCCAAAATGACAGAAAAATGTAACCGAAGTTACATAATTTTTGCATATTCGAATGGAACTCTTACCCTCATTGTGCTTGAGGGTTAAAGATGAGATTAAAAACTAAACAGTAACTTTCTTCTGCAAGCATTGTTGCATCTATCTATGCATACAAAAATAATTGTTACAACAACATTGCAATTAGAGAAATTAGCGCTTGAAGTTAGTCAATCTCGAAGATAAAATTCTATATTCATATCATTTGTGGCCAATAGGGGTTAATTTTAAAATATTTGTGTGGTGATTTTAGTGTATCATATTATGCTCTAAATGTGTGAACATCAATCACAGACTAAGTGTCTGATAAGAGACATGGAGGAATCTTGAATCTTGGTATTGGAATGAACATGTACAAGTTGAGGGTACTCCAATTCAAGGCCTGGCAACTGGGTGAGGATTAAAACTTGGAATAAAAGATATAACAGCAAAATTGTTCTTGGATGAATGCCCTATTTTCTCATGGGAAACGTTTTGAGAAAATATGGCTCCAGTGCTGAGAAACTGCATGTAAATTTTGGCGAAAATAACAATTATTCCGACAGTGCCCTTATGGGAAGTCTTAAATCTGCCAAGGGTTAAACTTTTAATAATAACATATAGAACAAACTTTGTCATACTTTTGACTGCTGCATGCAGCTATAGAAAGCATCCAGAGCTCAATCAATTGAAAATGGAGGAAATCGTCACCTAAACTGACCAAATTCTGTAAAAATTGGGGTTTTTTTTTTTACGGTACCTACTTTTATGCAACCAGGATGGGACAGGATTAAACTTTAGAACCAAACTTCCCACAGCAAATATGCTCGGTAGTCAATTGTGAATAAGTACATGAAAAGTGTTTGAAATTAACCCTTTCCAAAATGATAGAAAAAGCAACCAAAGTTGGCTAATATTAACATTTTCAAGGGAACTCTTATTCTTGCCCTCATTGTGCTTGAGGGTTAAATCTGAGATTAAAAAAGTAAACAGTAACTTTCTTCCACAATCATTGTTGCATCTATCCATACCAAAATAATTATTACAACAACCTTGTAATTAGATATATTTGCCCTTAAAGTCGGTAAATTTTGAAGAAAAAATCTATATTCATGTCACTTTGGTCAATGGGGGGTTAATGTTGAAAGATTTGAGTGGTGATTGTGGTGTATCATATTATGCTCTAAATGTGTGGAAAAATGAGCTAAATAACTGTAAACAGTTTTGAGACTTCCGTAAAATGTTAAAATTTTGAAAGTTTTGGCAGAATATTTTGAAAACACGCGTTTTCACAGACATGACGATACCGCATTTCACTAGATCTTATGACATTACATAAGTATGCCAAATTTGGTCAAAATAGTACAACTTGTTTTTGAGCAGTGCAACAGACAAAATTCACGGCGGAAAAAAAAATTTAAAAATTTAAAAAAAAATAGAGTAAAGTACTCTCTGCGACCGGAACATCAAATTATGCGAATTCGAACGCACCCGTACATAGTCCGTCATACTATACTGATACGGAATCGGATTCCACCCTGTGGATTTTCCGGGGACCAGGAAATATCGCCAAACAGTAGTGATATTTAGCGGTTAAATTACATAGTCATCTAATATAGAATAATACCATGCGTGATTAGTATCTCTGGTAAAATGTCAATGTTTACTGGACTTCAGGACTTTCGAAAGAAACATTATATTTTACTCACCAGAAGGAGTAGTTGGAGCAGGTGTTGTCGTCGTAGTCGTGGTAGTTGTTGTGGGCGTCGTGGTTGTCGTGGTTGTAGTTGTTGTTGTGGTTGCTGAAAAACAAAATTCAAATTAATATGTATATAGAATATATTAGGTGATAATAACTCTTCTAACGCGTTGAGTATTTTCAAGATATTTTTCATCAAATCCAGTCATGGCTGCTATGAAGCGGCCATGACTGAATTCGATGAACACTTACTCTAAATATAACACAAAATATCATTGATGAAAAAATCCATTCAATTTACAGGCAGAAAATATGATTAAATGTTCCAAAATTATAATTTCTTCAAAGACAAGAGAAACTTTGTGCTGGGAGGGAATATCTGCCAGTTCCATGCAAAGAGTTAACCCTTAACGTAACGGCCAAATCCGGCCAGCGCTATTCTCAAAAATCGCCAATTAATTTTTATTATTTTTTTCATTTTTTGTCTCAAAAACATAGGTTATGACCCCTCGTTGGAACGAGCTCGGGTTAAAGGGTTAAACCCGGAACAGATAGAAATAGAAACAGAAAAAATAAAATTAGCCTGTCAAAAAAGCTAAACACGAAGACTCCTTTTATATTGCATTCATTATTTGAGGGAGGTGTATCGTCGTTTGGTTATTAGGTTTTAAGGTCAATTACCACATCTTTGGTTATTTTGTAACCGTTACATAAGAATACAGCCAAGTGAAGACAATCGTCTATAATTATGTCCCCTCACCATGCGTTGGTTTCCGGATTCTATTAAAACAGTAAAACAGAGCTTGTCTTCCGCAGTATGGAAGCACTACCCTACTTCTCATGATTATCACAGAAAGTTTTGGAGGAGGTAAGCAACTGTTTGGTATCAGCTATATGCTATGTTATCCCACAGAAGTTATTTTTGCAACTTATGATGGCTGTAAGAAATTTTACTTATAGACTCTCCAATCTGCACACCTCGTCACATGAAACGAAACGTCATCAGCAAAAAAGCAGAGATTAGCTCAGGATAAATGTTAGTCAAAGGCACTTAAAATGGTCTGGTCTTTCCTGACTTGGGCAAACAGATCACTGTTGTAAAATGAAATTTGGAAGAAAAGTGCAGCGAAGAGAGTAAATTTCTAGGACATTCTCAAAGTTCAAATATTCACAAGAACTGAATAGAAAATGATAAGTCTGCTACTGTTCAGCATTTAAAATTCCCCCTATTCCCTGCTAATCCTGTCTTTTCCCAACAATATACGTTTATGAGGAACATCCAAGACTGTATCTTGTATAGCAAAATGTCATCACTTCATTACTTATTGATTCTGAGAGGTGACAGGCAATTTAGTTTTTTTTCATCAAACCAATCCACTGATTGATGCTGAGGGGTGAAAGGATTTTTAGGTCTTTTTTTATCAAACCAAACCACTATCTTTTTTAAAAACTCACTTGGGCAAACTTGTTTTGCTAGATGTTGAATGTTATTTGCAAGTTCACTGTAGTTATCGACAGGATACACACTAGACGGGGATGAAGCTATAGACTCCAGTTCCTCAGGATCGACAAGAGTTCCAACAGAAACTGCAATCAGTGAAATTCCAAGAGCCTCAGACAGGTCTGCTTCTGATTTTGTTTTCTCGGGGTCGTGGGATCTTCCATCTGTAATAACAACTCCGACCTGTAAATAAATTATTTAACCCTTTACCCAACGTAACGGCCAAAACCGGCCAGCGCTATTCTCAAAAATCGCCAATTAATTTTCACTATTTTTTTCATTTTTTGTCTCAAAACATAGGTTATGACCCCTCGTTGGAACGAGCTCGTCGAGCTCGTTCCAACGAGGGGTCATAACCTATGTTTTTGAGACAAAAAATGAAAAAAATTAGTTATTCAAGATTGTTTTTTGCAAGTGTCGTCTGCTTTTCACGTTAGGTAAAGGGTTAATCAGATGCATAAATGACAAGTAAGTGAATTTTTGTTATACCATCATTTTATTTTCGGACATAACACGAACAGAAGATGACAGGTAGAGACAAATTTCTTGAACAACTAAACATTTTCTTCTTTTTTTAGATTTGGGTTCGTCATCAGCTGTGTTTTTTAGGTTAAGCATTAAATAAAGAGAATAAAAACAATTTTCGAATGATTATTTTTGTAAATAGCGCTGGCTAATAAAAAGTTGTGCCCGCCGAGAATTTCCAACAACATCACAGTGGAGAGAAAGAGTAAGCAATTCCTGAGACGTCGGGGCAATTAGCAGAAACCACGCTGACCGAAGATCTTTGGAGCGAATATAGATCACGCGAAAACAACACATATTATTTATTTTATGCCTGTTAAAAATGACACACCAAAACAACATTGTGAAAATGAACCAATTTAGATTTTATGTTATACGTTTCCGGTCCTGTGTGGTTGGTAGCAGTGTAATTGTTTACATAACCAAATCCAAATTGTTTATGAAAAAAAATCCCCGGCCGAGGTTTTTATAACGAGTGTTATTTGAGAAAAACATGGCACGAAATATCAACCTTTATATTTCCAGTCTACGCCTAAAGCTTCCTCGTTGTGATATCTTTAAATAAGAGCAGAGGTGGCGGAAGCTCGATAAAAGTGGAGGGGCACAAATTTACAATGCTACCATGGTTCGACTCAGTGTGAGAAAGAAAGGTTACAATAGTATATCGGTAAAAGTACCATGACTCGCTATAGTCTCTCGTTTAGATGAATATGCCAATGTGTGGTCACTGTGTGGTCACTGTCTGGTCCGTTTCTTTTACTTCAACCATCTTACAAACCCGAAGGCCAGCCTTCGGGTTGGAAGTTAGTTGAAGTAGAAGAAACGGACCGAAGCGACCGAAAGTGGGATTTTTTGGGTAAATATTGTTTGGATTTGCAAATAACGTTACATGAATGCCTGTATATTGACACATTTGCATGCGTCCATCTTTACTCATCGTGTAACTGTGAAACATATCTGTCGAAAAAAGTGGAGGAGCACGTGGCTCCTGTGCCCCCCCCCCCCCCCGGTTCTGCCGCCTCTGAATGAGAGTTGGCGTATGAATGTGATGAATTCACCAACACACATAATTGTAGATTATTTTCTGAAACAATGAAAAGTAGACGATCAAGTCTTTCCCTATATCACTATTGAAAATAGGGCTCAAAGAGTTTGAAAATAACCTGAAGATGTCCAAGACCCCCATAAGCGTGTCTCAAATTTACTTTCCATTCATTAACAAAAAAAAAGTAGGGGCGGCGAAGCCGGGGGCGGGGGGGGGGGGGGGGGCAAAGGGGCCACTTTTTCACCAATTATAGGTATCCGAACGGCATTTTCCGACATGTACTAACTATGGTCAGTACACATCACCTGTACATATTTGACCGCATTGAATTTCCAGATTTTATTGAATAAAAACAGAAAACTCCATATGGAGCGTAATATTTCAATGGACGGTTTCAAAGTTATGATTAGCTGTTTGAACCCGAGAGGCCGCTTTTCCGGCCCATGAACATGATACTTTACATATTCATTAAGTATGACAGATGGTAAGTGAATATGTGGGGAAGACCAATCACCAATCAATACTTTCAACGTGCAGTCCTTGGTCTGCCCACAAATAATGAATATGACCTCTTCCAATTGCTGCCATTGAATTGATATGGAAGATACCACCAGGGTTCTAAGGGTTAAGTAAAAACGAAACAAAGTAAACACGCTGAGGTTAGTGTCTTAAATAGAGTTGGTTCAAGGGTGAGGGATAGCGTATATAAATTTATATATTTTGTATGAATACACAGCCCCACCACCATTGCCCCCCCCCCCCCCCCAAGAAAAATATTTTCCATCCTACACCCTTGCGGTACCCAGAAAGGTATGTCCACGACAAAGCCATTTTTTCTTTATAAGGGGACGAACGTAAGACAGTGGATACCGTCTACTGAGTGCATCAAGACGTTATATGATGCACTCGAGGGACAGTAAATGTTATGATCTGTTGATAATCAGGAACACACACCTTTGATTTTTAATGAACTTTGTTAAGTTCCCCGTTCTCTTGTGTTCTAATTGTGCCTCGAGAAAGGATTGTTCTTACAAAATCTTTGTTGAGTTTGGGTTTTTGATTGCGCTGTGTCGAACTTTTTGTTGAATAAGGTTAATCTTTTCAACCCTTATAATATTTTCTGGATTTGTAAATCTAACCATTTTTTTGTAGAATATAAATATGTTTGGGAGCCACATGGGAAGAGGGGGGGGGGGGGGATTCCCAAGCTTGATCGGCAATTGACAAAACTACTGTGAAAAGGACGATGTTGAATAAAAAAAAAAACTCAGCGTAACTCTCATTGTAAGATATCCAACCTGCGCCCCTGCACACAGTGATATCTATAAAAATACTGTTGACCAGTGACAACGAGATACATTTATACACATAATTAATCAGACGAATTCCGACCTATTACCTCATTTTTCATATTTCTTACGTACGAAGACATACAGTAGAGTCAAGTAATGATGATGGGAATGGCGAAGGGTTATGCAGTTTCAAACTGGTATATCGCGCGGGTCTGTTTTCCAAAACTGAACCAAAGTATATCTTCAATTTTACGTCGTTTTATCTACCAAAACAAGCTCTCGGATCACTAGTGTAATTCTGTTCTGAATTCGACGCTGTTATGGGCTGTTCGTTTATCGGGGTTGGGGACATTTGCTCGCAGACGACCCTTGGTATGTAATTTGATATGCCTTCACATACAACAATATACAACTATTTTGTCCTGCCCTGGTTATAAATATTCCAAGCAACACGTATTTAACCCCCTCCCCCACACCGAAAATGTCAAGATATCCACATGATTTGCTGAACTATCTGGCTCAACCATTACACTATGCTTGTGGCGAGTCTTCATGGCCGACTGAAATATCGTTCCCTGAGTTGCAATGTGTTCTATGTGCCTACTGGTGCCTACTGGTACATAGAACACACTGGAACTCAGGGGACGATATTATCGGAATGACTATCAAATCAAGTCTCGATTGAGTTACATTTCTAGCTTTGATTCACGGAAAGTGACTCTTAACCCTTTACCTAACCTGAAAAGCAGACGACACTTGCAAAAATAATTCTTGAATAACTAATTGTTTTCATTTTTAGTCTGAAAAACATAGGTTCTGACCCCTCGTTGGAACGAGCTCGACGAGCTCGTTCCAACGAGGGGTCATAACCTATGTTTTTGAGACAAAAAATGAAAAAAATAATGAAAATTAATTGGCGATTTTTGAGAATAGCGCTGGCCGGTTTTGGCGTTACGTTAGGTAAAGGGTTAATGATTTTTTTCAGATTCAAATGTCCGGAATATAACAGTTGGTTGAAAAAGCGATCGTAAGTTCGCTTTTCTAACCACCTGAAATATTCCAGACGCGTGAATCTAAAACTGATCCCATCCCATAACAGCGTCGAATTTCTTGCAGAATTATACTGGTTGACTGATTGCTTTGTGTGTGAAGGAAATTGTCACTGTTCACCACACTTTGTGTATCATTTAGATGTTACTTGCTTACTTCCACATCAGCCGAAATATCGGCCCGAGGTAACTTCATATCACCTGAGACTGAAGGTCGAAGGCTGATGTGAAGTAACCGATAGCTAATATCTCAGCCGATATGAAACTAACTAAGTAATAACCTCCTTATTTATTAAAACCAAACAAAGAATTACAAACATTCTCAGATCTATCAGTTTTCTGACAGTACTTTTCACCAAGTCCGAAGTTTCCTCTTCTCGTAGTTCATCTATCCGAACATATTGGCTGCCCCGTTACGTTTGGATGGCTGAACTTCTCCCACTTCGACTCATCCCCGCTTACGACTCTGAATCTTAGATTGCGATGCATGTTCAGTACAACTCTCTTCTTCTTCTTCTCTTTATCCACATAATCACTTGGGTATAATCATTAATTCATCATCATACAGAACTCTGCTTAAAACCACTCGATCATGCCTGGTAACACCAATTTTCCTGACTGCATTCAGCGAATAACTGTGAACAATTTGATTTAAACAGTTTGATTGCGCCTTATAACGCACGAAAGGGGACAACTCTTGGTTGGTTCATATCGGTCTAGCTCGGCGTCATATCGGCAAAGTTTTAAGTCATATCAACCGAGTGTGATAATTGGCAATCTGTGGAAGAAAGGGATATCTAATAAATAAATGTATGATATTACATACTACTAAAGTGAATTCAGAATATACCTCTCAAATGCTATCGTTTGATCGTGCATGATCGTTTTGATAGTTAATGGACAGTACATGAACTGTTTTGTTCACCGAGTGATTTCCATTCATATTCCCACTTGACTGACTAACAGAACATGACGAACCATCAAGCATATATCCTGTGCATGGGCTACCAGATAGTCCACCCGGCGGCCCATGAACGGCAAATTTGTTCGTTGGATGCTTAATTTGCATGGAATATACGTGTAAATCTTCCCGAACCGGCCGTTCAGTGCACAGTTGTATGGTGTGTTATATCGTAAACTCGATGCTTGAGACATCCTGTGTACCTTTACCACCCCGTTTTGACTACCACGTAGCATTTACAATATCTCTTGACAATGCTGTTCCTGGAGATTTGTGCACTGGTCTAACTGGAAATTGAAGGGCTGTGAATTATTACTAATCGTCGTTATCGATGTGCTGACATTGTATTGTCTGTTTACTAACCGACAAATTCATATTACGCAAGCATTTATGATTACTATATCCCTTTACCTAACGTAACGGCCAAAACCGGCCAGCGCTATTCTCAAAAATCGCCAATTAATTTTCATTATTTTTTTCATTTTTTGTCTCAAAAACATAGGTTATGACCCCTCGTTGGAACGAGCTCGTCGAGCTCGTTCCAACGAGGGGTCATAACCTATGTTTTTGAGACAAAAAATGAAAAAAATTAGTTATTCAAGAATTATTTTTGCAAGTGTCGCCTGCTTTTCATGTTAGGTAAAGGGTTAAATGCAGAAGTTGTTGAACCCACTCACACAAATACTCACTCACTCGGTATTTTTATTCCACTCGTCGTGGCATTTCGTCTGGTTTGGAGACTTAGATATAGATTCACTCTTCCTGGTAACCTTCTTATGAGACAAGATTTGATACGTGTACTCATGCCACACACAAACACGCGGTCGGTCACCTAATGGACGGCTGTCGTACCCGATTCGAGCAGTTGATGGTCAGCATGACCAGTTTGGGGGGCGATAGGTGTAAATTAAATAAAAAGTTGCGTCACGACTACAACGTGATAATTTTATTTATCCATAAATAAGTTTCCGAGAAGATTTTTTAATTACAATCCTGACCAACTGATGTTCCAACTACATCATCAAGGCACTCATTTGACGAATTCATGTCTTGATGATGTAGTTGGAATATTTAATCAGGCGGGACATGAACCATCACAGTCGGGACAAACAGGTTTACAACCCTCCCAATCGGTCATCTTCGCGCCGCCTCTTTAAACAGCCCTCTGTACATTATCCACTCACAAAATATATCATCTCTACGATACCATTTGGAGCCTTTGCGCTATGTCAGTATACTTACATATGGGGTATCTGGCCTGCCTTGTTGATCAAACATTTCCCGCATTTTCTTTATTCCAAGATCTGTACCTGTTCCTTCGGCGGGATGCCCCATGCCCATGATGCTGGCGCGTAGTGAACTTTGATCTCCCCTAAGTTTTATAACCGAACCTATTTTTGTACTGTATAACACGACGCCGAACTTCACTTTGTCTTCTCCGACTCCTGTCGCCGCCATCAGATTTACCAAGGACTGTTTTAACTTTACGAAATCGTCTGGTATGATACTGTCTGATCCGTCAACTACAGCTATGATATCCGCAAGAGTTTTGCAACCTGTATAATAAAAAGAGGATGGTGTTATGGAGTAGGTACCAGAATTATCTTATGTGTGACTGCAAGGAAATACAAGTTTCCTCTCAAGGCTTTCAACTGCGAATGAAAACTTAGATTTCTCTAAAGTCACGAATGAGATTATTATGGTACATACTCAAAAACGCTTTATAATATGCGTTGCGGTGCTTTTAAAACATGTTTGACTTGTAATTAAAACACCCAAACGCCGATATAGTTTTAAACGTATAGCGTAATGCGCATCACTTCCAGGAGATATTCAGAGGCTATTACTTGGTTAGTTTCATATCGGCCGAGATATCAGCCCGCGGTAACTTCATATCAACCTGAGACTGAAGGTCGAAGGCGGATGTGAAGTTACAGAAGCTAACCTATTCATTTATTAAACTGACACAAATATTTACAAAACTTCTCAGATTCAGATGTTACAGTTTTTTGATAGTGTTATTGTTTCTCATTCTTTTCACAATGTCCGAGATTTCCCTTCTCTTATTTCAGCTATCCGAACGGCCTGGCTTCCCCATTGGGGAAGCCAGGCCGTTCGGATAACTGAACTCTCTCGTCTCCCACTTCGACGAATCTCGGATTTCGACTTTAAATTATAATTTGCGATGAGTTTTTTTTAACAACTCCCTTCTTTCTTTCCGCATCCACCTCATGATTACGTATTGTCATCATTAATTCCTTATCATACAAAACTCGACTTCAAACCAATTTACGTGCCCAGCAACACCAATTTTCCCGATTGCGTTTGACGAATAACTGTGAACATTTTCATGTAAACAAATTGACTGCGACTAGTAACACATCAAGGGGGACAACTCTAGCTTGGTTCATATCGACCACGATCGGTGTCATATCAGCCGAGTGTGAAGCCGCATCAGCCGAGACTGAAAATCATGTCTAATAAATAATTAAAGGTTATTACTGGGCTTGCTGTATAACGGCCAATATATCAACCTGGGGTAATTTCGTATCTGCCTGAGGCCAAAGGTCGAAGGCTGATGTGAAATTATCGAGGGTTGATATCTCGGCCGATATGAAACTAACCAAGTAATAACTTTTTTATTTATTAAGCCAAGTCAAATAATTACAAAATATTCTCTGATCTGTTACCGTTTTTGACAGTTTCATATTGTTTCACATTCTTTACATAAAGCTCTTCTTCTAGTTGAGCTATCCAAATGTCGCGGCTTCCGGGGAAGCCGTGACGTTCGGATAGCTTAGCTATCTCTTCTCTCACTACGACTAATCTCCGCTTCCGACTTTGAATCTTAGGTTGTTTTGAATTTTGTGTACAACACTCTTCTGTTTTTTCTCTTCATCCACCTAATCGTTACTTATTTCCACCATTAATTCCACATTATAAAAAACTACCCTCTTTTGCCTGGTAACGCCAATTTTACTGATTGATTGCTTTCGACGAATGACGGCGAGCGATTTCGCTGTAAGCAAAATGGTTGAGCCTATTAACGCATCGGGGAGGGGGGAGGGCAATTCGAGCTCGGTTCATATCGGCCGTGATCGGCTTTATATCAGCCGAGTTTGAAGTTACTTGCTCTCATGCAAGGTAGCATGCAATAACGCCCGTAGTGTTTTACAGATACAGTAAACTTTACGTGAGTCCGGGGTCATTTTATTTTCGTAAACGTTGCATGTCAACATTTAAGGAATTACTTTATTAACTATAATTATCTGGGAATAATGATTGCATTGAAAACAGCGATAGGCTGCTTGCAATTCGACTCTTAGGTGCAACGAGGTTCCATCTGCAATGCTTTAGCATTGCAGATGGCGCATTGTTGCACTCAAGGGGCGAATTGATTCTTGCAAATTTGGTTAGGTTTAAACTGAAAGCCACATAGACATGAACCTTGGTCGGTAGAGGAAGCACGTCTAAAGGAAAATTACATCTTAGATTTTCTTTCCGAATCGGTTACATCCTCCCAGTGTCATTCCCAAATATTGTCGTTCGGCTAATTCGGAAATGGGACATAAACTCATGAACATATTTACTCAGCGAATAAAAAACTCTGCTCCCGCCATTTAAGAAGGAGTTTCCGCAGTGTAAAGGCTAGTGATTTTAAACTAAAATTAGAATCAATCGAAATAAAATTCCCAAGATAAACAAGTATAAGAACGAGTTCATGTGAATAGTAGGAGAGCGATGAATAAGACCGTATAGGATGGACCTAGTGGTGGACCTCGTAAGTGACATTACAGTCACGTGGCCTAACTACCTCATATTTGGCTACTATGGTAGCTCGCGTGAACAGCCATCTTTTGACGCCATCCCCATAGTGATACGTTGTCTTAATATGTATGCGCACTGCGTGTTGTTAGGTATCACGTGTTTTCATCGTCCATTTTGTATACTGGAGGTCGCCATCTTGGTTGTTATGTTAGCACGTGGTTGCTATCCTACCCAAAGGCCTACAATGGGACGGGGTTGTGTTTTGGGGATATTTTCCTTTATATAAGACCCATAATCCCCCCAAATAACCAAAATACCCCCAAATCACTTTATTTGGTCGGCATTCCCCCAGAATCCTCCTTTTTTGTCAATAAGAGGCGCGTTCCTTTGTATAAGAGTAAATCTAATTAACAAGAATCCTCGTTTACTTCGTAGAATCACCCAAATAGACAGGGCAATCCTCCCAAATCACTTCATTTGGTACGGATTTCCCCCTGAATCCCCCTTTTTCCAATAATAGGCACAATTACCAAAATAAACTCGACAATCCTTCCAAATCACCAAAAAACAAAAACACCTAAAATTCCCCAGAATCCTCCTTTTAGCAATAATAGGCACGCTCCTTTGTATACGAGTAATTTACTGGTTCGGCTTCCTGCCCATCCCGACCTATTCTGTGGCTTATTTTTTTATTCCCTGGCCTGGTTTGCCTATTACCGGCCCTATTCTGACTATCTATCCTAGCAGTCTACCTAACCTCTGACCTCTGCCCTCGCCTAAGTCTTATAATCACCAGTCAGATTGCATCATTTCCTGAAATCTGTACATTCCACACAGAGTTATATTTCATGAGTATAGCGAAGACCTATAGGATTCCTAAAACCAAGAGTCAATCGAGCAGGGAAAAAAAAGCTCAAATGGCTCGAATCTAATCGAGCAAATAAGCCATCGAGTAATTGGACGAACGAGTGACTCCACATACAACTCTTATGCTCATCTCGGAAAAAATGGGATTCCCTAACCACAATAGTTAATTACTCGAAAGAGAGCCTCCTTTTACGTCTCTTAGGCTCATCTGGGTATTTGGGGATACCTGTGTCATGGTGATGTAGTACTAGAGGATACCTCTGGAGGATACCTTCTGAGGATACCTTTCAGATGATACTTATAGGAGGAAATCTATCTGAAGATAATTATGGCTCCTAGCGTCTGATCAGTTCCTTGTATCTAGATCTGCCCCAGTGGCATTCATAGCCTAGCCCCAAGAGCACTACAGCTGACTTGTCCAATATCGCCACCCTCTGGCCTATGGTTGGCATTTACTGTAGTCACCCAATCCTATAGTCTTATTCCACCCTTGCAGCTGTGTAACATTACTACAGTCTTGACTTGTAGCCCAACTACAGGCTTACCAACTATCTCAGATTACTCGAACGACTAGAATCCCATCGAGCAAATAAACCATGGAGTAATTGCTCGAACGAGTGACCCACATACAACTGTTATGCTCTTCTTGGAAAATGAGATTTCATAACCACGGACGTTTTTCTTAAAAGAGATTCTCACGTTGGGATTCCGTATGAAGGATATATATTAAAGGATATTTTTTGGAGGACAGTTGTCGTAGAAACCTGTGGCTTGTACATCCGGGTACTTCGGTTGGGTAGTTGAAAAAAGACATACGAGGTATCCGAGGATTCTAGGTAAATAGATTTACTCTGAAGGAATGCGCTTATTATCGGGAAAAGGGGGATTCGGGGGGAATCCGCACCAAATAAAATGATTTGGAGTGAATTCTGGTGATGTGGAGGGATTGTCTGGTCTATTTAGGTAATTGGATTATTCTTAAATTAATTAAATGAAATGAAATTAATGAAATGAAATGAATGTACCTTGGCAACATGATATAAATCTGTATAAAGTTGTTAAAACGTTATTTCACAATAATAAATTTACGGTACAAACTGCAAGTGCATTATTTTTAATATTTAGTTACAAAGAAAAGAAAGAAGGTAGTAATGCACAGAGAGGGAGAGAGAGAGTGAGAGAGAGAGAGAGAGAGAGAGAGAGAGAGAGAGAGAGACGGTACAGTCAATGCGACTGTCTTCCCACCACACCCATGCAGATGAAACCGTCAGACAAATAACCTGTGGATATATCAATGATAGAAGTATTTTGATAATAGTATATCAGTAAAGTATTAAATTGTTTAAGTGATGTGATTTGTGGTTCATGGGAGAAATGTATGGTGTCCTTCCATTGTTATTTGTCAAATAAGCATAAATAGTGGCAAGTCAGTGGTAGCGCTAATGAAAACAGACTGGACTAATGGTATGTTTTAAAAGTACATGAAAAATGAGACAAATGAAAAAAGTAAATCGATGGTGGTTAATGATGAGATACCAGAATTATTTATTTGTACAGTCAGAAAACCTTGTGTTGTCACAGAGTACTGTGAGGGAATATGTGCTCAGCATCTTTTCTTAAATACTGTTCTTGAAAAGTGATCTTGGGAGAGTGTGAGTGGCTTGTTCGAGATCATTTCAATGTTTATGAAAGGTGTGGGTTGGCAGATTGGCAGTAAAAAGGGTTCTCGGTTTTGGCACTTGAATTTTTCCGGATTGTCTAGTTTCCCTTCCGGACGGGTTTGTGTATATACTAAAAAATCACAAAAGGTTGTTGGCAGTCTGGAGTGTTACCAGTCGTGAACGAATTGCAGCACGCGTAACTTATGAAGGTCTCTAAATTTGAAAATGCGATGTTTCAGAAAATGTGGGTCAGTATGTACCTTATAATTGATCTTACTGATAGTACGAATGGCTCTTTTTGTGATAGGAATATTCTTTGAGCGGCCGGGACATGCCCCCAAACTTGAACAGCATATAGCATATGGCTGTGGGCCAATGAATAATACAACGTTTTCAAAGCTTCGGTGGGAGTATATGGTTTGCTTTGTTTATTGCATAAATAGCTCTACCTGCATAAGTATGTGACCTTAAACACCAATACATAAATAAATAGCTCTACCTATTTTTGAGCATACGGTCGAGATGTGGTTTTTAAACTTAAGGTTTTCGTCCATATGTGCCCCAAAAAGTTTGAAAGTTTTAAATTCTTGAAAGTTACCTAATGCCTTTATGGGGTATTATTTAGAAGAAAATGTCTATTTTCAAACTTTTAGAGATCATTTGGAGGTGGAAAACCATGAATCTGGTTTTGTTAGCATTGAGCGCAAGTTTGTTTACATCACACCAATCGCTCACCTTCGATAACTCGATATTTGTTTTTTGAATTATATTATCAAAATTGTTACCTGAGGTTTGGATTGATGTATCATCCGCGAATGAGCGCACTTTGTTAGTCGTCGATCTACTGATATCATTCATGTATCGTAAGAATAGTAGGGTCCATAGTATTGATCCTTGTGGAACACCTACTGAAATTCCCATCAATCAGATTTTGTGTAGGAGACAAAATGTATTCTTCCACTTAGATAGCTTCTGAACCAGTTATTAGTAATACCTCTGTACCATAAAGTTGCATTTTTGCAAGTAAGATTTGGTGGTCAAACGTTTTGGAAACGTCAAGGAACACTGAGAGAGTACAATCTTTATTTGCCTTGCCGTTCATCTCGGTAATTGTGTGGAAGAGGTGGAAGAGGTGTAGAATTGGATGTATCGTGAAATGTTTTTTTTTCTGAATCCAAACTGGTATGGATATAGAATATTATGTTGATCCAAAAATTCTGAAAATCTAGTGAACGTTATCTTTTTTAAAACTTGAGGAAAAATGGCAGAATGCTTATAGGTCTGTAATTCGAAAATATTTTGGGATTGGCTGTTTAAATACGAGTGTAATTTTGGCTGTTTTTATTTTTTTAGGTACCACTCCCCAGGATGACGATCGATTGATAATGTGTGTTGAAGGGGTAGGAATTTCATAAGTTATTTCTTTTAGTAACTTTGTTGATAGGCTTTGTAAATGTTTATTAGATATGGACGTTAAGTTGTTTATACACATGATTTTTTCTTGTGGGTTGGTTGGCGAAATGAAGAACGCTGCATTATTGTCCTGTTGTATGTATTGGGAGAAATGGGTCGGGAATTATGGTAGTTTGTTGCATAATCTCTTTCCCTACGAAGAATGCGTTCAGTTTATTAGCAATTTCTTTAGGGTTTATTACATCGACGTTTTCGTCCAAAAGGGTAGCCGGAAGGAGAGGGGGGAGTTCAGCATTATATATTGCTCTTCTTAATATTTCCCAGGACGTTTTAAGATTAAATTTGTTTTCTGTAATGGTGCGAGTATAATATTCAGCTTTGCTAGCGCGTTTCAGTCCATTGAATACCTGACAATATTTTTGAAGGTGTTAATATTTTGAACTGAATGGGATTTAAGTTTTTGTTGTATAACCGAATTTTATGTAAAGAGTATTGTAGAAGTCCCCTTGTCATTCAAGGTTACCGCTTGATGAATTTCTTTCGGAGTAGGAACTGTCTGCAAGTGGAAGGCTTCAGTAAACGCCGCATTGATGATATCGAGAAACGCGTCGTACGCATCATTTAGTCACTGTCTTTCTAGGACAGAGGAAAAGTCGCCTACGTTCAGTTTTCTTTTGAAATTGTCTATATTTTCTCGTTTAAATCATCGTTTTAAGGACTGATGGTCACTTAGGTTCGTTGTAATAATGCCAGAAGTGTTTTCACCACTACGTTTATTGGATATTATATGAGGTTAATTAACGTTATCATTTTTAGTCTAGTTGGTTTGGTTATTAGTGACATAAATCCTACACCGAACAAAGAGACCACGTATGAATTCGGTTTTTAGGGGTTTTTTGGTGGTTATTGTATCGAAGAAGATTAATATTAAAGTCGCTCATAAGATAGGCTTCTTTATTTTGGGAATTAATTTTATTGAGTGTATGTGAAAAATATGATAAAAACCTATCAAGGTCTGCTTTCGGGTGAGTATTTGGTCTACATATAATTATATATAATTATATAACATACATATACATATTATATATATAATTCCGATAATACACTTGGTTGGGGCGGTGATTTCGATGAATACGGATTCAAAAACGTGTAGGATGAAGATAGACAGATCGTAACGAATGTTAAATGGTATGTTTTCTTTGATGAACAACCTACTCCTCCTGCCGTCATCATCACCTGGACGCATACGGGGTATTAGTGGGTGATATTCCTCTAATTCGTTGGTATTCCCTTCTTTCACCTTAAATATTTCTGATATACTATAACATCAAATATGTTGAAATTTGGATGTAAATCACGCAAGAGGTTGCAAATATTTCCCCACAAGTGCCCACAAGCACTCTCCAATACTTTGTAATAAAACAAATTTATATAAACAAAATATTATTTGCGTTTGACTGAATATAAAAAATAAGAAAGGAAAATATTGGCTTTTGCTATGATACTGTCCTTTTTTGAAAGCCCTGATAGTGGCTTTTATCATATGACTATGATATTTTTATCCTAAATACCACTACTGTTTGACGATTTTATCCAGACTGTCGGATCACACCAGGTGAGATTTTCCCGGATCAAAAATCCATATCACACTCCTGCGGAAATTGCCGAGAATTTCCGTATGAATAACGTCGGACTATTTATCCGTTAAAAATAGACTTCGTAACAAGGAAAGCCGTTGCCGTTGTTTACAAAGTTTGCCCACGTGAGCGGTCATCAGTGACGTCATTCCCACACCCTTTAGGTCACTGTGGGAATGACGTCACTGATGACCGCTCACGTGGGCAACCATAGCAACCAAACATGATGTAACTAGGTCATGTGACTATGACGTCACTTTCTAGGTCCATCACAGGTCCATCCAAGATGGCCCGATCCACCGCTCTCTAACTACTCATGTGATGATGCGACCGAGTAAAACTTGGATCACGAAAATAGTTTGACCACGGGCGGACTGGCCGACAAACAAATGGGCAAACAAAATAACACCAATACTTCTTTATCTGCTCTCTCTCTCTCTCTTTGGACACAGTTGTCACAATGCGAATGTGGTGAACGGTTGCTCGCGAAGAGACGTTGTAAGCCAATTTTTGATCAGGGACAAACTCGCAGACAGCGACATTTCACAATGGACTTTATTTCTATGATATAAACCATTTTTTCGAGCCGCGCACCTGAACGCGCACGAACGTGTCAGGGTACAAGGGGCGCGGTGGCTCAGTAGGTAGAGGTGCAGGCTGCAAGCCGAGAGGTCCTCGGTTCAAATCCCACCTGCGGTAACGCGTTGTGTCCTTGGGCAAGACACTTCACCCCTATTGCCCATGCGGGGGCACGGTGGCGCTGTGTACTAAGGCGTACTGAACGTCGATCGTGCATATGTCTTCAACCAATGCTAGCCCTGCATGTGTGGAGTTGGTATGTTGAGGAGCTGACAGTTGCTCGCCGTTGCTCGGTGGTTCTCGCCGGGTACTTCGGCTTCCACCACCCGTCATGGTCATGATTAGCCATTGCGCAGAAATATGTGACCTTAACCACCAATAAATAATAAATAATATCAGGGTACACTAGGTAATCCCTTTATCGGAGCCATGTTGTTAGCGGGATTATATCTAGGTAATTTTTGTTTTTGTTAGCAACGCAGTGCATGATACCAGGTAATTGTGTTATACGATAACCAATTGGAGTTATTTTTTGAGTGTTGAATTTTTAATGTTGAATCAAAGTGTGAGGTGTTATTCTCCTGTATTGAGCATTATTGGATGAGAAAGGGCATTAATAATTTGAATGTTAAAGTTTCTTTTTAATTTAGAACTTGTAAATATAAATATAAAATAAATAAATATGAACTCCTTTCGCCTTTCCACATTTCTACATGCAGGAGATTGCAGTGGCTCATTGCACTGCCTTGTGTCCTCGGGCAGGACCCTTTTCCCTTTAAATCCTGGTGGTATCGTATCGTCCATGTTGGCTCAATGGTAGCAATTGGAAGAGGCTATATTCATGATTTGGGGGAAGCCTAATTAATATTTTCAACGTGCTGCTCTGTGGCTGCAAATTGAAAATATTGATAGGTCTACCTCACAAATTCACTTAGCAGCATTATACTTAATGAAATTATGACGTATAATGTCCATGACAGGAAAAGCGGCCTCTCAGGTTCAAAGGGTTAATCCTGGTTATCTAGTAGGGTTCGATGGAACTATGTACTAAGGTGTGTTGCACATGCTGTGCATTCAACCACTTGGTCTGCTGGGTTAGTAAGTTATTTTAAATACACCCTCCTATCCCCGACACCAACGGCATTCGTGGGGTGTGGTAGCTCGTTGGTTACTTCGCTTTAAACTGAAAGGTCGACCCGCGGTATCCGCGCCGCAGAAGACACTGAATCCTGATTGCCCATTGACTGATGGTAGACTTTACTCTGATGTTTGGTCATGATTGTTTAAAATTTCTAAAACCTCATCAAAATCTCTTTTTGGATGTAACTAAATGATAAAAATATCAACTAAGTATCGACATAAGAGAGGATGCTTTGCACATTTGCTTGATGCATTTTCTCCCGTGCCACTACATTACGTGCGTGTGATGGTGTGTGTGTGTGTGATGGGGGGTCTTTAATTAGTATTCTAGAATTCATACCTGTGACATTCTGTGACAAAACAGAAGCGCAGCCCATGACAAGGAATATGACTAGAGAAAACAGAGACGGCATAACTGTACCTGAAAAAGAGATATTTTCATAATTTAAATGTTTTTATGTTTGTTTTTTTTTGTTTTTTGGAGGTTTTTTTTTTGTTTGTTTGTTTCGTTTTTTGTCTCACCAACATCTTTTGTGACCACTCATTGGAGCAAACTCGACACGAGGTCGTTCTTCTTATGAACGCTCGCAAGCTGCGTTCGTGACACAGAAAAAAAGACTAAATAATAAATTAGAACGGGAATTTTCGGTGACGAATCCAGGATTCTGGGTTGGGATAGGGGAGCCACATGTCAATAATGGGTCGAGATGCAAGACATTATCCAATGTGTGTAGCGGCGATTTTGGAGCGAGCATGAGAGAGGAAAATTTTAGAAAATGGAAGACCATTATCAACCTTCGGTGGTTTCTATAGAAGTTACCACCGATATTAAGAGATATATGTTATTGCAGATAATGCAGTGCCCCCTGGTCTTGTTGGTTGTGAAAAAATTGAGTTACAAAAAGTATGTGGACGCACCAGCCCCTCCTCCCCAGCACCCGCCCGTACCTTTTTAAAGTGGCGCAGAGCGTTTATGATCGTAACGTTAGGTAAAGGGTAGAGTGTTTACTGGTTGAGGGCTAGATTATTTTTGGTGCTCTGAATTTGTTATTTAAAGTTTGTTTTATTACAAATTATTGGACAGTACCCACAAGCACTCTCCAATAATATGTAATAAAACAAATTTATATAAACGAAATATTATTTGCGTTTGACTGAATATGAAAAATAAGAAAGGAAAATATTGGATTTTGCTATGATACTCTCCTTTTTTTGAAAGCCCTGATAGTGGCTTTTATTATATGACTGTGACATTTTTACCCTAAATACCACTACTGTTTGACGATTTTATCCAGACTGTCGGATCACGCCAGATGAGATTTACCCGGATCAAAAATCCTTTTCACACTCCTACGGAAATTGCCGAGAATTTCCGTATGAATAACGTCGGACTATTTATCCGTTAAAAATCGACTTCGTAACTAGGAAAGCCGTTGCCGTTGTTTACAAAGTTTCGTCTGCTATTTTTATGTTCGGCTTTCAAGGGAATAAGTAAATCGAGGTAAGCAAATTAAGTTACTGTTAATGTGTCAGTCATATAGTAAACCTATCATCATAACAGTGTGTTGATCCGTGTCGTAGTATCACGTCGAGTTGAGATGGCAAGATTGTCGGATCACACGAGCTGCCGCAGGCAGATTGTCGTGTGATCAGACAATCTGGCCACCTCAACTCGACGTGATACTACGACACGGATCAAAACACTGTTATGATAATATGTATCTATCACTGAACCAGTTAACAAATCACTTTTCTATCCATTAGACAAACAATTCCGCGTAGTCATAGCTTGGACATACCAATTTACAGCAGATACCTGGGTATTCATTTGTTACCATTACCTGCTTTACGACAATGATAAAACTATTTCTTTGCCACCTATCTCTATAAAACTGGATTGCTGGAACGCTCATTAGTTACATTTAGAAAAATGTCTCCATCTCCGCCGTCTTGGAGGGGCAGACGTTGCTACAATAAGACAACACACTGAAGGTGGTGTACGGGGCACTGCAATCAACGACCAGAGGTGGAGTTCTTTCTGTTTTTCAATACAGGAAAAACTCCATCAAGGGTAGTTGATTCCTGTCCCCTGTATTCTACCCGTGTCGTGTAACATATTTATATCACGAATAAACTTTCTTTAAGTGAATGAAGCTTGCTTGTATTTTAAAGAAATATATTACCTTCCGCTGTCTGATATATATTTATATTTATTGGTGTTTAAGGTCGCATACTTATGCACAATGGCTAATCGTGACCGTGACAGTTTTACAGGTGGAGGAAGCCGGAGTAACCGGAGAGAACCCTCGAAGATCGAAGAGCAACTGTCAGCTCCTCAACATACTAACTCTGCTCAAGCTCCGCTCAAGCAGGGTTACAGCAGTTGAAGACACCATCGACGTGCAGTACGCCTTAGTACACGACGTCATCGTGGCCACATGTAGGCAACCGGGATAAAGTGCCTTGCCCAAGGTCACAACGCGGGTCATAGCGGACGAGAATCGAACTCGGGACCTCTAGCATAGAAGTCCAACAGACTACCACTGAGCCAGCGCGATCTCCCGGCGGTCTGATAACTTTCGTGTTTGACACTCTTTTGTGTCGAAGCATTTCATTCAGGTCATAACGCACTCGCGTTACGTCCAATCAGATATGTTCCTACATGACGTTCTCACGCGTAATCCAAGCTCATTATCCAATGACTGTATTGCAACGCGTAACGTTGAATACACCCAGTAAACGTGGTATAAATAAATAATGATCAACAACAAAAATAGGGAGCGTGGTGGCTCAGTGGTTACGACATGGACTTCAAAACCGAATGGTCCACGATTCGATTCCCACCATGGGTAACTGCCTTGTGTCCTTGGGCAAAAGCACTTCATCCCGATTGGCCACGTGGGGCACGGTGGCACTGTGTACTAAGGCAAACTGCACGTCGATGGTGCGCTTGTTTGCAACCAATGCTAACCCTGCTTGTGTGAAGTTAGTGCGTTGGGGAGTCTGATAGTTGCTCGCCACTGCTCGGTGGTTCTCAACGGGTACTCCAGCTTTCTCTACCCGTAAAGCTGCCCGACACGAGGTACATCTGGCCGTCGAAAGTGTCGTTAAATCCCAATAATAATAATAACAACAAAAGTATTCCCGAAGATTTTCAGTTACCCGACGCCTCGCACTCTCCTATCGCTTTTTGGAGAATATTATACAATTATGGACTTTTGTGGTGATAAATATGATGTGATATGAACCTAAAAAACTTACATTGATCGAGGCGTTAGCCGAGGTCAATATAAGATTTTAGGTTCATATCACATCATATTTACCACTACAAAAGTCCATAACTGTTTTATTATGTACACAACCCTAAAAAACATCTTCTATTTGTCATTTAAAAGTTCAATTATATCAACCAGAAATACTTTTATTTAACAATAAAATAGTTATCATCTGCAGAATAACATAAAAATAAACAATTTTATAGATATTACGTCGATAGAGGAGATTTCCAAAAGCAAAAGTTAGAAAGTTGATATTCACTGGGAAACCAGTGTACATGTATTTTTGAGTACCAGTCACGAGTATAAGATCCAGCCAATAGAAATGTTTTTATTTATAAAGTATATAATAATAATAGATATATATGAAAAATGAATATGTTGATGATGTTCACATTTTCCTGGCGATACAAATTGAATATTTACAACATATATCAGTTATTATTGACAAGAAATGAGTGCAGAGATTGGAAAGTTGATATTATGTCATCAGTTTTAACTGGTTGAGTGGGGACACGGTGGCACTGTGTATAAACAACGATCAATAACAAAAATAGGGAACGCGGTGTCCTCAGTAGTTACGGCATCGAACTTCAAACCGAAAGATCCACGGTTCACTTCCCACCATGGATAATTGCGCTGTGTCCTTGGGTAAGGCACTTCATCCCGATTGCCCACGTAGGGGCACGGTGGCGCTGTGTACTAAGGCGCACTGCACGCCGATGGTGCACTTGTCTTCAACCAATGCTAACCCTGCTTGTGTGGAGTTAGTATGTTGGAGAGTTTGACAGGTGCTCGCCGTTGCTCGATGGTTCTCTCCGAGCACTCTAACTTCCTTCACCCGTAAAACTATCCGACACGAGGTGACCCTGGCTGTCGAAAGTGTCGTTAAACCTCAATTTATTTATTTATTGGTGTTCAAGATCACATACTTCTGCACAATGACTCATCATGATCACAATATGGGCATAAAGTCAAGGTCAGTCAATCGTTTATACTTCATGTTGCCTATTTTAGAGGACTCGCACCCCAAGCATTAGTGACTGGGTCATATTTTACCAGTGAAACAGAGCTGGTTTACCACAGTCAACAAACACTGCTTCATTTCCCGGCGTTCCCGCGGGTGTAACCCTCAATAAATAAATAAATAAATAAATAAATAAATAAATAAATAAATAAATAAATAAATAAATAAATAACTGGTTAAATGCTAAATCAATTTTGAATTTGAAACGCAAGTATTGTTTTTTCACAGATGCCATGCAATCAGCAAGGGAAGCCTTAGTTTAGCAAGACTTTGTCCATGAACAATTGTTTTGTCACAGTTTATTGGAGAGTGCCTTTTGGCACACTTCAATAAACTGTAACAAAATAATTTTACATAAAGATTTATTTTTACTGCAAAGAAACAGCAAGCCTATGCAAAGTTCTGCAAGCATGGTAAAATGAAGGCTTTATCTGCGTCTTTTAGCCAGGGCTGGGGGCAGTTAACGTTTCAAACGTTAACGTGTTAAATTATTTTAACAACGTTAAAACAATTTAACCAAGATACTAACGTTTAACTTTGAAGATTATAATTGTATAAAGTGTAGCATTGCGTCGTTATCTTGTGTTTACCCATGCCGGATCGCGTGTGCCGATGACGTCGAATTTTGCGCCATTTGACGAATGTAAAGAACAGGATATTTCACGATACAGCAATATCAGCTTCATCCGAACGCTTATTTTCCATGTGAGGACTGGTATTCGAGCAACGGCGGATGTCTCTTTCTAAGGATACGGACGCAGCGATTGTATTCTTAAATGAAAATCTCAGTGTTAGAATTTACGATAACCTGAGAGAACTTTCTTAACTACTCGTCTACGGAGTTCCAATGTGTTCTGTGCCAGTAGGCACATAAGGCACATTGGAAATCAATAGACGAACTGTACGTAAGTTCAATTATATTCAAATTCAAATCAATAAAAATGGCCAAAGTTATTAAAATTTTGTTCATTTTGACATTTAACGTCATTTAACTCGTTAACGCAGACTTATTTAACACTTTAACGTGTTAAGGAAAATATTAACTCCTCCCAGCCCTGATTACGTCCACAAAAAGCAAGTCGATTGTGTCAGCAGCGGACATATTCGAGCGAAACCAACATAGATTTTCAAGTATACGTTTTGTGAAACGGACCAAAGAAAAGATAAAAAGATTTATATATTTACTGTTCAAGAATTTTGTACTGCAGCCTAACAGTTGAGATGAAAACACTGTCCGATCGTGTTTTTTCGAGGCCTGATTGCAGTTCTTCTTTGTTATTAAAAGGCACTTTGTGTCCTTGATAACCTTGTGTGGAGGGTGGGGGAGGGAACAAAGTTTAATATACCCTGCCTTTGTAACAACATGAAAGCAACATACAAACTCTGGGTTCCACCGCCTCTGTTGAATGATATATGCCACGCAGGAAGTCTACCAGGCATAGTATTGGATCCGATCCACTGAACACTGAACTGAAAACTGAGCCACTGCCCCAAACCAATAGAGCTAACGGCAACCCTTCCAAAAATGTTGTTATTAACTCAGACAGTATGTCAGTTCACATTTACAACCCGTCCTGAGACCCATTTTCGAGAATAGGCAATTGCTGAATTATTATGCCCCTGACTTGGTTGGAGGGGATATCAAGTGGAGAGCTGCGTACGTTCGTACGTTCTTGCATAACGCAAATGTGTCCGTCCAATATATTTGCTGCTCTAGCACGGTCATTATTTGTCGGATTCAAATAATTTTTGCCCCATCCGTTCGTGCGGAACGCAAATGTGTCCGTCCAACATATTTGCTGCTCTAGCACGGTCATTATTTGTCGGATTCAAATAATTTTTGCCATGCTTGTCCGTCAACATGGGGAAACGGATCCTACAGCAGAATTAACATCTTCGCTTAAACATTTACAGAGTTATTTTCCCTTGTTTAACTTAGGGGATTATTATTGAAAAATGTGTCCGTCCAACGTATTTGCTGCTCTAGCTCTGTCATCATACGTTGAATTCAAATAATTTTTACCAGGCTTGTTCCTCAGAATGGGGGAAAGGATCCTATAGTAGAATTAATATCTTTGCATGAGCATTTACGATGCTATTTGCCCTTGTTTAACTTACGGGATGATTGAAAAATATGTCCGTCCAACATATTTGCTGCTCTAGCTCTGTCACCATACGTTGGATTGAAATAATTTTTGCCATGCTTGTTTATATTAGTACAGATTGCTGCAGGCACGTGTCATGCTTTTGATGTCATAATGCTACCCATGGTATTGCAGGAGGGGGCATATGCCACGCTTCGCGTTGCCCTTGTTAGAATTGTTTTCAGTGTTAATTAGTAATTGTCTGCCAGTAGACTGTATTTTATTGTGGGATTTAGCTGTGGATCGTTTGCCTTGACATTCGATGGATGCAACTGGGACAGATTACTGTTATAATGGTCTATGGCCCTAGCTTTTAAACACAGGAATCTCAAATAATGCAAGATCTGTGAAGATATAATTACTGGAATTTAAGTTTATACCGCCACTGACAAGCAGGAATTCTATACTCCTCGAGATTCCTGTGTTTGAAAGCTGGGGCCATAGGCCAGTATATGGTCTCCCTGTTGAGAATGTCTTAAAATAAATAATAGAAAAAGTTGCTTGAAAAGATAATTTAAGTGGAAAAGTAATAAGGAAATTTCTTCAGTTTATGTAAATTTTATAGATTTAATGATGTGCTGACAGTAGTCATCTGTCCCTCTCTATATCTCCAGCCAGCCAGCCAGCCAGCCAGCCAGCCAGCCAGTATTTATTTATTTATTTATTTATTTATTTATTTATTTATTTATTTATTTATTTATTTATTTATTTATTTATTTGGATTAAACGATATTTTGCACAGCCTAGGTCACATCGTCCCGGACAGCTTTATGAATGAAAGAGAGAGTAGCAGAGATTAACTTTTGTCTTTCCAATTAACTAACCCCCCACAAACAGGGTTAACATCGCTAAGATGCATGTGTACTATCGACTGTGGCGTTCAGTATGCCTGGACATCCCAGGCCATCGTGCTCACATTTGGGCAATTAGGATGAAGTGCGTTGCCTAAGTCTGAAGTAGGAGAATTTCTCCACCCCCTTCCTCCACACACACACTTCCTATATCTATCTCACATGACCCACGTGACCGTATCTTATATTTCGTTGGTGTTCAAAGTATTGTTGTTTGTTGTACTTGATGTTAATAGTAACTATGTATTGTGTGAAGTTTGTTCAATTTCTTAACTTAATTCCTATCACTACAGCGCCCATCGATCGATTGATGCACGCGCCCAACTGACGTCATCGGAATGTGTCAATGTTCATTCACTACAACTCTTTAACCTCTGTCTTGCCGTCGTTGGAATTTAATTTCGTGGTATATACCTGTGGTATATTCATAACTTCTGTGTGCCCTTTCCGATAAGCAAATCAGTTTTTTCAGAAATGAACAACCAAATTGGTCGATATTGCTGCACGTGCCCCTGGATTACTTTTGATGACGTCAAAGTGTTTTGGTGATGGGGAGAAAAATGATTCCTGATGGGGGTGGGGGTGAGATAAGGAAATCTCACCCCAGGACAAGATATTTGGTCCAAAGACTTGGAAAGCCTCGTGTGTGGCCCAAACATCTTGCCCTCGGGTGAGATTTCCCCATCTCACACCCACCCCCATCAGGGATAATAAAAGTCTTAGGTCAAATAATCATTGCTCATAATTCTAACGCAACGAAACTGTAATCAAGTAATTTTATGTTTGTAGATTCTGAGTTTTCCAACGTGGCGTGCATTGATTATAAGTTATTGTGATGCGTTGACGGTAACATGGTCTAAGGTTTGCGGCTCAGCGCTTATGTTCAACCGAGCTGCGAAGCATCGAGGTTGAACGTACGCTCCGAGCCGCAAACCTCAGACCATGTTACCGTCAACTCATCACAATAACGTATATGTTCCAATAAGGCACTACCCAGAGCCCAGAACCTACATCGTGAAACGCTAGAGGTTTATGTACTAAACTTGTGATCCTTAAAAAGTTGACTTGTTCAAGGCAACTTTTAACGATCACATGCTTAGTAAACAAACCTCTCGTGTACCCCACGACGGCACTGGATAAATAATCAATGAATCAGATAAACTCATTCCATCTCAGTTCAAATCGTAAATCGGTTTGTAATTTAAACAACACTTTATCCGGAACACCGTCTTCTGCAAGTGTGAAAAATCCAGAAAAATGAAGCGGCTTGCTAGTCACTCCGTTGATGAAGCAATTACGAAACGGGCGGTGTCTCAAATATTTCGCGTGGTGACGTCAGACGGTAACATTTGCTACTGGAGCCGTAAACATAAAAGAAACTACGCCAGCTCTCATCCAATCAGAGGGCGAGGATTTCACTCTTATTGGAACATAATATCATGTTGTGAGAAAGTTGCAAATTGGAAAAAAAATGTTAATTATATTTTCATCTCATCGTTCGCGTCGCTTCCATGAAATGGCATTTCAAATGGCTCCAAGCAAAATACTTGCAGAGAAGACTTGAGTTCTGCTCGCGGTATATCGCATAATTCTCCCCGCGTGGACAGGGGCGGCGGGACATTTCTTTAAAGTGGTGGTGGTTAGCTGAACTAAAGATCATTCAATGGCCATTCCCGCATGTTGATAACGAAGGCATGATCCATGTCTTGTTGGTGGTGCAGAGAGTACAGGGGCTCTTTCCCCGGAAAAATTCGAAGAAATGGTATCAAACTGAGCTTTCTGGTGGCTGTGGGATGAAAATCTACTTTTTTTAATGATTGGCAAAAAAAAATAGTTTTTTATCCTTTTTTATCCTATCCTTTCCTTTCCAATGTTTTGTTTTTTTTAATATTTCTTGATACATCGTCATCTATCTTTTGGAAAAAAATAGCTTTCAGACCATTCAAAAAAAATGTTTTAATATGACTTCTATCGTATGAATATACACACTCTAAAATCAGTTGGGTTAAAAAGTAACTCAAAATCAACTGGGTCGAGTGAATATGAACCCATTTGGGTTCATATTCACTCGACCCAGTTGATTTTGAGTTACTTTTTAACCCTTTACCCAACGTAACGGCCAAAACCGGCCCGCGCTATTCTCAAAAATCGCCAATTAATTTTCACTATTTTTTTCATTTTTTGTCTCAAAAACATAGGTTATGACCCCTCGTTGGAACGAGCTCGTCGAGCTCGTTCCAACGAGGGGTCATAACCTATGTTTTTGAGACAAAAAATGAAAAAAATTAGTTATTCAAGAATTTTTTTTGCAAGTGTCGTCTGCTTTTCACGTTAGGTAAAGAGTTAACCCAACTGATTTTAGAGTGCATGAATGGAGAGATTTGAGAAATGTGCCAATCCAAGCATATTTATAACCCCTCATTGGAAACCAGCTCCTTGAGATCGGTCGAGAGAGGGGGTTATGAGCTATGTCTTGGGGATAAATTCGTTTGAGTGAAGAGTTAAAAATACATTTTGGAACAGTTCTTATTAGTTGATATTAATTTATGTCATTTTAATTTACTGTAGTAGAATGTGTAAAATAAGAATCACATACCTTATAAACAATACAAAATATCAAAGACCAGTGATAGCTTCCCTCATCTAAATTAATGTGATGGGTTCTTGTATTGAATACAGATGATGGAACGTCTTATAAATGATTTGCAGCCGGGAAGTGAAATTTCGTAATAAATTCGAATGAAATTCAACTCCTCCTTTAAAGTCTGAATTGTTAACCTAACCTAATTATTCCCGAATGAAAAGAAGAAAGGGAAATGCATTCTGTCAGTTGCACCCGTATTTCGATATTTGTCATCAGGTAAGGTAAACGGATCTTGGTCATTTGAAGAATGCAACGGGATAAACATATTATTAAGGTGATTTCTTCCATAATGATCGCGTGGCAATATCATTTTCGTTAAAATCACAGTATCAGGTTTGCTTGACCAATATTGACAGATGTTTGGGAAGATAGTACAAGTTGGATACTCCCATTTATCTGTTATTATTCTGTGTTTTGTATATTTCTCTTTAAATTTTCCGTTTGTTTTGGGGGAAAGTGTTATGTTGAAAAGAAAAGGAAGAGCATTTCATAAAGGAGAATCGACTGATTATATCGTCAATCCCACTGTTGTCAAAACATTAGTTACGTAACAGTTAAATAACAATGTGCATGCATGCACGTAGTTCTGAACCTGCAGCTTAAGGGTACTATTCTATTATTTTGAAAAAAAACTTTGTTTATAGTTGTCTCTGTGTGCAAGTTGGCATATCATGAATAAAAATTGAAACAGTTTTTGTCCAAATTAAATCTCAAGTCACGATATCTCTAGTCATTACTTTAAAAATAAGCACAAAGAAAGACTCTTCGGTAAAATGCCAAGAGGATCTGGAGAAGGGCTGAGGGGGTTCACATGAATGGTAAGATCCTAATATAAGCAGCTGCCCGGTAATTAATGCAGGCTGATCAATAGACAAGAAAGTAAAACAAACGCATGTCCACTCTTGAAAAAATAGTGTTAAAACTACGATAGAAAAAGCAGACGACACTTGCAAACAAAATTATTGAATAACTAATGTTTTTTCATTCTTTGAACTAAAAAACATAGCTTACGAGCTTCACTGGAACGAGCTCCTTGAGCTCGTTCTAATGAGGGGTCATAAGCTATATCTTTGAGGCAAAAAATGAAAAATTGATGAAAATTGAATGAATTTTTTTGCGAATGAGCGCTGGCCGGTTTTGGCAACCAATTGCAGTTACTTATGCGGTAATGAATCTTACTAGTGGGAGTCTTATCATGTGCAAAGCTGTACATGGGTCTTCATGTTCATTGGAGCAAACTTGTATCAGAACGAACACATTCAGCTCCTTAATTCCTACTTTTGCAATATGGCATCACCCATGTCGATAGTTACCATATTTTAGGATAATGAATTTTTAAGGTACACTAATTAATATCTTTAACCTGCAGCCACCCGACTGCCATAGGCTGTAATTTAAAGATCTTAGTTGGTCTAAACTGTATGACAAATCAATAGCCTTCTTGTTTCATGAAAAGAAGCAAATATCAGTCCCTCGGTTTTGTGCTGTTGCTACCCCGTAATATTTTACGGTATAAATACCGACAGCTGGTTGACAGTACTGTTGTATTTTTAATGGTTATTTTTTACAGGGCATTAGACACCTTTCGCATAATGAACAACGACTGATAAACATTACGAATGGTTAATAGTAGCCGTAAATTCATCGGACCGTCAAAAAACCTTTCGCAGAATTGACGATTACGAGTCCGTTTGTGTTTCGCATTTTTCTTGTGTTGCAAAGCTACGAATGATTTGATACCTAGTAAGAGATGGAAATTTGGGCCACATGACAGTTACAGTTTAAGAACATAATCTTAGAGTGAAACCCCACAATTAGTGTCACAGAAACGCTCTCGAACTTTTGAAATGTGATATATCTGCGTGTTTTAAAGTATGGAGCCCGGTAGGTGTCAGGTTTCACTAGGGTTAAAACGAAATAATTATTTCGATAAAACGAAATAATATTTCGTTATTTCGAAATATAATTTCGTTAAAACGAAATCATATGTCGTTAAAACGAAATATTTCGTTAAAATGAAATAATTATTTCGTTAAAACGAAATAATATTTTGTTATTTCGAAATATTATTTCGTTAAAACGCAATATTATTTCGTTAAAACGAAATAAAATAAGAGTGAAACCTGTCACCTACCGGGCTCCATATTAAAGAGAAATTGTTATCGTTACTACGGATAATATAAAAGGGAAAACGACAGCTGAGAGGAAGAACACAAATTCCAGTGACGTAGTAACCCATTCGTAATTCTCATCAGTCGTCGATCATTATGCGAAAGGTCTCTATTAACAAGTCCAACCAATCAACAGAAAATGAAAAACAAGGGTAATGGAGTTGTTATGGAACAATGCAAACACGTGTTAACCCTCATCCTAACTTGAAAACCAGACGACACTTGCAAACAAAATTATTGAATAACTATTTTTATCGCTGTCGGTTTTTGCCTTTACGTTGGGTAAAGTGTTTAACGGAATAACAAAGTATATGTATATGGGCCAGTGGTAGGTAAGAAGATTCTGTTTCCTAGCATGCCTCACTGTGTTAAATATTGGACCCATAATACCCCTAAATTGGGGGTGCGGTGGCTCAGTAGGTAGAGGTGCAGGCTGCAAGCCGAGAGGTCCTCGGTTCGAATCCCACCTGCGGCAACCGCGTTGTGTCCTGGCAAGACACTTCACCCCCATTGCCCACGTGGGGGCACGGTGGCGCTGTGTACTAAAACGTACTGCACGTCGATGGTGCACTTGTCTTCAACCAATGCTAACCCTGCTTGTACGGAGTTAGTATGTTGGGGAGCTGACAGTTACTCGCCGTTGCTCGGTGGTTCTCTCCGGGTACTCCGGCTTCCTCCACCCGTAAAACTGCCATGGTCATGATTAGCCATTGTGCAGAAATATGTGACCTTAAAGACACCAATAAATAATACCCCTAAATTTGACACAGGAACGTTGCTCCAACAGTACCCCGCTATTTCAAAGATGTCACATATCCAGCTTGAAACTATTTGAACCAGTGGTTTGTAAGAAAGTTTTTTTATGTTCCACCAATGTCGACAGAATCAAAGCTCTTTGACCTCGCAACACACCTCAGAGCTTAAAATTCATACGAGAATAATAATCGATTCTCGCAAATGATTCGCGCAAGGAAAAGAACGAGAGCCAATTTTGTGTATCGCAACATGTTCATTTGACTCTTGTCATAGATTTTGGAAGTGTCCTTATAGGACTGGAGAATTATTTTTAGTCTCTCATAATGTGGTAGTCGACATAGCAGTGGTGTCTAGTGAAGTATTGGCTGCCTTTACAGTACTATAACTTACATTATTACCACTTTTGCGGGCGTTCCTAGCACATTAACGATGCTTTACCAGGCGTTGAAACCTCGTACTGCTCAACAAGTACAAGTCATGTGACGTGTTGGATCGTTATTGACTATAACGGTCCGACAAGTCAATAACAGCCCAGCACGTCTAAATATAGACAATTATGCCACATCTCTCAGCCGAACAATAATATTTTTTTCCCAGATTTCCATTTGGATCGAAATTCAATTCGGATTTTAATTTGTAAACACAATTAACACATTTGTTTCAAGTGTTTCCCTTTGTGTCACGGATAGATACTGTATCAAATATAGGAAGCGATACACACAAAGTAAGTAATGACATCTCTGATGAATAAACTCTTTGCCCAAAGTTCGCATTTAGAAAATATATTTCATCATCTAACTTTCCAAATTTCGACGTTGACTGATCAGACGATAGTCATGTTACCCGGTTTGTTTGTCAACAAACCAGACGATAGATTTTTAAAACCGAAAACGTCAAACTTCATTTATCTTATTTCCCATATAATTTAATCGCAATATACCCGATGTACGAAAGTGACAATAATAGAAATAACATGACTTTGTCGGGGATTACAGTGTATCAACGGCTCAACAGAACTTCGTCTCGGGCCACTAATAAACTCTTGGGCTGTTAACCATTTCTGTTGAGCCGTTAATACACTGTAATGCCCTTCAAAATCATGCTATTGTTATATTAGCAAGCCCATCAAAAGCCTACACGTTTGGAACATATGTTTTACATGTGCAGACTAACCAGAATTGGAACAAGGCCACAAAGGGTTAAAATCTTGTAAATATATAAACATAACGCCCCACAAAATAGATCTGTTTCTCAGGCCATGTTTTTTGTAAAATTGCATGTGGGCGGGCACTTTTTTATTTTTGCGATAAAAAGTTTATGTTCTTGGTTTGTTTTATGTTTTAGGCCTCAAAATCTACAGAATAGCATGGGTGGTGGTGTATTTCGTACCTTGAGTGCAAGAAGGCTAAAGCATTGCAAAGTCTTGTTGAACTCAAGAGACAAATTTATAAAATTTATTAACTTGGGTAAAATATCAGACATAAACCATTTAATATTTATTGTTTTAAGCTTGCATTGGTTATAAAAAGAGAGCATTCGGCATGAGAAACATATTTTTTACTTTTTAGGCCTAATCTATTAAATATATAAATGTGAGGTTTATTTTACAGTAAGGAATATTGGTTACAATCACAAGGGTATTACAGTCCAATAAAATTCTAGCTTATTTACATTTAAGAACTGAAAATGGATTCCCACAACCGCAGTTTGCGAGAATCAAAACCGATTTTCGGAAATCAAGACAAATATTAAACCTGTCCCTAAATGTGGCGTAATGGACTTGATTTGAACAAACTTGCACATCTTACAAACATATTAGGTCTCAAACACGAAATCATTTGGACTAGTGTTTTGTTGGAAGGTTTCCTATCCTTTTTCCCCAAATTACCCACACTGTAAAAATGTGAGTCGCCCGTAGGTTTAAAGATGGTATCAGGCGTGTGATGAAGAAACTGTCGAATTATTTATAAAAAAAAATGTTTTTTGTCGAAACTATTTGGACCAATGGTTTTGGAAACGATTTTAATATTCCTCCAGTATCCATTGTGCTAATTCATTCGGCTCCGCAACGACCCAAAATATTGCTCTAGTGGTTTGATTTAACCCTTTACCTAACGGATCGGCTGCACCCGCCAGTGTAATTTACAAATTAAGAAGTTAAAAAAATATATATTTCAAAAAATTTCAAACAAACCATACCATGTGACCCCTCATTGGAACGAGCTCGTTCCAATGAGGGGTCACATGATATGGTTTCGTAAAATGTTTTGAAAAATTTGAAAAAATCATGCAGTAATAAAAGCATTTGGGTTGGCTATATGTGATGAAACGTTTTAACGTTTCCTCATTATTTATTTATTTATTTATTTATTTATTTATTGGTGTTCTTATGCACAATGGCTTATCAGAACCGTGACAGTTATACGGGTGGAGGAAGCCGGCATACCCGGAGAGAACCACCGAGCAACGACGAGCAACTGCCAGCTCCCCAACATCGTAACACCGCATTGCAGAACAGGCATGTATAGATTGGTTGAAGACATGCGCACCAACGACGTGCAGCACGCCCTAGTACACGGCGTCATCGTGCCCCCAAGTGGACAATCGGTGTTAAGTGCCTTGTCCAAGGACACAACGCGGGAGTCCGAATCGATCTCTCAAACGGTCACCCATCCAAGGACTAACCAGTCTCGACGTTGCTTAACTTCGGTTTTCTGACGAGAACCGGTTACCGCAACGCCACCGCGTCCCCATTACAAACAGTGTTAAAATGAGAGAGTGTGTGTGTATGAATGTCCCAGACGCTTGATTTGAATAAACTTGAATATCACTTTTGCAAAGATGTTATTTGTCAAACATCAAATGCTCTGAACAAATGATTTGTGAGAGGAAAATTTATATAGTGTTTCCCAAGTTGTTAAAATATGGGGCTGCAAACACCCTTAAAAGCCCCCTGGCGTTCAATAGTACAAACGTGAATATACTCATTACAAAAGTGCTATTTTTCAAATATGAAGGCATTTGACTTAGAGGTTGGTCTCTCATATCCCAATGTGATCACAAACTTCTAGATCTTCTTCAGAAAGATGGTATTTGTGAAACCAAATTCTCAAGCCACAAGTCAAATCCAGTAAGGAATTCAACGCACTTATTGCCCGGAACCAGTATAGTTCGTGAATAGTCCACCGCCTATGTTTACGTTCACTGGTCTGGAATATTTCAGTTGGTCGGAAAAGCGAACTTACGGTTCGTTTTTCGACCAACTTAACAATTTTAACCGATTGAATTTTAAAAAAATACCTTAACCACTTTTTTTTTGGAAACATTGTTTGAAAGGTTTCTCATCGAGACTTGATTTGACCGAATCTTTGGCTACTTTAACAATACCATTAGCCATGTTTGTTTACAACTTAATTATGATTGAAGACTCTTCACATATGTAGTTTTATGATTTCGCCCCGATGTTCCGCAAATTGTGTTAATATCTTCTTGATTTCAAGGCGAATTAAATGCTTATTGGCTAGAATACCTATAAGTCCAAAGGATTTGTGAGTAAAGGGGCGCCACATTAAATCAACGGTAGTCTACGCGCAAACTTCACGAAAAGTAAGTAAACAAACAGCCCTCAATCGCGTAGTATTTCTTACTTAATTTGACTGGTGGCCTGGGTGTTTGATATGAAACATGAAATCATGTGTACCAGTTGTTTGTGAGAAACTGTTTTTTAATGTTCTCCCCCGTTGTGGGGTCCACAACCCTTAAAATGATCCGATGAGTCCTGGTTCCAAAAGTACAAAATATTCATTAGTGATATGCCATATCCAAACATTAAAAGGAATTGGGTCAGTGGTTTAGGAAAAAGAAGTTCTCTTTTTATATTTCAAACATTTACCCCCACCCTCCTCCAAAACAATAGTAAATAATGCCTAACATTAAAATATTAACTCGGGTTCTTGATTTGAACAAACTCGTGAATACTCATTACAGAGACGGTATACATAAAACACAAATGTATTTGGACAGCTGGTTGATGCGATAAAGACCTTTTCAACGTTCCCATACTTATATTTGTAGAATTATTATATTGTATATAGGAGTATACTGGATTACATCTCTCTGTCCTTTTGTCTACTAGTTCGTTCGTACGTACGACTGCCCGTTTGTCTGTTCGTTCGTCTGGCCAAAAGTTCTTCTCTTCATACAAACATAAAGGGGCAGACGAATGATATGACTAAACGGAAGATATGACACAGTGGTTCAGATGAGACGAACGGGATGTCAAATTTTGGTTTGACAGCCATCAAAAAGGCCGTCCCTAGCTATTTTGTTCTATTAATAGCTTTGACACTTTTTATCAAGAACTTCCAAACGATGATTCAGATTTTGATTATTTTTGGTATGAAAACAAGTTGCACAATACACATAACACATTATACGTGTTTTTCTCTTGTGCACAAATTATGCAAATTAACTTGTCATCTCAGTTTCTAAAAATAGCAATCACACTTTTTAAGCAAATCTTCCAAACGGTGGTTCGTATTTTGATTATTTTTGGTATGGAAAATAACTAGTTTTCCACCACTATTAGTTAAAGTAACTTCTACTAATGTTCTGCTACTAATAACGTCCCTTCACGTCACATCCCCATACGTCTTCATTCACTTTGCGCACCGGCTAGAAGCCAAGCGCATACTAGTCTATTGTATTCTTTCAGGGGGAGACAAATCTAAATACATACACGAGCATCCAAGGCCCGAGCAATTCCACATACGAAAACTACAAACATCAATCGGCAGTACCTAGATTAGTGTTAAGTCCGCCGCCCTGGTAATTCACCCTCAGCAATCAGCACTGCTGGGGAAAATGCCGAGGAAACGAAAAATATCCATAGCAAAAATACTGCTGATGATGGCTTCTTCAGAAAGCCTTGTAGTGACATAAATTGCACAACTTCCAGGTTACACAAGGAATCATACCGTGTGGGTTGCAATAAAACAATAAATATTAAATGGTTTATGTCTGATATTTTACCCAAGTTAATAAATTTTATAAATTTGTCTCTTGAGTTCAACAAGACTTTGCAATGCTTTATACTGCTAATCTTACAATTTACAGTACAAATTGCAGCATAACCATTAGAAAATATGTGTTCTGCTTCTTCTATGTTGATTGCTTTATACTGCTAATCTTACAATTTACAGTACAAATTGCAGCATAACCATTAGAAAATATGTGTTCTGCTTCTTCTATGTTGATAACACTAGAATTTGACTTCAGTTTCTGGAAAGCTCTTACAGAGCTTTCCAGAAACTGATGTCAGAGTCTAGTGTTATCAACATAGAAGCAGTGAGATACTCAGTTTGTGGTTATGCTGCATCTTATTTTCACTCATACTATACATATTGAGCAAGTCGCCTGCTTACTTGTAAGATCTTTTCTCAGCATTCACATGGTTCATGATATTGGCATTATCTAACTGAGTGAAAGATTCGGCACATTTATTGTGATTATATACACATGTATCTCGAACTACTTTCACATGTTAAAGTTACTTGAAAGTTTTCGCTTCACCGCATACTACATATACATGGCAATAGAGACTATGCCCTGCCCACTGATGGTTTTTACACAATCAAACAGGCTTCACAGCAATTGCCGTAGAAGCACCAGTTTTCCACAGCAATTTTTTTGCCGAGGAAACAAGAATGAATTACCAGGACTGAGTCCGCTGCCTGATCTCTTACAGCTTTCTGTACACATACCAATGGAAACCCTACTTCCTGACCTGTTGGCTTGTTACTATTTTTTTACTTGTAGGGCCCCTTTTTCGTCTTCAACGACTAGATTGGCAGTGAATATTTGAAAACTGAAAACGTGTTCTTTATTGTAAACATAAAACATATTTTGTAGTGTTTGTCTTGAATGTTCAACGCGAGCGCATTCGAGTTTTTATTTCACGTTTGCAAAGTTGTCACCTCGAAAATCTGCGCACGCCACTGACGTTACGGCAGCCCCGTTTGAGACAGATAGGATATGGATTTGGAGGTTCACGTAACGTCATTGACGTGCACAGAAACTTGACTATCCTGTGATTATGATATAGCCACTCAATCATGCTGAAAATTACCTTAAATATTAATAAACAAACAATAAACCAGTTTGCTATTATCTAAACGATGCATATCGTACAAGTATTTAAGACCACGTCCACACCTTTGTCTTCATAACTAAGCATAAAAGACAAGGAAGGGTTAGGGTTAAAGATCATTTTCGACTATCTCTCCATAACCCATGTACTTAGACGCATGTTGTATTTATATTAAGAGTGTAATATACATCATCTTTAAGGTTTGAAACACAAATGATGGTATATATTAGCTGATATATTGATATATTTTTAAAAAATTCAAAAAATTGCACAAGTTGGAAATGCACATTTTTGGCGCACTCAAGAGACCCACCCACCCCCACGTCACGTCTTGCAAATTTTTGGTGCCCCCCCCCCCCCCCCCCCCCCCCGGGTACATGGTATAAATTCATCTCCTTTTTCTTCTTTCTCTGAATATCTACAGTCATAACACCGTTACAATGTCGAAAAACGTAATTGTTTATTTCGATTAGTAAAAATTGAACAAATGCTGCATTAACTTATAAATCTTATACAAAAGAGAGGACGTGTCTTAAGCGTTCGGCACTTGTTATCCAGTCCATTTTGTTAATTTTGACACATGAAATATGTTTAAACTAAACGTGTACAGATTATTTTTGAACATTTTTCTCAATGTAGAGATGATTTAGTTCCAAACGTAGCTTTGCTAATTGTATACCTACCATGTCAATGAAGAACACGAACAACCACTGATCTATATATTTCAGTGTGTGTGTGCCCTTCTGTGGCAGTGCACGCTCCCCACCCCCACCCCAAGTTCGAAATGTTCCTTATGCTTTTGTACCAGTTATCAGCACGGGCGCTCTGCGCTCCGCAAAAGATTGCAGTATATAATCTCCCAATTCTAGCGCAGCTATGTATACTGTCAAATTAGTCGTTTTTACAACAGGTGCTCGACACAAATTGCTAAGTCGAAAAATGATAGATGATAACATATTTTGATAATTTATGTACATAATCGATCAAAAAATACTTTCAGATATCATTTTTCAACTTCGAAAAATCACACGAGATTACGAAAATTTCTGCAATCATTTGAAAACAAAAGAGTTTTAAAGCGCACTGTGGATTGTCAATGCGGTTATTTATTTATTTATTTATTTATTTATTTATTTATTTATTTATTTATTTATTGTTGTTGTTGTTGTCTTGTTGTTGGTATTTTTCCCCAGGCTTGAAGCTGGGATCTCAACATTTTCCGACATGGTGGGGCGAGAGTTACAATTTTCCTAAAGTGTTTCTATGTCGTCGACCGTCATTAGGAAATTGAAACACGGCTCAATACACTTCTTTGAAACAATAATAAACGAAGCGGGTCGGATACGTTCGTTTATTATTATTATTTTAAAGAATTACTTTCGTTTTACGAAAGTAATTCTTTAAAATAATAATAATACAGGGAATTCATTCGTGTACTTAACTACTCGATTGCCGTATACTTATAACGAGCGCTTTCATACAATGAATATTTGAAACATAATGGTATTTTTTACACAATGAAATTTGTTTCGTCAAATCGTCAACTTTTTTTTAAGTTGGTGGCTTTCAGAGAAAATGTTGACGTTCAAGCAAGCAACAATTTTTCCGACGCACAAAAGTTTCCAACATACAGCCGCCCCTCGGCCAGCCCACTAGCTTCGGTCCTGTTGGATGGAAATTTGATGTGTCTGTATGTGCACAAAAATCATCAGCATTGAGCGTTTGCTAAACTTCAAAGCGTATGAATACCAAAATAATCTAATCTTGATCTCTGAATTTCAGAGTAGCACACTGAAACTTCATACACAATACTTGTACTTCTTTTCTTTTCTTATCTTTTTTCGGGGGCGGGGGAGGGGGGGATAATAGAACAGCATCTTGCCTATTTTAACACTAAGCCAACTTCAGAAATAAACTCTCCCGGCAGGAAATATACGTACTTCGTACAACAGACGCTGTAATCAGTGACCAGGGTCGGAACTAACATTTTTTTTTTGGTGGGGGGCGGGGGGGGGGGCGTGTATGACGTCGGTGCACGACGGCTCGGTTATATGTCCACCTGTTTCGAGCATACCTAATTGCTTTTAGCAAAGGCTTATACGCTGAAAATATGCTTTCCGTTGATAAATACTTACATGGCAAGGAATTTATTAGAGTTTTATGACACCACTGACAATTACACACCGGCCAGGTGTCCGACCGTCTGGGTGTTTCAACGGGTCATTGTCATAAATATCATTTGTTATTAGTTACTCTCTTCCTGGATGTGGAATTCTACTAATTTTTGAGTCGGACATTTATTGTACTTTCTAATCTGTGTATATTTTAGTCGGGCAAGCAATTTCCCGAGTACTCGAAAGCGTGTGTATATTTTCGTCGGGAAAGCAAGGGCGTCTGCCCAACTTGGTATGATAGTTCATAATTTCTTGCCCAGGATCTACCCGACGAAACCCATGATCGGGAGATTTGTTTTAGGGGAGGGGATGTCCACCCCCTCTAGAAGTTACTCCCCTGTGTCTAACTAGATTACACACTGAATAGCAAGACAGTTATTTATTTATTTATTTGGTGTTTAAGGTCAAACACTTATGCACAATGGCTAATCGTGACCGTGACAGTTTTACGGGTGGAGGAAGCCGGAGTACCCGGAGAGAACCACCGAGCATCGACGAGCAACTGTCAGCTCCTCAACATTCTAACTATGTTCAAGCTTCGCTCAAGCAGGGTTACAGCGGTTGAAGACATGTGCACCATCGACGTGCAGTACGCCTTAGTACACGGCATCATCGTGCCCCCATGTATGCAACTGGGATAAAGTACCTTGCCCATAGGACACAACGCGGGTCGTCCCGGTCAGGGATCGAACTCGGGGCCTCTAGCATAGAAGTCCAACAGTCTGCCACTGAGCCACCGAGCTCCCCTATAGCAAGACAGTAAACATAAATATAAATCCAGTCATAACTGTATAGTTCAATTGTCTGTGCACCTCCAACCAACGACCTGGGAGCGCTCTGACTCAGTGTTTAGGGCACTAAATTTCAAACCAAAAGGTCGACGGTTCGATCCAGACCAGTGGTAACTGCGTTGTCCTTGGGCAAGGCACTTAATTCCGATTGTCCACGTGGTGCAAGGTGCACTTGCCTTCAACCAATGCTAACCCTGCTTGCGTGAAATTGGTTCATAAGAGGGTTTGACAGTTGTTCACTGCTTTTCTCTGGTTCCCTCCGTGTACTCAGGCTTCCTCCACACGTAAAACCTTGACTGTCGAAAGTGTCGTTAAACCCCGTTAAAACATCTTGGGAATTCAAAAAATATTTTCTCATTTACAATGGTTAACTGATTGGGTGCTAAATTACTTTTGGTCATTAGAATTGGTTCATGTATCCTGTCTTGTTATAATTTATGGGAGAGTTTCCTAACAAGCGAAATAATTTCACTTCAGCTGTGATATGAAGCACATCTGCAGAATACGAAGCCTTTAAGTCTCAACACCTACACTTCAGAGTAAAGCCCAAATATGGACTTCACGAAGTCTGCCAGTTAATATTATTTTGGTCAGTATTTTTTCGAAGCGTTAAGAAAGTTAATATTTTCTCAAGCGATCTTCAGTGGGACTTGACATTTTTAGTGGAGTACTTATAAGTGTTTAAACAACCAGAAGGTTGCCGCCTGTAGGCAAAGTCAATCAGAATGTGTCTCTTATTTATATAACAGAAGATTGAGTTTCTTTAATGTCCTTTTTTCTTGTGGAAAAAACTGATAATTAGCTATCCATTGTCAGGTCAAACCTGGTTAGGGTAAATATACACATAAAAAATCTCACGGAAAGCTGTGAAGGGTGCTTAATTGATATTAGTCAAATAAACCAAAAAGCTGTTAAATTCTTGTATCTGTTGAGTTTGTACGCGAATTTAATACTCGAAAATCCGACATGAAGGGTGTTGGTCGCTGATGGAACAGACATTTGGGTTACATAACCCTAGACACACCAAGGCACAACCTCTGATGACTATAATCGACAGCTTCAAATTCCAGTTAACCCTTTTCCTAACATGAAAAGCAGACGACACTTGCCAAAAAGAATAACTATTTTTTTTTGTCTCAAAAACATAGGTTATGACCCTTCGTTAGAACGAGCTCGACAAGCTCGTTCCAACGAGTGGTCATGACCTATGTTTTTGAGACAAAAAAATTAGAAAGATAATGAAAATTAATTGGCGATTTTTGAGAATAGCGCTGGCCGGTTTTGGCAGTAACGTTGGGTAAAGGGTTAAAGTTTCTTATGTGAGTAGGACTGGGAAATGGGGCTTTCGAAGATGGCCGATTAGGGGTGGGGTGTAAACGTTATTTGCCACGACTGTGGTGGCTCAAGTTCCAACCGATCAATTATTCCAACTACGTCATCAAAAGAAGAAGGCATGCCTTCATGTTATAATTGGAATATTAATCAGTGGGGATAATAGTTAAAACAAAAACACTCAAGAATTCTGGGAAATCTATTTGTGGTTATATAAAGTATTGCATAGGGAGTGCGCTGGCTCTGTGGTTATGGCATTGGACTTCAAACCGAATGGTCCACGATCCGCCAGGGGTAACTGCATTGTGTCCTTGGGCAAGGCACTTAAACTCGATTGCCCACGTTGGGAAACGGTGGCACTGTGTACTAAGGCGTACTGCACGTCGACGGTACATGTATATTCAACCAATGCTAACCCTGTTAGTGTGGTGTTAGTACGTTGGGGAGTCTAGCAGTTGCTCGTCGTTGCTAGGTGATTCTCTCCGGGTACTCCAGCTTCCTCCACCCGTAAAACTGCCCGACACGAGGTGACCCTGGTGGTCAAATGTGCCGTTAAACTCCAATAAATAAATAAATTCTTATTTAATTAACATGTATAGTTCTCACAGTTGGTCTTGCTCAAGCCTAGAAATAATCAATCTGACATTTGTAGAATGGGGTCCCCAGAGGGTGAAATTACATATGCTATCCCATTCAGTGGGCTAGAATCCCACAATTTATCCCCTGGAAACCTCATTCTGTTCAGGTCTGAGACCTAGCTGCACATTGAGGCTCACAGGGGTAAATGTAGTAATGCTACCCTGTCATGCAGGGCAGCACCACCAAATATACCATATGCGGGTCTCATTCTGCCGATGAATGTCTGCTCATTTCCAGGCTTGGTCACGCTGGACTTCCAGCTTCCCGAATTGGGTCCCACAGCCGTTCATTTATTCAACGGATTGTGTATGAAAGACGAGGGGGTGTCAGAACGTTTTGAGTCTAACATAAATAAAGCTGGAATATCGGTACAGAACATATTTATTTTTCAACATAGTCCCCTTGTAATTCAATACACTTGTTCCACCTGGTCTGCCAGTCGTTGATGCCGCGTCTGTAGAAGTCCATATGTTGGTCCTGCAGCCAAGCTTCCACAGCAGCAGTAAGTTCCTCATCATCTTAAAATCTTTGACGATGTAAGTGTTTCTTCAAATTTGGAAAGAGGTGGTATAGTCAATAAATAAATTCTTATTTAAATTTAATGAGCATGTATAGTTCTCACAGTTGGTCTTGCTCAAGCCAAGAAATAATCAATCTGTCATTTGTAGAATGGGGTCGCCAGAGGGTGAAATTCCATATGCTATCCCATTCAGTGGGCTAGAATCCCACAATTTATCCCCTGGAAACCTCTCTTTGTGTTCAGATCTGAGACCTAGCTTCACATTGAGGTTCACAGGGGGTAAATCTAGAAATGCTACCCTGTCATGCAGGGTAGCACCACCAAATACACCATATGCGGGCCTCATTCTGCAGATGAAAGTCTGCTCATTTCCAGGTTTGGTCACGCTGGAATCCCAGCTTCCCGAATCGGATCCCACAGCCGTTCATTTATTCAACGGATTGTGTATGAAAGACGAGGGGGTGTCAGAACGACAAGGTATAATAGGCCCTATGTATGTTTAGAATTGGGTCTAGGGTTTCCAGGGGATAAATTGTGGGATTCTAGCCCACTGAATGGGATAGCATATGTAATTTCACCCTCTGGGGACCCCATGAACTTCTAGAGACGCGGCATCAACGACTGGCAGACCAGGTGGAACAAGTGTATTGAATTACAAGGGGACTATGTTGAAAAATAAATATGTTCTGTACCGCATTCGCGTTCGAACCGTCATTTTTTACCGCACGAGGTCGATTTGGGCGGCAAAGTCGATCTCGTGCAGTAAACGATGCTGTTCTGTATTTATTGCACGCCTACAGTTTATTAAAAAATTATTAATCGATTTTGGTGGAGGGATAATATTGAACTCGAAGCCTTCGGCTTCTTGTTTAATTTTATCCCTCCGCCAAATTTGATCTTGTGCAGTAAAAAATGACAGTTCGGACGCTGTTCTGTATTTATTGCACGTCTACAGTTTATTAAAAAATATTAAAAACATAAATTATTGCCAAAAATAACCCAAAGGTAAAAAAGAAATAGTTAAATAGTACGCACAGGTGATCCGTATTGTTCAAGGACAATACAAAAAGAATTATTGTTCGCTTCGGGTTTTGCAGAAAAAGGCGTGTATTTTATGAAAATAAAAACATAGGCGTGCAAAATAAAGATTAAGTAACAAACAAATGTTTCGATAAGAATCAGATTAAATTGATATAAATTGATAAACTGTTAATTCGGTTGACCCATAACAAAGAGTCATGATTACTACTTCCTATAAATTATTTGCCATGCGCGAATTCTGTCTCGCCCATGTCGTCAGACAGCGATTTTATCGAAATCGACGCACTGAAATAATAAACCATAAAGCCTTTGATACTTACCAAAAGTATATTTTTGGTACCAAATGCTGTATCTGTGGTCCAAACGATTTTTAGAACAGTTAGCCCCGCTGGCGCTGGGTGGCGTGAATACTGATCCCCAAGACTATTGTGTTTATTGGAGTTCGGTCAATTTTGGCACTTGTAGTTGCATCGTGACCATAAGACAAATACATTATTGTATAAAGTCAAATTCAGTAATGTTGTTTATATTTTTATTACTCACGTCAGAAAACTAGCATCACAGTTATTGGTTAACTTAACGGACGCCTATTTACCCTCACTATGTACCATATCACTGCTACTGGTTTTTACCAGTGCTCACGCTGGATCGAAACTCTCTGGTGCCAATTGTTTAGCCATTCTGGATATTTTAATGACAAACAAAGTGGTTTGGAAACCAAGGCGCAAACGAGGGAGAAGGGTGTTTTTCGCTGTCTGATTGGGAGAGGGGGCTGATTTTGTTTTTGCGAGACATTTGGTAGGTGGGTACCTGGGCCCCAATAACACATTTTTTCCAGATTGTGCAATTTTTTTATCATGCCTTTTTCAGATCAATTTAATCATATACGTTGTTTATAAAATTAAGATTGCCTGTGATGAGAAAAGCAATAATGCAACCACTATCATGACAGTTTAGCCCATATGTGTTACTTTTTGAAGACAAATTGGTTTCAATGAGTTATCTCATGGGTCTGGGTAACAGTATCAGAGAGAAAAGTTTTTGCAAGCATTTTTTTTTATCATGTTTCGGATCAGATTTCGCGGGATGATGCAGATGTTGCAGGTATTTGTATTGGTTTTGTCCACGTGAACATTCTTAATTGCTTAAATGTTCTAAACTAACTTGACAAACATAAGATTCGAGTCTTAGAATCCTACAATTGAGACTGTTATCTCATTTCAACCATAAGAGCCAGGACAAAGGCTTATAAATGTGTATAGATTCTCATCAATAACGTTTTATAACATTTACTGAAATCCAAAACAGGCAAAATCACATAAAATCGGTACAAATAAACAAAAACACAGCATAACAAGACCCACGAGAGGTAGTGTCTGTTCTATTTAATATGAACAAAAAGATATTTATAATCGCTGGTTCATATTGTATGGTTCAAACTGTTCCTAACTGCATCTTCACGGCATGTTCTCTCTGGCTATCCCAAATCAAAAGTAGACTTTAACAGTTAACACAGTCACTCAACAGCACACCTGGCATAAATGCTTGTCTTACATGGATATATAAATGATGAGTCATAATCTGTTCTGATTGATAATTATCAATCATAAAAATTGAACGACGTTAACAACCAAACGGTTCGGAAACTGTCACTATTCAGCACTACTTGGCTTTGAAATTAAAATAAACTGTGGTACCAGTAGCCCACCATTAAACTGAAAATACTTTTGCTTTTTTCACAAATCCCACTGCATATCTCAGCATATCCCTGGATATTCTGACATATCAAGTTTAACCCATTCACAACTGAATGGACTTTCCCATTATATAGAGTAAATTTAATTTTGCCTTAAAGAATAGGTACCATCAAAGGGTGTGAGCAGGACTCACATTCAAGTTGTTTTTAAGATGTCAGAAACTATACCAGAGCTACAAATTCCGCAAATCAATTGTTTTGGTGGATGGGTGTCTAAAACTCGAATGAAAAAATGCAAAAGGGTAGGGTGGGTGGTAAAAATGGCGATGCCAAAAAATACAACCTTACGTCTCTCATAAAATCCGCCCGGTCTGATCCAAATAAATTAACCATTTGAACTCGCAAGACCGATTTTTCGGCCAAGGCATAATTTTAGCCCATTTTTGTCTTATAAGAGGTCTACACACGGGGCATCGATGATAAAACCATAACTGCAGTCTGTACACAAAGTCATACCATTCCAGGAAACGAGGGTTCATATGATTAATGGCATTTTGAAAAATGCACTGGAAATTATTTCAAGAGTGAACGAAAAATTGATCACGGAAAAAATATCCGACAGAGCGTGAGTTCTGAGGAAACCATTACTAGGCGAAATGGGCGGTCACCTGAATTATATCAATGCTACTGATTCATTTAGTAATCAGGCTGAATGATGTCGGTACGTGCACCTGATCTTGAACTTCGACAATAACAGATTAATGGGCTAATTACTGATAATCAATGAGGCTTAGGGAGTCAATCGCTGCCGTATGAAATATTTATCTAATTAATCCTTTACCTAACATGAAAAGCAGACGACACTTGCAAACAAAATTCTTGAATAACTAATTTTTTTCATTTTTTGTCTCAAAAACATAGGTTATGACCCCTCACTGGAACGAGCCCGTCGAGTTCGTTCCAGTGAGGGGTCATAACCTATGTTTTTGAGACAAAAAATGAAAAAAATAATAAAAATTAATTGGCGATTTTTGTGAATAGCGCTGGCCGGTTTTGGTCGTTACGTTGGGTAAAGGGTTAAATGATGCCTTTTGAAAACCTACAGTTTTTAATGAAGAAAAACAATGCCTCACTCACTTATAATTAACGTAGAACGTTTGTTTAATCACTACTTCTAACCTCGTATTGAAAAAATCACTGGATTTAAGTTCATTTCTTAAAAATCTGTCACTGTTTCCACTTTTATTGTCAGCTGACGATTTTCTTGTTCTAAAAGTAATAAAATGTTCTGTTTTCGTTCGTCATTGACCGGGGCTTCACTGCTACAAAGGCTTACATTCTCAAATGAATGGAACTTTTGTGGTGCCAAAATATTAGTCAATGAAGACTTTTGGGTACCAAATGAATTTTGTTTTGTGCAATTGCCTAAATTGGCACCCGACAGCGTGAACAGTGGTTTCTACTGCTGACGCCTCTGCCATTACTAGATCATTATTGTCTTTTCCTTTATTACTACTACCATCACTACTGCCTTATTTGACAAGCTGCTTGCCGATCGGGTTCTGTTCCAAAATAAAAGGTTCCTCAACATCCGCAGCGCACTTTGAAACAATCAAACATATTGCAATGCCCTTGTACTACAATATAACACCTGTGGGTGGTTATAGTTTAGGAGAGTTGACAGTAATAAAGTTTCTTGAACTAAAACGGGGAAATTCCGACCATACAGTGGCCATATTATACTAATAGCCTAAACTGTCTTTCCGTTGTGTTAGGGGGTGGTTCAAATGATTCTCGCAACGTAAACGACGAGAATGAATTTTGATTCTCTCAAACTGTTCATTTGAGTTTTGTCTGGGATTTTGAAAGTGTCCTTAAAGGACTGTAGAAAACTACTTATATTTTGTTCATTCATTTCCCTAGAAACCATTGCCGAGGTACTATAACTTCCATCGGCAAGAACACTAAAAACCTGTATGTTGGAACATGTGTTCTGCGTGTGAAGGTAAGACAAGGAACTCACCAGAAGGATATAACAGTACTCCCAAATTCTAAATTATTTAAAAACTTAATAATCAAAACCGATTTTCGGGAATCGGGAATTCCGTTAATACTTTGTTCTTCCAATGGTGGTCTTGCACTTGTTACCACATGAATATCTACAGAAAAACATCTCTACACGCTTTCTTTAACACGAGGTAGCGCCAGTGTCGACCTGGTAATCTTTTGTAGAAGTGTTTTTTGCTGAAACTATCTTGGCTCTCTTCCTACATTTAATTCACCTGTGTCTCACCATAATAGTGATTTACCCTTATATCTGCTACAGGGGCGGAGTCTCATTGTGGAATATCAAGAGAAAGCTTTCAAAAAATAGAAATATATTATGGCAGAATGATACGCCCACAAATGTTTCAGCTGTGTGTCCTTTCATTTCTAACTGTATTCCATTGATATCTGCACTCTTTGAGACATTTTTTTCTGATTTACCAACTTCTTTGATAAAACCAATTATAAAGTCCCACTGTTCTCACAATCTTGCAGGTGATGATCCGAGTGTCAACCAGGTTACTTCTGTGTGTCATTGGAATCGGTTCTCCTCGACATTAAAGTTAAGCTATAAAGATTTGTGACTAGTGTTTCATCCGTGCAGCAATGTGTTCAAATAAGTAGTACATGACCACGCACAACTGTTCAACAATGGTTCCATATTCATGTATTACTTTACCAAATCTATTATGAACAAGATGCACGGTGCAGCTACCAACGTCTGTTATTCTTAGATGTTATTGTGCTTCTTTCTTACTCTATGGGGCAGTATTGGACAAATGGCTTTTTGCATTATGACCAACCCTTCCTAACCCTGTCAATTCAGTAAGTGTTGTCTTATCATCCCGGAAGATATCCTTCATACTTTTAGTTACTATGGAAGCCAAGCTCTCAAGCCACTAGTCAAATATTCTTACACGAATCTGGCGACGTTATGTTGTGGAACCAGTCTAGACATTAAATAGTTCATTGCCTTTTTTTTAGACTCGATCAGGTGGAATATTTCAGTTGGTCGGAAAAGCGAACCTCCAAGGTTCGCTTTTCGGACCAACTGAAATATTCCAGCCGATTGAATCTAACAATATCCAAAACATTCATTCCTTTGATTCAACCTAAGAACTATTTCTCAATCAGGACTTGATTTGACTGACACTTTGATTGCATTACTATTAGACACATTTCTGTGCTAAACATTATGAATGAAAACTCACCACAGCTGTAGTTTTATGAGTACGCCATGCAGTTCCGCGAATTGTTTTAATGCCTTGATGTTTTCAAGGTGAATTAAATACTGACTAGAATATCTATAACTCCAGCATGAATGAAATCTGTATATCTGTGTGAGTAAAGTGACATCACATAACATCAACGGTCGTCTGCGCAAATACTGGGTGGCTTGTAAGTTTGTCTGGAAGCCTCTGCATGACCAATGATTAATGATCTGTATTATCTGCATCACACTTCATTCTACTAAGCAGACCCATAACACAATCTCAGATTCATTTGTTTCTTCACTTGAGCCTAAGTTGTTTAATAAAAATGGAATAAGGGTTTATTATCTGAGGTGCAGCGATCATGTACAAGTTATTGCTTAAAGTAAGGACCCACATCGTCACTTCCCAAACAGGAACCTTGAGTTCAACTCATCTTAATGTCAGATCCATTACGTGAATGTATGGACATGGCAGAAACATGTAATTCGCATGATCTAAAACTCAAATTGGCATTAGCTACTTGTGCAACCCAAATTCCTTCTTACTTGAGTACCCCATTTCCATGCACACAGAGTTTCAGAATTTTCTTGTCACTGGATGTCGAAGGCTGGTTATCAGAATCTGGCTAGAAAACAAAATAAAAAACAACTTTGACTGAGATTTGTTTTTGTTTACAGCTTCCAGGTTCATCTGTTTGTCAATTGTTCCTTTGTACGCTGAAGAAACCTATGTCTTCACTGCACTATCAATTCTAAATTTTGCATTACATATTCTGCAGTAAGTATACTGTTTTTGATTTTCTAATTCTACGCCAATAACGAACTGTTTGTCCATTTGAGTCAATGGTTTAAAGAGAGGTGATCTGAAACTTAGTACATCATTGCGGCATTACCTATGTGGAAAGAAATCAGTTTTGTATTTTTCATCTCTTTCTCCAGAATAAAATTGTCCCGGTTACAATTACTCTCCACTATGGTAAAATATACTAAAGCATTGGAATGCCTTTTACATGCACGTACCAGGACACCAAAATAGCCTCCTATGTAGCGAAAGTTCCATAAAATTCAATAAAAATAACTGGAATGACACTTAAATACAAACAAGTCAGCATTAGTTTCATTCTGATTGCCTAATGGCTGAAAAGGAAAAAGTTGTTTTATGTCAAAATCTGCCACTAAGACAAAGTGGTAAGTTTGGTCTTCATTTACACACTCTCGTCAATCTGTATACCGAGATGACAGTGACAATGGTGAAGATACCGCAAATCCGAGATGAAGTTGACGACAGAGCCAAACCATGTATTTTTTACTCCTTTTTTCCAGTGTTTACTCGCTCAAATACATCGATTTCGCCGAGATATGTCCGACACATCGCGACACGGTGTTAAAAACGTGCGATTTTTTTGGTCGGTTATTCAAGTGTCTCCTCGAAGTATGTCGTCGATTTGGCTGTGATGTTTCGAATGCGTAACACTAGACCACACTAGACATCGTCACAAAATGCATGATATTCTTCTTTTCTGGGAAGAGAATATCTAACTTACTCGAGAAAGGAGACGTTTATTGTAACAAAATAAATGATAACTACTTGAAAAGTTTTGTGTCAAATCTTCATTTAACTTATCACGTAGAGTCTAATTTCAGTGACTTTTAAAATGCACTGAAGTGTTACGAAGCATGCAAATCGTTTTTCTTTGATCTTTTTAGCATTTACATTTGAGAGCATATGTTTTATCTTTATCGCTGTTTTTATGTAAATATAGAATTTAATTATGACGGAAATAAAAAATTGATCATTCTATGGTCTTCGAAATCTTTTTCATATCATTTAGAATATATATATTGGAGTGTAAAGATTTTTTTTTCATTTATTTCTAAAATTATGTAAATATTAGCAAAGCAGGTTATTAAAGAAAACTTGATTGTTCCTTAAAGCTGAACATCTCCTTTTAAGTCTTTTTTTGAAAGAGACTCTTGCCAAAGAAGTCTAATTGAATTATTTTTATTTAAAATGGTATTTCTGTAAGAGAGAAATGTTGTTTTAAATATCCTCTGAAAATTTATTTTGCTGCATAATTCTTCCTATTTTCTTCTAAAAAATGCTCGTCATATTTGACAACTTGCTTAACCAATCACGCGGGCTGATGTGATTTATTCTCGACTAAATGGCAAGCGAATGGAGCATATATTAGTCATTTGGATGCTCTACGTTTGATGTTCTGTGGCGTATTTACGATGGGTATTGAGAGAGTGGCTCCGCCATAACGAACCTGGATCCTACATCACCATGTCTGCAATGCTCGTTATGGCCGAAAGGTTGGCATATGGGACGACCTTTAAGGGTACGTTCATTACACATTGTCAAAGACTAAAACGCAGTTTGGGATTTTTTTTTCTATATATTTATGATGGGGTATGAGAGAGTGGCTCCACCATAATGAATAAAGACCCCAATGCTGCCATGTCCGCAATGTTCGTTATAACTGAAAACTTGGCGTATGGGACAACCTTTAAAAAAATAACTTACATTTAATTTTTTTAAAAAAAACACAACAAAGGAAAAAAGGAAGAATTTTTTTTAAAAAGCATGTCATTTTTAAAGATTAAAGATCCTAAGATGAGAGACGAGAAGGTTTGTCGATTTCTAAAATTGAAGAGGAATATTCGAGACAGCAATATGGCTAAACACATGGGCGAGATCGAGATGAAACGACAGATGACCAAGTTGTTCAAACCTGTGACAGAAACTCCCCAAAAAATGAAAAAATAAAAAGGTAGGATACTTAGTAACAGACCTTCTATTTATGAACCTTATAATCCGACTTATGGTCTCACACCTTCTGGTCCGACTAAAAGTTACACACCTTCTGGTCCAAATTCTAGTTTCGTACCCCATCCTTCTTCTGTTCAGTATCTTCCGCCGAGTCCCTCCAATATAGATAGGATTGTGGCCAATTCTTAGAGTGAATTATCGAGGGTTACTACTACGAGAACGGTGGTAGATGCCAGTAATATGAAACCTGAAGATTATGCAAATTCATATAAGAAAAATCCGTGGAGTACGGACTGTGTCTTTGGCTTGCACAAGGGAGACGATGGTAATCATTACACAGGTGATAAAAAAGTGGAAACAACCAACGATTATAATCTGATCATCGAAGATCGAGAATACGAAGGTACAAAAGGATTGTGGAATCTACTCGTGCTGGCTAAACCTAACGATTATGAGGATGATGATTACAAAACGTATGGCGACCTCCTGGTTCATACGAATGTCATAAGAAAAAATAATGATTCCAGAGATTCGAGACCGAAAGCCAGCAGACGTTCGAAGTGGAAGAACGTGGTGTAACACATATGGGATGCGAATAAAGCATTCGTCAAATCGGTCACCAGACAGGGAATGACAACAACCACTATCATTCCTTGCTATCCCAAAGCCCTGCTGGACAGATTAGATCTCTTGATGGCGAGTCGAGAAGCCAGTAATACAGGAGTGACAAACAAGTTGGTGAGCCTATGTGATGAATTTAATGTGTTGAATGGGGAAATAAAAAAAATAATTGTAAATAAATAAGTAAAAACAAATTTAAATTAAATTAAATTACAAAATAATTATTATTTAATTAAAAAATGAAATAAAACGAAGAAATATGTTAGTGATAAAGAACAGAAGATTTATGAGATCTTACGTCTTTGGTAGATCAGGTTTGCTGGATTCGATGATGGGAGCTCTGCCGCGTGACTTCACTGGTGATGTAACGGAACAGATCACTTTAACCACTGAGAAGGTTGGAAATAAAACCGCTATGCACGTGGGTAAAAAAGCCGTGATGGAAGCGAGCACTAGAATCGCTTCAGTGGCTGGCAAGAGGAGTGCCTATTTAATTCAGAAGTTGATAAGACCGGCCAAGTGACCAAAATTATCATTGAAATCGGAATAGATTCTAGCAAACATGAAACTTAAAAATTTCAGGGGTTCTAGTGTTGTGCTGGTACAGGAACTCGCTAAGATGTTGAACAGCGGATCTGGATTGAAAGAAATATAAATTGAAAAAAAGGATTTATTTTTTATATATGATAAAAAAATTAAAATTAGTTTTAAAATAAAAGCATAAAAATAACTTGAAAAAAAATACGCAAAGAGAATGGAAATTAAAGATTTATCATGGAATGCACCAAAGACTGGGAGATCGAATCGCACACTCTTTCTTCAAAGCATTAGAGGATTGATAGTGGGAAATTGAATTGTGGAAAGACAAATCTGATGATGAATCTGTTGTTGCGACCAGATTGGTTGGATTATGATAGATTGTTCATGTTTGGCAAGAGTCTCTTTCAACCCGAATACAAATTATTATGAAATGCTCTGAGCGCAGACTTGCCAAAGGATGTTATTGTTAGAATCTTCGATTACTGGGATGAATTCGAAAAATATGATCCACCGCTCACAATGATCTTGCAAGAAACATCAAGAGAACTTGGAAATGATAAAACGTCAAATGTAGAATGTCAATTGTATGAGAATGCAAATGATGTGCCGGGTCATCGAGACTTGAATTTGGTGCACAGAAATCTCATGATATTCGATGACTTTATTTTGGAGAAATAGAATTGGTGCAACTCTTACTACGTTGGATGACGTCACAGCAATGTGGACTGTTCCTGTCTATCTCAAAATTATTTCAGATTGCCGAGACAGACCATAAGAGATCATGTGAATTTACTGTGTCTGTTTCGTCAAGATTTTAGGAATCTCAGTCACATTTACTATGATCACGTGGCCCATGACATGAGCAAAAAAGAATTCAAGAGATTTTGTAAGTTGGGATTGTACACCTTATAATTTCATGGTCATCAATCTGAAGTGTAGAAAATATTATGGAAAATATAGGAAGGGATTTGACAATTTTTATATTCCAGATGCTTGCAATTAATAAATGAGAAGATAAAAAACTTATCAACCCATTACCCAACAGAGACAATATCAAAATTTATTATTTTAAATATCATTTTTTAAATGTTTCAAAAAATTTCAACAAAATCATATCATGTGACCCCTCATTGGAACGAGCTCAATGAGCTCGTTCCAATGAGGGGTCACATATATGGTTTTGCTGAAAAATTTTGAAAAAATTAATTTTTTCAACTGCTTAATTTGCATATTACACGGGCGGATGCGGGCGATTCGTTATGTAAAGGGTTAAGTAGAAAGTAAAACAATTAAATAAAATAAAATATACAATTACCAAAAAATATTTTTTTAAAAAGTTGTGAGACTACGAAACTCAATTATGTGAAAGGATAGCGAGAACATGAAAAGAACAGCAGATAATACAACTGCAAAAGATTCTTTTTCGATCGCCGTTAGCAATAACAATTCAATCTAATCAAACTGAAGAGGGATAAGAAGTATGAGATGGCACTGGTAAATCTGGAGAGGTACTATTCGTTTCCCAACATCGATAAAAAAATAATACGTTCAGATATTCAAACGGAATGGATTGGTTCGTGATTCGCATTCCCAAAGGCAGTTATGGCATAGTCGAATTGAATGAATTTATTCAGACTAGAATGAAGATCACCGGTCAAGACGGAACTGCCATCAACATAACTGCCAATGTCAACACTCTGCAAACGATATTTGGACATGAGAGGGCTGTCGAGTGGATTTTTAGAGGAGATGACGCCTTTGGAAAGATGTTGAGATTCGATCAGAACACATACAAAGGACATGTGACATCGGAAAATGTGGTTGACATTCTCTATCAACAGCATTTTGGTGAACGTGGATGTGATTTCTGGAAGATACATGAATGGTAGCACACAGCCCACGATCTACTCGTTTTTCTTGGACGTTTCTCGGGCTACAAGATCATAGAGCAACCTCGAAATCTAGTCTATTTGCCTGTGATAACTCATACTTTATAAAATATTAACACTGAATTAACATATCACAGTTATTTATTTATTTAATTATTGGTGTTTAAGGTCATATACTTATGCACGATGACTAATCATGACCGTGACAGTTTTACGGGTGGAGGAAGCCAGAGTACCCAGAGAGAACCACCGAGCAACGACGAGCAGCTGCCAGCTCCCCAACATCGTAACTCTGCACTGCAGCACAGGTAGGGTTAGAGTGGTTGAAGACATGCACACTATCGATGTGTAGTATGCCTTAGTACACGGTGTCATCATGCCCCCATGTGGACAATCGGGGTTAAGTGCCTTGCCCAAGGGCACAACATGGGAGTCCGAATCAATCGCTCAGATGGTTACCCATCCGAGGACTAACCGGGCTCGATGTTGTTTAACTTTGGTGATCTGATGAGAACCGGTTACCGCAATGCCATCGCGCCCCTACATATCACAATGGAGAATTATTAGATTTTTGTGACAAATGTGCGATGATGCTATTTCACATAAGAGAAATTTGCGAAAACAAAATATGTTATTTATTTATTTATTTATTGATGTTTAAGGTCACATATTTCTGCACAATGGCTAATCATGACCACGACAGTTTTACGGGTGGAGGAAGCCGGAATACCCGGAGAGAACCACCGAGCAACAGCGAGCAACTGTCAACTCCCCAACATACTAACTCCACACAAGCAGGGTTAGCATTGGTTGAAGACATGTGCACCATCGACGTGCAGTACGACTTAGTACACAACGACACCGTGCCCCCACATGGGCAATGGGTGTGAAGTGTCTTGCCCAAGGACACAACGTGGTTGCCGCAGGTGGGATTCGAACCGAGGACCTCTCGGCTTGCAGCCTGCACCTCTACACACTGAGCCACCGTGCTCCCAATCATCCAGGTTAAAGATTCTTCATTCGTCATCATCTCTAGGTTTTCTGGGCAATTCATCTCTAGAAAATACAGAGCGAAAATGTTTTATTTTTAATGCTTTGACTGTATCCAACAGATGGTGACGGGTCGTTTCGTTCCTTTTCCCTTTCGTCCCCCGGGTCGTTTCGTACCTTTACCTTTTTGTACTGGGTCGTTTCGTACCCCTTTAGGTACGAAACGACTCACCTAAATAAAAAGGAACGAATCGACTCACATAAAAATGGGGACGAAACGACTCAGATTTTGAGGGAAGAAGTGAGCGGACCTAAATGACAACTAAAAAGGAATAGGGGGCACGGTGGCATCGCGGTAACCGGTTCTCGTCAGATCACCGAAGTTAAGCCACGTCGAGCGCGGTTAGTAACTTAGTAGCTGGATGGGTGACCATTTCAGTGACTGATTCGCGCTCTCGCGTTGTGTCCTTGGGCAAGGCACTTAACCCCAATTGCCCACATGGGGGCACGATGACGCTGTGTACTAAGGCGTACTGCACGTCGATGGTGCACATGTAATCATCATGGGTATTTAAAGTCTTCTGGGGACGATGCATATGGACTATCCTAAGCTTGGTAACTGGCTTTTGAAATCATTTGATGTTTATTTAACTTGTGAAGAATTGTGGCCCTACGCTCAATTCTTCACAAGTTAAATACACATGCAGAACTTAGAAACAATTTTAAAAGTAAAACCTCCAATGATGACATAAATGAAGTAATTTTGGGCTGTAGAAGAAGAAACAAATGAAAGATGTGAATACATGTTTTTATTTCAACCGAGTTTCACCATTTTTTTCAATTTTCACAAAAAAAAATAAACAACGAAATAGCACTTGCGAAATTTTACAACAACAGTGTTTCTCAAATACTGTCCAGCTGAAATAAGCCTGCTGTGGTGTTGGAGACATGTGTGGTTGGGGTGATGTGTGTTGTGATGTTGGAGTCCTGTGTGCTTGAGGTGATGTGTGTTCTGATGTGGTGGAATTTGTTTGCGATGACGTGCACTGATTGCATTCCCATGCAAAGTCAGAGTTGGAGTCACACATTTGCTGATACTCAGTCCGTGAAATATTTGTTTCACAACGTATATGGCACCATCTTCGACATACATCACAATGCACAGCTAAGCTGTTTGAACGAACTCCTCTAGAACAGTTTAGACAGGGATATTTCCCAGGCATGTTTAAACGTTCACGATGCTGGGAAAAATGATCATATCTTAAGGCAGATATAAGGTATATTTATATCCAACATTAAAAAAACACAAGCCCAATTCAAGCCATGTCAAAATCTTTGTGTTGTACAATATTTTTAATGGCTTTGATAAAAAAGAAACAAGAAAAAAACAAACAAACCCAAAAAACCAACAACACCCCTCCCCAAAACAAAGACATAAAAAAAAACAAACAAAAAAACAAGCTTTTTGTGAACTGCCTTCTAACACTATATTCAATCGGTGCGCTTGTAGTGAAATCGTGATTTCAAAAAGCACTTTGATGTACCGCTCTCTTTGGGCTAGGAACTTGTGTATATTGTATAAACAAACCCGGATACTAGAAAAGACAGTTCAAAAGACACTTTGCTGTGCCGCCCAAACCAAAACCAAACATTACAGTGAAAACACGTTTCATTACGTTTTACAAGTGAGTGTGGCTTTATTCAGGGCTAGGAGGTGTCTCATGTTAAACACTAAATTCAAATTATTCCTTCAGTGGAACGAGCTGGAGTTATTCACAGGACAGTTCGTACATTCACCCTATTCTTCTTACAAGTAAGTACATAAATGAAGTTTAGAAATATATAATTAAAAATTACCCTAAAATATAGACCTATCGAAATTTTTAAGTACACACCTAATAATTTCAATATAATTTCAATATATATTCGCCGAATAAGTTATGGAATGAACAGATCGCCGCGAACAGTTTTGATTATTTAAAGTTTTTGCTGAAATTGCCGTTTTAGGCATAATGTTCTTTAAAAAATCTATACGCTGTATTGATTTTTTAAAGTTAAAAACTATGCCTAAAATTTTCGAATAAAAATTTAGAAAAATAGAGGTGAAAATTACCTGAGTCGTTTCGTTCCTTTTTAGGTACGAAACGACTCAGTACGAAACGACCCAGTACGAAAGGGAAAAGGTACGAAATGACCCGTAACCCAACAGATCAATGTTAGCCAGAGATTTGTTAGGTAAGATGACACCTTCTACCAATATGTTCGTATTTTCCAATTTATTTTGAATTTTAATTTATTTTGAATTTATTTTTTTTATTTTTTATTTTATTCTTTATTTGAATTTTATTTTCTCCAAAAAAATATTATTTCCTAAATTGATTCATCATAGTTCTGTCTCTTTTTATAATTTTTTTTCCTTTCACTATTTCCTTCAACATTTCATTCATCTCTTCACATCATCTCTTAAACCTCAGGCAGTTCAGCAACTTGGTTGCCAAGTATCTTTTTGCGGGATCCAAAACGAACATTGGATATATTTTATTTTTCATTTCGTCAAAAGTAACTCTATATTTTATTTTTTGTTTAATTTTTGGTTTAATTTCTTTATTTACTTTCTTCTTTATTAATCATCTCACTTATGTTTTCTGTGTCTTTATTATAAGTGTGCATTGTCTTATCATCTAGATTATCTATGTCTTTATCAATCTGCATTGTCATGTACTCATCTAATGCCTCTTTTTGAGGAATGATCGACTTTGTGGAATAATGACCATGAGCTAATGTTTTATTCAACCCAATTGCATGATTCTCTTATCATCGTCACTGATAAAGCAATTTTATTGATTATTTCCATGTAGAGATCGTGCCTTTCACTTTGAATCATGTTCATTGATCTGTACACTTCTTGATTTTCAAACAGACAGTTTTATACTCTTCAAAAGTGATGTCATTATTCGCAACATTTCTTTTGACACCTTTACATTTCTTTATTGCCTTCTCATCTGAGTGGTAAGCGTACAGGTTCGACTTTAAATCCATGAATTCTGTGATCTGTTTTCATCCCACCTCATCCTTGAATTTTCCCACCACCTTTTTATTCACCCCTAAAGGAAAGTTAGATTTGTGATCACTGGGATAATTGCTCGTGTTGATCCCTGCATTGACATCAGTAGATACATCTTGGTAAAAATCCTCAATCTCTTTCTCGTAAGTCAGACTGTCCATATCAGTAAACAACAGCTTGGCTTTTGAACTGTATTTCTTCTTCGTGTATTCATAATGAAATTGATACATCAACTGTTTGCTGATCTCCAAAATGTATATTCCCAAATAAGTCAGTTTGTCGCATTTCAGATGTGTTTGTTTGATGTGAATGGCCACTAGATTTTCGTCAAAGATGGTTCGATGTTTATAGTTTGGTTTCGAAACGAATTTTCAAGCCTGACTGTCCATCATCACCAGACGAATGTCAGTCCTTTTTCTGATGTTATTCATGAATTTTCCGTACACACAATTATTCATGAGTTTAAAAAAATCTTTCTCGAATTTGGTCATGGCCCGCGTTCTCAAATTCATGTTAAGATCTATATACTTCTTCATACAAGGCTCTTCATCAAATTGGATGATACAAAGTATTTTGACTACTTTCATGCCAGAATGTATGTAACGTTTCAGATTTTCACATTAGACTACATATTTACGTTTGTCATTTAAATGTGACGAGTTTATTGACTTTATTCATTTTCATTTGTTTGGGTGCTAAATGATAATCATTGTTTGGATCTTGTGACATTTTGGGATATTCTAGATCCACCTCTAGAAGACAGGAATAACGTCTCCAATTTTCCATCTCCTCGCGATTCTCGACCCATTTGAAATTTCCCGTCGGTAACGGATGACCCATAGCCCAACTGTATAAATTATTACCGTCTAGATATGTTATGTATTTACTCAGTTCTCATGCACTGAATCCTTCTTCCATGCAGCAATTGTTCGCTTTCACATATCTGTGAGATATCATCGATACTCCACCTCTCACACTCTTTTCAAACATGAGCAACATGACCACATTAGATAATAATTCGAAGTGGATTTCAGTCATCTTCAACAGTGCATCCCAGGCCAGGAGCCATGTAATACCAAGACGGATCTAGACTGTAATCTCTCCAATAGACATCTCAAATATTCTCAAACACGTTTACCAAGAGAAGGATGTCGGTTTTCAGATAGAGATCATGATAATCTCTCATGGATTTCATGTCGAATATTTCCCACACTTTTGATCGTGTTCATAGTCAACATCGGAAATGTCATCATTATATAATTTTGAATAAAATTTATATTTGGAAGGTAGCTTTGACTTGTCAAATCTATGCAACCCATCCATGTATTCATAGGGATAGACTCCTTTCCTCAATATGCTCTTCAGCTGACGCTCATTTTAAAGAGTTCAGTCATGATCTTGAATTTCTACTTTCCTAAATTACCGACTAATTTTTGAGACTAGTCAACATCAATTTAAAACTATCTATGAAACGTATTTCTCTCCTGATATCGACAGTTGACATTTCTCCATCTATTTTTTTCTTCCTCTTATCTATAACTATACAGTTCATGAAAGATATGTATTGTTTATCACTCTTTGCAATGCAGTTTATATATTCGTTGCTTACACTACCAAGATTCTTCATGAACAGATGAATGTTGTAACCTGACAGATTGTGAAATATCACTGGAAAGAACTTATCATCTTGATACTTTAAATTACATTTACTGTGTGTGGCACCTTAAAATTTACCCATGTAGTGATCGTGATCTCTCCTTTTCTTGTATTCAGGTTCCAAAGTTTCAGTGAATGATTCTCTACAGTTGTGACATTTGGTGGCTGGCTTATAGTCTTTCATTTGCTATTCTGTGATGATCATCTTCACAGGAGTTTTAAATTGCTCGTATATTTTTTTGATTTCAAATTCCAAATCTTTCACGAATTTTTTCGCCACGTCATCATCATTTGACTGTTTCATGTAGGTATATGGACCTGAAGAATATCAATTGTCAAAAGAATATTTTATGGAAAAACAATAACCAGACAGCATGTGCTTCTGATATTTTTCGGTGTAACTCTGTTGATCATCGGGCTGACATGAACTCATTTTCACCATGAAACATTCGAAACTGGCATACACCACAAAAGGCACTCTCAGTCTTCTTCTGTGATTATGAATTTAAGGTGAGTGTATGGTTTGAGCATATTCGATGGCAACACATTGATTTGAGTTGCAATACTCCTCGTGACGTTCCAGCAATTCTTTGCTATGGAAGGAATTCAAACAGCTAAAAGAGAAAAATCTCTCTGTCATGTCTTGTAGTCTGTGCTGACAATAATTGACTCATATTCTTAATCCAACAGTGATGTTGATTATCATCATTGGAAATTAATAATAAACTAATGTTTTTCTCATGATTTTTTTTTCTGTCAACCTATCCTTAGAGGAAATATGTTTTTTTCTAATTGTCATATCCCAAAACGTTGATGGCATTTGTAGGATTTTGATGCTCAAAACAATCGATGGCACGTAGCCGAGTTGGGAAATTCATTCCAGAACAATCTAAATTTCTAGAGATTTCCACATATTTGATACTCTATTTGTGTTCTTGTCTATGAGATTTAAGGCAGATGTGACAGCCCATTTGAAGCATTGACTGTCATTTTTATTTTCCACTCTGATCACAGTTTTTTATTGCCTACGAAATAAGGCATTTTATGTATGAAGACGTTCGCAGTGGATCATACTTGTCGGTATGAATTTCTAGATCCAATACTTCGCCGAATCTCCAGTTGTTATCTTCGTTTTGATACTGTGCTGGAGTTTGTATTATTTTTTTGTTCATGTTGTCGAAGATATCAGACACAGAAGAGCCTTCAATCACTGTTTTTGTGTGAGAGTGAAAGTAAACTGTTTTTTTCCACGACTTCACCTATGTTCAGATCAATCTTCTCCATCTGACACTTCAAAACCATTTTCATTTTAATACCATTGCCTTGCATTCGATGAAATAAATCCAACATACTAGGTTTTATCTCATTCAAGAATTTCTTAGGATGAAACTTTTTTATACCCTTGACATCAAATGTTTTGAAAAATCCTTTGATCGCTTTCCCTCTTCTGTGGGAGTGGGCAACAATTGTTCACGTATGAATTTAACTAGTATTTCTTCTATGTCTCCATCATATTTTTCACGTTCAGCCATCACTGTTTTTACAATGTTTGATATTTGATCTTCTCTTTTTTATTTCCATCGATTGAAAAGGTATGTTTTGTTTTCGTTCCTCTTTCCATCCATTGTTGTCTTTCTCATCCCATCTCCCCCTCCTCCTCCCACAAGCGTCGATTATATCAACTCATTTTTATTTTGTGGCCATACACATTTTAAACCCATCCGCTGTGCTTTAGATTTCAATTCTGACACCGTTTTTTTTACTAGTCTAAGCCTTTATGACTCAGATCATTTATGGTTTGGTTCTATAACTCGACGAATTAACAATGCTGAGATTTTTCACATAATTTTTCAATTCAGCTCGATTGCAAGCTTCTAATGAAAATGACATTTTTTTCTAATTATTATTGTTTTTAAAATTTTGTTAATTTTAGACTATTTTCTACAAAACTTTAAAAATTTTATGTGAATTTTCCATTGTTTTTCAAACTTTCACAATTGATTTGTAAACTCACTTTTTCTTTCTGTCATTTCTCATATATGAGAACATAAAATTGAACTTACATTATAAGAAACTTAAAAAATAAACAGAAAAAAAAATGAATTATAAAAAAAAAACATTTTGCAACAAAACTAGAATTTAATTTAAAAAATACTTAAATTTTCTTTTCATAAATTTTTTTTATATATATAATAGGAAATGAAAAAAAAATAAAATTGAAAACTAAAAATTAAAAAAAAAAATTCATCACAAAAAAGGGCAATGAAAAAAAATCAAATTGAAAAGAATTGTTTCATACAATGATAGTAAAACGTTTTATTTGAAACCTAATCCAATTCAGTTCAAAGATGTAGAAATAAAATAAGTTTGAATATAAATACAATAATCATAGCATGGTATTAATACTGAATGAAAATGAATTTGATTTATTTTCAGATTTAGAAAAAATCGTGTCACAAACTCATGAAGGACGAAGAGAAAAATATCAAGAAGTTTTTTCTGATCTGCAGCAAAAACAAAATATATCCGAATCAGTGAAGAAGCTCTAATGAAAGTAAACATGGCCATCAAGCATCTATACAAAAATGAAGAGGGGAAAGTTGCAGCTTGCTAACAAATACAAGATGTGACTTTGTAAAAATAAAATAAATTTTGAATCTATTTTTTCAGGAATAAATATTTATAATTTTTTTAATTTTTTTTTTTCTTGAATTTTTTTTTTGTAAATTTTTTTTTTTTTTTGGGGGGGGGGGGGGAGGATTTTTTCTCTCTTTATCGTCTTCTCATGAATTGGATACAAAATCATTTCATTCTCTCCTCTTTCATTAACTGAAAAATGTCTGTTGCGAAGATAAATATCGTCACACTCATTTATGCAAATACATTCAGAAGAAGTCTCAGTAAAATACTTTTCCATTGTCTTGGAAAGACTTTGTTTGTCGAAATATTTATCATATTTTGAGTAGTTCATTTTTTTCTTTTTTATTTTAGTAATTTTTATTTTAGTAATTTTTTTCCTTTTTTAAATGATTTTTTTTCTCCTTCGCAGGATCTGAGTCGCATGTTCTCTATCCAGTAAATAATGCAAAATACGACCTCAATCTTCAGGTGTGAAATGAATTGCCCTCGATCGAAAATCCGAACATTCAAATTAATTGTGTCTCGTTTCTCCTATGCACAAGACCACCTCCGTCCAAATACTTGTCAAGATGAGCTTGTTGACCATATTTAATGATGGCATGAAATACATGATGATCGCAGCTTCATGTTCCATGTCCTGACAGATGTGACCGAAGTCCCATTCAAACTTGCAACTGGAACATCTCTCACTCAACACTCTGGGAATCTTTTCTTTCACAAGATGGGCAGACGTTCTGTAAAACACATCTGTGAGAAATTCGTGATGCGCGTCTCATTTTCATTTTTTTCATTTTATCTATAATTCTATGCATATTTTTTTTATTTTTAATAATTATTATTTTTTTATTATTTTTAATAATATTATTTTTTTTTATTTCCTATTATATATACATATGAATTTTTTTCTCCCCTTCACAAGATTTGAGTCGGATATTCTCTATACAGCAATAAATGCAAAATACTTCCTTGATCGTAATTTGTGAGATTTCTCGACATTGTCCTAAACTGCTCAATTTCGAAATCCAAAAGCAGGGGTTGCCCTTGACACTTGATAGTCTTCCATCATTCTATCACCTCGCCCTCGTTGAGCTTTTCCAACACAGATGCAAAACACAGGACTATGATGTCTTTGTTTTCCATGGTGTAACAGGTGTGCACCTCGATTGATACCTCTAACATGCAACCTGGACATCTCTCACTCATCGCTCTGGGAATGTTTAAATCCACGAGATGGGCACATGCTCTGTAGAAGACATCTCTGAGAAACTTCTCGCGCAGATGATCTTTCTTCATATTTTCAGATTTCTCCTTAGGATCTTTAACCTTTAAAAATGCCATGCTTCTTTTTTCAAGTTTTTTTTAATTTTAAAATGTATATTATTTATTTACTTTTTTTTCTTCTTTCTCTAATTCAATATATAAGAGATAAATTTAACATATTGTATGCTTCTGTCCAGAAAAGAAAAATATCCTGCATCTTGTGATGATTTCTAGTGTTCTGCATTCCAAACATCACAGCCCAATCGACGACAGCCTTCGATGAGACATTTGAATAACCGACAAAACAATTGCACATTCTAACATTTTGTGTCACGACGTGTGATTTCGTGTCGGACATACCTCGGCGAAATCGATGTATTCGAGCGAGCAAACACTTGAAAAAACCAGTAATAATACATGGTTTGGCTCTGTCGTCGACTTCATCTCGGATTTACGGTATCTTCGCCGTCATCATTGTCATCTTGGGTATAAAATTCAGTGATTTCTTGGACTGAGGTCGAACTGGATGATTTTCAGAGAAGTTATTTTTGCTCGATCACCGAGATTCGATCGACAAGCCGGAACAAATACTCGCAGTATCTCTATCGGTAATTCGATTTCTTGTGAGATTTCCGACTCGCAAAAGCCTCGTCTCGTGGTATACTGGATCATTTTGCGAGAAGTCTAAAGTGAGCCAGTATTGCACTTCGTGGATTTCTCGAGAAAATAAGCTCGAAAATCATGAGAAATTACCTAAATTTTTGGAGAGGTTAAGTGAGACAGAATTGTCAATTTCACTCTACTTACGATGGCACCCCCTAAAGTCAATGATCGTTTTATTTGGCCATCCATAACAATTTGTTTGCATGATTTTTGGAAACATAGTGATAATATTTAATCTTTAAATCCTTTTCAACTGAAAAATATCCTTAATAAATCTAAAACTAAATGAATCATGTTTGTTTAAGGCAGTTTTGACTGATTTTTTGGATCGAAATTGCAAAGTCAAGCATTTGTTATGGAAGACCGGGGATAGGCTCAATTTAGCTGTTCTGGTGATTACCACAAGATAGATGATCAAACGGCTACTTTTCCAAAACAGCATTTAAAATACACCCGAATTAGTACTGCCGGTTCTCTTCGACAGAGATATTACAGTTAATATTCACGTTTGCATGGGATGGTATTAAGTCGATGAACGAAGTTGAAATGACCTATGACGATCGTTAACCTCTTTTTTAATCTGACGCTTTTAGGGTACTTCCCCTTAACCAATCCTCACGAAATTTGGCCTTTATAGGCCTTCGCTTCAACTTATCACGGCCTTAATTTTCTTTACTTTTGACCTTTATCCAAACCAACGGACATTTAATTTTTTTTCGTTCACCTTTTAATACTAACTTTTGTATTCACCAACTCCATTTCTCAGACGTTTGGAAATAAATAATAAAATCCATATGTAAACATGTGCTACCAGCATGGAGAATTCTCAACGATAAAGGCCAAACTCTAGGGTGACATCATAGGGAGTCAATGACTAAAAAAATGAAATGACTCCGAGTTTTAGGAAGTTCTTGTTTTTTATAGAGCTCAAAAATAGAAACCCGTTATGTTTTTCTTTTTCGATTTATCGCTTTCTTATCCTTATATGCCACTTTGAACTTAGGAGTCATTTTAAACGTTTTTCATTAAAAATATTGACTTTCTACTACGCAGGGTTTCAACCTTCAACAGAGTCAAGTTTACGTCTTTTCAATGAACGTTTAATACCAACCAATTTGTCAAAGGCTCCCCCTCAAAATTTTGGAAATATTTTCTCCAATAAATTCCATTTTCTAAAAATGTGTGACCAAACTTATGAGTTCCCAGCGGTTATGACTGAAATGGGAGTGGCGTCATTGGACGTCAATTATAATTAAATGAAATGTGGTCGATTTTCATGAATTTTAGTTATATCATAAAGCTCGAAAATATAGAAACCGCATACTGTTTAGTTTTTTGCTTTATAATTTTCGACGTTTTTAAGGCGTGACTGAAATAATTTCTCGTCCCAGTGTTGTGTCCACTGACGCGACATACTCAACGCGGTGGTGCCAAGGCCAAGAAAGTGAAAAACAAAGTCAAAATTAAATGTCCACTTCCGAAATTTTCTACCCAGTGGCCTGTCAACATTTATGATCCGAAATTGAAAAGTGCAAAAAGTTTGAAGATCGAATATCAAATACCGGAGATATGATGTCATTAGTGTCAGGGGTACCCACTCCCATTTTGTGACACCCTCACCTCAAAAACTGCAAAAGTTAAAACGATAAAAATTAAATCTATAGCCCACGGGATAGTTGGAATCATTTCTAGTCATAGTTTTATCCCCCTGGACGCAACTTACTTAAGGCTATGACGTCGAGCGCGACGGAGGTGCAAAAAACGTCAATATGAAATTTCACTTCCGGAAGTTTGTACCATGTGACCTTTTAGCATTCGTGGACCCAAACAGAAAAGTGAAAAATGTGAAGATTGGACTTCAAACACCAGAAATATGACGGCTTTACCATCGGGCGTGCCTCCTTCATTTTATACACCCCAAACCTCACCAATAACAACGTTCTAAAAATGTTGCTCAAGGGATAATTGAAATGATTTCTCGTCGAAATTTCATGCCAATTGATGGAACGTACTGGGCGTTATGGCGGCAAATGCGAAGGAGGTGGAAATTTGTATCACATGATATTCAGCGTTCGTGGTCCCAAATAGAACAGTGAAAATTTCGAAAAATCATTCTTCAAATACAGGAGATATGACATTACCGCCAGGGATCCCTCCTCCATTGTGTGACAACCATACCTCAGGAACAGACAGCTAAATCAAAAATATAAATGTATACTATTCAAAAAAAGTAGGGGATATTTGATAAAAGTGAGATATATGAAGAAATGTATTTATATTTTCACCAAAAACAGTTGAGGCGTTGCACTGTGACATCTGGTGAATTATTTCAGCGATAGTTGAGTGTCTGTCAAGCACACATTCCACGCACTGAGGAATAGAAGACATGGACGCTCAGTCAAAGAATTTACCACATTCAGTCCAAGACCTCAATACCTTGTAAATCCTCCTCGGTTCGTGAGACAAGCGCGGATCCGACGTGGCACACACCTCACCAAACGTCCAATATCAGTCCCAGCGCTGCCGTGATCCACACCAATTACGCCTTGCTGCGATGTGATGGTCAGTCAAACGTGGAATTATTCGAGGTCGTCGAGCGTACAAATTGTAGCTGTGTAGGTGATTTCGGATAGTCTGACCACTGACTCGCACGTCTGTCGCTCGATGCACATGCTGTCCAATTTCTGATGCACTTCTATGGCGGTTACGTAGTGCTGTGGTTCGGATGAAATGATCCTGGTTAGCAGTTGTCACCCTTGGACGACCTGACCGACGTCTGTCATCAACATTGTCTAACGGAAGCGTGACCACAATCTGCAAATCACCGATTGAGTAACGTTGAGAATTTGAACCACTACAGTCTGTCTGTTGCCAGCTTGCAACATGCCATCGACACGTAAACGTTCGTCACGTGTCAGTCTTCGCATACCTCAAAAAAAAGTATCCATTAATGAGTTTATACCAAGAAAACAACGATGAGACCTCCGAAAAAAGCCCGTCCAGTACAAATGAAAATTTCAAAACGTACTCCACAGACATTAACGCGGCGCTCGTGTGAAAACCTGCACGAAGGTTTCGCGGGCCGGTGACATTCATGATTGATCCACACTAAACTTGGTAACATATTGAGGTGTCCAATCACGCGTATCCGATACCATGTTCCGAAAATATCAACATCAGTTTGGATATCCCTTACTATTTTTAATAGTATATATTCCTCGCAGTTTTTATGTCCATTGACGTCACATAGTAAATGTTATGACGTCAAATGCGAGGTGTTTTTATATTAAAGTGATAGAGCAAAAAGTTATCATTCCATTTGAGAAGGGCTAACAAGGCTTTTCCAACATTAAACGACGAAAAACATTTTCCTCTTGGCAGAAGCCGACTCGGAGATGGCCGTGCGTCTTTAAATAATTTCTGGAATAGGAATGGGAATTTATATGCGATTTGAACAAATATTGGAATATGTTTGAATTCTCACTCAAATTTATAGGAATTTTTGGATCTTGATTCCTGCAAAATATGGCACCCAACATAGACAACTTGACAATCACGTGACACCATCTCGCAGTGCGATATGCCGTCATATCCAAGGTTCCCACACGCACGCACCCCGTTCCCAAGCAATGAACAAAATGAACATGAATATGATATGTTCTTGATTTTGGTCACCATGGGGAAGCCCAAACAGAGAGAAACGCCCTCCGTGGATATTGTAGATCAACAAATATTCCTGCAAATTGTGACATTCGAACGTCTGTTAGAGGACAAGTGTTTGGTCAGACATTCAACATTTTGCGTTATTAAGCTAACGTTCCACCAATTGTGTGTATCGCCCGTGGAAGGATAGGCCACGGCTTTTGGCATATGAAGATAGGAGAGTTGCATTGCTCCGATGGATCCTCGATCTCCGTTTTGGAAACGCCACGGGGCACCACGGATGTGACCTCATACCGCTGTCCATTGTGAGTTTCACTTAATTTATCATGGTAGCTTGAGTGAGCGGTCATATTGGGACGTCATCCCCATGTTGATATATGGTGTCAATGCGCATGCGCAGCGCTTGTGTGACGCTGACACGTGTTTCCATCGTCCATTTTGTCTCGTTTCAGTGGTGTAACGCGGTTGTTCTTAACCTGGAGAACGCCATGTAAGAACGCATCGGATTGTAGGTATATGAAAGACGAGTTGACGTGACTGGCATGCATCTACACAAAACGGTGTCAAGAAAGAATGTAAACAGACCGCCGAAGGTGATATTTTTTCTTTAAAATATCAGCTTCATCCACTGAATTGAAGTCTAATCATGGTTTAATTACATAACCAGAACACAACACTTGTAAAGTACGGGGGACAGGAATCAACGGCTCTTGTTGAAGTTTTTCTTGTTTTTCAAAGTTTACTGTTGCCTTAGGCGCTCGTGAATTACGGGTCGTGGATTCTAGTCCCCCGTACTCCGCCCTTGTTGTGTTCTGTGTTAACCCTTTACCTAACATGAAAAGCAAACGACACTTGCAAAAAAAATTCTTGAATAACTAATGTTTTTCATTTTTGTCTCAAAAACATAGGTTATGATCCCTTGTTGGGACGAGCTCGTTCCAGCAAGGGGTCCTAACCTATGTTTTTGAGACAAAAAATGAAAAAATAATGAAAATTAATTGGCGATATTTGAGAATATAGCTGGCCAGTTTTGGTCGTTACGTTGGGTAAAGGGTTAACAGTTATTCAGGAATCATTTTGCATGTGTCCTTTTCTAGTCGTGTTATATAAAGTGTTAAATAAACGCGAGGACCCAATGGCACGTGATGAGTAATACAAAACCAATATCAACGTTATAAAGACTGGGTAGGAATTTTACAGATAGAAGCTGGTAATACAAATCCACCCATTTCAAAACAAGAAGAAAACTGATACATCTCGACAAGTTTCTAGTCAACGTGAAACATTGACCTAATCAACTCAAATTGCAAAAAAAACGCGTTCTAATAAGAAAACTACACGATAGTTTCATGTAGTGCGACTTAGAGCTTTTGTTCGTTGTACTTTAGAGGTGGATGACTCTAGTTCTCTTGAGAAAATGATTTTGAAAACAAGACACAACCAATATAAACGGGCAGGGGTGGAGGGGGGGGGGTGGCTGGTAGGCGTTGTGTAGGTCCGCTGGCGAACAATGCCAGAGCTCCGTGGGAGAACCACCGAGCAGCAGGCGCTGTTGTCGGACTTTCGGACGCCATCCTGTCCTCACATGGGCAATCGGGATGATTAAGTGTTTTCCCATGGACACAACGCACAGTTACCGCTAGTCAGGATTGAACCGTCAACCTTTCGGTTTAAAACCCAAATGCTCTACCCCCACCCTCCCCAAGAGAATGCACGCAAGGTCTAGCAAGCAGTAAATGTGCAAAGATGAGTTTGGGTGTAGCATCAAAGGTCCAAGTTAAACACTGCCTGTGACAGGGCTTTTTCTGTGGCAGTCCCTAGGTACTGGAATGTATTACCTGCTCACCTAAGAAAACCCAAATCAATCACTTCATTTAAGATAGGTCTAAAACTTATCTCTATAAAATAGCTTTTGATAAATGCTAGGATTAGTTCACGTAAAGCCAAAGAGCACGCTAGTGGAGTTTAGGCTTATAAATTATTATTATTATTATTATTATTATTATTATTATTATTATTATTATATAGTCCAGCTATCCAATCCGTTACACTTATGCTGCCACTTTATGAGACTTGCACCCCGGGCGTTTGTTTCTGCGTCCTATGCCACTGATAAAACAAAAATTGTTAAAAAAACTAGCACGGCTTCGCTTCTCGATATTGCCTCGGGGAGTGGGGTGGAAATCATTTAAGATGAAATCAAAACAGAAAACTTTAACCCTTTTCCCAACGTAACGACCAAAACCAGAAGCGCTATTCAAAAAAGTCGCCCATTAATTTTCATTATTTTTTCATTTTTTGTCTAAAAAACATAGGTTATGACCCCTCATTGGAACGAGCTCGTTCCAGTGAGGGGTCATAATCTACGTTTTTGAGACAAAAAATGAAAAAAATTAGTTATTTAAGAATTTTGTTTGGAAGTGTCGTCTGCTTTTCAGGTTAGGTAAATGGTTAAGAATCCTTCTTCACATGGTCACCTCTTGTGTTTTTGGCCCGACAGCCTAATTTTGTTTGTTATCCAAACTCAATCCTTTGTGTCCTAACGTAACGACCAAATCCATCCAAAACAGTACTATATGGAAATATCGGGAGTCAAATAATTTAGATTTTCAATTTTGCATCCAAAACATAAAATAGGAGGGGTCATAAGGCGGTAAAAAATACTAAGATTTGAATGGCGATTTCCGTGTACAGATTCATCAGTTACGTAAATAAATGGTTACCGAACGTAACGTCCATAACCGTCCAGCGCTATTAACAAAAATTCACATTTAAATTATTTTTTTCAAATTTCGTCTCCAAAACATAGCTTATGGCCCCTCATTGGACCACACTCGTGTTAAAACATAGCATACGACCCTAAATGGAACCAGCTCTTTGGGCTCATTCCAATGTTGGGGTCGTGAGTTATATTTTTGAGGCAAAAAATGAAACTTTCAAGTTATTCTTTTTCAAGTATTGCCTCATCGACACTTTTTAACTGGTAAAGTGTTGATTTTTTTTTTTGACAAGCGATTTGAAACACGAGTAATTATTTTAACGATACAGTGCTACGAGCAAGTGGAGTCTTAGTATGGCACGACTTTGATCATAAATAATTATTTTGTTACAATTGATTGGAGAGTACTCATCGGCACTCTCCAATATATTATAACAAACACTTTTATACCATTATTTTTCTGTTACTGCTGCAAAAACAAGCTGATGCATTCAGTGTAAAACCACTTTAGTGGTGTTCAGCACTTTTTAGTCGCGCCATGATAGTGGCTTTTAGCGCTCAACCAGTTAAAAATGTAGACAGGTTTGAAATTTACCAATGAAAAAAATCCCTGCTGCAACGCTTTACCTGACACAAGTTTCAGACGGCAGATCATCTATTAATGAATATCTCATTTTCATTTTTTCTGCCCAAGCATAAATTATGGTCCAGCGATATAACGAGCTGTTCGATTTTTCCAACAAGCAAATACAAGCTGTTTACTGAAAATAAGTCGGTCTTTTCATCCCGATTGCCCAAGAGAGAGCACGACGTACCGAAGCGCACTGCACGACGATGGTACATGAGCCTTCAACAGATGCTAACCTTGCTTTTACAAGGTTAGTGAGTCGAGGGTCCGATATTTACTCGCCGCTGCTCAGTGCATGGTTCTCTCGGCAATCCGGCTTATTCAACCCTACTCGACACGATATGACCCTGGCTGTTGAAAATAAATAAATTAATCAATAAACTGTTAAGTGGTTTTGTATGGTTTCGGTAGGTTGGATATATACTTTTTATTCCTGAATTAAAATGTGCAGTGCCGAAAACCGAGTGGACCGGTCCATGCTAGAGTTACTATAGACCTACTGCAGCAAGAGGAGTGCTTTAGCACACAAGTCTTGCCAATGTTACAATCACCCCCCCCCCCCATCCTTCAATCACTGGGATTAAATAAAACCCAATTATGAGCTATTTCTGTTATAATAAACTATTTAGTCTTTTCGCCCCCTTTGTTCCTGATTAGTACGCCCGCAGAGAAGACTGTCTTCGTCAAATGAACGGTTCAGTTTTGCTTTTGAAATGTGGTCCCGGTGGTAGTAATTTAATCCCAGAGCCCTGTTTGGTTTGTGGTTATATTATTACTGAGACTGTTACTGATCCTCCTTGTCGATTGAACCCTTATAGCCTCGGATTAATTTTAGGATAACTACTACCTCATATAAATGAACACAGCTGCAGACGAATAAACACAGAGTTTCTACATCATTGTTGCCTGTACAGGTAGCCAACAATGATGTAAACACATACCCAGATAAATGCAAGCCATCGGTACTGGTTGAATTCTCAATGAAGAATACACTCAGGGCAACGTTTTCAAAGCCATATAAAAGTGGCAGTTTGTAGCTGCATGAGAACTAAAGGGTCAATGTTGATTGTGTAATCGTATTTCTATTCGCCACAATTTATGCAGTCAGTGTAAAAAGGATTTTTTTAAAAATATTTTTTTCTTTATATATGTTAACTAAAACATTTTTTGGCCTTCTAAAACCATTATATCCCAAACTTATCCACCACCTTCCGAAATCAAAGCTGAGGGGGGGGGGGGGGGGGAGGGGGGGAGGCGTTGCTGTTTTGACAATACCAGGTTTTGATGTTTGATTTTTGCGAAACTTCTGTACAATCCCATTGTGCTGCAGAAGTCATAAGTGAATAGATCAACTGCGAATGAAAACGTAACGTCAATGTTCAACATAACGTCAGATATACGATATAATACGTTGCTAAGTGACTACGTCAAGTGTGGCAACAATGGATAGATGATTACACTGCAAAATGGTGTAGAGCTGAGGTTTTCTTTGTTCCATATATTGTTAAAGGGTGTTTGTGCTTCTTGAATTTTATCCAACAATGGGGACTACTTCGAGTATGCTGGAACAGAAAAGAAGTGTAGCTATCGTGGTGGGTTTCTCCCACAAAGGCAGCTCACACCGCGTGAGTTTGATGTCCTGCCAAAAGCTACCTTTGTTGTTCGGATATGATTCGCTATTTTTTGGAAGGCGCGATGTCTTCGTGGCCGGTGGCCGACTAAAGGTATGTGAAGATGAAGAAGATACTATCCGACATAGAGGCTGGGGACTATCACCCAAAAGATCTTCTCATGCAGGTTTTAGAAACACTTCACGTATGTCTACTTTAAGTACAACGACATACATGTCGGGAGAAAGTGACGAGAGTATACCTGACTATCTTGTTAAAATTAAGCAAAAAATTGCGGATCATCAATCGTTTTTATGTGAAAGCAGTAGAAAACGAATAATAAACAGACAGCATTTGCGAGAGATATACTTGTCACCAACTGAAACTTCTCCATTGTGGTTCCAGCAACTGTTTTACACTAATGATTTCAAAATAAAACTTGACCCTACGTTTCCAGTTCATACTAATGATGCATGCAAAGAGTATGCAAATATTGCTTCCAAGGAATTTTCTTTGTCGCTGTGCAGGCTCTTTAGCGAGGACGAATCTGACAACAAGCGATGTTTGTGTGTGAAAGAAATATCAAAACTACCGAAGAGTGACAATGATTTGAACCTTAAGAAAAAGTTTGTGAGGACTGCACAAGAAGCACAAATTTCAGAATGTTCGGAGTTCAGAATATGTGTTCAAGGAGAGCATTTCCCACGCAAGAAGGTGACTACCACAAAGTGTTCTGGCATAAAGTTCACATTGATTCTGTTGAGAAATCCCAAAGGACGAATTGACGAGGAGAATCACGTACTTGGGATATATTTACGAAAAATGACTACCGAAGAAAAGCACCTGAAATGGAAATTTCAGTTTGAACTCAATATCCAAAATGACAATTAATACAACACAATACATTACTGTGATCTTGAAAATGGTATTTTTATGCTCCCGATATGGAGGCATTTTAAATCCTGGTTGTCCGTCCGTCTGTCCGTCAGACTTTATTTGTCCGCCCGGAGCCATAACTCCATAATGCTTTGGTAGGTTTCCATGAAACTTTACACAATGGTAAATACCAATGGAAGGTCTTTTGCATAGCAGCACATGCTCGAGTGTCAAAGGTCAATGGCACAGGAATGGGGAAACTTCATTCTTTTACAAACTGAAATTGTCCGTCCTGGGCCATAATTCTATAATGCTTGCCTGACAAAGATGTTCTCTGCTTAGACATTTTCGTCATTTACAATCCCTGTGTGTGGACTGAGGGCTGTTTGGGGATTTTTTTTTTGGTGTGTGTGTGGGAGGGGGGGGGGCGGTGGCTGGTAGATGACGCGCCATATTTTCAATTATGGGTCATGTGCATTGTCCGTCCTGCGCAACCGCGCGTTGTTGAAGAGGCCAGCACCAAAGCACGAGAGCAGGCCATGCGGGCGTTCACGGGTCAATTTTGAAAAATAGGAGGCCAGTGTGCCCCCCCCCCCCCGATGGCCTCTTTACCTATAACACACCAGAATATTCCCTAAATGGTATTCAGACTCATTACTCATTATTTATTTATTTATTCAAACTTCGTAAACGGGGAGCCCATACAACAGAGACAGCAGCATCTATAGCTGTATGCATTGAACACGTTATTATTTATTTATTTATATTTATAAATATTTATTGGTTTAACATTTTCGACAACCAGGACACCTCCTGTCGGTCAGTTTTACCGGTAGGGGAGCCGGATTAACCGGAGAGAACTACCGAGCAGCGATGGGCAACTGCCCTACTTCCCCAACGTACCAGCTCCGCAAATGCAGGGTTAGGTTCCGCTCCACAATTTCGCACTATTGCACAGGAGTGAAATTGTAAACATAGGGCATATGATGAAACTAAGGCCATGTAAAATAGAGATATATTTTTAGTATCAAATATATGATTACATTGGGCTTTTTGCTGAAGAAGAGAATTTGAAGTTTTAGTCCCGAAGTTGGAGTCTGATACATAGGGGGAAATTACCAGATGAATTATGGGAAACAGTGGCTTCGAAAAATTGGCTATTTTTTAAAATGTAATTTTTACATGGGTTTGTTACCAGACAGGTAACTAAAAAATGAAATGGAAACATATAATTTTTTTTTTTTTTTTGCATTTTAGAAACGGGGGATGCTCTGCTCCAGGGGTAGGTAGGTGGGAAAATTCTGCTTTTAAGGCTGTTGGGTGGCTGAAAATGACTGGTTTCGGCATTTTTTCATGCATTTTTCAGGTTGAAATCTTGCCTTTGACAATAAATTATTCCACCCACATTCAGATTGTTTATTTCTACTTAGCCAGACAGTGTTATACGTTTTTTGTGGATTTGGGCAATGCAATACTTGTTATGAGTTAGATAACTAAGTTACAGAATATTTGCATTTGAAGTGAGTGTATGGCATGTCATATTTGGAAATGCCTGGAAAACTTTGGAGCGGAACCTTAGTATTGGATGAAAGCAAGTACACAGCCCCCCCCCCCCCCCGGGGATTAAGTGCACTGTGTCATGTTCGACCAGTGGACCTCTCGGTTTGAAGTCCGATACTCTAGCCACTGAAACACCGCACGGTAATAACCGTGATAACACATGGATATCTCCGGTATCGGTGCTTGTGAAAATGAACTAAGTTGTAGGGCTGAGCGCGACTACCCCCCCCCCCCCCCCCCCCCCTCCCTCCGCCGAATCCGCGCACGCATTTTTAGTATTTTTTGTATAAATCAAGATATACATTCATTAATAAATGTTATGTTCACATCCCAATCAGTTTTGAACTTTAGTGAAAGGTGAAACGATTGCTCTGTGGAAATCGATCAAATGGAATTATTGGTCAAACAAGAATGTGTCTGGTTGGAATGAATCGGGTACTAGTAGTCTAAAGGTTGTTGAAAGCAAATGCTTGTGAAAAGAAAAACTCTTAATCTAAAAAAGTATTTTCTTGTAATTTGCAAAAAACTCCAGTCATAGCTACCATCAATCAGCCATGCCTATTTGATGAGAAATATCAGAAATCTGAAGTTAAGAAATTACCGAGGAGAAGACTGAGTTTCGCTAATTGTTTATTTCTACACTGCCCATTCCAGAGGACTTCCACCACAGGCTTTGTTTACTGGATCCTATTTTATCAAAAAAGCAGAACTTGTTTACCGTAGTAAGCAAGCATTGTCCTACGTCCTGGGGTTCTGTCATAGCTGGGATCTAAAAATGGTAACTGTGGAGAGAGAGTCAATGTAATCTTCAGAATGGGTTGAAAACATGATCATTGCATGTTGTTACACTTCGAGGCCAAAAAGGTTGCCACTCAGGACAAAAAACGCTACCAGTCCTTAACACCGGATCTCGGAAAGTGCGGAGTTTTTAATTGATCAAGGAGAAACAAGCGTAACGACCAAGAAAATAGGCCAAAATAATTCTGACAAGCCGGCAAAAAATGTGACAAAAACTTTAAGTTTAGAAAATGAGCTGCTCCCAGTCAGCTTCCTTGATCCTTTCTGAGGTTATTCTCTAGTTTATTTATTCTATTATCACAATTTTGAAGTGCCTAGTGCCATCGGTAGCTTGCAGAGTTTAACTGGTAGAGAGCTAAATTATTATTGGTCGTCAGGATTTGTTCACATACCTTTGCCTTGCTACAATTTATGGAAGAATGCATGGAGGCACTCTCCCATAAATTGTACCAAGACAAATCCTAACGCACAAAATAATTTCACTTGAAAGATGTTATGCAGCACAACCATAGAATGTGAGGCCTTTGAATCATGGCACCTGCACTTCCGAGTAAGCCCAAATATGGGCTTCTAGCACCCACCAGTTAAAATTCATGAAAGAATCAGAATTGAGTCCCGTAAGGGAAACAACAAGATTCAACTGTGATTCTCGCTAAATGTTTGTTTCATTCTTGTCAATGATTGTGAAGGTGATTCTTAAAGGCCTGTGGAATTCTACTTATTCTTTGCCCCCTTAACCCTTTACCTAACCTGAAAAGCAGACGACACTTGCAAAAATAATTCTTGAATAACTAATTTTTTTCATTTTTTGTCCCAAAAACATAGGTTATGACCCCTCATAACCTATGTTTTTGCGACAAAAAATGAAAAAAAAAATAATGAAAATTAATTGGCGATTTTTGAGAATAGCGCTGGCCGGTCTTGGCCGTTACGTTGGGTAAAGGGTTAAAATAAGATAACACTTTGACTTAGCAGTGGTGCCTAGTGATGTCACAACTGCATGGCAGCCACGACTTCACTAGAAACCACTGCCAATGTATTGTAAATGAGACCACCAAGAGCCTGTATATTGGAAACTCACCAAAAGTATATAAAGTTCTCTCAAATTCTAAAGTACAGTACATGGAAAGTGGAAGTTACTAAATCACTCGTGGGGTGGCGTCTCCGCTCAGACAAAAATTCCTTTTCTGGGAAAAAGTATAAGAACGACGAGCAGAGTTTCAGCCAGGGGACCTCCGGGTAGAACCCGGAGGTCCCTTTGCTACAACTGTGCTTGTCCTTTTAATAGAAATCGACTGTTATTGTGTGGGTGGAAACTTCACCCCACGACTTATTTAGCAACAATCCACTCTCCACGCACTGTATTGGGCATAACAGTTCGCTAAATTATTTAAGAACTGAAAACTGCATCTCCCAGTAGGAATTCCTGAGAATTGAAAACGATTTTAGGAAGTCAGGAAAAATTTTAAGGCTTGGTTAGGTTTGAGGTATTAATGCTTTGTTATTTATTTGTATTTGAGGTAAGTTTCAGCATCTACGGCTATATCATGACCACAGCATAAGTATGAAGTCAAGTTTAACCGATTGTTTATATCTATGTTTCCCACGTTAGAGGACTTCGACTCATGGCATTAGTTGCAATGTCCTATTTTATTAGTAAAACATAAATAGTTTACCATCGTAGATAAGTACTGCTCCACATCCCTGGATTCTCATGGGGTATATGCTTTGTTGTGACAGTATAGTAATCATTGGACTGTGCTTATAAGGACAGTGACTGGAAAATGTACTGATAAAAATTATATTATAATAATTTATTTTTCTCAAGTATACCTTACATAACAGACTTACATTACACATTCATTACTATTATATTATGATTTCATATTGTTTCCTAACAAGTATCTCAGCACTCAATGAACTCATGAATGAAGGAGATTTGGAGAAGCGGCCATAAAAAAATGTTGTTATGAAAGAAATAGGAATAGGAGGCTGAAGAAACATTTTGCTCAGCAATGTGAAAATGTTATCTGGTCCAATTTTACTAGAAAAGCAGAATATGATTGCCAGAATAAACAAAAACAGGCATTGCTCAACTTCCTGAGGTTCTAAAGAGAGAAGTTTTATATGAAGGATGGACGATGGACATAAGCAATTAGGTCAAATATCTTGTTAACCCTTTACCCGACGAATCGCCCGCATCCGCCCGCGTAATATGCAAATCCAGCAGTTGAAAAAATATTATTTTTCAAAAAATGTCAACAAAACCATATCATGTGACCCCTCGTTGGAACGAGCTCGTTCCAACGAGGGGTCACATGATATGGTTTTGTTGAAATTTTTCTAAAACTTTTAAAAATGATATTTAAAATAAAAAAATTTGATATCGTCTGCATTGGGTAAAGGGTTAAATTCTTGCGAACTGCTCTGGTGGCCCACATCCCAATTGATATTATGGTAGTCTTCAGATTCCACATAAGATTGCCATCTAATATTATTATTATAGTTTCCAGACAAGGTCTTGACTCACAAGGAGGTTCAGTTAGGTAATATTAAACAGAGCATTAGCAATATCACTCAGTCTTCTAATGTTACCCTTCAGAGTTCCTCCAAATATCAGAGAATTAAACACTTTTCAAGGAATTTGACGACAATTTTCAAGGACGACGCACAGGCCTTTATATTACCCCAAATTCCAGGCGGTTTGTTTGTTGGTGGTTAACGTCACATATTTATGCACTATGGCTAATCGTGACACAACATGGAGATGAAGTCAAGTGTAGTCAATCGTTGATCAACAGGTTGCCCATTTTAGAGGACTTTCACCCCAAGCATTGGTGACTGGGTCCTATTTTACTAGTAAAGCGGAACTGGTTTACCACAGTAAACAAGTGCTGCTTACTTCCCGGGGTTCCCACGGGGACTCCAGGCGGTAAAAGGCTCTGTCCAAATTAGGAGATGGCTACCAACAGCTTGTTGTAACATTCTAAAATAATGATATTTTTTAAGAAATACTTTTGCATGATGCAAAATAGGTCTTAGAAAGCCTTGTATTATATTCTATTTGTAGATATATTGACTAATACTATAGTTTCACATATTTTGGGCACATTGTTTACTTGAATCTGATGTGCCCAAATTAGGTGAATATAAAGGCCTGACAATGAGAGTTGTACAAATTGGGTAAACGATTGGTCCATTACTAGATCTTCAACAAATATCTTTACTCGAATTGCTTTTTTATGCATTTAACTCTTCCAGAATAATTATCTACTCTGTAATGATGATAAAACCTTCTATTATGATGACATGATGGTAAAATGCTGTGATGTAACACACTCTATGAGCCCTTTCCAAAAGTGTATTATATCACAGAATATTATTGCATTACTGATAGGAACTCATGAAATACACTGTAGTAGCATAGAATCTTAAGGCCAGACTAAGGTGGTTTAACATGAAACTTCTTGTATCAGAGGTTAGAGGTAAACAGAGTACTTCAAGTACTTTTCAATGAAGGTGGTGGAAAATCAAGTACTTTTCAAGGCAAGAAAGAAGTTCAAGCACTTCTTAACTGGTTGAGTGTTGGAAGCCCATATTTGGGCTTTATTCTGAGATGAAGGTATCACAACTTGACAGCTTCATACTCAGTGGATATGCTTCATATCATCGTTGAATTGAAATCAGTTAGTCTGCAAGGCTTTGCCTTGTTACAATTTATGGGAGAGTGCCTATAGGCACTCTCCCATAAACTGTAACAAGGCAAAGATGTGTGAACAAATATTGATAGCCAAAAATAATTTAGCACTCTACCAGTTAAGGAACGGGATGAATTTCAAGGACTTTTTCTTTGAGGAGGAACCCGGCTTTTCTTAGGATATCTAATGTTCCAAGGCTTCCTTCTGTATTTTGTCTAACTGATATCATTGTTGGGGGTTGGCTTTAGCCACTTTGATAGACTTTTCCTGATGGCATCTATCAAACCAATCACAATTGAATTGGAACAATACTTGTTTTGATATCCCACATTCTACGTACTTGTATTTGCAGGTCAATATATTTTGTTTTTACTATATCAGTCTTTTTCTGAAGGACAAGGTCATCACTAGGGATAACCAATCTAATAACAGACATGTTCCACTGTCTCAATTTCTGACAATAATGCTTGTTATTTGATATGGTTCAATCGGTAAGTACTAGTGTTTCCCAGATGACTGTTATTTTGTCTTTAGTCATTACTGCTTTTGACTTATGTTCATAGCATGCTCTACTTCAGGTGATGATGAAATGGTTACAGGGGCACTAGTAGACATATCTTGCAATGCTCCAGGTATCCTGTTGGGGAAAGAAATTAGCATGCTGATATGTTTCTGGATGTTTTCTTGCATCCCCGATAAGCAGGAACCTATTATTATTATTATTATTATTATTATCTGCCTAACTACCACAACACCTGAAACTCCACTTACCTCACTCCTTTTCCAGATTCATCATACAATTTTACAATATGCTTATCGATCACTACAAAGGATGACTGGTCCTGGGCTTAACATTCATGCGAGAATAAGAATCAATTCTCGCGTGGAAAACAATGAGAATCAACTGTGATTCTTGAAAAATGTTCATTTGCTTCTTGTTATAGATTCTGAAAAGGTCTTTAGAGGCCTGGAGAATTATACTTATTTATTGCTCCTTCATAAGGTAACACGTTTACTTAGCAGTGGTGTCTAGTGAAGTCTTGGCTGCCTGTACAGTGAGCCAAGACTTCACTACGAACCGCTACCAAGGTGTAGTAATTACCATCAGGAAGACTACCAAAAGCCTGTATGTTGGAATATGTGTTCTACATGTAAGACAAGAAAACTCACTGAACATGGTAGGAGGCTCTTAACTGGTAGAGTGCTAAATTATTTTTGGTCATGAAAATTTGTACACATGTCTTTGCTTTGTTGCCATTTATGGGAGAGTGCCAATAGGCACTCCCCCATAAATGGCAACAAGGCAATTCCATATAGATGAAATGATTTCACTTCAAAGATAATATGAAGCACATCCACTGAATACTGTAAAAGCAGAAAATATTGTGGGGTTAAATTTTCATGGTTTTGTGAAATCAGGCATTTTCGTGGGGATTTAATTTCGTGGTCAGCCGATTTGAAAACATCAATATGATGGCACCGCTTCTGAGCATAATGTGCTCCAGTATGAAAACACCATTAATGGAAGAAGCCGGCAATATTATCATGTGTGTGATTAACGCCCTATAATGACTTCTAGTAAGTGCCCACCTCTATTAAATGGTGTGAAACCTAATTAATAACGTACACAAGAGGAACATTAGTAGTATTATAAAGGCGGTTACGGTTTTCATTCCGGCATGTAGCACAGAGGAACATCAACCTTGTGATAGAACGGTGAATGGGAAATTAAAAGGCATGGTCAAACAAAACTTTATCAACTGGTACACCAATGAAGTGTCAATGCATGTGTCGAAGGGGGAGCCAGTCGAAGATGTCAAAATAGTCTTACGTATAAGCCACATAAAACCTATTCATGGCAACTGGGTATTAGCAGCTTTTGATCAAAATTAGAAAGACAAAGACTGTATTGTGAATGGCTTTTGTCTTGCGGGCATAGCAGAAGTTTTAGATAAATAAATATTCTATTGGACTCATTGATGCTAATTAAATGATGTGATGACAGTTTGTGATAAAATGAAATCTATTGTGTAGTCTATGTGTTCATTTAATCGTGTTTAGTTTACTAGCAATACTATTTGTATGTATGTTCATTTTCTTTCATAAATAAAATTTTAGTGTGATTAATTTGTTCTGGCTATTAAAATGTAGCTGGTCAGCAATTTCATCATTCTGTAATACCACTTTTCATCACCGTGGATTCAGATATTTTCATCATAGATGGAGGTGTTGTGGGCATAAATTTCGTTGGGATTTAATTTTGCAGCTTTTTCTCACCCACGAAAACCACAAAATTAAATCCCCAACAAACTTTTCTGCTTTTACACTATAAAGCCTGCACTTCAAAACAAAGCATATAAATATGGGCTTCCAGCACTCTACAAGTTAAGTGTTAAACTTTTTTTTTACTGTGGAATATGTACTGGTTGTCCTTACAAGGGTATAAATGTATAAACTGATTTTTAACACTTTACCAAACGCAATGTCCAAAACTGGCCAGCGCTATTCACAAAAATCACCATTTAATTTTCATTATTTTTTCATTTTATCTCCTAAAATTATAGCTTGTAATCCCTCATTGGAACAAGCTCGTTGAGCTCATTCCAATGAGGGGTCATAAGCTTTGTTTTCGACACAAAAAATGAAAAAATTTAGTTATTCAAGAATTTTGTTGGCAAGTGTCATCTGCCTTTCATCTTAGGTAAAGGGTTAAGTGGTGAACTTGATTCTCACAGGAGTTCCAGAGAATCATCAAAACCAATTCTCAGAATTGGGTCTAATTTTAGGGCCTGTTGGTAATGTGTCAAATTATTTTTCAAATGCAATTTGTAACATAAGTATTTTTGTCAAAGATGCTAGGCAAGCAGCAAGTGAAGCCTTAATAAGGCAAGATTTTGTTCATGAATGGTTACTTGTAACAATTTATTGGAGAGTGTTTATTGGCACTGTTCAATAAATTGTACCAAAACTATTTTACAGAAACTTTTATTCCACTAACGAGAAAACAGCAAGCTTATGCAAAGAGTGTCAAGCCACTAAAGTGAGCAATTGGAATTCAGTGTCTTGCCCAAGGACACGAGTTACTGACGGTCAGGATCAAACCATCGACCTTTCAGTTTTGAAGTTCAATTCTCTAACTACTGAGCCACCACACCTCCATAATGCAACAAGCCATTTAAACCTTTACCCAACGCAGACGATATCAAAATTTATTATTTTAAATATCATTTTTTCAAATATTTCAAAAAATTTCAACAAAACTATATCATGTGACCCCTCGTTGGAACGATCTTGATGAGCTCATTCCAACGAGGGATCGCATGATATGGTTTTGTTCAAATTTTTTGAAAAATAATATTTTTTCAACTGCTGAATTTGAATATTATGCAGGCAATTCGTTGGGTAAAGGGTTAACAATGCAATCTTCTTTGACAGAGCTCCTTGAGCTCTGTCAAACAAGACTGAATTGGTTATGGTAACTTATTAACCCTTTACCTAACCTGAAAAGCAGACGACACTTGCAAAAATAATTCTTGAATAACTAATTTTTTTCATTTTTTGTCTCAAAAACATAGGCTATGACCCCTCGTTGGAATGGGCTCGATGAGCTCATTCCAATGAGGGGTCATAACCTATGTTTTTGAGACAAAAAATGAAAAAAATAATGAAAATTAATTGGCGATTTTTGAGAATAGCGCTGGCCGGTTTTGGCTGTTAAGTTAGGTAAAGGGTTAATTGGATTATGGGGAAAATTTGATCCATCTAAATAGAGTCATGATAGTGGCTTCCAGCATTCAAACAGTTAATTCCAATTACAAATGCAAATATATATATAAATGTAAATACATCATATTGATCAGGTAAGAAAACTTTGCATGAACTATGACTGCATCCTCAACAAATGTGCATTTTTACATATATGTGGATATTGTTTGTGTCTTTGCATAATTTAATTATTTATTTATGTTTAAGGTCACATATTTTTGCACATGGCTGGCTAATCGTGACTGCAACAAGGAGATAAAGTGAAGTACAGTCAATCATATATACCTGTGTTGCCCATTTTACAGGACTTCCACACTGGGCATTGGTGACTGGGTCCTATTTTACCAGTGAAACAGACTTTGTTTACCACAGTAAAAAAGCACTGCTTCACTTCCCAGGGTTCCCATGGGGGAATCTGTTAGTTACAACAGAAGCTTTAACAGACTCAAAACATGGAAAATATGAATATTTTTTTAGTTTTATCCCAGTTGCAGAAATAGAATTAGCAAATGAACGTAGTGATTAGGCACGTTTTATCATCAGTGCCGAGAAAACTTCCCTGAGCACAACATACTTCGGTATAACATTTTAAAATGGCATAAGAATTGATGAATGGTGCTCAAAGTTTATAAATATTAAGCCCATTCATTAAAAATGGTAATGCTCAGCCATGCATAACCAGAAATAGTGCTGAGAGTACTAGGGGCCTAGAGATTTTTACATATTTTTGTTACACTTTGACAGTCTACATCCTGTGACTTTGCTGCTGATTTTTGGCAAGTCTTGGCTGCCTATATAGGCAGCCAAGACTTGCCTAAAAACAACCTCCAAGGTGCTTAGAATGTAACTTGTAAGTTAACCCAAAGACTTCATGTAAGGGCACCTGTTCTGTTGCAAAAAATGTGATCAAAGTCAGAATTTTCCCCTTAAGGGTTAATGTATTTATGTGTCTTTTCTGGCAGTTTTGGATCATATAAGAAATAGAATCTTCAACTTGTCCCCACTTTTTATCGAAATTTAAAAAATTTGTGCAATAAATTGGGTCTAGAGTTTGCTAAACCTTGGTCCAGTCCAAATTTACTGAACTGGGTTTTTTAAATTTTGATATTTACCATTTATTTACAGGTGTTTAAGATCACATATTTCTGCAGAATGGCTAATTGTGACTGAGAAATTTGATATAAACTATAAATTTTTATATTTATTGGTGTTTAAGGTCACAGAGTACAGAGGGTTAACCTTGTTAAAAGTTAAAAATAGACCTCTAAGGGTTAGAGAAGAGAAATTTAATATTTTATTTATGTATTTTTTTGGTGTTCAACTGGTAGAGTGCTAGAAGCCACTATCAGGGCTTCAGTATGAAGAGCAGGTACTCCAGCCTAATGGTGCCATATTCTGTGGATGTGCTTCATATTATCTTGGAAGTGAAATTACTTCCAGCCTAATGGTGCCATATTCTGTGGATGTGCTTCATATGATCTTGGAAGTGAAATTACTTAGTCTTTTTTGGTTTGCCTTGTTGCAATTTATGGGAGAGTGCCTCTTGGCACTCTCCCATAAATAGTAACAAGGCAAAGACATGTGAACAAATTTTGATGACCAAAAATAACTTAGCACTCTACCAGTTAAAGTCACTTTCATCATTTTTGACTATCTCATGCCCACAACATAGGTTTTAAGTAAAGTTCAGCCAATCGTTTATACCTATGCTACCCAATGTACAGGACTTCCACCAGAGCACCGATTCAAGGGCCAAGTTTACCAGAGCAGAACTTGTTTACTGCAATAAACAAGCACTTCCCCAGTTTCTGGGGTTTCCACAGGGAATTTAATATTTTGTAAAAATTAAAAATATAGAATGTGGTAGGTGGAAAGTACATGTAGATATCACATTTGGTTGAACAAAAATAGCATTTTGTTAATTTAAATAAAAGTAAATGCAAAATATTCTATCAAAATATTAAATAATCATTACTGACATGGTGAGAATTCTTCCTTTATAAGATTCTTGTTAGAATTAACCCTTGAGCCTACAAAACTATGACATTTAAACAACTATACATGTATACACATATATATACAGGTGGCTATTTTTGTAACCCTCTTCACACTGATTGAGAAATTTTAAAATTTTCAGCAGCAAAGGTTTTCTACGAGGTAACTATGAATATAACCAATTCAATCTTGTTTTCCAGAGCTCACTGGTAAAATTTGTAGTTGCATTATGGGAAATATTTGCTGCTTTAAATTTCTGTATTTCAACATCAATGTGTAGATGGTTACCAGACAGTCTTGCTGCTAGAAGCCACTAACAAGGCAATACATATGGATCCACTTAATTGGATATTTTCAAATAGAGTAACCGTGTTAGTGACATATAACTTTAAAAAACAAATCATTTTTTCCAATTCTTCAGTAAAAATTTAACATTATTTGCTTGCGAGTGCGGTGGCTCAGTGGTTAGGGTATCAGACATCAAACTAAGAGGTCCATGACTTGATCCTGACTAGGGGTAACTGCATTGTGTTCTTGGACAAGGCACTTAATTCTGATTGCCCGCATGTGGGCATGGTACTGCATGTCAATGGTACACTTGCCTTCAACCAATGCTACCCTGGCATGTGCAGAGTTAGTATGCTGGGGAGTCTGACAGCTGCTTGTTGCTGTTACATGGTTCCCTCTGGGTACTCCGGCTTCCTCCATCCATAAAACTACCTGACACAAGGTGATCCTGGCTGTTGACAGTGTCATTAAACCCCAATAAATAAATAATAAATAAAATAAATAAATAAATAACATTATTTGCCCATAGCTTACCAAGTAATTCCTTGTTAAGTGAATAACAACTACAGTGGAGCCCACTTAATTGGATATCTCTTAATTGTATATCCCTGTTAATTGAATATAATTTTCAAACACAAAACCATTTACCAGTGCAAATTTCATTTGTTAATTGCATATGAGTTGTCGAGTAAACTCCTGTTAATTGTATATAAATTTTTGTAATATGTCAATAAAATTACGATGACACGCACCAAATTCCCTTATTTATCAACCTTTTGGCCTCACTACATCTAATACAGGCATTTATTCTATTATATCTTGTTTGACAGAGCTCTGTGAGCTCTGTCAAACAAGATATAATAGAATAAATGCTCAGTTTACCTCCAGAACACAGGAAACAGACCAAATCCCTGTTAATTGTATACTCCTGTTAATTGAATAATTTTCACTGGCAAAATGAATATTCAATTAAGAGGATTCTACTGTACTATGTTTATCAATAAATATACTTTGTTGCTGTTTCAGATCACTTTCAGCAGGTATGGCTCTTATCATGACTGCAACACATGTATCAATTCAAGTTTAGTAAATCATTTATATGAATGCTACTCACTTTAGATGACAGCCCAGCTTTATACTAGACCCCCTTTGGTCTTAGTATGGTACGCTAAATACAGGAATGTGATTACAAAAGCCACATCTTCTCAATCAGCTCACAATTTTGTTGAGGCTTACCCTATTGGATTACGATTTCCCCAACTGGATGAGTGCTGCAAGCCCATATTTGGGTACCCGGGGTTCTTGCAGGCAAGGACTGATAAAATTCAAGGCTCTTTCTTGACATTTTTCAGCAGTTTTCAAGGCCACACAATAGCCAAATTCAAGGACCTATTTTGTCCCATGCATCATTATTGCTCCTCCTACTTTCCTTAGCCCTTTACCTAACATGAAAAGCAGACACTAACTAATTCTTTTCATTTTTTGTCTTATAAACGTAGGTTATGACCCCTCATTGGAACGAGCTCAATGAGCTTGCTCCAATGAGGGGGTCATAACCTATGTTTTCGAGACAAAAAATGAAAAAAATAATGAAAATCGATTTTGTAATAGAGCTGGCTGGTTTTGGGCATTACGCTGGGTAAAGGGTTAAAGGAAGTGACAGGAGGAGGATAATGACTGGAAATTCCAGTTAGGGCCACATCTTCACGAAAAAATGGCATATAAAAATATATAGCAACGATAACAGGCTTTGTTAGTGTTTTTATTTTGTGAATATGCAAGATTTCAAGGCTGTCGGACCCATTATTCATGATTTCAAAGCCTAGAATGGCCCTTATTCAAATTCAAGGTCATTCCTTGAATCCAAGGCCCTGCAGGAAGCTTGGTACCATTCTGAGCTTCAGGGACCCCATTTAAAAAAGCTTGGTATTCTGTGGATGGCTTCATATTCTCATAGAAGATAAATTATTTATTATGTATTGGTTATCTTGTTACAATTTATGGGAGAGTGCTTATGAGCACTGTCCCATGCATTGTAACAAGGCAAAGAAATGTGAACAAATTTTGATGGAAAACAAAAATTTAGCACTCGTGACAATTAATGTTTGTTTGTTATTGGGGTATAACAACACTTTCAATAGCCATGCTCATATCATATCGGAGTTTCATGGGGGAGGAAGCTTGAGTACCCAGCAACAGCATGTATCTTTCAGACTCTCCAAATCTACCAGTTAACTCTTTACCTAACGAATTGGTTGCATCCGCCCACATAACAAACAAATTGATCAGTTCAAAAAATATTTTACAAAAGATTTCAGTAAAACCATATCATGTGACCCTCGATGCACTCGTTCCAATGAAGGGCTCACATGATATGTTTTTGTTGGAATTTTTTTTAAAATTCGAAAAAATAATATTTAAAATAATAAATTTTGATATTGTCTGCATTGGGTAAAGGGTTAATAAAAATATTGGGAAATCAAGACAAAATCAAGAGAAACAAACTGAAATAGCATCTGAGATTCAATGTTCTCACATTTCATTTTGGAAAAGTGAGATTATACAATGTTCTAATAAGAGTAAAATTCTTGCCCTCTGATTGGATGAGAACTGGCATAGTTGTTTTATATTTACAACTCCAGTAGCAAATGTTACCATCTGACATCACCTCGCGAAATATTTGAAATGACGCCACCCATTTCATAATTACTTCATGAATGGAGTGACTAGCAAGCCGCTTCATTTTTCTGGATTTTTCACACGGATAACATGTTATTTAACCCTTTACTCAACGTAACGGCCAAAACCGGCCAGCGCTATTCTAAAAAATCGCCAATTAATTTTCATTATTTTTTTCATTTTTTGTCTCAAAAACATAGGTTATGACCCCTCATTGGAACGAGCTCGTTGAGCTCGTTCCAATGAGGGGTCATAACCTATGTTTTTGAGACAAAAAATGAAAATGAAAGTGTCAATGACACTGTAGCTCAACTTGTCAAGACAAAGACATGTACATGTATAGTGACACAGCAATGACAAACATCTAGGTAATGACCTGATAACAAAGGTACATATAAAGTATTGTAACGGTCTGTACATGAATACTGACCGTTGCCTGTAACAAATGTATAGGTAAAGTATTGTAAAGGTGGGTGACAGTCAGATGCTGAACTAGAAAAAATCTTTGAGTCCCAGAGTGGGTCTGACTGAACCCCAAAATATTTGTTCTCATAGCACAGTGATAACAAAGGCACCCCAAAACACACTCGTTCCTGTCCCAAGGTGAAAACAAAAGTACTCAAGAAGTTTTGTGAAGATCAGTTCATAAATACGAGCTGTATAGAACTTGTGACAAAAAACTGAATGGACCTAATTTCGGTACAAAATGGCCACTGGCAGCCATCTTGAATTTTGGACCGTACCCAGAAACACTCATTCTCATCCCAAGGAGATAACAAAGGTACCCAAGAAGTTTTGTGAAGATCGGTTCATAAATACAACCTCTACCCTGAGCCGTATTGACATGTGTGCTTACATTGTGTAAATAGCACTGAATAAATCAAAGTTCATCTAATTTGCATAATTTCGGCACGAAAAAAAACACCTTACAATATGTGATGTATTCCATGTTACTAAACATTCATACAAAAATTTATTCAAATCAGAACTTTCATACAGAAGTTCTATACAAAAGACTGATTGCACTAATTTTGGTACAAAATGGCTGCTGGTGGCCATCTTGAATTTCGGACCACACCAAAAAACACTCGCTCTCATCCCACGGTGATAACAAAGGTACCCAAGAAGTTTCGTAAAGATTGGTTCATAAATATGGCCTCTAGTCTGAGCTGTATAGAAGATGTGTACAAAAAACTGATTGGACCTAATTTCGGTACAAAATGGCCACTGGCAGCCATCTTGAATTTTAGACCGCACCCAGAAACACTCGTTCTCGTCCCAAGGTGATAATAAAGGTACCCAAGACATTTCGTGAAGATCAGTTCATAAATACAGACTCTAGTCTGAGCCGTATTGACATGTGTACTTAATGTGTGTAAGTCGCACTGAAAAAATCAAAGTTCATCTAATTTGCATAATTTCTGCACGAGAAAAAAACCCGTATTATATGTGATGCATCCCATGGTACTAAACATTCACACAAAATAATTATTCAAATCAGGGCTTTCATATGGAAGTTATGTGCAAAAATCTGATTGCACCTAATTTTGTACAAAATGGCTGCCATCGGCCATCTTGAATTTCGGACCGGACCCAAAAACACTCATTCTCGTCCCACGGTGATACCAAAGGTACCCAAGAAGTTTCGTAAAAGTCGGTTCATAAATACGGCCTCTAGCCCGAGCCGTATTGGCATTTGCACTTACAGTGCTGAAAGTAACCCCAAAAAACATCAAAATTAGTCTAATTTGCACAATTTACGTACGAGAAAAAACCCCGTATTATATATGATGTATCCCATGGTACTAAACATTCATACAAAAAATTATTCAAATCAGAGCTTTCATATGGAAGTTCTGTACAAAAAACAGATTTCTGCATCGTCGGTACAAAATGGTGGCTGGCAGCCATCTTGAATTTCTGACCGCACCCAAAAACACTCGTTCTCGTCCCACGGTCATAACAAAGGTACCCAAGAAGTTTCGTAAAGATCGGTTCATAAATACGGCCTCTAGCCCGAGCCATAGCAGCTTGGCACTTACAGCTCTGAAAGTAACACTAAATAAATCAAAGTCAGTCTAATTTGCATAATTTACGCAGGAGAAAAAAACCCGTATTATATGTGATGTATCCCATGGTACTAAACATTTATACAAAACTTTATTCAAATCAGAACTTTCATACAGAAGTTCTGTACAAAAAACTGATTTTTGCATCATCGGTACAAAATGGCCACTGGCAGCCATCTTGAATTTCGGACCACACCTAAAAACACTCGTTCCCGTCCCAGGGTCATAACAAAGGTACACAAGAAGTTTCGTAAAGATCGGTTCATAAATACGACCTCTAGCCCGAGCCATAGCCAATTGTTGACGTACGGACAGACGGACAGACGGACGACGGGCCATGACAATAGCTCAAATTTGACTTCGTCAAAGTTGAGCTAAAAATAAGTTATTCAAGAATTTTTTTTGCAAGTGTCGTCTGCTTTTCATGTTAGGTAAAGGGTTAAATTACAAACCGATTTACGATTTGAACTAAGATGGAATGGGTTTATCTGGTTTATTGATTCTTTATTCAGTGCCGTCGTGGGTACACAAGAGGTTTATTTACTAAACCTGTGATCATTAAAAGAAGGCAACTTTTAACAATCACAAGTTTAGTAAATAAGCCTCTCGTGTTTCACAATGTTGGTTTGGGGCTATGAATAGTGTCTTATTGGAACATATAGGTTATTGTGATGAGTTGACGGTAACATAGTCTGAGGTTTGCGGCTCGGAGTGTATGTTCATCTCGGTTGAACATAAGCTCCGGCCACAAACCTCAGACTATGTTATCGTCAATTCATCACAATAATTTATCTTGTTGTATGGAGGAAAATGGACATAGAATGTGGACCAGATAATGACCCACACACAATCAGGTCACAATTCTCTGTTTGCTTTTGTAATCAAATTACTGTTTAACTGGTAGTGCTAGAAGCCACTATAATCATGGCTATATTGAAAAGTGCAAGAAGCCACTTTAGTGCATTTACACTCTGCATTAGCTTGATGTTTGCTCAGCAGTAGAACAAACAATGTTTGTACAAAATTGTTCTGTTACAATTTATTGGAGAGTGCCAATAGGCACTCTCCAATAAATTGTAACAAATCAATTATTTATGAACAAAATTTTCCTAAACCAAGGCTCCCCTTGCCGGTAGCTATAGAATCTTTAAATAAATAGTCATGTTACAAATTGCCTTTGAAAAATAATTCAGCACTCTACATTTAATCTTCTATATCTTGTTTGACAGAGCCCCATGAGCTCCGTCATACAAGTTATAATAGATAAAATACTCAAATTATCACTAAAATGAAAGAAAATCACAATGTTCAGCTTATCTATTTATTTGTGTTTAAAGTCATATATTTCTAACATATTTTTTTCTGGCTAATCATGACTGCAACATGGATATAAAGTCAATTAGAGCCAATCGTTTATACCCATGTTGACCATTTTAGAGGACTTACACCACAGGCATTGGTTACCAGGGCCTATTTTACCAGTAAAACAGAGCCTGTTTACCACAAGCATTGCTTCATTTCCCCCGGTTCCGACAGAGACCTTATGCTGCTTAATAGAATACTCCTTTTAAGCGAATAGTGTTGGAATGTTTATTGAAAATAAAGTCATAATGAAAAGAGTTTTAAGTTAAAGGTACTGAAAGTTTACATATGCTAGTGACAATAGTTTTGATAGGGAATCATGACTAGGAATTTCTATCTTCGAATGAAATCTTCAACCGAATTGGGGGCCCGATGTAAAAAGTGGGATCGAATCTGAATCGAATTTGGAAACAGTGCATGATGAACATCCTGAACAGGGTTTTATTGCAAAATTATATGGAGGCCACTTGTAATTTGACATAATTACAAATCCTTGCAATTTGTGTGAGGCACAGGTCACATGAAAACACGAAGGCATGGGTTACAAATTACACTGTCACAAAAGTTCCTTTAAAGTAGAGATTGGAAATCCTGCACTTCACTTCACACATGTAAGTACTGCTGTCAAGCCTGGAAATAAGCAATCTGTCATATGCAGAGGGTGAATTGAGGTCCTCAGAGGGTGAATTTGCTAATGTTATCCCATACTGTTGGCTAGAATCCCTCAATTTATCCTCTTTTTGTTTAGGCCTGAGACATTGAATCAGATTGAGGGTCACAGAGAGTAAATTTAGTAATACTACCCTGCTGTGCAGGGTAGCATCACCAAATTCACACTCTGGGGACCTCATTCTGCAGATTAGAGTCTACTTATTTCCAGGCTTGACAGCTGTAACACTGTAACTTGTATGCCAGACATGCCAAAAAGCTGACTGAATCGAAAAATGCAACAAACAACTATTCTTTTATATCTGTGGTATGATTAAACTGATAGATGACATTTATTTGCCATCACTCCCTCGTAAAAAAAATATATGATTCAATGTCAATCCTGAATCAAGCTATGGATGCTAAAAATGAATCAAATCTTCAAAGGGCCTAGGTTTTAAAGCTCCTGCAGAAATATCATCCAGCAGAATGTAAGAAGTTAAAACTCAAGGAATATCTTTAATAACATGTTCTGAAATTTTATATTTGGACATGTTTTATATGGTCAAAGATGGTAAACTGTACTGTAAATGATCAATTACTTTAACTTTATACCTAAAGTAACACCCTTATCTAGCAAGTACTATTGACTAAAATTACATTTCTGATTTAGGTCACACAAAGTAGATCTTCTGTTTCTCAGGCCATTATTTCTAAAATTGTATGCGAGCGAGCGTTTTTTATTTTATTTTTTATTTCTGCAATTAGTTCTTTGCCATCAAATGTTCATTTTCTTGGTTTATGTTTTAGGCCTCATAATCTATGGAATAGCATGGGTAGCAGTGTATTTCGTCCCTTGAGAGCAAGAAGGACTTGCAATGCTTTAGCACTTTCTTGCACTCAAGGGACAAATTTATCAATTTTTTTTCAACTTGGGTAAAATATCAGACATAAACCATTTAATTTTTTTTTTTCTCATCCCTTTATCCAATGTAACGGCCAACAGCGGCCAGTGCTATTCACAAAAATCACCATCCAATTTTCATTATTTTTTTCACTTTTTGTCTAAAAAACATAGCATATGACCCCTCACTGGAACAATCTCAACATGCTCATTCCAATGACGGGTTATAAGCTATGTTTTTGATGCAAAAAATGAAAAAAATTAGTTATTGAAGAATTTTATTTGCAAGTGTTGTCTGCCTTTCGTGTTAGGTAAAGGGTTAAGTTTATGTTGGTTATAAAAAGAGAGCATGCAGTAGCCAAAGGGACCATCCGGGTGGGCTTGAAAAGCAGATTTATAATTTTTTTAGGCCTTAAGTACTTTTAACAAAATTTTCCCCACAGCATACCTTTTTAAACCCATCATTGCAGAGACCAGCAGACTTAGGCAAAGAAGTGCACTGAACTGGTCAAATTCTCCCTGTTTTCAATAAAAAGCGACTGTGAATTTGCTGTTAAAATCCAGACTACTTAAAAATTAGGTGATTTTGTGCAAAACTTCGGGTAAAAAACACGTAACAGGCATTTTATTGGAAGTATTAAACAATGTTTGAGTTAATTTTCATAGTAACTGATGGTAAAATCAAAATAAAAAACATTGAATGATCGAATAATTCAAACTCAACATGTTATTTGCTTACAATAAAAATAGATGCCAATGTTGAACTGGTAAAAACAATGTGAATTTGTGTTCGAACAATCTTTCAAAATCACTATTTTTTTCATACTGAGAATCCTAAAAGAGATCATTTTTTCTAGAAAACAACACTTTGGGGTGAAAACAACATTTTTAGGTGAAAACTCTTGCTTTATTTTTAAACTGAGATGTGAAAAACAACTGTATTATTAACATTCTATGAGTGCATTCCATTGGCTTTTGTTTCTAAATGGGTTACAAGGCAGTTAATAAACTTTGAAGGATAATCTGTACTTGACAAGAATTATATACGGCCAAAAATTTTGGCTGCAGAATTTTTTTTTTTTAATTAATATTACATGTATAAAAATGTATTTTCTCAGCTTCAGTGAGTTATTTACATCTGAGAAAGAAAATAATGAAGCAATCACACAAAAGCTCATTACATCTATGCCTCTCCTCCTGGCTCACTTCTCCATGTTTTAGTGTTTTCATTTGATTTCTCCCTAAAATCTGTTGAGTGAGAAGTGACTTTTCCCTCAATCTAGCCCCCAGACTCATCACTGCCTCACTGATACGCATTCATCAGGCTCATCCCAATGAGGGTTCATATTTTGGAGGTAAAATACAAAAAATATTGAGTTAATCCAGGTTAATCAATAAATGTTTTTACAAATGTCATCTTTTAGTCATGTTAGGTACATGTAAATGGTTAACCCCTACCCCCGGCATAATTCACATATTGAGCAGTTGGAAAAAACAAATTTTAAAAAAAAATTAAGAAAAAACATATGTAACCCCTAATTGGAACAAGCTCATTCCAATGAGGAGTCACATGACAATTATTATTTTTTTTTTGGGGTGGGGGGAAGGGGTTAAATTTGAAAAAAAAATTTTAACAACAAATTTTGATACTGTGCATGTGATGGATAAAGGGTTAAAAGGTTAAAAGTCCAGGAATGCCGAAAGTAATGAGTACTGGAAATGTGATGAGTGAAGTGTTACAGTGGAACCCTGTTAATTGAATAGCCACTTTGCCAATGAAAATGATTCAGTTAACAGGAGTATTCAATGAACAGGGATTGGGTTATTTTCCAGAATTCTTGAGATAAACTTAGTATTTATTCTATTATATCTTGTTTGACAGACCTCCATGAGATCTGTCAAACAAGATATAATAGATTAAATACCTGTATTGGATGTACTGAGGACAAATAGGTCTATAAACAAAGGAAAACTGGGGAGAGTCAGGGTAATTTCTCGACAGGTTGCAAGATTTTTTATTCAGTTAACAGGAGTTTACTCTATAACCTATATTCAATTAACAGGACAAATTTGTATTGGAGGTATGGTAAATGGTTTTGTGTTGGGAAATTATATTCAATTAACAGGGTTATTCAGTTAAGAGATATCCAATTAAGTGGGCTCCACTATATATGAGTCATACAGAATAGATCAAATTTAAGTAATGTAAAAGAACTCATCCAAACTTTTCTTCAGGATGATAACAGGTGGAGTCATTCATGAGAAGTCATCATGGTGAGACCTCTGGCACATGAATCAAGAGCTAGTATTATGATCAAGAAGTAAAATAATAGAAAATGTTTGTGCTTTCATTCCACAAGCTGTTCTAACCAAAAATTTAACCCTTTAGCCAATGCAATGATAAAAAAAAAAAGTTTTTTATTTATTGTTTATTAAAATTTGTCAAAAGTTTTTCAACAAATCCATCTCATGTGACCCCTCATTGGAATAAGCTCAATGGGCCCATTCCAATTAGGGGTCACATGATATGGTTTTGTTGAAATTTTTTTTAAAATCTATTTTTATCAACTGCATAATTTGTAAATTACGAAGGTGGTTGTGGCCGATTCGTTAGGTAAAAGGTTAATCTATTATATTTTGCGTGACCTAGTCTCATTAGCTCTGTCAAACAAGATATAATAGATTAAATGCCCAGATTATCTTTAGAATATACGTAAAAAACAAAATCCCTGTAAACTGAATACACCTGTTAACTGAATAATTTTCATAGTGGCTATTCAATTAACAGGGTTCCACTGTATTAATTTTTTACCTCCTGCAAATAAGAGTCAGCATTTGTAATTTTTCCAAAATAATTAACAGTAGTTCATTTTTGCATTCAAAACTTACATGTAACTTATGACATCTCAATGGAACAAGCTCATTGTGCTTGATCCAATAAATGGATATAAGCTACATGTAAATGCATATTTTGAAAGCAAAAAGTAAAAGAAAATAAGAGGTCTCAAGGGGCCTTAATCGCTCACCTGCCAAAGTGGTTCAAAAAAGTATTTGGGGTCACATTCAGTTAGAAATGGTTCATCAACACTACAAAGGAATGAAGTCATGAGAGGCAAATTTTATAGAAAAACACTAAGGAATGGATTTGAACAAAGCTGAACCTAACATGCCCCCCTGCCCCCCTCCCCACACCCCACCAGGGACTCAAATTGAACAAACTTGAATCTGATCCCCCTTGAGATATCATATACCAATATGAAATAATTCTGACTGGTGGATCTGAAGAATAAAATTTTTAAAGATATTTCCTCATATTGCACTAAGTTAAAATTTGGGCTCAAATAGGAAGCCAAAATATTAACCCAATTTGAACAAACTTGAATCTGACCCTCCTAGAGATGTTGTATACCAAATATGAAAGGATTCTGATTGGTGGATCTGAAGAAGATTTTAAAAGAAATTTCCTTATATTGCACTAAGAAAATTTCCCATAGGGAGACCAAATATCAACCCAGGGGCTAGGATTGAACAAACTTGAATCTATCCCTCCTAGATATGTTGTATACAAATATGAAAGCATTCTGACTACAAGGTCTAAAGAAGATTTTTAAAACAAGTCAGAACTGAACCTAAATTTTCAGGCTATAAAAAAAAAATTTGTCTCAAAAAGTTTGGTCCAAAATTTCGGAGTCCGAACTGGACCACAAATTTTCAGGCTAATTTTTTTTTTTTCATCTGAAAATTAAAAAAAAAAACGTATAAAAAACAGAAATGTTTTTTCTCTAAATTTTGGTCCCAAATTTCCATTGGAACTGGCCCCAAAGTTTTCAGCAAAAAAATGTTTTTTCCATCTCAAAATTGAACAAAACGCATAAATTTTTTTTTTTTTTTTTTTTAATTTTGGACCAAAATTTTTAAGTCTGAACCAGTCCCAAAAGTTTCAACCCACCGACCTGATTTGAAGAAACTTGAATTCCCCCCCTCTCCCCCTCCCCCCCATCCCCAGAGATGATATATATAAATGTTAAAGGATTCTGACTGGTGGATCTAAAGAAGATTTTTAAAGAAATTTCCTCATATTGCACTAAGTTAAAATTTGGTAGCCCAAATATTAACCAAGGAACTTGATTTGAACAAACTTGAATCTGACCACCACCCCCCTCCCCCCGCCCCCTAGAGATGATGTATACCAAATATGAGAGGATTCTGACTGGTGAATCTGAAGAAGAAGATTTTTAAAGAATATTCCATGTATTGCACAAAGTTCAAATTTGGGCTCCCATAGGGAGCCCAAATATTAACCTCGCGACTCGATTTGAACAAACTTGAATCTGACCCCCTGTAGATGTTGTATACTGAACATGAAAGGATTTTGACTGGTGGATATGAAGAAGAAGATTTTTAAAGAAATTTCCTCAAATAGCACGAAGTTAAACTTTGGGCTCCAACAGAGAGCCCGAATACTACCCCAGGGACCTGATTTGAAAAAAACTCGAATTTGACCCCCCTAGAGATGTTGTATACCAAATATGAAAGCATTCTGACTGGTGGATCTGAAAAAGAAGATTTTAAAAGGAATTTCCTCAAATTGCACCAAGTTAAACTTTGGGCTCCAATAGAGAGCCCAAATTCTAACTCACTGACCCGATTTGAACACACTTGAATCTGACCTCCCAAGAGATGTTGTATACCAAATATCAAAAGATTTCAACAGGTGGATCTGAAGAAGATTTTTAAAGAACATTCCACATATTGCACTAAGTTAAAATTCGGGCTCCAATAGAGAGCCCAAATCTTAACCCAGGGATTCAATTTGTACAAACTTGAATCTGATCCCTCTAAAGATGTTGTATAACAAATATGAAAATATTCTGACTTGTGGATCTGAAGAAGAATATTTTTTTGAATTTTTGAAAACATTTTTTGGTGCTATCAGAGTTATGCCCCTTGTGGTGCCCCCTGTGGGTGTTCCACGTTTATTTGAACAAACTTGAATTGACATATGATAAGGAACATGCACACCAAGTTTGGTTCAATTTGGTCCAGTAGTTTGTGAGGAGAAGTCGATAATGTAAAGTTCACGACGGACGACAAGTGATAAGTTAAGCTACCTTCAGTGAGCTAAAAATCTAGATTTATGTTTTGCACTGCATAGTCGATTCATTTGGAAAAGAGTGAAACACAAATCTAGCCCTTGAACAGTGATGGTAAAATAGTATTAGTTTTCGATGACAGAAGTATTATTTGCTTGGTCCTCATCATCATCTTCCTCATCTGATTTGTCTTGTCCATTCATAATTTTATCTTTTGCAGTGGAACAAACTTCTAGGATTTCACGAAGTCCTTTATTTTCTGCTAGTAACTGGGTTATCTTCTCTCGTTCTACTGCAGCATTATCTTCATCAACTGTGACTGATTTTTGCATAACTGAAGCCATCTCACACACTTTGTCAATGAGTAATGTAACATCCTACAAAATTTATAAATGGATATTATTAAAATGGTTGGAAAAGGTATTTAGTATCTAAGTTGTCTATGTTCAAGTTTGGAAACATTACTCCTTTACCCAGTGTAATAGCCATAGTCAGCCAGTAGTATTCAGAAAACGGCATTCAATATTTTTATTGTCATTTTTTGTCTCTAAAACATAGCTTATATGTAAGGCCCATCATTGGAATGAGATTTGAAGGCAAAAAACGAAAAGCTTTCGTTATAATTTTTTTGTAAATGTCATCCTCTTGCTGTTAGATAAAGGTGTGGCATTTTGGGCCGAATTAACCTCATTTGTATATACAATTTGTAATATATTTTGATGATCATTCTATTTTCACTTCACCAGTTTTGGTCAATTTAATTTGTCCGTAACTGTACTACATTTACTTCCCTACAGATAATTACATCCACATCCTTGCTAATGCTATATTATAAGATATTTACTGGGGCTAATGATTCCATTTATTCGTTAGAAACTAAAACTGATTGATTTGCTGTGCAATTAAACTACTCTCAATCCATAGCTTTTCTCTGTACTGCATATTTGCTGGGGAAAGTGCAAAAGCGTGAGCATGGACAAACCTGTGTTATTTACCTTTTTTATTACGTAAAAATGTGAGAAACCATCCTTGGTGCACATTGCGACCCATCTTTGGATCATCATAAATTGTAAAACCGTCAGCCTTGGGAACTGTCATGTCGTTTGAATGCCCATGTTCACGTTTTAATATAAGTTTATTCACTCAAATTGTTCATCTGTCGTAAGCTTTAATTCTTCCGGCCATTTTGTGACCTTGACCTCGCATAGTTACAAATACATCCGGGAAAATCCTAATATGGAAGGTGACCAATTTCCGTGAGTTGACCCACTTAGAAACGGGTCACTTGCTTCAAGACCAGTACTGGGCTATAAAAAGCTGTACAGTCCGAATAAAGTGACCCAGGTGACCCAACAAGCAGAAGACAAACAGCTCAATAAGCAGCCAAATAAAAACAACAAATAATATTTAAAGGAAGGTACCTTGACGTTTAGAACCTAATGAACTCGACCAAAGCCAACAACTAACCAGTCGAGAACGTAATCACCTATTTATAGGCGATTGTTTATTTATAGCCAATGCAGCATGTCTAATTAAATATTTATGTAGGGAATTTCTGGGGCTCTCAGACCATCAATAGAGCTGTGCGGTATACCGAAACCGTATACCACGGTTTTAGCCAATACCGGCAAACCGAACCGACCTCGAACGAAATACCGTAATACCGGACGCGAACGGTATGAGAACAGACTGCACTTTATACTCACCCAGAATCACGGGTGTTTTAGTATTTTTACGAAATTACGAACGTACCGTATATGTCCGTGTATAAGTCGCATCTTTTTGCTTGGAAAAACGGGACCAAAATTGGGGTGCGACTTATACAAAGGTAATTATTTTTCAGCAAGTTTTCAACAGTGATATGAGGACTGAACGGACACCAGATCGGCCCATGTCGACGGTTTGTATCACAGCGATTCACCTGCTTTGAAAATTTGTTTATTTTATTTCACCTCTTTATTTCTTATTTCTGTGTTGTACATTAACTTGATCACAAAATAAAATTTAAACAAAAATAAATATAAAAAAAAATAAAATAAAAATAGGAGATTATACTCAATGTGTTCTTGTTGATTTTTTTTTTCTCGGTGACCCGGTGAGTGGAGGGGTGGTGAACAATCGAAAATTCGAAACCGCATGCAATTAATTTCCTTCAAAATAATTACGGTACCTGTTCATGTCTTCAACATCTCCAGTAATAATTCACAATAGAATATTCCATGGTTGTATATCTCAACATATTTTGGATATTGGTATGAGTTATTTACGAAATTCGCAAGGCAATCAAATTGTTTACACAGCACACCACATGCGTTTTTTAAGGGGAATTCCCTTTGAAGAAGATTAACAAGAATCAAGCAGTTACTTCCCTTTTACTTTACATTCACACTTTCGGGAATTTCCGTCGCATCCCGACTTCATGACCTATTTGTTCGCACGTGTAATTCGTTTAAATGGCATGGGAATAAAGCATTTTTCTTTGTATTTTTACATTTGGATTTACCATTTGAATTCAACTTACCTCGTTCTTACCTGAACACATGCACCGGAGCATTCCTTCTTTTACTGGCGTGAGTAATAACAAACACAGTTGACATATATCTTTTAATAAATACGATACACGAGTAATAACAAACACAGTTGACATATATCTTTTAATAAATACGACACATTATTGAATGTATCAATGAAGAATACAAACAAATATAATTTATAAATATACTGTAATCGGTCATCAAACATCCCTGTTCAGTCCACAAGACTTCCAGACTGACAAAGCCAATATCTTGTAACAAATCCTCGTTTGAACTTTGAATGCTACAGTGTTCTATGTCCCAGTGGGACATAGAACATTGTAGGTCTGAGGCGACAAAATGTCTACTATAAGCTCATGACTGAAATTATCTGACTTTATTTCACTACGTTTTGAATCTCTCACTGAATACCGATACCGAAACCGTAACCGAGGTATTGCAGTAGAAAATACCGAAACCGATACCGAACTCAAAATACCGATACCGCACAGCTCTAACCATCAAATATAAGATTAACTCTGCGCTCAGCATGTTGATTTACAGGGAGATTGTAAAGAACGTACAAGTCTTTTCATTCTAATATTTTACCACCCAGCATCACATTGTTGGTGTTGTTGTTATTGTTGTTGTTGTTAAAACTGTCTGCATGTTATTTATTTATTTATTGGTGTTTAAGGTCACATACTTATGCACAATGGCTAATCGTGACCGTGACAGTTTTACAGGTGGAGGAAGCTGGAGTACCCGGAGAAAAACACTGAGCATCAACAAGCAACCGTCAGCTCCTCAACATTCTAACTCTGTTCAAGCTCCACTCAAGCAGGGTTACAGCGGTTGAAAACATGTGCACCATTGACGTGCAGTATGCCTTAGTACACGGCATCATCTTGCCCCCATGTAGGCAACCGGGATAAAGTGTCTTGCCCAACGACACAACACGGGTCGTCCCGAAGGGATCGAACTCGGGACCTCTAGCATAAAAGTCCAACAGTCTACCACTGAGCCACCACGTCCCCCTGCATGTAATTAGTACTTTATCGAAGTTGACAGAACTAGGTATCTGCACTAGCCCAATCTTAATCACACTCCACAATCCATCTCATTATCTGGCTGTGTCACAATTGCAGGAACGGCCTTTGAAAGAGTTTAATTGCATATTATCTGTAAATTGAATATGAAGAATACTTCTCACCTCTTGCAATAAATACCTTTGTTTAATTAATATCTGTTCTCATCCATCTACCCTATGTGACCCAGTGACCCATTGTGGACAGTGATCCAGTGTAACCCAGTACAATCCAGTGTAACCTGGTGACCAATCGTGAGCCAGTGATCCTAAGGTGACCCAGTCATAATACCTGCCCAAGTTGCAGCTTTCAGTGTTGACAGAATAGACCCGATGACCAGGGCATTGTGAAACCAATATCAGGCATGACCATTGAGCAGAGAGTGTAACCAAGTTGGATGAGAGAACGACTCCTTCCATGCCAATTAGCCATTAACCAGGCTGAAGTGAACTAGGCAACCAGAGAGACACAGGTATTAACCCCTCCTACAAATGCAATTCACTCTACCATTTCTAGTTGTCCATTTGTGAGGGTGGGGTTGCATCCTATTCCATTCAGAGAAGAGCTTGGCCACGCTACAAAGGGTTAAGAATTGATACTGTTATCAAAATGAATTATATGCAAAACGTTTTTAAAGTGGGAACTCTCACCAGGCAATTATTCTCAAATCTAGTGATGAGTCGATAAGAGATTTGCCTATTCATCTGAAACCAAATAGTTTTGTTCACCCATATTATTTCCGTAAAAATGGTAAAAAAAAGTGCAGTGACAATATTGAATATACTTTCAGAATTTAGCCACAGTTAAGTGACTGGCAGGGGGACGTTTTAAGGCTGGAACCCCAAACCAGCAATCCACCAGAGAGACTGCAATACTGGTTTCTTAAACTTCGCTTGATGTGAAAAGGTTTGTTCTGTTGTTGTGACTTGTCAGCTTAACGACACTGCAATGGTGACCAGCGTGACCTTAAAGGCTTTAATGACCAAAACTCAATAAATGAAAGTGTCAATGACACTGTAGCTCAACTTGACAAACTTGAACTTGTTAAGTTATAAATGAAATGGCAAAATTGAAGATCATTGGTACCAATGTTATTTGATGAAATGTCAACATAACAGCATTGTGTGTGCACAACGTCAGAGTAATCCATGCATTTTTAAATGTAAACTGTAAGACTGGCTGAAAGAAGAATGTTGATACACAAATGCAGTATGTTCAGAGGTTATTGTATATGGCAACTTTTTTCACAGAAATGAATGCTTATCGAGGCTCTTCTCTAAAGTTCTTGCCTAATGAGCACACCAAGTTCAAAAACAATCCCATGATAAATGTGGCCTGTAGGCCATGTCAAAGAATGTTGATGCACAAATGCAATAAATTCAAAGATTGTTGCTAACAGCAACAGTTTTTGATTGAAATGAAAAGAAAATCAATAGCTCCTATCTTTGTCACCCTGCATAAACATACAGTTTCAAAACAACCTGATAATGTGTCCTCTGAGGCATGCCAAAGGAAGATGTTAATGCACTAAAGAAGAACATTGCTTGTGGCAATGGGTTTTTTTATATGGAAATTCATAAATATACCCTGCAGAGAGGGATAAGTTGATGCACAAATGCAGTAAGTTCAAAGGTTGGTGATAACAACAATAAATTTTTATGGAAATGAAAAAAAGCAATAGCTCACATCTAGACGTCACATGGAACACACATACCAAGTTTCAAAGTGATCCGATCATAAATGTGCCCTGAAGGCCGTGTTAAAGGGAAATATTGAGGTCTGACTAAAATAAGTTCAAAGGTCAACATTTTTTGACAGAAATGGAATAAAATCGACAGCTCCCATATAGATGTCACCCCACACAAGCTCACCAAGTTTGCAAGCGATCCAGTCATAAATGTGCCCTGCAGGGTGTGTCAAAGGGAAATATTGATGCTTAACTACACTAAGTTTTTACTAAGTTCATTGAAGGTCATTGCCAGTGGCAGCATTTTTTGACGGAAACCGAAGAAAATTGATAGCTCCCATCTAGAGGTAACCCCAAACAAGCATGCCAGGTTGCAAATCAATCCGATCATAAATGTGCCCTGTAGGGTGTGCCAAAGGGAAATATTGAGGTCTTCTGACTAAACTAAGTTCTAGGAACGTTGGCCGCGGCAACATTTTTTTATGGAAATGGAAAAAAATCAATAGCTCCCATCCAGAGATCACCCCAAACAAGCATATCAGGTTTCAAAGCAATCCAATCATAAATGTACCCTGTAGCCTAGGGTGAACAAAAGGGAAATATTGTGGTCTGACTAGACTAAGTTCTAAGAACGTTGGCTGTGGCAACATTTTTTGACGGAAATAGAAGAAAATCGATAGCTCCCATCTAGAGGTCACCCTAAATAAGCATACCATGTTTCAAAGCAATCTAATCATAAATGTGCCCTGTAGGGTGTGCCAAAGGGAAATTTTGTGGTCTGACTAAACTAAGTTCTAAGAATGTTGGCTGCGGCAACATTTTTTGACGAAAATTGAAGAAAATCGAAAGCTCCCATCTAGAGGTCATCCTAAATAAGCATACCAGGTTTCAAAGCAATATAATCATAAATGTGCCCTGTAGGGTGTGCCAAAGGGAAATATTGAGGTCTGACTAAACCAAGTTCTATGAGCGTTGGCCCTGGCAACATTTTTTGACGGAAATTGCAGAAAGTTAAAAAATTTATAGTAATTTATATATTTTTTATACTTACTAATGACCCAGACTTAGCTGGTGCTAACTCTTAAAATTCTAGGGCCAAACACAAATTTTGCCCCCCAATCCCCAAAATTTGCATCTAAAACCAAAAGAAATCATGTCCTGAAGGACCTCCATACATTGCCCTTACTGCGCATGCGCAGTGTCAAGGACGTCCCGAAATTGGTGCCAATTACCATTCTTGCAGGCAGTGCCTGGTCAGCGCTATGTGCTCAGCGGGGAGGTATGAGTTCCCAACTCCTGGGAGAGCCATCCCCGTCTGGGTCATTGGTAAGTATAAAAAATATATAAATTACTATAAATTTTTTAACATTTTTATACTGTACCAATGACCCAGACTTAGCTGAATAGTAAAAAGGCTGGAGGGCCTAGGACATAGAGGAAAATCCAATAAGCTCAACTATATAATATAGAGTCAACCCCTCAAGGAGAAAAGGAGTATTAGGTTGTACATGTATCTTTCTTATTTTATATTAAATTAGAAAGATACAATACCCTTCATAATTGAGCATAATAACATTCATGTTCTCTATTAACATCCAGTATAACCCCTTATACTAATTATTTTTAAAGTAAGCCAATAAATAAAGTTAGTCCAGAGAAATGAGACTCTTTATATCTTTCTAAAAGTGTCCGAGGATTGTATATTAACGCCCGTTTGACACTTGACATATACAAATGCTTCACACCGAGCTACACTTTAAAAATAAGACATGAATGAATTTTTAACATTAATATTACACTTTAAAACCATCCCGGTAATGACTCAGAATTACTGACACTGGAGGAGGAATCCCCTTGCTTTTCACTATAAAGCATGGTGACCTAAGGGAACACCCTCCCCCCCCCTCCCCCTTCCCCTGGGTCAAATAGCCCAGAGCGAAGAGGGCAGCAAGACGGAGTCACTGCCGGAACAGAAAGCCTGCATAACTATAGTTGCAACTGTTTAGTGGACGACATTCTGAGCAACAGATAACGGACCTAAACAATGAAGGTCTCCAGAAATGGACTCAATATTTCTGAGATAAAAATTTGTGAATGTGGATGGCTGAGACCAATATGCAGCCTTCATTAAATCTGTAATAGCAACACTATTTGCATAAGCCCAAGATGTAGACAGAGCTCTTACTTCATGAGCCGAAATCTTAAGCACAGACTGCTGAGTAGAAGATATATTATCATAAGCAGTACGGATAGTTAATTGAATCCATCTAGCAATAGAATGGACTGAAATGTCCTTTCTATTAGGCATCAGAGACAGAAAGAAGCGTTTCCGTCCCTTTCTGATAAACTGAGATCTTTGTTTATAAATACATAAAGCTCTAACAGGACAGAGTAAAGGCCTACGCCTGTCCGAAGACGGAAGAGCCTTAATAACAATAGGTTCCGGGTATTTATTAGGAGCCTGATTCTAAGCTAAAAATCCAACATTAGTAGTAAAGGTAATAGTGTTCCCGACACTACGATAGTGAGAATCATCCACCGAAAGTGCATGAAGCTCACTGACTCTTCTAGCACAGGAGAAAGCTAAGAGAAAAGCTGTCTTATAAACAAGAATTTGAAATCTACTGTCCCAAGAGGCTCAAATGGCTTTTCTTTCAATTTAAGAAGAACCCAAGCTAAATTCCATTTAGGAATTAATCTAAGAGTTCTAGGTCTATTTATCGAAAAGTTTCTAACTAACTTAGATAAAGAGACATTAGATCCAATTTGTAAACTAACATGGTGTGCATAGGTATCAGATAACATAGACCTATAACCTTTAATAGTAACAGGCTGCAGTTTGATCTCGTCAAACAAGTATACAAGAAAGTTTGCAATGTCTGGTATGGAGGGATCAAAAATATCAACAGAATGATCCCTACACCAACGACGAAAGACCTTCCACTTAGCCGCATAATTTAGCGAAGAGGAGGTCCTCCTACCGTTAGAAATCGCGTCCACTGCTCGTCCTGTAAAATGTTTGCCATGCAAGAAGGACCGCACAACGGAAAAACGTGAAGGTTGAGACCTTGCGGGTTGTGATGAAGTACACGCGATTTCCCCTGCGAAAGAAGATCCTCCCGTGGAGGAAGCTTTCGCAGTAAGTCCCACAGCAGACATCTGAGTAGATTTATCCACAGTCTCTGTGGAGACAGAGATGCTACCAACAGAATCCTGCATTGAGATTGTTTTATCTTTAGCAATACTTGCTGTATTAACGGCACTGGAGGATACGCATATCCTATCATTCCGTCCCAAGAGATCGATAGAGCGTCCACTGCATATGCTCGTGGATCCGGACATGGTGACACATACGTCTGCAACTGATTGTTGAGATGTGTCGCAAATAAGTCTATCATTGGCCGTTCCCATTGGTAGCAAATCTGATTGAATACCTGTTTGTTGAGAGTCCACTCTGACGACAACAAGCGACCCTTCCGTGAAAGGGAGTCTGCTATTACATTCAGACGACCTGGTATATGACGGACCGAAAGTAGAACTTGGTGTTCTAGAGCAAACAGAAGGATTCTTTCCATTAAATTGAATAACGGAATGGAATGAGTGCCTCCCTGGTTCCGGATATACGCCACTACTGTCGTATTGTCGGACAGGATTTGGACATGAGCTTTGTGAATAATGTCCATCCAATGGCGTAACGCAAGCCAAATTGACATCATTTCCTTGATGTTTATGTGCTTGCTTAGAAACTGTGGATCCCAAAGACCCTGGCACCTCGAATCCGTTGGGATCAATGTTGCACCCCAACCTGTTTGACTGGCATCCGTCATAATCGTAAAACTCGGATCCGGCAACTGCAGCGAAACTCCCTGAGTCAACCACTGAATGTTTGCCCAAGTCTGAATTTCTTGTTTCACTTGATCTGACAAGAGAACGTCTATATCGAGCGAATGAATCTTCACACTCCAATTCTGAGTCAAGAAAATTTGGAGAGGACGAGTGCGCAACCGCCCCATCGGAATGAGATCCGCAGCGGCTCCGCACAGACCTATCAGTCACATGAACTCCCTCGCTGTGACTTTGTCTGCATGAAGACAATAGCGAGTGTAATTACTGATTAACTTCGCTCTGGTTAACGGCAGACGAACGAGATTGTTGTGCGTCTCGAAGCTCATTCCCAGATGAGTGAATGACTTGGACAGCACCAGATCCGACTTCTCCTCGTTTATAACAAAACCGAGACGTCGGAGCAATAACAGGAGATTCTGCACATCGTTCTGAAGCATTAACTCATTGCCGTACCTCTGAAGAATGTCGTCCAGGTAGGCCGACGTTACCGCAGACGAATGAGCTCAAAAATACATCATTACCGAGTTCATTACTCGAGTGAAAGCCCAGGGCACTAGGTTCAATCCGAAGCACATCGCCCGGAATTGATATACAACTCCTAGGACTGCGAAGCGTAGATACTTTCTGAATGTCGGATGTACCATGAGATGAAAGTACGCATCTTTGAGATCTATGCTTGTAGCATAATCGTTCACCCGAATACTCGCTCTGACCGATCGAATCGTCTCCATATAGAACTTCGGAGCGACGATCAGCTTGTTTATCCAGCTCAAGTCTATGACTGGACGGAACGAGCCGTCTGGTTTCGGAACCAGAAATAGATGGCTGTAGAACCCCGGTGTTTCCTGGTCTTCTACGACCTCTACCGCGTTCTTCATCAAAAGAGACTGTACCTCCGATAAAAGAGCGTCTCTTTTCTGCGGATTTGATGGAAGTTGAGTCCATTTTGGACTTCGAGTTAATGGAGGCTTTCGTTTGAAGGATATTATTAGTCCTTCAGAAGTCACCCCTTTCACCCAAGGGTCGTCCGTAATCGACGTCCACTCTTCTGTAAAACTCGACAACCTTCCGCCAACCGGAACACGATAGAGGTTCCAACCATCACCTCCTGGACCTGCGAGGCCTGCGGGAGGAGAAACCACGTCCTCCACGACCCGCACCTCGTCCCGTCGACCTCGGGATGTCAGACCGGTTGTCTCGGCCCGAAGAACGTCCCGCACGTGAGTCGCTGCCTTGACGGTCTCTAGAATAAGACCAAGAGGACGCAAAGGAACCTCTATATCGTATTTGTCCCAGAAGTGCCTGTCTTACTCTTATCTGCTGAATCCGACTTTTTGGAAGCGGATTTAAAAAGCAGAGAATCCGAGGCTTTCTTAGTTATTTTATCGCAGATAGCAGAAAGCTTGCCATCGAAGAGAAGCTCTCCGGAGACCGAAGCGACTCTGAGAGAGTTCTTCACCTTACTATCCACGCGTGTGGATGTAGCAAGGGCTGGGTCATGTCTAACCAACTCCAGGTTTGCCACTGAAAGGGCAGAGTTATACGTGGAATAAGCCACTGCCCTTGAAAGAAGTCTTCATGAGGATGGTATATCCTGGAATTCTTTCTCTTGAAGACGCAGTGATAACGCCTTTGTAAGGTGGTCTGCGTATGATAAAGCGTCTAAGCTGGCTCTGTTAGACGTAATTGTCGTTTCCAACACTGCGGTTGGAACGGACATAGACGACAGTAATGACAATTCCAAATCTTTCACCTCGTCGTCCAGACGCAGAGGAACTCTCGGTATGCCCTGTCCTGCCGTATCGAATTTATTCCTTGAATTGATGAAAGGCAGGTTAAGAGCACTAGCAGACAAGAAACCAGCTTTGCCTGTTTTGGAAGCAAGCTTGAAGATAGCGTCGTTCAATAATTTGAATGTTCTTGAAACATTATTGGACTGTGACGGAAACTCAGGGACGATTTCTCTGAACCGCTCAAAAAAATTCAGTGTCCAATGACGCTATCAGCCTCTTGTCGGGCATCGCAGCAGTCTGGCCCAATGGAACAACTTGAGAAAGGAAGTGCCGGATGAAATCTATGGCAGCTTTATGTTGTTCCGAAAGGGATAGCTCCAAGTCCTCTGTATCCCTTTCGCCATCCGGTCGGACCTCATGATGCTCCCGGTCGTCCGCACCCGATGCTTCGGCGAAGCGTACCGACCCAGCACCGTCGGATAATTCCTGATCCGACAACGATTCTGTCATTTGCTGGGATGCTGCGATAATTTGTGCTATCTGAGCAAGCACGTCCGTCATCGAGGCCTGCGGAGTAGCGGTCTTTCGCTGCTTAGCCGCCAGAAGCTCCGCATCAACTGACTCCCGCATACTTCTCTTATGCGAACGTCCGGAGTCTACCGGCCTCTTGTCCCTGGCTACCGGATGGCGTGACCTGGTCGCCATTGAATCCCTCTCCGGCGAAGCTGACTGAATATCCGCGGTCACGTAGCCAAGGTGTGGTCGTGTGCGCTGCTGAGAGGATGAGGAAGCCTGTACAGTCTCTCCGGACTGCCTATATAACGGAGCGTCCCGAGCGGCAGACGTATGCACCGCTTGCGAAACATTTTGTACCACAACATCTGGTCCCAGATGTTGTTGTACGAGAGAGAGGCCTCTCTCGCTCGCGGCCCGGCTGGACCTAGACGAGCTAGGAACCGGACTACAAGGCTTCCTCTGATCTCTCCTCTTATCCGCCGTCACTGGGTGTGCACCTTGTATGTTTATAGTGCTCGCATCACCCAAAACTCCTTCCTGGACCGCAACGGACGAACCCGGCTGCCGAACCATTCGGTGAATGGACGCTACACCGGGCGAGCTAGCAGACGACAGTGCCGTCGATCCTACTAGGGACCTCATAGGCAACTGGCGTATCTCCATGAGCACTTTTGCCGCTAGCTCCTCATTTGATTGTGACGACGGAAGCGCACCTTTGGAAGATAACATGGAAACATCACCCTGTTCTTGTTCCTCTGAAATAGAAACTGATAAACTAGAGTGACCCTGCGGAGAAAGGACCGGCATAGCCCTTTCCCCGCTAACAACATATCGTGACACACATTTCCAATGTTTGTCATCCCAAAATTCACATATTGAACAGGAGTTAGAGCGAGTACACCGACTACAATTAATACAATGATCATGAAAGTCAGAGGAAAATTTCCTCTCATTACAATTTGAACAATATCCTTTCATTGTGAAAAAACAATAAGTCCTAGTACTCGCACGAACCCCTGAACACAAAGATACATAATAACATGATCCATTAACATTGCAAGAACAATAGGAATCAAAAATAAATTTTGAAAAATTTTTTTTTTTTTTTTTTTCAGCCAAGCCCAAGTTTCTGAAAAGTAACGTTGAGCCCCAATGGATCCCAAGCCTAAGTGTGGACAAAAATTTTAAAATTATTTTAAATAATTAATTCAACACTTACGAATAATAATAATGTATCTTATAATCAGATAACTAGTACAAAAGCAAAAAGCCCCCCCCCCCCCCCCCCTCAAAAGAGAGTGTTGCCAATGTAAACAAGAAGTGTAAAAAACACCAGAAAACCTGACTCCAGGCACTGACAATCCTGGCCCGAAATCAGTTACCAAAATACACCCTATCTGATGCAAAACAGAGACTTCCAAGGAAGAATCTGCAGAACATCAGATGGTAGATGCAGAACACTACGTCTAAACACCCATGGGTGAGAACGTAAACATGGGGAAAATAACAGAATTCATTCTGTTACCAAGCTAAAACTCCCAAGAAATTTTAGTAGTAATCTTACTCAAAAATATGCCAAAAGCATGGGAGAATAGCCAGGGGGAACTTAAAGGACAAGGGGAGAGGAAACACTGAATAAGCAGTGCAACTTCATAGCAAGAATGACAACAACAGGCCCATGCCTCGAAAATAGGCAACTTAACATAATTTCAATACAAAATTTTAAGTTACAGCCCTGAATATTTTCTGTCACTCCTTTTTCCTCTCCTCCTTCTATATCCTCCTTAGAATCGCCATTTCTCCAATATTTATGTGTCTGGCATCATTTAAACTGAGATTTACAAGCACAAAGATCAGTGAGATGTTAACTGATGAAGGGCCAAACAAAGAATGGTAATTGGCACCAATTTCGGGACGTCCTTGACGCTGCGCATGCGCTGTAAGGGCAAAGTATGGAGGTCCTTCAGGACATGATTTCTTTTGGTTTTAGATGCAAATTTTGGGGATTGGGGGGCAAAATTTGTGTTTGGCCCTAGAATTTTAAGAGTTAGCACCAGCTAAGTCTGGGTCATTGGTACAGTATAAAAATATCGACAGCTCCCATCTAGAGGTCACCCTCAACAAGCATACCAGGTTTCAAAGCAATCAAATCATAAATTTGCCCTGTAGGGTGAGCCAAAGGGAAATATTGTGGTTTGACTAAACTAAGTTCTAAGAACGTTGGCCGCGGCAACATTTTTCGACGGAAATTGAAGAAAATTTATTTATTTATTTATTTATTGGTCACATACTTATGCACAATGGCTAATCGTGACCGTGACAGTTTTACGGGTGGAGGAAGCCGGAGTACCCGGAGAGAACCACCGAGCAACAACGAGCAGCTGTCAGCTCTCCAACATCGTAACTCTGAACTCTGCACTGCAGCATAGGCAGGGTTAGATTGGTTGAAGACATGCGCACCATCGACGTGCAGTACGCCTCAGTACACAGCGTCATCGTGCCCCCATGTAGGCAATCGGGGTGAAGTGACTTGCCCAAGGGCACAACGCGGTTGCTGCAGGTGGGATTCGAACCGAGGACCTCTCGGCTTGCAGCCTGCACCTCTACCAACTGAGCCACCGCGCCCCCCAATTGAAGAAAATCGATAGCTCCCATCTAGAGGTCACCCCAAACAAGCAGACCTAGTTTCAAAGTGATCTGATCATAAATGCGACCTGTGAGGTGTGTCAAAGGAAATTGTGGACGTACGTACTAATGTTGACGGACGAGAAGTGATGGCAATAGCTCAGCTTGACTTTGTCAAGTTGAGCTAAAAATTTAAAAGGTTTGTGGTATCAAAGTCTGAGATCACTTATATTATTTTAAATCAGCCATGAAACGAAGCAAATTAAATTTGGTGAGAGATATGGGGCATCACGTATGGCGAGCCGAAAGCCCTGTCAGGAATTTCAAAAATAGCTGAGTTCTTTGATAGCTAATTTGATTACCTCCCTTAGACTAGAATTACCTTTCTACATTACAGACATTTTTATGCTTCTGGTGAGTTCATTCGCACAGTTTTTACATCCCAATATCGGTTCAGAGTTGGTTGAGAGGCGGATGAAGGACTTTACGAAAAACTGTGGGGCTGGGGCTGGGGCTGGGGCAGGGGGGGGGGGGGGGGGGGTGGACGTGCACCTAGGCTCAAGTTTACCGGTGTGTACTGTCAACCAAATTTTGAAATTTAATCCAAAAAGATGCGATTACCTCGTACCCGATGCAGATATCCACAATGCACAACCCATTTCCAGGAAAAACTAGTGGGGGAGGGGGAGCACACCAAGTGTGCCGATGCCTGGATTCGCGCTTGTGGTAAAAAAAATAATGTCATAGTATCATTACTGATAGACCGTATAATAGATGTTTCAATACATAAGGCAACTATTTAATGATTTTAACAGTACATAGCTTTTCAAGTTTAATATGAAACTCAAACCAAAAATAGCACTTGTCGCCCGGAACAAGCGATTCTTTTTTTTTTTTGGTTGTTGCTGGCAGAAATTAAATGTTACGTCGGGGGTCTGATCTACAGACTACAGTGTAATGCACGGCACGTTTGTTAGTTATTAGCAGAACATTAAAATGGCTGTGAGATAGAGTTAGAATAGGTACTCAATAATTTTTTTCAACAATCGGCAAGAGCCGATATTTTTCGTGCTATTCATACCGATTGCCAATAGGCTTTTATCAGCCAATAGCCGATTGCTTACTGATAGATTGGCTCATCCCTACTCAGATCTTGTACAAAAGTACAAGGAGTGAAGTTCTGACAAATGGACTTCTTGGTTTAACCTACAAGTCCTTAGACAGACCCTTTCTTGTGCTTGTTTTTCTTAAGTGGAGTGAAAAAACATACTACGTTTCTCAGAGACTGCCACATTTTCGGAATGTCCTTTTTTCTCACTTCAGAAATCAAAGCAAATATCAAAACCTTCTTTCCACTGTGTCTTGAGAAGATTTTCACAGACATTAGTCTCATACTGCTTGAGGGTGAGATTTGGGTTCCTATAGAAAGTGTGATTCATTCCAAATTTTAATGATTTTGAGAGTCAGTTCTTTGAAAGACGATTTTAAAGAATTTTTCTTGTAAAGCTTGATGTCATAAATAAGGCTTCCACAGCAAGCCCAAATACAAACTAAGGACTACAATGGAACAATGTAGAATACAGCTCTTCCAAAAAATGCTTTATTATCAAAAGTCACAACATCTGTCAACACAGTCTTGAGTAGTAGATTTTTAAAGAAAAAATCCTCAATCAAAAGGTACAATTCAAAATTCACAGTGAGGGGAAATATAGATTCAGAAACTTCATTTAACAAATTTGAAACCTCTGTGCACACGGATGTTAGATAACAGATATAACAACTCTCAGTTCACTGTTTCTTGACAAGAAGACTTCAAGAAAAATTTCATGTTTTTTCAGAGTTTTGTCTCCTTTGGGCACAAAGTGGGTGAGGTGAAGAAAATAGTGAAGAAACGAACAGATAGATGAATGGATGAAAGGATGATTCAATGAATGAGTAGATGTTCAGACAGACAGATAGATGCACAATCCATAACATAAAATGCCCCAGTTTTACAGGCATAAAAACATGATTCACTGGATTAACCTTCCACACACTGATGTTGAAATACACAAATTTCAAGGCACGCAGTTTTTCCCATAGTGCAACTAGGAATTTAACCAATTCAGTCCTGTTTGACAGTGCTTACAGAACTTGAAATTTCAGTATTCAAGGCATAAATTCAAAGCAAAAATCAGAATCTTCCTAATCCTGCATGTTTTATCAGTCAGATATGACAATCTTTTGTAACTCAACTCAAAGGTTGCACCTTTCATACACATATAACCAGGTCTGGCATTCTTTGGGAGTGCAGGTGTGCTGCATGTTTACTGCACGCCTAGAAAAAATTGAGGAGGGCAATTTTTTGCACCCCTTGATTTTCTGGAATGCCAGACCTGTTTGGGACTGCCTTTAACTGGTCGAGTGCTTGAAGCCACTATCAGGGCTTTAAAAAAATGAGTGTACCGGAGCAAAAGCAAACATTTTCCTCGTTCACATTTCATATTCAGTCAAATGCAAATAATATTTGTGTTTATAAATTTGTTTTATGACAAATTATTGGAGAGTGCCTGTGGCACTCTCCAATAATTTGTAATAAACCAACTTCTATATAACAAATTCTTATCCCGAAAAATAATCTTGCCCTTGACCAGTTAAAATCTATAATCATTTGTCAGTGTGGCACTAATTCACAATAATTCATGGCCCATTCTGTGTCACATTTCGATACATTTTGAGTGTAGAAGACAGTCACATAAGAATTGAATGCAACATTTTTAATGAGATGTTTGTGCCAATTTTTCCAATATGTAGCTGAATGTAGTACAATTTTTCAGTCACAATAGTAATACCTTGAATGAATATAACCAAAATAGCATACAAGTATACACATTAAAAATTCCAGATCCAATTGCACTCCCAAGCAATCTGAGGTGGGCAATTGTTTTGCACTCCTCGATTTTCTAGAATGCCAGGCTTGCATATAACTAGAGTGGTGTGCCGTTTATATCTTAACAGAATTTCTGTCGAAATAAATAGCAACCACTAAGGGGCAATCTGGCAGAATTTCCATCCTGACATAAACAACATGACAGGCATAGTAAAAACAAAGAAAGTGGAAAAGCATTACAACACTTTTTCCCTACAGGTTACAACCTTGTTATATAGCATCACTTGCTAACAGGTTACAATATACAGTACATGTAGAGTGTATTATCACCAAATCACCCGCAGAGTGGACATTCCACTCCAGCAATAATTCCAAATTTGTTGCAAAGCATAACGAGTACAAGAAAAGGTCCAGCCAATGGACCTCCAGTTGAACCCGGAGGTCCATTGGCTGAAACATTTCTTGTGTTTTTGTCCGTATGGACAGAATTTGAAAGTTATAGTTTGGGTGACAATTCCATTCCGCGGGTGATTTTGTTACGATCCACTCTCCACGTACTGTAAGCTCTTTTTTTCCAGGCCTGTGTAATCCTTCCACCCCCTCCCCCCCTCCTCCACCCCCTGAAGAAAAAGAAACCATGAAAACAATGATCATGTAGAGTATTCAGAACCATTTAAATTGTTAGAGACAACAAACAGATTAACTCTGGTGTTTTAAAGGCACTGTACCTTTGACTGATCCTGTGTGGTGGCAGTTATAGCTTTCTCCCATTTGTTGCTTTGAATTAGTTTCAAGATTTGTTCTCGGTATTTTTGCATTATCAATTCTAGAGCCGACTGGTGTTCTTCTAAGCATATTCTCAATTCTCGGTTTTCTTGCTGCAATTCTCTTATCTGTCGATTTTCTTGAGCTATACCTAAAACGAGGGTAGCGCGTGGCCTATGTCGAGCAATTTCATTCAGTTCTGTGATGTCATCTTGATACTGAAAATTAATTAGAACACAGTAACCCATGTAGACAATTAAAACAATAAAAATGCTAAAGCCATACATGCAAGAGAACTCTTAAGACTAACCAATATTTGGGTAATTGGAAAAATAAAATCTTAACTCTTAAATAAACTGACAATATTATGAACAGTAATGGGTGGCACTATTGAAAACAAATAAATTATGACTCCATGTCTAAAACACACATGATTCAAACTGGAAATAACCTGCGAATGATTGTTTAAGTTATGTTGGGGGTACAGGAATGAAATACAGGTTACGACAAAGCAATGCAACATAGATTGAATTGCCAATGCTGCATGTTTTGCCAGAAAGACTTTTCAAAATTCAAATTTGGAAAGAATTCCCACCAGACAGAATGAATAGCAACAACTAACGCATGATCTCAGTTTGGCAAGTTCATGCTTTAGTTGTTGTTGTTATTTATTTTGGTAGATTTCCTGTTAAGACTTACCTTGTTGAGTGCTAGAGGCTACTATCAGGGCTCCACTGAAAAGTGCTGAAAGTCACATTAGTGTCTTTACACTGTATTGATTACCTCATTTATTACACACCCATTAAACTTTAAACCCTTGTATTTAACAGAATCATCGCTATGACATAAATGTTTCTGTATTCAACTGGTGATGTAAAAGCCAGAACTTTTTTCCAGCACTGTTTATACTAGCTCCTTTCTCGTCGAGTCATTAGTTACACTTCGAAAAGTTTCCAAATTTCATTATGCAATGTCTGTCTGTCACGTAGGTCAAAATGAAACCGTCCAAAGCAAAATAAAGTCGGTTCACAAAAAATTAGTTAACCAAAAATGAGATATGAAAAAAAAACAATTATTTTCAACCACAACATTAACCCAGCCCCATGGCCATCTTGACTGGATCCTGTTATATCTAAATTGGTCAACTTCATTTCGGTAAATCTTCGGACATCCTGACATGCTTCAAATTTCTTTTAAAAAAGTTTCTCCCAGCTGTTTTGTAAATCTGCCCAAATTTGTACTTATATTTTTACTAACAGTAATAGCCACCAAATGGTTAGGCCTGAATGGACACCAGCCGAAGAGAAACAGCGATATGAATTTCAACAAACACGCCCGATAGAAAAGATAACGAATGTAATTTAGACTGGTTCCCAAAAGGTTGTTTTGAATTTTTATAGATCCTTCTGATCAGTACAGCTTCAAATAAAACAAACGGACTCTTCACCTTTGGGTTTAAACATCGGAATTAAAATTTGTTTATTTAAATGAATTTTAATGCATGGGATGTGTGATAAACACAGAATGCAATGTGTGTTTGAATCGATGGGTGTTTTACATAACTCGTTTGAATGGCGTAGTCATATCCCACCAATTCAAACACACATTGCATTCTGTCTATTTACTCCACATCTGAAACACAAAAAAATGTTAAAAAAAAATTGTTTATTACAATTTATTGGAGAGTGCCATGAGGCACACTCCAATAAATTGTAACAAAACAAATGTTTATCAATAAAATCTTAGTAAACTGGAGCTTATTTTGCTTGCAGCATGGTACCCTTGAAAACAAATACTCGCGTTACAAATCACCTTTGAAAAATAATTTAGCACTCTACCAGTTAACCCTTTACCCAACGTAATGGCCAAAACCGGCCAGCACTATTCTCAAAAATCGCGAATTAATTTTCACTATTTTTTTCATTTTTTGTCTCAAAAACATAGGTTATGACCCCTCATTGGAACGAGCTTGACGAATTAGTTATTCAAGAATTTTTTTCTCAAGTGTCGTCTGCTTTTTGTGTTAGGTAAAGGGTTAAGACAACATGACTAGCATTGGGAAAACAGACAAGGCTGAGAAGTATCACATCCTCTTTTTCCAATGGATTACATATTATTTACTTATTTATTTATTAGTGTTTAAGGTCACATATGTATGCACGATGGCTAAGCGTGACCGTGACAGTTTTACGGGTGGAGGAAGCTGGAGTACCCGGAGAGAAACACCGAGCATCAACGAGCAACTGTGAGCTCCTCAACATTCTAACTCTATTCAAGCTCCACTCAAGCAGGGTTACAGCGGTTGAAGACATGTGCACCATCGACGTGCAGTACGCCTTAGTGCACAGCGTCATCATGCCCCCATGTAGGCAACTGGGATAAAGTGCCTTGCCCAAGGACACAATGCGGGTCGTCCTGGATGGGGATCGAACTCGGGACCTCTAGCATAGAAGTCCAACAGTCTACCACTGAGCCACCGCGCTCCCAATGGATAACAACCATGCTATATAACGCAACCTGCTAATGGGTTATGATAAAAATCCTTCATTTTCAGGGCTGATAATTTATATGTACCACATGACATGAAGTACAAAGAAACATCATACAGTACATAATATAAGAGTGGATTAACCCTTTACCCAACGTAATGGCCAAAACCGGCCAGCGTTATTCTAAAAAAATTGCCAATTAATTTTCATTATATTTTCGTTTTTTGTCTCAAAAACATAGGTTATGACCCCTCTTTGGAACGACTGCACTGAGCTCATTCCAATGAGGGGTCATAACCTATGTTTTGTGACAAAAAATGAAAACTAGAGGCTCTACAGAGCCTGTGATCGCTCAACTGGAAATACATATAAAAATGTGATTTCCCATAGGCTTCCCATGGTAACTATGAGCTGCAATTGTGGTCATGTTTGCAACATTACATCAAAATTACATGAGGATCTTTGGTAGGTGTCCCAGTCTTCAATCACGTGAAGTTTCAAAACATTTGAATCCATCAAACAGAATCATAGAATTCTCTGGTGGTCATATTTTCCAGCCAATGGGAACAAAAAAGTGGATCATTTGTAGAGGGCCTCCTACAGACCATTCTTGCCAAGTTTTGGTTCACGTCAGCTCAATAGTTCCAGAGAGAAGATGAAAATGTGATTTCCTATAGGTTTTTTCTATAGTAACTATAAACCGCAATTGTGGCCATGTTTGCAAAACGATCAACATTAAAATAAGGAAGGTTGGTGGAGGGTGTCCCAGTTATCAACCATGCAAAGATTCAAAACATTTGGCCCTGAGGTTTCAGAGGAGAAGAGTTTTCAAAATTGACCAATCAGAATCAAAGAATGCTTCTGGTGGCCCACGTTTTTTTGCCCAACAAGAATAAAATGAGTAACAGTTGTAGAGAACCTCTCTTAGACAATGCCTGCCAAGTCTGGTTCACATTGGCTCAGTACTTTCAGTGAAGATGATGAAAATGTGATTTCCTATAAGGTTTCTATAGTAACTATAAGCCACAATTGCAGCCATAATTGCAACCCGATGAAGATTAAAATAAGGATCATTGGTAGAGGGGGTTACAGTCATCAGTCACATTAAGTTTTTTCAAACCATTTGGCCTTGTAGTTTCAAAGAAGATTTTTCTTGAAAATGCACACATTTATGAATTCTGTTTCAACAAAAAAAATCAGTAAAAAAAGGGTTAAAATATTTTAGAAAATTACAATTTTTTCAGACAGTACTCTCTTTCAAAATAGCTTTTGGATAGGTAAAGGGTTACAGGAATCTTAAAAGATATACAATAATTACTGTCATCTGAGCTGACATGATTGCAAGATAATGAACAAACTTCCCCAGATTTTCTAAACAATCTGTCAACAACGATTCAAACATAATTTGATTACAGCTGAAGATATCAACCTATAGTTGCACTTGTTTTACAGTACAAGTCAAAATAAGTTGTATAGGATAATCCTATAAACCATGTATCTTTTCTCTTCCTACACTGATAAGACCAGAAGCTGACATCATTTTCTGGAGAGCTCTCACTGATAGCTTTTCCAGAAAATGTCAGATTCTGATCTTGTCAGGGCAGAAGCTGCAGTCTTCTTAGTTTATTGCAGTTATGCTACAGCTTATTTTGACTTGTACTGTAGACACAATATTTTGGAGTTTTTTCCCCCAGTTCTCAGTGGATAAAAAACTGGAACTAACCCTTACCAGATTCTCAAAAAACAAGTATTTTGCTGACAGTACTGATCTTCGTGCAGACAGGAGAGTCATTGGGTTAAGCATTAGAATATAGCCTCTGGTGGCCACATATTTCCATCCTCTCATAGACCATTCCTGCGAAGTTTGGCTCACATCGGCTCTGTAGTTCCAGAGAAGAAGATGAAAATGTGATTTCCCATAGGGTTTCTATAGTGTAACTATAAGCCGCAATTGTCGCCATGTTTACAACCCGATCAACATTAAATGAGGATCGTTGGTAGAGAGATGTTATGTGCAGTATCAAAACATTTGGCCTGGCAGTTTCAGAGGAGAAGATTTTTGAAAATCCACCTATCAGAATCAAAGAATGCCTCTGGTGACCATGTTTTTCAACCCACGGGAACAAAATGAGGATCGTTTGTAGAGGACTCCCATAGACCATCCCTGCCAGGTTTGGTTCACGTCGGCTCAGTAGTTCAGGAGAAGATGAAAATGTGATTTCCCATAGGGTTTCTATAGTAACAATAAGCTGCAATTGTGGCCATGTTTGCAACCCAATCAACATTTAAAGAGGATCATTCGTAGAGGGGGTTCCAGTCATCATTTATGTGAAGTATCAAAACATTTGGCCTGGCAGTTTCAGAGGAGAAGATTTTTGAAAATCCACCAATCAAAATCAAAGAATGCCTCTGGCGGCCATGTTTTCAACCCACAGGAACAAAATTAGCATCGTTTGTAGAGGACCTCCCATAGACAATCCCTGCTAGGTTTGTTTTCACATCACCTCGGTTTTTCCAGAAAAGAGGAAAATGTGATTTCCCATAGTGTTTCTATAGTAACTATAAGCGTCCAGAGGAGATTTTGAAAATCCACTAACCAGAATCAAAGAATGCCTCTGGAAGCTGTGTTTTTCATCCGACGGGAACAAAATGAGGATCGTTTGTAGGGGACCTCCCATAGACCATTCCTGCCAAGTTTGATTCACACCGGCTCAGCGGTTACAGAGAAGAAGATGAAAATGTGGAAAGTTTACAGATGCCAGACGATGGACACGATGCACGCCAAGTGATGAGAAAAGCTCACATGGCCTTTTAGGCCAAGTGAGCTGAAAATTAGTTAATCAAGAATTTTGTTTGCAAGTGTTGTCTGTTTTTCATGTTAGGTAAAGGTTTAACAAATCACTAGAATTCCATTTTCTGTAGTAGTAACCTTAGCTATACAACTCTAATTTGTGACAGATGAGCGAACACAGAGGAGGAAAAAATGAAGAAATAAATGTTTGGAATCTAACTAGTAAAAGCTAATGTGCAACAGAATCATGAAATACCTCGAAACATCGCATATCTTACATCACCATCAATACAGATTTCGGAAAAAGCATTCTACCGCACATTTAGTAATGCAACTACTGAAAATTAAAGGTTCTGAAAACAAGGAAAGTAAAAACAACACACTAGCCACATTTCTGGACCTCTCCAAGGCATTTGACACAATAAACCACAACATATTGATAACAAAAATGGAAAAGTATGGATTCAGAGGCATCAGTAACAGTTGGTTTAAAAGCTATCTTTCGAATAGATTGCAATATGTTCAATATGGTGAACAATAGTCTGAATCCACCGAATTAGCATGTGGGGTCCCACAGGGTTCAGTTCTTGGGCCAGCCTTATTCCTGTTATATATAAATGACATCAGTTGTTCTACAACTCTTAATCTCTTGTCATTTGTGGATGACACAACTGCCCATGAGTCAGTCCCTAATACCAAATCCATAGATACCCATTTTAACCATGAACTCAGTAATCTATATGAGTGGTGCTCGACAAATCAACTCGCCCTGAATGCCAACAAAACAAAATACATTATCATTAATCCAAATCATAAAGCTAAAAGTCACATTCACCCTGATAGTTTCATAAATGGTAAAAAATTAAAAAGGGTCTGTTCAAATGAAGAAGATAAATTTCTAAATTTTTTTGGTATTCATATTGATGAAAACTTATCTTATTAAACTCATATATCAAAAATTTGTTCTAAGATTGGATGGGCAAATTATACTTTGAACAGAGCAAAAAAACTACCACCACAACATGTCATGAAGACACTGTATTACTCTTTGGTCCACTGTCACTTGGTATACGGCATTCAAATATGGGGAAACTCAAGAGGAATCAAAAAATTACTAAGAATACAGAAACGTTCACTTCAAATATTAAACAACAAAAAGTATTATTTCTATGCAGACCCATTGTTTATAAAAGATAAAATATTGAAGGTCACCAACTTGTAGAAACTACATGCCTGTCTATTTATGTTTGATTGAAAAAATGGAAAACTTCCAGAATCTTTCGAACATTATTTTACTTCCCCAATCTCTCAAACACACATGAGTACAAGGCAATCAGGATTGGTACGTATCAATAAACAAAGGCTCTAGAAAGGCTGCCCTCATATGCCTTTCCGAAAAACTGGAACGAACTGGACCCTGAAATGCGAAACATAGAAAATAGAAAAGAATTTAAAGAAAAGTTGAGAACAAAACTTCTGTCCTCATCAAGAAAGCTATCAGTGTGACAACCTATAATGCCCTGACTGTTACACTCCACAGTAAGGGTTGCCACACCGATAACCTAAATAACTTAAGTGTCCCAAACTGATGACACATCGAGGACCTATTATGTATAATATTGTGTCCATTATGTCTTTCTTGACTGATGAACAATACTTGAACCGTGCCATATTTGTTTTCTAAATTTCACCACAACCCAGTATGATAACCATAATAATATCAGATTAGCAAGGAGGGGTAGGGATACCCACTATCACATTCACCATTAGCCACCTTTTTTGAGCCTGGAAACTTGTCCATCTACAGAAATAGATTAATGGGGTACATAGCCGAATCAAAGTTGCAGGCCTACTACCTACTCACAAGTATCCATACTAGTAGATCTTTCTATCAAAAGATTAATGCGCAGAGCACGTAGTCAGTGTTGGAGTTAAATGTATTACAGGAGTGACAGGTAGACAGCCAACCTGGCTATGTCATCTCCCAAAGGTATAGACTGAATATCATTTTCTAGTTAGGCCTAAAAATATAAATGAAAGTGTCAATGACACTGTAGCTCAACTTGTCAAGACAAAGACATGTACATGTATAGTATGTGACACAGCAATGACAAACATCTAGGTAATGACCTGATAACAAAGGTACATATAAACGAGTCCCAGAGTGGGTCTGACTGAACCCCAAAATATTTGTTCTCATAGCACAGTGATAACAAAGGCACCCCAAAACACACTCGTTCTTGTCCCAAGGTGAAAACAAAAGTACTCAAGAAGTTTTGTGAAGATCAGTTCATAAATACGAGCTGAATAGAACTTGTGACAAAAAAACCTAATTTCGGTACAAAATGGCCACTGGCAGCCATCTTGAATTTTGGACCGTACCCAGAAACACTCATTCTCATCCCAAGGAGATAACAAAGGTACCCAAGAAATTTTGTGAAGATCGGTTCATAAATACAGCCTCTACCCTGAGCCGTATTGACATGTGTGCTTACATTGTGTAAGTAGCACTGAATAAATCAAAGTTCATCTAATTTGCATAATTTCTGCACGAAAAAAAACCCCTTACAATATGTGATGTATTCCATGTTACTAAACATTCATACAAAAATTTATTCAAATCAGAACTTTCATACAGAAGTTCTATACAAAAGACTGATTGCACTAATTTTGGTACAAAATGGCTGCTGGTGGCCATCTTGAATTTCGGACCACACCCCAAAACACTCGCTCTCATCCCACGGTGATAACAAAGGTACCCAAGAAGTTTCGTAAAGATTGGTTCATAAATATGGCCTCTAGTCTGAGCTGTATAGAAGATGTGTACAAAAAACTGATTAGACCTAATTTCGGTACAAAATGGCCACTGGCAGCCATCTTGAATTTTAGACCGCACCCAGAAACACTCGTTCTCGTCCCAAGGTGATAACAAAGGTACCCAAGACATTTCGTGAAGATCAGTTCATAAATACAGACTCTAGTCTGAGCCGTATTGACATGTGTACTTACTGTGTGTAAGTCGCACTGAAAAAATCAAAGTTCATCTAATTTGCATAATTTCTGCACGAGAAAAAAACCCGTATTATATGTGATGCATCCCATGGTACTAAACATTCACACAAAAAAATTATTCAAATCAGGGCTTTCATATGGAAGTTCTGTGCAAAAATCTGATTGCACCTAATTCTGTACAAAATGGCTGCCATCGGCCATCTTGAATTTCGGACCGGACCCCAAAACACTCGTTCTCGTCCCACGGTGATACCAAAGGTACCCAAGAAGTTTCGTAAAGATCGGTTCATAAATACGGCCTCTAGCTCGAGCCGTATTGGCATTTGCACTTACAGTGCTGAAAGTAACCCCAAAAAACATCAAAATTAGTCTAATTTGCACAATTTACGTACGAGAAAAAAACCCGTACTATATGTGATGTATCCCATGGTACTAAACATTCATACAAAAAATTATTCAAATCAGAGCTTTCATATGGAAGTTCTGTACAAAAAACAGATTTCTGCATCGTCGGTACAAAATGGCAGCTGGCAGCCATCTTGAATTTCGGACCGCACCCAAAAACACTCGTTCTCGTCCCACGGTCATAACAAAGGTACCCAAGAAGGATCGTAAAGATCGGTTCATAAATACGGCCTCTAGCCCGAGCCATAGCAGCTTGGCACTTACAGCTCTGAAAGTAACACTAAATAAATCAAAGTCAGTCTAATTTGCATAATTTACGCACGAGAAAAAAACCCGTATTATATGTGATGTATCCCATGGTACTAAACATTTATACAAAACTTTATTCAAATCAGAACTTTCATACAGAAGTTCTGTACAAAAAACTGATTTTTGCATCATCGGTACAAAATGGCCACTGGCAGCCATCTTGAATTTCGGACCACACCTAAAAACACTCGTTCCCGTCCCAGGGTCATAACAAAGGTACACAAGAAGTTTCGTAAAGATCGGTCCATAAATACGACCTCTAGCCCGAGCCATAGCCAATTGTTGATGGACGGACAGATGGACGACGGACGACGGGCCATGACAATAGCTCAAATTTGACTTCGTCAAAGTTGAGCTAAAAATCTGTTTCTCAGGCCCTCCTGCATGGTCCTTTTGGCTGCCGCATGCTCTCTTTTTATAACCAATTTAAACTTAAAAAAAAATAAAAATTAAATGGTTTATGTCTGATATTTTACCCAAGTTAAAAAAAATTGATGAATTTGTCCCTTGAGTGCAAGAAGGCTTTGCAACGCTTTAGCATTGCAAAGCCTTCTTGCACTCAAGGGATGAAATACACCACTAAGCATGCTATTCTGTAGATTATGAAGCCTAACACTTGAACCAAGAACATGAACTTTTGATGGCAAAGAAGTAATTACTGGAATAAAAAATAAAATAAAAAAACGCTCGCCCGCATGCAATTTTACAAATGATGGCCTGAGAAACAGAAGATCTACTTTGTGTAGCCTTATCTATTTGTATTTTATAGTCAAATATGTAAATGCCTGTAAACTATACCACTAAATAAAATATCTATCTATCTATCTAGTAATATCAGAGATGTGAGAGGCATAAAGTGAAAATGCCAGAAATTTGAAGGAACCCAAATATCCTAATCTGAATTAAGATTTTAGACAAGCAGAAAGCAATTTTTAGTTTAATTACTTGTTGAATACATATTTTATATCGATAAATTCATATGAAAATGGTCTTTTAATTGTTTGAATTTTAATAAATCTAATTTTTATTCCATGTCCTTTGACTGTCTGAAGTCAGGCAATTGCCTGAAAATTCTCATGCCTGTAATTTATAAATGTGAATGCAGACCCAGAAATTCAAGGTGAATGGCCATTCAAGTCACCTGACAGTTACCTAAATTAAAAAAAAATGTGAAAGAAAAATGGAGGTGGAGACCAAAATTGCAACCATCAAACTTTCCAACATATAGTCCTACAATTAAGTGAAAATTATCCCGTCCACTTCACATTAAAGTCACCTGGCACACTTTAAAATATCTGACCTGAAACATTAAGTGTTAATTCAAATTAATATTCTCCAATAATCAATACCTGCATAAATAAAGAGCATTTCGTATTATTTTGAGGGTTAACAACATCTGGAAGAATTGTTTTCATGAAATTAATATAATGGACCAGATAACAAATGAAAGTGTCAATGACACTGTAGCTTAACTTGTGTGTTGTGTTTGATGAAAAGGATAATGTTCAATGTTTATGAAAGGATTATGAAATAAGACAAGAATTGTGATAATTGGGAATATGTTCATTTCTGTTCCCTGTGTGCTATGTTTATGACAAAAATAATATGAGGTGTACACTGTACTAAAGAGCTGAGGGGTGGGTTAATATGACCTCACAGTTAATGTATGTGGCCCTCACTGTTAACGTATATATCAACAAAAGTTACCAAGTTACAGTGAAATTAATCCAAAACGAGTCATCCTATCAAGTTACATTAAAATCCCCTCATAAATATGGCCTGTAGACTGTGCTAAAGGTTTTCGGGCTTCGGGCCCCTGTAGCCGTCAGTTTCCCAATTGCGTCCAAAGGGGACGTTCTCATCTAGACATTATATGAAGTCAATCTATGAAGTTACAATGAAATCCCTTAATAAATATGACCGGTAGACTGTGCTAAAGGTTTTTGGGCTTTGGGCTCTGGCAGCCATCATGGTTGAATGATCGCAACCAAAAGGGGACATTCTCTTCTGGACACTATTTGGAGTCATCCTACCAAGCTACAATGAAATCCCTTCATAATTATGACCTGTAGACTGTTCTAAAGGTTTTCGGGCTTTGGGCCCCTGAAGCCGTCACAGTTGCCCAATCGTGTCCAAAAGGGGACGTTCTCATCTAGACATTATATGAAGTCAACCTATCAAGTTACAATGAAATCCCTTTACAAATATGACCTGCAGTCTGTACTAAAGGTTTTCGGGCTTCGGGCTTGGGCAGCCATCATGGTTGAATGATCGCAACCAAAGGGGACAATCTCATCTGGGCATCATCTGGAGTGATCCTGCGAAGTTACAATGAAATCCCTTCATAAATATGACCAGTAGACTGTACTCAAGGTTTTCGGGCTTCTGGCACCTGTAGCCATCACAGTTGACCAATCACGACCAAAAGGGGATGTCATCATCTAGGCATTATATGGAGTCAACCTAACAGGTTACAATGAAATCCTTCTATAAATATAACCCTTTGCCTATGCTAAAGGTTTTTGGGCTCGGGTACCCATCAAGGCTGAATGATCACGGCCAAAATGGGAAGTTCTCATCTAGACATTATTTGGAGTTATCCTACCAAGTTACAATGAAATCCCTTCATAAATATGACCTGTAGACAGTGCAAAAGGTTTTTGGGCTTCGGGCACCTTTAGCAGTGAAAGTTGCCCAATCATGTCCAAAAGGGGACGTTCTCATCTAGACATTATATGAAGTCAACCTACCAAGTTACAATGAAATCCCTTCATAAATATGACCTGTAGACTGTGCTTAAGGTTTTTGGGCTCCGGGCTCGGGCAGCCATCATGGTTGAATGATCGTAACCAAAGGCGACAATCTCATCTGGAGTGATCCTACGAAGTTACAATGAAATCCCTTCATAAATATGACCTGTAGACTGTGCTAAAGGTTTTCGGGCTTCAGGCTCGGGCAGCCATCATGGTTGAATGATCGCAACCAAAGGGACAATCTCATCTGGGCATCATCTGGAGTGATCCTGCAAAGTTACAATGAAATCCCTTCATAAATATGACCTGTAGACTATGCTCAAGGTTTTCGGGCTTCGGACACCTGTAGCCATCACAGTTGACCAATCACGACCAAAAGGGGGATGTCATCATCTAGGCATTATATGGAGTCAACCTAACAGGTTACAATGAAATCCTTCCATAAATATGACCTTTTACCTATGCTAAAGGTTTTTGGACTCGGGCACCCATCATGGCTGCATGATCGCGATCAAAATAGGACGTTCTCATCTAGACATTATTTGGAGTCATCCTACCAAGTTACAATGAAATCCCTTCATAAATATGACCTGTAGACTGTGCTAAAGGTTTTCGGGCTTTGGGCCCCTGTAGCTGTCACAGTTGCCCAACCATGCCCAAAAGGTGACTTTCTCATCTAGACATTGTATGAAGTCAACCCACCAAGTTACAATGAAATTCCTCAATAAATATGACCTGTAGACTGTGGTAAAGGTTTTCGGGTTTTGGGCTCGGGCAGTCGTCACGGTTGGCAGATCATGCCCAAATGGGGAAATTCTCATCTAGACATCATAAGAAGTCATCCTACCAAGTTACAATGAAATCCCTCCATATTAAATATGACCTGCAGACTGTGCTAAAAGTTTTGGGGTTTCGGGCTTGGGCAGCCATCACGGTTGATAGATCATGCCCAAAAGGGGACGTTCTCATCTAGGCATTATACAGAGGCATCCTACCAAGTTACAGTAAAATCCCTTCATAAATACGACCTGTAGACTGTGCTAATGTTTTTTGGGTTTTGGGCTCGGGCAGCCATACCGGTTGCCTGATCGTGACCAAAAGGGGACGTTCTCATCTAGACATGACCCCAAACCTGCATATGAAATTTCGTGACGATCAGACAAGAACTGCAGGGTGTAGCCCGTGCTAAAGGAAAATGTGAACAGACATCACAGACTCACAGACTACCAGACTCACAGACTAACAGACTTCCGCACACGTGATGGCAATAGCTTATCTTGACTTTGTCAAGTTAAGCTAAAAATTGAAGTGTTTGAGTTGGTGAGCAAGATTAATTTGAAACTCTGAATGCCCCAAAGGCTTACATTGCACAAATCAGCAAAGCTGGACCCTCACTCTTTGGTTCCAAATAATAGTACAGACCCGAATAATACATGTAGTACAGGCTGGAAAAATAGCCTGAATTTAATAATAGTACAGACCGGAAAAATAGTACAACTGGAAGACTTCTGATGACATCTCGGCGATTTTAAACCTGTATTAAAAGCTCCTTGGGAAGGAGACAGGTCACTGCTTAATTAGAGTGAATGTATATAAAAGCAGGTTTGATTATACAAGCCTTGGGCATTTAACCCTTTACCCAAAGCCGACGATATCAAAATTTATTATTTTAAATATCATTTTTTTTAATTTTTCAAATAATTTCAACAAAACCAAATCATGTGACCCCTCATTGGAACGAGGTCAATGAGATCGTTCCAATGGGGGGTCACATGATAAGGTTTTCTTGAAATATTTTGAAAAATTTAATTTTTTCAACTGCTCAATTTGCATATTACGTGGGCGGATGCGGGCAATTCGTTAGGTAAAGGGTTAATAAGATACCATAAGAAATATTTTAACACTTTATCATTTTGCCACATTTCAAGCAGTATAACTCTGGAACAGTAAATGCCTTAACAGTGAAAACTGAACCCGACCTAAATTTCATGGTACCTGGTAATGTTACAAAATTAAAAGGTCATACATCAAAGTGAACTAGAATTATCATCCGGAAACCATTGACTGTACCGTTTTTAAGGCTTCCACGTTTACACGTGTAAACGTGAACGTTTCGTTTATGGGCATTAAACGTTTACAGTTCTGGTAAACGTGTACACGGAATGAAGTTTTAATAGAGTAATTTCAAAATTGCAGATTAATGCAGAAAGTCAAAGAAACAAAAAAAAAATTTCCAACTTTGCAATGCAATATTTTGGTAATGCTTCAGAAAAACTGTGTACTGGTTCCGATTGGCGCCGCCGCCACAGTAACCGAAACGAAATCATCTTCAAATCATGTGATATCATATGTGACACAGTCACGTGAGCCGCATGGCATATCTTTGGAGTTTCCTTCGAAACATGTGTGGGATGTTTTAGTTTATTCGGATTTACATGTATATTCCCAAAATGATACACAATTGTTCTCGATGATTTCGTTCACCTGACATGGATTATTAAGTTATTATTCACACATGGGATGATCTTAGGATCGATTTATGGAGTTTGACAGACAGACTGGCACTTGCGGTGTTTGAAAATTTGGATTCCCCTGCATGGTTTGTAGACTTTGTTTATTTTTGCGACATTGCATTCCACTCTCAAGTCCGGTATTGTCACTATTGTGTGCCATGGCAACTCGCTCCAACATTACTGTTTGAAAAAACACAAGGAATTTCACCCCGAACCCACCAGAATGAGCTCAGAGACCCCCATAGACCGAGCGACTTTGACTTCGGCATCTGCATGCTGTGATCGTTCGTCTACGTCATTTTTGGACGAACTGTAAATCAGCTGTCTCAATAACATAAATTGCATGCCCTGTACGCAAAGATATGATGAACTTACTGTGTATTATTACACACTTCTATCAAATATTGACTACTTGCATTGTTAGTACGTACGTGTAAACGTTCCAGTTTCGTTTACAGACAGTCGTTTAAATGTTTACAATTTTGTCTAAACGTGGAAGCCTTAACCGTTTTGTGACTTCTCAAGGGGCATAACTCTGGAACAGTAAGCACCATAACAGTACATGTACATCAACACGAACTAGAGTTATCATCCAGAAACCATTGATTTTACAATTTTGCAACATTTCAAGGGCTATAACTTTGGTATGGTAAATGCCATCACAGTGAAAATCGAACTTGACCTACATTTCGTGGAAGGTAACACTGTTGCAAAATTATAAAGTCATACATCAAAGTAAACTAGAGTTACCACCCGCAAACCATTTGTTTTGGACAGACGGGAAGAAGGACAGACAGGCAGACAGACAGACAAAGCGATGACTATATGCTCCCTCTAAATTTTTTGGGTTGTACATACATGTACACTAAAAACACCCACCTCTTTCATTGCATCAACTCTTTTGTTGAGAGCTTGAGCATTAGCAATTATCCCATCAGCCGTACAATCATGATCTCGTAGTCTGGTGACAAGATTCCTAGCATCACTAACTAGCTTGTCTATTGTTAAGGCCATAGCAGTGAAACTCGCTAAAATAGAAAAAAGAAAACAAACTAGAACTTACATCCTCAGTTATAATGAAAATTTAACGCAAAGGAAATAAAAGAGATTGATGTGGGACTTTGTCTGTTTGCTGGGGTTTAACAAAATTTTCAACACCTCAAGTTACATGTTTAAATGTCCAGTATACAGTAAATGCCGAGGACTGGTTCTAATCCACGCGAGCACAGGGATGTCCACAAATGCATTTACCAGGAAATAAAAAATCATCAGCAGCAAAATTTTAATTAATGAAGCACTGGGTTGTATCCGGTGCTTCATTTATTAAATTGTTGATGATTATTCCTATGAACAGTGCTCAGAATCTAATATTATCGTGTCCGTGGAAATATTGCCCACCCGAGGAAAGTGACCAGTCCACGGCAGCCATGCTGTAGTGATTAGAAGAGTAGACAGCGAATTTCAGTCTGAACATGATATGACAGTAATTCTAAAAATCTTTTGCGGCATGTTTGGGGTTGGTCCAGCAGAAAGAATCTCGAAAACTGAAAACATTTATCCTATTTATTTATTATGGTTTTATGACACTTTAACTGCCCAGGTCATATCGTGTCAGTGACTGTTTTATGGATGGAGGAAGCCGGAGTACCCGGAGAGAACTACCGAGCAACGATGAGCAGCTGCCAGCTCCCCAAACATCATAACTCCGCACTGCAGCACAGACAGGGTTAGATTGGTTGAAGACATGCGCACAATCGACGTGCAATACGCCTTAGTACACGGCATCATCATGCCCCCTTGTGGACAATTGAGGTTAAGTGCTTTGCCCAAGGACACAACGCAGGAGTCCGAATTGATCGCTCAGACGGTCACCCATCCAAGGACTAACCAGGCTTACCATCGCTTAACTTCGTTGATCTGACAAGAACCGGTTTCCGCAATGCCACCACGCCCCCACATTTATCTTAGATGATGCACAAACTGGTGTCCTGAACTGGGTGGTCATATAAATTACTATAAATTTTTTAACATTTTTATACTGCACCAATGACCCAGACTTAGCTGAATAGAAAAAAGGCTGGAGGGCCTAGGACATAAAGGAAAATCCAATAGACTCAATTACATGTAAACAGAATTATCCCCTCCAGGAGAAGAGGAGAACAGGCTTTACATGTATCTTTCTTGTTTATACCAAAAAAGAAAGACACAATACCATTCCGTAATTGAGCACAATAACATCAATGATCTCTATTAACATCCAGTATAACCCATTATACTAATCTTTTTAAAGGAAAGCCAATAAATAAAGATAGTCCAGAGAATGAGACACTTTATACTCAATTAAAAGTGTCCGAGGATTGTATATTAGCGCTCGTATGACACGTGACATATACAAATGCTTCACACCGAGCTGCACTTTAAAAATATTACATAAATGAGATAAACATTAGCTTTACACTTTAAAACCATCCCGGCACCGACTCAGAATTACTGACTCCAGAGGAGGTATTCCCTTGCTTTTCACTATAAAGCAGGTGATATAAGGGAACACCATCCCCCCCCCCCCCCCCCCCCCCCCATTCCCCTTGCTCTGGGTCAAATACCCCAGAACGAAGAGGGCAGCAGGACAGAGTCGTTGCCGGAACAGAAAGCCTGCATAACTATAGTTGCAACTGTTTAGTGGGCCACATTCTGAGCAACAGATAACGGACCTAAACAACGCAGGTCGCCAGAAATGGACTCAATATTTCTAAGATAAAAATTTGTGAACGTGGAAGGCGGAGACCAATATGCAGCCTTCATCAAATCAGTAATAGCAACATGATTAGCATAAGCCCAAGATGTAGACAGCGCTCTTACTTCATGCGCCGAAATCTTAAGCACAGACTGAAGATAATTTTTCATAAGCAGTACTGATAGTTAATTGAATCCACCTTGCAATAGAATGGACTGTAATGTCCTTTCTATTAGGCAGCAGAGACAGAAAGAAATGCTTACGTCCCTTTCTGATAAACTCAGATCTACGTTTGTAAATACGCATGGCTCTAACTGGACAGAGCAAAGGCCTATGACCATCTGAAGACAGAAGAGCCTTAATAACAATAGGTTCAGGATACTTATTTGGAGCCTGATTCTTAGCCAAAAATCCAACATTAGTAGTCAAAGTAATAGTATTACCAATACTACGATAGTGAGAATCATCAACCGATAGTGCATGAAGCTCACTAACTCTTCTGGCAGAAGAGAAGGCTAAGAGAAAAGCTGTCTTATAAGATAAGAATTTGAAGTCCACTGTATCAAGAGGTTCAAATGGCGCTTCTTTTAGCTTCAGAAGAATCCAAGCTAAATTCCACTTAGGAATTAACCTGAGGGTTCTAGGTCTATTTATCGAAAAGTTTTTCACTAACTTAGATAAAGAGGCATTAGATCCAATCTGAAAGCTATCATGATGAGCATAGGTATCCGATAGCATAGACCTATAACCCTTAATGGTTATTGGCTGCAGTTTGATCTCGTCAAACAAGAGGACCAGAAAATTAGCAATGTCTGGAATGGAGGGATCATAAATATCAATAGAATGATCCCTACACCACCGATAGAAAACCTTCCACTTAGCAGCATAATTTAGCGAAGAGGAGGTCCTCCTACAGTTAGAAATTGCGTCCACTACTCGTCCTGTAATATGCTTGCCGTGCAAGAAAGACCGCATAATGGAAATACTTGAAGGTTGAGACCTTGCAGGTTGTGATGCAGTGTGTTCGATTTCCCCTGTGAAAGAAGGTCCTCCTGTGGAGGAAGCTTCTGCAGAATGTCCCACAACAGACACCTGAGTAGATTTATCCATGGTCTCTGGGGTGACGGAGATGCTACCAACAGAATCTTGCAGTGAGATTGCTTGATTTTTAGCAATATCTGCTGAATCAACGGAGCTGGAGGATACGCATATCCTATCATTCCGTCCCAAGAGATCGAGAGGGTGTCTACTGCAAACGCTCGAGGATCTGGGCATGGCGACACATATGTCTGCAACTGATTGTTGAGATGCAGTGCAAAAAAGTCTATCATAGGACGATCCCATTGGTAGCAAATCTGACTGAATAGTCGTTTGTTGAGAGTCCATTCTGATGGCAACATGCGACCTTTCCGAGAAAGGGAGTCTGCTAGAACGTTCAGACGACCCGGTATATGATGGACCGATAGAACTTGATGCTCTAGGACAAACAGAAGGATCCTTTCCGTTAAATTGAACAACGGAATGGAATGAGTGCCTCCCTGGTTCCGAATATATGCTACTACTGTTGAATTGTCAGACAGAATTTGAACATGCGAATTCTGAAGAATGTTTATCCACTGACGTAGCGCAAGCCAAATTGACATCAGCTCTTTGATGTTTATATGCTTGTTTAGGAACTGCAGATCCCAAAGAACCTGGCAACTCAAATCTGTTGGGCTCAGAGTTGCACCCCAACCTCTCTGACTCGCATCCATCATTATCGTAAAACTCGGATCCGGCAGTTGCAGTGGTACTCCTTGAGTTAACCACTGAATATCTGCCCAAGTCTGAATCTCGTTTCACTTGATTCGACAAGACGATGTTCGTTTTGAGCAAAAGAGTCTTCACACTCCAATTCTGAGTAAAAAATATCTGGAGTGGACGAGTGCGTAGCCGCCCCATTGGAATAAGATCCGCAGTGGCTCCACACAAACCTGTCAGTCTCATGAATTCTCTTGCTGTTACTACATCTGAATGAAGACAAAAGCGAGCGTAACAACTGACTAATTTTGCTCTGGTTAACGGCAGACGAACGAGATTGTGCGTCTCGAAGCTCATTGCCAGGTGGGTGAATGACTTGGACGGCACTAGATCCGACTTCTTTTCGTTTACTATGAAACCGACACGTCGGAGCAGTTGAAGCAGACTCTGAACATTGTTCTGAATCGTTAACTCATTGCTGTATCTCTGAAGAATGTCGTCCAAGTAGGCCGACATTACTACAGACGAATGAGCTCGGAAATGAGTCATTACCGAGTTCATTATTTGTGTGAATGCCCAGGGCACTAGATTCCGACCGAAACACATCGCTCGGAACTGCTAAACGACTCCTAGGACAGCGAAGCGAAGATACTTTCTGAACACAGGATGTACCATGACATGAAAGTATGCATCTTTGAGATCTATGCTCGCAGATTAATCGTTCATTCGAATGCTCGCTCTGACCGATCGGATGGTCTCCAAATAAAATTTTGGAGCCCTATTAGCATGTTTATCCAGCTCAGATCTATGACTGGACGAAAGGAGCCGTCTGGTTTTGGAATCAGAAACAGGTGACTGTAGAAACCTGGAAATTCCTGGTTTTCTACGACCTCTATAGCATTCTTGTCCAGAAGAGATTGAACTTCTGGTAGAAGTGATTCTCTCTTCTGAACATTTGACGGAAGCTGAGTCCAACGTGGACTTCGAGTTAACGGAGGTTTTTCCTTCAAGGACAGTTTTAGACCGTCGGAAATCACCCCTTGCACCCATGGGTCGTCCGTAATTGACAACCAATTGGTTAAGAATCTCGACAGCCTTCCGCTGACTGGAACGCAATAGAGGTTTAAACCATCACCTCCTGGCCCTGCGAGGCTTGCGAGAGGAGAAACCATGTCCTCCACGACCCGCACCTCGTCCAGTTGACCTAGGGGCACCTGACCAGTTATCTCGGCCAGCATAACAGCCCCTACCTGAGTCGCTACTCTGACAGTCTCTGGAGTAAGACATAGAGCCTTTCTTAGATCCTCTATAGGAACTTCCCTTAGACGTATTCGCCCCCAAAGTGCCTGCCTTACTCCTCTCTGCTGAGTCCGACTTTTTTGAAGTGGATTTAAAAAGCAGAGAATCCGAAGCTTTCTTAGTAATCTGATTATAGATAATAGAAAGCTTTCTATCGGAGAGAAGCTCTCCGGAGACCAGAGCGACTGGAAGAGAGTTTTTCACCTTACTATCCACTCTAGTGGATGCAGCCTGGGCAGCATCACGTCTAACTCCAGATTTGCCACTGAAAGGGCGGAGTTATAAACAGAATATGCTATAGCCCTTGAAAGAACTCTTAAGGAAGTTTGAACATCCTGGAATTCTTTCCCTTCGAGACGGAATGATAACGCTCTGGTAAGGTGATCTGCGTAAGAAAATGCATCTAAATTAATTCTATTAGACGAGATTGTTGTCTCCAGTATACTGGAGTTAATAGACATGGACGCCGGCAATGACAACTCCAAGTCTTCTGCCTGGTCGTCCAAATGCAGAGGAACTCTCGGCACGCCTTGTCCTGCTGCTTCAAATCTATTTCTAGTATTGATGAAAGGCAGCTGTATAGCGCTAGGTGATAAGAAACCGGATTTGCCAGTCTTAGAGGCTAGCTTGAATATAGCGTCATTCAAAAGTTCAAATGTCTGTGTGACAATTCTGGACTGGGTCGGAAACTTAGGGCAGTGTCCCTATTCCGGCCGTAAAAGTCTGTGTCCAGTGACGCTATTAGCCTCTTATCCGGTAATGCAGCATTTTGGTCCAGAGGAACAATTTCTGGAAGTTGTTGCCGGATGAAATCTACGGCCACCTTATGTTGTTCGGAAAGGGAAAATTCCAGCTCTGCTGATTCCCTTTCGCCATCTGACTGGACCATATGAGATTCTCGGTCGTCTCTTTCTGACTCTGCAGGGGAGTGAACCGACCCAGCTTCCTCAGACTGTTCCTGTTCCGAAAAAGTTTCTGATGGCTGCTGGGATGCTGCAATGAGTTGAGCTATCTGTGATCAATAGTAAGTCCATCACGGAGGCCTGTGGAGCCGTGGTCTTATGTGATTTAGCCGCTGGGAGCTCCTGGGACCTTGATTCTTGCATACTTTTTTTATGCAAACGTCCTGACTGGTAAGGCCTCGTGTCCTTGGCTACCGAATGGCGTGACCTGATCGACATGGAATCCCTGGTCGGTGAAGCAGGCTGGATATCAGAAGTGACGTAGCCAAGTTGCGGTCATGTGTGCTGCCGATAGACTAGTCGCGCCGGACTGTCTATACGACGGAGCGTCCCGAGGAGTAGACGTATGCTCCGACTAACGAACATTACGTACAACATCTGGTCCCAGATATTGTTGTAAGAGAGAGGGGCCTCTCTCGCTCGCGTTCCGGGCAGACCTGGATGAGCTAGGTACCAGACTGATTGGCTTCCTCCATTCCATCCTCGGATCCGTCGTCGCTGGGCATGCACGATCCATGTTTGTAGTGCTCGCAACACCCGATCTCCTCTCCTGGACTGCAACGGACGAACCCGGCATTACAACCATTTCGTGAATGATTGCTTCACCGGGCGAGCTAACGGGCGACAATGCCGTCGATCCTACATGGGACCACATAGGCATTTGCCGAATTTCATTGAGCACTTTTGCCGCTAGCTCTTCATTTGTCTGCGACGGCGGAGAGCTTCTCTTCGATGGAAAGCTTTCTGAAGTAACCGTTGTCAATGTAAACAAAAGTGAAGAAAGCTGGAAACAAGACTCCAGGCACTGAAAATATGGCCCGAAATCAGTAACCAATTTTAACACTACCCTATGTAAAACAGAGGCTTCCTGAGAAGAAACTGCAGTACATTGGATGGTAGATGCATGACCGAAACGCCTAACACCCTAGGGTGAGGAGGTAACCATGGGGAAAAACAGAATAAACATTCTGTTACCAAGCCAAAACTCCCAAGAAATTTCAGCAAAAATAATTACAAAAATTAAGCCAAAAGCATGGGAGAATAGCAAGGGGGTATTAAGGAAAGGGAGAGAGGAAACACTGAACAAACAATGGAAATTTCATAGCAAGAATGAAAATATCAGGCCCGAAATTAGGGAACATGAAATAATTTTGCATGAAATTATAAGTTACAGCCCTGAACACATCCTTCCACTGTTCCTCCCTCTCATCCTTTTATTTCATCCTTAGATCCACCATTTCTCTCATGATTATGTGTCTGGCATCATTTAAACTGAGATTTTAAGCACAGATATCAGTGTGATTGAAGGACCAAACAAAGAATGAGGATTTGGCTCCAATTTCGGACTTCCTTGCCACTGCGCATGCGCAGTGGATAAAAGTATGGAGGACCACAAAGGACATCTAATTTTTGGATTTTGATGCAAATGCTGGGGTGGGGGCAAAATTTGTGTTTGGCCCTAGAATATAAGAGTTTGCATCAGCTAAGTCTGGGTCATTGGTACAGTATAAAAATATTAATAATTTCCCAAAGCAGTCAAGTCGCCAATAAAAATTGGTAAAGACTCAAGTTTCCAAACACAGTTAGCAACTTGATGCAGGTAAATTACCATTAGCGAAATGATCCGTTGGAAAGTCGACATAATCCTATTAAGGGTTATAGAGAGAATAACACAAGACAAAATTGGCACCATGGTCATTAACCCTTTACCCAACGTAGACGATATCAAAATTTATTATTTTAAATATTATTTTTTCAAAAAATTTCAACAAAACCATATCATGTGACCCCTCGTTGGAACAAGCTCGACGAGCTCGTTCCAACAAGGGGTCACATGATATGGTTTTGATGTCATTTTTTTCAACTGGTGAATTTGCACATTATGCGGGCGAATGTGGGCAATTTGTTAGGTAAAGGGTTAACTCCATAAATAATTATAAAAATTCTACACTGCACATGTATGGTAAATTTTAGATTTTTCCAACCAATTCTTTTCTTCTGGTCTTATATTAACACTGAAGAATTGAGTGCTTCCATTCACTAAATGGACTTAGTTTTAATTGTTTTTTCGTTTAATTCTATTTTATATTTCTGTTCTCTTGAGGAGTTTTGGTGACATGTTTTTGGTCTTGGAGTTCGTTGTGGTTTTGTCCAAAGACTGAAAATATTTTTCAGTTAACTGACCAGGGAGTTTGACGACTGTCCAAACATAAAATCAGGAATATAAATCAACTGTAAATCAACTGTAAGGGTTTCTAACTGATTTCGTCTGACAACAGAACTATTTCTTCACATTTATGCGCAATATTCTAGAACGAGGTGGGTGTACCCATATACCAGAATCCCCAGCACATACATGTACTGGAATCACCCTAAACAAGAGTCCCCAGGGTGCTTACCTGACATGGTAGCTTAAATATGAACCCAGGGAATTGATTCGAACAAGTTGCATTTGCCCCTTCTAAGAAAAGGTTACACCAAATATCAAAAGATTCTGACTGGTGGATCTGAAAAAAAAAGCTTTTTAAAGAATATTCCTCATATTGAACTAAGTTATAATTCGGGCTCCCACAGGGAGCCCAAATATGAACCCAGGGACTTGGCTTGAACAAACTTGAATCTCACCTCCCTAAGGATGCTGTATACCAAATACCAAAAGATTCTGACAACTGGATCCGAAGAAAAATATTTTTAAAGAATATTCCTCATATTGAACTTTATTATTCGGGCTACCATGAACCCAGGGACTTGGCTTGAACAAACTTGAATCTCACCCCCTTAAGGATGCTGCATACCAAATATCAAAAGATTCTGATTGGTGGATCAAAAGAAGATTTTTAAAGAATATTCCTCATATTGCACTAATCTGAACATTTGGGCTCCCATAGAGAGCCCAAATATGCACCCAGGGATTTGCTTTCAACAAACATGTGAATGAATCTTCCAAAGCTGTTTTATGTGAAATGTTAAAAAATTTATAGTAATTTACTACTATTACTTACCAATGACCCAGACTTAGCTGCTGCTAACTCTAAAATATCTAGGGCCAAACACAAATTTTGCCCCCCAATCCCCAAAATTTGCATCAAAAAAATGAAAAATAGATGTCCTATATGGTCCTCCATACTTTTACTCCTCTGCGCATGCCCAGTGTCAAGGAGGTCTCGAAATTGGCACCAAATGTCATTCTTACAACCAGTGCCTGGTAAGCGTTATGTACTCAGCGGGAAGGTATGAGTTCCCAACTCATGGGAGGGCCATCCCTGTCTGAGTCATTGGTAAGTATAAATGAAAGTGTCAATGACACTGTAGCTCAACTTAACAAACTTGAACTTGGTAAGTTATAAATGAAATGGCAAAATTGAAGATCAGTGGTACCAATGTTATTTTTTTAAATTTCAACATAACAGCATCGTGTGTGCACAACGTCAAGAGTAATCCATGCATTTTTAAATGTAAACTGTAAGACTGGCTAAAGGAAAAATGTTGATACACAAATGCAGTATGCTCAGAGGTTATTGTAAATGGCAGCTTTTTTCACAGAAATGAATTCTTATCAAAAGCTCTTATCTAAAGTTCTTGCCTAATGAGCACACCAAGTTCAAAAACAATCCTAGATAAAAGTGGCCTGTAGGCCATGTCAAAGAATGTTGATGCACAAATGCAATAAATTCAAAGATTGTTGCTAACAGCAACAGTTTTTGATTGAAATGAAAAGAAAATCAACAGTTCCTATCTTTGTAAGCCCGGCATAAGCATACAAAGTTTCAAAACAACCTGATAATGAATGTGTCCTATGAGGCATGCCAAAGGAAGATGTTAATGCACTAAGTAGAAGGTCATTGCTTGTGGCAATGGGTTTTTTTATATGGAAATTCATAAATATACCCTGCAGAGAGTGCAAAAGGGATAAGTTGATGCACAAATGCAGTAAGTTCAAAGGTTGGTGATAAAGACAATAAATTTTTATGGAAATGAAAAAAAGCAATAGCTCACATCTAGAGGTCACCCGGAACACACATACCAAGTTTCAAAGTGATCCGATCATAAGCGTGCCCTGAAGGCCGTGTTAAAGGGAAATATTGAGGTCTGACTAAACTAAGTTCAAAGGTCAACATTTTTTGACATGGAAGAAAATCGACAGCTCCCATATAGATGTCAACCCACACAAGCTCACCAAGTTTGCAAGCGATCCAATCATAAATGTGCCCTGCAGGGTGTGTCAAAGGGAAATACTGATGCTTAACTGCACTAAGTTTTTACTAAGTTAATTGAAGGTCATTGCCAGTGGCAACATTTTTTGACGGAAACCGAAGAAAATCGATAGCTCCTATCTAGAGGTCTCCCCAAACAAGCATACCAGGTTTCGAAGCAATCCGATCATAAATGTGTCCTGTAGGGTGTGCCTAAGGGAAATATTGAGGTCTGACTAAACTAATTTCTAAGAACGTAAGCCGTGGCAACATTTTTTGACGGAAATTGACAAAAATCGATAGCTCCCATCAAGAGGTCACCCTAAACAAGCATACCAGGTTTCAAAGGAATCCGATCATAAATGTGCCCTATAGGGTGTACAAAAGGGAAATATTGTGGTCTGACTAGATACTAAGTTCTAAGAATGTTGGCCGTGGCAACATTTTTTGCCAGAAATGGAAGAAAATCGATAGCTCCCATCTAGACGTCACCATAAATAAGCATACCAGGTTTCAAAGCAATCTAATCATAAATGTGTCCTGTAGGTTGAGCCAAAGGGAAATATTGTGGTCTGACTAAACTAAGTTCTAAGAACGTTGGCTGCGGCAACATTTTTTGATGGAAATTGAAGAAAATCAATAGCTCCCATCTAGAGGTCACCCCAAACAAGCATGCCAGGTTTCAAAGCAATCCAATCATAAATGTGCCCTGTAGGGTGTGTCAAAGGGAAATATTGAGTCTTCTGACTAAACTAAGTTCTAAGAATGTTGGCCTCGGCAACATTTTTTGACGGAAATTGAAGAAAATCGATAGCTCCCATCTAGAGGTCTCCCCAAACAAGCATACCATGTTTCAAAGCAATCTGATCATAAATGTGCCCTGTAGGGTGTGCCAAAGGGAAATATTGAGGTCTGACTAAACTAAGTTCTACGAACGTTGGCCGTGGCAACATTTTTTGCCGGAAATTGAAGAAAATCGATAGCTCCCATCTAGACGTCACCGTAAATAAGCATACCAGGTTTCAAAGCAATCTAATCATAAATGTGTCCTGTAGTTTGAGCCAAAGGGAAATATTGTGGTCTGACTAAACTAAGTTCTAAGAACGTTGGCTGCGGCAACATTTTTTGACGTGAATTGAAGAAAATCGATAGCTCCCATCTAGAGGTCACCCCAAACAAGCATACCAAGTTTCAAAGTAATCTGATCATAAATACGACCTGTGAGGTGTGCCAAAGTAAATTGTGGACGTACATACGTACGTACGTACACCGATGGACGAGAAGTGATGGCAATAGCTCAGCCTGACTTTGTCAAGTTGAGCTAAAAATATATAAATTACTATAAATTTTTTAACATTTTTATACTGTACCAATGACCCAGACTTAGCTGAATAGTAAAAAGGTTGGAGGGCCTAGGACATAAAGGAAAATCCAATAGGCTCAATTACATATAACAGAATCATCCCCTCAAGGAGAAAAGGAGAGATAGGCTTTACATGTATCTTTCTTATTTGCATAAAAAAAAAAGAAAGACACAACACCATTCTGTAACTGAGCACAATATCATCTATTAACATCCAGTATAACCCTTTATACTAATATTTTTAAAGGAAAGCCAATAAAGGGAAGTCCAGAGAAATGAGACTCTTTATACTCATTAAACGTGTCCGAGGATTGTATATTAACGCCCGATTGAGACGTGACATTTACAAATGCTTAACACTGAGCTACACTTTAAAAATTATTACATTGATGAGTAAACATTAGCTTTACACTTTAAAACCATCCCGGTACCGACTCGGAATTACTGACTCCAAGGGAGGTATTCCCTTGCTTTACACTATAAAGCAGGTGACCTAAGGGAACACACGCCCGCCCCCCCCCCCCTTCCCCTTGCCCTGGGTCAAATACCCCAGAGCGAAGAGGGCAGCAGGACAGAGTCACTGCCGGAACCGAAAGCCTACATAAGTATAGTTGCAACTGTTTAGTGGATGACATTCTGAGCAACAGATAACGGACCCAAACAATGCAGATCTCCAGAAATGGACTCAATATTTCTAAGATACAAATTCGTGAAAGTGGAGGGCTAAGACAAATATGCAGCCCTCATTATATCTGTAATAGTAACGCGCTATTAGCGTAAGCCCACGATGTAGAAAGAACTCTTACTTCATGAGCTGAAATCTAAAGCACAGACTGCTGAGTAGAAGATATTTATCATAAGCAGTACGGATAGTTAATTGAATCCATTTAGGCATAGAATGGACCGAAATGTGGAGGAAGCTTCCACGGCATATCCCACAACAGACTCCTGAGTAGATTAATCCATGGTCTTTGTGGAGATAGAGATGCTACCAACGGAATTTGCATTGAGATTATTTAACTTGAGCAATGTCTGCTGAATCAACGGCGCTGGAGGATACGCATATCCTATCATTCCGTCTCCCTAGATCGATAGAGCGTCTACTGCGAATGCTCGAGGATCGGAACATGGTGACACATATGTCTGCAACTGATTGTTGAGATGCATAGCAAATAAATCCATCACTGACCACTCTCATTGGTAGCAAATCTTGATTAAATACTCGTTGTTGTAAGTCCATTCTGACGGCAACAAGCGGCCCCCTCCGTGAAAGGGAGTCCGCTAATACGTTCAGACGACCCAAAGTATGACGGACCGATAGGAGAACTTGATGTTCTAGTACAAACAGAAGGATTCATTCCGTTAACTTGAATAACAGAATGGAATGGGTGCCTCCCTGGTTCCAAAAATACGCTAATATCGTCGAATTGGCGGAAAGAATTGCACGTGAGCATTCTGAATAACGTTCATTCAATGACGTATCACAAGCCAAATTGACATCATTGTTGATGTTGATGTGCTTGATTAGGAACTGCGGATCCCAAAGACCCTGGCACCTCAAATCCATTGGGCTCAATGTTGCGTCCCAACCTGTTTGATTGGCATCCGTCAAAACTGAAAAACTCGGATCCGGCAATTGCAGTGGAACTACCTGAGTTAACCACTGAATAACTGCCCAAGTCTGAATCTCTTGATCACTTGATTTGACAAGAGGATGTCCGTATTGAGAGCATGAATCTTCACCCTCCAATTCTGGGTCCGAAATTTGGAGAGGACGGGTGCGTAGCCACCCCATTGGAATAAAATCTGTGGCAGCTCCGCACAACCTATCATTGTCTGAATGAAGACAATAGTGAGCATAACAACTGATTAATTGCGCTCTGGTTAACGGCAGACGAACGAGATTGTTATGCGTCTCGAAGCTCATCCCCCAGTGGGTGAATGACTTGGACAACACCAGGTCTGACTTCTCCTCGTTTACTTATGAAACCAAGACGTCGCAGCAATAGAAACAAATTCTGCACATCGTTCTGAAGCATTAACTCATTGCCGTACCTCTGAAGAATGTTGTCCAGGTAGGCCGACGTTACCGCAGATGAATGAGCTCAGAAATGAGTCATTACTGAGTTCATTATTCGAGTGAAAACCCAGGGTTCTAGATTCACACCGAAGCACATGCTCGGAGCTGATACACGACTCCTATGATGGCGAAGCGAAGATACTTTCTGAACGTCTGATGTACCATGACGTGAAAGTACGCATCTTGAGATCTATGCATGTAGCATAGTCGTTCACCCGAAAACTAGCTCTGAACGATCGGATGGTCTCCATATAAGAAACTTGGAGCCACGATCAGCTTGTTAATCCAGCTAAGATTTATGAGTGGACGGAACGAGTCGTCTGGTTTTGGAACCAGAAACGGATGGTTGTAGAACCTGGGGATTCCTGGATTTCTACAAACTCTGTCGCTAACTTCTCCAGAAGAGACTGGACTTCTGATGGAAGCGAGCCTCTTCTCTGCGTATTTGACGGAAGCTGAGTCCATCTGGACTTCGGGTTTAGCGGAGGTTTTCGTTCGAAGGACAGGTTAGTCCTTCCGAAATCACCCCTCGAACCCAAGGGACGTCCGTAATCGACTCCCAAATGGTTGAAAAAACTCGACAGTCTTCCGCCCACTGGAACACGATAGAGGTTACACCATCACCTCCTGGTCCTGCAAGGCTTGCGGAAGGAGAAACCATGTCCTCCACAGCCCACACCTTGCCCCGTCGACCTAGGGGCATCTGACCAGTTGACTCGGCCAGAATTACGGCCCCCATCTAAGTCACTATCCTGACGGTCTCTAGAGTAAGACCTAGAGGACGCAAAGGAACCTCTAAAGAAACTTCCCTTGGACGTATTCATCCCAGAAGTGCCTGTCCTACTTTTCTCTGCTGAATCCGACTTATGAAAGCGGGTTTGAATAGCAGAGAGTCTGAAGCTTTCTTATTTATATGATCATAGATTGTGAAAAGCTTGCCATCGAAGAGAAGCTCTCCGGAGACCGGAGCGACTCTGAGAGAGTTTTTCACCTTACTATCCACGCGCGTGGATGAAGCCAGGGCCACGTCATGTTAACTAACTCCAGGTTGCCACTAAAAGGGCGGAGTTAAACATGGAGAATGCTATGGCCCTCGAAAGAACTCTTAAGGAGGTAGATACATCCTAGAATTCTTTTCCATCGAGACGTAATGATAACGCTCTGGTAAGGTGATCTGTGTACGATAATGCATCTAAGCTAGTTCTGTTAGACGATGTCGTTTCCAGCATCGTAGTTGGAATTGACGTAGACGATGGTATAGACAGTACTAGGTCTTCGGCCTGGTCGTCTAGATGCAGAGTAACTCTCAGAATGCCCTGTTCTGCCGTTTCAAATTATTCCATGAATTGATGAAAGGCAGATGTAGAGCATTTGCCGATAAGAAACTGGACCTGCCTGTTTTGGTAGCAAGTTATATATAGCGTCATGCAATAGTTCAAATGTCTGTGAGACATTACTGGACTTTGTCGAAAACTCAGGGACAATGCCCCTAAATTGATTAAAGAATCCTGTGTCCAGTGACGCTATCAGTCTCTTATTCGGCAACGCAGCATTTTGGTCCGGAGGAACAATGTCAGATGATAATGCCGGATATACTCTGCAGCAATTTATTGTTGTTGTTGTTCTGAAAGGGAAAATTACGACTCCTTCGTATCCCTTTAGCAATCCTGTCGGACCACTTGTAAATCTTGGTTGTCCGTGCTTGAACTTGCAGCGGAACATACCAACCCAGCTTCCTCGGATAATTCCTGATCCGACAGAGTTTCTGTCGGCTGCTGGGATGCTACTATAATTGTGCTATCTGTGATAGCACGTCCATTATGGAGGCCTGTGGAGCTGTGGTCTTACGGGATTTAGCCGCTGGGAGCTCCTTGGACGTTGACACGTGCATACATCTTAATGCGAACGTCCGGAGGATGAAGGCCTCGTATCCTTGGCTACCGGATGGAGTGACCTGGTCGCCGTGGAATCCCTGGTCGGCAAGATAAGTTGAATATCACTGGTCACATAGCCAAGGTGCAGTCGTGTGTGCTGCCGTGAGGATGAGGCAGCCGATAGAGCAGTCACTCTAGACTGTCTATATAACGGAGCAGCCCAAGTGGTGGACGTATGCTCCGACTGAGGAATGTTATGTACCACAACATCTGGACCCAGATGTTGTTGTACGAGAGAGGGACCTCTCTCGCTCGCAGCTCGGACGGACCTGGACGAGCTAGGAACCGGACTAATAGGCTTCCTCCGTACCATCCTCGTATCCGTCGTCACTGGGTGTGCACAAAGTATTTTATAGTGCTCGCATCACCCAAATCTCCTTTCTGGACCGCAACGGACGAACCCGGGCACCGAGCCATTCGGTGAATGGTCGCTACACAGGGTGAGCTAGCGAACGCCAAAGCCATCGATCCTACTAGGGAACTCCAGGCAACTGACGTATCTGCATGAGCACTTGCCGCTAACTCTTCATTTGACTGTGACGACGGAAGCACACTTTTCTAAGACATCACGGTAACATCATACTGCTATGCTCCTCAACGAGGCCTGTGGAGCCGCGGTCATGCGTGATTAGCTGCTGGAAGCTCCAGGGATGTTCATTCCTGCATTTATATAATATGCGAACGTCCCAACTGGAAAGGCCTCGTGTCCTTGGCTAGCAGATGGAGTGACCTGGACGACGTGTATTCTCTGGTCGGCAAAGCAGGAGCTCCAGGGACGTTCATTCCTACATTTATATAATATGCGAACGTCCCCTGGAAACCTGTGGTCACATAGCCAAGGTCCTGTGTGCTGATGTTAGGATGAGGAAGCCAATAAAACAGCCGCATCCGACTATCTATGCGACGGAGCATCACGAGCAGGAGGAGTGGACGTATGCTCCGACTAACAAACGAACATACAACAACATCGCAGCACAGATGTTGTTGTAAGAGAGAGGGGGCCTCTCTCGCTCGCAGTCCGGATGAACCTGGACGAGTTAGGAACCGGACTAACAGGCTTCCTCCGTACCATCCTCTGATCTGTCGTCACTGGGTGCGCACGTTGTATTATTATAGTACTTGCAACACCCAAATCTCCTTCCTGGACCGCAACGGGAGAACCCGGATGCTGAGCCATTTGGTGAATGGTTGCGACACCAGCCGAGCTAGCAGATGCCAAAGCCATCGATCCTACTAGGGAACTCCAGGCAATTGACGTATCTGCATGAGCACTTTGCCGCTAACTCTTCATTTGATTGTGACAACGGAAGCACACTTCTGGACGAGATCTCGGAAACATCACCCTGTTCTTGTTCCTCTGAAAAAGAGAGTGACACTGCGGAGAGAGGATCGGCATGGTCCTCTCCCCGCTAACAACATACCGTGACACACGTCTCCCACGTTTGTCACCCAGTTGATACACACTGAACAAGGGTTAGTGTGAGTACATTGACTACAATTAATACACAGATCATGAGAATCAGAGGAAGATTTCCTTCCATTACCATTTGAACAATAATCTTCATTGTGAAAAAAGTAAACAGTCATAGTACTCGCACTAAACCTTGAAACAAAGATACATAATAAAATAATCCATTATAACATTACTAAAAAATAATTTCAAAAGAAAAAATTTTTGGAAAAAATTTTTCAGAAGAGCCCAAGTTCCCAATGGGAACAATGAGCCCAAGTGGATCCCAAAAAAGCCTAAGTGTGGACAAAAATTTTAAATAATTTCAAAAAATTAATGTAACACTTATGAACAATATTAATGTATCTTGCTATAAACTGAACTAAGCAGAAAACAAGTAATCACTATCAGAAGTAACCGTTGTCAACCTAAACAAAAAGTGTAAACAAACCAGAAACATGACTCCAAGCACTGGTAAATAAGGCTGTCACGAATGATTGAAAAATCGATCAACCGTCGATTGAGGTCATAATCGACGATTTATTTCAATGATCGATTATTTGACTGGACATGTGCTGTCATACTACCTTTTTGTTAAACAAAGGGGAAATATTGATTCACATGCTATTGTTTCACATAAAGGACCTATTTCGACAACAAATGTGTGTGTGAACAGGGTTAAAACATAAAAGCAATATATAGCTTCAAGTCGCGGCACCACGCGAGTTAAAGTTAGCCGAAACCCAGTCATCATCGTATGCATGATCACTCAGTTGAATTTGACCCTAGCTTTCAAAGTGTTCAAGTGTCAAACACCAATAAATAAATGAGTAAATAAATAAAATAAATCCCTGAAAAGATTGAGCCTCCAAGGGAAAGCATTTTCACACTGAACAGGGATTGAATCATTATCATTCATGGGCCGAATTTTCCGGTTCCAGCATCACTGGATCACTGCAATTAGCGGTGATAACAATTTAACAAAAATAACATAACACTCAATGATGCCTTACTGTCAATGGCTACATTGTATTCCTTGCCAATAAGACACTGTCAAGTGTTGAGTTGTTTTTGTTTTTATCAATTTGATACTTGATAATCAATTTTAACATACTGAAAGCAAAGAGAGAAAAACTTTGAAATGCCATGTTATTTTTAAAGTATGATGACTTATTTTGTTCTCCGACGTATCGCAACCAGAAGTTTCATTTCCACGTGTAAAGCTTTGTTGACTTGTCATTACACATTGAGCGCGGATGGGGCCATTAGTGAGTTTAGTATGCATTTTTCTATGATTTGAAATTTGAATCTATGCGATGTAAATTCTGTTTTGTCAAATTTTTCAAGGTTTGGTGTTTGTTTGCGTCATTTACGATTAGGATATTTTAATTTTTAACCCCTCCCAAGTTATATCATAGACGAAGTCCTAGGAAACAAGACAGAAATATTAACCATAAATAATCGAATAACCGTCGATTTTTATGACAAAATAATTGATGATGAAAATTCATAATTGTGGCAGCCTTACTGGTAAACATGGCCCGAAATCAGTTACCAATTTAAACACTATCTGACGCAAAACAGCATGGGAGAATAGCTAGGGGGAATAAAGGAAAGGGAGAGAGGAAACACTGATCAAACAATGGAACATTCATAGCAAGAATGACCACAACAGGGTCATGCCTCGAAAATAGGTAACATGAAATAATTTCGTAAAACAAATTATAAGTTACAGCCCTGAACATTTCCTTCCACTGTTTCCTCCTCTCCTCCTTCTATTTCCTCCTTATATCCACCATTTCTCTCATAATTATGTGTCTGGCATCATTTAAACTGAGATTTACAAGCACAAATATCAGTAAGATAGAACTGAATTGAGGGCCAAACAAAGAATGACATTTGGCGTCAATTCCGAGACCTCCTTAACACTGCGCATGCGCAGAGGAGTAAAAGTATTGAGGACCATATAGGACATCTATTTTTTGGTTTTTGATGCAAATTTTGGGGATTGGGGGGCAAAATTTGTGTTTGGCCCTAGATATTTTAGAGTTAGCACCAGCTACATGTAAGTCTGGGTCATTGGTACAGTATAAAAATATGAAAGCCTTTGGAGCAGTGGTATGGGAGAAGAAGATTCTTTAATGTTTTTCCCATTACTCACAGTGTTAAAAAATGACGACTCAGCATTTTTTTCAAAGTCCTGTTAAAGTACCCTCTGATAAAGCTGATGGCAATTTTTTTTTTGACCATTCCTTTCTGCTGTTCCTGAGGAAGCTTCACACAAAACAAAAATTCTCAGTGCTGTGTAGTTTTGGAGATATGGGCATTTTAAAATTTTTCTATTTTTAGCTCCTGTGGTTCCCATGGGGCAACGGGAAAATTTATTTTGGCATAAATTTGCTACTTATGACACAATAAACATCATATCAAATTTGGTTCAAATCGGCCTCTCAGTTCGGAAAATAGAAATTTTGGTACAATTCGGGCTCCCACAAGAAGCCCATATATGAACCCAGGGACTTGGCTTTAACCAACTTACATCTCACATCTCTAAGGATGCTGTATATCAAATATCAAAAGATTCTGACTGGTGGATGTGAAGAAGAAGATTTTTGAAGAATATTCCTCATATTGAACTAAGTTATAATTCGGCTCCTACAAGGAGCCCAAATATGAACACTGAGACTTGGCTTGAACAAACTTGAATCTAACCCCCTAAGGATGCTGCATACCAAATATCAAAAGATTCTGATTTGTGGATCTGAAGAAGATTTTTAAAGAATTTTCCTCATATTGCACTAATTTGAACATTTGGGCTCTCATAGAGAGTCCAAATATGGACCCAGGGAATTGATTTCAACAAATATGTGAATCAATCTTCCAAAGATGTTATATGTGAAATATGAAAGCTTTTGGAGCAGTGGTTTGGGAGAAGAAGATTCTTTAATGTTTTTCCCATTACCCACAGTGTTAAAAAATGTTGAGTCAGCAATTTTGAACAGTACCGGAAAAATACCCTATGATAAAATCGATGGCAAATCTTTTGGACCATCCCTTTCTGCTGGTCCTTAGGAAGCTTCACACCAAATAAAAATTCTCAGTGCCATGTAGTTTTGAAGATGTGGGCATTTTAAAATTTTCCTATTTTTAACTCCTGCGGTTCCCATGGGGCGACGGGAAAAATTATTTTGGCATAAATTAAGTGCTTATGACCCAATAAGCCCCCATATCAAATTTGGTTCAAATCAGCCTCTCGGTTTGGAAAATACAAATTTTGGGTGAGCCCAAAATTCTTGCCCCTCCCATAACGACTGTAAATATAGCCCCACGAACTTCTCTTGCACAAATCTGAGTCTACACCTCAAAAGGAAGCTGCACATCAAATATCAAGTCTCTGCTACTGCTGGTTTATGAGAAGAAGATTTTTTAAGATTTAGGCACACTTTTTGGGTGTGGCACTACCCATGGGCAGAGGAGAAGGGTGGTTTTGGAAGAGAAGTCGCAAACACCATGTTCACGGACAGTGGATGAAGAGTGATCACTGAAGCTCACCCTGACTTTCAGTCAGGTGACCTAAACATATTTAGACAGTAATTTAGAGCATGTGTAAAGTTACAAAATTAGTAGGGTTTGCATTTTATCGGGGTTGATCAGCCCAGGCCCTGAGATCAGCCCTGAGAGTGCCTCTGTCTTTGCTGTTTTTCCAGCCCTGACAAGAATTTAAAACAAAACTAAACTATTAAGGCATGTTTAAAAATTAACTCTGAGTAGGCCCCAACCCTCAAATCTTGTGGACTTATTTCAGACCCCGACCATTTTTCAAAATGCAGAGCCTGTATTAGGAAAGTAAAAGCTCATTACTCAAATCTATAGGTGATCAAACATGTGTTAAAGTTGGCGTATTTTTTCAACATAAAGTCTTTCTTCAAAATACAAGGCGATTCTGGTGATTTTGGTTAGTGAAAGTGATTCTAGTTGTAGCTTGAATCCCAGGCAGAACACCTCAAGTGATTTAAAAGTTTGGCAATATGCTCCATACTGACTGAAGAAAGTGCATTGGAAACTCGGAATCACTGGAAAATACCAAAACCACTCAAAATGTTTATTTAAATCATTGCTGCAATTTAGTTATTTTAAACACACCATAATTGGGCGTTTTTGAGACATATGGAATTTCTTCATATATACCAGAATCGCCCAATGTTTCAAATACAGTAACTACTTCCAAACCCTACCACATCTGCAAAATAAAAAAAACAACCTACATACTATGCATATGCCATAGTTAAGTCAGTTGCACTTTAGTTATTTTTAACACTCCATAATGTTAACAAAGAAATACAATGTGTTCAGCTGGCAGTCAGCAGTATTTCATGATGCAGACATCACAACACAAGAGGAGAATAAACTTGGAGACAAAATTCAAAAACATCTTTTTTTTTTTCAATGACAGATGATTGTTACACAACATGTGTCACATGGCTGTGACAACCACCTTTTCAGCTAAAGTTCATTGTTCAATTCAGTTACCTCCCCTGATGTTTCATTCCAATGTTGACTGCAGAGTTAATATTGGAGAAATACATCAAGGGAGGTAAAAAGCTGAAAAATGAATATTAAATTGTGATACATCCTGTGCCTATCGATCTGCAAACCAAGCATGGACAAAAGTTCTCAACACCCATTTACATCAAAGTTATTATTAAAATGAGACACTAAGTATGTGTGCTCAGTATATTTTTGGTTAACTGGTAGAGTGCTGGAAGCCTTATTTTGGGCTTTACTAAAAGTGACAGGCAATAACAGTCTGTAGCTACATTCTGCCTGAGGAAGCCTTTATTGTCCCTGATATGAATCAGATTTTTTATACAATACCTTGCTCTCTGACATTTAATTGGATAGTGCCTATAAGGCACTATCCAATTAAATGTAATAGAGCAGTAAATGATGAGCTTTGATTTGTTGTCAGAAAAAAATCAGCACTTTACCAGTTAATACAGCTGAGTGTATTGTATTCAGACACAAAATTGTATTTACACTATTTACCAGAATAAACACAACCTTCACAGAGAACAATACTGTGTGATTATATCGTTAATGACAACCTTCTTTCCAAAAAACTTGTAAATATCATTTTGTCTAACTTTGCCCAGCACTAAACGTGCATAGTCAGAGAACTTATGTGCTATTAAACTTTCGTAATCGGTGTTCTATCAAAGAAGTTAACCCTTTACCCAACGTAACGGCCAAAACCAGCCAGCACTATTCTCAAAAATCGCCAATTAATTTTCAAAATATTTTCATTTTTTGTCTCAAAAACATAGGTTATGACCCCTCATTGGAACGAGCTCGTCGAGCTCGTTCCAACGAGGGGTCATAACATATGTTTTTGAGACAAAAAATGAAAAAAAATAGTTATTCAAGAATTTTTTTTGCAAGTGTCGTTTGCTTTTCATGTTAGGTAAAGGGTTAAAAAATTTATAGTAATTTATATATTTTTTATACTTACCAATGACCCAGACTTAGCTGGTGCAAACTCATTAAATTCAGGGCCAAACCAAATTTTGCCCCACCAATCCCCAAAATTTGCATCAAAAACCAAAAATTAGATGTCCTGGTAGGTCCTCCATACTTTTACTGTACTGCGCATCTGCAGTGTCAAGGAGGTCTCGAAATTCCCGCCAAAATGTCATTCTTACGACCAGTGCCTGGAAAGTGTTATGTACGCAGCGGGGAGGCAAGAGTTCCCAACTCCTGGGAGGGCCATCCCCGTCTGGGTCATTGGTAAGTATAAAAAATATATAAATTACTATAAATTTTTTAACATTTTTATACTGTACCAATAACCCAGACTTAGCTGAATAGTAAACAGGCTGAAGGGACCAGGACATAAAGGAAAATCCAATAGGCTCAATTACATATAACAGAATTATCCCCTCAAGGAGAAAAGGAGAGATAGGATTTATATGCATCTTTCTTATTTTTATCAAAAAAGAAAGACACAAAACCATTCCGTAATTGAGCACAAATACATCAATGATCTCTATTAATATCCAGTATAACCCTTTATACTAATTATTTTTAAAGGTAAGCCAATAAAAAAAGAGAGTCCAGAGAAATGAGACTCTTTATACTCATTAAAAGTGTCCGAGGATTGTATATTAATGCCCGTTTGACACATGGCATATACAAATGCTTCACACCGAGCTACACTTTAAAAATATTACATGACATGAGTAAACATTAGCTTTACACTTTAAAACCATCCCGGTACCGACTCGGAATTACTGACTCTGGGGGAGGTATTCCCTTGCTTTTCACTATAAAGCAGGTGACCTAAGGGAACACCCCCCCCCCCCCCCACCCCACTTCCTCTTGCCCTGGGTCACTGCCGGAACAGAAGGCCTACATAACTATAGTTGCAACTGTTTAGTGGATGATATTCTGAGCAACAGATAACAGACCTAAACAATGTAGATCTCCAGAAATGGACTCAATATTTCTAAGATAAAAATTAGTGAAAGTGGAAGGCTGAGACCAATATGCAGCCTTCATTAAATCTGTAATAGCAACACTATTAGCATAAGCCCAAGATGTTGATAGAGCTCTTACTTCATGAGCCGAAATCTTGAGAGCAGACTGCTGAGAAGATAACTTTTCATAAGCAGTATGTACAGTTAATTGAATCCATCTGGCAATAGAATGAACCATAATGTCCTTTCTATTAGGCATCAAAGACAAAAAGAAATGCTTACGTCCCTTTCTAATAAACTCAGACCTACGTTTATAAATACGTATTGCTTTAACAGGACAGAGTAAAGGCCTACGCCTGTCTGAAGACGGAAGGGCCCTAACAACAATAGGTTCAGGATACTTATTAGGAGCCTGATTCTTAGCCAAAAATCCAACATTAGTAGTAAAAGTAATAGTATTACCAACACTACGATAGTAAGAATCATCTACCGATAAAGCATGAAGCTCACTAACTCTTCTAGCAGAAGAAAAGGCTAAAAGAAAAGCTGTCTTATATGTTAAGAATTTGAAATCCACTGTATCAAGAGGCTCAAAAGGTGCTTCTTTTAGCTTAAGAAGAACCCATGCTAAATTCCATTTCGGAATTAAACTAAGAGTTCTAGGTCTATTTATCGAAAAATTTCTAACTAATTTAGATAAAGAGACCTTAGAACCAATCATCAATGTATCATGGTGAGCGTAGGTATCAGATAACATAGACCTGTAACCGTTGATAGTAACAGGCTGCAGTTTGATCTCGTCAAACAAATAGACCAGGAAATTAGCAATGTCAGGATGGAGGGATCATATAAATCCACCGAGTGATCCCTACACCACTGGCGAAAGACCTTCCACTTTGCAGCATAATTTAGCAAAGAGGACGTCCTCCTGCAGTTAGAAATTGCGTCCACTGCTCGTCCTGTAAAACGCTTAATGTGCAAGAAGGACCACACAACAGAGATACGTGAAGGTTGAGACCTTGCAGATTGTGGTGAAGCGTGCGCAATTTCCCCTGCGACAGAAGATCCTCCCATGGAGGAAGCTTCCGCGGCATGTCCCACAACAGACACCTGAGTAGATTTATCCACAGTCTCTGTGGTGACAGAGATGCTACCAACAGAATCTTGCAGTGGGATTGCTTTATCTTGAGCCATATCTGCTGAATCAGCGGCGCTGGAGGATATGCATATCCTATTATCCCATCCCACGGGATCGATAAAATGTCTACTGCAAACGCTTGAGGATCCGGACATGGGGACACGTAAGTCTGCAACTGATTGTTGAGGTGCGTCACAAACAAATCTGTCATTGGTCGCTCCCATTGGGAGCAAATCTGATTGAAAACCTGTTTGTTGAGAGTCCATTCCAACGGCAACAGGCGACCCTTCCGTGAAAGGGAGTCTGCTAACACATTCAGACAACCCAGAATATGATGGACCGATAGTAGAACGTGATGTTCCAGTACAAACAGAAGGATTCTTTCTGTTACCTTGAACAACGGAATGGAATGAGTGCCTCCCTGATTCCGAATATACGCTACTACCGTCGTATTGTCGGACAAAATTTGAACGTGTGTGTTCTGAATAACATCCATTCAATGACGCAATGCAAGCCAGATTGACATTATTTCTTTGATATTTATGTGCTTGCCTAAGAATTGAGGATCCCAAAGACCCTGTCACCTCGAATCCGACGGGCATAGTGTCGCGCCCCAACCTGTTTGACTGGCATCTGTCATGATAGTAAAACTCGGATCCGGCAATTGCAGTGGAACTCCCTGAGTTAAGCACTGAATGTCTGCCCAAGTCTGAATCTCTTGTTTCACTTGGTCTGACAAGAGGATATCCGCATCGAGCGAATGAGTCTTCACTTTCCAATTCTGAGTCAGAAAGATTTGGAGAGGACGAGTGCGTAGCCATCCCATTGGAATGAGATCCGCGGCAGCTCCGCACAGACCTATCAGTCTCATGAATTCTCTCGCTGTAACCTTCTCTGAGTTTAGACAATAGCGAGCATAACAACTGACTAATTTCGCTCTGGTTAACGGCAGACGAACAAGATTGTTGTGCGTCTCGAAGCTCATCCCCAGGTGGGTGAATGACTTGGACGGCACCAGATCTGACTTCTGTTCGATTACTATAAAACCGAGACGTCGGAGCAACAGTAGAAGATTCTGCACATTGTTCTGAAGCATTAACTCATTGCCGTACCTCTGAAGAATATCGTCCAGGTAGGCCGACGTTACCGCAGACGAATGAGCTCGGAAGTAAGTCATGACGAGTTCATTATCCGAGTGAAGGCCCGGGGCGCTAGATTCAGACCGAAGCACATCGCACGGAACTGATATACAACCCCTAGGACAGCGAACCAAAGATACTTTCTGAACGTCGGATGTACCATAACGTGAAAGTATGCATCCTTGAGATCTATGCTCGCAGCATAGTCGTTCACTCGAATGCTCCTCCTGACCGATCGAATGGTCTCCATATAAAATTTTGGAGCTACAATCAGCTTGTTTATCCAGCTTAAATCTATTACTTGACGGAACGAGCCGTCTGGTTTGGGAACCAGAAACAGATGGCTGTAGAAACCTGGAGACTCCTGGTTTTCTACGACCTCTATCGCGTTCTTCAGTAAAAGAGACTGAACTTCTGAAAGAAGAGCGTCTCTTTTTAGAATATTCGACGGAAGTTGAGTCCATCTTGGACTTCGAGTTAACGGAGGCTTTCCTTTGAAGGACAGTTTCAGTCCTTCCGCACTTACCCTTCGAACCCAAGGGTCCTCCGTAATCAATTCCCAATTTTGTATATAACTCGACAACCTTCCGCCCACAGGAACGCGACAGAGATCTATACCATCACTTCCTGGACCTGCGAGGCTTGCAGAAGGAGAAACCACGTCCTCCCTGACCCGCACCTCACGCCATCGACCTAAGGGCATCTGACCTATTATTACGGCCAGCGTTACGGCCCCTGCTAGAGTCGCTGCCTTGACGGTCTCGCGAATAAGGACTAGAGGGCGCGTACGCACCTCTAAAGGAACTTCCCCTGGACATGCTCATCCCAGAAGATCCAGGCCTACTTTTTTCTGCTGGTTCCGACTTACTAGAAGCAGACTTAAAAAGCAGAGAGTCTGAAGCTTTCTTAGTTAACTTATCGTAAATAGCAGAAAGCTTGCCGTCAAAGAGAAGCTCTCCAGAGACCGGAGTGACTCAAAGAGAGTTTTTCACCTTACTATCCATTCTCGTGGACGTAGCTAGGGTTCCGTCACGTCTAACCAACTCCAGATTATCCACTGAAAGGGCGGAGTTATATGTAGAATAGGCAATAGCCCTTGACAGAACTCTCAGAGACGTTTGTACGTCCTGAAATTCTTGCCCTTCAAGGTGTAACGACAATGCTCGGGTAAGGTGATCTGCGTACGAGAGTGTGTCTAAATTTGCTCTATTCGAAGATATTGTAGTTTCCAAGGTAGAGCTATGAGCAGACATAGACGACGGCATGGATAATTCAAGGTCTTCAGCCTGGTCGTCTAGACGCAGAGGAACTCTCTGAACGCCCTGTCCTGCCGTTTCAAATCTATTCCTAGCATTAATGAAAGGCAGATTAAGAGCATTAGCCGATAGGAAGGCTGACTTGCCCGATTTACCAGCAAGTTTATTGATAGCGTCATTCAAAAGTTCAAATGTCCGTGAGACATTCCTGGACTGAGACGGAAACTCTGCGACGGTGTCCCTAAACCGATTAAAAAATTTGGTGTCCAGTGGCGCTATAAACCTCCTATCAGACTGAGCAGCATCCTGGTCCACTGGAACATCATCAGGAAGAAAATGCCGGATCAACTCGACGGTGATTTTGTGTTGTTCCGAAAGGGAGAACTCCAATTCATCCATATCCCTTTCGCCATCCTGACGGACCTCCTGGATATCTCGGTCGTCCCCTCCCGATCCAGCTGCGGAACGTACCGACCCAGCATCATCAGATTCTTCCTGCTCTGATAGGGCTTCTGCCGGATGCTGGGATGCTGCTATGATTTGTGCTATCTGCGATAGCACGTCCGTTAACGAGGCCTGCGGAGCTGCGGTCTTGCATGATTTAGCCCCAGGAAGCTCCGTGGACGTTGTCTCTTGCATACTTCTCTTATGCAAATGTCCAGATGAAGGTGGCCTCGAATCCTTGGCTATCGGATGGCGTGACCTGGCTGTCGAGGAATCTCTGGAAGGCGATGCCGGCTGGATATCGGCGGTCATGTAGCCAAGGTGTGGTCGAGTGCGCTGACCTAGGAGGAAGAAGCCCTTGATACAGCCTCTCCGGAGTGTTTATACATCGGAGCGTCCCGAGGGGTGGACGTAAGCTCCGACTGAGGAACGTTTTGTGCAACAACATCCGGACCGCGACGTTGTTGTACAAGAGAGAGACCTCTCTCGCTCGCAGCCTGTGCAGCGCTGGACAAGCTAGGGACCGAACCCAAAGGCTTCTTCCATCCTAAACCAAGATCCGTCGTCACTGGGTGTGCCTGAAGAATGTTTATAGTGCTCGCAACACCCTTAATTCTTTCCTGGACCGCAACGGACGAATCCGGGTGCTGTACCATTCAGTAAATGGATGCGACACCGGGCGAGCTAGCGGACGTAGACGCCAATGCCGTCGACCCTACTGGTGGCCTCTTAGGCAACTGCCATATACCCATGAGCACTTTTGCCACTAGCTCTTCTCTGGAATGTGACGACGGACGCGCACTGGAAGACGACATCACGGAAACATCACCCAATTCTTCTTCCTCTGAAAAAGAGAGTGAAAAAGTGACCTTGCGGAGAGAGGACCGGCATGTCCTGCTCCCCGCTAACAATATACAGTGACACACATGTCCAACGTTTGTCATCCCAATTGCTACATATAGAACAAGGCTTAGGGCAGGTACACTGACTACAATTAATGCAGAAATCATGAGAATCAGAGGAAGATTTCCTTCCATTACAATTTGAACAATAATCTTTCATTGTAAAAATAATCAATCGTAGTACCCGCAATAAACCTTGCAAACAAAGATACATAGTATAAAAATCCATTATAATAATATGAAAAAACAATTCAAAAAGAACAAATTTTTTGAAAAATTTTTTTCAGAAGAGCCCATCCCAAAGGGAACCCAGAGCCCAAATGGATCCCAAAAAAGCCTAAGTGTGGACAAAAATTTTAAATCATTCTGAAAAAATTAATGCAACACTTATGGACAATATTAATGTATCTTATGAATAATCAAGGCAGAAGACAAGGAATCACTTATGAGAAGTAACCGTTGTCAACAAAAACAAACAGTGTAAAAAAAAACAGAAAACTGACTCCAGGCACTGGTAAACATGGCCCAGTAATCAGTGTCCAATTTAAACACTATGTGATGCTAAACAAAGCCTTCCCCAGAAGAGACTGCAGAGCATCAGATGGTAGATGCAGACCTAAAATGCCTAAACACCCCTAAAGTGAGGACGTAAACATGGGGACAGAACAGAAAAAATTCTGTTTCCAAGCCAAAACTCCCAAGAAATTTTTAGTACCGGTAATAAAAATTACAAAAATAAGCCAAAAGCATGGGAGAATGGCAAGGGGGGGGGAATGAAGGAAAAGGAGAGAGGAAACACTGAACAAACAATAGAATATTCATGGCAAGAATGACAACAGCAGGGCTATGCTTCGAAAATAGGCAACATGAATAAATTTTCATAAGAAAAATTTTAAGTTACAGCCCTGAACATTGGAAACCACTGTTTTCTCCTCTCCTCATCCTAAATGCACTTCCTATCCACCATTTCTCTCATAATTATGTGTCTGGCATCATTAAAACTGAGATTTACAGCACAAATATCAGTGATGTGACACTGTTTACAGGGCCAAACAAAGAATAACATTTTGGCGGGAATTTCGAGACCTCCTCGACACTGCGCATGCGCAGTACAGTAAAAGTATAGTGGACCTACCAGGACATCTAATTTTTGGTTTTTGATGCAAATTTTGGGGATTGGGGGGGCAAAATTTGGTTTGGCCCTGAATTTAATGAGTTTGCACCAGCTCAGTCTGGGTCATTGGTATAGTATAAAAATATATAGTGGCATAATAGGTGACAACAGAATTTTTCTGTCCCCTATTCAAACCATCGGAATCAACATCGTAATCAGCAGAATGTTTGGTGAAACTAGAGGGGGGTATCAGAACCCCGTGGCTCACCAACAGGTGGCCAATGTAAACGGGTGGCTGGAGTAAAAAAAAAAAGTTCAAAACTTGCACACAAAAGTCCAAAATTAAAGAAAATAAGCAGCTAAAGGGTTAAATAATATAATAATAACCCCTAAGAAGCATGCTAACATAAAATAGGAACCATGGCAATATGCTACAAGGTAAGTCTCCACTTTGAAAATAAGACAAACCTCAAAACCTGCACATAAAAGTAAAAAAGTATCACATTTGTTTCAAAGGGTTAAAATTTAGAAAAATACCCTGAAAATATTACAATAACCAGCGTGGCAATATGCCAGTGAGATAAAACTCCACTTAAAAAAATATCAAAACCTGCACACAAAAGTACAAAACCTGCACAGAAAAGTCCAAAATTAAAGTAAATAAGCAGCTAAAGGGTTAAATAATATAAAAATAGCCCAAGAAGCATCCTAACATAAAATAGGAACCATGGCAATATGCTATAAGGTAAGTCACCACTTGGAAGAAAAGAAAGACAAACCTCAAAACCTGCACATAAAAGTAAAAAAAAGTATCAAATTTGTTTCAAGGGGTTAAAATTGAGAAAAATACCCTGTCACAGTAACCACAACGGCAATATGCCAGTAAGGTGAAAGTCTACTTGAAAAATATCCACTTGGAAGAAAAGAAAGACAAACCTCAAAACCTGCACATAAAAGTATCACATTTGTTTCAAAGGGTTAAAATTTAGAAAAATACCCTGAAAATGTTACAGTAACCACCATGTCAATATGCCAGTGAGGTAAAACTCCACTTAAAAAAAAAATATCAAAACCTGCACACAAAAGTACAAAACCTGCACACAAAAGTCCAAAATTAAAGTAAATAAGCAGCTAAAGGGTTAAATAATATAATAATAGCCCCAAGAAGCATCCTAACATACATTTAAAATAGGAACCATGGCAATATGCTACAAGGTAAGTCGCCACTTGGAAGAGAAGAAAGACAAACCTCAAAACCTGCACATAAAAGTAAAATGAAAGTGTCAATGACACTGTAGCTTAACTTGTGTGTTGTGTTTGATGAAAAGGATAATGTTCAATGTTTATGAAAGGATTATGAAATAAGACAAGAATTGTGATAATTGGGAATATGTTCATTTCTGTTCCCTGTATGCTATGTTTATGATAAAAATAATATGAGGTGTACACTGTACTAAAGAGCTGAGGGGTGGGTTAATATGACCTCACAGTTAATGTACGTGGCCCTCACAGTTAACGTATATCAACAAAAGTTATCAAGTTACAGTGAAATTATTCCAAAAAAAGTCATCCTATCAAGTTACATTAAAATCCCTTCATAAATATGGCCTGTAGACTGTGCTAAAGGTTTTCGGGCTTCGGGCCCCTGTAGCCGTCAGTTTCCCAATTGCGTCCAAAGGGGACGTTCTCATCTAGACATAAAATGAAGTCAACCTACCAAGTTACAATGAAATCCCTTAATAAATATGACCTGCAGACTGTGCTAAAGGTTTTTGGGCTTTGGGCTCTGGCAGCCATCATGGTTGAATGATCGCAACCAAAAGGGGACGTTCTCATCTGGGCATCATCTGGAGTGATCCTACAAAGTTACAATGAAATCCCTTCATAAATATGACCTGTAGACTGTGCTCAAGGTTTTTGGGCTTCGGGCCCCTGAAGCCATCACAGTTGACCAATCACGACCAAAAGGGGATGTCATCATCTAGGCATTATATGGAGTCAAACTTACGGGTTACAATGAAGTCCTTCCATAAATATGACCAATAGACTACATGTATGCTAAAGGTTTTGGGGTTTTGGGTTTGGGCAGCCATCAAGGCTGAATGATCGCGACCAAAAGGGGATGTTCTCATCTAGACATTATTTAGAGTCACCATACCAAGGTACAATGGAATCCCTTCATAAATATCACCAGTAGACTGTGCTAAAGATTTTCAGGCTTTGGGCCCCTGTAGCCAACACAGTTGCCTAATGGTGTCCAAAAGGGGCTGTTCTTATCTAGACATTACATGAAGTCAACCTACCAAGTTACAATGAAATCCCTTCATAAATATGATCTGAAGACTGTGCTAAAGGTTTTCGGGCTTTAGGCTTGGGCAGCCATCATGGTTGAATGATCGCAACCAAAAGGGGACATTCTCATCTGGACATCATCTGGAGTGATCCTATGAAGTTACAATGAAATCCCTTCATAAATATGACCTGCAGACTGTGCTCAAGATTTTCGAGCTTCAGGCACATGTCGCCATCACAGTTGACCAACCACGACCAGAAGGGGATGTCATCATCTAGGCATTATATGGAGTCAACCTAACAAGTTACAATGAAATCCTTCCATAAATACGACTTTCAGACATGCTAAAGGTTTTTGGGCTCGGGCAGCCATCAAGGCTGAATGATCGTGACCAAAAGGGGACATTCTCATCTGGACACTATTTGGAGTCATCCTACCAAGCTACAATGAAATCCCTTCATAATTATGACCTGTAGACTGTTCTAAAGGTTTTCAGGCTTTGGGCCCCTGAAGCTGTCACAGTTGGCCAATCGTGTCCAAAAGGGGACGTTCTCATCTGGACATTATATGAAGTCAACCTACCAAGTTACAATGAAATCCCTTCATAAATATGACCTGTAGACTGTGCTAAAGGTTTTTGGGCTTCGGGCTCAAGCAGCCAACATGGCTGAATGATCGCAACCAAAGGGGACAATCTCATCTGGGCATCATCTGGAGTGATCCTGCGAAGTTACAATGAAATCCCTTCATAAATATGACCTGTAGACTGTGCTCAAGGTTTTCAGGCCTTGGGCACCAGTAGCCATCAAAAGGGGATGTCATCATCTAGGCATTATATGGAGTCAACCTAACAGGTAACAATGAAATCCTTCTATAAATATAACCTTTTGCCTATGCTAAAGGTTTATGGGCTCGGGCACCCATCAAGGCTGAATGATCACGACCAAAATGGGACATTCTCATCTGGACATTATTTGGAGTCATCCTACCAAGTTACAATGAAATCCCTTCATAAATATGACCTGTAGACTGTGCTAAAGGTTTTCGGGCTTCGGGCACCTTTAGCCATCAAAGTTGCCCAATCATGTCCAAAAGGGGACGTTCTCATCATACATTATATGAAGTCAACCTACCAAGTTACAATGAAATCCCTTCATAAATATGACCTGTAGACTGTGCTTAAGGTTTTTCGGGCTTCGGGCTCGGGCAGCCATCATGGTTGAATGATCACAACCAAAGGGGACAATCTCATCTGGGCATCATCTGGAGTGATCCTACGAAGTTACAATGAAATCCCTTCATAAATATGACCTGTAGACTGTGTTCACGGTTTTCGGGCTTTGGGCACTTGTAGCCATCACAGCTGACCAATCATGACCAAAAGGGGGTGGCATCATCTAGGCATTATATGGAGTCAACCTAATGGGTTACAATGAAATCCTTCCATAAATATGACCTTTTACCTATGCTAAAGGTTTTTGGGCTCGGGCACCCATCAAGGCTGAATGATCGCGATCAAAATGGGACATTCTCATCTAGACATTATTTGGAGTCATCCTACCAAGTTACAATGAAATCCCCTCATAAATATGACCTGTAGACTGTGTTAAAGGTTTTCGGGCTTCGGGCACCTTTAGCCGTCACAGTTGCCCAATCATGTCCAAAAGGGGACGTTCTCATCTAGACATTATATGAAGTTAACCTACCAAGTTACAATGAAATCCCTTCATAAATATGACCTGTAGACTGGGCTAAAGGTTTTTCGGGCTTCGGGCTCGGGCAGCCATCATGGCTGAATGATCGCAACCATAGGGGACAATCTCATCTGGGCATCATCTGGAGTGATCCTAAGAAGTTACTATGAAATCCCTTCATAAATATGACCTGTAGACTGTGCTCAAGGTTTTCAGGCTTTGGGCCCCTGTAGCCAACACAGTTGCCTAATGGTGTCCAAAAGGGGCTGTTCTTATCTAGACATTACATGAAGTCAACCTACCAAGTTACAATGAAATCCCTTCATAAATATGATCTGAAGACTGTGCTAAAGGTTTTCGGGCTTTAGGCTTGGGCAGCCATCATGGTTGAATGATCGCAACCAAAAGGGGACATTCTCATCTGGACATCATCTGGAGTGATCCTATGAAGTTACAATGAAATCCCTTCATAAATATGACCTGCAGACTGTGCTCAAGATTTTCGAGCTTCAGGCACATGTCGCCATCACAGTTGACCAACCACGACCAGAAGGGGATGTCATCATCTAGGCATTATATGGAGTCAACCTAACAAGTTACAATGACATCCTTCCATAAATACGACTTTCAGACATGCTAAAGGTTTTTGGGCTCGGGCAGCCATCAAGGCTGAATGATCGTGACCAAAAGGGGACATTCTCATCTGGACACTATTTGGAGTCATCCTACCAAGCTACAATGAAATCCCTTCATAATTATGACCTGTAGACTGTTCTAAAGGTTTTCAGGCTTTGGGCCCCTGAAGCCGTCACAGTTGGCCAATCGTGTCCAAAAGGGGACGTTCTCATCTGGACATTATATGAAGTCAACCTACCAAGTTACAATGAAATCCCTTCATAAATATGACCTGTAGACTGTGCTAAAGGTTTTTGGGCTTCGGGCTCAAGCAGCCAACATGGCTGAATGATCGCAACCAAAGGGGACAATCTCATCTGGGCATCATCTGGAGTGATCCTGCGAAGTTACAATGAAATCCCTTCATAAATATGACCTGTAGACTGTGCTCAAGGTTTTCAGGCTTTGGGCACCAGTAGCCATCAAAAGGGGATGTCATCATCTAGGCATTATATGGAGTCAACCTAACAGGTTACAATGAAATCCTTCTATAAATATAACCTTTTGCCTATGCTAAAGGTTTATGGGCTCGGGCACCCATCAAGGCTGAATGATCACGACCAAAATGGGACATTCTCATCTGGACATTATTTGGAGTCATCCTACCAAGTTACAATGAAATCCCTTCATAAATATGACCTGTAGACTGTGCTAAAGGTTTTCGGGCTTCGGGCACCTTTAGCCATCAAAGTTGCCCAATCATGTCCAAAAGGGGACGTTCTCATCATACATTATATGAAGTCAACCTACCAAGTTACAATGAAATCCCTTCATAAATATGACCTGTAGACTGTGCTTAAGGTTTTTCGGGCTTTGGGCACTTGTAGCCATCACAGCTGACCAATCATGACCAAAAGGGGGTGGCATCATCTAGGCATTATATGGAGTCAACCTAATGGGTTACAATGAAATCCTTCCATAAATATGACCTTTTACCTATGCTAAAGGTTTTTGGGCTCGGGCACCCATCAAGGCTGAATGATCGCGATCAAAATGGGACATTCTCATCTAGACATTATTTGGAGTCATCCTACCAAGTTACAATGAAATCCCCTCATAAATATGACCTGTAGACTGTGTTAAAGGTTTTCGGGCTTCGGGCACCTTTAGCCGTCATAGTTGCCCAATCATGTCCAAAAGGGGACGTTCTCATCTAGACATTATATGAAGTTAACCTACCAAGTTACAATGAAATCCCTTCATAAATATGACCTGTAGACTGGGCTAAAGGTTTTTCGGGCTTCGGGCTCGGGCAGCCATCATGGCTGAATGATCGCAACCATAGGGGACAATCTCATCTGGGCATCATCTGGAGTGATCCTAAGAAGTTACTATGAAATCCCTTCATAAATATGACCTGTAGACTGTGCTCAAGGTTTTCGGGCACTTGTAGCCATCACAACTGACCAATCACGACCAAAAGGGGATGTCATCATAGAGGAATTATATGGAGTCAACCTAACAGGTTACAATGAAATCCTTCCATAAATATGACCTTTTTGCCTACGCTAAAGGTTTTTGGGCTCGGACACCCATCAAGGCTACATGATCGTGATCAAAATGGGAAGTTCTCATATGGACATTATTTGGAGTTATCCTAACAAGTTACAATGAAATCCCTTCATAAATATGACCTCTAGACTGTGCTAAAGGTTTTCGGGCTTCGGGTCCCTGTAGCCGTCACAGTTGTCCAATCATGTCCAAAAGGGGACTTTCTCATCTAGACATTGTATGAAGTCAACCCACAAAGTTACAATGAAATTCCTCAATAAATATGACCTGAAGACTGTGCTAAAGGTTTTCGGGTTTTGGGCTCGGGCAGTCATCACGGTTGGCAGATCATGCCCAAATGGGGACATTCTTATCTAGACATCATAGGGAGTCATCCTAACAAGTTACAATGAAATCCCTCCACATTAAACATGTCCTGCAGACTGTGCTAAAAGTTTTTGGGTTTCGGGCTTGGGCAGCCAGCATGGTTGATAGATCATGCCCAAAAGGGGACATTCTCATCTAGGCATTATACAGAGGCATCCTACTAAGTTACAATGAAATCCCTTCATAAATACAACCTGTAGACTATGCTAATGGTTTTCGGGTTTTGGGCTCGGGCAGCCATACCAGTTGCCCGATCGCGACCAAAAGGGGACGTTTTCATCTAGACATGACCCCAAACCTGCATATGAAATTTCGTGACGATCAGACAAGAACTGCGGGGTGTAGCCCGTGCTAAAGGAAAATGTGAACAGACGTCACAGACTCACAGACTAACAGACTCACAGACTAACAGACTTCCGCATGCGTGATGGCAATAGCTTATCTTGACTATGTCAAGTTAAGCTAAAAACATCAAAACCTGCACACAAACCTCAAAATAAGTCCAAAATTTTATTCAAAAGGTTAAAATTAAGACGAAATACCCTGGAAAAGAGTTAAATGTTATCGTGAACCCCCACAGCAATATGCAAAGAAGAAAAAAACATTTTTAAACGCACAAAAATCCAAACCTGTAAACAAAAGAAGTCAAAAATTGAAGTAATTAAGCAGGAAATGGGTTAAAGAATACAATGTAGCCCTAAGATGCACGTTTACATACAATAGAAAGCATGGACATATGCTACAAGGTAAATCTACACTTGGAAGAAAGGAAAAAAAAAACCCATGAAAACCTGCACGCAAACGTCAAAATAAGTCTCAAAATCTATTCAAAGGGTTAAAATTTTTTAAAAAATGCACTGGAAAGATATCAATGTTATAATAACCACCACTGCAATATGCAGTGAGGTCAACCTCACTTGAAATTGTTTTTTTTTTATCACAACCTGTTCATAAAAGTAAGAAGCTGTAAGCCTAAGTCCAAAAGCTGTACATAAAAGTCCAAAATTAAAGTAATTCAGCAGGAAAAGGGTTAAATAATACAAACATAGTGCTAAGATGCATGTTTACATACAATAGAAAGCATGGACATATGCTGCAAGGTAAATCTCCACTTGGAAGAAAGGAAAAAAAAAACATCAAAACCTGCACGCAAACATCAAAATAAGTCTAAAATTTGCTTCAAAGGGTTAAAATTAAGACAAAATACCCTGGAAAAGAGTTAAGGGCCTATATAAGTAATGGAATTTTGTTTATTTTGAAATTCTCACCTCTCATATTCCTTAAATTCAGATTAAATATACACAAATTATACATCAAAATGAAGGTTGGGATGTATAGAACGCGAAACACATATGTAATCAACTCATAGAGTCGACTGTAGGCACCACTGGTTCCTGGAAGTCTGCTACCGTATTCGCACCAGAACTGATAATAAAATAATATTTCATCATAACAACTTGTGGCCAAATGTGCTTCATATATCCAAGAACAAAGCTAGGCATTCAAAACACTTTCGAATACAGCGATAGGACTGCATTTTGGAAAAGGACAACGCTGTCTGCATTTTTTATTGAAGATGGTTTCCATGCTCGACAGACATGCGCAAATCACTCGTTACCACAAATTTCCATCGAAAAACAAAATCGTAATTCTAAGAAATTTCAACAGGTATCATGATACCTTGCATTGAATATGGCAACTGTGCAATCTCAATCTAATAACAGTATACTGTATGAAGGCGATCTTTTTCATTATTTGATTTTAGACGGCGTTGTGTTTACATGCTTTTTCTGTCAGATGACGTCGACCGGAAATCGAAAGTATACTCATATGTAAACAAAAGCAAAGGCTTTGGAATTTTCCCCAATGCAGCTCTGTCGCCGTGTTTTGAAGAATTTTTATCCCCTAGCTTTGTTCTTGGAAATGTAAAGCACATTTGGCCACAAGTAGTTTTCGTGAAATATTATTAAATTATCAGTTCTGGTGCGAATATGGCAGCAGACTTCCAGGAACCAGTGGTGCCTACAGTCACCTCTATGAGTTGATTACACATGTGTTTTGTGTATATATATCCCAACCTTCATTTTGATGTACATTTTGTGTATATTTAATTTGAATTGAAGGAATATCAAAGGTGAGAATTTTCAAAATAAACAAAATTTCATTACTTATATAGGCCCTTAAATGTTATAGTGAACCACCATAGCAATATGCAGAAACTAAAAAAAAATTTAAAAAGCCACAAAATCAAAACCTGTACACAAAAGTTCAAAATATTTGAGAGCGGACGCCGACGCCGACATGAGGGCTATGCCATAGGCTCACACAACTAACATTGGTGAGCCAATAATCAGGTAATCGGTTCATATAGCAAGTTTATACAAGAGCGCTCGTATCGCTGAAGCAATACAATGTCCCCTACCGGACTAATGAGCATTAATAATTATACAAATGTTATAACCTAGATGTGATCAGCATGAATTCCGTTGAAGCATTTCCAAAAAAAGTCCAGAAAACTGATATTTTGGCACTTTTCCATATTTCCAAGGGCCATAACTCACACAAAAATAATGCAATCAGCATGAAACTCAAACTTGATCTGTAAGTCATCGTTCTATAGTAGGTTACCAAGAATGAAATCATTCAGTTGAAGCATTTCCAAACAAAAGTCCGGAAAACCAAAGTATGACTGACAGATTGACTGACAGACTGATGGATGGACAGAGTACAGATGAAACTTGATCTGCAAGTCATCGTTCTATAGTAGGTTACCAAAATGAAATCATTCCGTTGAAGCGTTTCCAAAAAAAGTCCGGAAAACTAAAGTATAACCAACAGACTGACTGACAGACTGACGGATGGATGGACAGAGTGTAAATGAAACTTGATCTGTAAGTCATCGTTTTATAGTAGGTTACACATGTACCAAAAATGAAATCATTCCGTTGAAGCGTTTCCAAAAAAAGTCCGGAAAACTAAAGTACGACCGACAAACTGACTGACGGATGGATGGACAGAGTGTAAATGAAACGTGATCTGTAAGTCACCGTTCTATAGTAGGTTACCAAAAATGAAATCATTCTGTTGAAGCGTTTCCAGAAAAAGTCCGGAAAACTGATATTTTGGTGCTTTTCCCATATTTCCAGGGGCAATAGCTCACACAAGAATAAGGCAATCAGCATGAAACTCAAACTTGATCTGTAAGTCATCCTTCTATAGTAGGTTAACAAAAATGAAATCATTCCGTTGAAGCATTTCCAAAAAAAATCCGGAAAACTGAAATTTTGGCACTTTTCCATATTTCCAAGGGCCATAACTCACACAAGAATAATGCAATCAGCATGAAACTCAAACGTGATCTGTAAGTCATCGTTCTATAGTAGTTTACCAAAAATGAAATCATTCCGTTGAAGCGTTTCCAAAAAAAACTCCGGAAAACTGATATTTTGGTGCTTTTCCATATTTCCAAGGGCCGTAACTCACACAAGAATAATGCAATCAGCATGAAACTCAAACTTGATCTGTAAGTCATCGTTCTATAGTAGTTTACCAAAAATGAAATCATTCTGTTGAAGCGTTTCCAAAAAAACTCCAGAAAACAGATATTTTGGTGCTTTTCCATATTTCCAAGGGCCGTAACTCACACAAGAATAATGCAATCGGCATGAAACTCAAACTTGATCTGTAAGTCATCGTTCTATAGTAGTTTACCAAAAATGAAATCATTCCGTTGAAGCGTTTCCAAAAAAGGTCCGGAAAACTGATATTTTGGTGCTTTTCCCATATTTCCAAGGGCCGTAACTCACACAAGAATAATGCAATCAGCATGAAACTCAAACTTGATCTGTAAGTCATCGTTCTATAGTAGTTTACCAAAAATGAAATCATTCCGTTGAAGCGTTTCCAAAAAAAACTCTGGAAAACTAAAGTGTAACTGACAGACTGACAGACATACTGACAGACGGACGGATGGACAGAGTGCAAACCTAGCACTCGGTAGGGGACTAATAAAAGGTTCATCACTACCCTAAAGGTTCTTGTCCAGCCCGCCCCCATCCCCACCCCCACTCACTGATAAGAGTGACCTGTGTATTGAGCCCAAGTTAACTTTTTTTTCATTGAGCTCGACTTCCTTTCTATTCCCTTTCTTCTTCCCTAAAACCCTTACCTGTTAAAATCCATTGTGCATTTTTTTTCTTCTTTTAAAATGTACATGTACATGTACCAGGTAAAATCTTTCTACTGTTAGTTAACTCTCGACTTGTGTTAAAATTAATAAAGACCACTCACGAAATTGAAAACTTTATGAATATTGGCGATACACATTAACCCTGATACAGTTGTTACGGCAGTTTTGGATCACCCGGCACATATTGATGGCTACACATTTTGTGACAAACCTTTTGTACATGTACAGTACGGCCAGTGTGGACTGGTAACTTTCCACGGGTGGTCAATATTTCCACGGAAGCAACAATATAAAATTTCAAACACTAATTATAGGAAGAATCATCAAAACTTTAATCAATGATGCACTGGGTACAACCTGGTACTTGCAGATCAAACATTCCAATTTAAATGTGAGCCTAAAATTAGGGCGGTCATGATTTTTTAATTTAGGAATCAATTAATCATCACAAATAATCATTAATAATCGATTAATTGTACCTACAGTTAAAACTAGAAGTCCTGTCACGAACTGTGCGCTTATCTAGGCTTAATTGCGCGTAGGAATTATGCGCAATTGTCATATCGAATGGCATCCAAAGCACGGCAGGTTCTTCTGGTAAATCTGGTTACTCATAGTAAACACATGCAATGCTTCTGCCATGCACCAAAGGGTTACCCAGAGGCCCATTGGCTGAAACATTGTTTGTGCACAGGCCACATGTACAGATTTTGATAGCCTTACTATGGTCATAACGCATAGATTAACGCACAGATCGGCATGCTATTTGTGCACATTTCAATTCATGACAGGACTTCTAGTTTTAACTGTACATGGGTATTGTCCCCAAATACTATGATATTCCAGGGTATTCCTGAACACCACAGAGATTAAGGACAATACCAAGCTACTTTTTAAACTGGTTGAGTGCTAGAAGCCACTATCATGGCTGTTCTGAAAAGTGCTTATTGCCACTTTAGTTGTTTGACCAACAGTAAAACAAGGTTTATATAAAATGTTTTATTATACTGCTGTAATGCAAACTGCAGCAGTAAGGACATAAGTTAAATATCTCCAATGAGTTCCCAGTTTATAGTAAAAATTAAGGAGTGAGTTCAATAAATTAAGTTTGGTCCCAGTCTTTTGCGAGATCCACATCTAATTTACTGGATGCGTTTCGTAAATTTCACTATAAACTGGGATCGATTTTCATTATTGGTGTAAATATTGACTCCTTTCCTGAGCTTAGAATGAGTCTTAAGATAAAAGTGAAATTTACAAGATTAAGTAATAAGAAGTAGCATACGCGTTCTGTCAAATGAACCAATTAGTCAATGTTGACACATGTATCGATCTTGCTTGTCCCTACAATTTGCCCCCGCCCTGTCTCCATCGCCTCCTATGCCAAACAAAACGAGCAATAATGGGAAATTGGGTGGTAATTGGGGGAAATGACGGACCCTGCTAGAAGCCACTATCAGGGCTTTAAAGAAAAATGACCAGTTAAAAAAGGAAAAAAATAAGTTGATAAAAGTGAGTAGAATGTGTGTATACTGGTATGGTATATTTTATTCATGTGTAAAATTTGATCTGCTTCTGATGGGGGGGGTGGGGGGGGGGTGGCTCAGTAGGTGCAGGCTGCAAGCCAAGAGTCTTCAGTTTGAATCCCACTTGCGGAAACCACGTTGTGTCCTTGGGCAAGACACTTCACCCCCATTGCCCATGTGGGGGCACTGTGACGTTGTGTAGTAAGGCGTAGTGCATATCGATGGTGCACTGTCTTCAACCAATGCTAACCCTGCTTGTGTGGAGTAAGTATGTTGGGGAGCTGACAGTTCCTCGCTGTTGCTCGGTGGTTCTCTCCGGGTACTCCGGCTTCCTCCACCCGTAAAACTGTCGAGGTCATGATTAGCCATTATGCAGAAATATGTGACCTTAAACACCAATAAATAAATAAATAAATCTGCTTCTGACGAGAATTTTGATGATTAAGAGGATTTAAATAACGTGGCATGGTGAAGAACTTGTGTTTGTTAATTTGTCACTGTTGACCAACCCTACTACATGTAAGTAACGAACACAAAAGGTAATTAATTAGCCGTCAGACGGAGTTGGAATATTGCTTTTATATGCTTTTTATTATTTTTTCATCAGCCGCTGATACTGCTATCATCCTCTTTTTGGGATATATCATTACATACATTTTCAGTTCTTTTTTTGGGGGGGAGGGGGTTGTTGTTCGTTTCTTTTTTTAACTAGAGCCTATTTGGAATTTTGAAAGTAAATTTATTCTCCCTTTATTGCCAGTAACAGGTAAACTGTCTTTGTCTGTATCTCTCCTCAACACATGATTTTTTAACAGTGACATACATTATTAGTGAAGACGATTGTAGGATAAAATGCCCGCGGACATAATGCCATCAGTAAAAATGCAGACAAAATTCTCCCACTGAAATGCAGAGGTGGACAAAATACCCTCCAAAATTTGTTTTGTACAAAAAGTAATTTTTAAAAAAAGCAGCACATAAACTTGTCTAATTAAACAGCTTGGGATGTGAGGTCTCAGTGGGCTTTGTGAACTGTTACTGTGTTATTGTTACCATCTGCTGAAGTTGGGGATTATAGTTAGAAAAACAATTAAACTTTAGCTAGCTGTGTTGATCTCTATTCATCTAATCTTCTGAAGGAATTAAAGGGTTAAACGTACATCATAATATGTAGAATATAGATTGTGGTTTTATGTTATTATATTATTAGTGAATATTACTAGAATTTATTTTAGGCTAGATAATGCATCTCAACATAAAGACATTAGCGACACTGAACTCGCCATTCAAAGTGAACGCCTGCTACATGAAACTTACAAAGTCACACGTCCATCATCAAAAAACGTGCAACATCTGTAAACTAATGCAAAACCTGCATCCTTCCCTCCTTAGAGAATATACACCAATAACCATAACCGGAGATGGCAACTGTCTGTTTCATGCAACTTCCCAAGCTGTGTTTGGTGACCAGTAAAATCACTCCCACCTGCGGCTTTTGACAGCCTTGGAAACAGGGGAACATATATTCAACTACGACGTAGATTACCCTCATTACAAAGACTTAGTCAAACATCGACATATCGTCCACGATTCATATATTGACCTTTTTCGGTCAGCAGCCATCATCAATGGGTGGTCAGAAACATTACATATATATGCCATTAGTTCTGTTCTTGGTGTATGCATTCTTACCCATTGCCCACAAACGGTAAATTCTTCTGTTTTAAACAGCCTCAACTGAAAGAAACATTAGTATGGGCTTGGATGTAATTAAATGATATTTGATAGTGTACAAGATAATGAAGGATTTTTTTTCTGTAGTAATTCCATAGAATCCCAAAGTGCCGCCACCCCCCATAGGGACCCCATGCCACCCTACACTACTAACGTTTGTATCAACCCCCCTCCCCCACATTCCAATATTTCACCAATAATTAAAATACTTCGCAAGTGTATTTTAGCAGCCCTTGCAATTCAGAAAATTCGCCTCGGCAAAAAAAATGCCGAGGCAACAGCAGTTTGCGTCAGCTAAAAAACACTTTGCGTCGGCATTTTTTTAAAGGGAGTGCTTATTTCCACATACGTGTGTGGTAATAAGCAAACCCCAGGGAAAGCATTAGTACCACATACGTATATGGAAATAAACAAACCACAGAGAAAGCATTAGTAAAACATACCTTTTTATCCAGGTTAAATTAGCTTGTGTGACTATGTTGATCGATTTTAATGGAAATATTTGTAGAATTACATGTGTGAAACTTACAATTAGAAAAATAAATTACATGTGTCCTTTTACACTTTAATAATTGTAATTTTAGTAATTTTTCACAACTGAATTCTTGCAGATTATCTGACAAATACATTACTTTATTTCAATAATCTTTGGTTACTGATTAAGATATTCTGTATTGTTTCCTGAAAATCTCAATAATAATTAATCGGACTAATGATAGAAAATAATATAACAAGAGGCCCCAGGGGGCCTGAGGGCGCTCACCTGACATGGTAGTCTAAATACCAAACCAGGGACTTGACTAGTACTGAAATGGTTAACCGGATAAAAATGTCAACTGGTTATCCGAAATATCGATAGTGATCGTCATTCCATGGTTAAAACGTAGTAAATTTGCAGCTTCTCCTTTGGGATAGATTACACCTCGAAGCTGCGCTGTATATATTGAGAAATAATCAACTTTCGCGTTCAAGACTTCGTTAATGATCGGCAATTTCCGTGTGTACTGAGTAACCATAGAAACTATTCCGTAGTATAGTTTCTAAGAATACTGCTTTCCAATTCCTATAGTTTTGATCCCAGATTCGGTGAAATAATGACTACGGTTAACCGGATATTATCCGGTTATAACACTCAGTTAGTCGGTTATGAAAATGAGCCAACCGTTTCAGCCCTAGACTTGACTTGAATAAGCTGCATACGCCCCCTCCTAAGAAAAGCATATACCAACTGGATGAAGCGATTGTGCCCACACAATACACAGGATTTTCCTTTTATTTTCAGTTCCTGCACTTTTACGTCCCAAAATTGAGATAAACGCATAAAAACACATTTTTTTTTATTTTTGTTCGGAAATTTTCGAAGTCCCAAACAAAATATTTTCAGCATAAATTTTTTTTTCTTCTTAAAATTGACCAAAACGCATAAAAAACTAATTTCCGGATTTTGGTCCAAAATTTTTTAAGTCACACCCGGACCCCAAATTTTCAGTGTAAAAAAAAAATTTTTGTCTTAAAATTGACCAAAATGCATAAAAAACCCCAAAACTAATTTCCAGATTTTGGTCCAAAATTTTGAAGTCCCACCCGGACCCCAAATTTTCAGTGTAAGAAAAAAAAATTTTTGTCTTAAAATTGACCAAAACACATAGAAAACAAAAAACTCATTTCCAGATTTTCGTCCCAAATTTCTGAGTCCGACCGGGACCCCAAATTTTCAGCCTAAATATGAGTCCAGGGACTCGACTTGAACAAACTTGAATCTCCCCCCCCCCTCCCAAGGATGCTGCATAGCAAATATCAAAAGACTGTTATTGGTAGATCTGAAGAAGATTTTTTAAAGAATATTCCTCATACTGCACTAATTTAAACATTTGGGCTCCCATAGAAAGCCCCATGATAAAACCGATAGCAATTTTTTTTTTACCATTCCATTCTGTTGGTCCTAAGGAAGTTTCACACTAAATAAGAATTCTCAGGAGATATGGGCGTTTTAATTTTTTTGTATTTTTAGCTCCTGCGGTTCCCATGGGTGACAGGAAAAATATTTCGGGCATAAATTAACTACTTATGTTCCAATAAAATCTCATGTCAAATTTGGTTCAAATTAGCCTCTTGGTTTGGAAAGTTAAAAAATTTATAGTAATTTATATATTTTTTATACTTACCAATGACCCAGACATAGCTGGTGCTAACTCTTAAAATATAGGGCCAAACACAAATTTTGCCCCCCAATCCCCAAAATTTGCATCTAAAACTAAAGAAAACATGTCCTGAAAGGCCCTCCACACTTCACCCCTACTGCGCATGCGCAGTGTCAAGGACGTTCCGAAATTGGCGCCATTAATCATTCTAATAACCAGTGCCTGGTAAGCGCTATGTACTCAGCGGGGAGGCAAGAGTTCCTAACTCCTGGGAGGGCCATCCCCGTCTGGGTCATTGGTAAGTATAAAAAATATATAAATTACTATAAATTTTTTAACATTTTTATACTGTACCAATGACCCAGACATAGCTGAATAGTAAAAAGGCTGGAGGGCCAAGGACATAGAGCAAAATGGAATACGCTCAATAAAATAAAATAGAGTCATCCCCTGTAGGGAAAAGAAGTAATAGGCCTTACATGTATCTTTCTTATTTATGATAAATTAGAAAGATACAACACCTTCCAAAATTGAGCTTCATACATCCATGTACTCTATTAATACTAATAATTTTTAAAGTAAGCCAATAATAAAGTAAGTCTAGAGAATAGAGACTCTTATACTCCTAAAAGTGTCTGAGAATTGCATAATCATGTCCGTTGACATATGCAATATTCAAAAGCTCTACTTTAAAAACTACGACTTGAATGAATTTTAAAAACCTAAACTTCTCACTAAACAACCATCCCAATAACAGCTCAGAATTACTAACTCCGGAGGAGGTATCCCCTTGTTTTCATAGTAAAACAGGTGACCCAAGGGAACACCCTCCCCCCCCCCTTTTTCTTGCCCTGGGTCAAATAGCCCAGAGCGAAGAGGGCAGCCGAAACAGACAGCCTACCTAGCTATAGTAGCAACTGTTAAGTGAATGACATTCTGAGCAGTAGATAATAGACCTAACAATAGAGGCCTCCAGAAATTGACTCGATATTTCTAAGATAAAATTCATGAATGTGGATGGCTGAGCGCAATGAGCGGCCTTCAAAAATCTATAATAGCGACACTATTAATGTAAGCCCAAGAAGTAGAAGAACTCTTACTTCATGAGCCGAAATCTTAAGCACAACTGCTAAGTCAATGATATACCATAAGCAGTACCGATAGTTAATAGAATCCATTAACAATAAAATGGAGCGTAACGTCCTTCTACTAGACATCAAAGACAGAAGAAGCTTACGCCCTTTGTAATAAACAGATATCTGTTTATAAATACATAAACTGTACCCGGAAAGAGTAAAGGCCTATGCCCATACGAAGATGGAAGGACCTTAAAATAATAGGTTCCGGATAATAGGAGCCTAACTCTTATGCAACAATCCAACCTAAATAGTAACGGAAGTATTGATTCCGAAACTATGAAAGTTAAAATCATCCATCGATAGTGCATGAAACTCACTGACTCTACAGTAAAAGAGAAACCAACAGAATTACTGTCTAAAAGGTCAGAATTTGAAAACTACTGTTTCCAGAGGCTCAAATGATTACTTAGCTAAATAAGAACCGAAGTTAAAATCCGTATAGGAATTTAATCTAAAGATTCTAAGTCTATTTATCAAAAAGTTACTAACTGACTTAGATAAAGAGACAAAAGACTCAATTGTAAACTACCGTAGAGTGCATAGGTATGAGGTAACATAAACCTATAACCTAAATAATAACAGGCTGCAGTAGATCTTGTGAAACAAGTATACTAAAAAATAGCCATGAGTAGTATGGAGGGATCAACAATATGAACATAATGATCCCTACACCACGACGGAAGAGCCTCCACTTTAGCCGCATAGAATAGCGAAGAAGAGGATCTCCTATAGTAAGAAATCGCGTCCAAAGCTCGTCCAGTACAGTGCTTACAATGCAATATGGACCACACAATGGAATACATGAAGGTTGCGACCTTGCTGGTTGTGATAAAGATGACACGATTTACCCAGTGAAAAAGATCCTCACATAGAGGAAGATTTCACGTTAAGACCCACAGTAGACAAGAGAGTAAATTACTCATGATCTCTGTGAAGATAGAGATGCTATCAACAGAAATGTATTGTGGTTGTTTATCTTAGCAATACCTGCTAAAACAACAGCGCCGGAGGATACGCGTATCCTATCATTCCGTCCTATAGATCAATAGAGCGTTAACAATATTAGCTCAGAGATCTGGACAAGCCAACACATACGTCTGCAATTGATTAGCAAGCTGTGTCATAAATAAATCATCATTGGGCGCTCCCATAGATAGCAAATCTGATTGAATACTTGTTTGTGGAGAGTCCATTCTGACAGCAACAAGCGACCCGTAAGAGAACAGGAGTCCGATAAAACAATCAGACGACCCGGAATATGACGGACCAAAACTGAACTTGGTGTACTATAACCAACAGACGGATTCTTTCCATTAAATTGAATAACGGAAACGAAAGAGTGCCTCCCTGGTTCCGGAGATACGCCACTACTGTCGAATTAAAGGACAGGAATTTGGGCATGCGTTTCTGAATAATGTTCATGCAATGACATAAAGCAAGCCTAAAAAACATTATTCCGCGGAAGTTAAACTGATTGCTAAAAGACTGCGGAACCCAAAGACCCTGGCACTTCGAATCCGTAGGGATCAGTATTATATCCCAATCTGTTTGACTGGCAACCGTCATAACAGCCACACTCGGGTCCGGCAACTGCGGCGGCACTCTCTGAGTCAACCACCGAATGTTTGCCCCAGTCTGAATCTCTTGTAACACTAGATAGACAAGAGAACGTATAAATCGAGCAATTCATGGATTGCCGAAAAGTTGCCGTCGAAGAGAAGCTCCTCCGAGAACGAAGCGACTCTGAGAGAGTTCTTAACCTTACTATCCACGCGTGTGGATGTAGCTAGGGCTGCGTCACGTCTAACTAACTCCAATCAGCCACTGAAGGGCGGAGTTATACGTGAACAAACTACTGCCCTCAAAAGAAATTACATTGAGAATAATATCCCGTAAATCTTTTCTTGAAGACGTAATGATAATAACGCCTCAGTAAGGCGGATTACGTATAATAAAGCGTCTAAGTTAAGTCTACTATACATAATGTCGTTCCCAACATTCAAATTGGAAAAGACATAAACGGCGAAAAAGAATATATGCAGTCTTTAATCACACCGTCTAGACGCATATGAACTCTCGGTATGCCCTGCTCTGCCAAAATAAACTATTAGTATAAATGATAAAATGGCAGAAATGAGCAACGCGGACAAGAAACTAAACTATCATGCTTAGTAGCAGGCTTGTATATATATATATATATAGCGTCGAAAAATAAAACACATGTTGTAATGACAATATTGGACTGCGTCGGTAAGTCAGGGACAATGTCCCTGAACCGATCGAAAATTCCGAGTCCAATGACGCTATAAGTCTCTTATCCAAGATCGCAGCAATGAAGTCCGAAATAATAATCACTGGAAGATAATGCCAGAAGATATGAAAGGCATCTTCCGATACTACTAAAGGGAAAACTCGAAATCTTTCGAATCCCTTTCGCCATCCTGTCGGACCCTATAAAGCGTTCGGTCGTCCGTAGCTGATGCAACCGCGGACCGTACCGACCCAGCGCCGTCGGATAATTCCTGATTCGACCGAGAAACTGTCAATTGCTGGGATGCTGCGAAACAACTGTGCTAACTCGGATAGCACGTCCGTCACCGAGGCCTGAGGAGAAGCGGTCTTACGATGCATTGCCGCTGGAAGCTCCGTGATCGTTACCCCGTGCATACTACCAATATGCGAGCGAACGGAGTGTATAGGCCTCGTGTCCCTTGGCTACTGGATGGCGCGACCTATTCGCCCGGGAATCACTGAATGCCGAAACTGATCGGATACTCGAGGTCACGTAGCCAATGAGTGGTCGTGTGCCCTGCTGTGAGGATGAGGAAGCATTAAAGACAGTCTCTCGGACTGTCAATATAACGGAGCGTCCCGACCAACGGACATATGCTCCGAATGTAAAATATCTGAACCACAACATGCGGTCCCCTATGTTGTTGGGCGAGAGAGGGACCTCTCTCGCTCACAGCCCGGACGGACCTGGACAAGCCAGGAACCGGACTAACAGGCTTCCTCCGATCTGTCCTCAATCTGCCGTCACTGGGTGAGTACTAAGTAATTAAAGTGCTCGCATCACCCAAATCTCGTTCCTAGACCGCACTGGACGAACCCGGCAGCCGAACCATTCGATGAATGTATGCTACACCGGGTGAGCTAGCGAATGTCACTCCGTAGGCGATAGACATATTCCATGAGCACTTATTGCCGCTAACTCTTCATTAACTATGACGACAGAGGCACACTTTTGAAAGACATCTCCATAACTCTTCGAACAAGAAACCAGAAATGCTTGGATAGCAAGCATAAAATAATAATATATATAGCGTCGTTCAATAATTCGAAAGTTTGTGTGACATTATTGGACTATGTCGGAACTGAGGGACGATGTCCCTGAACCGAACCAAAAATTTCCAAGTCCACCGACGCTATCAGTTTCTTATCCGGCATCGCAGCATTCTGGTCCGACGAAAGAAGCTGTAGAAGACCAAGTCAGATGACATACACGACAGCATATGTTGTTCCGAAAGGGAAAGCTCGAAATCCTCCGAATCCCTTTCGGTATCCCGTCGGACCGGATGAAACTTTCGGACGTCCGTACCCGCTTCCGCGGAGCGTCCCGACCCAGCATCGTCGGATAAAATATATGCGACAGATTCAGTTGATGCTGGGAAGCTGCGATAAACTGTGCTATTAAGGAAAGCACGTCCGTTCCCGAGGCCTGTGCAGTAGCGGTCTTACGATGCATTGCCGCCGGAAGCTCCGTGTACATTGACTCCCGCACACTTCCTATGCGAACGTCCGGAGTCTGCAGGCCTCGTGTCCCTGGCTACCGGATGGTGTGACCTGGTCGCCAAAGAATCCTTGATCGGCGAAGCTGGTAATATATCGGCGGTCACGCAGCCAAGGTGCGGTCGTGTGCGCTGACGAGAAGAGGAAGCCTTAGCAGTCTCAGCGGACTGCCTATACAACGGAGCGTCCCGAGCGACGGACGTATGCTCCGCTTGCGACACATTTTGTACCACAACATCTGGGGCCAGATGTTGTCGAACGAGAGAGGGGCCTCTCTCGCTTGCCGTCCGGATGGACCGGAACGAGCTATGAACCGGACTAAAAGGCTTCCTGTGTTCTCCCTCCGATCCGCCGTCACTGGGTGTGCATTAGGTTAATTTATAGTGCTCGCATCACCCCAAAATTCCTTCTAGACCGCAACGGACGAACCCGGCTGCCGAACCATTCGGTGAATGGACGCTACACCGGGCGAGCTAGCGGACGTCAAAGGCCGTCGAACCTACTAGGGTCCTCTTAGGCAATTGGCGTATTTACATGAGCACTTTTCCACTAGCCCTTCATAATTGTGACGACGGAGGCACACTGTTGGAAGACATCACAGATACATCACCCTAATCTTGATCGTCTGAAATAGAAATTGATAAAGTAGAGTGACCCTGCGGGGAAAGGACCGGAGTGTCCAAATCCCCAACAACATACCGTGACATACGCTTCCCATATTGTCATCGAAATCATACGATACAGAACAGGAGTTAATGCGAGTACACTGACCACATATAGAATGATAATAAAGTCAGAGGAAGACTTCCTCTTAAAACAATTGATCAATATCCTTTCAATGTGAAAAGAAAACAAGTCCTGGTACTCGCACTAATCCCTGGCAATCAAAATACATAAAAAATAATAATATGATCCATTAATATAGAAAAAATAATTGAAATCAAAATATTTTGAAAAAATATTTTTTCAGAACAGCCCAAGTTTCTGAAAAGTAACGTTGAGCCCCAATGGATCCCAAGCCTAAGTGTGGACAAAAATTTTAAAAATATTTTAAACAATTTATTCAACACTTACAAACAATAATAATGTATCTAGTTATGATTAAAATAACATCAAGATATTATTTTTTAGAAATCCCCCCCTCACACAGAGGGCTGTTGTAAATGTAAACAATGAGTGTAAAAACACTAAAATAAGACTCCAGGCACCCAGGCCCGAAATCAGTTACCAAAAATACACTATCTGATGCAAAACAGAGACTTCCAGGGAAGAAACTGCAGAACATCAGATGGTAGATGCAGAACACAACGCCTAACCACCCGTAGGTGAAGACGTAAACATGGGGAAAGAACAGAATTCATTCTGTTATTCAGCTAAAACTCCCAAGAAAATTTAGTAATAATAATTACAAAAACTATGCCAAAAGCATGGGAGAATAGCAAGGGGGAACTTAAAGGACAGGGAGAGAGGAAAACACTTAAAAAACAGTGTAACTAAATAATCAGAATGACAACAAAATGGCTGCTGCCTTGAAAATAGGTAACTTAACATAATTTCATTAAAAAATTTTAAGTTACAGCCCTGATAATATTCTGTCACACATTCTTTTCCTCTCCTCCTTCTCTATCCTCCTTAGAATCACCATTTCACTAATATTTATGTGTCTGGCATCATTTAAACTGAGATTTATAAGCACAAAGATCAGTCAGATGTTAACTGATGAAGGGCCAAACTTAGAATGATTAATGGCGCCAATTTCGGAACGTCCTTGACACTGCGCATGCGCAGTAGGGGCGAAGTGTGGAGGGCCTTTCAGGACATGTTTTCTTTAGTTTTAGATGCAAATTTTGGGGATTGGGGGGCAAAATTTGTGTTTGGCCCTATATTTTAAAAGAGTTAGCACCAGCTATGTCTGGGTCATTGGTACAGTATAAAAATATAGAAATTTTGGGCGGGGCAAAAATTCTTGCCCCTCCCATAACGATGGCAAATTAAAGCCCCTAGAACTTCTCTTGAACAAATCTAAGTCTACACCTCAAAAGGAAGCTGTACACCTAATATCAAGTCTCTGCTACTGCTGGTTCATGAGAAGATGATTTTTTAAGATTTAGGCTCACTTTTTGGGCATGGACCTACCAAGGGGCAGGTCAGCTTGATTTGAACAAATTTGAATTGACATACATTGTATGATAGGGAACATGCACACCAGACTTGGTTCAATTACATGTAGGATGAGTAGTTTGTGAGAAGTTGATCATGTAAAGTTAACGACAGACGACGGACGGAAAGTGATCAGTACAGCTCCCCTTGAGCTTCGCTCAGGTGAGCTAAAAAAGTTCACGATGCCGGACGACGGACGGCAAGTGATAAGTTTAGCTCCCTTCGGTGAGCTAAAGATTCCTCATTTTGACCTAAGTTACAATACGAGCTCCCACAAGTGAGCCCAAATATGGACCTAGGAACATGGCTTGAATAAACTTGAATCTTACCCCCCCTAAGGATGCTGCATACTAAATATCAAAAGCATTCTGACTGCTGGATCTGAAGAGGGATTTTTAAAGAAAATTCCTCATTTTGAACTAAGTTACAATTCAAGCTCCCACAGTGAGCCCAAATATGGACCTTGGGACATGGCTTGAACAAACTTGAATCTCAATCCCCTAAGGATGCTGCATATCAAATATCAAAACATTCTGACTGCTGGATCTGAAGAAGATTTTTAAAGAAAATTCCTCATTTTGAACCAAGTTATAATTCGGGCTCCCACAGTGAGCCTAAATATGAACCCAGGGAGCAGGGACTGGCTTGAACAAACATGAATCTCTTTCCCCTAAGCATGCTGCACACCCAATATCAAAAGATTCTGCCTGCTGGATCTGGAGAAGATTTTTTAAGAAAATTGCCTGAAATGCACTAAGTTCAAATTCGGGCTCCTATAGTGAACCCAAATATGAATCCAGGGGGCCGATTTGAAAAAACTTGAATCAGATCCACCCCATAATGCTGTACACCAAATATCAAATGATTCGAATGTAGGAAAAAAGGTAACAGGAAAAAAAGTAACAGGAAAAAAAGAAACGGAAAAAAAGAAACAGGAAAAAAAGTAACAATTGTAATAATACAACAGGAAAAAAAGTAACAGTGTTTTTTCATTATTTCATTTTTCATTATAATAATTATAATAATAATTTTATTTTTTATTTTTTTAATTATTTTGTAATTGGAGATCATGTGTGCTATGACAATGTTGTTACAAGGATATCCATCATGCTTTCTTTGATATACAACAATGTTCTTGAAACAAATGAACACACATTGTAATAAACACACAGCAAGTGTGGTTACTTTCAAGTATTCTCTTCTTTGATGTACAACAATGTTCTTGAAAAAATAAACACAAGCAAGTGTGGCTACTTTCATGAATTCTCTTCTTTGATGTACAACAATGTTCTTGAAAAAATAAACACACAGCAAACTATATATTGGACAGCAGTTTGAATTAGTCATTAAATGTTTTTGAGTCATCATGGAAGTCATTGAGAGTAATAAGAGGGGCAAAAAACTTTGTCATGAAGGTTTCATGTACACTGTATCTGTAAGAAGGAAGAACAAGGTCTGGTGGAAATGCACTAAACGTGCTAAATCAGACTGCCGTGCAAGTCTCTGTACTACTACAGATTTCAACAACCCAGAAATAGTTAGACATGGAATGTTAATAGTGCTACGCTGGATGGCGAATCTCGTACAAATAATGCATGTGAAGGCTGAAACAACAAGTTCTACAATCTTGTTGGCCACCAGCACCCATCAGTCTGGAAAACTATCCAATGGTTTCAAAAAGAGCAAGCTCTGACCAATACAATTATTCAACAGGTGTCAGTTGTTTTGCTGCCTGTTATCCGCAAACAGAAGTCAGCTGAATCCCTGAATAGAAAACTGAAAAATCTGTGTGGTTTATATTCCCAAGGTTCACTCACTATTTCAGCTTTTCTTACTGGCATTGGTCAGAATATTAGATTACACAAGGTGTGATATGTAATAATCTAACTAAATCATAATTAAGTTTGTTAAATTATTTTATAACTATGTACTATGTAGTACTTATACTGATATGTAATAATCCAACTAGTTTCAAGGTGTGATATGTAATAATCTAACTAAATCATAATTAAGTTTGTTAAATTATTTTATAACTATGTACTATGTAGTACTTATACTGATATGTAATAATCTAACTAGTTTCAATAATATAACTAAATCATAATTAAGTAATCTATCACTTTTATGAAATAAAAATAAGAAAGTGTGACTCTTTTTCCTGTTTTTTTTTTTCCTACCCAAATCTGTTACTTTTTTTCCTGTTACTTTTTTACCTTATAAAAATAAGAAAGTGTTACTTTTTTTCCTGTTTCTTTTTTTCCTACCCAAATCTGTTACTTTTTTTCCTGTTACTTTTTTTCCTGTTACTTTTTTTCCGATTACCAATGATTCTGCCCACTTGTGCTGGAGAAGAAGATTTTTTAGTAATTTCTCTAATATACATAGGGTGCTACCAGAGTTATGCCCCCTATGGAGCCCCAAGTGGGCATGTCCGTTTCATTTGAACAAACTTGAATTGACATATGGTAATGAACATCCATACCTCATTTGAGCAAATCGACCTAGCGGTTTCAGAGGAGAAGTCGTTTGAAAAATGTTCACTACGCTGGACGGACGACAGGAAATTCAATGCAGACTGTCATAAAATTAATTGAAATACTGAGCAATAAAGCCGGATTCTTCTGATCTAGGTCATTCTCCAATAAATTGTCACAAAACAAATTTCACAAGCATACTTATGTTTAAGGTCACTTTCTGCAACAGTGGTTAATTGTGACCACAACAAGGGTTAAAAGGTATGAAGACAAGTTTAGCCCATCACTTATTGCCATGCTGCCCATTGTAGAGTATGTGGATTCCAGGAATTGGTTACCACAGTCAATAAGCACTACTTCACTTCCTGGGGTTCCATACCCCCCCCCCCCCCCCCCCCTCAACCCCCAGTAATTTTTATTGGCCGATACTGATTTACATGTATAACCAAGAAAATTTTTCAGTACACCCCATCCCACCCCACAAACACATCCTGTTATTATCTTTTCACCAGCAAGAGAAAATCAAATACTTCTGTTACCATGTATTGGAAAGTGCCACAGACATTATCAAAATCAGATAAATTGTAACACAATAGTAGATAATTATGGACAAAGGCTTGCTGAATCTCTTTTGAAAAATTATTTACATATTGATAAACAAAAAGAAATAAATAAAAATATAAATAAAAAGATATAAATAAAATATAAAATGAATAAAATATAATTACGTAAATAAATAAATTAAATAGATATAAATACATGTAAATATAATTATCATTAAGCAGAAAAATAAAGAATCAAAACAAAATTTATTTAGATAAATACCAATGAAAACAGTCACACCTGTAAGGCTGTAAAAAATAAATATAATTTAAGCAGATAAAAAAAAGAATCATATTCATAACACAATTTATCTAGATAAATACCAATTAAAACAGTCACACCTGGAATATTAAAGGTATGTGGCACTAATACTTTCCCTGTGGTTTGCTTATTTCTACATGCTATGTGGTACTAATGCTTTCCCTGGGGTATGCTTATTTCCACATACGTATGTGGTACTAATGCCTTCCTTTTTTAAAATGATTATTGTTAACAAAAACAAGACTTACGAGAGCCTTAGAGGCGTTATGATGAGTGCAGCTTTTGTGTGAGTGTGTGAATTAGAAGTCTGTTGCTCCTGAATAGAATTCTACGTCGCGAAAAAAGGAAAGGGAATAACATTTCGGCAGCAAAGTGGGTTAAAAACCAGTCACCTCAAACCCTGTCAGTCTACCTCAATAAAGATCCAAATTTTGATTAATTTTGTCACTTTTGATTCCATAATTTCAATAATTTGGTCGAGGTTATCGAAGTGATACTGCATGTCAGGTGGCCTTGTTTACTTCCACTTCGAAGATTAACACCACGGGCGTCCCTGGGAAAATTTGTGACCCGAGATGGTTTTGACCAAGTTGTAACCACTGTCGTCCAGGTACTCAATAACAAAAAATTGCGTGGTAAAATAGTCATGCCAGATGTGAACATTTTTCCATTCCGAGATCAGTGCTGGGGGGGGGGGGGGGGGGGGGGGGGCTGGTTGGGGGGGGGGGGGGGGGGGACATTGGGGACTCCATCACTTTCAGTTTGTAAATGCGTATAAAATCCGTCACTGGATTCTTTCAAAGTTTGAGTGGTCATAATTTGACATTGTTCTTGAGTAAATGTGACATGCATGATGTTAATGCATTGTATTCCTTATTGATCATATATAATATTATTATCGTTATGTCATAAATGGATTAACCCTTTACCCAATGCAGATGATATCAAAATTTATTATTTTAAATATAATTTTTTTTAATTTTTCAAAAAATTTCAACAAAACCATATCATGTGACCCCTCGTTGGAATGAGCTCGACAACCTCATTCCAATGAGGGGTCACATGATATGGTTTTGTTGAAATTTTTTGAAAACTAATATTTTTTCAACTGCTGAATTTGCATATTACGTGGGCAGATGCGGGCGATTCGTTGGGTAAAGGGTTAAAACAAAAAATAATAAAATTTTATCAATAAAAAATCGTTATCTGTTTTGTTGCTAAATAATATAATGTGTGTGTGTGAGGGGGGGGGGGGGGGGGGGGTACACAAATCAAAGTGGAACTAATAACAAAGTTTGTTATCAGTTCCACTTTGACTTGTGTACTGCCCCCACCCCCCTCCCCCGCCACTTTCATTCCCAGATTCAATCCTACCCTCCCACTTGTGTTGCCCATCCCACTTCCAAAATTGGAGATCGGATACCAACCCTGACCCCACCCTTACACACACACCTTAAAATTTCTGCATTTGTTCCCACCCTCTAATTCTGATTCGACTTGTATCCCATTTTAAAGGGAACGGGACAACCTGCCCCAGAGACAACCCGCCTCAAACCCATCCCAGGACATCCCACCCCAAATTTCTCATGCGCTGCAGTGTTATCAGCTATTTGATTATGATATTGGAGGTGCGTAGACAAAATGCCAATGGACAAAATAGAGCCAGCCATTTGGGTGCACGTGGAATAAGGTGAGGACGAGTTCTCGGCACTACTTACATTTAGAGCTTTAAGCTGAATGTTTATTTTAACTTTTTTGAAGTGGCTACACTCCCGATAGTTGCTAGGGGTGTTGCCCCACAATTGGGGCTTTCCAGAGTTGTGGCATTGCATGCCTTCGTGATGTGTTCGTCGACGCATTTCATACATTGTTGTTCCCCTTTGCATTTGTGTGACAAGTGCCGAAATTTCTGACACTTGTGACACTGAACAGGTTGCAAAAGTATACGATATTCCTCGGTTTCCTATTTTTTGTTGTTGATGTATACCCCTTTGCTTATTAACTTTCGTTACTCTGTTGAATTTAATTAGTATAATGAAGAAAGTCAGAAGTCTTCACTACTGACAACGGGTATAATTCAAAGAAAAGCAACATGAAGATTGTTAACAGCTAAAACAGCACATTTATTGTCTTAGTCGTAGAGGAAGAGAGAGCAATGATGTGATGAATCCATATTATGCTAAAACAACATGTCTTGTCATTTGATTTTTTGTGCATCAAACAAATATCATTCCTCTTGGAGGGTACCCCACTGAAACAACATGACTAAAACAACACGCCACTTCTCGCTCTGACTGGTCTCTACATGCTACCAATTCAGTTTAAAACTATTATTAGTTTTATTCAGTCATTCTGAGATGTGTTAATAGGATCAATGTGGAATGTGGACAATTTTCGATAAAAACAGTGAGTAAATATCATTTGTTTTTATATATTACCATCCCCAAAAAATATTTCTTCAAAAATCAGAAAAAATCGGGACAACCTGCCCTAAAAATAGGCCTGGGGTGGGTTGTCCCTGATCCGTTTTACACTCCAACTTCATGACGATGTTTTTTTTTGTTTTGTTTTGAAAGGTGCCTCTTGTTTACTTAAAATTGCACAAGCAAGAAGCAGAAGGAACTCTGATGTTAACTTTTTTTCAGTAGATATCTCTCAAGGGATCTCAAAAGGGTGTTCTCGCATAAGCCGATTTTGGATGAGCTAAGCTTGAATGATTACGGGGACCGAGTTTTCTTATGAACCGAATTTGTGTTGGATCGAGTTTTCGCATGGACCGACTTTGTTTTGGGCCACTTCTCCTGTATTCCAAATTTCCCCCATCATCGTTACATATACCGTAACTCTCACCACTGCCACTGACACACATTCATTTTATTCAACAGATCCACCCCGATGAATAAATCAAATGAACATTTTTAAAATACTTAATTGGCTTCCTAAGAATAATTTTTTCATTTTTTACCCCTAAATTCCTCTTAATAATAGAAGGACGAAATCTCCTAAGTCCAGTTGTTCTCGGGTAAACGTATTATGTGATTTTTGTCTTCGATATGAAGCGTGAACTGAGTCGATACAAATACGGCCAGTTTCTTTCAGTTTTAGTCAGATGAAATTTGTTCGGGTTGCTCAAAGACTGTGAGGGCCAGGAGGGCCCCGGGTCACAGTCTTACAAAGACTAGATATCCGACAGCCAGGCCTTTTTGGATTGATGCTAACATGTCCCATAAAGGAATATAAATATTTATATTCAAATTTTATAGATCCAAAAATGCTATCAGGTATAATTTTAATTCGATTTCCCAGATTGTGGCGACTACCTGTGGGTGGCAAAGGAAATCCCACATCATCCTGTGCGCCTTCACCTCGGTGCGCTGAAACAGGGAATGGTCGATATGTCTCACGGTCGATATGTACCACGATCACTATGTCTCACGGTTGATATGTACATGTACCACGGTCGCTATGTACCAACCGTCGGTCGCTATGTACCATGAAGAAAGTCAATATGTACCACCTAAAAGGTTGATATGTTTCACTTGAAAGTCGATATGTTCCATTAATGGAATAGGCCCAAAATTTGTAATATAATTACTCTTTGTGATACAAAACACATCAAGAATTATTTTACAGACTTTGGGTCATAGTTTGTATTATTCACGTTACAGAGGGCCGGGAGAGTGAGATGTCGGGATCAGAATTTTCATCAAACACAACTAAACTAATGTTTTTATTTTTTATTTTATATATGAATAAAATGTAAGACATATTTCAATAGAAATGTGAACAATAAATACATATAGTAGTAGAAAATGAAATGTCGCTTGTGGTGCCCACCTAAATGTATTTACATAAAGGAAACCCAACAATCTTGTTTGGTGTCAATGCTAGTAATCTGACAAGACATCTTTAAAATAAACAGCACTGTTAAGCTCATTAATCACAAAATGAAACTTTAATTGACTTGACAACAAGTGACAAAAATGAAGTAACACAAGAAAACATACAAGTATTAATTTATCAATTTGTTTTCGGGGGTGATTGAAAAAATGAGCGACTGTGATTTATCTACACAAATACTTCTTATTTTGTAACTAGTTATTAAAACTGACCGCTGAGTGATTTTTAGTCATTAATTGCGAAATAACATTTGGTGAAGATTTAATTCATTTACAGAAATTATGGGGTTTTTTCGATTTCTTTTATTGAAACGCTGGTTGCGTAAAGTAATGTGGTGCGTTTTAATAAATAATTACAAAATATCAGGAATTACATGAAATAAAACTTTCACATGGGATAGATAGAGGACGAAAATAAAAGGACGACTGACTTAATTTGCGTACAGTAAATTTTGTTATTTTTTAAGTGGTGAGTTTTAATAAATAATTACAAAATTGTGTAAAGTAATGTGGTGAGTTTTAATAAATAATTACAAAATATCATGAATAACACGAAACAAAACTTGCACATGGGATAGAGAGAGGACGAAAATAAAAGGACTGACTTAATTTGCGTACAGTAGTAATTTTGGTTATTTTTTAATTATTTAATAAAATGCACCACGTGGTGAGTTTTAATAAATAATTACAAAATATCATGAATTACATGAAACAAAACTTACACATGGGATAGAGAGAGGACGAAAATAAGAGGACGCCTGACTTACCCCGTGGGATATATAGCACTATTGGTGTAATTAAGTTTTGATGCAATATACCCCCGCGGAGTACATGTATATAGCACTGAAAATTATATTACAGCATAACGTACACTATTGGTGTAATATAAGTAATATCCGTACATTGTACAATAGTCCTCGAGTGGTCTACAAGCTGGGCTCACTGGCGAAGATATTCAGATGTGCTTATTTGCCTATCATTGGCATCATATGCATCCCAGAGTCTCCTAAGTTCTATATGTTTCTCCTTGGTGCTTTTCTCTTGATGCCGATACAGTTTTTGTGAGACATAAGGCGAACCTGAAGTGGAAGCATCTGAGCGTCTCTGTGAATAAGTTTAAACAGTTTGTACATGTTTAGGGAATTTGTCCTTGCTGAGTTTGTTTATTGCATGATGCCACCCTTCTGCGTCATTGTTTGTTTTTACGGTTCGTCTGAAGGTTGACCAAGACTGAGGTGGACCCTTTTTTGACTTAACCCATGTTTTTTCAATATGCTTCACAAGTTTATCCAACTTTTCCGATGATTGTGGACACCTATCTTTCAAAACATTGAATGCTTCCTCAATATGGTTATGAGGCAAATGTGGCAAAGCCATTAACTGTCTAATATAATCCCTGACAGACAACTGGTTAACATACGCGCACTGGAGCCCTAATTCTTTCACTTTTCTAAAAACAGCTTGGCTCCAATGAAACCAACACCCATGAATTGTAACTGATGGGAACAGAGCACGTATGGCAGCCCAAGTGGCCTTTTCAAAATCAAGCACACATTATTTTACCTTCACATCAGGCACCAAACTAATGATTGCTTCTATCACAGCCTTACATTTATAATCCTTTGTTTTGCGATGTGACATATAAATATAACACAATGGCACTTGTTTCAAAGATTCATCACTTTTCAAAAAACTATGCACACTAAATAACTGCACAAAGGGCTCACGTACAACTTTGAATGTCCCATCCATAAACCAAATTTTGGCATTACTCAAGTAATCCAATTGAAGTTCTGTTGTCAGAAGAATATGTCGTTGACCATCCAGTCCAAACATGCAGACATCCTTTTTAAACTATAGACACGGTGATTTTAAAACAATGATCAAAGCTTGTTTCAAACACGATTAACCCTTTATCCAACGAATTGCCTGTATCCTCCCGCGTAATATGCAAATTCAGCAGTTGAAAAAATATATTATTTTTCCAAAAATTTCAACAAAACCATATCATGTGACCCCTCGTTGGAACGAGATCGTCGAGCTTGCTCCAACGAGGTGTCACATGATATGGTTTTGTTGAAATTTTTGGAAAAATTTTAAAAAATGATACTTAAAATAATAAATTTTGATATCGTCTGCGTTGGGTAAAGGGTTAACTTGAACCACTAGTTAATACATGTAATCATGTATCAATATACACGTATGTATTATTGTATAATATTTACATTTAATGCTAATAATAAAATAAAATACTAAATTCATATCGTACATATCGACTTTCATGTGGGACAATTAAAACTAGAAGTCCTGTCACGAACTGTGCGCTTATCTAGGCTTAATTGCATGTATGAATTGCGTGCAGTTGCCATATCGAATGGCATCCAAAGCACGGCAGGTTCTCCTGGTTACTCATAGAAAACATGGGCAATGTTTCTGCCAATGGACCTCTGTGTTGGCAGAAATTTGATAGCCTTACTATGGTCATATCGCGTAAATTAACGTGCATATCGACGTGCTATTTGTGCGCATTTCAGGACAGGACTTTCAGTTTTAACTGTACATATCAACTTTTTGGGTGGTACCTATCGACTTTTTGCGTGGTATATGTACATATCGACCGACGATGTGGTACATAGCGACCGTGGTACATATCGAACGTGGTACACAGCGACCGACGATGTGGTACATAGCGACTGGTACATATAGGCAGTGGTACATAGCGACCGATATTTGCTGAAACTTTCCATTCAGAAAATTAATGGATGCAATCAATAAAAAATCAGTTATTAACAACAGACTAATGTAGGTGACAACACTGTAATCCATTTAAGTACCAACAAGACAAAGGATTAATAACACGTTTGCTCACATCGAGGAATTTCCAAAAAGTTCAATTGGGGAACTTACTGCAAATAGACCGACCCTGTTTGGACTTGAGGCTACGTTTGCATTCAGTGTTTCTTTTGGGTGGATCGTCACGCAGTCTTCGTCCAAGAATTTGCATAAATAATTCTCTTACTGAGTGCAGTTAATTGTTAAATGAATATTAAATATGCACAATAGCCTTTTTGCATGGAAACTGGGTGTATTTGGGCGATAGGCCCAAGTAAATCGAAATTTAGTGAAATGACGAACTCCACTTTTTAGCCTCCAAGCTGATACCTACCAAGCTCAATTTCAATAAACGGTTAGTGTTTATATGAAACTTTAGGTGTCCATACAATTTTTTAATAACTACCCAATATTAACTGAATAGATATTTCGGTGGGCTTCGAATAAATCGGAAACCAATATTCACAAAAGTTTAGGACGAAACATTTTATCGAAACAGGGATGAGTTGTCTTCCCCTCTATTACAAAGGAATGTTGGTTGAACAGTCATTCTAATTGGACTCTGACGGACTCGAACCTAGTACAATTCAGAGCGATTCTAAAACTCTCGGTTTTTTTTTTAACGAGAAGGGGTATCCACTGATGGTAATTACGCTATATCTTAGGAGGAATTTTTAGTCGAAGTTACAAACCTTTCCATTACCTTTTTTCTTTATCTTTGATGCTATCAGACTGCGTGGCCATGCCTGTCCATGCGATAAATTTTCTATTTTGACGTTTTCTCGCGTTTTGCTGAACTTTTTCTGTTCATGAGATCATATCATTAAAGTTTTGTTACGTTTTACAAGTACAAGATTGCCTTGCAACCTTTCTGACATTGCAGAAACTCCATGCAAAAGTTTGGTTCAGGGTCATTTATAGTTTTTTTGTCACACGTTTGGGGGGGGGGGGGGTATCTCCTTGATGGTAATGGCGCCATATCTTCGACGTTGTATTTTGAAAATTTCTTGAAATCCTTGTTTGATAGATAATTTTCAACGTCCTGCAATTTCGTTTTCACATCAAAGAGTGTCTTGAACCGGGAACAGGTCAAAACGTAACACGACCAAAACGTCACATTTCAAAATGGTCAAAACGTCACATATTTTGGTCAAAACGTCATATACTTTTGGTCAAATCTTCACATGCTTTTGGTCAAAACATCACACACTTTTGGGTCAAAACGTCACATACTTTTGGTCAAAATGTCACACATTTTATATTTATTATTTTTAGTGGCCAACTTACTAAAGGCGGGGGGAGGGGGGAGCTTGAAATTAGAAATGTGTTGGTCGGGACCATTTGGATGTTGTGAAGTACGCAGAACTGAACTAGCTCATTTTAGTATGGTACATTAAAATTTGTATTTGCTTCGGTATTGATATATTTGACCTGAAGCCTCTTGGTATTTGTCCGGAAGTTAATCCGCTATGTATTGTAACTTTGATTTCCACGTATACAACGCGTACAGCTCTGACGCCATCTTTAATCAACTGATAACACTGTTGAAGTTTCCACAAATTTGATTCTTAATGCACGATTATTATTTCACACACGTGAATACGAAACCACCGAGATTCGTTTGTATCATACACCAGGTACCGCGACTGCACATTCGCATTTTTCGATTGATTTAATCCCTATTTCACTTTCGCGTTTTACATTATTGTATTGTATTTATTTATGTTCAGTGTGTTAGCTACAGCAGGTTTCGCTACCACAAGCCCGTGCAATACACATTTATGTGGCATTGCCTGCCAGCTTCGAAACCGTAAAGTCTCACTACCACAAGCCAGTTTTGTATATAGAATTTTCTGTATACTCCCAGCCTGCTTGCAGACTTTACACATAGCCAACAGGAGTTTGCCTACCACAAGCCAGTGCTAACGGATGAATGTGTGTTATTGCCCGCCAGCTTGCCAAACCCTGAAGCTTCAACCACAAGCCCGTGTCGTACACTCATATTGATAGGCCGTTTAAAAGGTCCTAGTCCATGTTGAAAACTGGTACGATTTTATATACAAAACATTGTATCGGCCCAATAATAGGGCAGCATCAGTTTATTGGAAACAATAACAATCCAGGCTAGAATGGTCATATACTATGCTGGAAACTGATACGATCTTATATACAAACATTGTTCCGACCTAAAAGGGCAGCATCCATCTACTGGTTTCGCGCTTTTCGGTCTCGGGGCTTATTCTTTCAATGACGTTTTTTCCATGTCGACGGACAAGAACAAAATAAAAACACTTAACAGGTTTCATTTTTTATTATATTTTGATATGGAATCGACAAAATTGTACATAACTTACATTTTCGCAGATATTACGTTTCACTACAAAGAGATGTGAACATTGTTATCAGCTTATAATAAAGTTGATAGTGTGACAGATTAACTTCCTTGTCTACATGACGAAGGTGCAATAAATTGGTTTTTAGCAATCTTAATGATGAATTGCTTTCCAAACAGTCTAGGCATCCATTGGATTTCAAACAAGCAGGTGACTGAAATTGCAAAGAATACACACATTGTTTGGAAAACAATTTATCTAATAGACTGTTCAGAAAATAATTCTACAACTTTATGATTACTTAGCATTGACTTTAAGTTGTAAATTATTTTCTGGAAAGCAATTACTACATATATATTAGGATTCCGACTGGATCACTTGATCACGAATCGCGCGAGGCCGAAAACAATGGAGCCCTTCTGATATTGTCGACACCTCGAGTCATGCAAAAGAATTGGCTTCTCTCTCCCCAAATAATTTCTGTACACCACCAATGTTTGCCAAGATGTGTATTTTTTCGAGATAAGAACAAAAACACAAATCGATTATTTTCTGGGGCAAGTAATACATAAAATTAGCATTATATCAGGTAAATAGTACACCTTGATCAAAATTATCGAGTACACTTTTTAGTGACTTGAGAGTACATAATTGGAGCAAAGACAAAAAATAATTTATTTTAAAAAAATCGAAAACTGTTTCGTCGTGCATATATAAATACGCAGCTGGAACAATTATGTGTGTGACACAGACTTTATTCCGGGAGAAGGACAAGAAAGAATTTTCGAGTCGGCGACGACGCCGATGTATACTTTTTAATGACCACTGATCAATAAAAAGTGTTGACCAACGCCGACTCCGATTCCAGAAAATGTTTTATTGGATTATTAAACAATTAGCAGTTCACTTGTGACTATATTTTGGGATGTGGTAGTGTCATGCCTCTGATCCCAAGTCAGATGACAGCGCCTTAGCGGTTTGCCCCCATTGTAAACTTAACGTCGGAGATGGTCTAGCTTGTGACATATGCAGTCAATGGTATCATGAGGATTGCGAACAACTTGATTCTGCTTTGAGTGACTTTTATGAAGCGGGCGGTACCCAATATAGCTGCTTCTCATGTCGTCACTTAACCATCAACAATCCTACAGACATAGATGATACATTAAAGTCTACAGATAACTCGATGCGATCGGGAGCTACATCCAATACTGGTTTGAACCCTCCAGACATCCAAATGATATCCACTCAGGAGGATAAGGACCCTATGGACAGTGACCCTCATAACCATGTACACAATGACAGTACAGAGGAGGAACTAAATGGAGAAGTACCTGACTCCCCGCATCCAGAGCCTCTGCCAAATGATGTAGATCAAAATCTAACTAATAATAGACAGACTCCTATTGACACAATAGGACAAATATATAGCCAACCACCATCACCCATGTTATATACACAGGAACATGATCCTATTCTCACTCCTAGTAAGAAAACACAAGATGAGCACAGCCATAAGACAAAGCGAGATAAGCCTAAGACAAAACAAAGGAAATCACAGTTCACTCGTGGTACAGATGTAGGAGAGCAGCTGAACTTGGCTCAAATTGTGATAACGAAGCTCGAAACAAAGGTACGGGACCTAGAAAATTCAAATAGAATCCTCAAAATACGTGCAAATACCTTCAACAGTACCACTGATGTAGAACCTCCAGCATACTTACAGAAGGGTGCCCCCCTTAACGACGTAGGAGGTAGAGCCCCAGTACAAAACATGTACCAGAATCAGAATACTGACATACAGGCCCTCCATCACCAAATGAATCGGATTGAACTGCAACAACTGCAACAAAGAATGACAGCCATCGAAACACTTATGCTTCAGGCTAGAGGCCCTACCAATATACAGGGAGCTTCACCCTTATTTGTACCAAACAATCAACATATTCATGCCGGCTGGCATCCGTTTTTAGGAACATATCCACCAACAATTCATCATCCAAGTGGCATATTTCAACCCAGATTCCAGCCTCCTATGCAGTCATGGAATCAACCCCAACCTACGATGCAAAATAATTTTCAACATAATACAAGCTGCAAGAATCAACCTTGCATGCAGAACATAACAAATCACCACAAATACGACACGCTTAATCAGAAGCCGTCTGAGAGAGAAACAAAAAATTTACCAGACGAGAAGGAAAAATCAACTCGATATAATCAAAAAAGAGCTCAATCACCCCCAGATCACGGCAATGGTAAATCAGACAAACAGCCGCGTAACAGATGGTCAAGGGGAATACATGGTACTTATGAGTCCCTCCACGCCTCCAGGGCAAATCAAATCGACAGCAGCGTGGAAGTCGTCATTCAACTCCAAAAAGTCACTTTCAATGACACTGAAGCACATGAAATGTACCTCTTTCCAGCTCTAACCAATGTGTCAGTTGATAATCATCCACAGTCTCAAGGGCAAGAGAACGAAGGTTCCGAGGCTTCTTTTTTAGGATACGGCCGAGCCCAAACCGGACATTGGCGGACAAGACCACTACCTTACCGCAACAGGGGCCGGCAGACCCGACGCCATTACACACAAAACGGCTCCTACTGAGGACGTTTAATGTAAAAAATGCGAAGACGAACACGCTTTATCTACAGGAACTTCTAGAGGAAGCTGACATTTTATGTATACAAGAGCATTGGCTCTTTCAATTCCAGCATAACTTCCTGACAGACCTCCCCAATACACACCTAGTCCATGCCAAGTCAGTAGATACATATAATCCCATTACGCCATTACAGGTACCCAGAGGCTATGGAGGGGTGGCAGTTTTATTTAACAGCAGACTTAATATCCAAATCAAGAAACACCCGGATGGAGGAAATAGAATCACTGTTTTAGAGATCTTGACAGAAATTCCTATATGTATCATTTGCGTGTATCTTCCAGCACGAGGCAACTCTACAAAAGAGGACTTCGTATCTACACTGGACGAGATAGCGAAGATAATATCAAAATTCCAGCTGGAACATGCCGTCATACTATGTGGGGACATGAATGCCTCACTGAATGCCAGACCTGGTAATGATAGAGATAGTAAACTGATATCTTTCTTCAAAGAAAATAATCTCTCTGTTAAGTAATCGGGAAGATCAACCTTTTGTCACGTTGACGAGAAACATGCTGCAGAAATTGATTACATTGCATATAATGATACTGCTAAAACAATAGTAACCCAGGTAAGGACTTTCGAGATGGACGAAAAAAACCATTCAGACCATGTGCCAGTGGAAGTTATTTTAAATGTGAAGATCCAGAGAAAACAGAAAGAGGCGGCTATCCAAGTGAAACCGTGCTGGGACAAATGCTCAAAATACGAGTATTGTAATGCGATTGAAGAAAACCTCGAATGTGTACAAGAAGAGGGGACAAACGAAGGACAACTGCAACAATATATTGTCCAGCTGGCAAGGACTCTGAAGGATGCAACACGAAAAAGTATACCAGGATACAAAGACAAAATAGCAGTCAGAAAACGGCACATGAAGACTCGTAATCCTGAGATAATAGAGGCGATTAAGGTCAACAAGTTGATGTGGTGGAAGTGGAAGAAGGCAGGAAAACTACGAGATGGAGGACCAGATTATGTTAATTCAAAAAAAGCTAAGCGGACACTACAAAATCTTCAACGCCAGGATGCATATAGAAGGACGAAGACAAGATTGGAAAAATTGATGATTTCATCAAATGACCCCAAGACTTTCTATAGCATCATCAAACAACAACGAGCTACCAAAACTTGTACAACCTCAGAACTAGTTATCGGCGATCGTGCCCTGACGTCACCGCACGCTATTACCAAAGAAAGGCTGGGCCGAGCATTTTGCTACCTTGGCAACTCCTACGGAAAACAGCACATTTCACGATGAGCACATATTTAGTGCCGAGATGGATCTTCTATACATTCAAGATATATGCTTACGAAATAGAACACCACCTGATCCAATCACAATTACTGAACTGGAGGATGCCGTAAAGAAATTGTCAAATAATAAGGCCGCAGACTCTCTAGGCATTACTGGAGAACATCTTAAATTTGCCTTACCGGTCCTTAAACTACCACTTACACATTTTATGAATATTATATTAAAAAGCGGGAAAGTTCCATCCATCATGAAAGAAGGAATTTTAACTCCAGTCGTCAAGAAAGGGGACCTAAGTAACCCTTCAAACTATGTACAGAGGAATTACAGTCACAAATATTCTTCTAAAAGTCCTGGAACATATACTGCTTAAGCGACATGAGAAACTGATTAAGGACATTCAATCTAAACTACAAACTGGCTTTACCAAAGGAAAATCCTCTATAAATGCTGCTCTAGTTGTAACAGAATGCTTTAATGAAGCCAAAATTGAGAAGAGGAAACTTGTATTTACAACATTGGATGCACAGAAAGCCTTTGATGTAGTAGACCACACTATATTATTCCATAGACTCTATCTAGATGGTATACAGAATCTTGAATGGTTAGTTATCAAAGACATTTACACAGATGCCACGTCGAGAGTGAAATGGGCAAGGACAAAATCTGACACATTTAACATCACACAAGGAGTACGACAAGGAGGAATTCTGTCAACTTCCCATTACAAACATTACAACAACCCTCCGCTTTTACAACTTGAAGAAAAGTACGAAGGAGCTCGAATCGGCACAGTAAATATACCACACACAACATGTGCTGACGACCTGGCTCTACTGGCGCATCGACCCACTGAAATGCAGCAGATGATAAGTGAAGTTGAAGAGTTTTCAAATGTATCCAGATATCTAGTAAATCCAACAAAGAACAACGTCATCGAATACAATACTAATTCAAAAAAGCAATACAAAATGCATGGAATGGACATAGCGCACCCGGTTAGTGTAGAACACTTAGGAATACCTAGAAACAAGAAGAACTTACCAGATATAGACAAAAAAAATCAGCTGTCAAGAAGAACAGTCTACTCACTGATGGGTGCAGGTTTGCACGGAAAAACTGGAATTACTCAAGCAATTAAATCGCAACTCTGGATGCTGTACGTTATCCCTAGAATAACCTATGGACTGGAAGTCCTCTTATTAACTCAAACCAACAGAAAGAAACTTGAAAAACATCAACTTATTATTTTACGACAGATACAACATCTACCTGCCAGAACAGCAACGGTTGCAGTTACATCACTCATGGGGGTACCAGATATTACTACAATAATCAATAAAAACCGATTGAATCTATTCTATCGAATTGTATGTGACAACACATCTGTGGAATATGACATTGCAATGAGACAACTTGCTCTGAGAAATATTAATGAAAAAAGCTGGTTTTCCCACACCCGACAACTCCTAGAGCAATATGAACTTCCAACTGCATATGACCCCCTTAAGCAACCTCCAAACAGAGCAACGTGGAAGAATTTACTAAACACAGCTATCCAGAAGGTCACCAAAGCAAAGTGGTTTGAAGAGATTGAGAAAAAAACATCCTTAAAGTATCTGAACCCCGGAGCTGTAGAACTGAATAAAACACATAACGTATATAGATACGTCCACAGGAACATTCAGGATACTTCAAGAGCTGAAATAAAGGCCAGGCTACTCACCGGAACCTATATACTGCAAACTAACAGGGCAGCCTTTAACCAATATTCAGTGGATCCAACCTGTCAACTATGTAAAATCAAGGAAGAAGATAGACAACACTTTATCTCTGAATGCCAAGTATTTGAAGATGAATGAAGGCAGGTAAAAAGAAAGCTGAACAGGCTACATACAGGCACTACATAATCCCACCCAGCTTCTTGAAAATCCAGAGCTCTTCACCCAGCTTATACTAGATTGTTCACATCCGAAATTAACAGAATACCTAACCCTGGAAGAAGAGGATATACAAGCCTTGGAGCTACACAGTAGAGAATTCCTACATCAGTTACACCTGAAAAGAACACGCCTTCTTCTAAATGACACAAGCCAATTCTGAGCTTCCTCCATACCCCGGAAATGGAAATATAGGTCATAATCTACCACATAAATAAATATTTCAATATAATTAATTGGGCAGCCTAAATAGAGTGCATTCCCCTTTGAATACACCCTTTAGACTGAGGGTAAATATAAATATAAATATAAATAAAAGAAAATAGGGATTCATCAGTGAATATTCCTAAGGAAACGTTATAGATCCTAGCTTAACTGGAATTATTCAGAACCAGCATACGGATCGGAACGCTTGAAGCAAGTGGTGCCTCGACAAGTCAGCGAGAGAACATCAACAGAAGATACAAGATGGGTGTTTTTGGAATTTGGAATTCGGTATCATATTCGGTATTTTTAGGGGGAAAAGCTCGGTATCGGTTCGGAATTCGGTATCTGACTTGACTGAGATTTACTGATAGTACCAAAGAGGAATTCCCATGAGGAAAACAGAAGAAGTTGTTGCAGCATCATATTATCACAACGCTATAAATTACAATACCAATGAGATCGACAGTGGCAGTCTTTTACGACCACAAATCATATCTAGGGTAATTTTGTGACGTGTTCTAAACGCACCTGAATGTTTGATGACCTATTTCAGGCTTTTGCGATCTCAGAGCGGGCCTGTTGATAATAGACAAAATATCTGGGCAGTGATTTCTAGTCAGGTCTTGGCTGGCTTAAACTTAAAAGCTTAACAGACAGCCATGACTTGACTATAAATCAATGCTAAGTAATTGGACACGTACTGGTGGTAGTCTAGTGGGAATTCGGGACAGTCGTTCACTCCATTGGAGGTTAATGAAGCTGAAAAGAAAATCAGCCACTTCTTTCACGAAAATAAACCTTTCAACTGCCACCAAGCCTCAACGGGACTTACAAATAGCGAAAGTGGGAAAATTTGCAAATACAGACGGTTTCGGTATTCAACAGTTGGTTCGATTCGGTTTTTCGGTATCCCCATGATATTGAAGTCGGTTCGGTTTTACGGTATATTACCCATCTCTACATGCATTATATACATTTCAAATAAAAGAAATCTTTAAAAATATAGGTATTACTTCAATTTGACAAAAACACGTTTACAAACGCACTAAAAAGTGTAGACGCACTGCCGACTCAAACTGGAAAGAGTAGCTGTCACATAGAAAAACAGTGTGAGCAATGGAAACAACAAGAGAGTTAATGGTGCGAATAATTGGGATTATGTGACAGTAGGCAAAAATGGGTTAAATGTATTTTATATTTGTGGCAAAATATAAATGGGATTGTTGTCATTTTATTCATCTAGGAACAAAAGACCATTTCTCGATGAACTCGTTTCAAAGAGGGGTCATAACTTATATTTTTGAGACAAAAAATGAAAAAATAATGAAAAATTAATTGGCGATTTTTGTGAATAGCGTTGGCAGCTTTTGGTCATTACGTTGGGTAAAGGATTAAGTAATGTCCTGCAATTGCGTAATACTTATTCATAATATAATTTATTATTTATAGAAATATTGAGACATACTTGAGTATCACCTATTATCGGAATTCTGGTGATCGTAAGTAGTAGGAGAGCGATGAAACGGACTTTATTGGGGGGGCCCCCGGAAGTGACGTCATGTCACGTGACCTGGTGGCGCCATGTTGTGTTGTCATGGTAACCCGCGTGAGCGGCTATCTTGTGACGTCATCTCCATAGTGATGCGTGGTGAGAGTGCGCATGCGCAGCACGTGTTAGGGTGATACGTGTTTCCGTCGTCCATATTGTATACTGGAAGCTGCCTGCTTGGTTTCTATGGTAGCACGTGGTTGCGATGTGACCCAATGGCTTATAATAGGACAGGGGGTATGTTCTGAGAGTGTGTTCCTTTATACAGGAGTAATTTCCCGATGCGTAGAATTACTCAAATAAACTGACAAGTTTTACTATTTCGAATTCTTTCAGAATTCTCTGATTCTGTCTATACATGCAATAGTTTTCGTCTATCTGACCATGTTCCTTTGCCATGGAGTATACTCCAGTAGCGTAGAAGAGCCCTTCAGTTGGAACAGTTTTAGGTTTTTGGTACTATTTTTAGCTTTTCTGGTGTGTCCTTGTTAGTTCTGACCCTATTCCGAATACTCTTGTTGTTTCATTTATCTAGATCCCCCAAGCAGTTCACTTTATTGGCGCTAACTAACCAATCAGATTGCTGGATTCCCCATAATCTGTAGGCAGAGTTATCTTTCTTGTGTATATCAAAAGCCTATATCATGCCCAAACCCAATAAGCTATCGAGCAGTTACTGAAAAGTCATTGCTCGAACAACTCGAAGTCCATCGAGCAAATGAGCTAATGAGTAATTGCTCATTCGAGTGACTCTTCGAATGACTCTTCAACTCATTTCGGTATTTGAGGATACCCATGGTCTGGTATTGTATTATTTGAGGATACTTATCTGAGGATACTATTACTTGTTTGGACCAGCCTTCTGGTTCACCCCAGGACATACCTATCCCCAAATTCCCCTTACAAGCAAATGAGCCTTAGAGCAATTGCTTGATCGAGTGACTCCACATACTACTCGAACGACTCAAAGTCCATCGAGCAAATGAGCTAACGAGTAATTGCTTGTTCGAGTAACTCCTCGAACGACTCTTCGACTCATTTCAGAAAAAGGGATTACGAAGGCCATATGTTTTCGAAAAAGAGATTCCACAAATGGGATTCCAAATAGGGATTCCATAAGCGTGATTCTGTCTTATGTTGAGTGACTCGCACATACTTCTCTAATGAGACTCTTAACCTCATTGCAGAAGAAAGGGATTCTGTAGCCACAGACATATCCTAAAAAGCGATTCTGTAGGGAATCCAAAAAGGGATTCCAGAAGTGGGATTCTGTTTTACCTCGAGTGACTCGCACATACTGCTCGAACGACTCGAATCCCATCAAGCAAATGAGCTGTAGAGCTCGAGTGACTCGCACATATGACTCTTAGCCTCATTTCAGAAAAAGGGATTCCATAGCCACAGGCATTTCCCAAAAAGGGATTCCGTAAATGGGATTCCTAGCCGACTCCGTAAAATGATGTTCCGTGATTTGAAATAAACTCTTGAGGGTATTCCCCCTCTCCACTAGTAAGAAGGAAGAAAAAAAAACAAGAACTTTTGTTATAGTTAAAAATTTTGTTGTCTTTTCTGTACACTGCCTGTTATATAGTTCAATATTTGTTCTGTTTGTTGTTTTATTTTGTCTTCAAAATAATTAATGATCAGCAGGCAGGGAGAAATCCTTATTAGGTTGTCAATGACAACAATCGCATGAGCTCTTCTCATCCTTATCGAGCAATTTGCACTGAACGAATTGTCTCAGTGGTATTTTGGTTTCAACTTGAACTGGTCGTGGTCATTATTCTCTTCTCTCTTTGTTCTCTCTGTTGACGTCATTGGTTCTGTATTTTGATCGTTGTCGGCTGCGAAGCTTTATTGTAGAATTCTTTATATCTTTGTAAAATCTGGTTGTAGAGAAGAATCTTCTCGGTCTCATTCATGGTTCTAGATTCTGTAATCTCTCTCATTTCTCTATCCAGGTCCATCGTGGCAAGTTTGTTGAGTTCTCTGCCCACCAAATGTTGTTGATCCAGTAAGCTTTCCAGTAAACTGGGTTTGACCAATACGTAATCCTTCTCTTCTTGTCCCTTCATTGTTGGATTAGGCTCTGGTTCTGGTTTCTTCCCTGTTCCGGTCATTACTGTCCGAGGCATTTCTGTTGGAGGTATTGGTACCGACAGGTTTCTGGTTGGTTCATGGCTATTCAACTGGTATGGTTTTGACAGTTCCATTGGTTCAACTTGTTTTATTCGTTTGTGTTCTTCTCTTCTGCATAATTGCCGTAGTTCCAGTGGTGAGTGGACCTTCTCGTGTCTGGATAGGTGGTGTCTCCTGTTACACGTCTTTGCACACTTTAAGCATTGATACCTCTTAGGAGACATTTTAAATGACTGAATGATTTTTGACACTCGTTGCAGGTGTGGTGTTGATCCATCGCTGGTTAAACGTGGAATGACAAAGTCCGGGAGAGGAATCCCTTTATACCCTCAAGATTTTATTTCAAATCACGGAACATCATTTTACGGAGTCGGCTAGGAATCCCATTTACGGAATCCCACTTATGGAATCCCTATTTGGGAAACGCCTGTGGCTATGGAATCCGTTTTTTTTTTCTTAAATGAGGCTAAGGGTCGTATGTGCGAGTCACTCGAATGAGCAATTGCTCTATAGCTCATTTGCTTAATGGGATTCGAGTCGTTCGAGCAGTATGTGCGAGTCACTCGAGGTGAAATGGAATCCCACTTATGGAATCCCTTTTTTGGAATCCCTATAGAATTCCTTTTTAGGATATGTCTGTGGCTACAGAATCCCTTTTTTCTGAAATGAGGCCAAGAGTCGTTCGAGGAGTCAATTACTCACTAGCTCATTTGCTCGATGGACTTAGAGTCGTTCGAGCAATGACTTTTCAGTAACTGCTCGATAGCTTATTGGGTTTGGGAATGATATAGGCTTTTGATATACAGAAGGAAGATAACTCTACATACAGATTATGGGAAATCAAGCAATCTGATTGGTTAGTTGGCGCCAATAAAGTGAACTGCTTGGGTGATCTAGATAAATGAAACAACAAGAATACACGGAATAGGGTCAGAATTAACAAGAACACATCAGAAAAGCTAAAAATATACCAAAAAGCTAAAACTGTTCCAACTGAAGGGCTCTTTTACGCTACTGGAGTATACTCCAGGGCAAAGGAACATGGTCAGATAGACGAAAACTATTGTATATATAGATAGAAGCAGAGAATTCTGAAAGAATTCGAAATAGTAAAACTTGTCAGTTCATTTGGGTAATTATACGAATCGGGAAATTACTCCTGTACAAAGGAACACACCCTCCGAACATACCCCCTGTCCTATTATAAGCCATTTGGTCACATAACAACGACGTGCTACCATAGAAACCAAGATGACGGCCTCCAGTATACAAAATGGATGACGGAAACACGTATCACCCTAACAGCACGCGCTGCACCTGCACACTCACACCATGCATCACTATGGAGATGACGTCACAAGATGGCCGCTCACGCGGGTTACCACGACAAAACAACATGGCGTCACCAGGTCACGTGACATGACGTCACTTCCGGGGTCCCCCCCAGCCCCCCGGGGTACCCCCAATAAGGCCCGTTTCATCGCTCTCCTACTACTATCGTATTACGTACCAGTATAAGTTATTGACAGTATACTATTCCAAAAAGGTAGGGGATATTTGATAAAGTGAGATATGTGAAGAAATATATTTATATTTTCATCAAAAAGACAGATGAGGCATTGCACTGTGACATCTGGTGAATGATTTCAGCGATAGTTGTGTGTCTGACAAGCACACATTCCACGCAATGTCCAAGACCCCAATACCTTGTAAATCCTTCTCTGTTCGCGAAGGAAGCGCGGATCCGACATGGCACACTTCTCACCAAAAGTCCAATAACTGATGTTGTTCCATTCTTTCTGCAGTGCAGCGACGAGTTCCTGGACATTGGTAGGGGGCTGTTGGCGTAGTCGTAGGCGCCTGCCAAGCATATCCCAGACGTGCTCGATTGGTGAAAGGTCTGGGCTTTGTGCTGGCGAAGACAGTCTAGTGATGTTCTGCTCCTGGAGGAACTCTGTAGCGACACGGGCCCTGTGTGCTCTTGTATTGTCATCTTAGAAAATGAATCGACGGTCGTGACGCTGCGCAAATGGCACCACATGAGCTGCTAACATGTTGTCACGTAGTTCTGCCCTGTGACACGCCCTTGGATGACATGTAATGCTGTTCTGCTTGTCATGGTTATGCCTCCCCACACCATAACCGACCCACCACTAAAACGATCGTGCCGCCTAATGGTTACGACATGGTATCGTTCGTGCCGCCACCGCCGCCACACGCTGTTTCGCCTGTCGCGGAAGTCGAGAGTGAACCTCGATTCATCTGAAAACATGACGTTGCTCCACCGACGATTGTCCCAGCGCTGACGTGCTCCACACCAATTACGCATGTGACATTCAGTCAAACATGGAATTATTCGAGGTCGTCGAGCGTACAAATTCCAGCTGTGTCGGCGACTTCGGATAGTCTGGCCACTGACTCGCAAATCTGTCGCTCGGTGCATCTGCTGTACAATTTCTGAGGCACTTTGATGGCGGTTACGTAATGCTGTGGTTCAGATGGAACGATCCTGGTTAGCAGTTGTCGGCCTTGGGCGGCCTGACCGACGTCTGTCATCAACATTGCTGTCTGACGGTAACGTGACCACAATCTGCTAATCACCAATTGAGTAAGGTTGAGGATTTGAGCCACTGCAGTCTGTCTGTTGCCAGCTTCCAACATGCCAACGGCACGTAAACGTTCGTCACGTGTCAGTCTTCGCATACCTCAAAAGTTACGTTTCGACCAGAAACTATTGATGAACGAGTTTATACCAAGAAAAGAACGATGAGACCTCTGAAAAAGTTCGTCCAGTACAAACGAAAATTTCAAAACGTACCCCATAGACATTAACGCGGCGCCCGTGCGAAAAACCTGCGCGAAGTTTTCTTGGGCCGGTGACATTCATGATCCACACTAAACTTTGTAACATATTGATGTGTCTAATCATGCGTATCCAATACCATTTTCCGAAAATATCAACATCAGTTTGGATATCCCCTACTTTTTTGGAATAGTGTATGTTTTTGCTGCGTTCGCTTGCTGGATAGTTTGGCACGTCTTTCGGTGTTGTCACATCCTGCTATACTCCAGCAGAGTGAGATCTTGGAGCTTGTTCTGCTGAGGTATATCAGTTGGTGATTTGTTTTGTTAGATTACGTTTTTTTCCTCAACCATCATTTGTTACACTAAGCGGGAAAGAGCCGTTTGAGTCTGTTTTCAGATGGGTGTGCCATGCGGTGTTTGTCTGGAAAGATTACTTGGTAATAAGTACTTGGTGCAGTTTTCTTTTATAATCTACATCCAGTATATGCTACATTTGATATAGGTATAGTTTGCCCGGTATTTAATTTAATATATTTTATTTTATTGTTAATTGTGGGGTTCTTTTGCGTATTTATATTTGTATGCCACGATGTCTTTGGCACTGATGACCTCAATACATGCCGCGATAGAATAAAGAATCCACAATAACCTTCCACCCGCCTCTGAGTTGTTTATTCATGCTAGTGCGGGTACAATTATATTAACTGATATGAATAGAAGCGGGATATTTTGATGTTCTGTTCTTATTATTAACTTAGCTTGAAATAAGTTAATATAAAGACTTGGATTTTAAAAAGTGAATTTTATAATTTTGTAGCCTAAATGTTAAAGATATGAAACTAAGCCTACTGAACATTATTAGACAAAGCGAGACGTTTTCCTGTTTCGTTCTCATATTAACTTAATTTGTACAAAGTAAATATAAAAACGTGATTTATAAGTCCACACAAAATAAATTAATTGATTCACAGATTTTTTTTTTTTAAATCAGCGAGGGTTTTATTTTTAATTTTATTTGGAGAGGATTTCGGCGTTCTTTTTACACACAGAATATAGAAAGTGCATATTTATACAAATAAATTCAGTTTTAATTTGAAAAATAAAACATTCCTCTAAAAACAAACTGTAGGTACTGCAATTCAAAGGCTTCATTTCTTTCGATGTTCTTCGTATTATCTTTGAAATAAAAGTATTTAATCTATGGGGATTTGACTCGTTACAATTTATGGGAGATTGCCTACACTCTCTCATAAATTGTATCAAGGCAAACATATTGGTGACGCAACTAAATAAGTATGCATCAATCGAAAAATATAAAAAGTTTCGGGTCTCCCTGAGTTTGTACTAATATTGGAAAACATTAAAAGGCAATAAAAATGTCCAATGAGAGGATTCAAATGCAATGAGGGATAGCCTGAGAATCAAAATACTTTTGTAAGCCTAATATTATAAATTTTAATGATGTGCGTATTGAAGTTAACCAAAATCTTGTCATACAGATTTCATTAAACTGCTGTATTCCTTAGTTACAGCCCTGGTCCCAAACTTGGGCTATAGGGTCATGATTTAATATCAAGGGCACTTATCACGACATTGTGGTCCAAGTTTGGATTAAATTGGTATAAGCGTATTATATTTAATGTTATAAAATTCACGTGTTTGTACTAATTTAATTCAGACTAAAATGGAACATTAGACTATATCCTTCTATTCATTACAGTAATACTAATCTCAATTACCCGCACCATTAACAGTTCCTTTGTTTCCACTGTTCATAGTGTTTTTCTACCTGTCAGCGACTCGTTCCAGACCGAGTGGGCAGTCTGTCTATACTTTTAGAGAGTTTGAAAAAAGTTTTTTACTGAATAGTGTCGCGACGGGTGAAAATTAGGGAACACTACTATTGAATAGAAAAGGACCACTTCTTAAAATGGTCAACCTGTAATTGTTACGGTTAGTACTGTAACACAATGATATTTTGTCCTTGTCAAACATGTCTGCTTTCATTAATGTCGCGACAATTTCATCACAGTATTTAGTGGGGAAATGATTAGTTGGTCAATTAAAGTTAACTTTTAAGATGTTTCACTTTCACAGGGCAAATATATCTGGAAGTGGTAGATGAGGTAACCTTGCCTCATTGGCAAGACCTAGTGCTGGACCTAGGAAGTGACGTCATGTCACGTGACACAGTGGCGCTATGTTGTGTTGTCATGGTAATCCGCGTGGGCGGCCATCTTGTGACGTCATCCCCATAGTGATACATGGTCCTAATGCGCAGCGTGTGTTGTTAGGGTGATACGCGTTTCCGTCGTCCATTTTGTATACTGGAGGCCGCCATCTTGATTTCTATGGTAGCATGTGGTTGCTGGGTTACCCAATGGCCTACAACAAGGCAGGGGTATGTTCGGAGGGTATGTTTCTTTGTATAAGAGTAATTTCCCAATTCGTAGAATCACCACATACAACCTGACAATCCCTCCAAATCACCAAAAACGACTTTATTTGATACGGATTGCCCATTTTATCGGCTTAGGATGTGGTGCTATAGTACCGAGGGGGCACCGGGGGTAAGTTCGATTGAACTAGAGTAAATAGAATTACCACAAACAACCCAATAATTGTTTACTTGGCTCAGATTACCCAGTAAATTCTTGGTTTCTACCTATGTATCTGCACGTTCTGTTATGACTTCTTTGTTCTCCTTATTCTAACTTCCCTAAACATGTTTATGTTCTATTGCACAAATTATTGGGTAGCACATAGGCACATGTTGAATGTGCTAATAAGTGCTTATGTGAAAAGGCAGGTACAATGTGACACAATGTGCCCTAGCACAAAGGCACATGCTGGATGTGCCGATATGTGCTTATGTGAAAAAGCACAATGTGACACATGGGCACATGCGTCTAAAAAGGGACTCTTTAACCTAAGACATATCCTAAAAAGGATTCCATAGGGATTCCAAAAAGGGAATCTATAAGGAACTTGGGTGTTTGGTGGAATGTGCTTGTGTGTTATTACACATTGTGTCACAATGTGTACACATTACCTGTAGCACATTAGCACATGCTAAATGTGCCGATATGTACTTATGCGAAAAGGCACAATGTGACACATTGTGCACTAGCACATAGGCACATGTGATAAGAAAGGGATTCTATAACCTGAGACATATCGTAAAAGGGGATTCCCTAGGTTTTCCAAAAGGGATTCCATGGAACGTGGGTGTTTGGTAAAATGTGCTTGTGTGTTATTACATATTGTGTCACAATGTGTACACATTCCTGCACTAGGTCCTGCCAATGAGGCATGGTTACCTCATCTCCTACTACTTCTGGACACAGGTGTGGTAATAAGTCCAGTGAATATAAGATCCAAAGCACTGAAAAAGACATTCTAAGCGAGGATAATGCAATGTATTAATGATATGCTGCAAGTATGAAAACATAAATATCTCACCTTTCCCTTTCCACACATGCGAACTGAGTAACCACAATTATTACAAACTGCTACCACAGTCAAATATCAGCACGGCATCGGTCACATCAAATGAACCATTAGGTCCGTTACAAACGAGCTGCCACAAATCAGAGTTGCACAACTTAGGTCTGCCTCAAAATAAGACTACAACACCTCTGACAAGGAAGAAAATTCTTGTGTTTTCAACCACACACTAAAAGAAAACCTGCCAATGTTAACAGTAAATTGCAGAAGTATCAGGGAGAAAACCGCGGAACTCATAGCTTCACGGACTCACATACAACTAGTAGACCCCCCTCCCCCCCCCCCCCCCCCCCCCCCCCATCAAAAGATACCATTAAATCTTGCGAAATTTTCCACTTTTCCACCCAGATGACGATTTTAATAGCAATGATAAAAAGCAGCTTGAGAGGAAGCGTTTTCATTGCGACAAAGAAAGACAAACTCTGAGGAGAAACCAGAATCTCTCCCAAACAGTGGAACCGTTCGATAAATAAACCTTTACAAAAGGAAAGAAGTTACGGGTAGGGTCATACTACATACAGAAATGCAAATGACATCTAAAAACTTGAAAACTCATTATCGATGATATCACCTAAATATGAAAACACTGTACTTGCTGGACATTTAAACTGCCCAGATATAAATTGGGAAACCAGTCTGTTAAACTAATAATGCAAAACAGAGACATACCAAACGAGCTGCTTGAGACATCAACTACACATAACCTTACGCACGAACAAAGGGATCCAACGAGGGGAGAAAATTTACTCGACCTGGTCTTTGTCTCACATCCGACACTTGTGAAAAACAAACTTGACAAATGTGCCTGGTATATCAGGCAGAAAATGATTGTAACCGACATGCAGTGAAGAGCTCACTACCAAAAGATGCCCCCCCCCCCCCCCCCCGAAAATTGCTACATTTCTAATAAGGCAGAATGAAGTTCACTCAAGCTAGAACTCACAAAATTAGAAGACATCATAAAAAAAACTCCACAAGGACCCCACCACAAAAAAAGGACCTGTTAATAACATTTAGAACAAACCTTCTCAAATCAGCAGACATGTGTATTCCAACAAAATATATACGACCAAATAACAAACCACCATGGCTTAGGAATAAAATTAAAAGCTAATGATGACAAAGCAAAGGCTCTATAATCAAGCAAAGAAAAACAACAAGTGGGAGAACTTCAAAATTTTCTTTCTAATAAAGGGCAAATGCCTCATACGTCAGGCAAAATGGGACTACATCAACAATGAGATACAACGTGGACTGGAAGAAAACAACTCCAAACCGTTCTGAAAATATGTTAAACCCAAGAAAGAAGACTCGGTTGGGGTGTCCGCCCTAAAAGAAAACAGCAGTGACGAAAGAAAGAAAAGGCAAATGTTTTAATTAGACAATTCCAATTAGTCTCCACCAGAGAGAACAACATCATGACAATCCTAGAAAACAGGAACACAAATAGTATCCGGCAATTAACCATCGACGTAAACGGAATAGAAAAAAATACCAAAAACACCAACCAAAAAACCAAAGCATCAGGCCCCGACAACATAACAAACCGAATTCTCAAAGAATGTGAAAATGGGATAGCACTATCCCCAACTTCAATCTTCCCAGGGTCTATTAATACAGGAGAACTACCATCAGAGTAGAAGACAGTAAACATCTTAAGCTTATATAAAAAGGATATAAACACGCAGCAGAAAATTCCAGACCGGGTTCGCTTACCTGAATCCCATGCAAAATCCTAGAACTCATCGTCTTCAGGCACCTGCTGCAATATCTTGAACGGCAAAAATCTTGACCAACCTCAACCACGACTTTCGCTCGGGGATCTCCCGTGAACCCCACTCCCCACCCCTCCCTCGTCACACTAGACGACCGGTTGTGGGAAACGACCAAGGCAAACAAGTGGAGATAGCAATACTTGACTTTTCAAAACCATCAAAGCAGTGCCACGCAAAAAAACTAAACTACTCCACAAACTAGACAACTTTGCAATAAAATGCCATACCCAGCAGTGGCTGGTATCCTTTCTGAATGGTAGGAAAATGAAAGCTGTACTTGACGGCTATCAGAAGAGATGGATGCAGATGATTCCGGCGTGCCCCATGGAACAGTCTTTGGTTCGTAGCTATTCCTGCGCCATGTCAAGGAATACCAAATAAGATCAAACCTAAGATAAGATTCTTCCCGGACGACTGCCTACTCTACAAAGACCTCGAAAGCTTCAACGGCCGCCTGGCCCTGCAATCCGATTAAAATTTTCCGGAGAGATGGGCTAAAAACTGGAAAATGCAATTTAACACGAAATTTTGTTACGCGCTGAGCACAAAAAAAAAGAAAAAGCCAACACTACTACAACTTAAATGGCGACATTCTCCAAGAAGTAGAAGAAAACCCTATCTCGGAGCTATAATGTCAAATGACTTAAAGTGGGACATCAACATCAACATAAACACACTTAGATAGTGCCTTTTTGTTCAGTAATATCTGTGTTCTTGGGCCCCCAGATCCCATTAGGAACGATAGAGATAATGAGACAAGAAAAGTTTTGTGCAGAGCACAAGCGCGTAGACAAAGGAACATGAAAAAAAAATACAATTCGTGAAAACATTCAATAAGATTTCACATTAGATTTACAGGTTTAAAAATAATTTACATTAAAATAAACATTGTTTTGAGCTATATTAAAAAATGAAATCCATAACATTTCATGAATTGTGTTAGTTTATATTGCATTATCTTATTATACGTGATTTTTTTTATTAGTCTTTAATGTTATCAGCATCTGTGCTATACCATGAGAGAAGATGAGCATAGATTAAAGTTTTGCGAGTTGTTTATGTCGCCCATTTACTAAACGTTTGACTCCATCTGTGTTGATCATATTTTACCAGAATCTTAAACCAACTGTTGAATGCACCAAGTTTCATGTATCTCTTCTGAAATCGATAAGGGTACTGCTGAGTTTATCAAAGGAACAAGTCCCATCCACCAACCTATTTAAAAGCTATTCTTATGTCAATTAAGCCAGCAGTGATTTGTTTGTGAATCTCTTTAATCGTACTGACCATCAAAGAGTGAGATGTGCAAACATTCGCTAAACTAATTAAACAAATCCATTGCATTTTAAACGCTATACACACATAAAACGTATGTAGAAACGAAACTTGCACAGCTGACAAATTGAAGCGAGTGATTTTGACCCACATGATGAATATATTTATAAAATGACGTATCTAAAACGAGAAGGTGAATCCTATAATTTGAGAGTACGGCGGCCTTTATAAGAGAAACGTGTCTCAAGTTCTCCCAACCTATTTTTAAAACCCATTTTGTAAAATCGTTTTCTGACTTTGAAACCGAAAGACTCGGAGTGTTATGACGACATCGTTTATAATATATTTAAGTACGACATAAATGCAGAATTTATTGCACGCTTTTATGGTTGTGTAATATTGTAACAAATTGTATATAAAATAACAGGCCAAAATTAATTAAACCAACGAGTGTTAATATCGAATGTGTCCACAACAACAGGATTCCGTTTTTTGATTTTTGGAGTCAGTTCAAAATATCAAGAGAATTGAATTTTTCTCTTAATTGTGTCAAACAGTGCACCAAATAGCGCGCGCATGCGCGCTAAATAATGGTCTGTTAGTTATGTGAACACTGAGCTGAAAACGCACATTTTGACTGTGTGTCAACCAATTGTTTACACTGCTGTGTGTGGTATTTACTACTGTGTGCAGTGAGATCATTATCTGTTATTAAGTAGTGTCCAACCGATGAATGGAACCGGCCACCACAATCGACCGATTGTGGGCAATGGGATGACAACGGCAACGGCTCCTGAAACATCGGTTCAACCGATTGTTGCCAAGCATTTTGTGATGATTCATTAACCACATTTTATTATCTTCTGCAATTTTTCAATTGTTAACGTAAAATCAAGTCAATGACACCATTCAATAAAGTTGAGAAATAACCCCAATGTGTATTCTTAATCTATCTAGACGCCCCTTTACGGGATATACAAGTTAAACGACACGTAAAGCTTACAATTGAGCGTACTTGCGGAAATCGCCAGCTCATACCAATAAAGTGAAGGTTGTACGCCATCGACTCAGGTCGCTGTAAAACTACCAGTCGCGCGCACTTGGTCTGTAAACGTGGCTCTCTCAGAGTTTACCGCCTAAGTGGACGCGACTGTTAATTTTTTTTTCTGCCACCCCAGTCAACGAAGTTTAACACTGTGAAAAATGTTCAGTTTAATGTAGTTCTTTCGAGCCCCGACTTGTCTCTAGAGTAGTGCACGGTATTATAATGGGAATCGACATCAGAATCGGCCGATTGTGAGCTCAAATTACCGCTAGTCGGTCAGCGACCATTTCTGGTAATCGGTTGAATACTATTATTATTGTTGCGATCGTAAGCCTTTTTTTTCTTTCCTTTTCATCGGACCAAAATTTTGGGTACTTCTCTTTAACCCACACCCACAAAATACGGAACTTTATTTGAAATTTTATATACTTCTCGTTATTCTTTATCATATTTTTTAAAAAAAGTTCACTGGAAAAAATTGGGTTCATATTCTTATCAAATTTTCAACAAAATCCATTGGAAAAATTTGGGTTTAGCTTTCACTTATTTACTTGAAGGACATATCCATGTAACAATAACCTATTTCATGGAAATCGTATTATTATGAGAATCGTCCAATCTTTAAATGGTATCAGGACAACTCAAGACAACTCGCACCAGTTGGGACAGAGGAAGTTCTGCGATGAGAGCATTGAATTTCTAACTCAAAGGTCTACGGTTTGATCCTGACAAGCGGTAACTGCATTGTTCCTTGGGCAAGGCACTTAATCTTACTTGCTCATGTTGGGGCACGAATGACGTTGTGCACTAAGATATACTACATACTACACATCGATGGGACACTTGCCTTCAACCAAATTCGTCTTGTGAGAACCATAAGGTTCTATCTTCCACTGGAAGACGCAATGCTAACCCTACTTGTGTGAAGTTAGTACTTTGATGATAAGGAGCCTGGTAATTGGTGCTCGGTGGTTCTCTCCAGGTACTCCACCTCCCCCACCTGTAAAACGGACATGATGGATGTCCAAAGTGTCTTTAAGTCTCAATATAAATAACTTGTACCATTCAAGTCATACCCAAAATTGGATGACTCGTACCCATTTTCGATTGGACTCGTACCTATTTTCGATAAGACGACTCATACCCAACATTGGACAACTTGTATACATGGCTGGTCAGTTGAATGTGGTGTTGTATTGTGTTGGGGGGGGGGGGGGGGGGGGGGGGGGGGGCAGAAAAAGCAGAAGAATAATATAAGACAAATGTATTTGCGTCCACTGGGACCATTTAAAGCAGAGCATTTTTGTAGATGTTACCCCCCTTCTCAGTTCACAATTCCACAGCTTTTGATCTCTCTGTAGAACAAGCTATGAACGCATCACAGAAAGACAAACAATTTTGCCGACATGAACACTTCGCAAAACCAGAAATTAGCAGAAAGCGACAGTGTTGCAATTTGGGGGAAGGGGGTGTCGCGTCTTACAATACTCATTAAGTATATATGCTAAGTATATATGCTATGCTATGACAAGCATGCTTCATTTCCTCCTCATTTTCTCATTTAGCACATGGGCTCTGAAACTTGAATACAATTTTACAAAACTCTGTAAGTGTATCGGTCGTGCTATGACATGCATTGCTCCATGTTTTTCTCTTTATTTTCTCATTGAGCAAAGAGTCTCTGAACAATTTTATAATACTAAATAAGTGTATCTCATGACATGCATTGCTGACTTTCACCATTTTCTTCTCATTTATCGGAGTCTCTGAATCTGGAACACATTGTCCAAGGCATGAAATCTTTTCAAGATTTAAAATCGATTCTGGCAAATGAGATTCTCGCAAGAGAAACAATGAGAATCAACTTTGATTCTTGTAAAATGTTATCAAAAGATTCTGACTGATGGATCTGAAGATTTTTTAAAAATATTCCTCATACTACACTAAGTTAAAATTCTGGTTCCCACAATGAGCCCAAATATGACTCCAGAGACTTGATTTGAACAAACTTCAAGCTACCCCCCACCCTCGCCCGCAAGATGCATTATAACAAATATCAATAGATTTTGACTGGTAGATCTGAAATAGATTTTTAACTAAATTTCCTCATATTGCACTAAGTTAAAATTTGGGTTCCCATTGGGAGCCCAAATATGAAACCGGGGACTTTTTGCGAACAAACTTGCATCTGACCCCTCTAAGGATGTTATATACGAAGGATTAAAAGATAGTGTTTGGTAGTTCCGAAAAAGATTTTTTTAATTTTGTAAAACAAATATGGGTGCAAACAGAATTATCCCCCTCGTGGTGCCCCCTGTGGGCGAGGCAACTTTGTTTGAACAATCTTGAAATGACATATGATAAGAGAGATGCAGATCACATATGGTTCAATTAGGCCCAATTGTTTATGAGACGACGATAACGTAAAGTTCATGCCGGACGGACAGACAGGGATAAACAGACGATACTTAAGGCTTCAATTAATTTAAGGGTACAAGAAAAACAGTAAGGACTGATCTGCCACCTAGTCTGAAAAAGGAGAGAGGTAGGCTCTCTAGTGTCGCCTTTAATCTAAGAAGAGATAAAGGGTATAAGACAAGGATAAGAGTGAGCGGTACAAGAATAAGAGTGAGGGTTATTCTTGATGTAAAGGAAACAGCATCAGCAGGGGGCGCGGTGGCGTTGTGGTTACCGGTTCTCGTCAGATTACCGAAGTTAAGCAAAGTCGAGCCCGGTTAGTCCTTGGATGGGTGACCGTCTGAGCGATCGATTCGGACTCCCGCGCTGTGTCCTTGGACAAGGCATTTCACCCCGATTGTCCACAAGGGGGTACGATGACGCCGTGTACTGAGGCGTATTGCACGTCGATGGTGCACATGTCCTCAACCAATATAACCCTGCCTGTGCTGCAGTGCGGAGTTACGATTTTGAGGAGCTGTCAGCTGCTCGTCGTTGCTCGGTGGTTCTCTCCGGCTTCCTCCACCCGTAAAACTGTCACCGTCACGATATGACCTTGGCTGTTAAAGTGTCGTTAAACCCTAATTAATAAATAAATAAATAACAGCATCAGCAGCTTGGGAAGAATACACTTTGGTAATTTGGGTTTGTTATGTTAGGGCTATCACATCAGGATTACTTTGTGATCTACTCTGAGTAATTTGGGTTTGTTATGTTAGGGCTATCACATCAGGATTACTTTGGGCTATACTCTGAAGTCTAGGTTACCAACTGATCTCCAGAAAAAGTTGGGCTCTCACACTTGCAGATAAGTGGCATTAAACAGATAAATAAATAAATAAATAAATAAATAAATAAATAAATAAATAAATAAATAAATTAATTAATTAAAATAAAATAAATAGGTCTTACTCTGAAACACAGGTAAAGCAGTTGGAAGGCCATAGGTCCTATATATAAGCAGATAAGTGACATTAAACAGATAATTAAATATATAAATTAATAAATATATATTAGAGCTATCACATCAGGATTACTTTGGGCTCTACTCTGAAGTTTAGGGATCTCCAGATATAGTTGGGCTCTCACACTTGCAGATAAGTGGCATTAAACAGATAATTAAATAAATAAATAAATAAATAAATAAATAAATAAATAAATAAATAAATAAATAAATAAATAAATAAATAAATAAATTAAATAAAATAAATAGGTCTTACTCTGAAACACAGGTAAAGCAATTTGGAAGGCCATAGGTCATGTATATAAGCTGCATCTTATTTTCAAAGTGAAATTATTTTTAATGTATGGGTTTGCCTTGTTGCGGTGTATGCAGTATATGTGGGACTGTGAAAGGGCACTCCCACATGGATTGCAGGAGGAAAAGCCAAAAACATATGTAAGACACCCAAAATATGTTAGTCCTTTACCATTATAAAAATAGAAAACTCTTAGCCCCCGCCATATTCTGACAACAAACCCCTATCAATAATAATCGGGAGGATCAAGAAGACTCCTACCCCTTTCCCACCACATTCTTATAATGATCAAATTTTGTAATTAGTATGTACTCTATACTAACTTCAGAATAAAATTATTCGGTCTGTATGGATTCACCTTTTGCATAATAACCAGGAGGGCATAGAAGATGTAATTGTTTGGGAGAATGCCTATATCCACCCCCCCCCCCCCCACTCCCCCGGATTGTCACAAGATAAAATGTCCTTGTCTTTCATAACTACAGATAAGTGACCTTAAACATCAACAAATAGATATTAATATTTGGGCTTTACTTTGAACTACAGGCTCCGCAATTTGAAGGCTAATAGTTTTTAGCTGTGCTCTATTTTATCATCAAAGTGAAAATTGGACGAGTGTCAATAGCCCCCCTCCCCCCATACTGTAACAGAATAAAATAGCCTCACCTTTCATAACTACAGATAAGTGACCTTAAACACCAACAAATAGATATTAAATATTTTGGCTTTCTCTGAACTAATGATTCTTAGTTGGGCACTATTTTATCATCAAAGTGAAAACTCATTTTGCCTCTATGGATTTGCCTTGTCACAACTCTTGGGTGAATGCCAAAGGGTACTCCTCCCGGGACTGTTACGGGACAAAGTAACCTGGACTTTCATAGCTGCAAAAAACTCATCTTAAGCACCAAAAAATAAATGTTAAATAGTTGGACTTTACTTTGAACTACAGGTTTAGCAACTTGAAGGCTAATGGCTCTCTAGTTGTATTCCATTTCGTCTCTATGGATTTGCCTTGTTGCAACTCTCGGGAGAGTGCAAAAGGCCCCCCCCCCCCCCCCCCCCCCCCCCCAAGAATTATTGTTTGAATTGTCACAAGACAAACATGAACCAAACCATTACAACTTACGCTTTAACACAAACGTTTGTCAGTTTGAAGGCTGAAATTATTATATCTCTCGGGGTTTGCTTTGTTACAAATCTTGGGAGAGTGCCAAATGGGCCTACTAGCTTATGAATTGCAACAAGACAAAACATGAACCAAATCATTACAGCTTACACCTTGACACAAAAGTGAGTCATGATGAATACTAAATTATTGTTTGAATTGTAACAAGACAAACCATGAACCAAACCATTACAACTTACGACTTAAGGGACTTTCTTAGTAATGGAATTTTGTTTATTTTGAAAATTCTCACCTCTAATATTCCTTCAATTCAAATTAAATATACACAAAATGTACATCAAAATGAAGATTGAGATGTATAGAACAAGAAACACTTGTGTAATCAACTCATAGAGTCGACCGTATGCAGCACTGGTTCCTGGAAGTCTGCTACCGTATTCGTACCAGAACTGATAATTCAATAATATTTCACGAGAACAACCTGTGGCCAAATGTGCTTTACATATCCAAGAACAAAGCTAGGGTATCAAAATTCTTCAAAAAGCTGCATGGGGGTAAATTCCAAAACATCTGCTTTGTTTACATATGAATTTTGCACCAGAGCCTGGGCAAGATTTCAGCAGTATGGCACACCAGTAAGACGGCATGATTGTGGAGAGACAGGGCAAAATCTGCAGCTGAAGATCGATTTTTGATCATCCAGGCCCATAGGAACCGCTTTGTCACAGCAACCCAGATTCGCAGTGACCTTCAGAATGCACCCGGGGTAAATGTTTCGACGCAAACTATCCGGGCAAGGTTGCACGAAGGTGGTCTCCGATCGAGAAGACCATGTATTCGCATTCCGCTGTTCCAGGACCACCGCCAGGCACGATATGAATGGGTCATGGACGACGTTGGATGGACCAGAGAAGATTGGCGACCTCTCCTTTTTACAGATGACCCAAGGTACTGCCTTGACCACACAGATAGGCGTTTTAGGGTATGGGGAAGACCAGGAGAGCGATTCAATGCAACCAGCATTGCTGAGCATGACCACTGTGGCGGGGGGGGGGGCATCAGGTTCTGGGGCGGCATCAGCAAGGATGGACGTACAGAGCTCTGTGTCCTTGAACGTGGTACATTGACTGGATGTCCATGTCAGATTGTATGCAGGTACAGTGGGTGATAGATTCATTCTGATGGACGATAATGCCCGTCGTCATGTTGTCCATGCTATCGGGAGGGGGGGGGGGGGTGGGGTACCGACAGAAGGAGGGATTGAGCGTAGGAACTGGCCAGCAAGATCCCCCGACTTCAATCCAATCGAACATGTCTGGAATAAGTTGCAGCTTGCAATTTCAGCCCGTCCAGTCCACCCAAGAAGTCTTCAGGAGCTTGGTGCCATGCTGGTCCAAGAATCCTGATTGGGAGCATGAGAAGGCGTTGTCAAGCTGTAATTAACAGTAATGGGTCTCAAACTCGATATTGAGCTCATACCAGTTCGCTCCGTCAACTTTTTGGCAAATTGAAAAATATCCTCTTTTACCAATAATATCCATTTTCCATGGTTATCGAATTCAAAAGCTAAAAAATAATGTAAAACACAAATAAAATCTTAATTTCTGTTCTTAAATCATTAAAGATATAATTATATAAAAAATATACACACTTTTCATTACAATATTTCAACTAAAACGTAAAACAGGTACTTGGATATACTTGGTGCTCAGCAAACTTTGAGTAGTATAATAATAAAACACATAACGAGAAAATTGTTCACCAATTATACCAATGTTTCCTACAGGTTTCTCACCTGTAATTATTCTCGACAGCAGATATCTTTTTACTCATTTATGTCTTAACATTAAGCACTTTCTTCTTACGTTAAACTACAAAATGCCAAGCAATTCTTTGTCAATGGGTCCAACGGAAACCAAATCTACAATTGAGAATCAGTTAGACCATGGCTAATTCAGTGAGCCTCGATGAGGTTCAAAGTAAAGATGTGTATGATTTTATTGCGACTTACAACGATACCAGTGGCAACAACAACGACGATTCGCCAAGCTCTGATTTCTGATTGTGATTATTATTCCACAGAAAGTTTCAAAGAACTCCTGCCATTCAATAACAATAAATTGACCTTATTGAATCTAAATTGTAGAAGCATAAATGCCAACTGGGATAAATTTCGCAGTTTGCTCTGTGATATACAGGTCAATGATAACCTTTTTGATTACATTGGCCTGACGGAAACGTTCTTTGTTCATGATAATATTGCCTATGAACTTGAAGGTTATCATCCTTTAATGACACGCTGCAGAACGGTTGAAGATGACGGTAGGGGCGGGGTAAGTTTACCTGCTAAAATAACGTCAACTTCCAAAATCACCTTTTGTCCCGCATGCATTTGAATCCTTGTTCATAGAAACATCTTCAAAGTCCAAAAATATAATTGGGATAACCTACCGGCCCAACACAGCACCCAAAGCAGACCTTTATCTGTTTTTATCCACACTATTAAAACTCACTGAAAAACTAAACCAGGAAAATAAGAGCGTGTACATCATGGGCGACTTCTACATAAACCTTCTAAAATTTGGAAGCCACAATAAAACAAACCAATACGTAGACCTTGTGTTTAATGCCGGTTTTATGCCCGTTATCACCAGGCCGACAAGACTCACAGACACATCTGCGTCATTAATAGATCATATATTTCGTAATAATGTCAACGATTATTCGGCTGGTATTTTAATCAGGGACGTAGGTGATCATTTCGCTACATTTTACATAGAAAACGCGCCAAAGCACAAACAACACAAAGAAACGAGCTTTAAACGTTCCTTTAAAAAGGAAAATATCGATTATTTTAAGACTCTCTTTCATGATTGTGACTTTGGTGATGTATTCGGCTATACCTGACAAAACAATGCTTATGATGCATTTCTTTCTCAATTCGATAGCTGTTTTAACCGAGCATTCCCCTTGAAAGTGATGGTGACTCCCAAGAGATACGTCAAGAGAGAGCCTAGGATGACCTCGGGACAAATCCAATCATATATAAAAAAAAGGCTCCTCTATGTAAAGAAATTGAAATCCCCCATACCATCTAACATAGAACAATATAAAATATAAACAAGAGACCCTAGGGGGCCTGAGGGCGCTCACCTGACATGGTAGTCTAAATATCAAACCAGGGGCTTGACTTGAATAAGCTGCATATGCCCCTCCTAAGAAAAGCATATACCAACTAGATGAAGCGATTGTGCCCACACAATACACAGGATTTTTCTTCTATTTTCAGTTCCTGCACTTTTACGTCCCAAAATTGAGATAAACACCTAAAAAACAGATTTTTAAAAATTTTTGTTCGGAAATTTTCGAAGTCTCAAAAACAAAATATTTTCAGACTAAATTTTTTTTTCTTCTTCTTAAAATTGACCAAAACGCATAAAAAAACAAAAAACTAATTTCCAGATTTTGGCCCAAAATTTTTTAAGTCCCACCTGGCCCCCAAATTTTCACTGTGAAAATTTTTTTTTAAAAATTGACCAAAATGCCAAAAAACAAAAAAACTCATTTCCGGATTTTGGGCCAAAATTTCTGAGTCCGGACCGTTTCAATTCGGGTTTAGAAAAGGGCACTCAAGTTTTGACTCAATTCTCCATCTTCTAAATAATGTGGCTAATGAACGATCAAACGACCAAAGACCCAACTTTGACTGTATTCCTAGATTTTTCGAAAGCCTTTGATACAATTGATCACGCGATACTAGTAAATAAGCTGTAACACTATGGGATTACGGATCAAGCAAACCTTTGGTTTAAGGATTATCTCTCCAATAGAAGCCAGTATGTACATGTACAATTTCAAGATATCGCGTCAGATTTACAACCAATCTCGACTGGCGTCCCACAAGGGTCTATTCTTGGACCAATTTTATTTCTCATCTCTTTTAATGACTTATCAAACTGTACCATCTTGATATTTTATCATTTGCGGAAGATACAACAGCTTTTAGGTCCGATAATAACTTAGATACACTTTTTAATAATACGAATGAAGAGCTTATAAAAGTCCAGCAATGGTGTGCTGCCAATAAATTAGTAATTAATGCATCGAAAACTAAATTCATCATGCTACATCCTCCCAATGATTCATGTCAAGTTGATAATAGAAGGTTAAGATTAGGTGACACGCATCTGGAGCGTATTGGCAACCAATGTAATGAAAAAGCAGCAAAATTTCTTGGAGTCCACGTAGATGAATACAAAAACCAGAAGAATGATGGTTGACTTTATGCAGCAATAAATGTTTCTGGTCCACTCAAGTACAATTGGGGGTTAATGGGTTATATAAGGTTTATTTCAAATCAACTTGGGGTCAGTGGAGCTCTATTCGCTTCACTGATTCCCACATTTTCAGCCTAAATATGAACCCAGGGACTCGGCTTGAACAAACTTGAATCTCACACCCCCTCCCCCCCCCCCCCTCCCAAGGATGCTGCATACCAAATATCAAAAGATTCTAACTAATTTCCAGATTTTGGTCAACAATTTTTTAAGTACCCCCCGGACCCCAAATTTTCAGTGTAAAAGAAAAAAAAATTGTCTTGAACTTGACCGAAGCGCATAAAAAACAAAAAACTCATTTCCGGACCGGGACCCCAAATTCTAGCCTAAATATGAACCCAGGGACCCGGCTTGAACAAACTTGAATTTCACCCCCTAAGGATGCTGCGTACCAAATATCAAAAGATTCTTATTGGTAGATCTGAAAAAGAGAATTGTTAAAGAATATTCCTCATACTGCACTAAATTAAACGTTTGGGCTCCCATAGGGAGCCCCAATATCGATCCAGGGAACTGATTTCAATAAACCTGTGAAACAATCTTCCAAAGATGTTATATGTGAAGCAGTGGTTTGGGAGAAAAGTAGTCTTAAATGTTTTTCCCATTACCCACAGTATTAAAAAATGCTGGCTCCGCACTTTTTCAAAGTCCCCAAAAAAAGTACCCCATGATAAAACCGATAGTGATTTTTTTTTTACCATTCCATTCTGTTGGTCGTAAGGAAGCTTAACACCAAATAAGAATTCTCAGTGCCGTGTAGTTTTGGAGATATGGGCATTTTAATTTTTTCCTATTTTTAGCTCCTGCGGTTCCCATTGGGGGGGGGGGGGGGGGGGGGCGACAGGAAAAATTTTTTGGCATAAATTAACTACTTATGTCAAAATAAAACCTCAGGTCAAATTTGGTTCAAATTAGCCTCTCGGTTTGGAAACTAGAAATTTTGGGCGGGGTAAAAATTACTGCCCCTCCCATAACGATGGCAAATATAGCCCCTAGAACTTCTCTTGAACAAATCTAAGTCTACACCGCAAAAGGAAGCTGCACACCCAATATCAAGTCTCTGCTACTGCTGGATCATGAGAAGAAGATTTTTTAAGATTTAGGCTCACTTTTTGGGCGTGGCCCTACCAAGGGGCGGGGTCAACTTGATTTGCATAACTTTGAATTGACATATGATAGCGAACATGCACACCAGATTTGGTTCAATTTGGTTGAGCAGTTTGTGGGAAGAAGTCGATAATGAAAAGTTAACGTCGGACGAGGGACGGACGACGGACGGAAAGTATTCAGTAAAGCTCCCATTGAGCTTCTCTCAGGTGAACTAAAAAAGTTCATGATGCTGGAGGGACGGCAAGTGATAAGTTTAGCTCCCTTCGGTGAGCAAAAATTCCTCGTTTTGAACTAAGTTATAATTCGAGCTCCCACAAGTGAGCCCAAATATGGACCTAGGGACATGGCTTGAACAAACTTGAATCTTATCCCCCTAAGGATGCTGCATACCAAATATCAAAAGCATTCTGTGCTGGATCTGAAGAAGAAGATTTTAAAAGACAATTCCTCATTTTGAACTAAGTTACCAATCGGGCTTCAACAGTGAGCCCAAATATGAACCCAAGGACTTGGCTTTAACAAATTGAATCTTATCCCCCTAAAGATGCTGCACACCAAATATCAAAACATTCCGACTGCTGGATCTGAAGAAGAAGATTTTTTAAGAAAATTCCTCATTTTGAACTAAGTTACAATTCGAGCTCCCACAGTGAGCCCAAAAATGGACCTTGGGACATGGCTTGAACAAACTTGAATCTCACCCCCTAAGGATGCTGCATACCAAATATCAAAACATTCCGACTGCTGGATCTGAAGAAGATTTTTAAAGAAAATTCCTCATTTTGAACTAAGTTATAATTCGGGCTCCCACAGTGAGCCCAAATATGAACCCAGGGACTTGGCTTGAACAAACCTGAATTCCCCCCCCCCCCCCAAGCATGCCGCATACCCAATATCAAGAATATGAACCCGGGGGGGGGGGGGGGATTGGAACAAACTTAAATCAGATCCACCCCACAATGTTGTATACCAAATATCAAAAGATTCTGCCTGCTGGATCTGAAGAAGATTTTTTAAGAAATTTGCCTGAAATGCACTAATTTCGAATTTGGGCTTCTATAGTGAGCCCACTTGTGCCGGAGAAGAAGAATTTTTAGTAATTTCTCTAATATACATAGGGTGCCAGGGCTTGACAATTCAGAATTTTGATGGACCCATTTGAAGGTTGCCCCATCATATGTTCATTAACCTTTTGATCTTTTGCCCCAATTTTGGGGGGTTAACCCTTTACCTCACATAGCTTTCCCCCAAATATCCTGAACTTCATGATTAAAACCTTTGTCTCAAATTTTCAATAGAAGCATACAAATATGAATATCAATGGAACCAGCTGATTCAGCTGGTTCCAATGATATCCATATTGGTATGGATTTATTGAGAAATTGCCATGATATGTGAGGTTGTGTAAGCTACACTTAGGCTAATTTTCTGGGCATTTTTCCCATTTTGTTAGGTAAAGGCTTAAACTCTTGGTTTAACCATTATAATTGGCAGATTTGGGGATGTGAATTTTGTTGAGAAATAAAAGTTATTATGATTTATAATAATTTATCTTTTATCATTGTTACATGTCTTCTTATGTCATTACCTTCCAATCAAATCTCCAATTATGAAACTATTTTTTGGTTAACCTATAAAGAGGTCTCCCAAAAATCTTTTTGCGTAACCTATAGGCAACCCGTCCTGTAGGTTGTCCCAATTGTCAAGCCCTGGGGTGCTATCGGAGTTATGCCCCCTATGGATCCCCAAGTGGACATGTCCATTTCATTTGAACAAACTTGAATTGACATATGGTAATGAACATCCATGCCAAGTTTCGAGTAAATCGACCTAGCGGTTTCAGAGGAGAAGCCGTTTGAAAAATGTTCACGACGCCGGACAGATGGTCGACAGACGACGGACGACGGACGGCAAGTGATAAGTTTAGCCCCCTTCGGTGAGCTAAAAATACTGTAAGCTTTATAACAAATTAATACGTATGGCAAAGGTCACCTACTATGAGAGGATTGTTGAGTGCAACAAAAACAATCTCAAAAAGTCTTGGGACATATTACGGAAGGCAATTAGTAAGTCCCAATATGGCCATGCAGTTCCCTTATTTTTCATGGATAATGATATCCGAGTTGACAATCCTAACGTCATTGCCAACAAATTTAATCATTTTTTATTGAAATAGGAAAAAAGCTAAATAACCAAGTACCCTCATCTTGTCGGCAACATACAGAATATCTAAAGGATATGAGCAACAGTGACTCGTTTTTTAATTTCGCCCTCAAACAAGCAAGAAGTGAGCCTTACCGTCAACTCATTCCTACCCAAAGCAAGTCAAGATCGCAATAATGTTACTTCAAGACTGTTGAAAGACATAATATATCAAGTGGCTGAACCAATAACCCATGTTATTAATCTATCTTTTTCGCCGGGCATTGTTCCCAACAAAATGAAGATAGCTAAAGTTATACCTATTTGTAAATCTGGAGACAAACATATTTCCAACAATTATAGACCTGTTAGCATCCTACCTGCTTTTTCAAAAATCCTAAAACAAATAAAGTATTCACGACTATCAAGTGGCTGAACCAATAACCCATGTTATTAATCTATCTTTTTCGCCGGGCATTGTTCCCAACAAAATGAAGATAGCTAAAGTTATACCTATTTGTAAATCTGGAGACAAACATATTTCCCACAATTATAGACCTGTTAGCATCCTACCTGCTTTTTCAAAAATCCTAAAACAAATAAAGTATTCACGACTTTCAAGTTACCTTAATTCCCATGAAATCTTATACCCGTTTCAATTCGGGTTTAGAAAAGGGCACTCAAGTTTTCACTCAATTCTCCATCTTCTAAATAATGTGGCTAATGAACGATCAAACGACCAAAGACCCAACTTTGACTGTATTCCTAGATTTTTCGAAAGCCTTTGATACAATTGATCACGCGATACTAGTAAATAAGCTGTAACACTATGGGATTACGGATCAAGCAAACCTTTGGTTTAAGGATTATCTCTCCAATAGAAGCCAGTATGTACACTTACAATTTCAAGATATCGCGTCAGATTTGCAACCAATCTCGACTGGCGTCCCACAAGGGTCTATTTTTGGACCAATTTTATTTCTCATCTCTTTTAATGACTTATCAAACTGTACCATCTTGATATTTTATCATTTGCGGAAGATACAACAGCTTTTAGGTCCGATATTAACTTAGATACACTTTTTAATAATACGAATGAAGAGCTTATAAAAGTCCAGCAATGGTGTGCTGCCAATAAATTAGTAATTAATGCACCGAAAACTAAATTCATCATGCTACATCCTCCCAATGATTCATGTCAAGTTGATAATAGAAGGTTAAGATTAGGTGACACGCATCTGGAGCGTATTGGCAACCAATGTAATGAAAAAGCAGCAAAATTTCTTGGAGTCCACGTAGATGAATACAAAAACCAGAAGAATGATGGTTGACTTTATGCAGCAATAAATGTTTCTGGTCCACTCAAGTACAATTGGGGGTTAATGGGTTATATAAGGTTTATTTCAAATCAACTTGGGGTCAGTGGAGCTCTATTCGCTTCACTGATTCCCAATGTTCAATCATGTTTTAGAAAGGTTAGTTCCATTTGCACGCTGCTGTCATGGCCAATGAGATTTTACATGGAATTCTGGTCACATGATCATCTCATTTTGTGATTCATTCACTGACAAAAACGTTGAGGTGACAAGTGTTAAAAATCCCACCCACGTCAACCCATCCTTTTGAGTCCTGATTTGGATCGGTGTGGGTTTTGCTTCCCCATCTTATCCTATATCGGTTTTGTGGGCGTTCTATTTATGCCGCCCACATGATAGAAATTTCGAAACCAATCTATTCAAACAGTTGTGCCATCTCCTTGAAATTGCCAAGACCAGGACTACTCCATGTCTCACATGCTCTAATGGACAGGTCGAAAGATACAACGATGTGATACTGCAAGCAATCAGGCATTCTATTGGATGGAAGCAAAAGGAGTGGGATATCCATTTGCAACAGTTGGCAGATGCGATTAGGGCTGCGGTCAACAAACAAACTGGGTATACCGCGAATTTCCTCATGTTGGGTAGAGAATTTTTTTACAACTGATTAACATCTTGTTAGGGACACCATGATGTAACTCGGAGTAGGACACACCAGCCCAGTATATAAGGGATCCGAACGACCCAAGCAAGTTTAGAGAGTCACAACGATGACAGAAGCATGACTATGATGTTAAACACAAGAATATTTACTTCTGGGCTGGAGAATTGTAAATCTGTTAAACACTGCCACCAAAATTGGTCAAAGCTAAATAAAAATTAGTCTCCTTAGAAGGGCCATATCTAGTTATACAGATGCTATCACCTGCTGTCCTTGCGAGGATCAAAGACAGAAAGGCAGAGATGGTTGTCAATCATGACCGACTGAAATTATGCTCAGATGGTGTGATTCCCCTTTGGTTGAAAAAACTGTAACACAAGTATGTTTTTGAGAAGGAAGTTGAGTCGAACTCGCTGGACAAGCCAACAGACACAGTTCCATCTGAACATACAGATCTCTTCATACTGGCTAAACCAAAGTGCAGTGGGTGGCATGCCGTAAGAGCCAATCGATCTTGAACTCAACAAAGGCGGTAAACACTACCAATTCAGAACAATAACTGTCAAGCCCTGGTCTTCCCAGAGCTCACCCTAGGCCACCACCTGACATTGCATTAACTGCTGATACATAGTTTACCTGTGATACACCGACTCAAGACCGTTTGCTGTCTAATACTGAATTCACTCAATATATGCTCACCCCGTATTACCAGAGTTAGCTGACCATCAAGAACATATGTCAACAGCAAATAAAGTTGCCTCATCAGTAGAACCACTTCCGGTATCTCCGGAAATTGGGTCAAGTATATCCGAGCCGGAAGATCGTAGACATGTGCGCAAGAGGGCTACTGGGAGGTTTCAGTATCTTGTTGACTGTGACTTGCATGAAGCGTTGCTCTCACCTATGAGTTTTTATTCATGTAAATGACTATCTGTTTTATATTAGTAGGTATGGATGATAGGCCAAACAGTACTGACTCTGACAGCATATTGTCTGATAAGGATTTTGTTGTTGTGGATGAAGCATCACCCAGTTCTTTGTATGAAGACACATCGTCTGACGAAAAGGAGAACGAGCCGACTTACAATAACGAAATGACTATAGATGAGGCATTCTTCATCCCTGACTGTGATGACATATCATCAGACGACAAAGAGGTGGAATTATCATACAGTGCCTTTGTGAAACTTAATTCATCAAATTCATCAAAAGCAGTAGGATATCCCTTGTGACCTTACAAATTCATTCACCTAACGAAACGTGATATCCATTCATGTGTCATGGTTCTTTTCACCTCACACCGCATGCTGGACTTGAAAGAGACAGTTTACACAGTTAAATCTTCTCTAGCAACATGTGGAAAGAGTGCTTGAGAAGCTTTACCCTGCCTGTGGTACTTTCACCGGTTATCACATCTTTATGTGTTTAAGCTGATGGGATGCTGGGATGGTACTGTGAAGCGCGCGCGCAACATGATTTCAAAAACTTCAAAACCTGTGGATGGTTTGGAAACCTCGGTAGAAAAGGAACTAAACTTAATTTTAGTTAGAGCAGCCACAGAGGAGTTCGTTATGTTTTTTTAACTTGACAATATATCCACATCCCTGTTCAACTGGAGACTGGCAATTTCCATGCTAAGTGAACTTCCCACAGAAGTGAGACTCGAGGTAAAGGAAAAGGAATGGGTCCTGGCCAATGTCCCATGTTTTCGAATGCACACTCATTAGTGGATGGCCATTTTCATTTGGACATGTTGATGGCGAGGAACAACGTTTCGTCGGTTAGTCAACTTCCACAAGCCTCTGATGATAAGCTTGAATTAGCTATCTCAAATTTTTGCTGGCCTCGACACTTGGACAAATGTGGCCGAAGCCTCGAGCAAAATGTAGTTTCATCGGTAGGAAAACATCCCAGGGTTGCTGGAACTATTGACCACAAACTTTTGGATACATTTCAGTGTGATCTGGGGGCAGAGGGGACCAGGGTGAGTTTATTGCAACTGGTGAAGGTGGCCTAGAATACAACAGTAATCCTGGAGTGAGCGAGGTTAAACTTCAACAAACTACTTCCCAACAGCAATTATGAATTGCAGAAGACCGTAATCTGCCAGTAAATGTCCATTGCCCTGGAGACACTCGGGCATTGGATGACTGTGAGCACATTTTGACATCTGACCTGCATCGCAATCATCAAGCCAATCTCCATTGTTTCACTGGTATATCCACATCCCTGTTCAATTGGAGACTGGCAATTTCCATGCTAAGTGAACTACCCACAGAAGTAAGACTCGAGGTAAAGTAAAATGAAAGGGTCCTGGCCAATCTCCCATGTTTTCGAATGCACACTCATTAGTGGATGGCCATTTTGATTTGGACATGTTGATGGTGAGGAACAACGTTTCATCGGTTAGTCAACTTCCACAAGCCTCTGATGATAAGCTTGAATTAGTTATCTCAAATTTTTGCTGGCCTCGACACTTGGACAAATGTGGCCGAAGCCTCGAGCAAAATGTAGTTTCATCGATAGGAAAACATCCCAGGGTTGCTGGAATTATTGACCACAAACTTTTGGAGACATTTCAGTGTGATTTGGGGGCAGAGTGGACCAGGGTGAGTTTATTGCAACTGGTGGAGGTGGCCTAGAATACAACAGTAATCCTGGAGTGAGCGAGGTCAAACTTCAACAAACTACTTTCCAGCAGCAATTATGAATTGCAGAAGTCCGTAATCTGCCAGTAATTGTCCATTGCCGTGGAGACACTCGGGCATTGGGTGACTGTGAGCACATTTTGAAATCTGACCTGCACCGCAATCATCAAGTCAATCTCCATTGTTTCACTGGTAATGCCAACCTCTGTACTTGGCTGTCCGATCATTTTCATCAAATATTCTTCGGACTTTCACCACTAATCACTCCCAACACTGCAATCTTTGTGGCATTAGTCAGAACAATGAATATACTAACCACATCATCAGAGCCGACTCGCCATATGTGAAACCACGACAAGACACATTACAACTTAGCACCTCTTATTCTGTTGTCTGCGTCGCTTAAGAAATTTCAAGACGGAAACACATTCCTCTCTCGATTGTGCGCACATTGGCTCTAAAGAACGCACACAGTATCTTTCGGATGAACTAGCTCCACAATTGTTTTTAACCTGCACCAGGAAAGTTACTTCTTAGCTTACTAATGTATCTAGTTGCTGCACGATTGAAATGAAATCTGTGATGGGCCGTTATATTCCAATTTCTAAATGACTTTGTGTTTCTGGTAATGTGAATCAACATGTTTCAGGTACCTGGCATTCTGTTTTCTATTTGCATTTCCACTGTGATGAGAACGAGACTTTTCGACCATTATGTGACATTATAACTGAGATGTCTTCTTATGCCCAGTATTACTGGCAGTTCACGTGGCTTTCTCGGAAAAGGTAAAATGGAGGGAAGTGTTGTGTATTGGAACAAAAACGTACGTTATAAGATGTCTGCTGTCTGCAGCCTGATGACTGTATGTCATAAAACCGGAAAGGAACCGTTTTACGACTCTTGTAATTGCGACTTGAATCCAGACAGAAGAAAACTCCCACTCTGCACAGATTTAGATCTACAAGTCCCAGGTTATAGGTGTGACTTTGTTTTAGTCTAATTTACTTAGTATTAAGTGTTTAGGAACTGATCAAGACATTTCAATACATTTGTAGTAACAGCCCCATGATTTAAACCTTATAGCTAATCTACAGTGGCTGATTTAGGCCATGGTCAATATTTTTTTATCTTAAGATTTCGAGATGTTTATCTCAAGATCTCGAGATGTTTATCTCAAGACCTCGAGATAATATCTCAAGATCTTGAGATAATATCTCAAGCTCTCGAGATGTTTATCTCAAGATCTCGAGATAATATCTCAAATCCCGAGATAATCTCAAAATCTCGAAATGATATCTCAAGATTTTGAGCTAATATCTCAAGATCTCGCGATGTTATTTCAAGATCTCGAGATAAACATCTCAAGATTTTGAGATGTTTATCTGAAGATCTCGAAATATTATCTCATGATCTCGCAATAATATCTCGAGATCTCGAAATATTATCTCGAGATGATATCTCAGGATCTCTAAATAATATCTCAAGATCTCGAAATATTATCTCAAGATCTGGAGATGCTATCTTAAGAGCTCGAAATAATATCTCAAGATCTCGAGATAATATCTCAAGATCTCGAGTTGAACATCTCAAGATCTTGAGATATTGTTTCAAGATCTCGAGATAATATCTCGAGATATTATTTCAAGATCTTGCGAAAATATCTCCAGATCTTGAGTTGATCATCTGTGACTTTATGGTCAATACCCAGCAATCTCCTGACGCCCAGGAGCCTTTCTCACAGTTACACACCCAAATTGAAAACCATAACACTGAGCCCAAGAGGCGAATAATTATGCGCTTTATCCACCAATAGGATTGATAATGTCTCTATATGGGCTGTCAGGGAGAATGCAGATAAACCATTAATTCAAATATGACAGTGAAGTTTAGGAAGAATCTTATATGAAAATTGCACACATTTCTGGGCACACATGCTTGCTCTAACAGGTACCTACCTACCACATGCAGCATTTGGATGAGAATTTGCCAGAATTTTCAGAAGTCATACTCAGATTAGAAACGGAGGTGGTGATGCACCCCAAGCTGGGCAGAAATCTCCGAGGAAGGGGAATAAAGGGACCAGGAGACATCGGATTGCCAGTAAATCGGGTATCTAGGGAGCTACTCGAGTGTGTCGGGAAAGGGCCTCTTTGTGAGACAGGGAATAGCGAAATGGGAGGCGTTATAACCTTGTAGGGACAGGCGTTGCTCTCGTGTCCTGGGAGCATTTTACAGAATTCATTCCTCGAGAGGAGGGTTCCTCTTACTTCTTAGGGTATTAGGAGGAAGAGAAACTATTGTTGCACCCTGGGAGAGATTTGTTTGATATATAGGGTGGAGGGAGGCACCAAATGGCCAGTTAATCTACGGTGGGGATGCTACTGTGGGTATATTTGGGAGGAATCCCTTTGTGGGACTGGGAGTAGCAAAGCAGAAAGCGGGGTGCTACTTGTTTCAAATGTCGCGGGAACATCTTTTCAACACAACATCGCGGGGTTAACTCTTTGGCGGGAGGGGCACTTTCGCTTATTTGGGATTGCCGCCAGTTGGGTAGATATGGTTTTGCGTATTCGCTGTTGAGTCAAACATTTTTGGGCGCTGTGGCAGCGATAGATCAAGCCGTCAAACCAGGCGGTATGTTCACGGGTTTGGGTTTCGACTATCATTGTAGGGTGGTTCGCAGTGCTGTCGTTTTGAGGGGCATTGTTGGGAGTCCCACTAGAGGAGTATGTAAAGTGTATTGATGGTTGGGTATTGTCGGAGGACAAATCAATGGTGTGATGCGCTATTGGGGTTTGGGTGGGCAAGATGTTAGTTTCATAAATTGGGTGTGTTTCTGTGTCAAATTATGAGTTAAAGGGAGTGGTCTGTGGGGCGCGGTCCTGGGGAACTATGCTCACGTGAATGGCGAAATTAGGGTTTTCCAGGTTGGAATGGGTTTCAGCCGGTGAGAACAAAGGGGACTAATCAATCTTTTGGGACGGAGTGTCCTGTATTACTGTCGGTTCATAAGTTGATGTGGGTAGTCACAAGTAATGGGGGGGGGGGGGGGGGGGCTCTCATGTGACTGGGTGAGAGGGTGAGATCACGAAGAATCGTATTGTTAATTGGGGTACCAGGTTGTAGCTGGTTAAGGCTGTCAGTGACCAGCGCTGAGTGGGTGGGGGTTCATCTTGTACTGAGATACTGGGAATCCGGTTCAAGTTTTCCTTCTTAATATGCGCAAGACTGGATACTTTACCATTGGAGTTGTCACTTTTGGGTATCTCCCCGTGGGAGTATGAAAGATGTATGAACCGTTGAGACTTGTCGGGCGACAGGTCAATCTTTTCATTACTAAAAGGGTTTTGTGTGGAAACAATGTTAGGCATGCCCATCCTGCGACGTTTGGGATTAACAGGAGGAGTAAGGGTTATGGGTTTCAATTTGGGTGTGTAACTGTGAGAAAGGCTCCTTAGGGTCAGGAGGTTGCTGGGTATTGACCATAAAGTCACGGTTTTTTTAACATCTGCAACCTTGTACTTGGCAAGGTCTTTTCTAACACCCGCGTTGGTAATACGTGAGGTCCTCAGTCACTCGTCCAGAAGCAATATCCGCAGGGGGTAACTAGTTTTGTCTAATCCAACGAGAGGTAAGGGAATCATCGGGTAGGTTTATAGCTGTCGCTGGTGTAGGGTTATTTTTCATCGAGTAGCACCGTCGATTTGCTCGGTCAAAATGTATGAGGGAATGGGGTTAAAGTTATGCTGTCTGACGGGTCCGTGGAATAACAGCGTGTCAGAGACGATGTGTCTCAGTGAGCAAAGTGGAAAGTAGGTGTAAAATCCCCCAAGGGAGTGGATGATTAATTTCACTGCGGGGATGAAACCTTTCAGCGTGCGTGGAGTTTGGGGGAGCTGTTTGGTATTTACGGGTCCATGTCTTGTAAAGTAGTGTGTAAACTTTGTGAGTTATGGGAAAAATCATTCCATTCAGTGTGGAGCTGGGAGGAAATATTTTGTATTTATGGTTGTGTGTCTTGTAAAGTAGTGAGTAAACTTTGTGTTTTCGTGTGAAAATCACTACAATCAGGTTGGAACTGGGGAGGGGAGGAGAGAAACTTTGAGTTTTAGGGTAAAAAACACTGCAGTATATATGCACTGGAAAGTACCGGGTACTGGATCAACATTTTAGATGTGGAGTGTTAGACAGACACAAACCTTTCAACTTGTAAGGTAGTGAGAAAACGTTGTGTTTTAGGGTAAAGGATACTACAGTAGATACTGGGGGGTACCAGGTACTGGGTTGACACTTTGGGTTTAGAGTGTGAACAAGACACCGGCAATTAAGTGCAAGCTCGGATGACGGGATTCGGTTTATTTTAGTGCTAGACTGATATTTGGTGGGCTCTTAGAGCTAGTACGCAACAAGGTGATTGGTCGATAAGTTATTCACTTATCTGAGTGACAGGAGTGGATTCGTGTAATTGTCATGCGGGACGCGAATATGTTGCAGTCGGAAAAGGTGTGACAAGTAAACAAAAAGTGACAAGAGTGATCGAAGGGTGACATCGATTATGTATGCTAATATCGAGACCATGAGATATTATCGCGAGATCTTGAGATATTATCTCGAGATCATGAGATATCATCTCGAGATCTTGAGATGTTATCTAGAGATCTTAGGATAAACATCTCAGGATCTTGAGAAAAACTATTCACAAAAAGTTGGGGATATTTGATAACAGTGAGATATATGAAGAAATATATTTATATTTTCATCAAAAAGACAGTTGCGGCATTGCACTGTGGCATCTGGTGAATGATTTCAGCGATAGTTGGGTGTCTGATAAGCACACATTCCACGCACTGAGCGGTAGGAGACATGGGCGGTCAGTCAGAGAATTTACCACATTCAGTCCAAGACCTCAATACCTTGTAAATCCTTCTCGGTTCGCGCGATAAGCGAGGATCCGACCTGGCATACTCCTCGCCAAACGTCTAATATCAGCTTGACTGATGTTATTGCTTTCTTCATTCTTATGTCATAGTATCGTTTGTTCCGCCGCCGCCACACTCTGTTTCGCCTGTCGTGGAAGTCGAGAGTGAACCTCGATTCATCGGAAAACATGTGTTGCTCCACACCTATTACGCCTTGCTGCGATGTGACATTCAGTCAAACGTGGGATTATTCGAGGTCGTCGAGCGTACAAATTCCAGTTATGTAGGCGGCGATTTCGGAATGAATGAATAATTTATTTACAGCATACACACATAATAAATTGCACATCAAGATATAATAAAGGCATCTTTTCAGAATAAAAGACAAATACAAATTTATCATAGAAATACAACAATGCCTAAATAAGTATGTATACCGTGGGAGATGACATAGCCAGATTGGCTACCTATCATCCCCAAGATCGATCAAGCACTGTTCTGTGTCAGACTATCAATCAATAAGAAAACACATTCAGGGGGGTTCGTCGGGATGCACGCACATATATATGTATACACACACACCTGTACACTTGCATATACACGCATACATAGGTATACATCGCATACACATATATGCGACATGTACAGGTCCTGTCGATAGAGTTTCCCGTGAGGGTCATTAATACTGACCCAACTGGGGAACTTAAGACGAGATACGGAACTGAAGGAATTAGGACATGCAGATATAGTTTGAAACTGTATAAACTGGAGTGTTGTATATTATATAATACAATATAATATAATTTAATATAATATACTCTAATATAGTAATGCGGGCATTTGAGTCTTAAATAAAACAATCAGGGCAGAATGGACTATTGCAGTCTAAATTATCGGCATACGTCGTAAATATTTTTTTAGCCAGACTCTTCTTAAATGTCCGCCTAGCGGTAATGTTGTGCAGACTTTCATCTAAGTTATTCCATATGTTTGGATAAGCGTGTATTGGTAATGCATCTAGAGGTTTGTCCGTGTTCTTATTTCATGCAGCGTACCGGTTTGTCTGGTAGATCGTCCAATTATATTATGACTGAAAAAAACACTAAAAGATGAGGGAAGATTGTCACTTTTCCAATCAAATAAAAAAGAGATGCATGAAGTTTAAAAAGGTCACCGATTTTTAGAATTTTCTCTTTCAAAAACAAAGAATCTGTATGGGAGTTATGTTGCGTATTGCTTATTATTGTTATGGAACGTTTTTGCATAAGAAATAATTTATTTATCGCTCTGGAATTTCCCCATACGTGAATTCCATAGAGCAAGTGACTCTGAACTAAGGTAAAATACAGAGATTTCATAGCCGTGTGTGGAAGAATATTTTTTACTTTATTTAAGGGGTAGTTTGCGTGTGCTATTTTAGAACAAATGTATGTTATATGCGCTTTGTACGAAAGATGTTCATTGATTTTTATCCCCAAGAATTTTATTGAATCCTCTGTTAGATCCGACGCTACTCTGTCTATTTTGTTATTGTTGATGATAACATCTCTGTGCGGTATATTCGCTATTTTGTTGCTGGGATTGATAATGGTGTATTTAGTTTTAGATGTGTTGAGGAGAAGTTGATTAGCAGAGTACCAAAGAAGAATTTTTTCCAATTCTATATTAATATAGTTTACAAGTATATTAGGATCAGTTCGAGATGAATATGTCGTGGTATCATCTGCGAATGATACTATATTTAAGAACGTTCTGTGGCAGAGTTCTGTAGCAAAAACAATATTGGTCCAAGAATTGAGCCTTGAGGTACACCACACGAGATTGAAATCGAATCTGACTCATGGCTATTATAGGTCACGTACTGTACCCTACTAGATAGATAATCTTTGAACCATTCCTGGCTAATGCCACGAATGCCTTAATGCTCTAATTTCCTTAATAGTATTGTATGGTTTATAGTATCGAATGCCTTTGATAGATCAAGAAATACAGCTAATGTGTTATGTTTACTTTCTTTATTGTTTTCTTCTGCAACATGCTTCAGAAGCTGCATAACGGGGTGGATTATTGAGTGTTTTTTTACGGAAGCCGTATTGGTTAGGCGTTAGAATTTTAAATTTATCCAGAACACTTAGGAGCCGATTACACACTAAGTTTCTCCAAGACCCTAGAGAAAGTAGGTAGAATGCTAACGGGTCTGTAATTATTTAGATTATGCCGTTCACCAGATTTATATATAGGAACCACTTCTGCGATTTTCATTCTGTCTGGAAAAATGCCTTTACTGAATGAAATTTTAGCAATATGAGCCAATGATGTTGCTATTTTATCAATTACATGCTTAACTAAAAACGTTCAAAGATTATCACAATCTTGACTTTTTTTCATTTTCATTTTTTTTAACTATATTTATTATTTCGTGGTCCAAGGTGGGATTTAAGAAAATATTATTGGCAAAATTGCCCAACATGGAGTCTGTGAAAGAAGTATTATTACTAGTTATTTGATCTCTAGTTCGGGTCCCTGTGTTGACAAAAAAGTTGTTAAATTCTTGGGCGATGGTATTTTGATCCGTTATGTCCTTTTCATCTATACGAATATGGCAGTGTGGCATTATTTCTAGACGTTTTTATTACCTCACTTAAAATTTTCCACGTATTACGCATATTGCTTTCGTTTACTTGGAGTATCTGATTAGTAATAATTGACTTTACTTTGCTTTTTGACTTTATTAAATATCTCACAATACCTTTTATAATTACTAATATTATTTTCGGTTGGCGACTTTAGTTTTCGGTGGTAAGATTTCTCCCTTGTTATTTGAAGAAATTAAGGGACCTTTGGACAACCAAGGTTGTTTTTTGATAAATTGTTTCTTCAGTTTAATCTGTTGAAGTGGAAATGCCTGTTCAAACGTGTCATTGAATAACCTCAAAAATGTTTCATAAGATTGTTCGGGCACCGTGAGGTAAGAACCGGTGTAACAATATGTTATTAAAATTTCCGATAGTCTGCTCGTTAATCTTACGTTTTAGTACTGTGCTCGGTATGATTGCTATATTGGGTTTCTTTTCGATTAAGAATATACCGAAGCAGTATGTAGGTCAAAGTCAAAATCCTTTCCCAGAACGTGCTACTAGAAACAAACAGGATATAAAACATAATGCTAGCGCCCCAGTAGCACAGTATTTCAACCTTTAGGCCAATCTTTGGACGATTTCGAAATCCATCCTATTTAGCAACCACCAATTAAGGACACATTAGAAGAAACACATGAATTTAGAAAGAAACGTGAAGCTTTTTTGGATCAATACGCTTCAAACCATCTGGCCATTTGGTATGAACATATCAAAGGGAGAATGCGAAAGGATGTCTATCACCCCAACAACACGTGCTTCGCATGCGCACTAACTCCACGTATTACTATGGGGATAACGTCACAACATGACAGCTCACGCGAGTTACCAGGACAACACAACATGGCGCCACCAGGTCACGTGACTTTGACGTCACATGAGATCCGGCCAATATGACCTCAAAAGCCCATTACATACTACTGGCGCCAAATAGGGTATAACAAGCCTCGTTGAAATTTATCTTGTCTCTTGAATTGTGGTTGAAAGAGCTGTGATTTGAATATACCTTTAACCCTTTACCTAACGTGGAAAGCAGACGACACTTGCAAAACTAATTCTTGAATAACTAATTTTTTTCATTTTTTGTCTCAAAAACATAGGTTATGACCCCTCGTTGGAACGAGCTCGACGAGCTCGTTCCAACGAGGGGTCATAACCCATGTTTTTGAGACAAAAAATGAAAAAAATAATGAAAATTAATTGGCGATTTTTGAGAATAGCGCTGGCCGGTTTTGGCCGTTACGTTGGGTAAAGGGTTAAATGTATGTGGTGGGTGAAATAATTTTGCGTGCAACAATTGATGAGAATCAGTTGGTTTAAAATATACCTTATAATCTAAATGACCTGATGCCTGGAATTGTTTGCCTTTATAGACGATAACATCGAGAAAATCAACATAATTTTGACTGATAGTAGCTTTCAATTTGATGTTTGGATCATGATTGTTTAAAATTCTAAAAATTGATCAAAATCTTATTTTGAATGTTCCAAAGTGATAAAAATGTCATCTAAATATCTCAGATATACAAGAGGATGCTTTGAATATTTGCTTTCCGCTACATAAACGAATGTAAAATTAGGACTAAATCTTTTGCCCAAAGGACAATCCATAAATTTGTAAATAATTTTCTCCGTTGAATTGAAATTCATTACCTTTTAAGCTCAGCTCTAAAACATCCAAAATTTGTTTATCCGGGCGTTTTGCATCAGGATATTTTTCAAATGCATTTTTAACAGAGTTAACACCTTTATCAATATCAATGTTGGTATACATGCCGTTGATATCCAAAGTAGCAGGGTTGCATTTTTCTATATTTTCATTTTGGAAATTTTTGACAGGAAGTCCTGTGTATTTTCTAGATAGCTCAGATGCCTATTAGCTATGGATTTCAGATGATAATCAATGAGTTCCCAGATGGTATAAGATTCCGAGTTATGATCTGGGACAATTGACCCCCCCCCCCCCCCCCCCCCCGGGTGGAGTTAAGTCATCTCTTCATGAAGAACGGTCCTTGTGGATCTTTGGTTATATAGGTTGTAAAATTGTCTTGTTTGAGCACTGAACTAAATAGTAGTTAAATATTTTAGTTATTTTTTGTTTATATGGCCTTCGTCGAGGAGAAATTTTAAGATCTTATTGAATTTTTCAATATTACTAGGCCAAACAAGTGAATCTATTTTCTTATAATGTTTAGTATTGCTGAGTTGTCTCATGGCTTCCTTTATATAATTATCCCGAGATAGAACAAAACAACCGACCCACCTTTGTCTGCTGGTTTAATTACTAATTTCTTATTTTTTTGAAGTTTCGTGAGAACTGGTGTTCAGTGTTCTCTCAGCCGAATGGAGTTTTTGAGATAAGTTTAACTCAGCGAAATAAATTTTTGTTAATCTAAACTTGACCCTGGTATCGCTAAGCATATTCCACAACTACTTAATTACTAGATCGGCATTATCACTTCGTGAGTTTACTCCAATGTTTAGTAATATTTTTGGGGAAATGGACTGACTCTGTGCCCTTTAAACACAGAGCGCAAATGTTTGAACCTGACGCCGGGGTAACACTGCACATGGATGTCCGCTCGGATGCAGAAATTGGGAAAATTTAGTGATGATTTGACTTTCTATGAGTACGATATACTTGGTTGAACCACATTAGAAACAGACGTAGGAGTAGAAACAGAAGCAGAAGAAACAGAAGTACAGGAAGAAGGGGGAGTTCTGTTGAGAGCACTAGGGGAACCAGAGAAAGAAGGCTAAGGAGGAGTAGAGGAGTAAGGCGGGGCGAGACACGTTGCTCAATTCGCGAGAATCTTCAGTCACAACATGGACCAGAGATGATTGCAAATTGAGGCGCTTGCTCTGAGTGAAGGCAGGTGGAGAGGTAGAAGGAAAAGAAGAGAGAGGAAGAAGTGCTTTGCCTTTATCTTTTCTTATTTTCGCGTTGGGGTAGAGGGACAACACGGGAGGGAGTTTAATTGTTCCCTCCTGTATTTCTCCTTACTCCAGATGCTGGGCAAAGTTCCGAAATGTAAGACTCATAGGCCGAAAGCGTTTTATCTGTCAGCTCATTTTTAAAGTTTTTTCGAACACAAATCAAGGCTACTTACCTTTTCATATTGTAAATTGTTCTTCAGTGCACAGAGCTAATTACTTCTAATCTAATATTAAAAATTGGTCTTACAGATTCATTGATTTAATCGAATAAATCCGGATACTTTATTGTCATACAGTGTGACCATATGCGTGCACACAGGTGCAAGTGGGTGTAAACATCTGTGAGCGTGGGAGTATGTGTGTATTCGCGTGTACTCAATAACAGAAAATCCTGCTTTTAGTGCCAAGAGAAACTACATGTTTGTCAATATGTTAATTCATTAATCCACTATGGACTGACTTACTGATAACCTTAACCCTTTCAACACGAGAGGCCGCTTTCCCGGCCCTGGAACACGATGCGTCATAATTTCATTAAGTTGGATGGCCACGAATTGAACGTGCGTGATAGAACAATTAATATTTTCAACGGGCAGCCTGAAGGCTGCACGTTGAGAATATTAATTGCTCTACCCCCAAATAATGGATATGGACTCTTCCAATTTCTGCCATTTAACTGGGATGGAAGATACCACCAGTGTTCAAAGGGTTAAGTTTGTGTGCGTTTAGATCACCAGTATAAGCAAAATGCATCTTCTGTATCACACTGATTCATTACTCAAGATTTATTCGATGCTTGTAACTATAACTTGCTTTTACTACTCTGCAGCTTTTTTTTGTCCCTACCCTTCTACGAGCTTGTCATCTAACCACCATACTTGTGGCATTTTCAATATCCTTGCTTCATCGATGCTTATGCACCAACGAGTGGTGTTGAAGGATACACACAAAGAGACACGTTCGGTGCTCGTAGATCTTTACCGATCGGCATACTTGATTTATGTCATCGCTCGGGGAGATGGGCCAGTCAGCAGCACACATAAAGTATATGCAGTTGAAGGGCCTATCATCATGAGAGAAGATTTGCTCCAGCGGCTAACAAATCCACCGCAGTTGAACCCTGTGCAAGATCTGGATCTTACAAATATTTGGCCCTGTGCAATTGCGATTACAGTCATACAATAGAGAATTGCAATAGAGTTGTTCGGTAGTGGCTGTAGAGTATCAAGGAAGTGTGTTTACCTCAAAGTATCCATGCTTCAGTCTTTAACTGGTAGAGTGCTGAGTTTTTTTGGTTGTCAAAATTTTGTTCACATGTTATTGCCTTGTTACAATTTATGGGAGTCTCCCATAAATTGTAACAGGGCAAATCCACTTAGACTAAATAATATAAAATCATAATTAATTGAAGCACATCTACAGAATATGAAGTCGTTAAGCTGTTGTACCCACAATTCAGGATAAAGCCTAAAAATGGGCTTCCAGCACTCAACCACTTAAAGATTATTGCATTCTGTATGATAGAGCTGATCATAGATGCGACATTTAGGTCAATCCGGGTCCCCCATCAGAAACTGCAAAAGTATACATTCCCTATCTATTTTCCATTATGACATTCACAACATTAGACCCAAACTGTCACAAATATTACAAATAGTTCATGATTTCAATATTCTGTGTTTCACCGAAACACACTTTGATAGATCCTTTTGTTCATTGAGCATCTCTATTCTTGGTTTCTCTTCAACACCAGAAGGTATGACAGAGATCACAATGGTGGAGGTATTGCTGTACACGTTGATCAAAGTCTGCTATACCACCATTGTCTCGAATTCGAATTAATTTACCGACTCGATGTGTTTCAACGTTCATTCATCTCGAAAGGCTATTTTAGTAGTTTCCTGCAGATCTGAGAAATTTGCTTCACCAAATTAGTGGGATTTTCTCGATTGCTTTCTCGAAAAAGTACGAGCTCAAAATAATCTTACTGGGTGATTTCAACTCAGACTTGACACAATCGATCGGAAAACTAAATGACATTATAACTAATTTTGGAATAAAAAAAATTGGTATGCAGACATACTCGTATCACAAAGAGTAGCGAAACACGACTTGACTCTAACTTATAGTGAGCGAAAATATCGAGGCAACAGAATGCGACACTTTAGATCTCGGAGTGTCTGATTATTTTGCGGTGTCCTGTTGCATTTTGTTTGACTATTCACTTAATAAATCCCTCTCCACACAGAACGGTTCGGAACTACAAGAAAGCCAACTTCGACCTAGCCAACAATTTGATATCAGAAGTAGATTGTGTAGATTTAATTCCATATACTTTTGATATAAACATCACCCCTGAGAATTTTACTTCCACATGTCTGAGTGTCATGGATAAATGCATTCAAAAATCTACTGTCCTAATTTGCTCCAGAGATGACTTAGCTCAGACCTCAGACTAAAAATTCGTCAGCGTGACAGAATGATGATAAAGGGACATGGCAGTAACCAGATTCGCCCCCCTTGCTTCAGGTATACATGTGCATCTATTGGTGGTGCGAGACAGGAGCCCTGGTGGCCCTACATGTGTGTGGAGGAGCCATGGTGGCACTACCTGTGTGGATGTGACCCCGGATGATGGGGGGGGGGGGGGCTGTATGGTGGTACTACTTCGGTCTTGATAGGTCACTGTGGTAAGTTTTTAATGTATGGTCACCATAGATCTCAGGTCAGCCCTTAGTAGGTCAAAGGTTCAGAGTTAGAAATGGTGTCCCCTGCAGTGTGCAGGGGTGTGGGCTGCACGTGGTGAGGGGTCGTATAGTCTTCATTGACGAAGGACCTGGTAGGTTGTGCAGGCATTGGTATAAATTTCATTCCCTTGCCAAGTAGAATTTTCTCGAGTGTAATGAGGATGTAGGTCGATACGTTGGTAATATGCTTGCTAGCCTTATCAGCCAGTGTGGTAAGATGGGACTATCGTTCCATTTGTCGTCATGTGTGCCGCTTCCGTGTGAGTTTGACATATAGGTCCGTTCGCCAGCTGGTCACGCGGCGGTGGTAGGAGCTGTGTCAAAATTAATGCTGAGTGGTTTGGAGGGCTAGAGTGTCGATGTCCGACATGTTCTCAAATGTCAGTATTCCATTAATGGTGTGGTGCAGACCTATTTGTATGGTATTGAGATCCGCAGGAACATTTTGCGAGTTGCTTTGTTGGTAAATGCGATGTTTCTGGAGTGCATCAGACTCCTGAAACATGAGTCTCCGAGTGTTATTGAGTTGTAGTCGGAGCTTGTGGCGTGTTTCATGGTGTAACGTCTCCGTGGTGGAGACAGGATGGTAAGGTTAAATAGGTGACGTGGGCCTCTATTCATACTTGTCCGGAATTAGCTTCCGCAAAGATTTCAGCCCGTTCGGCTTTATCAAACAAATACAAAGATCTGTTGTATTTCAGTGGAAATGTTACAAAATCGGATTCAGGTGGGTAGACGTCTTAATGGTTGTCCGATGTGTAATCATGTTGGTCAGGATTAACGGTGACATCGATTTTCGTTAGGCAGTCATAAATGTGAGTCGGAACGTGTCACGACTTTATATGGTGGTGTTATTGTTGACTGAAAACTATTCAGACACAGTAAACAACTGTAGCTTTGGTAACTACTTGTGTAGAAAGTTCTAAAATTCTGTTGGCAGTAATTGTGGGGTTCCGATCCCAGTGCCAAGAGCTGATGGGTATTACTACTCACGAAGAAAATTCAAGATTGTTTTCTTAAGCTGTTTATAAGTATTTCTTTTTTATTAGTTTATTTTTAGGAGAGGGGATTTATATATTTAGTTTGTATGTGTGTTAGGGAAGGATTTTAGGGTAAAATAAGGAAGTTTAGCTAGTAGGTTTTCCCGAGTTTGGATTTTTTACGCTTGTTGCCTTTTTTTCGTGTGTTTTGTTTTTTGCCGATTTCGGTCATCAGGCCCTGTTGTTTATATTTGTAAACATGAATGGTAAGTGCTCGACGGGTGTCCAGACGGAGGTAAGTATCGTCACTAAAGGGGGTCAGGGGGAGGTGAGTCTAGGGGTGCAGGTGCAGGTGGGGGAGATTGAGGATTCAGAGGCGTGCAGACAGTGTGATATGAGGTACGGTGGTGGTCGGCCAATGGATAGCAGCGGAGTGTGTGCGAACTGCAGGGATATTTTACAGTTGTTAGAGAAGTGTGTTGGATTCGAGAGGGAAATTGCGGAGCTGAAGGAGAGGTTGGGGGAAGGCTGGTGTATCTGGAATCACACCGTTGAAGGTTACCTATGACGGTGAGGTGGAAGGTGGGTGGAAGGTCGTTGTGGGTTCAAGGAGGAAACTGGGAGGCAGGAAACGTGGAGGAAGAACGCTTGATGTGGGGGTGTAACTGAGGAGGAGGGGGGATCCAATAGGAAAATTCGAAAGGTTGCGTCAAGGCAGGGCTGTGTAGCGTCAAGAAGCCAGAGTCGGGGTAAGGTTGCCAAGGTTGGTTGGCGGTGTTTAGAGAAGAGGTTCGGTGTTTTAGATTCTGATATCCCTGGGGGTGAATGTGAGGGGTGCATTGAGGGGGGAGAGGTTGTTGCTGATGTTGCTAAGACAGATGGGGTAAGGAGGGCGGTGAAGAGAAAGAGGGGGCCGGAGGCATGCAAAACGAGGCGAGTTGCAAATGTTGCATATGATATAGGAACTGGAGGCAGAAGAAGAAAATTAGTTGTAGTGGGGAGTAGCATTGTACGTGGGATGGACAATGTGGTTTGTGGTCCAGGTAGTTCTAATCGAACAGTCTTGTGATTTCCGGAGGCGAAGGTGGAGGATCTGAGGGACCGGGCAGATGGTATTGTGCCAGGTTCAGGATCGGATCCGGTAGTGGTGGTCCATGTGGGGACCAACAATATCGGGGAAAGAAAGTCAGTAAGTTTGGTGGAGTCGTACAGAGGTTTAGTCAGCAAACTGCTAAGTAGGAATGCAAGAGTAGTTGTATCCGGGGTCCTTCCAGTCCTCAGGGGTGGGGACGAACGGAACTCAAGGATTTTGGCGCTGAATGAGGAGTTGGAGGACGACTGTGTTGACCTGGGAATACCCTTTATCGATCATTGCGACACGTTTTGGGGCAACTCGATCATGTATGGGCGTGACGGGCTGCATCTTAGCAGGATGGGGAAACGGATATTGGTGGATAAAATTCTTGGAGCCTTTTTTTTGGAGAGGAGCGGGATGGGAGGCCAGATGCAAGTATAGCAAGAGTGGACACAAGTGGGTTGAACAAGAGCGAAGGGGGAGGAATAAGTTTACCAAGGGTAACGCCAGAAACCAATGGGACCAGTAGGCGGAAGCCAATGAATCTCGGTATCCTGAAAGTGGGTTATAGCAACATCCAGGGTCTCCACCGGAAAGTAAATGAAATTGCTACATTGATCGAGGCAGAGGACTTTGATGTCATGGGCCTTAAGCCACTTCCGGGGTCCTGCCAATGTGGGACGTTTCATCGCTCTCGCTTAACGAGACGTGATTAAGATACGAGGAATGGGTAGACCAAGTAAGGGGGTGCGTGTGGATAGGTGTAGGGCGAACGGAAGGCCAGAAAAAAGGGGAAGGGGCAGTAATAGTAGGAGAGCGGTGAAACGTCCCACATTGGCAGGACCCCGGAAGTGACGTCATAGTTTGGTTGTTATGGTAACTCGCGTGAGCGGCCATCTTGTGACGTCATCTCCATAGTGATACGTGGTGTGAGTGAGTATGCGCAGCGCGCGTTGTTAGGGTGATACGTGTCTCCGTCGTCCATTTTGTATTTTGAATTCTGTAAAATGGGATTCCTATCCAATGCCATAAAATTTGGAAATCCATAGTAAATAAAGTCAATTCCGGTGATTTGGAGGGATTGTCGGGTTGTTTGTGGTAATTCTACGAATCGGGAATTTACTCTTCTACAAAGGAACATACCCTCCGAACATACCCCTGTCTTGTTAAAAGGTTTTGGGTCACATAGCAACCACGTGCTACCATAGAAACCAAGATGGCGGCCTCCAGTATATAAAATGGACGACGGAAACACGTATCACCCTAACAACACGCGCTGCGCATGCGCACCCACACTACGTATCACTATGTAGATGAGGTCACAAGATGGCCGCTCACACAGGTTACCATAACAATCAAATATGGCGCCACAAGGTCACGCGCCTATGACGTCACTTCCGGGGTCCTGCCAAAGTGGGACGTTTCATCGCTCTCCTGCTACTGGTAGGCATGTACATTAAAGAGGATTTAAAACCGTCGCTGATCACAGACCTGGGAGATGTCAGCACCTCGGCTGAGGTATCGAAAGAAATTGGATGGATCAATCTAAGAAATAAAAGTATTGCCCTTGGGATTGTGTACTGTGCGGTGGAGAGAAGCAAACCCGAGTGGAACGACTCGATATACTCAACACTAAGGTCCAATATCACAGAACTAGAAAACCGGGGGCTCGGTATAATTTTGATGGGTGAGTTTAATGGCCACATAGATGACAAGGAAGAAGGCATAGAGGGTGGGGACAAGAAAGTCAACAGGTATGGAAGGAAGCTGTTGAACTTCATAAATGAGCTCGTCTGAAGATTCTGAATAGGGACGCGAGGTGTAAGGGGAAATTGATCTGGGAGAGGGACGACAGAAAATCAATAATCGACTATATTCTCACAGATATTAATTGATGGAGGGAGGTGATAGGGGTGGAAGTGGATGATGAGGGTTAAAGGGAGTTGGGTAGTGATCACAACTTGATTACAGTGACGATGAGGGCCAAAACCTAGTAAAAAGCAAAGGAAGCTTCAAGGAGATTTGGGAACTCAAAAAGGATGCTGACTGGGCGAAGTTCGAAGAAACATTGAAACCAAAGCTTGTAACCGTACACAAGGGGGCCAGTGTCCAGAAAATGGCCGACGCCATAGTTGCGAGCCTAGTGGAGGCAGGGAAGGAAAGCGTAGGAAAGATTAGGGTGCCAACACGGGAATTTGGGTACAGAGTGAACAAAGAACTGAAAAAGGGTAGAAAAGCTAAATCTGCTGCATACAGGAGAAGTAGAAAACTTAAGGGGGTGGAAAGCAACGAGGCCATGGTAGCAAAGGAAGCTAATCGGAGAGATTGGGAAGAATGGGGCAAGGGATGTCATCAAGCAGTTCGTCTCCGAGTATTGGGAGGAGAAAAGAAGTGCGGGAATAAGGAGACAATTGGGAGTACATGGGTAACCAAGGCCTTCTCACCCGAGAACCGCGACAAATCAGAGGCCGACCAAAGTGTTATTATTAGCTCAATAATGCTTTCGGGTGGCTATCCTTTGCCGTCGTTGGTCGACTGGCAACTTGTGTAGGTCTACCAGTGTATATTTCTACCGTGGTACGTGGTGGGTAGAATATATCGCGTTAGAAGTATAGTGTAGCCGTGTGAAGTAGAGGCACAGGTGGGGGTTACACGGGCCAGGGTCCGACAAGGTAGCTCGACCGAATTCGGTCGGATGGCTGAAATAAAGAATAAAAATTAAACTAGACTGAAGCATGCTCCCGCACAGCACATGGACACAGTTGGAAGAGCAAACTGTGATTTGTTACTCATACATGAGCTGTGTCTGTAATTTGATTTGGCCACAAGTTGTTCTGATGAAATATTATTTTATTATCAGTTCTGGTGCGAATACGGTAGCAGACTTCCAGGAACCAGTGGTGCCTACAGTCGACTCACATCCCAACCTTCATTTTGATGTATAATTTGTGTATATTTAATCTGAATTTAAGGAATATGAGAGGTGAGAATTTCAAAATAAACAAAATTCCATTACTTATATAGGCCCTTAAATGAAAGAAGGCAGGTTGTTCCAATTCCTCGTGCGCTTCGTCTGCCATCTCCATGCGTCTTCAAGATAGGAGTGTTGCAAGAAAATTAGCGAGTGTTCAGTCAGAAAAGTTAAAGGTGGAAAGGGATAGGAATCCGCTATTGTATATTATGACTGTTGTGTGATTGTTGCTATGGGTGGGCGAGGGTTGGGTTTCTTTGGAGCCCACTCCCCACACACAGAGTTGCAAGGCAATCCTTACTGACTCCACTCCTCCACATCATTGTTAGAGAAAGATAGAACTCCGTTATTGTATATTGTAGCTGTTGGTTGATCGTGCTTTTATTGGGCGAGTAGTGGGTTTCTTCGTAGCCCCTTCCCCCACGCAGAGTTGTGAGGTAATCCTCACAGACTCAATCCTAAAGTTCTCAGTCAGTAGTGATGCAATTCTCACTCCTCCAAATCATTGTTAGAGAAAGATAGAACTCCGTTATTGTAGCTGTTGGTTGATTGTTGCTATTACTGGGTGAGTAGTGGGTTTCTTCGTAGCCCACTTCCCCCACGCAGAGTTGCGAGGCAATCCTCACAGACTCAATCCTCAAGTTCTCAATGAGCAGCGAGGCAATCCTCACTGACTCCACGCAATTTAATTCTAATGAATAATCCTAATTTCCTGTGGCTTATTTTGTTTTTCTGTTTATGGTTATCAGAATGGTGCGAGACTTCATGCAGGTGTGCACGTGATGTCGAGAGAGGATGTGATTGGCGATTGGAATGAATCAACATCACAGGTAATGGCCTAAGTCAATGGAGGTATGTCTTCGTTAATTGATTTTGTTTTCCTAAGACAACATCAGGTACAGGTGGCACAAACTAAGGTGGAGATGAGGTGTTTGTAAAAGCATTAAAAGCATCTCAAAGGCTAACATGATGCAAGAGTCGTAGATTGGATTAAATAAAAAGGTGTTTATGGTCTGAGGATTCTTCCAAGTGAAAATGGTAGCCGAAGTGTTCCATCGGGTCGCTGCCATAAACTGATTCAAATTGGTGGAAGGTATTACGAGCATCTTGTACATGTGAGCTGAGAGACTACTTGTGTCCGAGGCATATTAGTTCGTGAACATGAGACGACAGGTGTGTGGTTAAGTCTCAAGTTGAGTGGTGGTAGGACTGGTATGTGACTGGGTGTCGGCAGTCCATGTGTGAGTGGTCCATGTATAAACTGATGAGTTTTGATGGTGTGTAATAACCCCAACCCCACTGGGGAGGGGTGTCAGTCATATTAACCCACTTGGGAGGGGGGGGGGGGGGTCGGCAAGGGTCATCCTGGAAGTGGTAATGCGAGTGCTCGTAAGGGATTGCATCAAAGGTCTCTATGAATTGGGTGAAAGAGGGTTCCAATGCTCTTGTAGACCTCCCCAAGAGAGGGTTTGGAGAGTATCGACTTTTGGTTCGTCGTGAGCAAGGGATACTGTGGATGGTACGTTTAGGACTTATCTAGTGGTGGTGTGTTCAAGCCTGAAAATAAGCAGACTGTCATCTGCAGAATGAGGCCTAAACAGAAAAAGGGTACTCAGAGGATTAATTGGAGGATTCTAGCCCACTGTTCGAGATAACATCAGCAAATTCGCCCTCTGGGGACCTCATTCTGCAAATGACAGGTTGCTTCTTTTCGGTCTTGAGTGTGTATCTAATTCGGTGGAAAGATGGGCTCCATTGCTTTTCAGCCTCGCGCTTTTCGATCCCAGTAGTATGTTTATCGCTTTTCGGCCTCATGCTGGGCCGAAAAGCGCCACTTTTGGGGCCGAATAGCGACACCAATATTATTTTTAGACGAATAATTTGTATATTTTACGTGAATTCAGGTTCATTTTTCTATTCCAAATTGTTTTTAAATAGTATTTTTTATCTTATTATTATAAATTATAAATTATATTTCATATGTAAGCGTATTTTAGGGAATATATTGGTATATTTTTATGTAAATTTAGTTTCCTTTGATTATACTAAATTGTTTTTGAATAGTATCTGAAAACAATTTTATATTGTATGTCTTCGCGTTTAAAAGACCGCCAGTGGGCTATATATTTGCCGCAAGTCCAGGGTTTGGTCATTATTGTTTGGAATTATATTCTGACTCGCCACCATGGTGGAAATCAAACCTCTACCATCGCCAAGCTGGAACCGAATAAAGCCCACTCTCTAATAGTCTTAATGGCGTTGGGGGATTGATTATTGACAATCCAACGTAATCTGCCGGAAATTCTAACCGCGTGCATACCACCTCAGATCCCATTTTAGGCAATAGGAAGCTAGGCCTGTGTGATGCAAGTGAAATAAAATAAGGTTAACTGGGTCGCAAGGGATTGGTAAATCCCACATCGTCCCTGCGCGCATTCGGCGCGCTAAAACCTTTCATTCATTCATTCCGTTTGGTCATATCACCTGCCAGTTGACGCCACTCTGAAATGTAATACATGTCCCACAAGGTATCCGCCCATGAACAGGAGGAACTCTTCAAAAGTGACTAGACCCTCTTCGAGAAACATTATCGAAGTAAAAATGCTTGGAGTCAGTGAGGATTGTCTGGCTACTCATTGAGAACTTTAGTAGGATCGAGTCTGGGAGGACTGCCTCGCAACTCTGCACGTGGGGAGTTGGCTGCGAAGAAACCGACCACTCATCCCATCAAGAGCAACAATCACACAACAGTCACAATATACAATAGCGGATTTCTTTCTATCTCGCTCTAATATAAAGATAAGGAGGAGTGGAGTCATTGAGTATTGCCTCTCTACTCATTGAGAACTTCAGGACTGAGTCTGTGAGGATTGCCTCGCAACTCTGCGTGTGGGGAGTTGGCTACGAAGAAACCCACCGCTTGCCCCAGTCACACAGAGTAATAGTCACAATATACAATAGCAGGTTTCTGTCTCTCTCTACCTATAACTTTTCTAACTGAACACTCAATTTTTCTTGAACCACCCAAACCAAGATGACACCAGGAAAATGTAGTCGAAGCACAGAAGGGATTGGAACAGGCGTTTTGTTAACATACACAGGAAACCAAACACCAAGCAAGGATTGAAGCACTCTTGCCCGTCTGGGACCAGTGTACATTTTAAATAAACATATGAATAAAGACATAACAGCCCTATTAAGGGCTTTTGGTTTTATGTGTGTTCTCTCCTCCCATCACCCCGTCATCTGTTCCCCGCGAAGGCAGACCAGATGGCCAAGGCACAGCATCCATCTCCCTCATAGGCTGATGGGTGACTCCCAGCTTTCAAAAACACATGTTGGTGGATTTTTTTTCTCCCTTTTTTATCGCAGTTATGCTGCCTCTGCTCCCAAACCAGCGACTGTTTGGGTTTCTTTTTTCTAAAACAACCATCAAACTGCGGTTTCAGTATTACCATAAATATGCCCATGTTTCTAAGTAAAACACAATGCAGAATTCTTGTAGTTATGAACAATTCCTAGTCACCTTCCACTTCGAGGTTCTCGGGGGTCTGACCCCAGTACCCTACTGCCAGTGCGCATACTTAAACCAAATAAGATTACTGGCCCTGGCTTCCGACTCTCGTTGAGTCACGAGCAAATAGAGTTATTCGGGTCGCAAGGGACTTTAAATCTTACATCATATCATCCGTGAGCCTTCGGCGCACTGAAACATTTCTTTCATCCTCGTTTGGTCACAATCCACAATGCATCTCTGTAGATGTTGTGGGTGCTAGGCAAAGCCAAAACACCGTCTTTCATGCAACAAATGTGAAGAATGGCAGCAACGCAAATGCGACATTGGAATCACATTACAAATCTATCGAGAAGTTCAAGAAGGGAAGCGCACTTTAAACTTTCTTTGCTTCGTATGCAGAACAAGAAACATAACTGAGAATTTATGGAAGTTGACACATCTGTAGACGGACAGAATGTCGATACATTGGTTAGCTTGAACGAGGAGTCGCCAGAGGTCGAGGAAGCAGTCGAGCAAACGCCAGATTTGATTGTGGAAGAACCAGAATCTTCATAACAAATTTCAGAACAGACTGTACCCACTTTGGACCAGCAGAATGAAAGTGAATTGGGCACTTTTAAATGTGCTACCCCTTGCTACAACCATAAAATATATATACTTATATAGATAATTTTGAATGCGAGACTACTATATTTTAAGACTATTTTAAATATGCTACTCCTAACTAAATATATGATTGCCATCGAACCAAGTTCAACAAACTAGTCCCAAATGGCATCCATGTTGTTATGTGCCTTAATATATGTACCATTTAATAGAAAAACAAATAATACGCTTAAATTAACAAAGGCTAGTATCATTAGACTAATTTCACCACTTAGAAATTTCCAATAATACCCCTGTCCCGAGTCAAAGTACTTGAGACCAAAAAGCACCAAACCCCGAGGCCGAAAAGCGCTGGATCGAAAAGCGGCAGGGCAAAAAGGTCGAAAGGCAAGGACCCCGTTAGGTGTGGGGTTTGCTTAACCCCCTTCACTCTGATGTCAAAATACCAAAATTTCAGGAAGCTGTTTTTCCCATAATGCATCTAGAAATTTAACCAATTCAATCTCGTTTGACAGAGCTCAATGAGCTCTGTCAATCGAGATTGAATTGGTTAAATTTCTAGTTGCATTGTGGGAAATTTTTCCTGCCTGAAATTTAGATATTTTGACATCAGTGTGCAGGGGGTTAAGGAAAGCCTAAATTGGCATCCAAATGTAGCTTCGTTGTAAATCTACATACAGACATTCATTATACAGTTTGCTGCACTAATTCTCGATTCGCTTCGATGCCACGTTTATCAGACGGTCACTTACCCTAACAACTTCACATCAGTATTTCGGTGAGAAAAAGCAACGATCGGCCATGGCAGATTCTGCACATAAACCGACAGAAAAATTCAAATAACGCCGCACGAAAGAACTAGAGGCTCTAAAGAGCCTGTAATCGCTCACCAGGAACTACATATAAAAATGTGCTTTTCCATGGTAACTATGATCTGCAATTGTGGCCATGTTTGCAACATTACATCAACATAACACGAGGATCATTGGTAGGTGTCCCAATCCATCAATCAAAATCAAAGAATGCCTCTGGCGGCCATGTTTTCAAATCCATGTGACCAAAATGAGGATCGTTTTGTAGAGGATAAAATGAGGATCGTTTGTAGAGGACCTCCCATAGACTATCCCTGCCAGGTTTGGTTCACGTCTGCTCCGTAGTTCCAGAGAAGATGAAAATGTGATTTCCCATAGGGTTTCTATAGTAACTATAAGCCGCCATTACGGCCATGTTGGCAATCCGATCAACATTAAATGAGGATTGTTGGTAGAGGTGGTCCGAGTCGTCAACCATGAAAAGTTTCAAAACGGCGGTTTCAAGAGATTTTTGAAAATCCAACCAGAATCAAAGAATGCCTCGGGAAGCCATGTTTTTCATCAGACAGGAACAGAGGACCTCCCATAGACCATTCCTGCCAAGTTCGGTTCACATCGGCCCAGCAGTTACAGAGAAGAGAAGATGAGGATCACTGGTTGAGGGTGTCCCAGTCATCAATCATGTGCAGTTTCAAAACATTTGTCCTTGCAGTTTCAGAGATTTTTCAAAATTGACCAATCAGCCCAATCTAGGACGCCAGTAGGCATACGGTCGGGTGCGTGGGTGGGCACGTGAGCAGGCAGGCACGCAATCTTTCAGGCACAGGCAGACAGACGAACGAACGAACGAAGGGATGGACGGACTGATGGATGGACAGATGGGGGCAGACAGACTGCATTTCATAATATTCCAGCCATAATTGCTGGAAATCCATATCTACTTCTCTGAAACCATATGTGCAGGGTTAAGTTAGAAATCAACAGTATCATAGTAATACTGTCAACCAAATAGTGCCCTGCACATATTTATGAATTCCATTTCAATAAAAACTAGAAACTGTTTTAGCACACTAAAACATATGTCTCCCCTTCCTTTCCATTTAATGCACTGCTAATTATATATACATGAATAATATTAACAATCATACCAAATATCTAAGGTCTAGGTCAAAAGACAAAAAAGTTCTGGTCCAGACGAAGTTTCCCTTAAAAAGCACATAAATCTGACCTTCAGGTCAAAGTCACATGAAGGTCACTATGGTACGCGACACATCGGCTCATGGTGATACATCCACATGCCAAATATCTAAGGTCTAGGTCAAAAGACAAAAAAAGTTATGACCCGCACAAAGTTTCCATTAAAAAGCACATAAATCTGACCCTCAGGTCAAATGTCAAGGTCACATGAAGGTCACTATGGTACGCGACACACCGGCTCGTGGTGATACATCCACATGCCAAATATCTAAGGTGTAGGTCAAAAGACAAAAAAGTTATGCCCCGGACGAAGTTTGTATGAGAAGAAGGAGAAGAAGAAGAAGAATATGCACTGAAACAATATGTCTCCCTTCTGGGAAGGGGAGACATAATCAATAAAAGAAGGTTAAAGAACATTTTTGAAAATTCCAGTTTTTCAGATAGCACTCTCTTTTCAAAGAGCTTTGGTTAGGTAAAGGGTTACACAAAGAACAACATTTTATTCAAAGGATTGGTCATTATGTCTATTTTAAAAGAATGATTAAATCAAAAGAATAACAATATGAAGAATATTTGTTATACCATCATTTTAGAGTATAAAATTACACCAAGTTTTTCAAACACCTGTCATCAATCACAATTTGAAAGTTTTTCTGATAACTTACAGTAGCAAAGTTATTTCCAGTTACATCCCAACATGATACTTTACACAATATTTTATCATTGTCACAGTTCTCAGTGGAGAAAACTGCTACAGTTGGTGGGGAGTATATTATCACTAAAACCATCCAGAGTGGAAATTCCACCCAAGCAATAACTGCAAATTTGTTGCAAAGCATAAGTCACAAGCAAAGTTCCAGCCAATGGACTTCCATGTTAAACCCAGAGGTCCATTGCTTGTTTTTTTTTGTCTACATGCACAGAATTTGAAACTGATACATTGGGTGATTATTCCACTACACAGGTGATTTTGTTCCAATCCACTCTCCCCTTGCTGTACTATTCAATCTACCCTGTCTGCATAGGGTTTATATTTTCATAATAGCATATAAGGAGAATTTGTAGACCTCCCAAAGACTATGCCTGCCAGGTTTGGTTCACATCGGCTCAGTAATTCCAGGGAAGAAGATGAAAATGTGATTTCCCATAAGGTTTCTATAGTAACTATAAGCCGCAATTACGGCCATGTTTACAACCCGATCAACATCAAACGAGGATCGTTGGTAGAGGGGGTCCCAGTCAAAGAATGCCTCTGGCGGCAATGTTGTTCAACCCACTGGAACAAAATGAGGATCGTTTGTAGAGGACCTCCTATAGACCATTCCTGCCAAGTTTGGTTCACGTCGGCTCAGTAGTTCCAGAGAAGATGAAAATGTGATTTTCCATAGGGTTTCTATAAATACTATAAGCCGCAATTGAAGCCATGTTTGCAACCCGATCAACATTAAATGAGAATCGTTGGTAGAGGGGGTCCCAGTCATCAACCATGCGAAGTTTCAAAACATTTGGCCCTGTGGTTTCAGAGAAGATTTTTCAAAATCCACCAATCAGAATCAAAGAATGCCTCTGTCAGCCATGTTTTCAAACCCATGGGATCAAAATGAGGATCGCTTGTAGAGGACCTCCCATAGACTATCCATGCCAGGTCTGGTTCACGTCGGCTCAGTAGTTCCAGAGAAGATGATGAAAATGTGATTTCTCGTAGTGTTTCTATATAGTAACTATAAGCCGTAATTGCGGCCATGTTTGTAACCCGATCAACATTAAATGAGGATCGTTGGTAGAGGGGGTCCCAGTCATCATGTATGTGAAGTTTTAAAACATTTGGCCAAGCAGTTTCAGAGAAGATGTTTGAAAATCCACCAACCAGAATCAAAGAATGCCTCTAGAAGCTATGTTTTTCATCCGACGGGAACAAAATGAGGATCGTTTGTAGAGGACCTCCCATAGACCATTCCTGCCAAGTGTGGTTCACACCGGCTCAGCGGTTACAGAGAAGAAGATGAAAATGTGAAAAGTTTATGGATGACGACGAACGCCAACTGATGAGAAAAGCTCACATGGCCTTTTAGGCCAGGTGAGCTAAAAATGAAATTACAAAAGAATAAAGCAAACTTTGTCGTCAAACTCGCAACTCAAAACGCTTGTTTGCAAAACAAAATAGCAGCATTTGACGAACATGCACTTATTTATGCATTGAATAATTTCATTTTGTGTCAAAACGAGTATAAACTTCCTAGATTTCTAGAAAATGCAGATTAAATATGAGCATTTCAGCACCTACGTTAACTATGCGAATTGAAATTAGGTATCCCTTTTCTGCAACGAATGTCTCAAATTGCACAATGCAATGCTGTCAGACGTATAGTAAACATTTTCTGAATCAGAATGTCCCTCTATCAGACACCACCGACAAAAAACTTTGGACACGACTTCGAGGTTGGGCAAGTGGGCATTTGAAGGCTGGACTGAAGCAAGAAAAACAAAACTATCAAAATTTTACAATAATTCATTTTATTTAAAATCTTCAATAATTTTTTCCATGCCATGACGCAAACATTCAACATAATGGACAGAAAATGATGTCTGTTTCATATGTTCCACTGAATCACGAACAGAGCAGTGTGATGACTCAAGTGGAAAGATTATGAAGTTTGGGAACCTTCAAACAATACAATGTGGGCCTTCACAAACTCGATGCACAATCATTCAGTTCCCCTCAGAATGATTTTGTTTTAGCAACTGCTTCTTCGTTTGCCAAAATTAGTACAAAAGAACCCTGTTAATTGAATAGCCTAATTGCCAGTGAAAATTTATTCAGTTAACAATAGTATTCAATTAACAGGGACATAGTCACTTTCCTATATTCTAGGGTATATTGTAGGGATAAACTAAGCATTTATTCTGAAGTTGTTTGACAGAGCCCATGGAGCTTTATCAAACAAGATATAGTGGATTAAATACTTGTATTTGAAGTACTGAGGCCAAATAAGTCTATAAACAAGGGGAATTTGGTAACCTAGAAGAGTAATTTCTTGACGTTTTACATGATTTATTATCCAATTAAGAGGAGATTGCTCTATAACCCACCTGAAATCAGCAGATCAATTATATAATGGTTTTGTGTTTGGAAGTTATCTTCAAGTAACAAGATTACTCAATAAAGAGACATCCAATTACGTGGGATCCACTGAAGATCTCAAGCGCAGACAAATAGAGATAAAGTTTATGACAGATGAATGGCCCTTTGTATCAATTTGTTACTTCTTTCACAACCATGATCTATTATTTTGAAATGAGGGCTCAACTTAGCGTCCTTTGACTCTGTCGGTGAAATGCTGTGTTGTAATAGGCTGGCTCTATGAGACCTCTCATACAGTTCATTACATCACAGCATATTGGTTAACTGGCAGGGGGCTAGAAGCCACTATCAGGGCTTTAATAAAAATGAGGGTACAAGAGCAAAAGCAAACATTTTCCTGGCTCATGTTTTATATTGAGTCCCAAATATTGAACACAAATGATATTTTGTTGAATTACATTTGTTGTATTAGAAATTATTGGAGTGTCAACAAGCACTCGCCAATAATTTGTAATAAAACTTTTGAATGACAAATTCAGACCGCCAAAAATAATCTAGCCCTCAGCCAGTTAACAAGAAAACACAAACTGAGGAGTTTTTTGGCATAATCATCCCACCCTCTGCACTGAAAATGGAAACATCAGTATTATTTTACCATTTCTCAGGCTTCAAATACTAAAAAATCGTTGATTGAAAAATAGCTGTCTTGAATGGTAGAGTGCTTAATTATTTTCGGTTGCCAAAGTTTGTTATCCGGTCTTTGCCTAGTTACAATTTATGGTAGAGTTCCAAAGGCAATCTCCCATAAAATATAAGTAGGTAAATCCATACAGACTAAATAATTTCACTTGAAAGATAAAGAAAGGCTAATTCCGGCTCCCATAGGGAGCCCAAATATTAACCCAGGCTCTCAATTTGAACACAGTTGAATATGACTTCCCTAGAGATGTTGTATACCAAATATGAAAGCATTCTGACTGTTGGATCTGAACAAGAGAAATTTCTTCATATTTCACTAAGTTAAAATTTGGGCTACCATAGCGAGCCCAAATATGAAAGGAGTCTGATTGGTGGATCTGAAGAAGAAGATTTTTGAAGAAATTCCCTCATATTGTATTAAGTTAAATTTCAGGTTCCCATATGGAGCCCAAATATTAACCCAGGCACTCGAATTGAACAAACTTGAATCTGACCCGACCACCCCCCCCTCCCCCCCCCCCCCCCCCCCCCCATGACTGGTGGATCTGAAGAAGATTTGTAAAGAAATTTACTTATATCGCATCAAGTAAAAATTTGGGCTACCATAGCAAACCCAAATATATACCTAGGGATCTGATTTGAACAAACGTGAATCTGACCCCCCTAGAGATGTTGCATACCAAATATGAAAGCATTCTGACTGGTGGATCTTTAGAAGATTTTAAATTATCCCCCCATATTGAAAAAAAGTTAAAATTTGGGCTTCCGTATGAAGCCCAAATATTAACCTACGGACTTGGTTTGAACAATCTTGAAACTGACCCTCATAACAATGATGTATACCAAACATTAAAAGATTCTGACTGGTGGTTCTGAAGAAGATTTTTAAAGAATATTCCCCATATTACCCTATGCTAAACATTCAGGATCCTGTATTGAGCCCAAATAGGAACCAATGGGCTTTATTTTAACAAACTTGTATCTGCCCCCCCCCCCCCCCCCCCCCCCCGCCCCTATGAATGCTGTATACCAAATATCAAAATATTCTGATGATTGGTTCTAGAGAAAAGATTTTTAAATTTTTTGCATATTTTTTTTTGCAAATATCCCGACTCAACATTTTTACCAAATAACAGCTCTCTGTTCCATGTGGTTTGGGAAATATGAGCGTTTGAAAATATTTCTATTTTTAGCTCCCAGGGTCCCCATGGGGATGGGGGAATCTTTTGTTGTTGCAAGAGTCAAGTACTTATGACCCAATAATACCACATACCAAATTTGGTTCAAAACCGGACTATCGGTTCAGAAAATAGAAATTTTGGGCGGGGCCAAAAATCTTACCCCTACAATTACAAAGCCAAATATTGCTCCATGAACTTCGTTTGAATAAACTTGATTCTACACCTCAAAAGGAAGCACCATAGCAAATATCAAGTCATTGTACACACTGTTTCATGAGAAGATGATTTTAAAAATATTTTGGAGCATTTTCCCCCACTCCCTCCCTATGGGGCTGGGCATGCTGAGTTGAACAAAAATGCAATGCCCCTTTGTGATCATCACTCACACAAACTTTCACTTGAATTGGCCCAGTGGCTTTGGAGAAGACCAAAACATGATGCTGACTGACGATGGACGGACGGAGAGCGATGAGATTAGGTCAGCTTGACTTTATCAAGATGAGATAAAAAAAAAAAATACAATACACGTAACTAAATTCATGAAGATGCATTGTTTGGAAAGCTCAAATTCTTTCCAAAGACACTCACGGAAAGGGTATGTTATTTACTTCATACATATTATATTAACTGCTTGAAGTGCTAAAAGCCACCACCATGTCTCTATTGAAAAGTGCAAAAAGTCACTTTAGTAGCTTCGCACTGTATCCATCAGCTTGCTGCTTTCTCTTCAGTAGGAAAGAATTGTTAATATTAAGGGTTTTGTTTTTGTTTTGCCAAGTCACTCTCCAATAAATTATAAAATTTGTGAAAAAAAAGTATACCAAACCGAGGACAACAAAAGTGTGGGCCAATGCAACTGATCCCTTATGCAAGTTCGAAGTAACCTTGAAGGTATTGTGGGACGGAAATATTTTCTAAATGGAAAAAGTGAAACAAAAAAAAATTTCGTTGAGTCAAAAAAGGGCCATAACTCTGGGAAAAATTATTGGACGGAACCTGTTCCTTGTGTCTATCCGTTCCCTCATGCATGTCTATCAGTACACACGAAAGGAGATCCAAATCCAAGCGATGGCTTTGTGAAGTTACAATGCAAAACGTTTGTGCGGACCAAACTGACGAATGGATAGAGGGCTTCACTAGATACCCCCAATCCTCTCTTGGAGGTTGGGGCATAATAAGGCTCCCATTGCTGGTAGCAAGGTATCTGTAAAAAAATCTGATCTTGTTACAAATCACATTGGAAAAATAATTCAGCACTCTACCAGTTAAGTTGTTTATTGACTACCCTTCGGTGGCAGTTATAAAAGGATGTACTGTGATTGGAATGACATTGCATCCATAGTCAAGCAAACTGGCATTCGGTATGTCTGTATGCAGCATTATCACAAAGGCAAGTTTGATGGACTAGGGTGCATGCAGTTCAATGCAGCAATATCACTATCTATTTTACTAGTGATCTCAGTAATAGGGCTGCAACGATTAATCGTGATATGTTAGAATTGCGATACTTTGTTCAAAACTCAAAACATATTGTTGTTCACTATGTATCACAAAACAATAAATATAAAAAAAAACATCACGCAAAATCACTTCTTGGATTTTAACAGCTGGTGCAGTTAAGCCCTGTTTTTTACATACCAACATTGACAGTGATAAATATGCCATTGAAAGGATGTTTCAGTTAAGATTTGGCAAGACCCTCTACTTTTTCTAAACATTTGATTAATCCTATATATCTTGTTTGACAGAGCTCTGCCAAACAAGATTTAACTAGGTGAGGGCTAGATTATTTTGAGTGGTCTGAATTTATTTAAAATTTGTTTTATTACAAATTATTGGAGAGTGCCAGCAGGCACTCTCCAATAATTCGGAACAGAACAAATTTATATAAACAAAATATTATTTGCGTTTGACTGAATATAAAACATAGACTTTTGCTGTGGTACCCTCATTTTTTTGAAAGCCCTTACAGTGGCTTCTAACACTCAACCAGTTAAGGGATTAACTGGTTGGAACATATTTTCTGAGTGGAAAACAACACTGGAAAATGGGTTAAAAAAATCAAGTTTCAAAATCTTAAATTGGTGAATGCCATTGGTCATCTCATATTGCAAAGTTACATATTGTTTGAAAAGTACATTCAAAACTCAGTTTTGTAATACAGTAAAAGGACGCTACTGGAAATTAATATGTGTAGTCCAAAATAGTTAAAAGCTGTAGTTGTATACCATGAGTGATCATGTGTCATGATACATATCATTATCATGCAGACTGAACTGTGATGCAAATTGTATAGTTGAGGAAGCATATCGTTGCAGCCCAACTCTGCAACACTGCCTCATCTAAGTCTTCCTGTTGAAGCAAGGTTCATACAGACTAGGTAAATTGTTTTTCCTAACTTTTCCATACCTTTTACAAACCTCCGGACATTAAACGTCCATAACCCCAAAGATTAAATGTGACTCAGTAATCTATTTCTTCTCCTCATCCTCCCTGACAACTCTATGAACCCTAAAGGCCCCAATTCCAACTTTGATCACTTTGTACTTCAATAAAACTGATGATCGGATATTAAGGCTTCAGGTAAACTTTTCAGTTACATTCTAAGTACCTTGGCAGTTGTTTCAAGGCAGCCAAGACCTGTCTAGAAATAACTGCAAGGCCACCAGATGTACTCTATCAAAATGTGACAAAAATGTATACAAACCACCAGGAATTTAAGGGTTAAGAAGCCCCAAACACCAATGACTCGTGTAGATATTCTTGGTGAAGCTTAAAATTTGGAGTACAAAGATTTTTTGAATGGTCACATTAGACAGGAGAAATATCCTAGTTGCACAAATCTGTTCGTTTCCATAAATTTTCCAAAACCCACCCCAATTTTCCATAGTTTTCCAGGGCCTGAAAAATCAATTTACTGTTTTCCAAGACTTCCCATACCCTTCCATAACCTGTACGAACCCGGTCTAGCACACATAAAATATCAACAGCTCCAGTAGTCCCCAGGAGTTGGGTTACTGGGTCCTATTTTACCAGTGAAACAGAAATTGTTTACCACAATAAACTAACATTGCTCTACTTCCCAGGGTTCCAATGAGGAATACTGTGGTCCAACAATTAAAAAGAAAAGATGGATTTCAAGGATTTTTTAAACACCCTTCGGAGATTCAAGGACCTCCCAAGCACTAAAAATTGGATTGAAGGACAAAAGGCGATTTTCATGGCCTCACAGAACCCTGTTGGGATATTTATTTATTTATTGGTGTTTAACCCTTTGAACCCTTGTTTCCTGGAATTGTATAACCTTTGTGTTCACTTACAGTGAGATGGGTCAGTCCAATATCAATATACAGGGAGAATACAGTAACTGCAATCTGCAGCCAACTGGCTGCAGACTGCACTTATATTTTATTATCAATGCCCCGTATACAGACCTATTATAATAAGACAAAAATGGGACAGAATTATGCCTTGGACCAAAAAATCGGTCATACAAGTTCAACAGGTTAAGGTCACATATTTCTGCACACTTGCTAATGATGACCACAATATGGAGATAAAGTCAAGTTTAATCAATTGTTTATGCCCCATGAAGCTCATATAAGAGGACTTCCACTCCAAGCATTGGTGACTGGGTTCTATTTTACCAATAAACCGAAGCTTGTTTTCTGTAGTTTGTTTGTTGGTGGTTAACGTCACATATTTATGCACCATGGCTAATCGTGACACAACATGGAGATGAAGTCAAGTTTAGTCAATCGTTGATCTACATGTTGCCCATTTTAGAGGACTTTCACCCCAAGCATTGGTGACTGGGTCCTATTTTACTAGTAAACGGGAACTGGATTTTCTGCAGTAAACAAGCCCTGCTTCACTTCCAGGGGTTCCCATGGGTGAGTGGGGATATAGCCGTTACTCTGAAAAAGGAAAGAGTAAGCAGTATTTCACATAAAGCAGACAGAAGTAATCCCTACAATTCATAACACAAAAACAATTTCATCCAGATCAAGGCAGTTAAACTTTGTGTTTAACCCTTTACCTAACACGAAAAAAAAGATGACACCTGCGAACAAAATTCTTAAATAACTATTTTTCTTCATTTTTTGTCTCAAAAACATTGGTTATGACGCCTCATTGGAACAAGCTCTATGAGCTCGTTCCAAAGAGGGATCTTAACCTATGTTTTTCAGACAAAAAATGAAAAAAAATAATGAAATTAATTTGGTGAATAGTACTGGCCGGTTTTGGCCGTTATGTTGGGTAAAGGGTTAATAATATTTCCCTGCAATCTTCATATTCAGTTTTGCATACACTCACATGTGAACTATTTCAATACATTTAAAGTAAGATGACAAATGGAATTTTCATTTTATAATTCAACTGAATCAAGTTTTTTGTTCGTGAGAATGAATAAATTATTGATGTTTACAAAAACTGTATTAAGCAGTTCATTTATGTTTTCAGAACACCCACCCCTCTCCCCTCATCTTTCTGTTCATATTTCCACTCAATTATCATGTTTCAGTATTAAAATATTCTAACAAAATGTCCATATCCACCCATAGTACTTTTTTTCTGCTTTCCACTTTTTCTTTCGGCCAAAAAGCAGCTCAATAAATCTAAATATGAAGTAATACTTCAGCTGTAACCAATCAATTCACAGAAAAAGCCATTACCGAAAAAATTAAGTTATTTACAAAATGTCTGTGGCACTATTTTCTTTAAAGTTGTCTTAGTGAGGACTACTGAGATTCATTGAAAAATTCTACTAAATTCCTCCTACTAACAATGTGCTCAAAAAAAGAAAAAAATCTGATGTATGATCAAACTGTGGTCATCTATAGCAGACCAGGTGTCAGAATTCTGACCGGTCAAACTGACTTTCAACAGCGACACTATGCACACTGTTGTCTAAATTTCAAAATTTTATGCTAATTTTTTTTCAGAATGCAGCTAAAAAAATTTAATCAATCAATCCTGATTAACAGAGCTTGATGAGCTCTGTCAAATATTTGAGATTGAATTGGATAAATTCGAAGTTGCCTTGTGGGGGTAAAATTTTGAAATTTCAGAATTTTGACACCTGTTTTCAGAGGGTTAAATATTTCCTCAGTTTATGCCTCTCCTAATTGTACTGCTTCAAAATGTCATCACTCATGAACACAATTGTGCTGAATAAGAGTTCATGCACTTGAAATAGTCATCAATCAGGGAGGTCAAACCTTTCTGATACAGTACATGTTGAGGGTATTATCAGTAAATCACCTGAAGTGGAGATGCCACACAAGCAATAATTACAAATTTCTTGCAAAGCATAACATGCACAAGCAAAGTTCCAGCCAATGGACCTCAGGGTTAAACTCGGAGGTCCATTGGCTGAAACATTGCTTGTGTTTTTTGTCCATATGTTCAGAATTTGAAAGTGATACTTTGGGTGATAACTCCACTGCACGGGTGATTTTGTTACAATCCACTCTCCACATACTGTATATTTTCAGGGAGATACAGATGCAAAAGTCAAGGATTTCCAAGGTTGTTATGAGGTAAAAAACAAGAGAGCTCCCATCCAAGAGCTAAACATATTTACATGAACATGTGAACTGAGGAAAATTCTACTCAATATTTTCTGTTTAGTAGAGCTGGGCATTTTCTTTTTTTTGTTTCCCGATTCGATTCAGTTTTTTTGCGGCAAACCAGAAAAACAAACCGCAGCACTCAGCAATAACCAGCTGAATGGTTTTACTGTGTTTGTGTATAGACTGATCATACTATCTTACTGGGCGCAGGGTTCCTGTACTTTTTTGACAACCAAATTCAAAGATCTTTAACCCTTTACCCAACGCAGACGATATCAAAATTTATTATTTCAAAAGTTATTTTCAAAATTTTTTCAACAAATTTCAACAAATGAGCTCGTTCCAAAGAGGGGTCACATGATATGATTTTGTTGAAATTTTTTTTAAAAATAGTATTTTTTCAGCTAAGGAATTTGCATATTACACAGGCGAATGTGGCCGTTTCGATGGGAAAAGGGTTAAAAACAGTTTTCAAAGAAATTCTAAGATTTTTCAAGACACCGAAGATCAAAGATAAATTCAAACTCTAGTTCAAACATGAAACCAAAAATGTGTGAGATTGTTTCATGTGTTATAACATTGATCACTCAGGTTTGCATCATGAAGCACAAAATAGCTCTGAACATAACAGTACAGTACATACAAAGTGATTTAGAACTTGGCCACTTGATTCCTTTGTTTTTGAGAACTTTAATTTATATCACTCTGTTTAAAGTAACGCATGTGCTTTGTACTTTTTTGTGTGATTTCAATGCGCCTACACAAATACCTTTGATGGTGAAGTTTTTCTTACATGATTTACACTGCACTTCATGAATACTGTTTTCTTCCTGAAAGTTTCAAGGCAAGAATCTTGAAACCTGCACACCTTATGAATAGTGTCAAGATAAAATAAAATGTAACAGGCTTTTGTAAAACGATTTATTTTATTTTTGTTTTTCAAAAACAAATTGTATTCCCTCTGCCATTCGCCAAAAATGGTATTCCACTCTCAGCGATGACAGACTATTTCTTTTTTTTTATTGTTTCAAATCAGTGGAGTTGAATCAATTATAAAGGGTGGTTTTGGGAAAACAAATAAGGAGAAAATAAAATAAATACAAAAGTTCACTGTTCAGATTTGAGTACGATTTTATCCTCTCATGGGCTGTGTGGATAATTTCACTTTGCTAACGCCTCAGGAAATAATCCTCTTCATGCCCCACTAGAGGATAAAAAACATACTCAAATCCAAGCAGTGAACTATTGTCTATTTTTTTTGAATGGTTAAATGCCCACACACTGCACTGTAACACCCACTTAATTGGCAGATTTCCATGTTACAGAAGCACAAATGAGTAGAAATCCACCTAACAGTATGCAAATAACTCACATGCTATCGTTCAATACCCTTACTGAATGAAAACAACCTGCATTGCATCTGATACTGAATATCCCATATTCCACTCCAAGTATATTAAACTATGGAGGGCGGAACGTGTCAAATTCAATGGTTTTTTAAAATATTTCTTAATTGTTGGAATTCAAAGATAACCCTAGGGTGAGAATTTGACTAATCGTCCCATGATCTCTTGTCCCTTAGACTGTTTGGCAAAGGGGCAAATCCATTGTGTTCTTGTCACAATTTCTCCCTTATTGACTTGTCCATTAGATAATGCAGGAGAAAATGTGATTTTCTGGGGGTTTTTGGACTCAAAGATGATCAAAGGAAAGTCAGGCTGAACCCAATGGAGATACTGTAGTTGTCATGTGTTGTCATGCAAACTATTGTGAATTTTGTCAAAGTTACAGAGTCTCAAGTGTTATTTACTAGATGTTCTTTACACATAAAAAAACTGAACCCTAACCAAGATATTTTCCTGAAACCCAAACCAAAACCAGATCTCTAATATCAAAACCTCCCAGCTCTACTATTTGGATGTCATATATAATCATATCCACATTCTAATGTATGCTTCTCATTCTACTGGGCAGACATTACATTTGGCCGAGAAGTTTTATTCCAACAGTATTCAGCTCATGGTAAGATGAACTGAATATTTCTGAAATGAACCATCTCTGATCATGTCATATCTCCCATGTTTGAGGGTTTTAAATATTTTTAAAAAAGTTCAACAAAACCACAACATGTGAGCTCTACAGGCTTGTTCCACTGAGGGGCGACATGATTTTCTTTTGTTGAAATTTCTTGAATAATATACTTTTTTTCAACTACTTAATTTGTAAATTATGCGGGCGGATGCAGCAGATTCGTAAGACAAGGGTTTAAAGAAAATTCCAATCGTCAGTCTTCCAGGACCTTGGAAAAGTTACTAAATTCCTAGACTTTCAAGAAGCCATGAGTGCCCTCTGAACACGTATTTGTTTAGACTTGCACCAGAACAGCTAAAAAAAGATTACCTTATGGTTTCTATGAAACTGCTGTCCCCCAATGGGCCATGGACTCCCAAGATCAGTTCAACAAATGCCATATGCAAATGATCTTCTGCCAGAATGCTTTGAAATGGCCAATAAATTGGCACCGTTTTTACTCGGGCCGAAGATGGTCAGATTCCTAAAAGACTCATGTTCACAGGCAAGCTGATGATACAGGAACAAAAGAAAGAGAGGGAGCAGAAAAGAGATATCTTTCATAAAATTGCAGCAACAAATTATTAACACTGCAATTGCAATATCATTGTGTGTAACCTCTAAATTGTGCATTTAATCTGTATTTTATTCGTGAAAAAAAAAGACAACTACTGCACATACTAACATTCAGCTTGGGAGACTTGACAAATGCTGTAATTATCAACAGCCTCACAGATTAATGTTGTATTAATGGTTATACCATGACAACTTGTGCAGATTTTTGCTGCACCTGTTTCTCTTTTCCAGGAATGAAATGAGCAAAATTTAAAAGTGGACACCTCCCTTCATATTCACTCAGTTTAGTTCCAAAGTTATCAGATTTCTACCTGTAGAATATTTTTAATGCAACTCAATGTATATTTTATATGTGAAATTTAGACGCAATAAATTTTTATACATTTTGTAAACTAAAAAAAAAGAGAAAGAATGCTTGTGTATCTGCAGTCTCTAAGACTCCTACACTGGTCCCAGGTTCCCTGTGGGCTTGTGCCCAGATGTATACAAATTTGAAGTTTACAAATGTACCTGATGGAAGAGAATGGTCTTGATGCAAACTACTTTACAACCTCAGACAACTGTTCAGGTGGGTATTCCAGTTCAGATTGGAATATGCCTGTGTCCTTAAAAGACAATGATGGTAGAGCTTTTTCCTTGCTTCAACTTTATTGTCTTATTTTAGTGGCACGACCATTCTTATGAACACGTCATTTTGTGGCGATCCTTGGTCATAGATTTAACCACAAGTCTGTTTGATTCTTCCGAGCAAAAAAGAAAGACATTAGAATGAACTTAGAAATAACTTTTAGCAGGTCTCTTGACTGGTAGAGTGCTGTAAGTCAATGTTTGGGCTTTATTCTAAAGTGCAGATAACCCAATTGAAAGGCTTCATATTTGTGGATTCGCTTCATATTATATTTGCAGTGCAATTATTTGGTCTGTATGGATTTGCTTTGTTAGAATGTATGGGGGAGTGTCCAGTACTCTCCCATAAATTGTAAAAAGGCAATGCATGTGAAGAAATTTTGATTACCTGTTAGAAGATAAAAAGGTTTGCTCCAAGAGAGGTTCAAAATGATTGGTGTACGGTTCAGGTATTATTAAATATTAAATAGGATAAAACACCATTTACATAACCGACACAGTATGTTTATATCACAGCTTAATCCTTTACCTGTGTAATTTACAGATTACGCAGTTGAAAAAACAAAATTGCCAAAAAATTCAACCAAACCATATCATGCAACCCCCTCATTGGAACGAGCTTGTTGCAAGGGAGGGGAGGGAGGGGGGGGGGGGGGGGTGTCACATGATATAGTTTTGTCAAAATTGCTGGAAAAATTTGAAACAACAATAATTAAAATAAATTTTGATATCCTGTACATTGGATTAGGGTTAAAAAAAATTACATATTTTGAACAAAACAAGCCAAGCAATAACATCAAGATATTTTTTGCAAGGACTTTTTTCATTTTTTCAACAACTCCTGATTTTAGATCACCTTCAAAGGTCTTGAATTTCAGCATTGTCAAGGACCCATACAAACTCTGTTTTGATTATTATTTGTATATTGTAATGGCAGGAGATAAATCCTAATATTGCCCACATCATAAAATTCAAGCTCACCACGAATGAAGCAGAGCACAAGTCTTTCAGGATTTCAGCATTGTAGCACTTCCGCCAGCTCCAAGTAAACATACAGTTTAATTCTGCCTTCAGCCCATACCATTTGACCCCTAACTGGAATAAGCACATTCCAACGAGAGGTCAAAAGCTATGTTTTTTCAAGCAAAAAATTAAACTTGTTGTTATTCAGTGTTATTAAGAATTTTTTGGTCATGATAGGTAAAGGGTTAATAGACACCTCTTAACACTCTGGCCACTAATGTTTAAATATCAAAATTTTAAGCAACAAATGTTTCCCATAATGCAACTTAGAATTTAATCAATATTCAGTCTAGTTTGACAGAGCTCATTGAGCTCTGTCAAACTAGACTGAATTGGTTAAATTTCTAGCAGCTTTTGGGGAAATACTTTAGTTTCTTGAAATTTTGACATCTGTGTGCAGAGGATTAAAACCGATCATGAACCTTGATAATACAATTCCAAAATGGAAAAACTTTGATTTGATGAACTCAAAAGGAATACATGTCAAATTTTGGTAACATAATTTTTATTTGAAAAAATACTGAAAAAATAGAGGACAATAAAAATATTGCTGACTGAAAATTCATCTACTCCCCAAGACTTCCAGGTTACACTATTTATATAATATATCACAGATCACCACATTATCTAATAAAAATGAAGCCACATATGATAATTGATAACCTTAAAAATCCTTTTTCAAAACACAGAATGAGAACCACTAACACAGGACAATAGTAATACTACATTTACAGTGAACATGATTTATTTATTTATTGGAGTTTTAAGGTCAAATATTTCTGTACAATGGCTAATCATGACCATGACAGTTTTATGGGTGGAGGAAGCCGGAGTACCTGGAGAGAACCACAGAGCAATGGTGAGAAGCTGTCAGCTCCCCAATATACTAACTCCACACAAGCAGGGTTCGCAATAGTTGAAGACAAGTGCACCACTGACATGCAGTACGCCTTAGTACACGCTAACATGCTGCCATGTGGGCAATAGGGGGTGAAGTGTCTTGCCTAAGGACACAACACGGTTGCCACAGGTGAGATTCGAACTGAGGAACTCTCGGCTTGCAGCTTGCATCTCTACCTACTGACCAACCACACCACCCAGTGATTATGATTGAAATAAATTTGTAAGAGGTGTTGCCAACTGATGGTGGAATTCAGGTATGAAAGTTGTCTTAACAGGATCGGCTGAAAGTATCTGAACCACCAAAAGTTTTGCTTATTATTTATTGGCATTTAAAGTCACTTTCAGCATTTATGGCTATATTATGACAACACAAGAATGAAGTCAAATTTAGCAGATTGTTTACACCTATGCTGCCCACTTTTTAGAGGACATCAACCACACATTGTGGTGACCAGGTCCTCTTTTTGAAGTGAAACAAAACTAGTTTAGGCTCTATAAAGTAGGTCTTCTGCTTCTCAGCTAAGTTTTTGTAAAACTGCATGTGGGCAGGCATTTTTTCATTTTATTTTCTATTTTTGTAATTATTTCTTTGACATCAAAAGTTCATGCTCATGGATTGTTTTATGTTTTAGGCCTCATAATAGAATAACATGGATGGTGGTGTATTTCGACCCTTGAGTGAAAGAAGGCTTTGCAATGCTAAAGTGTTGCAAAGCCTTGTTGCACCCAGGTGCCAAATTTATCAATTTTATTAACTTGAGCAAAATATCAGACATGAACCATTTAATTATTTTTTCAAGTTTGCATTGGTTATAAAAAGAGAGCATGCGGTAGCCAAAAGGACCATGCGAGATGCCTTGTGAAACAGATTTTTAACTTTTTTTAAGGCCTTACCACAGTAGTTGTTTATTATTTAGTGTTTAATGACACTTTCAACAGCCAGGATCACATTACATCGGACAGTTTTAAGGGTGGAGGATGCACCTACAGAGAGCCACTTGGGCAGTGGCAAGCAAACATCAGACTCCCCAAAGTACGAACTCTGCACAAGCAGGGATAGCAGAATTTGAAGGCAAGTACACAATCAATGGGCCGTACACCTTAGTACAAAGTACCACCATGCCCAACATGGGCAATTGTGATTAAGTGTCTTGCGCCAAAGACTGCTGGCCAAGATTGAAACAGTGGCCTTTTGTTGTGGAATTTCAATGCTCTTACCACTGAGCCACCATGCTCCCTAGTTGAAATCTATTCAATTTTATTAATTTAACACATTACCTAAAGTAGTGGTCATATCCAGCCAGCTCTATTAATGAATATTTTTCTCAAATTGTATTTTTTTCAATATTTGCCTTTGAAACAGCTTCTAACCCTTAAATGGAATATGCTCATTCCAATAAGGGGCCATAAGCTAAGTTTTTGTGGCAAAAAACTAAAAGATTTTATTTGTTCCAAATTTTTTTTTTTTTAATGTGTCGTATTTGAGTATGTTATGTAATGGGTTACATGTACATTTCCTTCACAAAGTAAACTAGAATAAAGATGTGAATATCCCCCATCATATTTTTGGGCTTTCTTAATAAGAATCATGCCCTTTAATAAATTTTTTTCAAAAGTTCTATGGCAGACCTTAAACAACCAAAACTTGGAAAATTGGATGATGCATGCACTGGCAGTAAGGCCAGAATACATTTTGACACTAATTTCAATTTTTTTTTTTTCGCAACAAAAGAGACAAAATATATTGACAGAAAATCTTTCCACCCCCAAGTAATTTCTTTCAATTTTCCCAAAACCAAAAGGTGTGACTCCAGTATTGCATTTGAATGCTAGTGAACTCTGGAATATCTAACAGTTGAACTTTAAAAATACACAATTCATTTCAATTTGTATTATCTATCACATCCTTGCTTTTAGCTCTCATCCTGTTCTTAATGCCCTGATCTGTTGATTAGAAATGGTCTGTTGTGAATGTAAAATGAAAAAACAATAACACTGAGAACATACTGAATCGGCTGACAGCAAAATTAGGGTAATTAAGCTCAAGTCTCTGCTTCCAGTTTTTACCACAGGAACAAATAAAGGTACATGCAGGCATCACTCTTTGCTTTTATCAAAGCTGAGGTACTCATAAATAAAACATACAAATTTGTCAAAGCAATAAATACAATGCTAACAATAAACCATCAAAACAAATTATTGGAGAACAAGCAGGACAAACTCGAGGCCAAAGGAAGCATGCTTGATTCCATTCATGAGCATATTTATTCATTTCTTGGTGTTTATGGTCACTTTCAGCATCTATGGCCATATCATGACCACAACAGAAGTATAAAATCAAGTCAGTTGATTCATAGTTGAACACAGTGTTGCAAATTTGACATAGTTGCAAAATTATGTACAAGGATTAACTCCTTGAATGCTTTTGACAGATATTCCTGCAGAGGACACAAAATTTCTTGCCACTGAAATAAGTATGATTTGGGCTATTTAACTGAATTTAACAGACTTTTTTATCAATGATTTCTTTAGTTTAATTTATATGAATTTGTCATCAAATCTGGTCATAGCAGCCATGACCAGATTTGATCAAAAATATTTAGAAAATACTCAGGTCAAGAGTTAACCCTCTTTGTAATAATTTGGGTTTGTAACAATTTGAAGCATGATTGAATATTGTCAAATATTTGATCCAGAAAATGTGATTTTTCAATCCTACACAACATCCCCATGTACTGGAACATTGTAAAACTGATCAGTTCTGCAACATTTGAAAAAAGGAGATCCTCTGTGACATGCGCTCTGGTGACTCAAGTTGTCTCTAAAGTTACAATCCTTAATGCTGTTCATACCAAACCTCGATGTCAGCAATAATAGAGCAGCTTGATGAAATTAACATTAAAGTTTGATATAATTGCCAAGAAATGAATTTAGCTGATAAAATGCTTTCAATTTGATTTAGTATATTTTGTCTTCTGGACATCCAAGAGATTATTTATTTATTTGGGTTTAATGACACATTAACAGCCAGGGTCATAGCATGTCAGTGACAGTTTTACAGGTGGAGGAAGCCAGAGTACCCGGAGAGAACCATCGAGCAACGACGAGCAGCTGTAAGCTCTCCAACATTGTAACTCTGAACTCATCCAAGAGATAAAAAATGGAAATTTGGTGGTTAGTGAGCAAGGAACTGACAACCAACAGTGAGAGGGTCAATGCTAATATAATCGAAAAGCACCACAACAGCATTGCCACACCTTTCTGGAAATATTTTATTTATATTTAATGACCGCAACATGGATGTAAAGTCAAGTGCAGCCAATCGTTTTGATCCATGTTGCCCATTTTAGAGGTCTTCCACCCCTGACATTGTTTACCGAGTCCTATTTTACTAGTAAAACAGAGCTTGTTCATTTATATTTACTTATTTATTGGTGCTTAAGCTTATTTCAGTACAATGGCTAATCGTGACCAAAATCTGGAAATAAACCTGAAGGGATTTCCAGGACCTTTCAAGACCAAATTCAAGGACTTTTCAGTTGACAAAAGATACACTCAAGTGCAAATTTAAATGTTAAGGATTTTTATCCATCAGATTTTGTGATGATGCTTCTGATTTTATGCCTACTTTTATTTATCTCTTGAAGGCCTGGAGAGTTTTAATATGCATTTGGCTACACTATGAAACTTTATGTATCAGTATGGTATAAAACATACATCAACTCAAACCAATATCAAAATTGACTGGTATTTTTAATCTTCTGTCCTGCTGTAGTTCGTTATACAGCAGGCAAAACTGCAGAATTCTCAAAATGGTGAAGTAACATGAACACTTGCAATCAGTAACAAAAATGCTGAGAGAAAATACCTCCTTGATATATATGATGTCATAATTGAGTCTGTGGCCTTGGATTGGTATGTACAGGGTTTCTTTTGAGTGTCTACAGAGGCCGAATACAGGACCCTTACCCAATAGCATTTGGACATGATCTTTCCTTATTCCCAACCCAAATTTCATATCTCAGTCCCCACTCGAACAAAGTTTAATGGACAACTGGTGTCCTGAACTGGGTGGTCCTAAAGCCCTTTGACCACCCAGTTCAGGACACCAGTTGCGCATTAAATTTAAATTACTTACCTAAAGAAACTTCAAAAGTGTCTGTTTTCAAAGGCAAATTATAAGTTTTCCTGTGAGTTCATAAGAACAGTTTGATCGAGACTACAGAGACTCCATGTGACTGTTTGTTACAAAATTTACTTGCAGTATACATGTAGCTGCTTATGTATCGGTCTTAATGTGCAATGTTCAATTCAAATGTAAAATTCCTCAGTCTTTCTATGTTTCTTCCCCTTCAAGACGAATTCCAATTGGTGCTCCCATGACACACATTTCCCGAATGGCATGTGCCTCAGACCCTTTCCCAAAGAGGCCAGAATAATCCCTGATGTATAAATACTGAAGTTATTCCCTGTACAGAATACATGTACTGAATATGTTCCCATGAAAAATATCAGTGTGATCATGATTTCCAATTGACGAAAATCTACAACACAAGTTTCATCTTTCATTTCAAATAATGTGTTTTCAATGGTTCAATAACCACAACACAATTATGAAGTTAAGTTCAACCAATCATTTATACTTTTTTTATGCTGTTCAAAACAAATGCAGAGCGTTTTTCATTAAGGTAATTTACAGACATGATGACAACCACAGGGAAATTCTCAATCTTTTGCATGAGTGGTCCACCATGATTCAGACTGGTAGAAACATTCTTATACCAAATGTTGAGATGCAGCAGAAATTTTTTTTTATGAAAAGATAATACCAGAAACGACTGCCCAAGTAGCATTATTCCATTTAGCTGCATTACCTGCACAATATGCAGAAAATCTACTCGGACAGTCCAAAACAGTCTCCAACCAACAACAGGTCACTCAAGCAAGAAAAACTACTGAAATGACAAGGTTCCTGCAGGCAAGGATAGATAAAATTTGAGGCTATTTTTCGACATATTTTGGCATTGTTCAAGGGCCTACAATAGCCAAATTCAAGGATTTTAGAGGCTCTGCCTTCACTAGTCCTAACTAGGACCCTCCAGTCATTACCCCATCCTCCCTTGAAGGGAAGTAGGAGGATGAGGTAATGATCAGAGGTTCTAGTGAGGACTATGTCTTCACAAACTCTGGCATATAAAACTATCTAGTTATGGTTACATGCTTTGTCGGCATTTTTATTTCAGGAATATTAAGGCTTTTCAAGGCCTCTGGACACATTTTCCAGGATTTCAAGGCCTTGAATGACTCTTAGTCAAATTCTAGACTATTCTTTGAATTCAAGGCCCCGTGGGAACCCTGAATGATGTGGAATCAAACACCGCTTGGAAAGATTCTATTTCTGGAGTGAAACGTGTAACAAGAATAGATCAGCAGAGTATAAATATTTCATCATATAAACTTAGGCTGCCATTCAAAATACAATTTGAATCAGTTAATGTTTCTTGATTGCACCACTCACATTCCAGAGGTTTCATTTTGCCTGATACATCCAGTGAATTCAATGAGATCTGTTCCGATGATTTTAAAAAAATCAAAGACTAGAAACTTGCTTCAAGTTCTACAAGAAAAGGGTGCTGTCTTGTGGTAAACACTGGAGCAATTCAAGATGAAGTTTTAGCTAGAGGATGAACAGATCAACTGAAAAATGCTGAGCTTCGGAGAAATAAGTTTCTTCTTTACAAAGAGATACAACACTACTGCTGCTTGCACTCGGCTGGTTGTTTCCCATCTCCCTGTAAAACACAAAAAGAAAATGAAAAAACTGAAAGATCAAAATAAAGGTAAAACATTAACAAGAGGCTCAAAGAGCTCAGAAGTGCTCCCTGATAAAGGCAATTGATTCTTCCCAGTGATTTAAGAATTTTTTTCACAATAACTGCTCACTTATTATTTACTTTTATTACATGCCTGTTCTATGAAATCACTATCTACAGCAACACTGAACTATGCAGAAAATAAAAATCAGTTCTGCACATGTCGTTGACTATTTTTATAAAAAGGCGAAAATTTACTGGAATTGTCTACAAAATGTGCACTGCTATTACAATATGAATCGCTGGCGATAGCTAAAAATGGCCACAGAGAACACATTGGAAGTCAGGTGACAAAATAGTAGCACAGGGTTCCCCTCGAAAATTTGGCTGGTGATAAAATTTTGTTGTTGTTCATAGTTGTCAAATGAATTGCTGAGTGTCCTTGTAATAATTGTTTTTATAGACATGAAGGCATGTAATAAACACAGAACGACATGTGTGTGTGAATGGGTTAATAGATATGGCACTTGTATCATCGCAAAAGGATAAAACTCGAGGTTTGCGGCCTCTCGATCTATTCATCTGCACTGGCATTTATGCCATATCGATTAACCCATTCACACACGTGTGTCGTTCTGTGTATTTATTTTCCTTTACCCTGACTGGGGCAATGGTTTGAAAGAATCAGCACTGCTAAACTTCTCAAGAGATCCCACAAGGAAATTTTGTTTTGTAAATATCCAGTTTGTGATGTTCTGCAAAAAATTAAATTATTATGTGGACAGGATTTATTTTTCAAAAAAGCTCTACAAAAATAACTGAACACCAATGATGCTGATATTTCTTTATTAGGTGGCAGAATACTAAATTTTCCTTGGATGCCAAAATCAGAACATGTCTTTGCCTTGTTAAATTTATGTGAGAGACTATGGGCATTCTCCTGTAAATTGTAACAAGGCAAATCCATAGAAGAAATAAATTCACCTCAAATATAATATGAACTACATCCATGAAATATCAAAACTTTAAAGTTTTGCTACTTTCAACTCTTAGAAGTCGGGAGTCGAGTTTTCTTGCCTGTGATGTAATGTGGCAGGTAATCTGGCTGTGACAGTTCGGCTATAATTGGGCTGGGGAGAATTGAACACTGAGCAGGTGCTTCTAGTAAAGTGTTGTCTGCCTGAATAGGCAGACGACTCTTGACCAGAAGCACCTGCTTTACTGTAAGTTTTTTATTTGGCCTTGGTGTTTGATACAGACTCATTAATGTCTTGTATTCAGTCACAATGGAAAAACTGTATGATTTAAGTATTGTGACGTGATATCCTATCACTCTCCAAATACCATAATATATTGTTCTCTGAAAATGTCAAGTATACATGCGAGTTAACAATTAGGTAAAAAAAAAACAAATCAGAACAAGAGTGAGAGAAATGACACATTTTTGAAAACTTACCAAGATCGTTACTTAAAACAACTTTTATCCAACATTGAATGCCGTGGTGTTATTGGCATGTGTTAATACGGATTAAATAAAGTGCATATATTAATATGTGCTAGTCTGAATAGATAAATGCCAGTTCCACATATAAATTCAACAGGCAGGTATCAAATTTGTCAGGCTGAATAAAAAAGGTGTTTGGTTCTCAGGATTCCGCGTCGAAAAATATTGCCAGCTTTGCTCCTTTTTTAGGGTAGTCAATAAAAAACTTTCCTCCATTCTCCGAGTCCAACATAAATGTTATTCCAGTGAAATGAATTCATTGAACAGATAGAGCTATCCCAGTTACGAAACAAATTCAGTGAACAGATCGAGTTATCTCGGTTATGGGACAAAATAATGGGAACAACCTTTTCATTTTTATAACACTGACGAGCGTCGCCAATGTGGTTGTACTTGATTTCAATTCAGGACAATATATGATAGACACTCGAACTGTAGTCTAAAAATTCATGAGGGATAATGAGGCCAGGACGTTTCGTCCCCAAACCAGTTACTATCGGTATCTGCATAGAAGCGCTGTATGATCTAATTCTGGCGTGTTGGCAGTGGAATAGAGAGGTTAGATTTTTTTCTAGCGCTGCTTTGAGGGAATCAATAGTCTATCCAAGTCACTGAATCCCTAACTTGTTCCAATCAAATGTTGTTCTCACGCATACAGAGGTGGTATGGTCGGTCCAACTGGGTACAAAACATCCTGGGCACAAATGTCCAAAAGCCTTCCCCTACTACCACCATTACCTTCCTGTTATTAATAGAAAGAGTGATATCCATTTGTGTAGGGGGCCTCCGACTCAACTCCCAGTTCATCCTGGGATGATTCGCCCGGTATGCCCTGGACGAATCGTCCCACTTGGAAAATCGACTTGGGGCAAATCGTCATGGGACGAGCTGGTTTTAAGAGGTGTTATTTTTCGTGTATTGTCTGGAACCAAAATTGAGTACACCCACCATAGCGACGCTCATCGATATAACGTTGCTCACAACAAAAAAATCTAAATCCAAATGTGCAAGGTTCCTTGTACCGTTATTGCTCACACAAGTGACTTTACCGTACACAAGCTTGAGCTGCAAAAGACAAGTTGGCAGCTAATCAATTGAGGTTTGAGGTTTCGAACTGAAATATAAAGCACCTTGGTATAACATAGTAATACTGGGTTAAAAATAAAAATAACAAACCTGCCTCCCTTGTGGTGAAAATTGAGGAAAGAAAATAAAAATAAAAAAACTGCCTCCCTCCTCAGTTTTGAAAAAAAAATTCCTGATAACCAAACACCTTTTTTTATTTGGCGTCAGGATACCATAAGCAAAGCAATCTGAACACCAGATTTCCTATCCCAAGTATTATCCTTGTGCCTGCCCTGATTTTCCAACCAAAAAAATCAGGAGGTCCAATAACAGCACTCCTAAACATGACTAGACCTATTTGCTTCTCTGTACCTTCAGGACCTTTTAACCCTTTACATAATATGAAAAGCAGAAGACACTTTCAAAAAAAATTCTTGAATAACTAATTTTTTTAAAAATTTTTTGTCTCAAAAACATAGGCTATGACCCCTCTTTGGAACGAGCATGGTGAGCTTGTTTCAAAGAGGGGTCATAACCTATGTTTTTGAGACAAAAAATGAAAACAAGAGGCCCCAAGGAGCCTTAATCGCTCACCGGCCAATGTGGTTCAAAGAAGTATTTGGCGTCACATTCAGTCAGACATGGTTCATCAACACTGCAAAGGAATGATGTCATGAGAGACAAATTTTATGGAACTAGGGACATGGCTTGAACAAACTTGAATCTTACCCTCCTAAGGATGCTGCATGCCAAATATCAAAACATTCCAACTGCTGAATCTGAAGAAGACTTTTAAAGAAAAATTCCTCATACTGACTAAGTTATAATTTGGGGTCCCACAGAGAGCCCAAATATGGACCCAGGGACTTGGCTTTAACAGACTTGAATCTCACCCCCCCCCCCCCACCCCCCCAAGGAGGCTACACACCACATATCAAAACATTCCGACTGCTGGATCTGAAGAAGATTTTTTAAGAAAATTCCTCATTTCGAACTAAGTTACAATTCAGGCTCACACAGTGAGCCCAAATATGGACCTAGGGGCATGGCTTGAACAAACTTGAATCTCACCCCCCTAAGGATGCTGCATACCAAATATCAAAACATTCCGACTGCTGGATCTGAAGAAAAAGATTTTTAAAGAAAATTCCTCATCTTGAACTAAGTTATCATTTGGGCTCCCACAGTGAGCCCAAATATGGACCTAGGGACATGGATTGAACAAACTTGAATCTCACCCCCCTAAGAATGCTACATACCAAATATCAAAAGATTCTGCCTGCTGGATCTTGAGAAGAAGATTTTCAAAGAAATTTGCCTGAAATGCACTAAGTTCAAATTTGGGCTCCTATACTGAGCCCAAATATGAACCCAGGGGGGCCGATTTGCACAAACTTGAATCAGATCCACCCCACAATGTTGCATACCGAATATCAAAAGATTCTGCCTGCTGGATCTGGAGAAGATGATTTTCAAAGAAATTTGCCTGAAATGCACTGAGTTCGAATTCAGGCTTCTATAATGAGCCCAATATGAATCCAGAGGGCCGATTTGAACAAACTTGAATCAGATCCACCCCACAATGTTGCATACCAAATATCAAAAGATTCTGCCTGCTGGATCTGGAGAAGAAGATTTTTTAAGAAATTTGCCTGAAATGCACTAAGTTCGAATTTGGGCTTCCATACTGAGCCCAAATGTGAATCCAGGGGGCCGATTTGAACAAACTTATATCAGATCGACCCCACAATGTTGCATACCAAATATCAAAAGATTCTGCTTGCTGGATCTTGAGAAGAAGATTTTTAAAGAAATTTGCCTGAAATGCACTAAGTTCAAATTGGGCTCCTACACTGAGCTCAAATATGAACCCACGGGGCCGATTTGAACAAACTTGAATCAGATCCACCCCACAATGTTGCATACCAAATATCGAAAGATTCTGTCTGCTGGATCTGGAGAAGAAGATTTTTAAAGAAATTTGCCTAAAATGCACTAAGTTCGAATTCGAGCTTTTAGAGTGAGCCCAAATATGAATCCAGGGGGCCGATTTGAACAAACTTGAATCAGATCCACCCCACAATGTTGCATACCAAATATCAAAAGATTCTGCCTGCTGGATCTGGAAAAGATTTTATAAGAAATTTGCCTGAAATGCACTAAGTTCGAATTCGGGCTTCTATTCTGGGCCCAAATGTGGATCCAGGGGACCGATTTGAACAAACTTGAATCAGATCCACCCCACAATGTTGCATACCAAATATCAAAAGATTCTGCCTGCTGAATCTGGAGAAGAAGATGTTTTAAGAAATTTGCCTGAAATGCACCAAGTTCAAATTTGGGCTTCTATAGTGAGCCCAAATATGAATCCAGGGGGGCGATTTGAACAAACTTGAATCAGACCCATACCAAGATGCTGCATACCAAGTATCAAAAGATTCTGCCCACTGGTTCTGGAGAAGAAGATTTTTTAATAATTTTTCTATAATTCATATGGTGCTATCAGAATTATGCCCCATACAGAGCCCCCAAAGGACGTGGCCATTTCATTTGAACAGACATGAATTGCCATATAGTAATGAACATCCACATGAAGTTTCGTGAAAATCGGACCAGTGGTTTCAGAGAAGTCGTTTGAAAAATGTTCACGACGACGGACGATGGACGGCAAGTGATAAGTTGAACTCCCTTCGGTGAGCTAAAAATAATGAAAATTAATTGGCGTTTTTGTGAATAGTGCTGGCTGGTTTTGGCCTCCAAGTTGGGTAAAGGGTTAATGAGATTCCAAGCCTGGCAAAAGATGTTTGGTGGAGGAGAGGAGAGTTTCTTCAGAAATTATTCCAAAAATTCTCAACTGCCTTGAATATTATGATATCTAAAAAGTGCTGCTAGCTGTACCTTTAGCAAATGACAACTAGAGGCTCCAAAGAGCCAGTAATCGCTCACCTGGAATTCTATATAAAAATGTGATTTCCCATATGCTTTCCATGGTAACCATGAGCTGCAATTGTGGCCACGTGTGCAACATTACATCAACATTACATGAGGATCATTGGTACGTGTCCCAGTCCTCAATCATGTCAAGTTTCAAAACATTTGACTTTGTAGTTTCAAAGGGGAAGATTTTTTGCAAAATCCATCAATCAGAATCAGAGAATGTCTATGGTGGCCATATTTTCCAAACAACGGGAACAAAAAGAGGATTGTTTGTAGAGGGCCTCCTATAGACCATTCCTGCAAAGTTTGGTTCACGTCGGCTCAGTAGTTCCAGAGAAGATGAAAATGTGATTTCCCATAGGGTTTCTATAGTAACTAAAAGCTGCAATTGTGGCCATGTTTGTAACATGATCAATATTAAATGAGGATTATTGGTAGAGGGTGTCCCAGTCATCAACCATGCAAAATTTCAAAACATTTGGCCCTGTGGTTTCAGAGAAGATTTATCAAAATCCACCAATCAGAATCAAAGAATGCCTCTGGAGGCCATGTTTTGAAACTCATGGGCACAAAATGAGGATCGTTAGAAGACCTCCCAGACTATCCCTGCTAGGTTTGGTTCACGTCGGTTCAGCAGTTCCAGAGAAGATGCTGAAAATGAGATGACTCATAGGGTTTCAAAAGTAACTGTAAGCCGCAATTGCAGCCATGTTTGTAATTAGATCAACATTAAATGAGGACTGTTGGTAGAGGGGGTCCCAGTATCATTTATGAAAAGTTTCAAAACATTTGGCCTGGCGGTTTCAGAGGAGATGATTTTTGAAAATCCACCAACCAGAATCAAAGAATGACTCTGGAAGCCATGTTTTTCATCTGACGGGAACAAAATGAGGACTGTTTGTAGAGGACCTCCCATAGACCATTCCTGCCAAGTTTGATTCACACCAGCTCCACGGTTACAGAGAAGATGATGAAAATGTGAAAAGTTTACGGACACTGGAGGATGCCAAGTGATGAGAAAAGCTCACATGGCCTTTTAGGACACGTGAGCTAAAAGGTATTTACCCTTGGTTTTTGTTTTTGTTGAGTTTTAACGATACTTTCAATATCCAGGGTCACCTCATGTCTGACCTTTTTATAGGTGGAGGAAGCGAGATTACCATGGATAACAACCGAGCAGCGACGAGCAACTGTCAAGATTCCCCAGCATACTAACTCCACACAAGCAAGTTTAGTATAGGTTGAAGGAAAGTGAACCATTGACATGTAGTACACATGTAGTCATGTAGTACCACGTGGGCAATCGGGATGGGACTGTCCAGATAAAGAAACTAAAAAATCATTGAAAATTTGACAATATAAGGGCTGTGGCATCGGGGAAAATTGTGTGAGCAACTCTGTCCAACATGTGGCAGAAGCAGGTAATCCCAAGGATACTGCATATCAAATTTTTGTTGAAATCCATCCACTCACTGTTGTAATATGGATCCCGATGGTTTGACGGATGAATGGACAGACAGATGAATGGATGCATGCATGCATGCATGTATCTATTATATTTCCTCCAGTTCCATGTTTACAAATCCATATGGATTTCCGTTGACAAGACTATTTTTCCACCTGACGTCAGCGATCCATCAAGAGAACTCAACTTCATCCACTTTCAAAATCGGCCAATAGAAATGTTGCATTCTGACCTAAATCAAATTTGGAAGCAGTGGTGACAGGTGGTAAATCAAACATCAATTGGAAAATATTTTTGTTCAAATCCATCAAAATTAAACTTATTCTTTTAATGAGGAATGATTCTATAACACTCAAGTTTGGACTTTGAAGTGAATATCTCTTAGATAATGGCAGATAATTTCTTAAAAATACGAATAAATAACATTTTTGGACACGATTTTCATTTATATTTTTCTGTTTGTGTATCGATCTGTTACATGTATTTTCCAATCACCCATGAGTTTTGTTTTTGTTATTATTTCAAGCAAACGATCAATAAATAACAAAGAGTGTTAAGGTTTGGAATGTTCGAATTAATGGATTTTTATGTCACAGAGGCATGCATGTAATAAACACAGAATGCCATGATGTGTGAATGCATTTGTCAATACGGCACTCAATCCATCACAGGACAGAACACGAGGTAGTGCCTCTTCTTCAATCCTTCTGTGCCATCAATCGTGCTGTATTAACAAACACATTCACACATCATGACGTTCTGTGGTTTTATTAAAATGACACATTTTTAAATCCTACGCGCATACAAACTTTAGAAATACCAATTTTCACAAATTTATTTCTCTAAATGTACAATTCCCATCGTAACCAACCTTATAAAATTGTACATCAGATTTTTTTCCCTATTCCAAATTACCACACTACTTTTTGAATAACTGAATCATCTGTAGATAATTACTTACAAAGTTTGAAAAAATAACCTCAAAAAGTTTGTGTTTTCTCTTGCTCACTCCAAAACATAATTAATGACCTGTGACATGTCAACTTTGATACACGACTGCTTTGAATGGCTATCCTGCATCTCAAATTCAAATATTTTGTTTATCTTGAAAAACATGTTTCACTTAAATTAATCACTTCAAGGTGGCCATTAAATTGATTCTTAACATTATGTAGGGGACATATTACACAAAATTTGAAAGTGATAACCTCACACACAAAAGTCTTTTGATAAAGTTACAACTTGCTGAGTATTAGCAACAAAGCTACCAGAACTTTGTCTTTAAAGTTTCCTCTTTGAAATGCTATTTCAGAACATTACTCTATTCAATGTAAAATGCATTGGGAAATTTCATACTTCCGCTGAATCTGATAGTCTGTTTTTTGTAAGGGGAGGTGGGTAATCTCATTGGGGAGACGATAACTTAAAATCAAACACCTGAGAATGCAAGCCTGCACATACAGGATCTCTTAATGATTCATGAAATTTCTCAACCAAATTCACTAAAATTGATCCGGGTCCAAAATTACCGCGACACAGAAATTTCACAGCAAAACATGACATTTCTTTTTATAATGTGTAAATTAACACTTTATCTTACGTAACGTAACAACCAAAATGAATTAATGCTCTTCACAAAATCTTCCAACAAATTTCACATTCTTGCCTCAAAAACAATGCTTATGACTCTCATTGGAATGAGCTTATTGAGATTGTTCCAATGAGGGGGTCATAAGCTGTTTTTGAGGCAAAATTTTTTTTTTATTCCGGCAATATTTTTGGCAAATGTGTGCTCCTAGTTGTGTTTAGGGAAATAGTTCATCCATTATCTAGCACAGATGATATAAAAAATTATTTTAAGTATTGCTTCAAATGTTTCAAAAATGTTCAACAAAACCAGATGATGAGACTCATCATTGGTCAAGCTCGTTCCAATAAGGGGTCCCATGAAATGGGTTTGTTGAATTTGAATTTTTTTATTATTTCAACTGCTCAGTTTGTAAATTACATGGGCGGATGGTGATGATTCGTATGGCAAAGGGTTAATGAAATAAATATCTTCAAAATTAGGTGATTAATTCAATTCTACTTATGAACAAGAAGAATGTTACTAAAGTAACACATGCCCCCCTCCCCCCATGACCTTCACCTTGCACATACGGCAGAAACTATTATACATGACACACCTTCGGACTGTCCTTAACATTTGTAAAAAGTTTTTAACAATTGTACTATGATTCATTTCTGAGTTATGGCTGAGACACAAATATTAGCCAATTTTTTGTGTGACCTTGAAATGTGACCTTGACCTTGAAGGTACGAACCCGGCGTGTGTGACACATCCTCCCATAGTCCTTTATAATTGTTTGAAGTTTGATGACGGTGGGCCTAACAGTTTTCGAGTTATTGGCTCGGACACACACACTATCACTATATGCCACCCGACTTAAGTCGGGGGGCATAAAAAACTCATTCAGTGTTGCATCTCATATCTGGTGTTTATAAAATGAAAGTGTCAATGACACTGTAGCTTCACTTGTATGTGTGTTGTGTTTGATGAAAAGGATAATGTTCAATGTTTATGAAAGGATTATGAAATAAGACAAGAATTGTGATAATTGGGAATATGTTAATTTCTGTTCCCTATATGCTATGTTTTGAATAAAAATAATATGAGGTGTAGACTGTACTAAAGAATTGAGGGGTGGGTTAATGTGGCCCTTACAGTTAATTATGTGGCCCTCACAGTCAATTTATGTCAACGAAAGTTACCAAGTTACAGTGAAATTATTCCAAAACGAGTCATCCTATCAAGTTACAATGAAATCCCTTAAAAAATACGGCCTGTAGACTGTGCTAAAGGTTTTCAGGCTTCAGGCCTGTGTGGCCAGTAGCCATCACGGTTGAACGATTGGAACCAAAAGGGGGCGTCTCTTCTAGACATTATACTGAGTCATCCAACCAAGTTACATTGAAATCCCTTCATAAATACGACCTGTAGTCTGTGCTAAAGTTTTTTGGGTTTTGGGCTTGGGAAGCAGTCATGGTTGAATGATCCCGACCGAAAGGGGACGTTCTCATCTGGGCATTATTTGGAGTCTTCCTACCAAGTTACAATGAAATCCCTTCATAAATATGACCTGTAGACCGTGCTCAAGGTTTTCAGGCTTCGGGCCCCTGCAGCCATCACAGTTGACCAATCACGACCAAAAGGGGACGTTATCATCTGGACATTATATGGAGCCACCCTACCAAGTTACAATGAAATCCCTCCATAAATACGACCTGCAGACTGTGCTAAAGGTTTTCGGGTTTTGGGCTTGGGCAGCCAAGCTGAATAATCGCGATCAAAAGGGGACTTTCTCATCTAGACATTATTTGGAGTCATCCTACCAAGTTACAATGAAATCCCTTTATAAATATGACCTGTAGACTGTGCTAAAGGTTTTCGGGCTTCAGGACCCTGTAGCCATCACAGTGAAATCCCTTTATAAATATGACCTGTAGGCTGTGCTAAAGGTTTTCGGGCTTCAGGCCCCTGTAGCCGTCACAGTTGACCAATCGCGACCAAAAGGGGACGTTCTCATCTAGACATTATTACAATGAAATCCCGCCATAAATACGACCTGTAGACTGTGAAAAAGGTTTTCAGGTTTTGGGCTCGGGTAGTCATCACGGTTGACAGATCACGATCAAATGGGGAGGTTCTCATCTAGACATCACAATGGAGTCATCCTACCAAGATACAATTAAATCCCTCCATATTAAAAATGACCTGCAGACTGTGCAAAACGTGTTTGGGTTTCAGGCTTGGGAAGCCATCATGGTTGACAGATCATGACCAAAAGGGGGCATTCTCATCTAGAAATTATATAGAGGCATCCCACCAAGTTAGCATGAAATCCCTTCATAAATACAACCTGTAGACTGTGCTAATAGTTTTCGGGTTTTGGGCTTGGGCAGCCATCACGGTTGACCGATCGGGACCAAACGGGGCTGTTCTCATCCAGACATGATCCCAAACCTGAATATGAAATTTCGTGATGATCGGACAAGAACTATGGGGTGTAGCCTGTGCTAAAGGAAAATGTGAACAAATTCACAGACTAACCGACTTCCACACGCGTGATGGCAATAGCTTATCTGGACTTTGTCACGTTAAGCTAACAATGCTGACAATATATGCATGGTAGGCTATTTTGTCTTCATTATATGACAAATCGCTTTTCACTAAGAAACTTGTGTAGCTTTCAAACCGCTTTTGAAATTTACTTATTGGTTCTTTTGATTCAACATGGAAACTATATTCCGTGTTTTGGGAATTGTGATCCAACATTGAGCAGAATATTGCAAAAGATTGTCAAAATGTTTTGCCCAATGTTGTTTCCACGACATGGTTTTCGTGAAATTTCTTTTCAACACTTCAACAATTTTTTAAATACTTTTTGGGTTCGTGTGTACTGGGTAAAGCACCAAATAATTTGGGCACCATAATTGCAATTTTGACACAGCATTTACGATCCTGAAATACGGGGAATTTAGAGCCTCGCAAGGAAAAAAGGGTTGGTGTTCCTGGCAACATAAACCCATTATGTAAGAATTCTAATCCACACATTTTATATCCTGTTCAAAATATATCTTATGACCTCTCATTGAATTTTCTAAAATAAGTGGAGATAATCGTATTCAAGGGGGTAATAGGTTTATTTTTCAGATCGTTGCGCAATAAAGGTTAGTGTTATGGTTAAATAAAAAAAATTGCTTGCAACATGACAAAGAAGGTCAAATCTCAATTCTCTTCTCAAAACACAAAATTCACTGCCTACAAAAACCAATGCAAATGTCTTTGGCTACCTCAATGGCAATACGCAAGCTCAATATTTATATTTTCTGATTATCAAAAGCTGAATGATTTATCCTACTATTATTTTTTTCCAATACCAGATTGTGACTTTTAAAACTGTTAGGTTTACAAGTCACATTGATAACATAAACCAACATGCCACAAGACAAAGAAAAATGGGCAAAGGTTTTTCCCTTAAAGGCCTAGTCAGTTTTACTTGTATCAAAAGAAGCAACCAATATTGAAGTCAGGCAGTAGTTTCTAACACAGCCTTCACTGCTGTTACAAGCAGTCAATACTGCAATACAAAAGACTACCAATTCAAACAAAAGATTTTCACTTTAACCCTTCACCTAACATGAAAAGCAGACAATTGCAACATTTTTTTTTGAATAACTAATTTTTTTTCATTTTTTGTCTCAAAAACATATGATGAGCTCGTTCCAAAGAGGGGTCATAATCTATGTTTTTGAGACAAAAAATGAAAATATAATGAAAATTGGCTATTTTTTAGACTAGTGCTTGTCGGTTTTGACCATTACGGTAGGTAAAGGGTTAACATCAATCCAAGCACTTTAAAGACAAAGTCAGTGGCCATAAGTATAACCAAAACCATAATCAGGCCTCTAAGAGCTCAAAGCACATTACCATGGTTACCAAATGTAAACTCATGCAAACTAGGTTTTTTGAGATGGGCAAGTTCACAATAAATTTAAAGATCACACCACACCCACACACTCTAAATCAGTTATTTTTATTTGCAAGACCAAGAATTCACTAACAACTAATAACAAGTGGTAGCAGATTGATTTCAAAGAGAATAATATTCTGCTATTTATTTTTCAATTTAACAGTCAGTGAAATATTTTGTAGAACAATTTACTTTATGTTTGATGTTAATTTTGACTTTATGTGACCTCATAGTTTTCTTGCCCATCTAATTTTTGCATCAGAAAACAAAAGGACAGTTTTAAACACTCAGTTGAAAAAATATACCTATGAATTCCATAGTTTATGCTTTGTCCTGTTACAGAAAAAAGAAACCAAATTCAGTAAATTTACCTCGGAATATATTTTAGAATTATTCCTTCTTGTTTGAGCAATGTATATTTGATAACTTGTGAACTCATGAAAATACAGTGTGCGTACTTGATCTGATGCAGGGTGTTGCCACATTTTTAGGAACTGAGTTTGAGGACTTTACCAGACATGTTAACCTCCTGAATAATTTTTCAGGGAACCTGAGGGTGATTTTCATGGCAATGGGATGGATTTAAGGGAAAAGTTAGCGGGGGGCTTGGGAAAATACAAAAGAAAAAACTTGCGAATTTTCAGCTCATGGACCACCATTAACACCAGGTTATATCCAGATCTAGTTGTCAATTATGCTTTATGCTATGTTAAAATATCTTTGACCCCTCTCCCTCCCCCTGCCATCCTCTTCTTCATGACCCCCCAACCCACAAAGCACCACCACCTGTGGTTAGCTTTTATCAAAGTCTACTAAGCTAATAATTTCCCAAGTCTGGAAATGTTAACAGGAAAAGATGTCCTAATGTTCAGTTACTTCAAGAAGATTAGTACTTGGCTAGTATCTTTATCAAAATCCTTCATGTATGTGTGGATGTTTGTGCCCTGCACAAAGCTTTCCTTTTCACCGCTGAAGCATTTTTGTGTTTTTTTAATTCCATTTGAAATTTTCTGGGTACAGACGGCCAACAGTTAACAGTTCTGTACGGAATAATAATAATAATAATAATAATAATAATAATAATAATAATAGTGTTAGAAAATAAGTCCACTGTGTATAAATATGCAGTCATAATTTTTTGGCATCCTAAGCGACTTTAACCTATTTTTAAACTGTGTTAAATAGTTGAGGTAAAGGTGTTGTTTACGTTTTGATTTGGAAAGGGATGAGAATTAAAGCTATTCTATGAATAAATAAATATATATTATTGAATTCCTTTTCATATATTTTATTTACATCAAAACTGCATTTAAATGAAGGTGGCGTTTTCAATTTTTTGAAAGTCACCTATTTTCACTTCGACACTCGCACACTGTCACTGATTACGCATCTTCGATTACGAAGAAAAAAACAGAAATAAACATGAACACAGTTGAAATATATATCATAAAATACCCTTTTCTTAAATAAATTTCAACTTAAATTCATATTTTACTGCTTCGTGAGTTTTTACCAGAGTTTGAAATGCATGTGATTTGACTCCACACATTTTACATAAGTTACACTAGGAAAGAAATATTGGACTGTTTTCCGGGATTTTTGGTCCAAAACTGATTTCCGACCAGATGGCCAGGAACTACACTGAAATTTTGGGATTTTCCTGGGCATTCTGGGAGAGTTAACATGTCTGGACTTGACACCTCTACACACTGATGTCAAAATACCAAAATATCAGGCAGCGATTTTTCACATAATGCAGGTTGACATTTAACCCTTTACCTAACATAGCAGCCAGAAAATTCAACAGAATAAGACTACCACAGCAGGCCTTTAGATTAACCAAATTTCACACCATTTACACGTGTGCCCAAATTAGAGAAAGTGTAAGGACATCAACAAAAATTTACAAATTCTCTGTGCCTTTTCTACATTTGAGAATAACTTCCATCGTAATATGACCATAGAAAATACAAAGAAAGGTGAGGCAATAAAACATAATAGGATAAGATTGTTATTTCTATTTTTAATGTGCCTAAATTAGGGAAAAACTGTGTTCCCAAAATAAATGATTTCAAAGACGTGCACAGCCTAAAATAACTGGGACATTTCTCAATAAAACCATACAAATATGGATATCATTAGAGCCAGCATTTTTTTTTTTCTCGAAAAATGTGAAAACATTTATTTAAACAAGAGGCCCCACGGGGCCTGAAGCGCTCATCTTGTACAGAACACAATTTAAACAGAGTCCAAGAATGAGTCTACATTAAGCAAGCCATCTCCATAGGCTACACTGTCAATCCTTGAGTCCCTCAGGAGTGACAAAAATAATCTGGGCATCATGCCTTTTCTTCAGTTGATCATAAGTAAAATATAGAGCTCCCCTAAGAAGCCCCTTGATACAACCTATGTGGATTAATCTTAGTACCTCTAGAGGGTACTGAATACAAAATTTTTAATTCTTCAGCAAAATGGCCAATTCCGGCTCCCATAGAGAGCCCAAATATTAACCCAGGCTCTTGATTTGAACACTGTTAAATCTGACTTCCCTAGAGATGTTGTGTACCGAATATGAAAGCATTCTGACTGTTGGATCTGAAGAAGAGAAATTGTAAAGAAATTTTTTCGAATTGCACTAAGTTCAAATTTGGGCTACCACAGCGAGCCCAAATATTGACCTATGGATCCGATTTGAACAAACTTGAATCTGACTCCCCTAGAGATGTTGTATACCAAATGTGAAAGCATTCTGACAAGTGAATCTGAAGAAGAAGATTTTTGAAGAAATTCCCTCATATTGTACTAAGTTAAATTTCATGTTCCCATATGGAGCCCAAATATTAACCTAGGCACTCGAATTGAACAACCTGGAATCTGACCCCCCTAGAGATGTTGTATATCAATTATAAAAGCATTCCGACTGGTGGATCTGAAGAAGAAGATTTTTAAAGAAATTTTCTTATATTGCACTAAGTAAACATTTGGGCTACCATAGTGAGCTCAAATATATACCTAGGGATTTGATTTGAACAAACTTGAATCTGACCCCCATAGAGATATTGCATACCAAATATCAAAGCATTCTGACTGATGGATCTGAAGAAGATTTTTTTAAATTACCCTCCATATTGAACAAAGATAAAATTTGGGCTTCCGTAGGAAGCCCAAATATTAACCTAGGGACTTGGTTTGAACAATCTAGAATCTGACCCTCATAACAATAATGTATACCAAATATTAAAAGATTCTGACTGGTGGTTCTGAAGAAGAAGATTTTTAAAGAATATTCCCCATATTACCCTATGTTAAAACTTCGGGCTCCTGTAGAGAACCCAAATATGAACCTATGAGCTTTATTTCAACAAACTTTTATCTGACCCCCCTATGAATGCTGTATACCAAATATCAAAAGATTCTGATGATTGGTTCTGGAGAAAAGATTTTTTAAAGTTTTTGCAAATATGCTGACTCAGCATTTTTTCGATGCCCATTACAGAACACCCTAACATAACGGATGGCAATTTTTTTTAACCATTCAATTCTACTGGTCATAAGGATACTTCATACCAAATAAAAGCTGTCTGTTCTGTGGGATTTGGGAAATATGGGCGTTTGAAAATATTTCTATTTTTAGCTCCCAGGGTTTCCATGGGGATGCGGGAATTTTTTTTTTTTTTGCATGGGTCAAGTACTTATGACCCAATACTACCACAAACCAAATTTGATTCATACCGGACCATCGGTTCAGAAAATAGAAATTTTGGGCGGGGCCAAAAATCTTACCCCTCCTATTACAAAGCCAAATATTACTTTACGAACTTCGTTTGAACAAACTTGATTCTACACCTCATATGGAAGCTCCATAGCAAATATCAAGTCATTGTACACACTGGTTCTTGAGAAGATTTTAAAAATATTTTGGAGCATTTTCCCCCACACCCTCCCTATGGGGCTGGGCATACTGAGTTGAACAAAAATGAAATGCCCCTTTGGGACCATCACTCACACAAACTTTCACTTGAATTGGCCCAGTGGCTTTGGAGGAGAAGACCAAAACATGGTGTTGACGGACGACGGACGGGAAGCGATTAGATTAGCTCAGCTTGACTTTGTCAAGATGAGCTAAAAAAAAATACTGTTAGGAAAAGGGTTAACCAATTTAATCTAGTGTGTCCGAGCATGATGAGCTCTGTCAAATAAGACTGAATTTGCCTAAATTTCTAGTTGCATTACGGTAAAAATTTGCAGGGTAAAGTTGTTACATTTTGACCCGTATGGTGGTAAAAAACTACAGAAGTTAAATTTAGAGATTATCGGGCATGAATGGGAACCAAGTATTCAAAAACTGGCGTTGAAATGATTAATCCCATTAACCTGTACTGAAGTGGATAAAAGCATATTTCGGTTATGATTTTGTCACAGGTCAACAAGACACATGACAATAGTGTGGAAATAATTTGAATTGGTGATTCAAACAATGTAAAATATTTAGAGAGAAGCAGCTTGCGGAAATCTTGCATAAACTACTTAGCACTGATCGTCAGATTTTTTTATGCAAGATTTGTTCAAATTACATTGTGTTTGACCAGGGTATTTTATTCAAGATTTGTTTAAGTTGCTTTCTGCATGTTTTTCATGGTCTGAATTCAATAACACAAAAATTTCCATTTTGGTCGTGACAATATTATTGCAGTTGAACATCCAAGCGTTTGCAAATTCTCTGTTCCAAAGTAACAGACAGTAAATCAGTTACAAAACTGTTAAAACTAAATGGTCAACAGATTACAGAATTCCGTAACTTCCAGACTTTCATTAACAAGACTAACAGTGACCGCCTGGCCACGGATGCCCCCGAACTATGACCTTGATCTCCATGGAACAAAAAAAAAAAAAATTTGTGTGCGACACATCGTCTCCCCATAAGCAACATGTATGCCAAGTTTCAACAAAACCTACGAAGCATCCAAGAGTTATGGTGCGGACACGAAAATCTTCCTGACGGACAGACAGATGGAAATGACAAACACTATATGCACCCAAAATTTTTTTTGAGGGCATAAAAAGCAGAAAACAAGAGGCCCCACAGGGTCTGAAGAGTTCATCTTGAACAGAACACGATAAAAACAGAGTCCAAGAATGAATCTACATTAAGCAATCCATCTCCATAGGATACATTGTCAATCCTTGAGCACCTCAGGAGTGATTAAAATAGTCCAAGCATCATGCCTTTTCTTCAGTTGATCATAATGTAAAAAGTGGAGCTCCCCTATGAAGCCCCTTGATACAACCTATGTGGATTAATGTTAGTTACAAATGTCCAGAGGATACAGAATACAACATCTCCAATTCTTCAGCTACATGGCCAATTCCGGCTCCCATAGGGAGTAGTGATGAAACGATTATCAAAACTTGCTATCAACCGATAACCGGTTATCTCTCTGCCGCTTATGCCGATTTCGATGGTTGAAGTAGGACAGTGAGAAATCTGTTGGTGCCTGTTATAGTTATACTACAGAATTTCGTTGTTAAATCAACAATCTCGAATGCTTAATACCACATAAGTATGCATATTTAGTGCTGGGCAATATTAGTCAAAATAATATTTGCATTTTGGATGGGGTGTGGGGAAAAGATTGTTATTAATGATACAATTACATGATATTGTTCTTGTAAAGATTGTTTTATTCCGGTAATAAATAGTGTTAATACGGTTTTGTGTAAGGATACAATACTCTTGGCTGTATTAACCAGAAATATACTGAACACACATACTTTGTGTCCTAATTGAATAATAATTTTGATGTTAATGTGTGTTGTGAAGTCGTTTGACGCATGGTTTACACGTATGTCAGAATGTACTATTCAACGATCTTTTTTCAACTTGTTACCTCCCTTGAAGAGTTTCTCTAATGTTTACATGAACTCGACAATCTTTGGGAAATGGTGGCGATCTCGTACCGATTGCAGTTGGTAAATTCTGCAATATATCTGCTCTACAGGTCCCTAAATTTTCTGCTATGCACTACACACGTTTTTAATGGTGAAACTTTATTGAAATGGTCAGATATCAAAGGGCTTTTTAATAGTCAGTGTTAAATATAGAATAACCGGAAACTGGCGGTTGTCATAATCGGCCGGTTCCGATTATCGGTTCATCACTAATAGGAAACCCAAATATTAACCCAGGCACTCGAATTGAACAATGTTGAATCCGACCATCCTAGAGATGTTGTATACCAAATATTTTAAAGCATTCTGACTGGTGGATCTGAAGAAGAACATTTTTTTAAAGAAATTTCCTAATATTGCACAAGGTTAAAATTTGGGCTACCATAGCGAGCCCAAATATTAACTTACGGACCCGATTTGAACAAACTAGAATCTGACCCACCTAGAGATGTTGTATACCAATATGAATAAAGCATTCTGAAAGGTGAATCTGAAGATTTTTAAAGAAATTTCCTCATATTGCCGAGAGTTAAAATTCGGGCTACCATAGGGAGCCCAAATATTAACCCAGGGACTCAATTTGAACAAACTTGAACCTGACTCCCCTAAAGATGTTGTAAACCAAATATGAAAGGATTCTGACTGGTGAATCTGAAGAAGATTTTGGAAGAAATTCCCTCAAGCTGCACGAAGTTGAGATTTGGGTTCCCATAGGGAGCCCAAATATTAACCCAGACACTCAGAATTGAACAAACTTGAATCTGACCCACCTAGAGGTGTTGTATACCAAATATGAAAGCATTCCTACTGGTGGATCTGAAGATTTTTTAAGAAGTTTCCTCATAATGCACTAAGTTAAAATTTGGGCTCCAATAGGGGGAGCTCATATACTACTCAAAGTTTGCTAAGCACCAAGTATATCCAACTACCTGTTTTACATTTTAGATGAAATATTGTAATGAAAAGTCTGTATATTTTTATTTAATTATATCTTTAATGATTTAAGTACAGAAATTAAGATTTTATTTGTGTTTGACATTATTTTTTTAGCTTCTGAATACGAAAACCATGGAAAATGGATAAAGGTAAAAGAGGAAATTTTTCAATTTGCCAAAAAGTTGACGGAGCGAACTGGTATGGGTTCAATATCGAGTATGTGACCCATTACTGTTAACTGCAGCTTGACAATGCCTTCTTATGCTCCCAATCAGGTTCCTGGTGGTCCTTTGTGGGATGTTGTTCCATTCTTGGACCAGCATGGCACCAAGCTCCTGGACACTTCTTGGCTGGACTGGACAGACTGAAATTGCAAGCTGCAACTCATTCCAGACATGTTCGATTGGATTGAGGTCAGGGGATCTTGCTGGCCAGTCCATACACTCAATCCCCTCCCTCTGTCGGTACCGACAGCATTGGCAACATGAGGACGGGCATTATCGTCCATCAGAATGAATCTATCACCCACTGCACATGCATACAATACGACGTGGACATCCAGGATCTCATCAATATGCCGCTGTGCAGTCAATGTACCACGTTCAAGGACACAGAGCTCTGTACGTCCATCCTTGCATTCCATGATCGACCCTCCAACATAGCGATCAAGCTCAGCAATGTTGGCTGCATGGAATCGCTCTCCTGGTCTTCTCCAGACCCCAGAACACCTATCTGTGTGGTCTAGGCAGTACCTGACTCATCTGTAAAAAGGACAGGTCATCAATCTTCTCTGGTCCATCCCCCATTCATATCGTGCCTGGCGGTGGTTCTGGGACAGCAGAATGCAAATACATGGTCTTCTCGATCGGAGACCACCTTCGTTCAACCTTGCCCGGATAGTCTGCGTCGAAACATTTACCCCAGATGCATTCTGAAGGTTACTGCGAAGCTGGGTTGCTGTGGCAAAGCGGTTCCTATGGGCCTGATTGATCAAAAACAGGTCTTCAGCTGCAGACATTGCCCTGTCTCTGCCACCACAATGCCGTCTTACTGGTGTGCCATACTGCCAAAATCTTGCCCAGGCTCTGGCGATCACCATATGGTGCACACCAAGGGCTTCACCAACCTGACGATGGGCAGCCCCTTGCTCCACAATCCCTACAGCCCACCAGATTTCTGCTTCAGAGAAATGTCATCTTACATTTGCATTTGCCATATTCAATCATTACAAGGGTTTGTGTTGTGTTGAAATGAAGATTGAATACCCTACACATCTCATGTACATGTAGACAGTACACGAAAACATCATGAAAATCAAGGGGTACATGCTTTTCATGACTGTCACGAAAAGTTTCCCAGTCAAGAGAGCTAAGGTAAACACTGGGGACCATCTCAATATATTCCTCAATCATATCCACCAAAAATATTGAAAATATGTCACAAGCAAATTTCACAATGATGTGTCAAATATTTGGGGCTTAGAAAACTTTGAGTAGTATATATTAACCCAGGCACTCGATTTGAACAAAGTTGAATGTGACCCAACTAGAGATGTTGAAAACAAAATATAAAAACATTCTGACTGGTGTATCTGAAGAAGAATTTTTTTAATGAAATTTCTTCATATTGCACAAAGTTAAAATTTGGGCTGCCATAGCAAGCCCAAATATTAACCTACGGACCCGATTTGAACAAACTTGAATCTCCCACCCCCCTAGAGATGTTGTATACTAAATATGAAAGCATTCTGATTGGTGGTTCTGAAGAAGATTTTTAAAAACTATCCACCCTATTGCATTAAGTAAAAATTTGGGCTTAGATAGGAAGCCCAAATATTAACCTAGGGACTTGGTTTGAACAATCTTGAATCTGACCCTTATAACAAGGATGTATACCAAACACTAAAAGATTCTGACTGGTGGTTCTGAAGAAGATTTTTAAAGAATACTCCTCATATTGCCAAAGTTAAAAATTCAGGCTCCTGTATTGAGCCCAAATATGAACCAATGGGCTTCATTTTAACAAACTTGTATCTGAACCCCCTCCCCTTGGATGCTGCATACCGTCCATTGGTTCTGGAGAAAAGATTTTTTAAAAAAATTTTTGCAAATATGCTGATTCAGCAATTTCTTTTGATCCCCCCCCCCCCCCTACAGAACACCCTAACATTACCGATGGCAATTCTTTTTTACCATTCAATTCTACTGGTCCTAAGGATGCTTCATAACAAATAACAGTTCTCTGTTCCGTGTGTTTTGGAAAATATAGGCATTTGAAAATATTTCTAGTTTTAGCTCCTGGGGTTTCCACAGGGATGCGCTATTTTTTTTTCTCCATGAGTCAAGTTCTTATGACCTGATAATACCACACACCAAATTTGGTTGAAATCGGACCATCAGTTCAAAAAATATACATTTTGGGTGGGGCCAAAAATCTTACCCCTCCCATAACAAAACCAATTATTGCTTCACAAACTTCGTTTGAAAAACTTGATTCTACACCTCAAAAGGAAGCTCCATAACAAAAATCAAGTCATTGTACCCACTGGTTCATGAGAAGGAAGATTTTAAAAATATTTTGGGGCATTTTCCCCCCACCACTCCCTATGGGGCTGGGCATGTTGAGTTGAACAACAATGCAATGCCCCTTCAGGACCATCACTCAAACAACCTTTCAGTGGCTCAGTGGTTTTGGAGAAGACCATAAACATGTTGATGACGGACGACGGACGGAGAGCGAATAGATAAACTCAGCTTGACTTTGTCAAGGTAAAGTCAAGGTGAGCTAAAAACGGAGTGTTTTCACTTTTCATTCGCACTTGTTTCAACTCCTAGCATTCTTGCAGTATATTAGCACCCTCTTAATTGGCAGTATTTTCATGTGGAACAGATAATTTTTGTTTATTGGGGTTTTAACAACCATGGTCACATTATGGCAGTTTTACGGGTGGTGGAAGCCAGAGTAACTGGAAAACCAATGAGCAACACTAAAACTCTCCAAACTTACTAACCCAGCACCAGCAAAGTTATCAATTGCTGAACACAAGGGCACCATCAACATGCAGTATACCTAAGTACACAGCACCATCGCATACTCATGTGGGCAATCAGAATTGACAGTCTTGCCCAAGAACACAGAGAAGATGGTATGGGTCCTGATCAAATCTCCGTCTCAAGTCTAATGGTCTAACCAACGAGCCATTACACTCCCTAAAAATAATTTAAACATTCATTTCTTGTTTAGCAGAACTTGATGAAGTCTGTTATAAGATATAACTGGTTAAATTAATTTTTTAATTTTACTTTTGAATCATCAAAAAATTTGGCACCTGGAAAATGTTACTAAAATGTCTCCCTGACAAAATACTCACAAATCATTGTTTTCAAGCAATTTTAAGAAGTACTGTGGTTAAAAAGTAACTTTTAGTCCTGTGAAGGCATAGAAAATTTATATATGGATTCAAATATTTCTTTTAGCAATTTCAAGGAACAGAAGCCACCCTGTGAAAGAAACTAAATAAACTTCCAATGAAAGTGTCAATGACACTGCAGCTCAACTTGTCAAGACAAACACATGCACATGTATAGTATGTGACACAGCAATGACAAACATCTAGGTAATGACCTGATAACAAAGGTATATATAAAGTATTTTAACGGTCTGTACATAAATACTGACCGTTGCCTGTAACAAATGTATAGGTAAAGTATTGTAAAGGTGGGTGACAGTCAGATGCTAAACTAGAAAAGAAATCTTTGAGTCCCAGAGTGGGTCTGACTGGACCCAAAAATATTTGTTCTCATAGCACAGTGATAACAAAGGCACCCCAAAACACACTCGTTCCTGTCCCAAGGTGAAAACAAAGGTACCCAAGAAGTTTTGTGAAGATCAGTTCATAAATACGAGCTGTATAGAACTTGTGACAAAAAACTGATTGGACCTAATTTTGGTACAAAATGGCCACTGGCAGCCATCTTGAATTTTGGACCGTACCCAGAAACACTCATTCTCGTCGCAAGGTGATAACAAAGGTACCCAAGAAGTTTTGTGAAGATCGGTTCATAAATACAGCCTCTACACTGAGCCGTATTGACATGTGTGCTCACATTGTGTAAGTAGCACTGAATAAATCAAAGTTCATCTAATTTACATAATTTCAGCATGAAAAAAAACCCCTTACAATATGTGATGTATTCCATGTTACTAAACATTCATACACAAATTTATTCAAATCAGAACTTTCATACAGCAGTTCTGTACAAAAGATGGACTGCACTAATTTTGGTACAAAATGGCTGCTGGTGGCCATCTTGAATTTCGGACCACACCCAAAAACACTCGCTCTCATCCCACGGTGATAACAAAGGTACCCAAGAAGTTTCGTAAAGATCGGTTCATAAATACAGACTCTAGTCTGAGCCGTATTGACATGTGTACTTACTGTGTGTAAGTCGCACTGAAAAAATCAAAGTTCATCTAATTTGCATAATTTCTGCACGAGAAAAAACCCGTATTATATGTGATGTAACCCATGGTACTAAACATTCACACAAAAAATTATTCAAATCAGCGCTATCATATGGAAGTTATGGGCAAAAATCGGATTGCACCTAATTTTGTACAAAATGGCTGCCATCGGCCATCTTGAATTTTGGACCGGACCCCAAAACACTCGTTCTCGTCCCACAGTTATACCAAAGGTACCCAAGAAGTTTCGTAAAGATCGGTTCATAAATAAGGCCTCTAGCCCGAGCCGTATTGGCATTTGCACTTACAGTGCTGAAAGTAACACCAAAAAACATCAAAATTAGTCTAATTTGCTCAATTTACACACGAGAGAAAAACCCGTATTATATGTGATGTATCCCATGGTACTAAACATTCACACAAAAAATTATTCAAATCAGAGCTTTCATATGGAAGTTCTGTACAAAAAACAGATTTCTGCATTATCGGTACAAAATGGCGGCTGGCAGCCATCTTGAATTTCGGACCGCACCCCAAAACACTCGTTCTCGTCCCACGGTCATAACAAAGGTACCTAAGAAGTTTCGTAAAGATCGGTTCATAAATACGGCCTCTAGCCCGAGCCATAGCAGCTTGGCACTTACAGCTCTGAAAGTAACACTAAATAAATCAAAGTCAGTCTAATTTGCATAATTTACGCACGAGAAAAATACCCGTATTATATGTGATGTATCCCATGGTACTAAACATTTATACAAAACTTTATTCAAATCAGAACTTTCATACAGAAGTTCTGTACAAAAAAACTGATTTTTGCATCATCGGTACAAAATGGCCGCTGGCAGCCATCTTGAATTTCGGACCACACCTAAAAACACTCGTTCCCGTCCCAGGGTCATAACAAAGGTACACAAGAAGTTTCGTAAAGATTGGTTCATAAATACGACCTCTAGCCCGAGCCATAGCCAATTGTTGACGTATGGACAGACGGTCAGGCAGACAGACAGACGGACGGCGGACGACGGGCCATGACAATAGCTCAAATTTGACTTCGTCAAAGTTGAGCTAAAAATGGAACAAAATTCCAAAAAGATGAATCACTGTGCTACAAGTTCGTTCCCATAAGTAAACCCTTGAACTGGCTTGAATAACATGATTTTGCTTGCAATTTCTTTCCTTGGATAATGAAGAATTTTGTTTTTTTGTTTGTTTCCAAATCATAGCTTATAACTCCCTCATTGGAATGAGACAAACTGGCTTATTCCAGTGAAAAGTCATTAGCAAAGTTTTGGAGGCAAAAATTGAAAATGAAAGAGTCAATGACTCTGTAGCTCAACTTGGATATGACAGGAATTAGTACTTGCTGTGACCAAGACAACTGAATAATGAATGTGACAGGAATTAGTATTTGTTTTGGCCCAGTCAACAATAATAAAAGAATTACAAGGTGACTGTAATGGACTACAGATTAAGACCAATCATTGTAGATTAGTATTTTTGTGTGGAAATTTTCAGTCCCAAACAAAATATTTTCAGACTAAAATTTTTTCTTCTTCTTCTTAAAATTGACCAAAATGCATCAAAACACAAAAAACTAATTTCCGGATTTTGGTCCAAAATTTTCTAAGTCCCACCCGGACCCCTAATTTGCATAATTTATTCACGAGAAAAACTCTGTATTATATGTAATGTATCCCATGGTACTAAACATTCATACAAAAATTTATTCAAATCAGATCTTTCATTTGGAAGTTCTGCGCAAAAATCTGATTGCACTTAATTTTGAACAAAATGGCTGCTAGCGGCCATCTTGAATTTCAGACTGGACCCAAAAACACTCCTTCTCGTCCCACAGTGATAACAAAGGTACCCAAGAAGTTTCGTTAAGATCGGTTCATAAATACGGCCTCTAGCCCGAGCCGTATTGGGATTTGCACTCACAGTGCTGAAAGTAACACTAAATAAATCAAAGTTAGCCTAATTTGCATAATTTACGCACAAGAAAAAAACCTGTAATATATGTAATGTATCCCATGGTACTAAACATTCATACAAAAAATTATTCAAATCAGAGCTTTCATATGGAAGTTCTGTACAAAAAACAGATTTTGGCATCGTCGGTACAAAATGGCTGCTGGCAGCCATCTGGAATTTGGGACTGCACCCAAAAACACTCGTTCTCGTCCCACGGTCATAACAAAGGTACCCAAGAAGTTTCGTAAAGATTGGTTCATAAATACGGCCTCTAGCCCGAGCCATAGCAGCTTGGCACTTACAGCTCTGAAAGTAACACTAAATAAATCAAAGTTAGTCTAATTTGCATAATTTACGCACGAGAAAAAAACCTGTATTATATGTGATGTATTCCATGTTACTAAACATTCATACAAAAATTTATTCAAATCAGAACTTTCATACAGAAGTTCTGTTCTGAGCCATATAGAAGTTGTGTACAAAAAACTGATTAGACCTAATTTCGGTACAAAATGGCCACTGGCAGACATCTTGAATTTTGGACCACACCCAGAAACACTCGTTCTCGTCCCAAGGTGATAATAAAGGTAACAAAGACGTTTCGTGAAGATCAGTTCATAAATACAGACTCTAGCCCGAGCCGTATTGACATGTGTACTTACTGTGTGTTAGTAGCACTGAATAAATCAAAGTTCATCTAATTTGCATAATTTCTGCACGAGAAAAAAAAACGTATTATATGTGATGTATCCCATGGTACTAAACATTCACACAAAAAATTATTCAAATCAGCGCTTTCATATGGAAGTTCTGTGCAAAAATCTGATTGCACCAAATTTTGTACATCTTGAATTTCAGACCGGACCCCAAAACACTCGTTCTCATCCCACGGTGATAACAAAGGTACCCAAGGAGTTTCATAAAGACTGGTTCATAGCCCGAGCCGTATTGGCATTTGCACTTATAGTGCTGAAAGTAACACCAAAAAACATCAAAGTCTAGTTTGCATAATTTACGCACAAGAAAAAAAACCTGTATTATATGTGATGTATCCCATGGTACTAAACATTCATACAAAAAATTATTCAAATCACAGCTTTCATATGGAAGTTCTGTACAAAAAACAGATTTCTGCATCGTCGGTACAAAATGGCGACTGGCAGCACCCAAAAACACCCGTTCTCATCCTACGGTCATAACAAAGGTACCCAAAAAGTTTCGTAAAGATCGGTTCATAAATGTGGCCTCTAGCCCGAGCCGTATCTAATTGTTGACGGACAGACGGACGATGGGCCATGGCATAAGCTCAAATTTGGCTTCGCCAAAGTAGAGCTAAAAATGAAATTGATTTGAGTGAGTATTCGTTAGTTATTAGACAGAAACCAAATTCAAGATGGCTGCCATGGAAGCTATAATGAAATGGCCACTGGTGGTCATCGTGGTTCAGGCGACTGGTCCAACATTGGAAGGAAGCTTCATCTAGACACAAACAATGCATAATTAAATGAAAGTGTCAATGACACTGTAGCTCAACCTGACAAACTTGAACTTGGTAAGTTATAAATGAAATGGCAAAACTGAAGATCACTGGTACCAATGTTATTTTTTTTGCCAGTGGCAACATTTTTTGACAGAAACTGAAGAAAATCGATAGCTCCCATCTAGAGGTCACCGTAAATAAGCATACCAGGTTTCAAAGCAATCTAATCATAAATGTGCCCTGTAGGGTGAGCCAAAGGGAAATATTGTGGTCTGACTAAACTAAGTTCTAAGAATGTTGGCTGCGGCAACATTTTTTGATGGAAATTGAAGAAAATTGATAGCTCCTATCTAGAGGTCACCCCAAACAAGCATGCCAGGTTTCAAAGCAATCCGATCATAAATGTACCCTGTAGGGTGTGCCAAAGGGAAATATTGAGTCTTCTGACTAAACTAAGTTCTAAGAACGTTGGCCGCGGCAACATTTTTTGACAGAATTGAAGAAAATCGTTAGCTCCCATCTAGAGGTCTCCCCAAACAAGCATACCAGGATTCAAAGCAATCTGATCATAAATGGGCCCTGTAGGGTGTGTCAAAGGGAAATATTGAGGTCTGACTAAACTAAGTTCTACGAACATTGGCCGTGGCAACATTTTTTGCCAGAAATTGAAGAAAATCAATAGCTCCCATCTAGATGTCACCCTAAATAAGCATACCAGGTTTCAAAGCAATCAAATCATAAATGTGCCCTGTAGGGTGTGCCAAAGGGAAATATTGTGGTTTGACTAAATTAAGTTCTAAGAACGTTGGCCGCGGCAACATTTTTTGACGGAAATTGAAGAAAATCGATAGCTCCCATCTAGAGGTCACCCCAAACAAGCATGCCAGGTTTCAAACAATCCGATCATAAATGTACCCTGTAGGGTGTGCCAAAGGGAAATATTGAGTCTTCTGACTAAACTAAGTTCTAAGAACGTTGGCTGCGGCAACATTTTTTGACAGAAATTGAAGAAAATCGATAGCTCCCATCTAGAGGTCTTCCCAAACAAGCATACCAGGTTTCAAAGCAATCTGATCATAAATGTGCCCTGTAGGGTGTGCCAAAGGGAAATATTGAGGTCTGACTAAACTAAGTTTTACGAACGTTGGCCGTGGCCACATTTTTTGCCGGAAATTGAAGATGAAAGTGTCAATGACACTGTAGCTCAACTTGACAAACTTGAACTTGGTAAGTTATAAATGAAACGGCAAAATTGAAGATCATTGGGACCAATGTCAGTTTTTCTGCCAGTGGCAAAATTTTTTGACAGAAACCGAAGAAAATCGATTGCTCCCATCTAGATGCCTCCCCAAACAAGCATGCCAGGTTTCAAAGCAATTCGATCATAAATGTGCCCTGTAGGGTGTACAAAAGGGAAATATTGTGGTCTGACTAAACTAAGTTCTAAGAATGTTGGCTGCGTCAACATTTTTTGATGGAAATTGAAGAAAATCGATAGCTCTCATCTAGAGGTCACCCCAACAAGCATGAAAGGTTTCAAAGCAATCCAATCATAAATGTGCCCTGTAGGGTGTGCCAAAGGGAAATACTGAGTCTTCTGACTAAACAAAGTTCTAAAATGTTGGCCGCGGCAACATTTTTTGATGGAAATTGAAGAAAATCTATAGCTCCCATCAAGAGGTCTCCCCAAACAAGCATACCAGGTTTCAAAGCAATCTGATCATAAATGGGCCCTGTAGGGTGTGCCAAAGGGAAATATTGAGGTCTGACTGAACTAAGTTCTACGAACGTTGGCCGTGGCAACATTTTTCACCGGAAATTGAAGAAAATCGATAGCTCCCATCTAGAGGTCACCCTAAATAAGCATACCAGGTTTCAAAGCAATCAAATCATAAATGTGCCCTGTAGGGTGTGCCAAAGGGAAATATTGTGGTTTGACTAAACTAAGATCTAAGAACGTTGGCCGCGGCAACATTTTTTGACAGAAATTGAAGAAAATCGATAGCTCCCATCTAGAGGTCACCCCAAACAAGCATGCCAGGTTTCAAAGCAATCCGATCATAAATGTACCCTGTAGGGTGTGCCAAAGGGAAATATTGAGTCTTCTGACTAAACTAAGTTCTAAGAACGTTGGCCGCGGCAACATTTTTTGACAGAAATTGAAGAAAATCGATAGCTCCCATCTAGAGGTCTCCCCAAAAGAGCATACCAGGTTTCAAAGCAATCTGATCGTAAATGTACCCTGTAGGGTGTGCCAAAGGGAAATATTGAGGTCTGACTAAACTAAGTTCTACGAACGTTGGCCGTGGCAACATTTTTTGCCGGAAATTGAAGAAAATCGATAGCTCCCATCTAGAGGTCACCCTAAATAAGCTTATCAGGTTTCAAAGCAATCAAATCATAAATGTGCCCTGTAGGGTGTGCCAAAGGGGAATATTGTGGTTTGACTAAACTAAGTTCTAAGAACGTTGGCCGCGGCAACATTTTTTGACGGAAATTGAAGAAAATCGATAGCTCCCATCTAGAGGTCACTCCAAACAAGCATAAGAAGTTTCAAAGTAATCTGATCATAAATGCGACCTGTGAGGTGTGCCAAAGGAAATTGTGGACGTACGTACTAACATACTAACGTACGTACGTACGCCGACGGACGAGAAGTGATGGCAATAGCTCAGCTTGACTTTGTCAAGTTGAGCTAAAAATCGATAGCTCCCATCTAGAGGTCACCCTAAATAAGCATACCAGGTTTCAAAGCAATCAAATCATAAATGTTCCCTGTAGGGTGTGCCAAAGGGAAATATTGAGTCTTCTGACTAAACTAAGTTCTAAGAACGTTGGCCGCGGCAACATTTTTTGACGAAAATTGAAGAAAATCGATAGCTCCCATCTAGAGGTCACCTCAAACAAGCATACCAAGCTTCAAAGTAATCTGATCATAAATGCGACCTGTGAGGTGTGCCAAAGGAAATTGTGGACGTACGTACTAACGTACGTATGTACGCCGACGGACAAAAAGTGATGGCAATAGCTCAGCTTGACTTTGTCAAGTTGAGCTAAAAATAATGAGAGTGTCAATGACAGTGCAGCTTAACTTGACTGTGTGCAGTTTTTGATGAAAAGGATAATTTTCAATGTTTATCAAACGATTATGAAATAGGACAAGAGTTGAGATAATTGAAAATATGTTAAGTTCTGTACCCTACATGCTGTTTTCACCAAGAATAATTTGAGGTGATAAGTGTACTAAAGAATTGAGGCCTGGTTTGATGTGGCCCTCAAGGTTAACGTATGTCAACCAAAGTTACCAAGTTATAGTAAACTCATTAAAAAATGAAAGTGTCAATGACACTGTAGCTCAACTTGACAAACTTGAACTTGGTAAGTTATAAATGAAATGGCAAAATTGAAGATCATTGGGACCAATGTCAGTTTTTTTGCCAGTGGCAACATTTTTTGACAGAAACCGAAGAAAATCGATAGCTCCCATCTAGAGGCCTCCCCAAACAAGCATGCCAGGTTTCAAAGCAATCCGATCATAAATTGTCATAAATGTGTAACATTTTTTGATGGAAATTGAAGAAAATCGATAGCTCCCATCTAGAGGTCACCCCAAACAAGCCTAAGAAGTTTCAAAGTAATCTGATCATAAATGCGACCTGTGAAGTGTGCCAAAGGAAATTGTGGATGTACATACTAACGTACGTACGTACGTACGTACGTATGCCGACGGACGAGAAGTGATGGCAATAGCTCAGCTTGACTTTGTCAAGTTGAGCTAAAAACAAAAACAAACTACATGTAGAGTGTGGTAGAATTAGGTTAGAGGCCTGGGCCCTGTACGACTCTCATGGTTGATCAATCTGAACCAAAATGGGAAATTCATCCTGACATTCATTCAGAAATCCATTTGGACATCACAATACCAAGCCACTTAACCAAACTGCAACACAATCACCTCATAAATATGGCCTGTAGGCTGTGTCGAAGGTTTAAAGAGCAAGGGCTCACGAGGCCCTCACAGTTAACCAATATGACCTATTTAGACCAAAATACATGCAGGATGTTCTCAGCTAGTCATGAGACTAAGTCATACCACAAAGTTACAATGAAATTGCTTCATAAATATGATCTGTAGACTGTGGTAAATAAAGACTAGGATTCGAACACACACAGCTGTCACAGTTGACAAATCATGACCAAACTAGGATGTTCTCATAGACATACAAAAGAAAGAATGTGCCATGTTTATGAAAGAATTATTAAATAAGACAAGAATTGTGACAACTGACAATACGTTTAAGTTTTGTACCTGATAGTTTATGCATTTAACTGGTAGAGTGCTAGAAGCCACTATCAGGGGTTTGATATGAAGAGCAGGTACCCCAGCCTAAATGTGTCATATTCTGTGGATGTGCTTCATATTATCTTAGCAGTGAAATTACTTTGTCTTTATGGGTTTGCCTTGTTACAATTTATGGGAGATTGCCTCTGGGCACTCTCCCATAAATTGTAACAAGGCAAAGACACATGAACAAATTTTGATGACTAAAAATAACTTAGCTCTCTACCAGTTAACAAGAACAAGAAACAAGAGGCCCCAGGGGGCCTCAGGCACTCACCGAATGTTCCATACTGTTAAGACACAAATTTTATCAAAAGCTATTCTTAAGGACAGAGTAAATCTATACTCTCTGTGGAGCTAAAATATCAACTGGACTGAATGGGAAAATGCTGCTGACCAAATATCAAAAGATTCTGCATGATGGTGCTGAAGAAGATTTTTAAAGAATTTTCCTTGAATTGCACAAAGTAAACATTCACGCCCCCATAGTGAGCCCCAATATTGATCAAAAGACTCAATTTGAACAAACATAAATCCAACCCATACCAAGATGCTGCATACCAAATATCTAAAGATTCTGCCCACTGGTTCTGGTGAAGAAGATTGTTTAAGATTTTTTCTTAAATTGCACTAAGTAAAAATTCACACCCCCATATTGATCCCCAATATTGAACGGGGGATTCAATTTGAACAAACTTGAATCAGACCCATACCAAGATGCTGTATACCAAATATCAAAAGATTCTGCCCACTGGTTCTGGAGAAGATTTTTCCTTAAATTGCACTAAGGAAAAATTCATGCCCCTATAGGGAGCCCCAATATTGATTAAGGGACTCGATTTGAACAAACTTGAATCAGACCCATACCAAGATGCTGCATACCAAATATCAAAAGATTCTGCCCATTGGTTCTGGAGAAGAAGATTTTTAAAGAATTTTTCTTAAATTGCACTAAGTAAAAATTCACGCCCCCATAGTGAGCCCCAATATTCGTTGAGGGACTCGATTTGAACAAACTTGAATCAGACCCATACCAAGATGCTGCATACCAAGTATCAAAAGATTCTGCCCACTGGTTCTGGAGAAGAAGATTTTTTAATAATTTTTCTATAATTCATAAGGTGTTATCAGAGTTATGTCCCATACAGAGCCCCCAAGGGACGTGGCCATTTCATTTGAACAAACATGAATTGCCATGTAGTAATGAACATCCACATGAAGATTCGTGAAAATCGGACCAGTGGTTTCAGAGAAGTCGTTTGAAAAATGTTCACGACGACGGATGGCAAGTGATAAGTTGAGCTTCCTTCGGTGAGCTAAAAATTTCTCGTATTGACTATGTACTAAGTTACAATTCGGGCTCCCACAGGGAGCCCAAAAAATGAATTTTTGATGTCGAAAAAGGGGCATAACTCTGGCAAAAATTGTTGGACCTCACCCCAATTCGAATCTGACCTGTATTTTATGTTCATACACCAACATATGAAATTTCATTTGATTTGGCCAACTATAACTAAAGTTATCATCGGGAAACCAACGTGGGACAGACGCACACACGCGCAGACACACCAGCTATTTTAATAGTCCCCCGAAATTTTTTTTTCAGGGGACAACATTTCTTGAGTTGATACATAGAAAATGAATGTTCATAGAATTTTTTAAATTCACTCGTCTAGAACATATTTGTTGACTGGAAAAGCGAATCACAGGTTGGGTTTTCTGACCAACTGAAATATTTCATCCAAGTTAATGTAAACCTAAGCGACGACCTATTTAAGAGTTAGACTGGTTCCATGGCATGAGAGCACAGGAATTCTTTACAGAACTTGACTGGTGGCTTGAAAGCTTGAAGGTTGAGCATGACGGCTTAAGAAAGCCATTCTACAAGAAACATATATGATAATTAAACAGATTTTCAGCAAGCCTAAAACACCATCGCTACTCTATACCACTCTGATTGCAGATAAGGGGATTATTAGAAATGTTTGTAGCTGCAGAAGGAAATGCAGCCCTGGTAACGATGAAAAAAATACCACTGATAGTGAATCCTGCTGGAAAGAAAACAGACATCATGACTTAATATGATAGAAGGGCTTAGTGGAAACAAGTTGTAAATCATCCTAAAAAATATGTTACATGTCAAGGACTGAAGCATTTGGAGAAGTGCAATGGGGAAAAGATATTCATCTTGTTTATCCAATTACCAATGCTGTTAACATAAAGGGCCCTGTGATACTTCAAAATATGATCCCAAAACTTGGTTGGAACAAACTTGGAAATCATCCTTACGAAGATGTTACAGCCAAACATTGAAACATTTGGAGAGGAGGTCTGGGGAGATTTTTTAAATGTTTGCCCCACAACCACAAGTATTAAAATCTGGTGACCCATGACACCATAAAGACAACAAAAGAGGCTTGATAAATTGTACTTAAAAAGATGTTATGTGTCAAAGGAGGAAGCATCTACAGTTGCAGGCTGCAAAAATCGATAGTTCTTCCCCTCCAATAGGCATACCTAATCTGACAAGAGGACCCCAAGGGGCCTGAGGGTGCTCACCTGACATGGTAGCCTAAATATCAACCCAGAGAAATGATTTCAACAAGTTGCATCTGCTCCTCCTAAGAAAAGCTTATACCAAATATCCAAAGATTCTGACCAGTGGATCTAAAAAAAAAAGAAAGATTTTTAAAGAATATTCCTCATATTGAACTGAGTTATAATTCGGACTCCCACAGGGAGCCCATATATGAACCCAGGGACTTGACTTTAAAAAAATTGAATCCCCCCCCCCCCCCCCCCCCCCCCCCCCCCCCCACAGATGCTGCACACCAAATATCAAAACATTCCGACTGCTGGATCTGAAGAAGATTTTTAAAGAAAATTCCTCATTTTGAACTAAGTTATAATTCGGCCTACCACAGTGAGCCCAAATATGGACCTAGGGACATGGCTTGAACAAACTTGAATCTCACCCCCCTAAGGATGCTGCATACCAAATATCAAAACCTTCCGACTGCTGGATCTGAAGAAGATTTTTAAAGAAAATTCCTCATTTTGAACTAAGTTATAATTCGGGCTACCACAGTGAGCCCAAATATGAACCCAGGGACTTGGCTTGAACAATCTTGAATCTCACCCCCTAAGCATGGTGCATACCCAATACCAAAAGATTCTGCCTGCTGGATCTTGAGAAGAAGATTTTCAAAGAAATTTGCCTGAAATGCACTAAGTTCGAATTCGAGATTCTATAGTTAGCCCAAATATGAATCTAGGGAGCCGATTTGAACAAACTTGAATCAGATCCACCCTCCATTGTTGTATACCAAATATCAAAAGATTCTGCCTGCTGGATCTGGAGAAGAAGATTTTTTAATCTTTTTCCCATTGCCTACAGTGTTAAAAAGTTCTGACTGCACTTTTTCAAAGTCCTGAAAAAAGTACCTTGTGATCAAACCGATAGGGATTTTTTTTAACCATTCTATTCTACTGGATAAAAGTAAGCTTTATACAAAATAAGAATATGGCAGTTTTACGGTTTTTCCTATTTTTAGTTCCCGAGGTTCCCACGGGGCAATGAGAAAATTTTTTTTTGCATCAATCAACTACTTATGACCTATTATCATCTCATATCAAATTTGGTTCAAATCGACCTCACAGTTCTGAAAATAGAAATTTTAGGCGTGGCCAAAATTTTTGCCCCTCCCAAAATGTTTGTTTGTTTGTTGGTGGTTAACGTCACATATTTATGCACCATGGCTAATCGTGACACAACATGGAGATGAAGTCAAGTTTAGTCAATCGGTGATCAACATGTTGCCCATTTTAGAGGACTTTCACCCCAAGCATTGGTGACTGGGTCCTATTTTACTAGTAAAGCGGAACTGGTTTACCACAGTAAACAAGTGCTGCTTACTTCCGGGGGTTCCCACGGGGAACCCCTCCCATAAAGAAGGAAAATAATGCCTGACAAACTTCTCTTGAACAAACTTAATTCTAAACCTCAAAAGGACTCTGTATATCATGTATCAAGTCTCTGCTACTGGTGGTTCATTAGAAGAAGATTTTCAAAGAATTTGGCCATTTTTTCCCCACACCTCTGCTCAATATGAGCCGAAACCTAATTTGGATAAAAATAGGCCAATGAAATCGTCAGATGTGTACCCATACGCGCAACTAGTAGAAAGCTGTATGACAGAGGACCACCACTGATGCCGACATTATGTACACCATACAAGGTATGGGTACATATAGAATTGGATTGGAGGAGTGTCTAATTTGATGGATAAAGGGTTAATATCTCCGGATCAAATTATCAGATTTATATAAAAAACTACACAGCACAGCACATCAGTAACCTGAATAAATATATAAAGTAACATGACAATCGGATTGATATTTTTTGAGTTATCTCATGCCAAAGGGATTGGAGGAATTTTCAATTTGAAGGATAAAGGGTTAATATCTCGGGATCAAATTATCAGATTAACACCAAAAACTATACAGCTCAGCACATCAGTAACCTTAACACAATTATAAAGTAACTTGACAATCCAAGCAATATTTTTCAAGTTATCGAATGCCAAAGGGATTGGAGGAATTTTTAATTTAAAGGATAAAGGGTTAATATCTCAGGATTAAAATAACAGATTTACACCAAAAACTATACAGCTCGGTACATCAGTAACCTGAACACAAATATAAAGTAACTTGACAATCCGAGCAATATTTTTCAAGTTATCGAATGCCAAAGGGATTGGAGAAATTTTCAATTTGAAGGATAAAGGGTTAATATCTTGGGATCAAATCATCAGATTTACACTAAAAACTATGCAGCTTGGCACATCAGTAACCTGAACACAAATATAAAGTAACCAGACAATCCAAGCAATATTTTTCAAGTTATCGAATGCCAAAGGGATTGGAGGAATTTTCAATTTGAAGGATAAAGGGTTAATATCTCAGGATCAAATTATCCGATTTACACCAAAAACTATACAGCTCGGCACATCAGTAACCTGAACACAAATATAAAGTAACTAGACAATCCAAGCAATAATTTTCAAGTTATCGAATGCCAAAGGGATTGGAGGAATTTTCAATTTGAAGGATAAAGGGTTAATATCTCAGGATCAAATGATCCGATTTACACCAAAAACTATACAGCTTGGCACATCAGTAACCTGAACCCAAATATAAAGTAACTTGACAATCCAAGCAATATTTTTCAAGTTATCGAATGCTAAAGAAATGGATACGGACGCCGGACGGACAAAGGATGGATGAACGACGGATGGTCACCCTGGATGCCGGCATTATGTGTACCATACATAGTATGGGTACACATAAAAATCAAAATGCCCCTATATAACCACTACTCACATGAAATTTAATTAAAATGTGGCCAGTGGTTTTGGAGAAAGAGGCTCAAACACCACCTTCCCGCAGGACGACGGACGAAGAGTGATAAGAAAAGCTCACCCCAACTTTCAGTCAGGTGAGATAAAAATCCAGTGAACATTTGACGTGTAAATCAATATTGTTCAGGAACCACATTTTTGACAAGTTCTATTTAGAGTAATAATCTAGTTACAATGCTTTGACCTTGCAGCTACCATGGAAAATGATCGATCAGCATGTTTTCTAAAAGGAAAAAGTATTTGCCAGTATCTCAGAGATTCTTCTGTCCTCTTTGGGAATGGATCAGGGGCCCATGCAATTGGGAAATTCCCAGTACGAAGGCTTCAGTTTGGAATTTGTTTTTGGAAAAGAAACACAAATAATAAGAAATATACCTTCAGAATGAACTGAAAACACTTTCGACACTCTACATTCTGTAGCTTTCCAGTTGTGTCTCGACAAGTCTTGGCTCCCTGTTTAGGTAGCCAAGATTTACCCAGAAACTATGACAAGGTTCTTAGAATGTAACCTGCATCTAGAAACTGTCTCTTCAGGCACCTGTTTGTTTTGTTGCAGTAAAAATGTAAGTAAAATCTGAATTAGGCCTTTAAGGGTTCAAGAAGAATCTGTTGCTTGCTCTTGAATTCAGACACTTCGATATGTTGTAAATATTGGTTTTCTGAGGACTTATGACCACTAAGTTCAGGATACCAACTGTGCATGAAATTTTTTTTGTTTGAAAGACGAATGAGACTGGGAAATTTTGGTTTGAATTGAGGAAAAATCATGCTCAAATGCTATTGGGAAAGAGGCCCATATTCGGCCCCTGCAGCCATCAAAAGAATCCTTGGCTTCTGTAGGACTGAATTTGGTAATTTTGACTGATAAAAGTTCAAGCTTTACAAAATTGCTTTCCGGACTAAAGAAAATCAAATTTCTATAATACATACACACAATAACATACAGTAGAAAGCTGCTAATGGAATACCAATGTTGGCAGTAAAAAATATATATTCCAATTCAGAAATTTATTCAATTTACAAAAATTTGGTAAATTCCCTAACTCGGGTGGAAAGCCGAGCATTGAATGCATTGTATCATGCTTGACAGAGGTCTGTCAATCAAGATATAACTAGAGGTACTGTGAGCAAGCTCACAAAGTGATACCCCCCTCACCTGTCAGAACGGAATTATATTGCTTCATGCACATCTTCATATGGAGTTCTTCCATTGTGTAAAGTTTCATGAAAATTCTTTAAACGGTTTAGGAGGAGTTGCGCTTATAAGGATGGACAGACGGACGGATGGACAGATGCACAGGGTGATTCCTATATACCCCCCCAAACTTTGTTTGCCAGGGGGTATAATAAATACTTATACTGGATATGTCAAGGCCAAATATATCAAATTTACATAAATTGTGAAGCAATTTGCATTTATATTGTATTAGCAGTTATTTCCTTCACAAACCATATATTATTAATAGTTAAATTGAAGATATGGTATATGGTTGATGCTTGTTGGTGATATACAATTAACAGGTATTTAACTGTGGGACATACTGCACTAAATATTATGAGCTACCTGTGGATTATAATCAGGATCATGTTCTTCATCATATTCTCCTTCTTCTCCCTACAAAAGAACACAGTTGTAGTGAATGTATGTAAACACAAAACAGGTTGAAATTTGACCTGTGGTAAATAGCATTGAGGTCACTGTATTTGTAAATATTTGGAGGCTCCATCTGACACGGACAAGATAGGGCTGAAATGTATTTTAATGAAGTTTGTGACAATATTACATTCACCTACAAAATCAATAGCTGCCTGTACGTTGCAAAGTGCCATTCATCTACTAAGTTTAGTAAATATTTTCTTATATTAGGTTCAGTTATTATGAAAAGAACTCATGTTACCATCTGGAAACCTGAAAGTAGTATGTGTATTTACTGGTTGAGGGCTATATTATTTTTAGTAATCTGAATTTCTTCATCAAGATTTGTTTTATTACAAGTTATTGAAGAGTGCCCACAGGCACTCTTCAATAATTTGTAATAAAACAAATTTATATAAACAAAAATTATTTGTGTAAGACTAAATATGAAATGTGAGCAAGGAAAAAGTTGGCTTTTGCTCTTGCACCCTCATTTTTTTTGAAAGCCTTGATAGTGGCTTCTAGCACTCCACCAGTTAATAGAGACCTTGATGTCTGACCAACAAAAAATCCTTCCATGTGGATACCAACACTGCAAGTCGGTGAACCATTGTTATGGATATCAAAAGTTATTACTGATAAATCAAGTTTTGCAGTTTCTATTTGTAGTAACAGACCTGTGACCACTGATCACTTAGTTGTGGACTGTGAAATTGTTAACTTTCTTTACTGTGTTATAAGGGTACATAATCTGTAAATTTGGTCAACATGTAATATATGACACAAACATTATTGCCCAGAAACCAGTTTAAGACAAGGTTTTATTTAAGCAACAGTCCAGTGACATTTGAGGCTACAACTGCCAAAATAGATACGTTTTTCAACTTTCAATATGCAATTACTTTCTGCAAGATTGGTTGAGATGTAGTAAGTAAGGATGTGGTAAATACAGAAACAAGGTAGTGCTATTTTGACCAACGGTGACCTTGACTTTTGGTTGTCAAACCTCAAAATCAACACAGTTCTCCTTTCCGGAACTCTTGTGGAACTGCATTATATAAAAGAAATGTTTTACCCAAGAGACCATCTTTGGACCAAGTTCTATTTATCATAACAGTTCTTTGACCTTACGGCTGCAAACATTGATAGGATTCTTACCATCCAATAAGGGTACCTAATCTGAACATTTGACATGTAACAATATTGCACAGAAACCAATTTTTTGACAAAGTTTTATTTTACGTAACAGTTCAGTGATCTTTTATCTTGCAGCTACAAACCACAGAATCAATATGGTTCTTTTCAGTCAATATACTATTACATTTTGCAAGCTTATCGCCTGGAAAACAAAGTGTTTTATTTTTTTATTAGCAAAGAACTTGACTTTTGTTCGAGAAACCAGAAAATTGATAGGGTTCTCTTCCTTCCATGAGGGTATCAATCCTCTAAATTTAGAGAACCTGTGTTAAGTACAGTCAAAGTTATTGCCTGGAAACAAATTGTTTACAACAGTCTGCCTGACTTCAAACTGCAAGTCATAACTTGACTATTTACCAAATGAAAAACACAGGTTACTGTGAAATGGATGCAGGACATAAACCTCTTCAGGCTGTAACAGCACAAACTTACACACAAAGAAGTTAAGTCCAAATTCTGGAAACTGTATGAACTAGTTATTTATTTATTTATTTATACTTACTTATTGGGGTTTAAGATCACTTTCAGCATCTATTGCTATATCATTACCACAACATAGGTATGAAGTGAAGTTTAGCAATTGTTTGTACCTATGTTGCTCTCTTTACAGGAATTCTCCACCACTGGCATTGGTTACCAGGACTATTTTTAAAGTAAAGCAGAACTTGCTTACCACGGTAAACAAGCAATACTCTACTTCCTGAGGTTCCCTCTGGGGTCTCAGCTTGTTAAGAAAATCTTTAGAACAAAAGAGACTTGCCACACTGATATCTCAATGTTATCTCCCAGAGTTCATACAAAAATTTGCTCACAAAATTCAAGGGTTTTTCAAGGGTTTTTTCAAGGGCTTCTCTTTTTTTTCAAGGGCTACATATACTATTCAGCTTGTTGTATGAGCTCTAAAAATCTAAGAGTCATGTGACACGGATCTGACTTTGGAAGTCAGGTAGTACTGGTACCCAAAGTGTCATCTGTGTTACAGTAATCTTGGTAAAACGTTCCATACTTTTTTATGTTTTTTTTAACTGAGCGACACGAGCGCAACAAACAAGTAAAAGGCGAGTACACATATATTTACAATGCCCAGGAAATAGCTTGGAATTCAAGGGTTTTTCAAGAGATTTCTGAAAGTTCAAGGGTTTCTCAAGGGCTAATTTCAAATTCCAGGGTTTTTCAAGAAAAAACTCATTTTCAAGGGTTTTTCAAGAGCTGTATGAACCCTGTCTCCATTGTCACAAAAAAGGAATGTGCAGGAACCACTTTCAATAGTGTCCACGGAACTTACAACACATGAAGAACAAAACAATGACCTACCTCTTCTCCTTCCTCTTCATCAAAGTTCTGAAAAAAAAAAATCAAAAATAATTATTTTAATGTAACTCCAATTATAGAATTTTGACAGGCAAAAGATGTCTTAAAAAATATCTTCTCATCTACATTTACTTCTTCATGAAACTGAATTATTTCTTTAGTTTAGCCATTTCCCATCATTTCAGTCTCTCAGTTTTAAAACTAGAGCTGTCCATCAAGGGTGGCTCATCAACCCCCCCCCCCCCCCCCCCCCCCTCCCACTGGCACATGGAACACATTCGAATTCAGGGGACGATATTTGAGGCGAGCAGAAGCGAAAAGCTTTCATTTAAACCATATACACATGATGCTTCGTACGAGCTTATACCCTGGATGTTGCATGCTCTCATATACCTTGGATGTTAAGTGCACCCTTCGACATGGCTATTTGTCCAAGGTATTCTGACTATCAAATGACAGGATTTATCGGAATATAGGGACAAAACTACTTACATCTTCATCATCATCTAATGCTTCTCCAGTGAAATACAATACTGCTTTAGGAATAATTCTTTCTCTAATAAAATGACCTATTTCAAAATCAGCTGCTAATAGTGCTTCGGTCTCCTCATCCTGAATTGAAAAAAAGAGAGAATAAATGACATGTAACCTGAAAGTAATGCTATTTAGAAACTTTCCCAGATGTTTCAAGTTTTTCAGGTCTGAAAGGTTTTAACACCATTCAAGAAACTGAAGATGCATCATACATTATCTGCATTTGGAACTGATTTCTGGTTGAATCGGGACTCTATATACGCAGAAAAGACTCCAACTTTAAAGCACTGCCAAGGTACATTGATGCTTCTTTCAATTTATTTACAGCTGGTGGCATAAGGTATGTACAGTGCCAGGCCTGAAAATAAGAAGTCTGACTTCTGCAGAATGAGGTCCCCAGAGGGTGAATTTGATGATGCTATCCTATACAGTGGGCCAATTTATCCTCTGGGTACCTCTTTCTGTTTAGTTTTGAGACCGATTCAGATTGAGGTTCACAGAGGGTAAATTAAGTGTTTCTACCCTGCTGTGCAGGGCTCTCATCACTAAACTGCCTCTCTGGGGACCTCATTTTGCAGATGACAGTCTGCTTATTTTCGGGCTTGCAAAGTGCAGTATCAGTACTATGCCAATTCTGATTTACTGTACCAAGTAATGTCTTTCTGATTTTAGTACTGAAAAATACTCTGAACATTTGCTTATTTTTGGGCTTGTACAGTGCAGTATCAGTACCATGCCAATTTTGATTTACTGTACCAAGTAATGTCTTTCTGTGATTTTAGTACTGAAAAACACTCTGAACGTTTTGCTAACATAGCACAGACAACAGAACATTAACCTAAATGACTGACAAGAGCATATTTTCCTTTCACTTTTGTATCTTCACATCAGATGATCCGAGGTGGGTGCCTGTTTTACAAGTTCATTATCACCATGAGATGATAGTTGAATGAGTATTCTGGAGCCTCTGTCTACTACAGAATGATGATTTAGAATGTCTACTATAGAATGGTGACATGTGGCTGATTATACCCAGATTGCTGTGTGTATTCAATGTTAACAGATACAATCCAGACACCAAGAAATGTGCTAGCTATCAGGGATATAAGTGACCCACTGTAAAAAAATCCTAAAATGTGTAATCAAATCATTTCTGGCCAATCAGAGGGCAGACATGAAAGCTACTGCTTTCTTGAAGTCAACAGGCCAGTCCTGAGCCAGTTCCCAGCCGCTTAACACAAAGTTTTCAAGATTATTCTTCACACTGGATCCACACCCTATCCCATTTGGTCAAAACTCCTGAATTCAGGAAAATTCCTGAAAACTTATATCCATGCAGACACTCAATACATAGAATCCGGCCTACATGTAAAAATGTCATGTGAAAACGCATCTGACTGACGTTATGACATGAATGAAATGCTTTGACACAAAACGGATTCATGCAACAAACTAAACAATATGCCGAAGGGGATGTTTCTCCTTAAAAATATTAGTTTCATTCACTTAATGCAAATTTGTGGTATAAATACAGAACACAACTCTGGTAGAGTATGGGGTATAGGAATCAACCAACAACCCTTGTTGGGAGGTTTTCCTGTATTTCATGCTGGTCTTTGGAACTCGTGAAATACAGAAAAAAACTCTCAACTCGGTAAGTTGATTCCAATCAAACATACTCCACCTTTGTTGTATTCTGTCTTAGTAGTTTGCCAAAATGACCATTTGATATTGGTATTGCATCAAAACTGAGCACAGTTCCGATATCATGGTATCTCCCCTCCCCCCCCCCCCCCTCCTAAAATACCCATACCAATGCCAAGCCTAACATTTCAATACCATCCAGCTCTAGATTAATCCCCTAATACTGCAAGTTCAGGTACCTGTACTGAGGCCATAATACTTTCAAAGTTGAAATTAGTCTGTTCTAAGGGTAAAAAAATCTTCTAACAATATGAATTCTAAATACAGTGGAACCCTGTTAATTGAATAGCCACTTTGCCAATGATAATTATTCAATTAACAGGGATTCTGTCACTTTCCTGTATTCTACAGATAAACTTAGCATTTATTCTATTATATCTTGTTTGACAGAGCTCTGTCAAACAAGATTTAATAGATCAAATGCCTGTATTGGATGTACTGAGGCCAAATAGGTCTATAAACAAAGGAAAACTGGGGAGAGTCAGGGTAATTTCTTGACAGGTTACAAGATTTTTTATTCAATTAACAGGAGTTTACTCTATAACCTATAGTCAATTAACAGGTCAAATCTGTACTGGAGGTATGGTAAATGGTTTTGTGTTGGGAAATTATATTCAAGTAACAGGGTTATGCAGTTAAGAGATATACAATTAAGTGGGCTCCACTGTACTGCATTCAATCTCAACTAGAGGTACTGAGAGCAAGCTCACAAAGTCATACCCCCCGCGCCTGTCAGAACGGAATTATATTACTTCATGCACATCTTCATATGGAGTTCTACCATTGTGTAAAGTTTCATGAAAATTCTTCAAACAGTTTAGGAGGAGTTGCGCTTATAAGGATGGACAGACAGATGGACGGACAGGGTGATTCCTATATACCCCCCAAACTTTGTTTGCGGGGGGTATAAATATACTGTACGAGACAGGTTTATTATCAAGAGCCAACAATCAAAATAATACCCAAACCACAATCCAATATGACCTCAAAAAGAACTTCAGGTGATGCAGGCAAAGACTGGTTTTAATTCGTGAATTAAGTCACAGGCTTAACAAAGGAAAAGGAGACTATGACCGCACAATTCTAACATTAACAGAGTTCAGAAACATTTTGAGAGATAAAATGCCACAACTTTTTCAGGTCTCTTCCAGGACATATTAAAAATTACCATGACCTAATAATTGTTTGTAACAAGAGGCCCCACGGGGCCTGAAGCGCTCATCTTGAACAGAACACAATATAAACAGAGTCGATGAATGAGTATATTACGCAAGCCATCTCCATAGGCTACACTGTCAATCCTCGAGTCCCTCAGGAGTGACAAAAATAAACTGGGCATCACGCCTTTTCTTCAGTTGATCATAAAGTAAAATGTAGAGCTCCCCTATGAAGCCCCTTGATACAACCTATGTGGATTAATCTTAGTACCTCTAGAGGGTACTGAATACAAAATTTTTAATTCTTCAGCAAAATGGCCAATTCCGGCTCCCATAGAGAGCCCAAATATTAACCCAGGCTCTCGATTTGAACACAGTTGAATCTGACTTCCCTAGAGATGTTGTGTGCCAAATATGTAAGCATTCTGACTGTTGGATCTGAAGAAGAGAAATTTTAAAAAAATTTCTTCATATTGCACCTAGTTAAAATTTGGGCTACCACAGCGAGCCCAAATATTAACCTAGAGATCCGATTTGAACAAACTCGAATCTGACTCTCCTAGAGATGCTGTATACCAAATATGAAAGCATTCTGACTAGTGGATATGAAGAAGAAGATTTTTGAAGAAATTCCCTCATATTGTACTAAGTTAAATTTCAGGTCCCCATATGGAGCCCAAATATTAACCCAGGCACTCGAATTGAACAACCTGGAATCTGACCCCCCTAGAGATGTTGAAAACCAAATATGAGGCATTCCGACTGGTGGATCTGAAAAAGATTTTGAAAAAAATTTCCTCATATTGCACTAAGTAAAAATTTGGACTACCATAGCGAGCCCAAATATATATATACATAGGGATCTGATTTGAACAAACTTGAATCTGACCCCCATAGAGATATTGCATACCAAATATCAAAGCATTCTGACTGATGGATCTGAAGAAGATTTTTTTAAATTACCCTCCATATTGAACAAAGATAAAATTTGGGCTTCCGTAGGAAGCCCAAATATTAACCTAGGGACTTGGTTTGAACAATCTAGAATCTGACCCTCATAACAATGATGTATACCAAATATTAAAAGATTCTGACTGGTGGTTCTGAAGAAGAAGATTTTTAAAGAATATTCCCCATATTACCCTATGTTATGTTATTTATCAGTAATGAAAGTGTCAATGACACTGTAGCTCAACTTGTCAAGACAAAGACATGTACATGTATAGTATGTGACACAGCAATGACAAACATCTAGGTAATGACCTGATAACAAACGGTACATGTAATATTGTAACAGTCTGTACATAAATACTGACCGTAGCCTGTAACAAATGTATAGGTCAAGTATTATAAAGGTGGGTGACAGTCGGATGCTAAAATTGAAAAGAAATCTTTTGAGTCCCAGACTGGGACTGCACCACAAAATATTTGTTCTCATAGCACATTGATAACAAAGGCACCCCAAAACACATTCGTTCCTGTCCCAAGGTGAAAACAAAGGTACCCAAGAAATTTCGTGAAGAACAGTTCATAAATACGAGCTGTATAGAAGTTGTGACAAAAAACTGATTGGACCTAAAATGGCTACTGGCAGCCATCTTGAATTTTGGACCGCACCCAGAAACACTCGTTCTTGTCCAAAAGTGATAACAAAGGTACCCAAGAAGTTTCGTGAAGATCGGTTGATAAATACAGCCTCTAGCCCGAGCTGTATTGACATGTGCACTTACAGTGTATAAGTAGCACTGAATAAATCAAAGTTCATCTAATTTGCATAATTTCTGCACGAGAAAAAAACCCATACTATATGTGATGTATTCCATGTTACTAAACATTCATACAAAAATTTATTCAAATTAGAACTTTCATATTGCACTAATTTTGGTACAAAATGGCTGCTGATGGCCATCTTGAATTTCGGAACACACCCAAAAACACTCGTTCTCATCCCACAGTGATAACAAAGGTATCCAAGAAGTTTCGTAAAGATCGGTTCATAAATACGTCCTCTAGCCTGAGCTGTATAGAAGTTGTGTACCAAAAACTGATTGGACCTGATTTCGGTACAAAATGGCCACTGGCAGTCATCTCGAATTTTGGACCGCACCCAGAAACACTCGTTCTCGTCCCAAGGTGATAACAAAGGTACCCAAGAAGTTTCGTGAAGATCGGTTCATAAATAGACTCTACCCCGAGCCGTATTGAAATGTGCACTTACTGTGTGTAAGTAGCACTGAATAAATCAAAGTTCATCTAATTTGCATAATTTCTGCACGAGAAAAAAACCTGTATTATATGTGATGTATTCCATGTTACTAAACATTCATACAAAAATTTATTCAAATCAGAACTTTCATACAGAAGTTCTGTACAAAAAACTGATTGCACTAACTAAAGTACAAAATGGCTGCTGGTGGCCATCTTGAATTTCGGACTGCACCCAAAACCACTCGTTCTTGTCCCATGGTGATAACAAAGGCACTCAAGAAGTTTTGTAAAGATCGGTTCATAAATACGGCCTCTAGCCCCAGCCGTATTGGCATTTGCAGTTACAGTGCTGAAAGTGACACTTAATAGATCAAAGTTAGTCCAATTGGCATAATTTATGCACGAGAAAAAAACCTGTATTATATGTGATGTATCCCATGGTACTAAACATTCACACAAAAAATTATTCAAATCAGCGCTTTTATATGGAAGTTCTGCGCAAAAATCTGATTGCACCTAATTTTGTACAAAATGGCTGCCAGCGGCTATCTTGAATTTCAGACCGGACCCCAAAACACTCGTTCTCGTCACACGGTGATAACCAAGATATCTAGGAAGTTTCGTAAAGATCGGTTCATAAATACAGCCTCCAGCCTGAGCCGTATTGAATTGTTGACAGACAGACGGACGACTGGCCATGGCATAAGCTCAAATTTGACTTACGCCAAAGTTGAGCTAAAAATCTCTCTGGCCTGACTCAGATGCCCGATCAGTGAAAGTAACTCAGAAGCTGGCAGAAATGATTGCCCTAGACTTACAGGCTTTCTCTATTGTAGATGATACTGGATTTCAGCGATTTTGTTCAGCCCTTGAACCCCGTTACAAATTGCCATCTCGGTCTCGAATTAGCCTGACTTTAATACCACACATATATGGACTTCTTAAAAACAAATTGAAAAGTCAATTGCAAAACATGTCTTGCATTGCATTTACAACTGACATATGGTCGTCACAGCATGCCCGTAATTCTTTGATGAGTCTAACAGGACACTGGATAACGGACGATTTTGAAAGACGGCAGTGTGTTTTGAACGCTTCCTCGTTCGTTGGTCGACATACAGGTGAAGCTATTTGGGCCGAGGTGGAACAAATGATGGCCTCATGGGATATTAATCGCCAGATAGTTTCGACAATATTACGTGATAATACAGCCAAGGCTGTGTCAGGGTTAGAATGCACTGGATTAAATCACCAAGCCAGTTTCATTCACACTCTGCTCTGCAACTGGTGATCCACGCTGGTATCAATACACAACGTTCTGTTAATGACATGCTTACCATTGGTCAGAAAGTTGCCAGCCACTTTAATGACTCACCCCTAGCGCACCATAGGTTACAAGAATTGCAGAAGAAGCATGGCATGAAACTGCACCATATCATACAGGATGTATCAACACACTGGAACAGCACGTTCTACATGTTGGAGAGGTGGTGGAACAAAAACCTGCTTTAATGGAATACGCAAGCCTGTTTGACATTCCAGTAAAGACAGCAAATCAACGGACATTGGCAGAAACTCTTGTAACATCATTGAGGCGATTCAAGGACCTAACCAAAAAAACTTCTTAACCTGAAGCCAGCCTGTCAATTCTAATCCAAAAAAGCTTCTGAAGCTGAAGCCAGTCTGTCAATTCTAATTCCTTCAGTTTCTTTGCTCCAGCGCTACTTGGCAAAACACAGCGACGATCGTGAATACAAACTTTGACAACTTCAATGCTTGGCTCCCTGAATGGTAGATTTGTTGTCATGGAGAACAAACTGTTGGTATTAGCAACATTTCCCGACCCCCGATATAAGAGTGTGTTTTATCAGAAAGAGGGTACACAGCAAACTGCCAACAAGTGGCTGGAAGATGAGAGATCCATTTTTTTTAGTTTTAGACAAAGCGGACAGTGGCCACCAAATCGTGTCACCAGAACTGAGTCAGCCAATAGCTGAAGCCCAGTCACCAGATACACAAGTGTCTTCATGTTCAAAATGAAAGTGTCAATGACACTGTAGCTCAACTTGACAAACTTGAACTTGGTAAGTTATAAATGAAATGGCAAAATTGAAGATCATTAATACCAATGTCATTTTTTTTGCCAGTGGCAACATTTTTTGACAAAAACCGAAGAAAATCGATAGCTCCCATCTAGAGGCCTCCCCAAACAAGCATGCCAGGTTTCAAAGCAATCTGATCATAAATGTGCCCTGTAGGGTGTATAAAAGGGAAATATTGTGGTCTGACTAGACTAAATTCTAAGAACGTTGGCCGTGGCAACATTTTTTGAAGGAAATGGAAGAAAATCGATAGCTCCCATCTAGAGGTCACCGTAAATAAGCATACCAGGTTTCAAAGCAATCTAATCATAAATGTGCCCTGTAGGGTGAGCCAAAGGGAAATACTGTGGTTTGACTAAACTAAGTTCTAAGAATGTTGGCTGCGGCAACATTTTTTGATGGAAATTGAAGAAAATCGATAGCTCCCATCTAGAGGTCACCCCAAACAAGCATGAAAGGTTTCAAAGCAATCCGATCATAAATGTGCCCTGTAGGGTGTGCCAAAGGGAAATATTGAGTCTTCTGACTAAACTAAGTTCTAAGAACGTTGGCCGCGGCAACATTTTTTGACAGAAATTGCAGAAAATCGATAGCACCCATCTAGAGGTCTCCCCAAACAAGCATACCAGGTTTCAAAGCAATCTGATCATAAATGGGCCCTGTAGGGTGTGCCAAAGGAAAATATTGAGGTCTGACTAAACACAGAAATACTTATGCCCTCCAGCATCCAGTGTCCCAAGTGAAAGACTATTCAGTGAAGTTGGGGGGTTGTATGATGACAAGCGCAACAGGCTTGCCCCAGAAAAAGCAGAGATGCTCTTAGTTATAAGTGAGAATCTTCCAGTTCTGAAGTTTCAGTAGTGAATAACAATTTGATGTATGGTGTTCTAAGACAGTAGACTGACAGGAAGATTATTTTTGCTGCGTTTTGTACACATTACTTCATCCTCAATTTGGCCTTAAGTCATGTAATTGAAAACAGAAGGGTAATCTGTTGTTTTCAATTGCATGTCTTGGGCCAGGTTGGGCGCTTCTATCAAATTAACTCAGAAAATTTTGTGGTAGGTTGATTGGTTGAAACTGAACCAGGTCCCACTATACCTTACTTTATGATTTGAATTTTGATGATCATCAGTGAAACTGTTTTGCCCATTTCATTTTTTGAAGAACTATTCTGTATTGAAAGTTGATTTGTTTGTCAACAAATAGGACAACCATAATTTATAACAAACGTATAGTACGTACTGCATATTTATGTATTATAATTGTCCTTTTCATTGGAATTTTCGAGAGAAGGGACTGCTTTAATAATGGACATCAACAGCCAAAATACATTACAGGGATTTGACGTTTTGATAGATAGTAGTACCACTATCATAGTACAAGTAGTACTCAACTTCTTTTAAATCAGTGGCCAGAGACTCAATAAACAGAGGCCCCAGGGGGCCTGAGGGCGCTCACCTGACATGGTAGCCTAAATATCAACCCAGAGTTTCAACAAGTTGCATCTGCTCCTCCTAAGAAAAGCTTATACCAAATATCCAAAGATTCTGACCAGTGAATCTAAAAAAAAAGATTTTTTAAGAAGATTCCTCATATTGAACTAAGTTATAATTCGGGCTCCTACAGGGAGCCCATATATGAACCCAGGGACTTGGCTTTAACAAACTTGAATCTCACCCCCCTAAGGATGCTGAACAGCAAAAATCAAAACATTCCGACTGCTGGATCTGAAGAAGATTTTTAAAGAAAATTCCTCATTTTGAACTAAGTTACAATTCGAGCTGAACAGTGAGTCCAAATATGGACCTAGGGACATGGCTTGAACAAACTTGAATCTCACTCCCCTAAGGATGCTGCATACCAAATATCAAAACATTGTGACTGCTGGATCTGAAGACGATTTTTAAAGAAAATTCCTCACTTTGACTAAGTTATAATTCAGGCTACCACAGTGAGCACAAATATGAACCCAGGGACTAGGCTTGAACAAACTTGAATCTCCCCCCCCCCCCCCCCCCCCCCAAAGCATGGTGCATACCCAATATCAAAAGATTTTGCCTGCTGGATCGTGAGAAGATTTTCAAAGAAATTTGCCTGAAATGCACGAAGTTAAAATCTGGGCTCCTATACTGAGCTCAAATATAAACCCAGGGGGCCGATTTGAACAAACTTGAATCAGATGCAACCATCAATGTTGCATACCAAATATCAAAAGATTCTGTCCGCTGGATCTGGAGAAGATTTTTTAAGAAATTTGCCTGAAATGCACTAAGTTCGAAATCGGGCTCCTGTACTGAGCCCAAATATGAACCCAGGGGGCCGATTTGAACAAACTTGAATCAGATCCACCCTACAATGTTCATACCAAATATCAAAAGATTCTGCCTGCTGGATCTGGAGAAGATTTTTTAATCTTTTTCCCATTGCCTGCAGTGTTAAAAAGTGCTGACTCGGCACTTTTTCAAAGTCCTGAAAAAGTACCTTGTGATCAAACCGATAGGGATTTTTTTTAACCATTCTATTCTACTGGATAAAAGTAAGCTCTATACAAAATAAGAATTCTCTGTGCCATGTAGTTTTGGAGATGTGGCAGTTTTAAGGTTTTTCCTATTTTTAGCTCCTGAGGTTCCCACAGGGCAATGAGAAATTTTCTTTTTACATCAATCAACTACTTATGACCCATTAGCATCTCATATCAAATTTGGTTCAAATCGACCTCACGGTTCTGAAAACAGAAATTTAAGGCGTGGCCAAAATTTTTTTCTCCTCCCATAACAATGGCAAATAATGCCCAACAAACTTCTCTTGAACAAACTTGATTCTAAACCTCAAAAGGACTCTGTATACACATATCAAGTCTCTGCTACTGGTGATTCATTATTAGATTTTTAAAAAAATTGGCCACTTTTTCCCCACCCGTCTGCTCAATATGAGCCAAAACCTAATTTGCATAAAAATCAAAATGCCCCTATATAACCGATACTTACATGAAATTTAATTAAAATGTGGCCAGTGCTTTAGGAGAAAGAGGCTCAAACACCACCTTCACGCAGGACGACGGACATACAGACGAAGAGTGATCAGAAAAGCTCACCCTGACTTTCAGTCAGGTGAGCTAATAAATCATTTGGAATCTGAATCAACCAGTTTAGTTTCTGTCACTAAAAGTCACTATGACCAGCGAATGCCATCCTCACATATGATTTGCAGCCCTAAAATGTATGGTATTCACGCTTTGTCTTCTCATCCTCATGCAGCCTAACTTCTCAAAGTTCTAACCCCTCGGCCCCAAACTCCCACCAGTCATTCCCAACCTCAGCTTGCACAACTTCTCTTTTTAATAGGCTAGGTTGTAGGCTTTAACAGAACACGGAGACGGCATTGAACCTCTACACAACATAATGGAAATGACACAGGAAAGGACAATAATTAAAGTCCAAACCACATACTACGAGTCCTTATTTGAAACAGGCCTGGCATTCTGGCGCGAGCGGTAAAATCGCTCATGTAAAGTCGACCCCACGCAAGCAAAAAAATCGCTCGTGCAAATGGCCGATTCCCGATCCTGGTAAGTATCCATAATGGAGTTGAAGGGAACACGTCATCAGTCATATGGCACTGAACAGGGCCAGAACTTTGTTTAATGCGCAACAGTACAGAGATGTGTGTAGTTCCCTTTTATATGCGCGATTTGCCTATCAGATACGGAATCAGATGGGGGGGGGGGGGGAGGGGTCTGATACAAGCCATTTTTCTAAGCTTTTCGGTCGAAATTGCGTCAATTGTTAGATAATATATGATATTGCATATTGAGCATAAAAAAATAGCTAAAATGTAATCTTCAGTTAGCTTTGCATTTGGCTACTTTTTTCACTCAACATGCTATCTTTTCTTGTAAACAGTGTGATAGATTTAGCATGGAATATAAAATGGCAGCAATATCGCTGTGACAAGTTTCCACAAGTTGGACAAGGTGAGTGGATCACGTACTCCGTCAGTTCCACAGAATAAATGAACCAAATTTTTTATTCATAAATGATAAAATCTCATAATTTCTACTACGCTAATGTGATTGGTTGTAGTAAAACAATTCTACTAATCAATCGGCTTCTTTCAAACGGGCGCCGAATAATTTAAATCTGTGTTGTCTGATTGAACAGTAACTTGATTTAGTAATCATGTGATAGTGTCAAGACCCACAATACCACATTAATTTTCAACACAAATGTGACAATTGTCTCAAGTGGATAAATAAATACATGTTGATATTGCAAATGTTACGAAGGAAGCCTTCTATTTGGATGCGGATTATTAATTATACAGCACAAACAACTTCGTACAACACGGATTCAAGGTATGTCAGAGTTTTGTTAATTGGAATTCTGGCCATGAATGATGATATTGGAAGCAACTTCCTGTTTTTTCTGTTTCTGTATCGTGCACCGGCCCGTGTTTGAAGTTCAACTTCAGTACCGGTAACTGTAAACACCAAACACAAACCCACCCATGAACGGACAGCCTTTACCGTCCACAATTATGTAGCGGGAGCGATTCGCTCGCGCAAGTATATGCCACGAGAGCGATTTTTTCGCTCGCGCAAATTTTTTAAACGACCAGGCCTGTTTGAAACGAGCTGAACAGGCTCGTTACAACTAGGGATGGGGGTTCTGGTATTTAGGAGGACCCACACAGAATTGTAAATGTCCATCATTTTCATGGGCACGGGATGACATGTTTCAAAGTTTTACTTCAGTCTTCACCAAATCCGCGACTACTCATTTTATTTCTAGCTTCCCGATATCTGCGCCTGGAACTGAAATCGTACGGGTTTGTACTTTAACAGTTTTTTTTCGATTCGTCGTTTCTCACAGTTCAATTTAATTTTAAAAGGGAAATATTCCCAGTGGATTAATGAGATGTTGAAATGTTTTGTTATTGCCCATCGTCGTGTAACAACTTCACGCTTTGTTTGCCATGTTCAAGTCAGTGAATATCAATGTACAGCAGTCAGGGTTCATACACTTCTAAGGGAGAAAAATTCCATAACTTTTCCAAAACTTTTCAAGGACTTTCCACACATTTCCAAGACCACCGGCGAGAAACTTTCCATACCTTTTCCATACCCCACTCCAGTGTCCATAAAATTTCGGCTTTTAAAACATCAGACTTGACAACAGAAGATATTATCTTGGATGCGTCACTATTATTATTGCTTGCACATTCAGTTTTTTTCGTTTGATAGCTCATAAAAGAGTTGACTGTTTTTCTTGGATGTAGTTGTCTCCAAATGTTTTTTTTTTTGTTCGAATGACTGACAAGTGCAGCTTCTCCCATATTGGCAATGTCAATCGATTTCGCACATGGAATGCATCTGGGTTTCAGTTTATTAACATCCTTTTGTATCCAGCCACAAAACTTTGATTCCGATAGCCACTTTTCTCTGAAGATACAATTGCAAGGCATGTTTTGCGATATATTTACAGATTTGCAAAAATGAGGTCATCCGCCGGTGTTTCTAAAGTGTCTTGATACTTTACATCCGTCGGTGTTTCTAAAATGTACCGATAAATGCAAATAAAGACTGGCCAAATAGCAGATGTTCGTGAATTCCGACGACGCATCGAGATTTTCATTTTTTTTTTGAAACAATATTCGGATTTTCGAAACAAATGATCGATTCCATAACTTTTCCATACACACCTCTTCTGTGTTCAGTTTTCTCCAAGACTTTTTCCAAACCAGCTCAAAAAAGGTGCCGTTTTCCAGACTTTTCCAGGTTATGGATTTTTTTTTTCTAATTTCCAAAACTTTTCCAGGATTCCAGACCCGCGTGCGAACCCTGGCAGTATCACCGTGAAAACTAATATCGGTATCGATATCGGCAAATACCGACAACACTGATATCGGCTCATCACTAGTGACAATGACCAATTAAGCTGGGTTTCCACTACCATGGCTGAGGGTTCATCAATGAGACCCATTCCCCCCATCGATCATTTACAGATAACGCATAAAATCCGATCGAAAAAACAAACAACATGACACCGTAAAATTTTAGTTAAGACGCGATCATTCTCCCAACAAAGTTGACCTATTTTATGAGAACCATTTCCAGAATTGACATTCTGCAACTTTAGATTGTCAAGTGTCATTCGGAAACTATCGCTATTTTCCGACATTTGCCGATTAGGTTAATAGTCCAGGCACATTGGACATAAAAATGAGAAAGTAAGGAAAAAAATCGGAGAAAGCTGATTTTTTTATATGTTTCCGGGACACACATTGCGGATAAAGTGTGAAAAGTCCCCGCGAATCCGAGTTGAGCTTTTTTAGTTATAGCGTTTTTTTGATAAAAAAAAAAATTTAAAAAAAAATTCGACCCAGCTCCATATTTCTCATTCTTATTCGCCTTAGTAGGGTGAGAATCATAAATATCGTGCTGAATTATATTGAGAATACATATCCCCAACAGAAAATGCCAACTTTGTACCAATCCTCACACTCAATGGGGAAATATTCACGAAAATGTACAAAATTACGAAAATTTTTTTATTGTTTTCATACACACAACGGTACACAACGTCCATTAAATCAAATCTACGACTACTTTGGGAGTTAAATTATATATCAAAAATTGCAGAAAAGCAGTGGCTTTATAATGATATATAACAATAGTCATTTATTCCATAATGAACTGGTGAAATGTGTGAAATATTAACCATACCCCTTAAACTCAAATTCAAACGGCATCGACTTTTCTCATTCAAATACCGTATTATAGCATCATTGTTTCAATTTCCATGTTCGATTAAATCACATAATGTGGTGTTCGCCTACACTCAAGATGCATTGGCATGTAATGTGTGCACGCCCTTGATGTGTACTCATAAACAAATTTGTATTGAGAGCAGAGCGCACAGGCGACTGGGAACTCCACACATATTGTGTTCGCAATATGATTCCAGTATTTCACGCAGGTGGTCATTTTGCATACGCAAAAAGTTCTCATCTCTATTTGCAGCAGATGAATGAGCTAACAGAAATAATGCAACAGGATGATTTGAAGTTGTTCACTGAGAAAGGTTACTTTACCATAAGGCGCTCAGATAAATTCTGGGACGGGATATATTCTGATCAGACCATAGAGCAGTGTTTAATGAGAATGTTCAAGCTCCCTGGTGGTCTCACACATGGCAGGGGAATAACCGATAGCACTGTTGCGAAATGGGTACATGGACTACCTCTTTGCCTTCCGATATGTAATGCTCTCGAAAATTTTGTTCATGTTCACACTGGTCATGGCGAACAACATCGGGATCTCCATCAAAGTTCACAATTGACTGATGCCAATGATATCACCAAATTATTGAACTGGCTCAGAGTGCATTCCCCCTTTCAGAATAGAGATCCACTACAATTAGTCTCTATAGCGACCGGGCTTGTGGCCGACGAAACTGTGAACTGTGACCAAGTTTGCAAAATTGGTGAATGTTGCATATCGAATGTTGTAAGCAAAACGTTCAACAGCATCAAACTACGACGTGTTGACACTCTGAAGTCTTTCGCATCGATGGCAAATAGCATCAAAGTCCGTGGAAGTAAGGTAGTGATTGATCCCACAATTCTGTTCAACCGCATCACATGTGTTATTCAGTCACAAGCAGAGATGGAAGAGTATCTCAAATATGAACTCGCCCCGAAACCACCAACATTGTTTGATTCTGCTGGAATGAGGAAGACACAGAAAAGCACGCTCGGTAAGATCCTCAAAACATACGGTTCCGAGCAAACTAAAATCCCACAACATTCTCTGTTTGTTGTAGATGGTGGATTTTTATTGAGGGCAGTTGTATGGCCTAAACAGTCGTCATATAAGGACATATGTACATCATATTCCAATTATCTAGTGAGACATTTTGGGGCGAAAGTCGTGGTTGTTTTTGATGGTTATGCTTGTACAATGTCGACAAAGGGCATGGAACAAGCCCGTAGATCTAAAGACAGGTATTCCATTGATATTAATATCTCACCCGAGTTACCAGCCACCACACCCCAATCCGATTTCCTTGCAAATGCCAAGAACAAAACCCAACTGATCGATCTTCTAATGCAGGAGCTATCTGCTATCAATATTCAGTCCAAGCAGGCCGAGGCTGATGCTGATGTACTGATAGCCAAAACTGCACTTGACATCGCTCAAGATTACAACAATGTTGTCGTTGTGGGAACAGACACAGACTTGTTAGTCATTCTTACCTCTCGAGTTCAACCGGGATGTAATATTCACATGATGTATTCCATTACCCCAAACTTACTAGTTTCAGTTAGTGAAATAGCAACCAAAATGGGTGACCACAGAAGCAACCTCCTTGTAGCACATTCTATAAGTGGTTGTGATACTACTTCTGCCCTCTTTCGAGTTGGTAAGAAGAAAGTATTCAGTACAATTGTCTCCGATGTTACTAGCGACTCACAACAGTATGTCAACACAATTTTGGTGGATGACAGTACACCAAGTGCAGTAGCCGCTGCCGGGGAACAACTTCTCCTGATCTTATACGGGAGTAAAACTGTTTCCTCTCTCGACCAATATAGATATGTCACTTACAAGCGTTATGTAGCAAAATCTAAACTGAATAAACCCATCAACCTAGCCTCACTCCCACCAAGCAGCGATGCTGCACAACAACATGTCTACAGATGTTATCTCCAGGTCCAACAATGGCTGGGCACTTCGCTTCCTCCGACGGATTGGGGGCGGTCGCTAGACAATGGACTTCTTGTACCGACTGCAGCCACAAAGCCATGTGCCCCCAATAACCTACTGAATCTGATCAGTTGTGGTTGCAAGAGTGCTTGTACAAAAAAGGTGTGGGTGTAAGAAGGCAGGACTCTCTTGCTCAGGTTTGTGTAATTGCAGTTCGGATTCTTGTAACAACCACAGAAACACTGTCCTGTCGGAAATTTCTGAGTTCGATGAATAATATGTATATAGGTCATGTCATTTCTGTATATAGCGTTGATAATAGTCAATGTAACTTAATCCATGTTGATTGATTTGTACATTCTGTAAATATTATTTATTAATTTTTGTACATTCTGTAAATAATATTTATTGATCTAATGCTGCCAGACACAGACGTGTCTGTTCGGTCCCAAGCCCGAAAATAGTTGAGTTCTCATGCTGACGAATTTTATGCCAAAAGGGGAACTCGGCCAGAAGCAGAGGGGGTCTTCCATAATGTCTATTTTGTAAGCAATGATAAAAGTCTTCAAATGGTGGTGGATTTTTATCGTCTGTCCAACTAACATCCCGTTCTGTACTACGACCCTTTGGGCAGATCCGTTAGGAAAATCGTCATTTTTTGCGTAAATCCGATACTTTTTTGTGAATTTTCAATAATTTTTCGCAGAAATTGTCACAGAATGCACATTTTCCTCTAGGTAAATGTATATTAGACATTATGTAGCTCGAAATACGCGTAAACAAAAAATACAGTTGGATCAATTCGAGGTTACAAAGTTCGTGCGATTTTTTTTTATTTTTTTCAAACGCGTTTTCGAAAAAAGGCTGTAGAAAAAAAAAGCTCAACTGGGATTTTAGGGGACTTTTGTCTAATCGTTCAGTGACATGTACTCGACATTCCCTGAAAAAATCGGCTTTCTCCGATTCTTTTCCCTAGTGAAACCTAATGTTCTTGGGCTATAAGATGCCACATGCTGATTGTAGCGAAGAAATGGCGATAGCTTTGGGTGTTTGCACAAATATTCAACATAATTACTGTCACAATATCGTTCACACTAAAACATGAATCGCCATCTCAGATGCAAAGAAATGGCCTTCCTGTAGTGTTCAAATTTTTGTTCGCATGGTGCAAACCATGGTCACATCAGGTGATCTGTGATTTTCCCCTCCTACCGGGCCAACTAATTTATTCCTAGCGGAAACCCTGAATTCAGTGTTTCTTCAGAAGCACTTTGATTTATGATCAAATATTCCAACTTCAGTCCTGGAAATGAGATGGGGGCGAGTGCAATTGTCCTATCAGCACCCATGTTTTCTATTTTACAGGAGCTAAAAAATGCACTCGTTGAAAAATATTGTGGAGCACTAATATACTGTGAGGGTATATAAATGTGTGTTGTTTTGAGAAAGCAGCACTCTGTAGCTAGAAGCAAGTTACTGTCATAATTCAGCAATTCCTTGTACAGTTAACTCTTTGTACACTACGCAGACGATATCAAAATTTATTATTTTAAATATCATTTTTTCAAATTTTTCAAAAAATTTCAACAAAACCATATCATGTGACCCCTTGTTGGAACGAGCTCGATGAGCTCGTTCCAACGAGGGGTCACATGATATGGTTTTGTTGAAATTTTTAGAAAAATAATATTTTTTCAGCTGCTGAATTTGCATATTACGTGGGTGGATGTGGCTGATTCGCTGGGTAAAGGGTTAAATGCCAGCAATTAGAAGAGTCCATATTCATCATTTAGCGTAGACCAATCAATATTTTCATCGTGCAGCCTCGAGGCTGCACGTTGAAAATAGATAGTAGATTGGTCTACCCCACTCATTTACTAAGCAGCCATCCTATTTAATGACATTATGACAAATCATGTTCCTGGCTGGAAAAGTGCCCGCTTGAGTTCAAAGGGTTATGGTTTCTGGTGACAGTATTACCTTGAAAATTCATATACTAACATTTTAAGGGTGCAATTTACTCTGGTCTCTGATTTCGCTCGAGCTTAAAACTGCACCCGTCAATTTTGTTTATTTCCAGCACTCCAACTTCAAAGCATGTTGACCCTTTTGTCTTTGCTATCTGTATTTGAGTATTTGTTAATAAATATATAACCGTAAAGTTGTTATTTTGACACATGAATTGAAAAACGTAGTACATAATTGCAAATAGTGGGACAAAATTCACAATGCTATGTTGATCTGCATGAAAGTGGAAAATACCGATTAGTCGATGACCAAAATGGTAATCGATTATGCATGCAACCAATGGTTAACCTATTAGTCGATTATTAGTGGCACCCCTAAATGAAAGCAGATATGTACTATAGGCCACTCCGTTAATAATTGTTTCAATTTTAACAGATTCTGTTCTCTCAACTTTGATTCTAAAACATAGCATATACTTGTTCATGAAAAATACTGAAAGTGCTGTCTGCATGGAGTATTAGAGAAGGGTTAATTTATAAATATAGTGCTGGGAAAATACCATGATAATTAAAATGTTTGTATCTCACTGTTTGTGACAAGACAGTACAAGATGAAAGCTCAATGTTTCCAAAATCTTGATTGCAATTTGTCACTTTCCAAGACTTTACAAGGTCTCGCTTTGACACTTTAGAAGACCTAAATGAAAGTGTCAATGACACTGTAGCTCAACTTGACAAACTTGAACTTGGTAAGTTATAAATGAAATGGCAAAATTGAAGATCATTGGTACCAATGTTATTTGGTGAAATTTCAACATAACAGCATTGTGTGTGCACAACGTCAAGAGTAATCCTTGAATTTATAATTGTAAACTGTAAGACTGGCTAAAGGAAGAATGTTGATACAAAAATGCAATAAGTTCAGAGGTTATTGTAAATGGCAACTTTTTTCACAGGAATGAATGCTAACCAATAGCTCTTATCTAAAGGTCTCGCCCAATGAGCACACCAAGTTAAAAAAACAATCCTGATAAATGTGGCCTGTAGGCCAGGTCAAAGAGGAATGTTGATGCACAAATGCAATCAATTCAAAGACTGTTGCGAACAGCAACAGTTTTTGATGGAAATGAAACGAAAATCTATAGCTCCTATCTTTGTCATCCTGCATAAGCATACAAAGTTTCAAAACAACCTGATAATAAATGCACCCTCTGAGGCATGCCAAAGGAAGATGTTAATGCACAAATGCACTAAGTTTGAATGTCCTTGCTTGTGGCAATCTTTTTTTCTCTTTTTTATGAAAATTCATAAATATACCCTGCAGAGAGTGCAAAAGGGATAAGTTGCTACACAAATGCAGAAAGTTCAAAGGCTGGTGAAAACGACAATAATTTTTTAAAGGAAATGAAAATAAATGCGGCCTGTGAGGTGTGCCAAAGGAAATTGTGGATGTACGTACATACATATATACGTACGCCGATGGACGAGAAATGATTGCAATAGCTCAGCTTGACTTTGTCAAGTTGAGCTAATAAATGTGCCCTGTAGGGTGTGCCAAAGGGAAATATTGAGGTCAGACTAAACTAAGTTCTAAGAACGTTGGCAGCGGCAACATTATTCGACGGAAATTGAAGAAAATCGATAGCTCCCATCTACAGGTCTCCCCAAACAAGCATACCAGGTTTCAAAGCAATCTGATCATAAATGTGCCCTGTAGGGTGTGCCAAATGGAAATATTGAGGTCTGACTAAACTAAGTTCTAAGAACGTTGGCCGTGGCAACATTTTTTGACGGAAATGGAAGAAAATCGATAGCTCCCATCTAAAGGTCACTCCAAACAAGCATGCCAGGTTTCAAAGCAATCCGATCATAAATGTGCTCTGTAGGGTGTGCCAAAGGGAAATATTGAGGTCTTCTGACTAAACTAAGTTCTAAGAACGTTGGCCGTGGCAACATTTTTTGACGGAAATGGAAAAAATCGATAGCTCCCATCTAGAGGTCACCACAAACAAGAATACCAGGTTTCAAAGCAATATGATCATAAATGTGCCCTGTTGGGTGTGCCAAAGGGAAATATTGTCGTCTGACTAAACTAAGTTCTAAGAACGTTGGCCGCGGCAACATTTTTCGACGGAAATTGAAGAAAATCGATAGCTCCCACCTAGAAGTCACCCCAAACAAGCATGCCAGGTTTCAAAGCAATCCGATCATGAACGTGCCCTGCAGAGTGTGCCAAAGGGAAATATTGAGGTCTTCTGACTAAACTAAGTTCTAAGAATGTTGGCTGCGGCAACACTTTTTGACGAAAATTGAAGAAAATCGATAGCTCCCATCTAGAGGTCTCCCCAAACAAGCATACCAAGTTTCAAAGCAATTCAATCATAAATGTGCCCTGTAGGGTGTGCCAAAGGGAAATATTGTGGTTTGACTAAACTAAGTTCTAAGAACGTTGGCCGCGGCAACATTTTTTGACAGAAATTGAAGAAAATCGATAGCTCCCATCTAGAGGTCACCCCAAACAAGCATACCAAGTTTCAAAGTGATCTGATCATAAATGCAACCTGAGAGGTGTGCCAAAGGAAATTGTGGATGTACGTACTAACTAATGTACTAACTAACATACGTATGCCGACGGACGAGAAGTGATGGCAATAGCTCAGCTTGACTTTGTCAAGTTGAGCTAAAAACATACAATTTAAAATACCAAGACTTTTTCAAAATTCCATGACCTGTATGAACCCTGACCATTACAAACAAAAGTGCAGGGATATAAGTCGGAATTGATATACAAAAAACAAGAGGCCCCACAGGGCCTGAAGTGCTCATCTTGAACAGAACACAATTTAAACAAGTCCAAGAATGAGTCTACATTAAGCAAGCCATCTCCATAGGCTACACTGTCAATCCTTGAGTCCCTCAGGAGTGACAAAAATAATCTGGGCATCATGCCTTTTCTTCAGTTGAGCAAAATGTAAAATGTAGAGCTCCCCTATGAAGCCCCTTGATACAACCTGTGTGGATTAATCTTAGTTACACACCTCTAGAGGGTACTGAATACAAAATTTTTAATTCTTCAGCAAAATGGCCAATTCCGGCTCCCATAAAGAGCCCAAATATTAACCCAGGCCCTTGATTTGAACACAGTTGAATCTTACTTCCCTAGAGATGTTGTGTACCGAATATGGAAACATTCCGACTGTTGGATCTGAAGAAGAGAAATTGTAAAGAAATTTCTTTGAATTGCACTGTGTTCAAATTTGGGCTACCACAGCGGGTCCAAATATTAACCTATGGATCCGATTTGAACAAACTTGAATCTGACCCCCCTAGAGATGCTGTATACCAAATGTGAAAGCATTCTGACGAGTGGATCTGAAGAAGATTTTTGAAAAAATTCCCTCATATTGTACTAGGTTAAATTTCATGTTCCCATATGGAGCCCAAATATTAACTAGGCACTCGAATTGAACAACCTGGAATCTGTCCCCCCCCCCTTCCCCTCCCCCCCCCCCTCCCCCCAGAGATGTTGTATACCAAATATGAAAGCATTCCAACTGGTGGATCTGAAGAAGAAGATTTTGAAAGAAATTTCCTCATATTGCACTAAGAAAAAATTTGGGCTACAATAATGAGCCCAAATATATACCTAGGGATCCGATTTGAACAAACTTGAATCTGACCTCCTTAGAGATGTTGCATACCAAATATCAAAGCATTCTGACTGGTGGATCTGAAGAAGATTTTTTAAATTACCCTGCATATTGAACAAAGATAAAATTTGGGCTTCCGTAGGAAGCCCAAATATTAACCTAGGGACTTGGGACTTGGTTTGAACAATCTTGAATCTGACCCTCATAACAATGATGTATACCAAACATTAAAAGATTCTGACTGGTGGTTCTGAAGAGGAAGATTTTTAAAGAATATTCCCCATATTACCCTATGTTAAAACTTCAGGCTCCTGTTGAGAGCCCAAATATGAACCAATGAGCTTTATTTCAACAAACTTTTATCTGAATCCCCCCTATGAATGCTGTACACCAAATATCAAAAGATTCTGATGATTGGTTCTGGAGAAGAGATTTTTTTAATTTTTGCAAATATGCGAACTCAGCATTTTTTCAATGCCCATTACAGAACACCCGAACATGACCGATGGCAATTTTTTTTTTACCATTCAATTCTACTGGTCCTAAGGATACTTCATACCAAATAACAGCTCTCTGTTCCGTGTGGTTTGGGAAATATGGGCGTTTGAAAATATTTCTATTTTTAGCTCCCAGAGTTCCCATGGGGATGCGGAAATTTTTTTTTTGCATGGGTCAAGTACTTATGACCCAATAATACCACAAACCAAATTTGCTTCATACTGGACCATCAGTTCAGAAAATAGAAATTTTGGGCGGGGCCAAAAATCTTACCCCTCCTATTACAAAGCCAAATATTACTTCACGAACTTCGTTTGAACAAACTTGATTCTACACCTCAAATGGAAGCTCTGGAGAAGACCAAAACATGGTGTTGATGGACGACGGACGGAGAGCGATGAGATTAGCTCAGCTTGACTTTGTCAAGAAAAAAAAATAACAAGAGTGATGTCACGCATACAGCCCGACTGTCCCTGCAATGACAATGCTTAGACACAAGTCTGCTATTTTTTGTTAACCGTTTACCTTACAAATCTGCCATACAACAATCATGATATATAAAAATTGCTATTCAAATTTTATTTTTTATTTTTAATAAAAATTATTATCAATGAAGTAAGAACTTGCATATTTGTTTATAGGTGACAAAAGAGAAAAAAAACACAAGACAAAATCCATTTATTTGGGTATATTTTAAAATAAATATTACACAACCAAACTGCAGTCAATATAAATTGGAATTTTTAACTTAAAATTTGTGGTTGAAATATTAAAAGACAATACTTCAAATTCGAAGTGCACCTGTGTTCTCTTGTTGAAAAAAAGTAAGATCAATTTGAAGAGAATCGTATAATTAGAACTGGATTTATCTTCTGGATAACATGGGGAGGAGGGAGGGGTGGATTGATTCCACCAATCTCCCCTGAAGTTTTGGAGACATCAAAGTCCCACACTCCCATTTCCTTCCCATCTGTATTGCTTTTTGTAAAACAACAGAAGTATGCTGCAGAAGGCATTTCTTTATATTTAAAACCATGAAGCTTAGGTAATGAAAACAAAAACAGTTGCATACAGGTAAAAAAAATCATGTCTGTAAATGCTGCATTGCAATTATTAAAGTTGTTTTGACAGTCCTCGGAATTAGCGACGGCATTTGGCAATGCCGTCGCAAATGCCGCCGTGGGGCATGACGGCAGCATTTTCTTGCCATCGCAAATTGGCAGCCGTAATATTTTTTTACTTGACCCAATCACCTGAAGTCCGTCAGAACTGATCATCCAACCCTACATATGTTTTATAGGCGTAACTGGTGTATAAAATCAATATTTGTGGAAATATCTAATATTAATTAATTTGAAAGTAAGTTTGTACAAAATGTATGTGGTTGAAAAACTGTTCATAACCAGTTGTTTTTCGTTTGTGTTTTTTTGAAAGAACCCCCTTGTTGACTGTGATGCACGTTTAAAATAACCCAGGAATTCCTGGGCAATTCCCTTTTGACGTCACACCTTACATAAATACAACCAATCGAATTCTTCGTTTCATGAAAGTATGCTAAATTGGTGTACTGGGACAATGCGACAGTTCTATTGGTCAATGATGTAATCTCAACAGAGCACGTGGTCATGTTCCATTTTAATTTTAGCATTCTCCACTTGTGGCATAATGTAAGCTGTACAATCTCAAACAAACTGAATTGGAAAACAATCATTCGGTTCAATAAAAAAACTAGAAAAATTGTGAGCACTGCTCACTAAATGATACCACCCACTCCCACCAAGAAACATTTTACAACAGTAAAAGTGTGTTTAATGTAAAGAGCACAAACACTGACACCAATGTTTGAAGGTTTCATTGAAATCCATTCACTAGTTTAAAAGTGGTCATGGATAGCAACTGTCAACCTCCCCCTCCCCCTCCACGCAAGCTTGAATTGACAAAGCCCATTTTTAAATATGGGAAACCCTAAAAATTAAAATATCTAAAAAGAAAATAGGGGTGCACATCTTCAATGTATGTAAAAGAATGTCTGAAAGTTTCAATGAAATCTGTTCACTGGTTTAGGAGGAGTTGCAGATAGCAGATCTGTACAGAATGTCAACTGAATTTGACAAAGTTCATTTTTCAATATGGGAAACTGTAAAAATGAAAATATCTGAAAAGATGAAAGCAGAATAGAAGGTGCACATCTATAATGTATATAAAAGAATGTCTGAGAGTTTCAATGAAATTCGCCCACTGGTATAAGAGGAGTAGCGGATAGCAGGAGTGTACCCCCCTAAAGCATCACAACAATTCGGCTAAGTTCATTTCGCCCTTTGGGAAAGAGTAAAAAATAAAAATACCTGAAAGCAAAATAGGAGGTGCACATCTATAATGTATAGAAAAGAATGCCTGTAAGTTTCAATGAAATCCACCCACTGGTTTAAGAGGAGTAGCGGATAGCAGATGTGTACCCCCAAAGCGTCACGGACGTACGGACGTACGGAAGTACAGACACCATGAATGCTATATACCGCCCACTTTTCAAGTGGGTGGTATAATAATAAATGCATTGAGCACAAAACAAGGGTGAGTTGGAAAATAATTCTTGTTGTGTTTATCGGGTCAGAGTCAACTCGCCCCGGGTTGATGCGCAATGCAAATATTTCTGTCTCTAACAGTTACTGTCAAAACCGATAGGCTAATAATGCATGGATGCGAGTTACAACCAGCCCCTAAAATTAGGACAACCAGTCAGTCAATTGATCACTCAATCGAACTACAGCTTTCCAACTGACCACCCGCCAGTGATCTCTTGTCCATTCGAAGTCAGCTGTTCTGATTAATGATTATTATTCACTTAATGTCATAATACTGTCATCCAAACAATTCAATTCAAACGTACCGTCGCTGATAAAAATTTGCCGTCGCAGAATTTTTGGCGGCGGCAATATTGTGCCGTCGCAATATTTTCCTAATTCCGAGGACTGTTTTGATCATCCAAGATCAAAAAGTTACAAAGTATGTGGTAGAAGCCTAATTTCAAATTTAAAGAAACTAAGTTCAAAAACCCTTTTGAAAAGGGTTAAATTAATGTCAATATTAATTGAAACCACTGTATACAGCTTCAGTAGACCTCGCCCCAAAGGAATGAAAGTGTCAATGACACTGCAGCTCAACCTGTCCAAGAAGGGACTGAACTAAATTTATTTATTAGGGTTTAACGACACTTTAACAGCCAGGGTCATATTGTGTCGTTGACAGTTTAATGGGTGGAGGAAAAGTAAAGAGTACCCGGAGAGAACCACCGAGAAATGACGAGCAGCTGCCAGCTTCCCAACATTGTAACTCTGCTCTGCAGCACAGGCAGGGTTAGATTGGTTGAAGACATGCGCACCATCGACGAGCAGTACGCCTTAGTACACGGCGTCACTGTGCCCACATGTGGACAAATGGGGTGAAGTGCCTTGCCCAAGGACACAATGCGGGAGTCCGAATCGATCGTTCAGACGGTCACCCACCCAAGGATTAACCGGGCTCGACGTTGCTTAACTTTCGGAGATCTGATGAGAACCGGTTACAGCAATGCCACCGCACCGCAAAGGAATTGCGGACAATTTATATGCCAAATTCAAGATGGCCACAGACGCCATGTTTTTCAACGAAATTCCACAAAATTTGATAGCTACCATCTAGACATCACACCAAAGGTACATGTTGAATTCGAAAAAGATGGGTTGAGGGATGTGGCCTGTAGGGTGTGCTAATGGGATTGTTGACAATGTATATGTGAAATCGAAGATGGCTGATGGCCGTCATGTTTTTCAACAAAATTCAGAAAAATTAGGTAGCTCCCATCTAGACATAACACCAAAACTACATATGAAATTTGAAAAAGATTGGGTGAGGGATACGACCTGCAGTGGGTACTAATGGAATTTTTTACAATTCATGTGCCAAATCAAAGATGGCTGCTGGCAGCCATGTTTTTGAACGAAATTCAGAAAAATTACATCGCTCCCATCTAGACATCACACCAAAGCTACATATGAAATTCAAAAAAGATCAGGTGAGAGATGCAGCCTGTAGGGTGTGCTAATGTTATTGTAATTTATATCCAAATCAAAGATGGCTGTTGGCGGCCATGTTTTTCAACAAAATTCAGAAATATTTGATAGCTCCCATCTGGACATCACACCAAAGCTACATATAAAATTTGAAAAAGATCGGGTGAGAATGCAGTCTGTAGGGCGTGCTAATGGAATTGTTGGCGATTTATGTGCCAAATCTAAGATGGTCACTGGCAGCCATGTTTTTCAACGAAAATTCGGAAAAATTTGATAGCTCCCATCTAGACATTGCCCCAAAACCACAATGAAATTTGGAACTCACCGGGTAATAGCTGTGGCCTGTAGGGTGTGCTAAAGAAATTGTTGCACAATTTATATCCAAATCAAAGATGGCAGACTGCTGGTGGCCATGTTTTTCAAGAAAATTCAGAAAAATTTAATAGCTCTCATCTAGACATCAAACCAAAGCAACATATAAAATTTGAAAAAAAAAAATATATATCGAGTGAGAAATGTGGCCTGTATGGTGTGCTGATGGAATTATTGACAATTTATTTGCCAAATCCAAGATGGTCATTGGCGGGCATGTTTTTCAACGAAATTCGGAAAAAATTTGATAGCTCCCATCTAGACATTGCCCCAAAGCTACATATGAAATTTGGAACTAATCGGGTGAGACGGATCACAACCCATCCCAATAGCTCATACTTGACGTTGTCAAGTTGAGCTAAAACCAATGAGGTAACAGTGTTTGAAGAATGAAAGGTACAACCTTGAAAAGCAAAACTTTAAGCTGGTAATACTAAGTAAAATTGACTGCCAAAAAAGGGTTAAATATTTCCTAAAACAGATAAAAGAAATCAATGACATAAATGCAAGTTCTATTGACCATGCAAGAATTAAAGTAACTAAGTATGTGGTAAAAGCCTAATTTCAAATACAAAGAAACCAAGTCTGAAAACATGTTTAAAAGGGGTTAAAATCATGCCAATATAAATTAAAATCACTGTAGAAAGCTTCAGCAGGGTTCGTACAGGTTTAACAAAATGAAATTCAAGCACTAGTCAAGCACTTTTCAAGGGCTATGTCATTCATTTTCAAGGACTATTTTTCCATTCTAAGAAACCAACTGTGACATGTTCTTTTTATGATTGCTCTCCACACAGTGCATATTTTAAGAATGAGTGTGTGTCAGGTAATATTCAGGCCCATTTCTGTCCTGTTGGTTAAGTTTTGGAACTTCTAGCAAAGTTGTTGGGTTGTTTGTGGTAATTTGACATTCAAAATTGATTGTTCACAAACAATAATTCATGATTTATTATCAAATACCTCTGTTATTTTCATACAAAGTCAAGGTGAATCTTTGATATATTATCGCTTCCAGTAACTATCCTTTTGTCTGACATGAAATAAATGAAGCTGGCGGAGATGCAGACATTGATTGGAAAAAACAGTTTGCAAAACACAATTCACCGCTCATTTGAATTGAATGCTCTCCATAGTATAGCAGCCTGTGTGTACAGTGAGCCACATGATAGTATGCAAATAGATCACATGCTGCCGTTTCAATTTTCTGATTGGTTAAAACTGACCTGTACATTATGATGAACGTCATCGTAATTTGTGTACTTGTGTTTTCTCTCATTATTATGAACAAGAAAAGTAGTGTGCAGAGCACACAGGCGTATTATACTATTTGTGTTTTAAACTTTAATATGCTAGTGAATTCCCGAATTTTTTTGTTATTTTGGGCACTAAAACGTGGCATGTTGGGGGGGATTTTTTAGCAGAGTAGGTTGGGGTCCAGGATTCAAGGACTTTTCAAGGGGGGTGGTGGTAATTCAATCACTATTCAAGGGGAAAAGTCAATTTAAGCACTTTTCAAGATAGGCATTGAAATTCAAGCACTTTTCAAGACTGTACGGACCCTGTTCAGTAGACATCGCTCCAAATGAAGAACAGTGACACTCCACTAAACTGTTTGAAGAATTGACGGTGTAACTTTTTAAACAAGAGGCACCAAGGGGCCTTAATCACTCACCTGACAAATGGTTCAAAGAACTATTTTGGATCACATTCAGTTAGTCATGGTTCATCAACACTACAGAGGAATGAAGTCATGAAATTATTCATAACTGTAGTGTCCATGTCAAGAGGATTATTATCCTGGGTCTTCCTGACTGCTTCCAATTCTATCAGATGTATACTAGCACTGCCAAATTTCCAAGGGTAGTTATGTCACTGCCCCCGATCAAATAGAGCATGAATATTAACCCAGCAACCCAATTTGAACAAACTTAAATCTCAACCCCAAAATTGTCTCAAAATTGAACAAAACACACAAAAATTCCAAAAATTTTTTTCTCCGAATTTTGGTAAAAAATTTTGGAGTCCGAACTAGACCCCAAATTTTCAGGCAAAAGTTGGGGGGGGGGGGGGGGCCCAAAATGGAACAATGCGCAAAAAAAAAGAAATCTATATTCCAAATTTTGATCCAAAATTTCCAAGTTGGAACCGAACCCAAAATTGTCAAGCTATAAAAAAGAAATTTTCGTCTCAAAATTCAACAAAACACAAAAATAAACAGGGTTTTTCCTCTCGTCATACCCAACACGTCAAATTTGGTTTCCATCAGCCAAGCATAACTTCATTTAGATTCGAGAGCAGAAACCAACTCCATCTACAGATGGACAGCACCACAGCAGTTATGTCCCCCAAATATTTTCGTGAGGATAATGATGAAGCACAACAGATAGGACAAAATCCAGACAAACCCAGGCCACAAATGCTTTCCTAACAATGGCAGCAGATCTCCAAACTTGCAAGAAAGTTTTAGTCAAATTCTGCCAAGTTTTTAACAATAAAAAGATCAGGATCAGACCAGTGAGGAGGCATACAAACAGACAGACAAATGTACTGTTGTGGAAATGGTCACCTTCTCTTGATGTCGAGAACAGTAAAGAAAAACATTCAACTCACCATTTCTGTTTCATCATCTTCAGAAACTAGAATAAAAAACGAGAAAAATTAAAATAGTTTCATTACTAAGTCGGCAATGGAGGTTAATCACACAACTTGAGCAAGTTATGTGATCAACCTCCACTGAGTGAAAGCGATTGAGTTTCCGATTCTGCATCGATGAAAAGGTCTATTCGTTTCTGCGCTATTACCAGGTTATTGTTTTTACTGTTTTATATTTAGACAGAAACATAGACAATATCGAAGCAGTCCTTCAAGCTTCGCAAGTTTTCAAATCTCAATAATTCAAGGATAAAACATAGTTTGGATCAATAAACTCTGCACAAATGTAAGGAAATACATGTACTATCAAATGCAGCTGGTAATAAGGGCGAAAGCTTTATATATATTCCTATTTTCAAGTTTTGAATTCCCATTAAAACTTGTTGGGGAATTTTACACCAGATCTGAATGGAAAAAATCTGAATGTAGAGGGGTAGCCACTACGTTCAGATTTCTGAACTAGTTGAACAACATGTGAATTTCCATAGCCTGTTAAAAATGAAAGTGTCAATGACACTGTAGCTCAACTTGTCAAGACAAAGACATGTACATGTATAGTATGTGACACAGCAATGACAAACATCTAGGTAATGACCTGATAACAAAGGTACATATAAAGTATTGTAAGGGTCTGTACATAAATACTGACCGTTGCCTGTAACAAATGTATTGGTAAAGTATTGTAAAGGTGGGTGACAGTCAGATGCTAAACTAGAAAAGAAATCTTTGAGCCCCAGAGTGGGTCTGACTGAACCCCAAAATATTTGTTCTCATAGCACAGTGATAACAAAGGCACCCCAAAACACACTCGTTCCTGTCCCAAGGTGAAAACAAAGGTACCCAAGAAGTTTTGTGAAGATCAGTTCATAAATACGTGCTGTATAGAACTTGTGACAAAAAACTGATTGGACCTAATTTCGGTACAAAATGGCCACTGGCAGCCATCTTGAATTTTGGACCGCACCCAGAAACACTCATTCTCGTCCCAGGGTGATAACAAAGGTACCCAAGAAGTTTTGTGAAGATCGGTTCATAAATACAGTCTCTACCCTGAGCCGTATTGACATGTGTGCTCACATTGTGTAAGTCGCACTGAATAAATCAAGTTCATCTAATTTGCATAATTTCTGCACGAAAAAAAAAACCCTTACAATATGTGATGTATTCCATGTTACTAAACATTCATACAAAAATTTATTCAAATCAGAACTTTCATACAGAAGTTCTGTACAAAAGACTGATTGCATTAATTTTGGTACAAAATGGCTGCTGGTGGCCATCTTGAATTTCGCACCACACCCAAAAACACTCGCTCTCATCCCACGGCGATAACGAAGTTACCCAAGAAGTTTCGTAAAGATTGGTTCATAAATATGGCCTCTAGTCTGAGCCATATAGAAGTTGTGTACAAAAAAACTGATTAGACCTAATTTTGGTACAAAATGGCCACTGGCAGCCATCTTGAATTTTAGACCGCACCCAGAAACACTCGTTCTCATCCCAAGGTGATAACAAAGATACCCAAGACATTTCGTGAAGATCAGTTCATAAATACAGACTCTAGCCCGAGCCGTATTGACATGTGTACTTACTGTGTGTAAGTCGCACTGAAAAAATCAAGGTTCATCTAATTTGCATAATTTCTGCATGATATGTGATGTATCCCAGGGTACTAAACATTCATACAAAAAATTATTCAAATCAGCGCTTTCATATGGAAGTTCTGTGCAAAAATCTGATTGCACCTAATTTTGTACAAAATGGCTGCCATCGGCCATCTTGAATTTCGGACCGGACCCCAAAATACTCGTTCTCGTCCCACAGTGATACCAAAGGTACCCAAGAAGTTTTGTAAAGATCGGTTCATAAATACGGCCTCTAGCCCAAGCCGTATTGGCATTTGCACTTACAGTGCTGAAAGTAACACCAAAAGACATCATAATTAGTCTAATTTGCACAATTTACGCACGAGAAAAAAACCTGTATTATATGTGATGTATCCCATGGTAGTAAACATTCATATAAAAAATTATTCAAATCAGAGCTTTCATATGGAAGTTCTGTACAAAAAACAGATTTCTGCATCGTCGGTACAAAATGGCGTCTGGCAGCCATCTTGAATTTCGGACCGCACCCAAAAACACTCGTTCTCGTCCCAGGGTCATAACAAAGGTACCCAAGAAGTTTCATAAAGATCGGTTCATAAATACGGCCTCTAGCCCAAGACGTATCCAATTGTTGACGTACGGACAGATGGCCAGATGGACGATGGACGATGGGCCATGACAAAAGCTCAAATTTGGCTTTGCCAAAGTTGAGCTAAAAACACCCTCTAATTTTCCAGAACTTTCCAGGTCCCAGAAAACGAACTTTCATTTTTCCTTAACTTTCCAGAACTTTCAATAGCCAGAATGAACTATGAACCCTGAAATAACCTTTGAAGAAAAACTGGAGGTGGCCAAAATTTCTATCCTCCCCCCCCCCCCCCCCCACCCCCCTCCCCAAAAAAAAACAAAAACAAAAAGGCCCCTTCAAACAGTAACTGAATAATAAATTTCTAAGAATTTACACAATCAAGAATAAACTAATGGATTCTCTTTCTCATGATCCAAATCTGAATAAAAAGTATGACAAGATGACAAATACAAAAGATACACTTATTTTTATGCCAACCATTCAAAAGTGTTCTTACCGATTAGAACTTCTTACCTGTTGGTGGATTGAAGAAATTAAAAAAGGAATCATTCTGTACAGATTTTGTTACGGTTCTAGTTGTACCCCGTCCTTTGTGTTTTTGTTTCTTCTTTACAACTTTAACAGTAACATTTTTTCCTTTGTTCCAATCTATTTTACATCTGAAACATAAATCAAGTGCTAGTACTACATACAATAGATACTGGTTGGGGTTGGGGGGCATGAAGAAATTAAAATATTTTCTCAGGATTTTATACTTTATGCAAGTGGCATATGAAAGTATTACCTTTATTTAATCATTAAATTTCATATTCTTCTAAGACCTGGCTGAATCACAAATCCCCACTACACGGGTTCAATCCCGGAAACAATGAGGAACTAAGGTGTCGCCAAAATCACCAAGGTTCAAGCAAACTCTTTCGTAATTCCAAGGAGTCATAAAAAATCAGCAGTGCATCGCTCTATTTAGTTCTCCAGAATTGAGGTTCTTGAAGCAACCCTGGCAATTAGGCCTATATTAAACCCTGTGAAAACATGTACCATAACATATTTAGTACCCACATGTATGCATGTAATATGTTCAGGAGTAGGACTCGTTGATTCCTGGATTGTATTTGTGGAGCATGGTTGGCCAGGGAAAACATGGGAAGTTCAGCTGGGACATTTTCTAACTATTTTACATTGGAAACCCCAACAAGACTCTGAATGAAACCCTGACTACAGAAATCATCAAATTTGATGCCCCTACTTGCACTTAACCTTTACGGGCCTGTATAATTGTCCCAAAATTTCCACCAGATCACAGGCTCTACATGTCCTGTGACTCATTTCCAGACAAAACTTTTCTTGAAACCACACCCCAGGTAATATGTCTATTATCAGCAGAACCTCCTCATGAGATCCTAATCACACCTGTTCGGAAGTCGTAAACAAAAAAAATTGGCAGAAGTTATTGATCAGATGTCAAATAAATGTTAAATTTTCATACACTTGAGTGTATTAAGTCTGGGATAATGCAACAATTCACAAACTCAAATGTGATCCACCTTCCGTAAGTGAATAACACAAATTTTAAAAAATGCCACTCAGGATCACCGATCCAATGTCGAGTTGTGACCTTGACCTTTGACCTGGCGAGTCCAAGGTCAATAGGGTTCTTCCTCGCACCAAGGCCAACACACCTATGAAATTTCATGACTCTAGGTTGAACCACTATCAAGTTCTCATCCGGAAACCAATTGTTGCGATATACTATGTTCAAGGTCACTGTGACCTTGACCTTTGACCTGGTGAGTCCAATATCAATAGGGTTCTTCCTCGCACCAAGGCCAACACGCCTGTAAAGTTTCATGACTCTAGGTTGAACCACTATCAAGTTATCATCCGGAAACCAATTGTTGCGATATACTACGTTCAAGGTCACTGTGACCTTGACCTTTGACCTGGTGAGTCCAAGATCAATAGGGTTCTTCCTCGCACCAAGGCCAACACTCCTATAAAGTTTCATGACTCTAGGTTGAACCACTATCAAGTTATCATCCGGAAACCAATTGTTGCGATATACTATGTTAAAGGTCACTGTGACCTTGACCTTCGACGTAGCATGTCCAAAATCAATAGGGTTCTTCCTCCCACCAAGACCAACCTACGTATGAAGTTTAATGAATGTGAGTTGAACCACTATCAAGTTATCATCCGGAAACCAATTGTTTACGCCCACCAGCGCGCCCGCCCGCCATTCACCAAACTATAAGTCGAGTTTGACTTCGTCACAACTCGACTAAAAATATTAGCACATTTTGATGTTACTGAATAGAACTACAAATTCAAAATATCAAGTACTATAAATCCAGTACAACACATGGCTTCCACGCCCTTTATAATAAAAAAAAAGATTTCAGGCTGTTACAGATAAACTTTAATAAAGAATATCTGTGAAAATACGAATAAAATCTTCTAGTTCACTGTAGTGTCTTGTTATTCTTTAATTTAATACCAGGACATGTGTGTGCTTTTCTGTGCAGTCGGAGGATAGGTATAAAAAAAAACTCCCAGCATTTAAAAAGAAAAATATATGGTAATTTTCAGAATATATGGTTATAGATCATGATTGCAACAGAAGTATAAAGTGAAAATTTAGGTAATACTAATGTTACTCAGTTTAGAAGAGTTCCACACAAGGCAACAGTTACCATGGGGAGGAGGTGATTGGTGGAAAACACTTAATAAGGTCATACCATATAAACCAGAGGCTCTACAGAGCCTGTAATCGCTCACCTGGAACTACATATAAAAATATGATTTCCCATAGGCTTTCCATGGTAACTATGAGCTGCAATTGTGGATATGTTTGCAACATTACATCAACATTACATGAGGATCATTGGTAGGTGTCCCAGTCTTCAATCATGTGAAGTTTCAAAACATTTGAATCCATCAAACAGAATCATAGAATGTCTCTGGTGGCCATATTTTCCAACCAACGGGAACAAAAAGAGGATCGTTTGTAGAGACCATTCTTGCCAAGTTTTGGTTCATGTCAGCTCAGTAGTTCCAGGGAGATGAAAATGTGATTTCCCATAGGGGTTTTCTGTAGTAACTATAAACTGCAATTGTGGCCATGTTAGCAATGCGATCAACATTAAATGAGGAACGTTGGTGGAGGGTGTCCCAGTTATCAACCATGCAAAGTTTCAAAACATTTGGCCCTGTGGTTTCAGAGGAGAAGAGTTTTCAAAACTGACCAATCAGAATCAAAGAATGCTTCTTTTTTCACCCCACAGGAATAAAATGAGTAACATTTGTAGAGAACTTCTCATAGACAATGCCTGCCAAGTCTGGTTCATATTGGCTCAGTACTTTCAGTGAAGATGATGAAAATGAGATTTCCTATAGGGTTTCTATAGTACCTATAAGCCACAAATGCAGCCATAATTGCAAACCAATGAAGATTAAATGAGGATCATTGGTAGAGGGGGTTACAGTCATCAGTCACACTAAGTTTTCAAACCATTTGGCCTTGTAGTTTCAAAGAAGATTTTCTTGAAAATGCACACATTTATGAATTCTGTTTTCAACAAAAAAATCAGTAAAAGAAGGTTAAATATTTTTGAAAATTACAACTTTTTTCAGACAGTATTCTCTTTTCAAAATAGCTTTGGATAGGTAAAGGGTTACAGGAAACACATTACTCCAATGTTTGTCAAATCTTAAAAGATATACAATAATTACTGACATCTAAGCCGACATGATTGCAAGAGAATATAAACAAAACTTCCCCTGGTTTTCCAAACACCTGTCATCAATCAGTATTTTCTGATATGTAACAGGAGACTAATGATACATGTATCAACATACAGTTGCAATGGTTTACAGTTAAAATAAGTTGTAGGATAATCCTATAAACTATGTATCTTTTTCTCTTCCTACACTGATAAGACCAGAAGCTGACATCATTTTTCTGGAAAGCTCTCACTGAAAGCTTTCCAGAAAATGTCAGATTCTGATCTTGTCAGGGCAGGAGCAGTAGTTGACTTAGTTTATTGCAGTTATGATACAACTTATTTCGACTTGTACTGTATACACAATATTTTGGGTTTTTTTTCCCAGTTGTAAGTGGAGAAAACTGGAACCAACCCTTACCAAATTCTCAAAAAACAAGTATTTTGCTGACAATACTGATTTTCGTGCAGACAGGAGAGGCATTGGGTTAAGCATTAGAATATAGCCTCTGGTGGCCACATATTTCCATCCTCTCATAGACCATTCCTACGAAATTTGGTTCATGTCGGCTCAGTACATCCAAAGATAAAAATGTGATTTTCCCATAGGGTTTTTATAGTAACTATCAGCCGCAATTGTGGCCATATTTACAACCCGATCAACATTAAATGAGGATCGTTGGTAGAGGGGGTCCCAGTCATCACTTATGTGAAGTATCAAAACATTTGGCCTGGCAGTTTAAGAACATTAGATTTTTTGAAAATCCACCAATCAGAATTAAAGAATGCCTCTGGCGGCCATGTTTTTCACTCCACAGGAACAAAATGAGGATAGTTTGTAGATGTCCTCCCATAGAACATCCCTGCCAAGTTTGGTTCACGTCGGTTCAGTAGTTCCGGAGAAGATGAAAATGTGATTTCCCATAGGGTTTCTATAGTAACTATAAGCTGCAATTGTGGCCATGTTTGTGATCCAATCAACATTAAATGAGGATCGTTGATAGAGGGCGTCCCAGTCATCATTTATGTGAAGTTTCAAAACATTTGGCCTGGCAGTTTCAGAGGAAAAGATTTTTGAAAATCCACCAACCAGAATCAAAGAATGCCTCTGGAAGCCATGTTTTTCATCCGACGGGAACAAAATGAGGATCGTTTGTAGAGGACCTCCCATAGACCATTCCAGCCAAGTTTGGTTCACACCGGCTCAGCGGTTACAGAGAAGATGCAAATGTGAAAAGTTTACGGATGCCGGACGACGACGGACATCAAGTGATGAGAAAAGCTCACATGGCCTTTTAAGCCAGGTGAGCTAAAAATTCATTCCTTCATTTAAATTCAATTATTTTTGCCTCAAAAACAAAGCTAATGGATGCAAACTGGAACAAACACGGCGATACCTATTTAGCCCACAATTTTGAAAAATGTGGGAGATAAAAACAGTTGGTCAAATATTCATACTCACCCTTTACACTTAATTATTTCTGGACCTTCAAACGACAATGGTTCACTTTCATCTGGTGATGATCTCATTGTATATTCCTTAGTCAATACAGTGTTCGTGAAATATTCATTTGTATCAAAATAAAACTCTAAAGTGAATCCCTGGAAAAGAACATAATAATACCACTAATTTGTTGAAACATAAAATGCATCTTTGCACTCTGCACATGAAGATCCATCTACAGGACTGAGAAGTCATGCAGGAATTGGAATCAATTCTAGCAAAATAAAGTGGATTCAATTTTCGATTCTCGCAAAATGTTCATTTGCTTTATGTTATTTATTCTGAAAGTGTCATGAAGGGCTTGAAGAATTCTACTGATTTTTTACTCCCTAATAACAAGGCAACACTTCGACTTAGCAGTGGTGTCTATACAGGAAGCCAAGATTTCACTAGAAACCATTTTTAATGTACAGCAATTTTCATCAGCAAGACCACCAAGAGACTGTATGTTGGAACATGTGTTCTATATGTACATGTAAGACAAGGAGACTCCTCAAAATTGAAACTAGTCCTTTAATCTCTAGTAAATATATAACCAATATGAAAGTGTAAATGACACTGTAGCTCAACTTGACAAACTTGAACCTGGTAAGTTATAAGTGAAATGGCAAAATTGAAGACTTTGGTTCCAGTGTTATTTGGTTAAACTTCAACATAACAGCATTGTGTGTGCACAACGTCAGAGCAATCCATGCATTTTTAAATGTAAACTGTTGGGCTGGCTAAAGGAAGAATGTTGATGTACAATGCAAAAGTTTAAAGGTCACTGTAAACAGCAACTTTTTTCACAGAAATGAATGCTAATCGATAGCTCTTATCTAGTGGTTTCACCTAATGAGCCAAACAAATCCTACGATAAATGCACACTATAGGCTCCATGTCAAAGAAGAATGTTGATGCACAAATGCACTAATTTCAAAGGTTGTTGCTAACAGCAACAGCTTTTGATGAAAATGAAAAGAAAATCGATAGCTCCTGTCTTGGTCACCTTGAGTAAGCATATCAAGTTTCAAAACAACATGATAATGAATGCGCCCTCTGAGGCATGCCAAAGGAAGATGTTAAGGCACAAATGTACTAAGTTTGAAGGTCGTTGCTAGTGGCAATGTTTTTTTTATCTTGTTTTGATGGAAATTCATAAATATGCCCTGCAGAGAATGCAAAAGGGATAAGTTGCTATACAAATGCACAAAGTTCAAAGGTTGGTGTGAACATTTTTTGATGGAAATGAAAGAAAATCAATAACCCCCATCAAGAGATCACCCCGAACACACATACCAAGTTTCAAAGCAATCTTTTCATAAATGTGCCAAATGAATATGTTGGTGCACAAATGCATCAAGTTCAAAGGCAGTTGCTACGGCAATGTTTTTTTTGATGAACTTGAACAAAGTTTCAAAGCAATCCATTCATATAAGTGCCATGTAGGGCATGCCAAGGGAATATATTGAAGCACAAATGCACTGATTTTAAAGGTCGTTGCCAATGGCAACTATTTTTGACAGAAATGGAAGAAAATCGATAGCTCACATCTAGAGGTTACCGCAAACATGCATACCAAGTTTCAAACTGATCCATTCATAAATTCATCCTGGAGGGCTTGCCAATGGAAAATGTTGATGCACAAATGCAATGAGTTTAAAGGTCATTGCTAACGGCGACATTCAGCAACATTTTTCGAGAGAAATGAAAGAAAATCAAAGCTCACATCTAGAGGTCACTCCAAACAAGCATCCCACGTTTCAAATCAACCGAATAATAAATGTGAACTGTGCTGCGTCCAAAGACATAAACGGCAAAGTTAAAGGCTATTGCTAAGGGCAACACTTTTTGACGGAAATGGAAGATCCATGCCAACAGCAATGTTTAACAGAAATGAAAGAAAATCAATAGCTTGCATTTTAAGGTTGCTCCAAACCAGCACACCAAGTATTCAAGCAATCAGATCATAAATGTGACCTGTGCTGTGTGCCAAAGGAAAATGTCAATGCACAAAAGGGCAAATTTGAAGGTCATTGCTAACAGCAACTTTTTGACGGGCAAGAAAGAAGCTCCCATTTGGAGGTCAACCCAAAAAAACATACCAAGTTTCAAAGCAATCCATTCATGAATGTACCTTGTAAGGCATGCCAAAGGAAAATGCAGATGCACAAATGCACTAAGTTTGATGGTCGTTGATAATGGCAACTTTTTTGACGAAAATGGAAGAAAATCAACAAATCAACAAGCATACCAAGTTTCAAAGCAACCTGATTATAAATGCGACCTGGGCAGTGTGCCAAAGGAATATATTGAAGCACAAATGCACTAAGTTCCAAGGTCGATACCAGCGACAAAGGTTTTGACGAAAATGGAAGAAAATCGATAGCTCCCATGTGAAGGTCACCCCCCAAAAACATACCAGGTTTCAAAGCAATCCTATCATAAATGTGCCCTGTAGGGCATGCTAAAGGAAAATATTGATGCAAAACTAAACTAAGTTTCCGATCACAAATGTGCCCTGTGGGTGTGCCAAAGGGAAATACTGATGCCTAACCACTAAGGTCAAAGGTCGTTGCCAACTGCAATGTTTTTTTTATGCAAATGGAAGAAAATTGATAGCTTCCATCTAGAGGTCACCCCAAAAAAAGCATACCAGGTTTCAAAGCGATCTGATCACAAATGTGCCCTGCAGGGTGTGCCAAAGGGAAATACTGATGCACAACTGCACCAAGTTCATCAAAGGTAAAAATTGCCAATGGCAATGGTTTTTGACAGAAATGGAAGAAAACTGATAGCTCCCGTTTGGAGGTCAACCGAAACAGGCATAGGAAGTCTGAAAGTGATCCGATCATAAATGTGCCCTGCAGTGTGTGCCACAGGGAAATATTGATGCAAAACTCCAGTAAATTCATCAAAGGTTGTTGCTAACAGCACCTTTGTGGACAAAGAAGAAAATCAATAGCTCCCATCTAGAGGTCATCCCAAACAAGCATACCAAGTTTCAAAGCGATCCGATCATAAATGAGCCCTGTGGGGTGTGCCAATGGAATATATTGATAGTTGTCTAAACTAAGTTCAAAGGTTGTAGCCAACGGAAACGTTTTTTGGTGGAAATGGAAGAAAATCGATAGCTCCCATCTAGAGGTCACCCAAACAACTATACCAGGTTTCAAAGCGATCCAATCATAATGTTCCCTGTAGGGTGAGCCCCAAGGGGAATACTGAAGCCTAACTAAACTAAGTTCAAAGGTCATTGTCGATGGCAACATATTTTGGAGGAAATGGAAGAAAATCGATAGCTCCCATCTAGAGGTCACCCAAATGAGCATACCAAGTTTCAAAGTGATCCAATCATAAATGCGACCAAAGGAAATTGTGGTCATATGGACATACATACAGACGTACGTATGCCGACTGAGGAGAAGGGACGGCAATAGCTCAGATCATACCACACCTTATATTTTGCAGTGTGTTTGAAAAATGAATTGATGTACTTGGACAAAAGAAGGTCTTAGCATATTCCAATTCATATTCATGTTGCTGCCTAACAGTTTGATGTTATTTTGGAATTTTGTCTAGTTCAACCTAATAATCTTTATTTAATAGGAAATATTTAAGGAAATATGAGGCCAAAGCTCTTGTAATACATGATTCAAGCCCATCTAATGCTGGTTTCTAAAAAAAAAATAACCCAAATTTTCAGACTCCGGTATGTAAGTAACTGGTGATGAAAACACCTGAACCTCAATGATCCAACAAGTTTTCGCTAAATAATGGTTAGTTTTCACAAGAAACAAATCCTGAAACCGATCCTTTTCTCATGAACCCCCCCCCCCCCCCCCCCCCGCCCCCCCGATAATTTACATCTCTGCAGGCTACTATCTGTGTAACAGCTCACACTTGGTGGGACATTTGCTTGACAAATACTATTTAATTTGGGGTTTAATGACTCATTCGAAAGCCAGGGTCGCCTTATGTCAAAGAGTTTTGGGGGTTAAGGAAACTGGGAGTACCCAGAGAGAACCATTGAGCAGAGGCAAGCAGCTGTTTGACTCCTGATCGTACTAACTAGGGGTAGCATTGAATCAAGGCAAGTGCACCAACGGTGTGCAGCGTGCCTTAGTACACAGTGCTCTGCCTTCACACATGCAATAAAGATTGAAGTGCTTTGCCAAAGGTCACAATGCAATTGCAGTTAGTTGGATTGAATCATGGACCTTTCAGTTTGAAGTCCAATACCCTAACCAGTGAGATATCTCAATAACTGCACAATGGAGAGTCTGCAAAATGTCAAATTGAAACTTAAGCTGTATTTTCTACAGAAAAAGCCATACACCAAATATGAAGTGCACATGTATGGGCCATTATGTTGAGTTATTAGGAAAGTTACAGAATTTAGAACTCAACAAACACAGGGGAAATAAAATAAGTTTTGAATTACAAATTTACTGTTGAGCTTTTTCAATTTTATAGCACTTACCATTGGATCTTTCTCTGAGAATTTAACTTTTATATCTAGTAAATGTTGTAAAATTGGTTCATCACAATCCTGAAATTCAAAAAAATCTTTTTATACCAATTCCAAGTTTAACAAGCAAATTCAGTGAATTCATGTCTCCCACTGGGCAGCAGTTTCAAGGAGAAGTAATGCATCCAGTGGAATATAGTTGAGTTGCAAGTGGAAGTTATTTAGAAGAGACAGAATAGACAGTGCTTCAGACGGTGGTTATCAGATTTATTTTCACGGAGGTCACGGTCAAAGCAAGTAAAGTGATGTGGAGAATCACTAAAAATTAAGACTGTATGCAAGACATATTACATTAAACTGATGCGAAAAGTGTTAACCAACCTGTAGAGCTTGTGATTGGAAGTTAATGAAACCTTGGAAGTGATGTCCAGATAATATGGTGGTCTGTATATGGTACTGGGAGAGTCTGACTTTGTAGAGTTGCAAAAGAAGTAATGATGAAGACATATTCTGTCTCACAATGATAACAAAGATACACAAGACGTTTCATGAAGATCGGTTCATAAATACGGCTTTTAGTCCGAAGTGCGTTGATGCATAGGCAGACGGACAGATTTTCGATACAAAATTTCCCACATTCGAACTTGACCTAGGTATTGATAAAAGTAATCCATATATAAAATTTCATTGAAATCGGTTGATTCTAAGGAAAGTTAGTGCCTGGAAACCATCAGCCAATCAAATTTAAGCAACCCAATTAAATATGCACGGAAAATGCCTATGTTCGAACTTGGATCCACAAGTGATCTACTACCCAAATTTCATCGAAATCGACTGACTGTAAGGAAAGTTCGAATCTGGAAATGAAAAACACAGAAGGTGTACACTTACTGTGTATTAGTAGTAGCACTGAATAAAACAAAGTTTCCTTAATTTGCATACTTTTTGCAAGAGAACAAAACCCGTATTATATGTGATGTGATATGTCACTAAACATTCATACAAAAATTTATTCAAATCCGAACTTTCATATAGAAGTTCTGTACAAAAAAACTGATTACATCCAATTTCGGAACAAAATGGCCGCTGTTTGTCATCTTGAATTTTGGACCAAACCTCAAAACACATAATCTGGTCTCACAATGATAACAAAGATACCCACGAAGTTTTGTGAAGATCGGTTCATAAATACGGCTTTAAGTCCGAGATGCGTTGACGCACGGGGCAGACGGACAGGCAGACGGACAGATTTTCGGTACAAAATTTCCCACATTCGAATTTGACCTAGGTATTGATAAAAGTAATCCATATATGAAATTTCATCAAAATCGGTTGATTTTAAGGAAAGTTAGTGCCTGGAAACCATCAGCCAATCAAATTTCAGCAACCTAATTAAATATGCGCGGAAAATGCCCATATTCGAATGTGGACCCAGAATTGATGATGAAAGTGATCTACTACCCAAATTTCACTGAAATCCGGTCACTGTAAGGAAAGTTAGAGTCTGGAAACGAAAAACACGGAAGGGCACCCCGAATTTAATATCTCTCAAAAAGCGGGAGACAACAATACATGCACTGCTGGGCAGCGCATAATATGCCTGCTTTTTGTTCAAATTGAACAAGTGACAGAAGGAATGCAATATTACCCAGTGGAGGCAATATATCAAACCAGGGGCTCAAGTACAACGAAAATTCTCACCTGGATCAAGGCACCTGGAAAGAAATTAAAGTGTGTAAGAGGGAGGAATTCGAAGAGAAATAATGGTGTAAGTTTTTAGGGATCAGAAACATGGATGCATAAAGCACTTTGTACATACTGCAATGACTATCACCAAATATATTCCGCACAAGGAAATCTTAAACCTCACTCTGCCTCCTACCACACATTCCACGTTATAATTATTTTGAAAACGATTAAAGAGTTTCCCTCCGAAAAGACCTCCTAGGTTGGTTGGAGTTTTGGGTTGAAATTAGGTGAAATTTTGATTTGAAAACCTTAAATCTGACCAACCGGAGGAAGCTGTATACCAAAGATTCTGACAGCTGGATCAGAAGATTGTTTAAGGTTTATCAAAATTCAACGAAAATTATTAAAAAGAATTCTTTATTTTGCACCAAGTTAAAATTGGGGCTTCCATAGGGAACTCAAATATAAATCCAGGGACTTTATTTAAACAAGAGCAACATAAAGAGTGGCATATGCCCCCGACGGTGTCATAAAAGGACAGGTAAGTCTCTTGGGGGCACAATCAAAAGGAAGCCTCTAGACACCAACAATGCATAATCAAAAACTAAAATTGATTCGGGTCAGCATTCGTTTGTTATTGGATGGAAACCAATATCAATATGGCCACCATGACCGCCATATTGAATTGGTTAACTGATCCAAAATCGAAAGGAAGCTTCTTCTGGACACCAATAATGCATAACCAACAAGAGCCCTGCCTAGCAGGGCAACATATGCCCATCAAAATTGGAACATGCACAAGTTTCTCTGGGGTATAAAGTTTGAAATTTTTGTTGACTCAACTATGTCTGTCCCCCTTCCAATCATTGCCAATTTCCCTGCCCTGTCTGGGGTAAAGGGAAATTCCCCTATTTTCACATTTTCATATTAAGCGATCCGAGGTCTTCACAAAATAAAAACAAGAACTTGGGCAAAATTCTCATAAATAAAGGGCCATAACTCTACTAAAAATGGGCCGCTAAAGATGGAAATCGAACCCAACCTGTATTTTGTTGTACTAAATTCATAAGCCAAATTTAACTTGGCTCAAACCATTACAACTAAAGTTATTGTCCGAAAACGAAATGTGTCCACAGATGGACAGACGGACGGCGAGACCATTTACATAATACATTCCTTGTTTCAAACGGGTGTATAAAAATGACAAGAGCAACGCAAAGTGTGGCATATGCCCCTGACGGTGTCATAAAAGGGAAGGTAAGTCTCTTGGGGGCATATGCAACTCAACAGTGTCATAAAAGGGAAGGAAACTCTCTCGAGGCATAACCAAATCAAAAGGAAGATTCCTGTAGACAAAAATAATGCATCCAAAAAATGAAAGTGTCAATGACACTGTAGCTCAACTTGACAAACTTGAACTTGGTAAGTTATAAATGAAATGGCAAAATTGAAGATCATTGGGACCAATGTCAGTTTTTTTGCCAGTGGCAACATTTTTTGACAGAAACCGAAGAAAATCGATAGCTCCCATCTAGAGGCCTCCCCAAACAAGCATGCCAGGTTTCAAAGCAATCCGATCATAAATGTGCCCTGTAGGGTGTACAAAAGGGAAATATTGTGGTCTGACTAGACTAAATTCTAATAACGTTGACCGTGGCAACATTTTTTGAAGGAAAGGGAAGAAAATCGATAGCTCTCATCTAGAGGTCACCGTAAATACGCATACCAGGTTTCAAAGCAATCTAATCATAAATGAGCCCTGTAGGGTGAGCCAAAGGGAAATATTGTGGTCTGACTAAACTAAGTTCTAAGAATGTTAGCTGCGGCAACATTTTTTGATGGAAATTGAAGAAAATCGATAGTTCCCATCTAGAGGTCACCCCAAACAAGCATGAAAGATTTCAAAGCAATCCGATCATAAATGTGCCCTGTAGGGTGTGCCAAAGGGAAATATCGAGTCTTCTGACTAAACCAAGTTCTAGGAACGTTGGCCGCGGCAACATTTTTTGATGGAAATTGAAGAAAATCGATAGCTCCCATCTAGAGGTCTCCCCAAACAAGCATACCAGGTTTCAAAGCAATCAAATCATAAATGTGCCTTGTAGGGTGTGCCAAAGGGAAATATTGTGGTCTGACTAAACTGAGTTCTAAAAACGTTGGCCGCAGCAAATTTTTTTGATGGAAATTGAAGAAAATCGATAGCTCCCATCTAGATGTCACCCTGTAGGGTGTGCCAAAGGGAAATATTGAGTCTTCTGACTAAACTAAGTTCTAAGAACGTTGGCCGCGGCAACATTTTTTGACAGAAATTGAAGAAAATCGATAGCTCCCATCTAGAGGTCTCCCCAAACAAGCATACCAGGTTTCAAAGCAATCTGATCGTAAATGTACCCTGTAGGGTGTGCCAAAGGGAAATATTGAGTCTTCTGACTAAACTAAGTTCTAAGAACGTTGGCCGCGGCAACATTTTTTGATGGAAATTGAAGAAAATCGATAGCTCCCATCTAGAGGTCACCTCAAACAAGCATACCAAGCTTCAAAGTAATCTGATCATAAATGCGACCTGTGAGGTGTGCCAAAGGAAATTGTGGACGTACGTACTAACATACTAACGTACGCCGACGGACGAGAAGTGATGGCAATAGCTCAGCTTGACTTTGTCAAGTTGAGCTAAAAACTAGAGGTACTGTGAGCAAGCTCACAAAGTGATATCCCCCGCACCTGAAATGTATAAGTTAGATTATCTCCTCTTGGAAATGTCAAAAAGGAATTATATTGCTTCATGCACATCTTCATATGGAGTTCTTCCATTGTGTAAAGTTTCATGAAAAAACGGTTTAGGAGGAGTTGCGCTTAATTATAAGGATGGACAGATGGGTGGACGGACATGGTGATTCCTATATACCCCCCCCCCCCCCCAAACTTTGTTTGCGGGGGGTATAAAAAATGAACGTGTCAATGACACTGTAGCTCAACTTGTATAATACATGTACATGTGTAGTATGTGACACAGCAATGACACACATCTAGGTAATGACCTGATAACAAAGGTACATGTAAAGTATTGTAAAGGTATGTACATAAATACTGACCGTAGTCTGTAACAAATGTACAGGTAAAGTATCGTAAAGGTGGGTGACAGTTAGATGCTAAACTAGAAAAGAAATCTCCATGAGGTTAGTGTTACAATGGGGATCCTTGTATGGTGCACCATAAGCCAAATGAATGTTAGCAACTGTTTTGGCCTGTTTGATTCAAACCCTTCTAAGGTTGATTCATACTAATTAATAAATATTTGTCCAGTCCTTCTTAAAACATAGGTATTTGAATTTTTTATCTTGAGCTCATAGGGTTCCCACAAGTGAGGTGGTTTTATTTTTCTCATCGGAAATAGAAAATTGGGTTGGGCTAATAATGTTTACCCTCCCCAAAGAACACCAAATATTAACACAGGAACCTGGCTTCAACACATTTGAATATACACATCCTAGGGATGCTGAATTCAAGAAACATTATTTTGTCTGGTGTTTTGGGCAAAGATTTTTAATTATCTCCCTTTTTGAGTCCCCGAGTGGGTCTGACGGACCCCAAAAATGTTTGGTCTCATACCACTGTGATAACAAAGGTACCCAATAAATTTATAGCAAACATTACTAACATAACAAGAAGTACGCCAACGCCCTATAGCTCATCAACATTCCTCTTTGATAGTAACTTTGGCAAACACAATAACTGTATCAAACAGGCTCATAACATGTGACAAAGCTGACCTAAACACAGCCTCTTAAAAGTAAAACACAAACTGACATAAACACTAAGTTTAACATGAAATTCCAAGCTAAACAGAAAACTAAACGCAACTAAAAATGTCAAGAAAAATGTTTAAAATGCAAATTATGAGGGGTTAATCATGGAACAATGATACTGAGGAACATGTGTGATGAATATAAGTGCCATGGGAATAGAAGGAGCACAGCAGCTGACCTAAACACTAAGTTAAACATGAAATTCCGAGCTAAACAGAAAACTAAACGCAACTAAAAATGTCAAGAAAAATCTTTAAAATGCAGGGTATGGGTGGTTAATCATGGAACAATGATACTCAGGAACACGTATGATGAATATAAGTGCCATGGGAATAGAAGGAGCACAGCAGCTGACCTAAACACTTAGTTAAACATGAAATTCTGAGCTAAACAGAAAACTAAACGCAACTAAAAATGTCAAGAAAAATGTTTAATATGCAGCGTATGAGGGGTTAAATCATGGTAGAATGATAATAATCATCATATAGCAGTATTATAAAGGCCATGATATGGAAATAGGGCGAGGAAGTGACCTAAACAGAAGCTTTAACATTATTGAACACGTACGCTGACGCCGACCGATCGAGCCATGCCATAAGCTCACACAACTAAAGTTGGGGAGCTAAAAACATCTTTACAGGTTCTGTACAAATGAAAGTGTCAATGACACTGTAGCTCAACTTAACAAACTTGAACTCGGTAAGTTATAAATGAAATGGCAAAATTGAAGATCATTGGTACCAATGTCATTTTTTTTGCCAGTGGCAACATTTTTTGACAGAAACCGAAGAAAATCGATAGCTCCCATCTAGAGGCATCCCCAAACAAGCATACCAGGTTCAAAGCAATCCGACCATAAATGTGCCCTGTAGGGTGTATAAAAGGGAAATATTGTGGTCTGACTAGACTAAATTCTAAGAACGTTGGCCGTGGCAACATTTTTTGACGGAAATGGAAGAAAATCGATAGCTCCCATCTAGAGGTCACCGTAAATAAGCATACCAGGTTTCAAAGCAATCTAATCATAAATGTGCCCCGTAGGGTGTGCCAAAGGGAAATATTGTGGTCTGACTAAACGGAGTTCTAAAAACGTTAGCCGCGGCAACATTTTTTGACGGAAATTGAAGAAAATCGATAGCTCCCATCTAGAGGTCACCCCAAATGAGCATGCCAGGTTTTAAAGCAATCCGATTATAAATGTACCCTGTAGGGTGTGCTAAAGGAAAACATTGAGGTCTGACTAAACTAAGTTCTACGAATGTTGGCCGTGGCAACATTTTTTGCCGGAAATTGAAGAAAATCGATAGCTCTCATCTAGAGGTCACCCCCAAACAAGCATGAAAGATTTCAAAGCAATCCGATCATAAATGTGCCCTGCAGGGTGTGCCAAAGGGAAATATCGAGTCTTCTGACTAAACCAAGTTCTAGGAACGTTGGCCACGGCAACATTTTTTGATGGAAATTGAAGAAAATCGATAGCTCCCATCTAGAGGTCTCCCCAAACAAGCATACCAGGTTTCAAAGCAATCAAATCATAAATGTGCCCTGTAGGGTGTGCCAAAGGGAAATATTGTGGTCTGACTAAACTGAGTTCTAAAAACGTTGGCCACGGCAAATTTTTTTGATGGAAATTGAAGAAAATCGATAGCTCCCATCTAGATGTCACCCTGTAGGGTGTGCCAAAGGGAAATATTGAGTCTTCTGACTAAACTAAGTTCTAAGAACACTGGCCGCGGCAACATTTTTTGACAGAAATTGAAGAAAATCGATAGCTCCCATCTAGAGGTCTCCCCAAACAAGCATACCAGGTTTCAAAGGAATCTGTTCGTAAATGTACCCTGTAGGGTGTGCCAAAGGGAAATATTGAGGTCTGACTAAACTAAGTTCTACGAACGTTGGCCGCGGCAACATTTTTTGACGGAAATTGAAGAAAATCGATAGCTCCCATCTAGAGGTCACCCCAAACAAGCATAAGAAGTTTCAAAGTAATCTGATCATAAATGCGACCTGTGAGGTGTGCCAAAGGAAATTGTGGACGTACGTACTAACATACTAACGTACGCCGATGGACGAGAAGTGATGGCAATAGCTCAGCTTGACTTTGTCAAGTTGAGCTAAAAACTAGAGGTACTGTGAGCAAGCTCACAAAGTGATATCCCCTGCGCCTGAAATGTATAAGTTAGATTATCTCCTCTTGGAAATGTCAAAAAGGAATTATATTGCTTCATGTACATCTTCATATGGAGTTCTTCCATTGTGTAAAGTTTCATGAAAAAACGGTTTAGGAGGAGTTGCGCTTAATTATAAGGATGGACAGATGGGTGGACGGATATGGTGATTCCTATATACCCCCCCCCCCCCCCCCAAACTTTGTTTGCGGGGGGTATAAAAAATGAAAGTGTCAATGACACTGTAGCTCAACTTGTATAAGACATGTACATGTGTAGTATGTGACACAGCAATGACACACATCTAGGTAATGACCTGATAACAAAGGTACATGTAAAGTATTGTAAAGGTATGTACATAAATACTGACCGTAGTCTGTAACAAATGTACAGGTAAAGTATCGTAAAGGTGGGTGACAGTTAGATGCTAAACTAGAAAAGAAATCTCCATGAGGTTAATGTTACAATGGGGATCCTTGTATGGTGCACCATAAGCCAAATGAATGTTAGCAACTGTTTTGGCCTGTTTGATTCAAACCCTTCTAAGGTTGATTCATACTAATTAATAAATATTTGTCCAGTCCTTCTTAAAACATAGGTATTTGAATTTTTTATCTTGAGCTCATAGGGTTCCCACAGGTGAGGTGGTTTTATTTTTCTCATCGGAAATAGAAAATTGGGTTGGGCTAATAATGTTTACCCTCCCCAAAGAACACCAAATATTAACACAGGAACCTGGCTTCAACACATTTGAATATACACATCCTAGGGATGCTGAATTCAAGAAACATTATTTTGTCTGGTGTTTTGGGCAAAGATTTTTAATTATCTCCCTTTTTGAGTCCCCGAGTGGGTCTGACGGACCCCAAAAATGTTTGGTCTCATACCACTGTGATAACAAAGGTACCCAATAAATTTATAGCAAACATTACTAACATAACAAGAAGTACGCCAACGCCCTATAGCTCATCAACATTCCTCTTTGATAGTAACTTTGGCAAACACAATAACTGTATCAAACAGGCTCATAACATGCGACAAAGCTGACCTAAACACAGGCTCTTAAAAGTAAAACACAGAAACTGACATAAACACTAAGTTTAACATGAAATTCCAAGCTAAACAGAAAACTAAACGCAACTAAAAATGTCAAGAAAAATGTTTAAAATGCGAAGTATGAGGGGTTAATCATGGAACAATGATACTGAGGAACATGTATGATGAATATAAGTGCCATGGGAATAGAAGGAGCACAGCAGCTGACCTAAACACTAAGTTAAACATGAAATTCCGAGCTAAACAGAAAACTAAACGCAACTAAAAATGTCAAGAAAAATCTTTAAAATGCAGGGTATGGGTGGTTAATCATGGAACAATGATACTCAGGAACACGTATGATGAATATAAGTGCCATGGGAATAAAAGGAGCACAGCAGCTGACCTAAACACTAAGTTAAACATGAAATTCTGAGCTAAACAGAAAACTAAACGCAACTAAAAATGTCAAGAAAAATGTTTAATATGCAGCGTATGAGGGGTTAAATCATGGTAGAATGATAATAATCATCATATAGCAGTATTATAAAGGCCATGATATGGAAATAGGGCGAGGAAGTGACCTAAACAGAAGCTTTAACATTATTGAACACGTACGCTGACGCCGACCGATCGAGCCATGCCATAAGCTCACACAACTAAAGTTGGGGAGCTAAAAACATCTTTACAGGTTCTGTACAAATGAAAGTGTCAATGACACTGTAGCTCAACTTAACAAACTTGAACTCGGTAAGTTATAAATGAAATGGCAAAATTGAAGATCATTGGTACCAATGTCATTTTTTTTGCCAGTGGCAACATTTTTTGACAGAAACCGAAGAAAATCGATAGCTCCCATCTAGAGGCATTCCCAAACAAGCATGCCAGGTTCAAAGCAATCCGACCATAAATGTGCCCTGTAGGGTGTATAAAAGGGAAATATTGTGGTCTGACTAGACTAAATTCTAAGAACGTTGGCCGTGGCAACATTTTTTGACGGAAATGGAAGAAAATCGATAGCTCCCATCTAGAGGTCACCGTAAATAGGCATACCAGGTTTCAAAGCAATCTAATTATAAATGTGCCCCGTAGGGTGTGCCAAAGGGAAATATTGTGGTCTGACTGAACTGAGTTCTAAAAACGTTAGCCGCGGCAACATTTTTTGACGGAAATTGAAGAAAATCGATAGCTCCCATCTAGAGGTCACCCCAAATGAGCATGCCAGGTTTTAAAGCAATCCGATCATAAATGTACCCTGTAGGGTGTGCCAAAGGAAAATATTGAGGTCTGACTAAACTAAGTTCTACGAATGTTGGCCGTGGCAACATTTTTTGCCGGAAATTGAAGAAAATCGATAGCTCTCATCTAGAGGTCACCCTAAATAAGCATACCAGGTTTCAAAGCAATCAAATCATAAATGTGCCCTGTCGGGTGTGCCAAAGGGAAATATTGTGGTTTGACTAAACTAAGTTCTAAGAACGTTGGCCGCGACAACATTTTTTGACGGAAATTGAAGAAAATCAATAGCTCCCATCTAGAGGTCACCCCAAACAAGCATGCCAAGTTTCAAAGTAATCTGATCATAAATGCGACCTGTGAGGTGTGCCAAAGGAAATTGTGGACGTACGTACTAACGTACTAACATACTAACGTATGCCGACGGACGAGAAGTGATGGCAATAGCTCAGCTTGACTTTGTCAAGTTGAGCTAAAAATGTAATTAACACAATTCCCGTAAATATGACTGCGGACAGGCATTTTGAATTTTAGGCCGAGCCCATACGCACTCGTTACCATCCCATGATGATAACAAACATGGTCCTAGAAGTTCTGTTCCAAAAACTGATTGCACCTAAGTTTGGTATAAAATGGCCACCATCTTGAATTTTGAACCGCACCCAAAAACACTCATTCTCGTCCCAAGGTGATATATTATATGTGATGTATTCCATGTTACTAAACATTCAAACAAAAATTTATTCAAATCAGAACTTTCATACGATGTTCTGTACAAAAAACTGATTGCACTAATTTTGGTACAAAATGGCTGCCTGCAGCCATCTTGAATTTCGGACTGCACCCAAAAACACTGGTTCTCGTCCCACGGTGACAACAAAGGTACCCAAGATGTTTCGTAAAGATCGGTTCATAAGTACGGCCTCTAGCCCGAGGCATATTGTATTGTTGACAGATGGATGACGGGCCATGACATAACCTCAAATTTGACTAAGTCAAAGTTGGGCTAAAAATGACGTGAGTAAGCAAGCATTCATTAGCTATTTGGACAGAAACCAAATTCAATAGGGCAGCCATACTAAACTGGCAAGCTGATCCAAAAGGAAGCTTCCTCTAGACACCAATAATGCATAACCAATGGAAGTGTCAATGACACTGTAGCTTAACTTGTGTGTTGTGTTTGATGAAAAGGATAATGTTGAATGTTTATGAACGGATTACGAAATAAGACAAGAATTGTGATAATTGGGAATATGTTCATTTCTGTTCCCTGTATGCTATGTTTTTGATAAAAAACTAGAACTATCACTGAAGGTGATTAATACCCCCGCTTTCCTTAGAGCAATGCACTTCTGATCATGCAGGCGAAGGCCATAAGGAAATGTATACATAAAGATCATTTTTTGTTGTTGAAATTTGTATTTGCATGTGGCCTTCCACAGAACAGCACTGAATACTTAAAGAGCCCACACATATATGGTTTACATTTGGAAAAACACATTTACAATGTGCAACATGTATTCAAAATCGGTTCATTAATGTAGGAGGAGTTGCACACACAAGAATCCCATTTGAAAACCCATAATAAATCTAAGTTAAAGGGTTATAACCTAGTTAAAATTGCCACAGCTCAAAAATTTTGGAATATGCGCATGTTCACTTAGTAGTGATGATGTCTGTAAACTTTCGTCCAAATTGATTGATAAATGTAGGAGGAGTTGCGCACACAAGAATTTCATGCAGAAACCCATATTAAATCAAAGTTCAAGAGAGATAACCTGGTTAAAATTGTCGCAGATTAAAAAGTTTGGAATATGCACATGTTCACTTAGTAGAGATGATGTTTGAAAGGTTTCATCAAAATCGGTTCATTAATGTAGGAGGAGTTGCGCACACAAGAATTTGTTCGAATGGAAAGACATAATAAATCTAAGTCAAAGGGAGATAACCTGGTTAAAATTGTCGCAGATCAAAAATCTTGGAATATGTGCATGTTCACTTAGTAGTGATGATGTCTGAAAAGTTTTGTCCAAATTGATTGATAAATGTAGGAGGAGTTGCACACACAAGAATTTCATGTAGAAACCCATATTAAATCAAAGTTCAAGAGAGATAACCTGGTTAAAATTGTCGCAGATTAAAAAGTTTGGAATATGCACATGTTCACTTAGTAGAGATGATGTTTGAAAGGTTTCATCAAAATCGGTTCATTAATGTAGGAGTTGCGCACACAAGAATTTGTTCGGATGGAAAGACACAATAAATCTAAGTCAAAGGGAGATAACCTGGTTAAAATTGTCGCAGATCAAAAATCTTGGAATATGCGCATGTTCACTTAGTAGTGATGGTGTCTGAAAAGTTTTGTCCAAATTGATTGATAAATGTAGGAGGAGTTGCGCACACAAGAATTTCATATAGAAACCCATATTAAATCAAAGTTCAAGAGAGATAACCTGGTTAAAATTGTCGCAGATCAAAAAGTTTGGAATATGCACATGTTCACTTAGTAGAGATGAAGGTTTCATCAAAATCAGTTCATTAATGTAGGAGGCGTTGCGCACACAAGAATTTGTCCGGACGGAAAGATGTACGGACGGACGTACAGGGCGATTCCTATATAGCCCCCACTTCTTCGAAGCGGGGGTATAATAACATGAGGTGTACACTTTACTAAAGAGCTGAGGGGTGGGTTAATATGACCTCACAGTTAATGTATGTGGCCCTCACAGTTAACGTATATCATATCAAGTTACATTGAAATTCCTTCATAAATATGGCCTGTAGACTGTGCTAAAGGTTTTTGGGCTTCAGGCCCCTGTAGCCGTCAGTTTCCCAATTGCATCCAAAGGGGATGTTCTCATCTAGACATTATATGAAGTCAACCTACCAAGTTACAATGAAATCCCTTCATAAATATGACCTGTAGACTGTGCTAAAGGTTTTTGGGCTTTGGCAGCCATCACGGTTGAATCATCGCAACCAAAAGGGGACATTCTCATCTGGGCATCATCTGGAGTGATCCTACGAAGTCACAATGAAATCCCTTCATAAATATGACCTGTAGACTGTGCTCAAGGTTTTCAGGCTTCGGGCCCCTGAAGCCGTCACAGTTGACCAATCATGACCAAAAGGGGATGTCATCATTTAGGCATTATATGGAGTCAAACTAACAGGTTACAATGAAATCCTTCCATAAACATGACCTATATAGACTATGCTAAAAGTTTTGGGCTCGAGCAGCCATCAAGTCTGAATGATCGTGACCAAAAGGGGACGTGCTCATCTAGACATTATTTGGAGTGATCCTACCAAGGTACAATGAAATCCCTTCATAAATATCACCTGTAGACTGTGCTAAAGGTTTTCGGGCTTCAGGCCCCTGTAGCCGTCACAGTTGCCTAATGGTGTCGAAAAGGGGCTCTTCTCATCTAGACATTATATGAAGTCAACCTACCAAGTTACAATGAAATCCCTTCATAAATATGAACTGAAGACTGTGCTAAAGGTTTTCGCCTTTGGGCTCGGGCAGCCATCATGGTTGAATGATCGCAACCAAAAGGGGACATTCTCATCTGGAGTGATCCTACAAAGTTACAATGAAATCCCTTCATAAATATGACCTGTAGACTGTGCTCAAGATTTTCGGGCTTTGGGCACCTGTAGCCATCACAGTTGACCAATCACGACCAAAAGGGGAGGTCATCATCTAGGCATTATATGGAGTCAATCTAACAAGTCACAATGAAATCCTTCCATAAATACGACCTGTAGAATATGCTAAAGGTCTTTGGGCTCGGGCAGCTATAAAGGCTGAATGATCACAACCAAAAGGGGATGTCTCATCTAGACATTATTTGGAGCCATCCTACCAAGCTACGATGAAATCCCTTCATAATTATGACCTGTAGACTGTTCTAAAGGTTTTTGGGCTTCGGGCCCCTGTAGCCGTCACAGTTGCCCGATCATGTCCAAAAGAGGACGTTCTCATCTAGACATTATATGAAGTCAACCTACCAAGTTACAATGAAATCCCTTCATAAATATGACCTGTAGACTGCTAAAGGTTTTTGGGCTTCGGGCTTGGGCAGCCATCATGGTTGAAAGATCGCAACCAAAGGGGACAATCTCATCTGGGCATCATCTGGAGTGATCCTAAGAAGTTACACTGAAATCCCTTTATAAATATGACCTGTAGACTGTGCTCAAGGTTTTCGGGCTTCGGGCACCTGTAGCCATCACAGTTGACCAATCACGCCCAAAAGGGGATGTCATCATCTAGGCATTATATAGAGTCAACCTAACAGGTTACAATGAAATCCTTCCATAAATATAACCTTTTGCCTATGCTAAAGGTTTTTTGGCTCGGGCACCCATCAAGGCCAAATGATCGAGATCAAAATGGGACGTTCTCAACTAGACATTATTTGGAGTCATCCTACCAAGTTACAATGAAATCCCTTCATAATTATGACCTGTAGACTGCTCTAAAGGTTTTCGGGCTTCGGGCCCCTGTAGCCGTCACAGTTGCCCAATCGTGTCCAAAAGGGGATGTTCTCATCAAGACATTATATGAAGTCAACCTACCAAGTTACAATGAAATCCCTTCAGAAATATATAAATTTAAAAGTAAACTTCCTTTATTATACCTACCGCAATTGTTTACTACAGGCTTGCACTACAGTGGAAGAACCTAACTCGGATAAAATACTCTCTATTTTAATCTTTCCCAAGAGATTTGGGAAAGAAAAGTGGTGTAAAAACACCACGAAAAAATAAGCCAAAACTGGGTCGATTGCCATCAGCGCACACCCAGTAAGGGATGCTCTTCTCTTAGTACAATTCCATGACTTCCGTTAACCAGTGCGCAAGCAGTAATCAAAACCATTCTTCTGAGTCCGCCAACATAGGAGGTATGTGATCAGCGGGGAGGAAGGATTCTTACCCGAAGAAGAAGACGGGAGGGCCTCCATGTAAACAATTGCGGTAGGTATAATAAGAAAGGAAATTTACTATAAAATTTATATTTCTTATCAACCTACCTTACAATTGTTTACTACAGGCTGAATAGACAATAGGATGGAGGGAATCACATAACCAACCCACACATAACTCAATTGCACTGGAACCGTGGACAGAGGAAGAGATCCCTAGGCCTATCAAACCATAGCATCACAAACATCAGTAAAAGACAATGAAAGATGAGGCGAATGGTGAAGTGCAATGCACAGACAGAAAGGGCAGTAACAGCACGGAGCTGGAACTGACCCTGTAAAAAGCTGAATGGCTGGGATAGACAACAGCCTGAGCTGAAGATAGAGGGCCCGTAGGACAAAGGTCCTCTGTCGGCTCTTGCAACTGTCGCAGATAAATGGAAAAGGTAGCATTTCTCCAGTAGGCTGCCAGTATAACATCCAACAACATGACAGAGTTAGTAAAAGCCCCGAGAGGAAGACAATGCATTCACCTTGTGGCAGAAAAAACAATTGGTAATACAATCACCAGTAGCTAGACGAGCGGAAGCTGCACGAACAGCAAGACAAATCCATCAAGAAATGGATGCAGGAGAGATCTGGCATGTGAGAAAACGCATATCCATCCAGGATAAAGGCGCCTCCCCCCCCCCAACCCCAAAGCAGAGCAGCGCCCAAGAAAGTGTCCATCTTGGAGTAAACTGCAAAGTCATAGGCCTTTTCAAGGAAAAGAGCTGAACAAGCTTGGAGATGCAAGGATGAGTGTCGAAAAACAATGCTGTACCACATATGAAAAAGGTCTCCGAAGCATGGACTTGGACCCATTGCTGGAGACTACCAGAAACAAACATATACCAGAAACTCCGCAAGCGGTGTGATCGAAGGAGTGACAGAAGCAAAGGAGTGATCGCACACCATCGACAGAAGAACCTTCTACTTAGCCACAGAGGCTAAACCAGTGGAGTGAGTGAATCCTTGAAGAAATGCAACTCCACTGCTTGTCTCTAAAAACCACTTCGGAGGAGACAGGACCCGATAAAAGACATGCACGAAGGCACAATGAAGTCGGGTCAGCTTGAAACCTCCTCGGGTGACTTTGGCAAAGAAAGTCGCGACGAAGAAGGAGCCATGCCGGAACCGCCGCTAACAGAGAGCAGAGCAGATTGATCCACACCCACCGAGGCGACAGGGGTGTGATCGAAAGGATTCGACGACTGCGGGTTCATATCTGGGCTAGAACCTGAGGCGGAATCGGAACCGGCAGGAAGGCGTAGACGACAAGACCGTCCCAAAGGAGGGCCAGAGCGTCCACGGCGAAAGCCAGAGCATCTGGACACGGGGACACGAAAGTGTCCACCTGATGGTTCCAACGAGTCGCAAAGAGATTGATGGAACACAGCCATGGGAAGCACCCACTCGGTGGAAAAGAACCTGTCCCGTCGGGACAGGGAGTCGGCTAGGACGTTCAGACGACCGGAAATGTGACAACCACCCCGGCATTGACATCCTGAATGAGCAGTAGAAGATCCCGAGCCAATTCGTACATTGGAACAGAGTGTGTACCACCCTGGTTCTGAATGTAAGCAACCACTGTCAAATTGTCGAACAACAGAAGGACCTGACGATTCGACAGGTGAGGGATCCACTGCCTGAAACGCAGAAGAAGAGCAAGAAGCTCCTTCTGGTTGATGAGTAGAGATGCCCGATCCTGGTCCCACATCCCGTGAAGGGAAAGACCTAGAGGATCCAACGTCGCACCCCATCCGAGATCGCTGGCATCTGCCGTCAGAACGCGATCGGACGTGGGTAAGTCCAACAGGACACCCTGCGTGATCCACTGAACATTCATCCAGTGGAGAAGGTGAGGATAAGAGATTCTGGTAACTGAACCACCAGATCCAGAGAATCGACATGCGGCCTCCAACGACTGAGCAGAAAGTGTTGGAGAGGTCTGACATGCAGCCGACCTGGAGGAATGAGATCCATCACCCAACCGCAGAGACCGAGCAGCCGGAGAATATCCTGTGCTGTCGCGGATGGGGACTGGGAACAGAGTCAGAGCAAAAGCTGAGAGAATCACAGCCCTGGACTGGGGAACCACCACCGTATTGAACCGAGTGCGGAAGGCCATCCCCAGATGACAAAACGACGGAGAAGGGACCAGATCCGACTTCTCCTCGTTAACTCTGAATCCTAGCGACGTGAGCAGGCTCAACAGAGTGGTGACATCCAACTCCAGTAAGGCAGCATTGGAATGCCTCTGGAGGATATCGTCTAAATATGCCAAAGTAGTCACCCTGGACTGTGTGCGATGGAAGGCTATCACATGCGACATCAGTCGGGTGAAGGCCCAAGGAGCCAGGTTGAGGCCGAAAGGCATCGCCTTCAACTGGTAAACTCGCCCCAGAAAAGCGAACCTGAGATACTTCTGCGACACCCGATGAATCGGAACGTGAAAGTAAGCATCTCGCAGGTCGATGCTGGAAGCGAAATCTCCCTGGTGAACTGAATGGCGGACCAAACTGAAAGTCTCCATGCTGAACTTGGGAGCAATGATAGACTGGTTCAGGATACTCAGATCGATAACCGGTCGGAGTCGGCCGTCCTTCTTCAGCACCAAGAACAGGCGGGAATAAAACCCCACTGACTAAATGTTCTTGACGACATTGATCGCCCCTTGGCCAGGACATTGTCTATGTCCGTGGACAAAAGTTCCCGACGTAAAACGTCTGAAGGAACTGTGGTTCGAAGAGGCACTCTGGACAGAATGGGGTGCCTTTGGAAGGATATTTGCAGCCCGGACAGAACAACATCTAACACCCAAGGATCGGATGTGATGGTGCCCCAATGGTCTGCGAATTCTATCCTTCCTCCAACCTGGACGAAGCAAAGTGAGGACCGTCGGTTCGAAATAGCCGTGTCACAGGCATGCGTGTGAGTAAGATGCATGAGCGCCTTGGACAGCACATGCAAAGAAGCCTGTACATCGTCAAACCTATCTGGAGGCAGATAGGCAGCTAAGGCAGAGACGACGTGATCCGAGAGAGAAAGCATACCCAGCATTTCTCTTGAAAAGCCCAACATGGACTCAGAGTCGTCACAGGAATGACGGCAGACTTGGGCTTGGAAAGCCCGAGGGAATTGGAGTCCCGATCCAAAACCGTCAGTCTGGCAGACTGACGGATTGGCGAAATCATAGTAACGATAACACACAGGAGGCAAAAAGGCGTCAACCCTGGCGAAGAACGGAGCCTTCATAGCCTTGGACCTCAGCTTAAGAGTCCAAGGCTGAAAGTGCTTCAACCACCTGTACTGACTGGCACGGTCGAAGACGCCCAGAAGCAGGTTTCTCCACAGGCTGTAGGCACGCGACCGATGATCGCAGCCTTGCAGACACTGTCAGCTGGTTTGATGGTTTGATATCCGGAAGGAACCCAAGCACAAAGTCAAGAGCTACCCCAAAATCAGAAGACTGCTGGCTCTCGACATCAAGGATGTCTGACTCCTCCCCGGAGTCGGAAGACACATAGCCCATCTTGGGCAAACCAGCCAACGACTCCCATGGTGTAGGCACACCAGGGGGATCAGAAAGGGGCCTGTTTCCAATCTCGGGAGGCGGTGCCATAGGGGGGCACCAGGAAACCACTCGCTGGAAGCTCTTGGACAGAACCTGAGTGAGTAAGGAGAGGGCCTCCCTAAGTTCATTGCTCGTACTGGCCGGTTCGACATGGGGACGAACCAGCAAAGTGGCTTCACACCTGACCTTCTTAACCAGCGAAGGGTCATGATCCTCCAATAAACCCGAAGTGGGGCGACGGGCGGCAACCGAAACATCTGAGTGCAGACGTGTATAGGAGTACGACACACCCCGAGGATCAACATAGCAGGCACTCAGGAGAGTTGCCGCGGACCTCTGCAGGGCAGAAGGTCCAGGCTGCACAGAAGGTGTTGGTCCTGCAACACTGGCCGTGTGACCAGAATGAGTGGACGGAAAACGCCAATGACAAAACTGTGGTACTCGACGGTGCAGAGACCACGGCTGAGGGTTCAGCCAGCAGCCACTTCCAACTTCGACGAGTTGAAGTCGGGGAAGGCCGAGGCCGATACCCCACAACCACACTACAGACATTCCCGCAGACCCTTGCAGGGATAAGCCGAGGCAGGCTAAAATTGGTGCCCGATGACATTGTAGACGGAACAGCAGTAGCAGCAGATACATCGGGAGCTGTTGGAACTGGCGGAAAAAGGGGAGATAGCCACCTAGCTCGGCCTCCAAAGGAGGAGTCACAACCCTAGTGACAGCCTCAGATGTCGACTGGAGAGGGCGCATAGTCCCGGAACCAGGCATCTCTTCACCAGCAATCCAACAGCTAACGCAGTATCCACCACGGTAAAAAAAAAAACCCTGCACATCCCCCACGCATGGGGAATAACTCTCACCAGACATGGTCGAGTCGGGAGGCCCCAAAACGACAGCGTTCCACACCCACCGCGGGTGCGGTAGGAGGGGGAGTAACTCTCACCAGACGTGGTCGAGTCAGAAGGCCCCGAAACGACAGCATTCTCCACCCCCCGCACGTGCGGAGGAGGTGCACATCCCCCACGGAGGGGGTATGACTTACACCAGACGTGGTCGTGTCGGGAGGCCCCGAAATGACAGCATTCCCCCCCCCCTCTCGGGTGCGGGAGAAGTTGCACATCCCCCATGGAGGGGATATAACTCACACAAGACGTGGTCGAGTCGGGAGGCCCCGAAACGACAACGTTCCACACCCACCGCAGGTGCGGGAGGAACAGCCACGAGAACGCACCAAAGGCGAGGGCAAAAGGAATTGCCCTAAAGGAACCCAACTGGAAATAACAGATATGAGAGCAGTAGAAAGACAAGAGGCCCCAGGGGGCCGGAGGGCACTCACCGGACATGGTAGCCTAAATATCAACCCAGAGAATTGATTTCAACAAGTTGCATCTGCTCCCCCTAAGAAAAGCTTATACCAACTAGAGGTACTGTGAGCAAGCTCACTAAGTGATACCCCCGCGCCTGTCAGAACAGAATTATATTGCTTCATGCACATCTTCATATGGAGTTCTTCCATTGTGTAAAGTTTCATGAAAATTCTTCAAACGGTTTTGGAGGAGTTGCGCTTATAAGGATGGACAGACGGACGGACAGGGCGATTCCTATATACCCCCCCAAACTTTGTTTGCGGGGGGTATAAATATCCAAAGATTCTGACCAGTGGATCAAAAAAAAAAAAGAAAAGATTTTTAAAGAATATTCCTCATATTGAATCCCACAGGGAGCCCATATATGAACCCAGGGACTTGGCTTTAACGAACTTGAATATCACCCTCCTAAGGATGCTGCACACCAAATATCAAAACATTCCGACTGCTGGACCTGAAGAAGATTTTTAAAGAAAATTCCTCATTTTGAACTAAGTTACAATTCGAGCTCTCACAGTGAGTCCAAATATGGACCTAGGGGCATAGCTTGAACAAACTTGAATCTCCCCCTCCAAAGGATGCTGCATACCAAATATCAAAACATTCCGACTGCTGGATCTGAAGAAGATTTTTAAAGAAAATTCCACATTTTGAACTAAGTTATCATTCGGGCTCCCACAGTGAGACCAAATATGGACCTAGGGACATAGCTTGAACAAACTTGAATCTCACCCCCCTAAGGATGCTGCATACCAAATATCAAAACATTCCGACTGATGGATCTGAAGAAGATTTTTAAAGAAAATTCCTCATAATTTGTGCTACCACAGTGAGCCCATGTATGAACCCAGGGACTTGGCTTGAACAAACTTGAATCTCACCCCCCTAAGCATGGTGCATGCCCAATATCAATCTTGAGAAGAGGATTTTGAAAGAAATTTGCCTGAAATGAACTAAGTTCAAATTTGGGCTCCTATACTGAGTCCAAATATAAACCCAGGGAGCCGATTTGAACAAACTTGAATCAGATCCACTCCACAATGTTGCATACCTAATATCAAAAGATTCTGCCTGCTGGATCTGGAGAAGATTTTTTTTAAGAAATTTGCCTGAAATGCACTAAGTTTGAATTCGGGCTTCTATAGTGAGCCCAAATATGAATCCAGGGGGCCGATTTGAACAAACTTGAATCAGATCCACCCCACAATGTTGCATACCAAATATCAAAAGATTCTGCCGGCTGGATCTGGAGAAGAAGATTTTTTAAGAAATTTGCCTGAAATGCACCAAGTTCGAATTCGAGCTTCTATAGTGAGCCCAAATATGAATCTAGGGAGCCGATTTGAACAAACTTGAATCAGATCCACCCCACAATGTTGCATACCAAATATCAAAAGATTCTGCCTGCTGGATCTGGAGAAGAAGATTTTTTAAGAAATTCGCCTGAAATGCACTAAGTTCGAAATCGGGCTCCTATACTGAGCCCAAATATGAACCCAGGGGGTCGATTTGAACAAACTTGAATCAGATCCACCCTACAATGTTGCATACCCAATATCAAAAGATTCTGCCTGTTGGATCTTGAGAAGAAGATTTTCAAAGAAATTTGCCTGAAATGCACTAAATTCAAATTTGGGCTCCTATACTGAGCCCAAATATAAACCCAGGGGGGCCGATTTGAACAAACTTGAATCAGATCCACCCCACAATGTTGCATACCAAATATAAAAAATTCTGCCTGCTGGATCTGGAGAAGATTTTTTTAAGAAATTTGCCTGAAATGCACCAAGTTCGAATTCGAGCTTCTATAGTGAACCCAAATATGAATCTAGGGAGCCGATTTGAACAAATTTGAATCAGATCCACCCCACAATGTTGCATACCAAATATCAAAAGATTCTGCCTGCTGGATCTGGAGAAGAATATTTTTTAAGAAATTTGCCAGAAATGCACTAAGTTCAAATTTGGGCTCCTATACTGAGCCCAAATATAAACCCAGGGGGCCGATTTGAACAAACTTGAATCAGATCCACCCCACAATGTTGCTTACCAAATATGAAAAGCTTCTGCCTGCTGGGTCTGGAGAAGAAGATTTTTTAAGAAATTTGCCTGAAATGCACTAAGTTCGAATTCGAGCTTCTATAGTGAACCCAAATATGAATCTAGGGAGCCGATTTGAACAAACTTGAATCAGATCCACCCCACAATATTGCATACCAAATATCAAAAGATTAGCTCCTGTGGTTCCCATGGGGCAACGGGAAAAACATTTTTTGCATAAATTAAGTACTCATGACTCAATAAGCCTCCATATCAAATTTGGTGCAAATCTGCCTCTCGGTTTGGAAAATAGAAATTTTGGGAGGGTCAAATATTCTTGCCCCTCCCATAACGACGGCAAATATAGCCCCACAAACTTCTCTTGAACAAATCTGAGTCTACAGCTCAAAAGGAAGCTGCACATCACATATCAAGTCTCTGCTACTGCTGGTTCATGAGAAGCAGATTTTTAAAGATTTCAGCACACTTTTGGGGTTTGGCCCTACCAAGGGGCGAGGCAACTTGATTTGAACAAAATCAAATTGCGATGTCATAACAAACTATTATCTCAAATATCAATTAAATTGGTTCAGCAGTTTGGGAGGAGAAGATGCAAACACCATGTTCACGGACGGCGAGTGATCACTATAGCTCTCCTGACTGAAAGTCAGAAGAGCTAAAAATTTTGGATATCGAAAAAGGGTAATAATTCTGGAAAAATTGTTGGACCACACCCCGATTCAAACCTGACCTGTATTTTATGTTGATACACCTACATATCAAATTTCATTTGATTTGGCCAACTGTAACTAAGTTATTGCCAGGAAAAACACCCCCAAAAAAATTTCGAAGTCAAAAAAGGGTCATAATTCTGGAAAAATTGTTGGACCATACCCCGATTTGAACTTGACCTGTATTTTATGTTGATACAACTACATACCAAATTTCGTTTGACTTGGCGAACTATATCTGAATTTATCATCGGGAAACACAAAAAATTAATCTTTGAAATGAGTAAGGGGCAAAACTCAGGCATTTTTTTTTTGGGGGGGAGGGGGGGGGACAACTAACTTGAATCTAACCTAAATGCTGTATACAAAATATCGAAAGACTCATGACCAGTGAATCTAAAAAGATCTTTGAAGAATATTCCTCACATTCCACTAAGTTTTGGGCTCCCATATGGTGGCCAAATATGAACCTGGACACTTGATATAAACCACCTATAATCTGAACGCCCTGAGGATGCATTTAACCAACTATCAAACAATTTGGACTGGTGGGATGATTTTTTTCTCGTATTTCTCCAAGATAAATTTCAGACTACCACAACAAGCTCGAATATGAACCCAGGACCTTTATTTGAACGAACTTGAATTTCACCCATAGAAGGATGCTGCATATTAATACCATAAAATTCCAACTAGTGGATCTGGAGATAGTTTTAAGAATATTCCTCACACACAAGATTAAAATTCAGGCTAACATAGGGGGAGGGGGATCCCCAATATGAAAACAGGAACTTGAACAAATTTGAATCTGATCCCACCTATTATCCATTATGCACTCTAACAGGTTTTTTGTGTGGAGATGTTGACATGGAATGATGAAGCTTACCTGAACCATTTCTGATAACATATCTACATTTTTAAAAACTGTGTGCCAGAATTGTGGAATTCCCTTAACAGGCTCTGAAAAAGAGATCAAAAAACATTAATTATAAACTGATGTTGCTTTACCGTCACACAATTTTTGGAAGAGTAGTCATGTTGGCACTGTCCAATAAATTATACTAGTGGTTTTATAATGAAAGTGTCAATGACACTGTAGCTTAACTTGACTGAGTAGTGTTTGATAAAAAGGATAATGTCCCAATGTTTATGAAAGGATTATGAAATAATACCAGAATTGCGATAACTGAGAATATGTTAATTTCTGTACCCTGTAGGCTATGTTTTCAATAAGAATAATTTGAGTGTAGACTGTACTAAAGAATTGAGGCCTGGGTTGAAGTGGCCCTCACTGTTAACGTATATCAACCAAAGTTACCAAGTTACAGTAAAATCATTCCAAAATGAGTCATCCTACCAAGTTACAATGAAATCCCTTTGTAAATACCAGAGGCCCCAGGGGGCCTTAGGCGCTCACCGGATATTCCATACTGTTGAGACACAAATGTTATCGAAAGCTATTCTTAAGGTTCTACAGAGGGAATCTATATTCTCTGTGGAGCTAAAACATCAACAGGACTGAATGGGACAATGCTGCTGATCAAATATCAAAAGATTCTGCATGATGGTTCGAAGAAGATTTTCAAAGAATTTTCCTTGAATTGAACAAAGTAAACATTCACGCCCCCATAGTGAGGCCCAATATTGATCGAGGGACTCAATTTGAACAAACTTGAATCAGCACCTTACTAATATGCTACATACCAAATATCAAAAGATTTTGAGCACTGGTTCTGGAGAAGATTTTTAAAGAATTTTTTTTAAATTGCACTAAGTGAAAATTCACGGCCCATAGGGAGCCCCAATATTGATCGAGGGACTCGATTTGAACAAACGTGAATCAGACCCATACCAAGATGATGCATACTAAATATCAAAAGATTCTGACCACTGCTTCTAGAGGAGAAAATTTTTGAAGATTTTTTCTTAAATTGCACTAAGTAAAAATCCACGCCCCCATAGGTAGCCCCAATATTGATCGAGGAACTCGATTTGAACAGACTTGAATCAGACTCATACCAAGTTGCTGCATACCAAATATAGAAAGATTCTGCCCATTGGTTCTGGAGAAGAAAATTTTTGAATAGTTTTTCTTAAATTGTACCAAGTAAAAATTCACGCCCCCATAGGGAGTCCCAATATTGATCGAGGGACTCAATCTGGAGAAGAAGATTTTTAAAGAATTTTTTCTTAAATTGGATTAAGTGAAAATGCATGGGCCCCATAGGGAGCCCCAATAGTGGTTGAGGGACTCGATTTTAACAAACTTGAATCAGACTCATACCAAGATGCTGCATACCAAGTATCAAAAGATTCTGCCCACTGGTTCTGGAGAAGAAGATATTTGTGTCGCCTGCCCCACGAAGTGGGGAGCGACATATAGGGATTACTTTTGTCGTCTTGCGTCGTCCGCGTCACACTTTCTCTTATCCGCCACTTCTCTTTAACCTATGAATGGATTTTGATGAAACTTTCAGTGATTCTTTATCACATAATGGCATTGTGCACCTCCTATTTTATTTTTTGATCCGCTGTATTTTTTCCAGAGTTATGCCCCTTTTCCACTTAGAATTCAGTCTGAAACGCCTTGGAGTGTCTCTTATCCGCCACTCCTCTTTAACCTATGAATGGAATGAAACTTTCAGTGATTTTTTATCACATAATGGCATTGTGCACCTCCTATTTTATTTTTTGATCCGCTGTATTTTTTCCAGAGTTATGCCCCTTTTCAACTTAGAATTCTGTCTGAAACGCCTTGGAGTGTATATATCTCAGTCATTGTCAGGCGGATTTTAATGATATTTGGTATGCACATGAACCAGGATGGGGGAAAGGATATCCACATACAACCGTTATCATCCACACATTTTTTCAGAGTTATGTCCCTTTTTCGACTTGGAATTCCATATAACTTACACAGAAGAACTTGATTAACAAGGTTTGAGGTAAATATTTAAAGACACGCTTTTAAAATATAGTGCAGGCGACACACATCTAAGTTTAACCCTTTGATATTGTCTGCATTGGGTAAAGGGTTAAACTTAGACTCACATCTAAGTTTAACCCTTTACCCAATGCAGACGATATCAAAATTTATTATTTTAAAACCCATTTTTTTTAATTTTTCAAAAAATTTCAACAAAACCATATCATGTGACCCCTCGTTGGAACAAGCTCGACAAGCTCGTTCTAATGAGGGGTCACATGATATAGTTTTGTTGAAATGTTTTGAAAAGTTAAAAAATTTATAGTAATTTATATATTTTTTATACTTACCAATGACCCAGACATAGCTGGTGCTAACGCTTAAAATATAGGGCCAAACACAAATTTTGCCCCCCAATCCCCAAAATTTGCATCTAAAACTAAAGAAAACATGCCCTGAAAGGCCCTCCACACCTCGCCCCCACTGCGCATGCGCAGTGTCAAGGACGTTCCGAAATTGGCGCCATTTATCATTCTAATAACCAGTGCCTGGTAAGCGCTATGTACTCAGCGGGGAGGCAAGAGTTCCCAACTCCTGGGAGGGCCATCCCCGTCTGGGTCATTGGTAAGTATAAAAAATATATAAATTACTATAAATTTTTTAACATTTTTATACTGTACCAATGACCCAGACATAGCTGAATAGTAAAAAGGCTGGAGGGCCAAGGACATAGAGCAAAATGGAATACGCTCAATAAAATAAAATAGAGTCATCCCCTGTAGGGAAAAGAAGTAATAGGCCTTACATGTATCTTTCTTATTTATGATAAATTAGAAAGATACAACACCTTCCAAAAATTGAGCTTCATACATCCATGTACTCTATTAATATCCAATAATCCTTATACTAATAATTTTTAAAGTAAGCCAATAATAAAGTAAGTCTAGAGAATAGAGACTCTTATACTCCTAAAAGTGTGTGAGAATTGCATAATCATGTCCGTTGACATATGCAATATTCAAAAGCTATACTTTAAAAACTAAGACTTGAATGAATTTTATAAACTTGAACTTCTCACTAAACAACCATCCCAATAACAGCTCAGAATTACTAACTCCGGAGGAGGTATCCCCTTGTTTTCATAGTAAAAACAGGTGACCCAAGGGAACACCCTCCCCCCCCCCCCCCTTTTTCTTGCCCTGGGTCAAATAGCCCAGAGCGAAGAGGGCAGCCGAACGGAGACACTGCCGAAACAGACAGCCTACCTAGCTATAGTAGCAACTGTTAAGTGAATGACATTCTGAGCAGTAGATAATAGACCTAACAATAGAGGCCTCCAGAAATGGACTCGATATTTCTGAGATAAAATTCATGAATGGATGGCTGAGCGCAATGAGCAGCCTTCAAAAATCTATAATAGCAACACTATTAATGTAAGCCCAAGAAGTAGAAGAACTCTTACTTCATGAGCCGAAATCTTAAGCACAACTGCTAAGCCAATGATATACCATAAGCAGTACGCTAGTTAATAGAATCCATTAAAAATAAAATGGAGCGTAACGTCCTTCTACTAGACATCAAAGACAGAAGAAGCTTACGCCCTTGTAATAAACAGATATCTGTTTATAAATACATAAACTGTACCCGGAAAGAGTAAAGGCCTATGCCCATACGAAGACGGAAGGACCTTAAAATAATAGGTTCCGGAAATAGGAGCCTAACTCTTATGCAACAATCCAACCTAAATAGTAACGGAAGTATTGATTCCGAAACTATGAAAGTGAAAATCATCCATCGATAGTGCATGAAACTCACTGACTCTACAGTAAAAGAGAAACCAACAGAATTACTGTCTAAAAGGTCAGAATTTGAAAACTACTGTTTCCAGAGGCTCAAATGATTACATAGCTAAATAAGAACCGAAGTTAAAATCCGTATAGGAATTTAATCTAAAGATTCTAAGTCTATTTATCAAAAAGTTACTAACTGACTTAGATAAAGAGACAAAAGACTCAATTGTAAACTATCGTAGAGTGCATAGGTATGAGGTAACATAAACCTATAACCTAAATAACAACAGGCTGCAGTAGATCTTGTGAAACAAGTATACTAAAAACTAGCAATGCGTAGTATGGAGGGATCAACCATATGAACATAATGATCCCTACACCACGACGGAAGAGCCTCCACTTTAGTCGCATAGAATAGCGAAGAAGAGGATCTCCTATAGTAAGAAATCGCGTCCAAAGCTCGTCCAGTACAGTGCTTACAATGCAATACGGACCACACAACGGAATACATGAAGGTTGCGACCTTGCTGGTTGTGATAAAGATGACACGATTTACCCAGTGAAAAAAGATCCTCACATAGAGGAAGATTTCACGTTAAGATCCACAGTAGACAAGAGAGTAAATTACTCATGATCTCTGTGAAGATAGAGATGCTATCAACAGAAATGTATTGTGGTTGTTTATCTTAGCAATACCTGCTAAAACAACAGCGCCGGAGGATACACGTATCCTATCATTCCGTCCTATAGATCAATAGAGCGTTAACAGTATTAGCTCAGAGATCTGGACAAGCCAACACATACGTCTGCAATTGATTAGCAAGCTGTGTCATAAATAAAACATCATTGGGCGCTCCCATAGATAGCAAATCTGATTAAATACTTGTTTGTTGAGAGTCCATTCTGACAGCAACAAGCGACCCGTAAGAGAACGGGAGTGCGATAAAACAATCAGACGACCCAGAATATGACGGACCAAAACTGAACTTGGTGTACTATAACCAACAGACGGATTCTTTCCATTAAATTGAATAACGGAAACGAAAGAGTGCCTCCCTGGTTCCGGAGATACGCCACTACTGTCGAATTAAAGGACAGGAATTTGGGCATGCGTTTCTGAATAATGTTCATGCAATGACATAAAGCAAGCCTAAAAAACATTATTCCGCGGAAGTTAAACTGATAGCTAAAAGACTGCGGAACCCAAAGACCCTGGCACTTCGAATCCGTAGGGATCAGAATATCCCAATCTGTTTGACTGGCAACCGTCATAACAGCCACACTAGGGTCCGGCAACTGCGGCGGCACTCTCTGAGTCAACCACCGAATGTTTGCCCCAGTCTGAATCTCTTGTAACACTAGATAGACAAGAGAATGTATAAATCAAGCAATTCATGGATTGCCGGAAAGTTGCCGTCGAAGAGAAGCTCCTCCGAGAACGAAGCGACTCAGAGAGTTCTTAACCTACTATCCACGCGTGGATGTAGCTAGGGCTGCATCACGTCTAACCAACTCCAATCAGCCACTGAAGGGCGGAGTTATACGTGAACAAACTACTGCCCTCAAAAGAAATTACATTGAGAATAATATCCCGTAAATCTTTTCTTGAAGACGTAATGATAATGCCTCAGTAAGGCGGATTACGTATAATAAAGCGTCTAAGTTAAGTCTACTATACATAATGTCGTTCCCAACATTGAAATTGGAAAAGACATAAACGGCGAAAAAGAATATATGCAGTCTTTAATCACACCGTCTAGACGCATATGAACTCTCGGTATGCCCTGCTCTGCCAAAATAAACTATATGTAAAAAAGATAAAATGGCAGAAATGAGCCACGCGGACAAGAAACTAAACTATCATGCTTAGTAGCAAGCTTGTATATATATATAATATATAGCGTCGAAAAATAAAACACATGTTGTAATGACAATATTGGACTGCGTCGGTAAGTCAGGGACAAAGTCCCTGTACCGATCGAAAAATCCGAGTCCAATGACGCTATAAGTCTCTTATCCAAGATCGCAGCAATGAAGTCCGAACAATAATCACTGGAAGAAATGCCAGAAGATATGAAAGGCATCTTCCGATACTACTAAAGGGAAAACTCGAAATCTTTCGAATCCCTTTCGCCATCCTGTCGGACCCTATAAAGCGTTCGGTCGTCCGTAGCTTGATGCAACCGCGGACCGCACCGACCCAGCGCCGTCGGATAATTCCTGATTCGACCGAGAAACCGTCAATTGCTGGGATGCTGCGAAACAACTGTGCTAACTCGGATAGCACGTCCGTCACTGAGGCCTGAGGAGCAGCGGTCTTACGATGCATTGCCGCAGGAAGCTCCGAGATCGTTACCCCGTGCATACTTCCAATATGCGAGCGAACGGAGTGTATAGGCCTCGTGTCCTTTGGCTACCGGATGGCGCGACCTATTCGCTGTGGAATCACTGAATGCCGAAACTGATCGGATACTCGAGGTCACGTAGCCAATGTGCGGTCGTGTGCCCTGCTGTGAGGATGAGGAAGCATTAAAGACAGTCTCTCGGACTGTCAATATAACGGAGCGTCCCGAGCAACGGACATATGCTCCGAATGTAAAATATCTGAACCACAACATGCGGTCCCCTATGTTGTTGGCTTCCTCCGATCTGTCCTCAATCTGCCGTCACTGGGTGAGTACTAAAGTAATTAAAGTGCTCGCATCACCCAAATCTCCTTCCTAGACCGCAACGGACGAACCCGGCAGCCGAACCATTCGATGAATGTACGCTACACCGGGTGAGCTAGCGAATGTCACTCCGTAAGCGATAGACATATTCCATGAGCACTTATTGCCGCTAACTCTTCATTAACTATGACGACAGAGGCACACTTTTGAAGACATCTCCATAACTCTTCGAACAAGAAACCAGAAATGCTTGGATAGCAAGCATAAAATAATAATATATATAGCGTCGTTCAATAATTCGAAAGTTTGTGTGACATTATTGGACTATGTCGGAACTGAGGGACGATGTCCCTGAACCGAACCAAAAATTTCTAAGTCCACCGACGCTATCAGTTTCTTATCCGGCATCGCAGCATATGTTGTTCCGAAAGGGAAAGCTTGAAATCCACCGAATCCCTTTCGGTATCCCGTCGGACCGGATGAAACTTTCGGACGTCCGTACCCGCTTCCGCGGAGCGTCCCGACCCAGCATCGTCGGATAAAATATATGCGACAGATTCAGTTGATGCTGGGATGCTGCGATAAACTGTGCTATTAAGGAAAGCACGTCCGTTCCCGAGGCCTGTGCAGTAGCGGACTTACGATGCATTGCCGCTGGAAGCTCCGTGTACGTTGACTCCCGCACACTTCCTATGCGAACGTCCGGAGTCTGCAGGCCTCGAGTCCCCGGCTACCGACCCAGCGCTGTCGGATAATTCTCGATCCGACACCGTTTCTGTCGGCTGCTGGGATGCTGCGATAAGCTGTGCTATGTGCACAAGAATGTCCGGCGTCGAGACCTGCGGAGGCGCAGTCTATCGGTGCTTCGCCGAGGGCAGCTCCGCATCAGATGGCTCCCGCATACTTCCTATGCGAACGTCCGGAGTCCATCGGTCTCGAATCCCTGGCTGCCGGATGGTGTGACCTGGTCGCCGAAGAATCCTTGATCGGCGAAGCTGGTAATATATCGGCGGTCACGCAGCCAAGGTGCGGTCGTGTGCGCTGACGAGAAGAGGAAGCCTTAGCAGTCTCAGCGGACTGCCTATACAACGGAGCGTCCCGAGCGACGGACGTATGCTCCGCTAACGACACATTTGTACCACAACATCTGGGGCCAGATGTTGTTGAACGAGAGAGGGGCCTCTCTCGCTTGCCGTCCGGATGGACCGGAACGAGCTCTGAACCGGACTAAAAGGCTTCCTCCGTCCTCCCTCCGATCCGCCGTCACTGGGTGTGCATTAAGTTAATTTTATAGTGCTCGCATCACCCCAAAATTCCTTCTAGACCGCAACGGACAAACCCGGCTGCCGAGCCATTCGGTGAATGGACGCTACACCGGGCGAGCTAGCGGACGTCAAAGGCCGTCGAACCTACTAGGGTCCTCTTAGGCAATTGGCGTATTACATGAGCACTTTTCCGCTAGCCCTTCATTAATTGTGACGACGGAGGCACACTGTTGGAAGACATCACAGATACATCACTCTAATCTTGATCGTCTGAAATAGAAATTGATAAAGTAGAGTGACCCTGCGGGGAAAGGACCGGAGTGTCCAAATCCCCAACAACATACCGTGACATACGCTTCCCATATTGTCATCGAAATCATACGATACAGAACAGGAGTTAATGCGAGTACACTGACCACATATAGAATGATAATAAGGTCAGAGGAAGACTTCCTCTTAAAACAATTGATCAATATCCTTTCAATGTGAAAAGAAAACAAGTCCTGGTACTCGCACTAACCCCTGGCAATCAAAATACATAATAATAATATGATCCATTAATATAGAAAAAATAATTGAAATCAAAATATTTTGAAAAAATATTTTTTCAGAACAGCCCAAGTTTCTGAAAAGTAACGTTGAGCCCCAATGGATCCCAAGCCTAAGTGTGGACAAAAATTTTAAAAATATTTTAAACAATTTATTCAACACTTACGAACAATAATAATGTATCTAGTTATGATTAAAATAACAAAGATATTATTATTTAGAAATCCCCCCCTCACACAGAGGGCTGTTGTAAATGTAAACAATGAGTGTAAAAACACTAAAATAAGACTCCAGGCACCCAGGCCCGAAATCAGTTACCAAAAATACCCCATCTGATGCAAAACAGAGACTTCCAGGGAAGAAACTGCAGAACATCAGATGGTAGATGCAGAACACAACGCCTAACCACCCGTAGGTGAAGACGTAAACATGGGGAAAGAACAGAATTCATTCTGTTATTAAGCTAAAACTCCCAAGAAATTTTAGTAATAATAATTACAGAAACTATGCCAAAAGCATGGGAGAATAGCAAGGGGGAACTTAAAGGACAGGGAGAGAGGAAAAACACTTGAAAAAACAGTGTAACTAAATAATCAGAATGACAACAAAATGGCTGCTGCCTTGAAAATAGGTAACTTAACATAATTTCATTAAAAAATTTTAAGTTACAGCCCTGATAATATTCTGTCACACATTCTTTTCCTCTCCTCCTTTTCTATCCTCCTTAGAATCACCATTTCACTAATATTTATGTGTCTGGCATCATTTAAACTGAGATTTAAAAGCACAAAGATCAGTCAGATGTTAACTGATGAAGGGCCAAACTTAGAATGATAAATGGCGCCAATTTCGGAACGTCCTTGACACTGCGCATGCGCAGTGGGGGCGAGGTGTGGAGGGCCTTTCAGGACATGTTTTCTTTAGTTTTAGATGCAAATTTTGGGGATTGGGGGGCAAAATTTGTGTTTGGCCCTATATTTTAAGAGTTAGCACCAGCTATGTCTGGGTCATTGGTACAGTATAAAAATATAGTATTTTTTCAACTGCTGAATTTGCATATTACATGGACGGATGCGGTCGATTCGTTGGGTAAATGGTTAATAATTAATAATTTTTCTATAATTCATACGGTGTTATCAGAGTTATGCCCCATACAGAGCCCCCAAGGGAAAGTGGCCATTTCATTTGAACAAACATGAATTGCCATATAGTAATGAACATCCACGTGAAGTTTTGTGAAAATCGGTCCAGTGGTTTCAGAGGAGAAGTCGTTTGAAAAATTTTAAATTGCACCAAGTTGAAATTCAAATTCCTATAATGAGCCTTAACATAACAAAGTGACTCAATTTGTACAAACTTGAATCAAGCCCATACTAGAATGCTGTATACCAAATATCAAAAGACTCTGCATGCTGGTTCTGGAGAAGATTTTTAAAGAATTAGACTTGAATTGCATAAAATAAAAATTCATGCTCCCTTATTGAGCACAAATATTGATCGGGGGAAAGGGGGGGGGGGGGGCAGGGGAGGGGACTCAATTTAAACAAACTTGAATCAGACCCATACTAGCATCCTGCATACCAAATATCAAAAGATTCTGCCCACTGGTTCTGGAGAAGATTTTTAAAGAATTTTTCTTGAACTGTACTAAGTAAAAATTCATGCCCCCCATAGTGAGCCCCAATATTGATCAAAAGGCTCATTTTGAACAAATGTGAATCCAACCCATACCAAGATACTGCATACCAAATATCTAAAGATTCTGCCCATTGGTTCTGGAGAAGATTTTTAAATCTTTTTTCTTAAATTGCACTAAGTAAAAATTCAGGTCCTCATAGTGAGCCCCAAAATTGATCAAGGGACTCCATTTGAACAAACTTGAATCAGACCCATACCAAGATGCTGTACACCAAATATCAAAAGATTCTGCCCACTGGTTCTGGAGAAGATTTTTCCTTAAATTGCACTAAGGAAAAATTCATGCCCCTATAGGGAGCCCCAATATTGATCAAGGGACTCGATTTGAACAAACTTGAATCAGACCCATACCAAGATGTTGCATACCAAATATCAAAAGATTCTGCCCACTGGTTCTGGAGAAGAAGATTTTTCCTTAAATTGCACTAAGGAAAAATTCACGTCCCCGTAGTGAGCCCCAATATTGGTTGAGGGACTCAACAAACTTGAATCAGACCCATACCAAGATGCTGCATACCAGGTATCAAAAGATTCTGCCCACTGGTTCTGGAGAAGAAGATTTTTTAATAATTTTTCTATAATTCATACGGTGCTATCAGAGTTACGCCCCATACAGAGCCCCCAAGGGATGTGGCCATTTCATTTGAACAAACTTGAGAATTGCCATATAGTAATGAACATCCACATGAAGTATTGTGAAAATCGGACCAGTGGTTTCAGAGGAGAAGTCGTTTGAAAAATGTTCATGACGATGGACGATAACGGACGACAAATGATAAGTTGAGCGCCCTTCGGTGAGCTAATAACTTGTAGACTTTGCTAAAGGAATCTAGTTCATGACCAAAATAGGAGAGTTTCATCTAGATATCCTACCAAATTACAATGAAACCCCTTCATAAAAAAAAATCTATAAGCAGTGCTAAAGGAATCTAGGTAAAGTGACCAGGCAGCGGTAACGCCGACTGATCATGACCAAAATACTACAGTCTCATCTCGACATCATACCAAGTTATCATTCTAAGTTACAATGAAATTGCTTCATAAATATGAACTTTAGACTGTGCTTACCAAATCTAGGTCACATGCCTGTGCAACTGTTACGGTTGACCGATCATGACGAAATAGAACATTCTCATCTAGACAGTATAGAGTCATCCTACCAAGATACAATAAAATCCCTTCATAAATATGACCTATAGACTGTGCTAAAGGTTTTTGGGGTTCGGGCCCGCATATCCATCACAGTTGACTGATCGCGACCAAAAGGGGACGTTCCTTGCTAGACATTATATGAAGTCATCCTAAGAAGTTACAATGAAATCCCTTCATAAATACAACAACCTGTAGACAGCGTTAAAGGTTTTCGGGTTTCGGGCTCTTGCAGCCGTCACAGTTAACTGATTGTGACCAAAAGGGGACATTCTCATCTCGACATTATATGAAGTCATCCTACGAAGTTACAATGAAATCCCTTGATAATTACAACCTGCAGACTGTGCTAAAGGTTTTTCAGAGTTCGGGCTCCAGCAACCATAACAGTTGAGCAATCAGGACCAAAAGGGGATATTCTCATCTAGATATGACCTCGAACCTGCATATGAAATTTCATAATGATCGGACAAGAACTGCAGAGTGAAGCCTGTGCCAAAGAAATTGTGAACAGATGTTCAGACTCCTAGATTTCCGCAAGCGTGATGGTAATAGCTTATCTTGACTTTGTCAAGTTACGCTAAAAACATATTTTTTATCATTATACTGACTTCTAGCACTCAACCAGTTTGATTACCTTCTTATTTATGTTCATATTGTTTGTGCTAATTGCTTAGTTTTGTAATAGATGTGATGAAATTATTATTTATTATTTAGTTATTGGTGTTTAAGGTCACATACTTATGCACAATGGCTAATCGGGACCGTGACAGTTTTACGCGTGGAGGAAGCCGGAGTACCCGGAGAGAACCACCGAGCAACGACGAGCAGCTGTCAGCTCTCCAACATCGTAACTCTGAACTCTGCACCGCAGCACAGGCAGGGTTAGATTGGTTGAAGACATGCGCACCATCGACGTTCAGTACGCCTCAGTACACAGCATCATCATGCCCCCATGTAGGCAATCGGGGGGAAGTGTCGATGTGATGAAAAAATAAATTTAAAAAATAAACATAAGCAAATAAAAATATCAGGGTGGTGAATTTGGCAGTGGTGTTAATGTTACAGGACAGCAATTTCATTATTCCGAGAGATTTTTCAACTCATATCAATAACAACTGAGACAACTGACAATGTACATGTACGACTAACCTTCAGTGTTAGACAAAAATTCCAGAGGTCTGCTTGTGAGAGATGAAGGAGACGTCAGTGATACATTAATCTCTAGTTTCATGTCAGCTTTATTAAAATCATCTTATAACTAGAGAACTGTAATTTGTTGGACAATTGCGGGCTTTCCCCAACATTTTAATGTGAAAAGGGAGACTGTACTGTTCACGAAACTACCAAGCATTTTAATCATCATTAAACCTGATTTTTTTGGCACTGGCATGAAAAATCGTCAGGTTAACCCCTCCTCTGCCTAACACAAACTGTCTGTTCAGTCCATGTAGCAAAGGCACAGGCTAAAGCTGGGCAGATATTGTCTGTACTTAACAACACTAGTTGGAATGAGAGATACAACTTTTCTATTTTTGGAAAAATGAGTGCAGAAAACTGCAAAATCACTTGGAATCAAACTTTGTGCTTTGTACTATTCAACAAGCAGTCAAAGCAGATATTGGGTTAAGCCCTACTTCAAAACTTACAAAAGTAAACTTGTTTAATAGGCTATTGTACACACATGGAAACAACATGTATCAAGGTTACCCTTTCCAAATTGATAGAAAATAGTAACCAAAATAGGTATTTTTGAACAGTACCATTATAATAGGTTCCAGTATTCTGAAGTGTTATTTGTGTCTCGCATCCTTGTCAGTAGTATCTAAGTTATATCATGACACAACACAAGTATAAAGTCAAGTTTTGCGAATCAATTATACTTATGTTTCTCACTTACTGGGGGATTGCACCCCAGCGGCGTTGGTTACCAGGTCCTATTTTGCCAGTAAAACTGAACTTGTTTACCTCAGTAAACAAGCATTGCTTCACTATTCAAGGTTCCCGCAGGGATGCTGCATCTATATATAGCAGGGTCGCAGTCAGGAAAAATGATCCTTCAAATTCACTCAACTTTGCAAAAAATCATGTAATATTTTTTCTTGCAGGGTGATCTCTTTGGAAGAGCCTATATCTTAATGCCAAACTTCTAAAATTTATCATTTTGACTTATTCGGAGTCTCTCTAAAGAATTTCATAATTTAATAAGACAAAACGTGAACAGCAACATTCCTCTACCTGCACAAAACATTTTCCAGCAAAAAGTTAGTTACTTTAATTGCCATTTCAGAGGAGATCAAGTTGTTTGGGTTTGGATTTAATGGCACGAAAAAATGAGTATAGAATGCAGCAAAATACATGAAACTTAAAAAAAAGTTTTTTTCTGGATAATGCTGGAAAACATGTGTTGGATTATGTGTGACACCAAAACTTATCAGAGAAAATATGTTTCCCTATAACACATAATACAGATATGCAAAGGAAAATAGACTATACCAATCCTACCCGGGAAAACTAAGTACAGAAAAGTACGAAATTAATCAGAAAATGAATTTTGTCTGATGGTACTCATATTTGTACAGCCAAAACTGGTACTGGATAAAGTGTGACAGCAAAATACACAATAGAAAATTTGTTACCCTATAAATACTGAATAAATGTATGGAAAGCAAAATGGGATGCATGCTTTGTTTTAAAAAAATGAGTACCAAAAACTACAAGTTTTTCTGACCAGACTAGTTGTTATGCAGCCAAAAGTGGTATTGGATAAAGCAGGACACCAAAACATATAACAGAAAATTTGTTCCCCTTTGATTTTTAAATGCAGTTATGGTAAGCAGAATGAGCTCTTGCTTTTTGTTTTTGGACAAATGAGGTACAGAAATTTGCAAAATTTACTAAAAATCATTTTTTTTCGGACAGTACTATTCTTTAAGTGGACAAAGCATATGTTGGTTTAAGCCCTAGAGCATAACTCAACAGCGGATTTGTTCATTAAGCATCTCTACATCTACAACAAGCAAAGCAAAGTGTTTTTGAAGTTAACCATTTTCCAAAATGATAGAAAAAAAGAAACCGAAGTTGGCTAATTTTGGTATTTATTTTCAAACGTTACTCTTATTATCCCCCTCATTGTGCTTGAGGGCTAAATCTAACATTAAAAAGTAAACAGTACCTTTCTTCTGCGATCATTATTGCATTTATCCATACCTAAATAATTGTTACAGCAACCTTGCAATTAGAGAAATTTGCCCTTGAAGTTGAGTCAATTTTGAAGAAAAATGCTATATTCATGTCGTTTTTGGCCAATAGGGGTTTTGAAATATTTGTGTGGTGATTTTGGTGTATCATATTATTCTCTAAATGTTTGGAAAATGTGAGCTAAATAACTGTAAACAATGTTGAGATTTGAAAAATGGTTAAATTTTGATGGTTTTATAATAATATTTTGAAAATAAGCCTTTATACAGATACGACGATACCTCATTTCACTCGATTTTATGACATTTCATAAGTATTCCAAATTTGTTTGAAATCATACAGCCTGTTTTTGAGCTATGCAACAGACAAAATTGATAGAGAAAAAAAAATAGGCCAGTGAAAGCATCAGATGTGTACCCATACTCGCAACTAGTAGAAAGCTGTATGACAGAGGGCCACCCTGGATGCCGACATTATGTACACCATACATGGTATGGGTACATATAGAAATGGATTGGAGAAGTGCCTAATTTAATGGATAAAGGGTAAATATCTCTGGACCAAATTATTAAATTTAAAGGGGCCTTAATCGCTCACCGGGCAAGGTGATTCAAACAAAGTGGTTCAAAGAAGTATTTGGGGTCACATTCAGTTAGACATGGTTCATCAACACTACAAAGGAATGAAGTCATGAGAGACAAATTTTATGGAACTTGGGACATGGCTTGAACAAACTTGAATGTATGACGGAGGGCCACCCTGGATGCCGACATTATGTACACCATACATGGTATGGGTACATATAGAAATGGATTGGAGAAGTGCCTAATTTAATGGATAAAGGGTAAATATCTCTGGACCAAATTATTAAATTTAAAGGGGCCTTAATCGCTCACCGGGCAAAGTGATTCAAACAAAGTGGTTCAAAGAAGTATTTGGGGTCACATTCAGTTAGACATGGTTCATCAACACTACAAAGGAATGAAGTCATGAGAGACAAATTTTATGGAACTTGGGACATGGCTTGAACAAACTTGAATCTCCCCCCCCCCCCCCCCCCCCCCCCCCCCCCCCCCCCCCCCAAAGGATGCTGCATACCAAATATCAAAAGCATTCATCTGCTGGATCTGAAGAAGATTTTTAAAGAAAAATTCCTCATATTGACTAAGTTACAATTTGGGCTCCCACAGGGAGCCCAAATATGGACCCAGGGACTTGGCTTTAACAAATTTGAATCTCACCCCCCTAAGGATGCAACACACCACATATCAAAACATTCCGACAGCTGGATCTGAAGAAGAAGATTTTTAAAGAAAATTCCTCATTTCGAACTAAGTTACAATTCAAGCTCCCACAGTGAGCCCAAATATGGATCTAGGGATACGGCTTGAATAAACTTGAATCTTACCCCCCATTCGACTGCACATACCTGCCTATATGCGATTTATTTTCAACTATGACAGTTACTTTTAATCAACCAACGGTTACTATTAGTTATCCAATTATCCTGCATCTGAAATGCATTTATTTAAATTAACGGGAAACTCGTAACGGTTTCAAATAACAGTACACAAATTCCCAATGACGGCCATTTACAATACAAATGTTACTAAAAATAAATGCCAGAAGACTGTGTTCCATTCAACATAGCACCTGACTTTGCAGACTTTCTGAGGGTTGGTGCGAATCGACCATCCCCCTTTGTGACTGTTTGTTGTCAGACTGAAAGACACCTTCCTTCTTGCTGTCATTATGACTTACCTTTTACAGAATAAAACATTTTCTGCCATGAATATTGCTAAAACCCAAGCACTTTATTAAAGTATGATGAAGAAAAAGCTTGAAGTGTGTTAATTTAAAATTTGCGAACGCATCGATATCGATTTACCGAAATGAGCACAATATCTCCAATTTTTTTTGTGTCATAAAAAGGTTGCAGGCGCACCAAAAATGACCATGCGCGCGGGCCTGAGAAACAGAGGTTCTTTTTTTTATGGCTTAAATTTTTTAACATTTTTATACTGTACCAATGACCCAGACTTAGCTGAATAGTAAAAAGGTTGGAGGACCTAGGACATAAGGAAAATCCAATAGACTCAATTACCTATAACCAACCTATCCCCTTAAGGAGAAAAGGAGAGATAGTCTTACATGTATCTTTCTTATTTGTAACAAAAAAGAAAGACACAATACTATTCTGTAATTGAGCACAATAACATCAATGATCTCTATAAACATCTAATATAACCCTTTATACTAATATTTTTTAAGGAAAGCCAATAAATACGGGAGTCTAGAGAAATGAGACTCTATATACTCATTTAAAAGTGTTCAAGGATTGTATATTAACGCTCAATTAATCACATGATATGTACGAATGCTTCACACCAATCAACACTTACAAAATATTACACAGATGAGTAAACATAGGCTTAACCCTAAAATCATTTCGGAACCGACACGGAATTACTAAGTCCAAGGGAGGTATTCCCTTGCTTTACACTATAAAGCAGGTGACCTAAGGGAACACCCCCCCCCCCCACCCCTTTCCTTTGCCCTGGATCAAATACTCCAGAGCAAAGAGGGCAGCAGGACAGAGTCACTGCCAGAACCGAAAGCCTATACACACATAGTTGCCACTGTTTAGTAGACGACATTCTGAGTAAAAAATAGCGGACCTAAACAATGTACATCTGCAGAAAAGGACTCAATATTCTCAGATACAAAATCGTGAAAATGGAGGGCCAACACCAATATGCAGCCCTCATTAAATCTGTAATAACAATATTAATAGCTAAAGCCCATGAAGTAGAAGAACTCTTACTTAATGAGCTTAAAACTAAAACACAGACTGCTGAATGAAGATATAATCATAAGCAGAACTGACTGCAGATTGAATCCATCTGACCATAGAATGGACCAAAATGTGGAGGAAGCTTCCATGGCATGTCCCACAACAGACGCCTGAGTAAATTAGTCCACAGTCTTTGTGGAGCTAGAGAAGCTACCAACAGAATTTGCATTAAAATAATTACATTAGAGCAGTATCTGCTGAATCAACAGCGCTGGAAGATAAGCATATCTTATTATTCCGTCTAACAAGATCGATAGAGCGTTTGCTGCAAACACTCGAAGATCCAAACATAATGACACATACGTCTGCAACTGATTGTTGAGATGTGTCGCGAATAAGTCGATCATTGGCCGCTCGCCTTGGTAGCAATCTGATTGAAAACTCGTTTGTTGAAAGCTAATTCTGGCAGCAACAAACGGCCCCTCCACGAAGGGAGTCTGCTAATACGTTCAGACGATTCGAAATATGACGGACCGATAGAACTTGATGTTCTAGTAGCAACCGAAAGATTCATTCCGTTAACATAAATAACAGGATGGAATGAGTGCCTCCATAATTCCGAAAATACGCTAATACCGTCGAGTTGTCGGACAGAATTAGCATATGAACATTCTGAATTACGTTATCCAATAACGTAGCGCAAGCCAAAATGACATCATACTTGATGTTTGAGTGCTTGATATGGAACTACAGAATCAAAAGACCCTGGCACTTCAATCCGTTGGGCTCAATGAAACGACCCAACCTGTTTTACTGGCATCCGTCAAGACTGTAAAACTCGGATCCAGCAATTGCAGTGGAACTACCCGAGTTAAGCCCATAAAACTTGCCGAAGTCTGAATCTCTTATTCACTTGATTTGTCAAGAAGATGTCCGTATCGAGCGAAATAATCTTCACCCTCCAATTCTGATTTAATGAAATTTGGAGAGGAGCAATGCGTAACCGCCCCATCGGAATAAAATCGCGGCAGTTCCACCTAAACGTAACAGTCTCATAAGATCTCTTGCTGAGACTTTGTTTGAGCGACGACAATAGTGAGCATAACAACTGAATAATTTCGTTCTGGGTAACGACAGACGAACGAAAAAGTTGTGCGTTACGAAGCTCATCCCCCGGTGGGTGAATGACTTGGATGGTACCAGATCCGACTTCTCCTCGTTTACTTAAGTATCCGAGACGTCGCAGCAATAGAAGCAGATTCTGCACATAGTTCTGAAGCGTTAACTCATTGCCGTATCTGTATGAATGTCGTCCGGGAAGGCCAACATTATCGCAGACGAATAAGCTCGGAAATGAGTCATTACCGAGTCTGTTATTCGAGTGAAGGCACAGGGGGCTAGATTCAGACCGAAGCATATTGCTCGGAGCTGATCTACGACTCCTATGATAAGGAAGCGAAGATACTTTCTGACGCCTGATGTACCATGACGTGAAAGTACGCATCTTGAGATCTATGCATGTAGCATAATCGTACACCCGGATACTCGCTCTGACCGATCGGGTGGACTCCATATATAAACTTGGAGCCACAATCAGCTTGTTAATCCAGTTCTGAATAATGAGTGAATGGAACAGCCGTCTGGTTTTTGGAACCAGAAAAGGATGGTTGTAGAAACCTGGAAATTCCTGGATTTCTACGATCTCCATCGCGATCATTCCAGAAGAGACTAGACTTCTGCTGGAAGCCTCTATCCTACTGACTTGGACTCCGAGTTGACAGAGGATTTCGTTTGATGAACATTTAGTTCTTCCGAAATCACCCCTTGAATCCAAGGGACGTCCGTAATCTATTCCCAAATAATTGAGAAACTCAACAGTCTTCCGCTCACTAGTACACGATAGAGGTTAAAACCATTACCTCCTGGTCCTGCGAGGCTTGCAGGAGGAGAAGCCATGTCCTCCACGGGCCGCACCTCGCCCCGTCGATCTAGAGACGTCTGACTGGAATTACGGCCCCTATATGAGTCTCTACCCTGATGGTCTGTAGAATAAGACCTAGAGGACGCATAGGAACCTCTATAGGAACTTCCCTTGGACGTATTCGTCCCAGAAGTGCCTGTCCTACTCTTCTCTGGTGAATCCGACTATATGGAAGCGAATTTTAATAGCAGAGAGTCTAACGCTTTCTTAGTTAACTGATCATAGAATGCAGAAAGCTTGCCGTCGAAGAAAACTCTCCGGAGACCGGAGCGACTCTGAGATAGTTTTTCACCATACTATCTACATGACGATGTAGCGTCACGTCTAACCAACTCCATATTGCCACTAAAGGACTGAGTTTTACGTGAGGCCCTTGAAAGAACTCTTACGGATATTATCATCCTAGAATTCTTTTCCCTATGAGACGTAATGATAACGTTCTGGTAAGGTGATCTGCGTACAATGATGCGTCTAAGCTGACCTTGCTAGACGATATTATTATTTCCAACATCGTGGTTGGAATTGACATAGACGACAGTAAAAAACAATACTAGGTCCTGCTCTGGTTGTCTAGACACAGAGAACACTCAGAATGCTCTGTCCTGCCGTTTCAAAATATTCGTTGAATTGATGAAAGGCAGATGTAGAGCATATTGCCGATAAGAAACCTGATCTGCCCATTTAGGTAACAAGTTAAATAAATATAGCGTCGTTCAACAAGATCAAATGTCCGTGAGACATATCTGGACTATGTCGGAAACTGAGGGATGATGTCCCTAAACCAATTAAGAATTCTGTGTCCAGTGGCGCTATCAGTCTCTTATCTGGCAACGCAGCATTTTGGTCCAGAGGAACAACGTCCGATGATAATGCCAGATGTACTCTACGGCAATTATGTTGTTCCGAAAAGGGAAAATACAACTCGTCCGTATCCCTTTCACCATCCTGTCGGACCACTTGTAATTCTTGGTCGTCCGTGCCTGAACCTGCAGCGGAACGTACCAACCCAGCTTCCTCGGATAATTCCTGATCCGACAGAGTTACTGTCGGTTGCTGGGATGCTGCAATAATTTGTGCCATCTGCGATAGCATGTCCGTAACAGAGGCCTGTGGAGCTGCGGTCTTATAGGATTTATGAAGGCCTCGTATCCTTGGCTACCAGATGGCGTGACCTGGTCGCCGTAGAATCCCTGGTCGGCGATGTTGGTTGAATATCACAGGTCACGTAGCCAAGGTGCGGTCGCGTGTGCTGCCATGAGGATGAGGAAGCCGAAAGAGCAGTCTCTCCGGACTGTCTATATAATGGAGCATCCCAAGCGGTGGACGTATGCTCCGACTGAGGAACGTTTTGTACAACATCTGGGCCCAGATGTTGTAATACAAGAGAGGAACCTCTCTCGCTCGCAGCCCGGATGGACCTGGACGAGCTAGGAACCGGACTAATAGGCTTCCTCCGTACTATCCTCGTATCCGTCGTCACTTGGGTGTACACATTGTATTTTATAGTGCTCGCATCACCCAAATCTCCTTCCTGGACCACAACGGACGAACCCGGGTGATGAGCCATTCGGTGAATGGTCGCGACACCGGGCGAGCTAGCGGACGCCAACGCCGTTGATCCTACTTGGGACCTCTTAGGCAATTGATGTATCTGCATGAGCACTTTACCGCTAGCTCTTCATTTGACTGTGACAACGGAAGCACACTTACGACAATACCTAGTTCATGTTACCCTATGAGACCTGTGGAGCCGCGGTCCTACGTGAAATATCCGCTGGAAGCTCCCGGGATGTTCGTTCCTGCATTTATATAATATGCGAACGTCCCAACTGGAAAGGTCTCGTATCCTTGGCTAGTAGATGGAGTGACCTGGTCGACGTGTATTCCTTGGTCGGCGAAGCAGGAGCACCAGGGACATTCAATCCTGCATTAATATAATATGTGAACGTCACCTGGAAATCTGTGGTCACATATCCAAGGTGCGGTCGTGTGCGTTGACGAGGATGAGGAAGCCAAGTCCCAAGCAGGAGGAGTGGACGTAAGCTCCGACAAAGCGAACAACATACAACAACATCGTGGCACAGATGTTGATGCAAGAAAGAGGGGGCCTCTCTCGCTCGCAGTCTGGGGGACCTGGACGAGCTAGCTACCGGACTGACAGGCTTCCTCCGTACTATCCTCGGATCCGTCGTTGCTGGGTGTGCACATCTGAAGTTTTATAGTGCTCGCATCACCCAATCTGCTTCCCTGGACCGCAACGGACTAACCCGGGTGCTGTACCATTCTTTCCTGGTGAATGGACGCGACACCGGCGGACTAGCTGGCGATCAATTGCTTTCGATCCAACTTGGGAACTCTTCAGCAATTGTCGTAATACCTTGAGCACTTCCCGCTAGCCCTAATATCGCAACGAAGGAGACACACTTATTGAAGACATCACGGAAACATCACTCTGAATTCTGAAAAAGAAACTGATAATATATAGTGACCCTACGGAGAGAGGACCGTGATGGACCCCTCACCGTTGATAAAATATCATGACACACGTCTCCAACGTTGTCATATCAATCAACACACACAGAGCAAGAATTAATGTGACTACATTGACTATAAGAAACACAACGAACTTGTGAATTAGAGGAAGATATCCTCGCATTATGAATGAAGAATATTTTTTCCAACCAGAAAAAATATACACCGTCATTACTCGCACTAACCCTTGAAATAAATATACATAATATATTAATTCATTATAACATTTCAAAAGAAAATAATTTTCAAAAAAAAAAAATTTTGAAAAATTTTTCAGAAGAGCCCAAGTTCCCAATGGGAACCTTGATTGAGCCCAAAGGATCCCAAAAAAGCCTAAGTGTGGACAAATTTTTTTAATCATTTTGAAAAATTAATGTAACACTTGCGGACAATATTAACCCTTTACCCAACGTAAGGGCCAAAACCGGCCAGCGCTATTCTAAACAAGAGGCCCCACGTGGCCTTAATCGCTCACCTGACAAAGTGACTCTAAGAAGTATTTTAGGTCACCTTCACCATGTCATGCCTCATCAACATTAACTGGTTGAGTGATAGATTTTGTTTGAAGTTCAACATTTGCTACCTAAAATTAGTTTTATTTAAAATCATTGGTGTGTAGCCAATCTCCAATGATTTTTAATAAAGCAAATTTATCTCTGCAGACCAACTGGTTTAGCATGAAGCACAAACAAGGAATGTGAAGAGATAGCCTTGGACATCTCTCCCCAACTGTGGATATCTTCCATGTGCTACATGTACATATTTGCATGCAAGAAAACAAAAATTTTCACAAATTTTCCAAAATATTAGTTTTTTTTATCATCATTGGAACAAGCTCAAACAGCTTATTCCAATAGGGGTATGGGAAGATCAGGTATATTTTTGAGACAGAAATGTGAATATATAAATAATGGTGTTTTTTTGTGAATGATGCTGGAGAATTTTGCGTAAAGATATGGTAAATGGTTTGTTCTAGATACAGAATGATGCAAAAGTATTTAAATTTGATTAGGCAAGTTGTTCCTATAATGCATTTAAAAATTGAAGTAACTGTTTTTTTGCTGCCGAACTTTTAGATGTGTGTGTCTGTGTTTGTGTGTGTGTGTGTGTGTGTGTGTGTGTGTGTGTGTGTGGGGGGGGGGGGGGGGGGGGGAGGGGGGGGGGGGGGGGTTAAGAGTGTTTGTGTGAAAGACATAGTGCGTGAATGTTGATTGGAACAAGCTTAGAGAGCTCATTTTAATGTGAAGTCATAAAGCTGTGTTTTACGTACGAAATTCTGGAATAACTAAAAAATTGCTTTTTTGACTCAAAAAGCATGGTGTGCGACCTCTCATTGGAATGAGCTCAAAAAGCTCATTCCAATGGGGTATTTACAAGCGATAAGTACATGTATGTTTAAGAGACAAAAATTAAAATTTGAATAGCGATTTTTGCGAAAAATGCTGACAAGTTTTGGCAGTTATGCTGGTAAAAAGGTAAGATATGCAAAGTGGTTGTTTTTTAGAGGCGACATTTAATTAAGGGGAATTAACCCTTGATTACTGAGGTAACTTCTAAAAGTACTGAAATTTCATGAAGCAATGTGAATAACAGACAACAGTTGCCTAAAAATTTCATGAATAACTAAAATTTTTATTCTTTTGAAGATTTTTTAAGAAATTTGCCTGAAATGCACTAAGTTCGAATTCGAGCTTCTATAGTGAGCCCAAATATGAAACTAGGAAGCCAATTTGAACAAACTTGAATCAGATCCACCCCACAATGTTGCATACCAAATATCAAAAGATTCTGCCTGCTGGATCTGGAGAAGAAGATTTTTTAATAAATTTGCCCGAAATGCACTAAGTGCGAATTCAGGCCTCTATATTAAGCCCAAATATGAATCCAGGGGGCCGATTTGAACAAACTTGAATCAGATCCACCCCGCAATGTTGCATACCAAATATCAAAAGATTCTGCCTGCTGGATCTGGAGAAGAATATTTTTGAAGAAATTTGCCCGAAATGCACTAAGTTTGAATTCGAGCTTCTATAGTGAGCCCAAATATGAATCCAGGGGGCCGATTTGAACAAACTTGAATCAGATCCACCCCGCAATGTTGCATACCAAATATCAAAAGATTCTGCCTGCTGGATCTGGAGAAGATGATTTTTTAAGAAATTTGCCTGAAATGCACTAAGTTCGAATTCGAGCTTCTATAGTAAGCCCAAATATGAATCTAGGGAGCCGATTTGAACAAATTTGCATCAGATCCATCCCACAATGTTGCATACCAAATATCAAAAGATTATGCCTGCTGGATCTGGAGAAGAAAATTTTTTAAGAAATTTGCCTGAAATGCACTAAGTTCGAATTTGAGCTTCTATAGTGAGCCCAAATATGAATCTAGGAAGCCGATTTGAACAAACTTGAATCAGATCCATCCCACAATGTTGCATACCAAATATCAAAAGATTCTGCCTGCTGGATCTGGAGAAGAAGTTTTTTTAAGAAATTTGCCTGAAATGCACTAAGTTCGAAATTGGGCTCCTATACTGAGCCCAAATATTAACCCAGGGATCCGATTTGAACAAACTTGAATCAGATCCACCCCACAATGTTGCTTACCAAATATGAAAAGATTCTGCCTGCTGGATCTGGAGAAGAAGATTTTTTAAGAAATTTGCCTGAAATGCACTAAGTTCGAATTCGGGCTTCTATAGTAAGCCCAAATATGAATCCAGGGGGCCGATTTGAACAAACTTGAATCAGATCTACCCCGCAACGTTGCATACCAAATATCAAAAGATTCTGCCTGCTGGATCTGGAGAAGATTTTTGAAGAAATTTGCCTGAAATGCACTAAGTTCGAATTCAAGCTCCTATAGTGAGCCCAAATATGAATCTAGGGAGCCGATTTGAACAAACTTGAATCAGATCCACCCTGCTGGATCTGGAGAAGAAGATTTTCAAAGAAATTTGCCTGAAATGCAGTAAGTTCAAATTTGGGCTCCTATACTGAGCCCAAATATAAACCCAGAGGGCCGATTTGAACAAACTTGAATCAGATCCACCCCACAATGTTGCATACCAAATATCAAAAGATTCTGCCTGCTGGATCTGGAGAAGAAGATTTTTTAAGAAATTTGCCTGAAATGCACTAAGTTCGAAATCGGGCTCCTATACTGAGCCCAAATATGAACCCAGGGGGCCGATTTGAACAAACTTGAATCAGATCCACCCTACAATGTTGCATACCAAATATCAAAACATTCTGCCTGCTGGATCTGGAGAAGAAGATTTTTTAATGTTTTTCCCATTGCCTACAGTGTTAAAAAGTGCTGACTCAGCACTTTTTCAAAGTCCCGAAACTGTACCCTATGATAAAACCGATGGCAATTTTTTTTTACCAATCCTTTCTGTTGGTCCTAAGGAAGCTGCACACCAAATAAAAATTCTCAGTGCCGTGCAGTTTTGGAGATATGGGCGTTTTAAATTTTTTCTATTTTTAGCTCCTGCGGTTCCCACGGGGCTGCGGGAAAATTTTTTTTTGCATAAATCAAGTACTCATGACCCAATAAGCCCTCACATAAAATTTGGTTCAAATCAGCCTCTCGGTTTGGAAAATAGAAATTTTGGGCGGGGCAAAAAATTTTGCCCCTCCCATAACAACGCCAAGTATAGCCCCACAAACTTCTCTTGAACAAATCTGAGTCTACACCTCAAAAGGAAGCTGCACACCAAATATCAAGTCTCTGCTACTGCTGGTTCATGAGAAGAAGATTTACAAAGATTTTGGTGTCCCTTGGGGGCGTGGCACCACCCAGGAGGAGGGGCAACTTCATTTGAACAAATCTGAATTGGAATTAGGTAATAAACATTTAGCCAACATTTGAATAAAATTGGGCTAGTGGTTTAGGAGGAGAAGCCGATAATGTAAAGTTAACGCCGGACGGACGACGACGGACGACGGACAGAAAGTGATTAGTAAAGCTCCCCTTGAGCTTCGCTCAGGTGAGCTAAAAATAGCCAATTAATTTTCATTATTTTTTCATTTTTTGTCTCAAAAACATAGGTTATGACCCCTCGTTGGAACGAGCTCGTCGAGCTCGTTCCAATGAGGGGTCATAACCTTAGTTTTTGAGACAAAAAATGAAAAAAATTTGTTATTCAAAAAAAGTGTTTACAAGCGTCGTCTGCTTTTCATGTTAGGTAAAGGGTTAATGTATCTTGCTATGAATTAAATTAAGCAGAAGACAAGTAATCACTGTCAGAAGTAACAAACACAAGCAAAAGCATCAACAAACCGGAAACATGACTCCAGCACTGAAACAAATATAGCCCGAAATCAGTTACCAATTTAAACACTATCTGATGCAAAACAGAGGCTTCCAGAGAAGAAACTGTAGAACATCAGATCGTAGATGCAGACCAAAACGCCTAAACACCCCTAGGGTGAGGATGTAAACATGGGGAAAAAACAGAAAATAATTCTGTTACCAAGCCAAAACTCCCAAGAAATTTTAGTAATAAACATTACAAAAAATAAGCCAAAACCATGAGAGAATAGCTAGGGGGGAATAAAGGAAAGGGAGAGAGGAAACACTGATTAAACAATGGAACATTCATAGCAAGAATGACCACAAGGTCATGCCTCGAAAATAGGTAACATGAAATAATTTCGTAAAAAAATTATAAGTTACAGCCCTGAACATTTGTTTCCACTGTTTTTTCCTCTCCATCTTCTATTTACACCATATATCCACCATTTCTCTCATAATTATGTGTCTGGCATCTTTAAAACTGAGATTTACAAACACAAATAACAGTGAAGTGTATATGTATTGAGGGCCAAACAAAGAATGACTTTTGGCGGCAATTTTCGAGACCTCCTTGACATTGTGCATGCGCAGTGGAGTACAAGTATGGAGGACCATATAGGACATGTAATTTTCGGCTTTAGATGCAAATTTTGGGGATTGGGGGGTAAAATTTGCATTTGGTCCTAAATATTTTAGAGTTAGCACCAGCTAAGTCTGGATCATCGGTACAGTATAAAAATATTCCTCATTTTGGAACTAAGTTACAATTCAAGCTCCCACAGTGAGACAAATACGAACCTAGGGACATTGCTTAAACAAACATGAATCTCACTCACCCCCCACCCCCCCCCCCCCCCCTCCCAAGGATGCTGCATACCAAATATTAAAACATTCCGACTGCTGGATCTGAATTAGATTTTTAAAGAAACTTTCACACTGAGCCCAAATATGAACCCAGGGACTTGGCTTGAACAAACTTGAATCTCACCCCCCTAAGCATGCTGCATACCCAATATCAAAAGATTCTGACTGCTGGATCTGAAGAAGAAGATTTTTAAAGAAAATTCCTCATTTTGAACTAAGTTATCATTCGGGCTTCCACAGTGAGCCCAAATATGGACCTAGGGACATGGCTTGAACAAACTTAAATCTCACCCCCCTAAGGATGCTGCATACTAAATACCAAAACATTCCAATAAGAAATTTGCCTGAAATGCACAAAGTTCAAATTCGGGCTCCTATACTGAGTCCAAATATGAACCCAAGGGGCCGATTTGAACAAACTTGAATCAGATGCACCCTCAAATATCAAAAGATTCTGCCTGCTGGATCTGGAGAAGAAGATTTTTTAATGTTTTTTCCCATTGCCTAGTGTTAAAAAGTGCACTTTTTCAAAGTCCTGAAAAAAGTACCTTGTGATCAAATCGATAGGGATTTTTTTTTTAACATGGTCCCCCCCCCCGGAAATTTTTTTTACTGTAGCATCAAATGGTGCCTTCTGGTGAGTTTTAGGGGATCAATCCACTTTTAATTTGGGTTGGCAAAAAGACATTTTTTTAATAGCATTTAGAATTTTCCATTGAAAATAAGTTATTATTGTCACAGGCAGGTAGAAGCAATCTCTTTTTTGCACACCCTAATTGAGGTAGATTGACACCGGAAAATAATTATACGCCACAGGGCTTGCTGAACATTTAACTCTGTATCATCAGATACTGATGGGCCACAAGCCAATGATTTTGGAAGAAAAACATTAATTTTCAAAAACAAAGTTTAGGCAATTCAAATACCTATCTGCCAGTGCTAATTTTCTCTCCTTCAGCAGGCAAGAATTCAACAATTTGTATACTGTGTGATATGATGCACTTCACGGCCCACAACAACTCAGCAGACAAAACGTCATTGTTTGTTCCTACAAATGTTTTCATTGCTGTTGAAGATGAAGTTGAACTTTTTGCAGATTTATCATTAGAACATGAAACACCAGTTACCATAGGCGTAGCACCGGCTTCATTATTACCGCAACCTAGGCTGTGTGTTCTTTTTTGAAGTCGAATCAGAAAGAAACTGTGACATTGTTACCAGTACAGATGTTCTTAGATTTCGGTGTTTATTACTCGATGCGTGTGATTTAAGAGCCGTGTCGCCCATGTTACACACATCAATGATTTTTTTACAAACTTTACACCTGGCAACTCGCTGATTTCCAGCGATAGCTTCAACCCATGGACCGAATTCTTTGTCCTGGAGCCACTCCTCCTTGAACTTACATTTGCCGGGCATTGTGAATTAATACAATTTCATTTGACAAAAATAAAAACCAGTTCCACCATGTGCGCACAAATAATTACATGATACGGTAAATAAATACGGATAAATTTATTGGCTATGTCAGTGTGCAGTTACAAATCAAGGCCAATCAAACAATTTCTTTACTTTCTGATCACGCGCACAAGAAGTGTTTTTACCGTAAAGGTGCATGTATCAACACTGTTTTCTGATTGAGAAAGTCCCAAATTACCCTAATGGTTCGCATGTTCGCACCACTAATGCCCCCGTTTTTCAAAGACTTTCCATGACTTTTTCATAAATTTTCTATTTTCCAGACTTTTCAAGGGCCTGGAATTTCGTTTTTGACATTCCATGACTTTCCATGACCCGTGGGGACCATGTTTTAACCATTCGTGTATTCTACTGGATAAAAGGATGCTTTATACAAAATAAGAATTCCCTGTGCTATGCAGTTTTGGAGATATGGCAGTTTTAAGGTTTTTCCTATTTTTAGCTCCTGAGATTCCCACGGTGCAATGAGAAAATTTTTTTTTGCATCAATCAACGACTTATGACCCACAGACTTGGCAATTTCAGGAGAGCGATTTTTTAGCTCTCCTTACTGCCCTCCTAAAAGAATTAAGGAGAGCGAAAAATTGCTCTCCTAAATATTTTGGTCTGGGATGATTGAGATTACATGTATTATGCTCACATTAAATTTTTGTTGTAAAGCAAAAAATGTAATTTAACTTCGAAGTCACATAACATCACGTAATTTCATTTGAAAGTGGTTTAGTGGTAAAAGGTAATGGCTGCAACCATACCCAAACACAGTTGCAATCATTTGAAGCAAAATGGGTCACAGCAATATTTTTTTTTCTGTCAGTTTCAAATTCAACAACTGACATCACAGTTTGAGGGGTAATTATTCAAGGAATATTGACACTATAATATAGTACCATTACTACTATCCTGTCACTTGAAGCACTTGCACCAGGATGTGACTGTAGATTCAAGCAGACCTGTTGTCCAAGAAAGTCATACGCCTACCACTACCACCTTCAACCCCCTTGGGGGGTTGAAGGTGGTAGTGGTAAAGTCAGGTAGACGTATGACTTTCTTGGACAACAGGTCTGGGTACACACATAGGTCTTGTCAAGTGTGTGTTTGGTTGTTGAGTGAGACATCTAGATGTCTAAGAGATTTCGCTTTACCTTAGTAAAGTTAATAAAATCACTGATGTAGTTTGTTTGTTTCAGTTTCAATGAGTTCGTTCAATTGGATACTTAAAATGCTGTGTAAAGCTAATTGCTCTCCTAAGCTGATTGAGGAGAGCGATTGTTTGCCCTCCTGCATTTTTCAGAATGCCAGGCCTGGACCCATTATCATCTCATATCAAATTTGATATGAGATGATAATGGGTCATAAGTCGTTGATTGATGCAAAATTGAAATTGGTTCAAATTGACAGCACGGTTCTGAAAGTTAAAAAATTTATAGTAATTTATATATTTTTTATACTTACCAATGACCCAGACATAGCTGGTGCTAACTCTTAAAATATAGGGCCAAACACAAATTTTGCCCCCCAATCCCCAAAATTTGCATCTAAAACTAAAGAAAACATGTCCTGAAAGGCCCTCCACACTTCGCCCCTACTGCGCATGCGCAGTGTCAAGGACGTTCCGAAATTGGCGCCATTTATCATTCTAATAACCAGTGCCTGGTAAGCGCTATGTACTCAGCGGGGAGGCAAGAGTTCCCAACTCCTGGGAGGGCCATCCCCGTCTGGGTCATTGGTAAGTATAAAAAATATATAAATTACTATAAATTTTTTAACATTTTTATACTGTACCAATGACCCAGACATAGCTGAATAGTAAAAAGGCTGGAGGGCCAAGGACATAGAGCAAAATGGAATACGCTCAATAAAATAAAATAGAGTCATCCCCTGTAGGGAAAAGAAGTAATAGGCCTTATATGTATCTTTCTTATTTATGATAAATTAGAAAGATACAACACCTTCCAAAAATTGAGCTTCATACATCCATGTACTCTATTAATATCCAATAATCCTTATACTAATAATTTTTAAAGTAAGCCAATAATAAAGTAAGTCTAGAGAATAGAGACTCTTATACTCCTAAAAGTGTGTGAGAATTGCATAATCATGTCCGTTGACATATGCAATATTCAAAAGCTATACTTTAAAAACTAAGACTTGAATGAATTTTATAAACTTAAACTTCTCACTAACAACCATCCCAATAACAGCTCAGAATTACTAACTCCGGAGGAGGTATCCCCTTGTTTTCATAGTAAAAACAGGTGACCCAAGGGAACACCCTCCCCCCCCCCCCCCCCCTTTTTCTTGCCCTGGGTCAAATAGCCCAGAGCGAAGAGGGCAGCCGAACGGAGACACTGCCGAAACAGACAGCCTACCTAGCTATAGTAGCAACTGTTAAGTGAATGACATTCTGAGCAGTAGATAATAGACCTAACAATAGAGGCCTCCAGAAATGGACTCGATATTTCTGAGATAAAATTCATGAATGGATGGCTGAGCGCAATGAGCAGCCTTCAAAAATCTATAATAGCAACACTATTAATGTAAGCCCAAGAAGTAGAAGAACTCTTACTTCATGAGCCGAAATCTTAAGCACAACTGCTAAGCCAATGATATACCATAAGCAGTACGCTAGTTAATAGAATCCAATAACAATAAAATGGAGCGTAACGTCCTTCTACTAGACATCAAAGACAGAAGAAGCTTACGCCCTTGTAATAAACAGATATCTGTTTATAAATACATAAACTGTACCCGGAAAGAGTAAAGGCCTATGCCCATACGAAGACGGAAGGACCTTAAAATAATAGGTTCCGGATAATAGGAGCCTAACTCTTATGCAACAATCCAACCTAAATAGTAACGGAAGTATTGATTCCGAAACTATGAAAGTGAAAATCATCCATCGATAGTGCATGAAACTCACTGACTCTACAGTAAAAGAGAAACCAACAGAATTACTGTCTAAAAGGTCAGAATTTGAAAACTACTGTTTCCAGAGGCTCAAATGATTACTTAGCTAAATAAGAACCGAAGTTAAAATCCGTATAGGAATTTAATCTAAAGATTCTAAGTCTATTTATCAAAAAGTTACTAACTGACTTAGATAAAGAGACAAAAGACTCAATTGTAAACTATCGTAGAGTGCATAGGTATGAGGTAACATAAACCTATAACCTAAATAACAACAGGCTGCAGTAGATCTTGTGAAACAAGTATACTAAAAAATAGCAATGAGTAGTATGGAGGGATCAACCATATGAACATAATGATCCCTACACCACGACGGAAGAGCCTCCACTTTAGTCGCATAGAATAGCGAAGAAGAGGATCTCCTATAGTAAGAAATCGCGTCCAAAGCTCGTCCAGTACAGTGCTTACAATGCAATACGGACCACACAACGGAATACATGAAGGTTGCGACCTTGCTGGTTGTGATAAAGATGACACGATTTACCCAGTGAAAAAAGATCCTCACATAGATGAAGATTTCACGTTAAGATCCACAGTAGACAAGAGAGTAAATTACTCATGATCTCTGTGAAGATAGAGATGCTATCAACAGAAATGTATTGTGGTTGTTTATCTTAGCAATACCTGCTAAAACAACAGCGCCGGAGGATACGCGTATCCTATCATTCCGTCCTATAGATCAATAGAGCGTTAACAGTATTAGCTCAGAGATCTGGACAAGCCAACACATACGTCTGCAATTTATTAGCAAGCTGTGTCATAAATAAAACATCATTGGGCGCTCCCATAGATAGCAAATCTGAATGAATACTTGTTTGTTGAGAGTCCATTCTGACAGCAACAAGCGACCCGTAAGAGAACGGGAGTGCGATAAAACAATCAGACGACCCAGAATATGACGGACCAAAACTGAACTTGGTGTACTATAACCAACAGACGGATTCTTTCCATTAAATTGAATAACGGAAACGAAAGAGTGCCTCCCTGGTTCCGGAGATACGCCACTACTGTCGAATTAAAGGACAGGAATTTGGGCATGCGTTTCTGAATAATGTTCATGCAATGACATAAAGCAAGCCTAAAAAACATTATTCCGCGGAAGTTAAACTGATAGCTAAAAGACTGCGGAACCCAAAGACCCTGGCACTTCGAATCCGTAGGGATCAGTATATATCCCAATCTGTTTGACTGGCAACCGTCATAACAGCCACACTCGGGTCCGGCAACTGCGGCGGCACTCTCTGAGTCAACCACCGAATGTTTGCCCCAGTCTGAATCTCTTGTAACACTAGATAGACAAGAGAATGTATAAATCAAGCAATTCATGGATTGCCGGAAAGTTGCCGTCGAAGAGAAGCTCCTCCGAGAACGAAGCGACTCTGAGAGAGTTCTTAACCTACTATCCACGCGTGGATGTAGCTAGGGCTGCATCACGTCTAACCAACTCCAATCAGCCACTGAAGGGCGGAGTTATACGTGAACAAACTACTGCCCTCAAAAGAAATTACATTGAGAATAATATCCCGTAAATCTTTTCTTGAAGACGTAATGATAACGCCTCAGTAAGGCGGATTACGTATAATAAAGCGTCTAAGTTAAGTCTACTATACATAATGTCGTTCCCAACATTGAAATTGGAAAAGACATAAACGGCGAAAAAGAATATATATGCAGTCTTTAATCACACCGTCTAGACGCGTATGAACTCTCGGTTTGCCCTGCTCTGCCAAAATAAACTATATGTAAAAAAGATAAAATGGCAGAAATGAGCCACGCGGACAAGAAACTAAACTATCATGCTTAGTAGCAGGCTTGTATATATATATAAATATATAGCGTCGAAAAATAAAACACATGTTGTAATGACAATATTGGACTGCGTCGGTAAGTCAGGGACAAAGTCCCTGTACCGATCGAAAAATCCGAGTCCAATGACGCTATAAGTCTCTTATCCAAGATCGCAGCAATGAAGTCCGAAAAATAATCACTGGAAAAAATGCCAGAAGATATGAAAGGCATCTTCCGATACTACTAAAGGGAAAACTCGAAATCTTTCGAATCCCTTTCGCCATCCTGTCGGACCCTATAAAGCGTTCGGTCGTCCGTAGCTTGATGCAACCGCGGACCGCACCGACCCAGCGCCGTCGGATAATTCCTGATTCGACCGAGAAACTGTCAATTGCTGGGATGCTGCGAAACAACTGTGCTAACTCGGATAGCACGTCCGTCACTGAGGCCTGAGGAGCAGCGGTCTTACGATGCATTGCCGCAGGAAGCTCCGAGATCGTTACCCCGTGCATACTTCCAATATGCGAGCGAACGGAGTGTATAGGCCTCGTGTCCCTTGGCTACCGGATGGCGCGACCTATTCGCTGTGGAATCACTGAATGCCGAAACTGATCGGATACTCGAGGTCACGTAGCCAATGTGCGGTCGTGTGCCCTGCTGTGAGGATGAGGAAGCATTAAAGACAGTCTCTCGGACTGTCAATATAACGGAGCGTCCCGACCGACGGACATATGCTCCGAATGTAAAATATCTGAACCACAACATGCGGTCCCCTATGTTGTTGGCTTCCTCCGATCTGTCCTCAATCTGCCGTCACTGGGTGAGTACTAAAGTAATTAAAGTGCTCGCATCACCCAAATCTCCTTCCTAGACCGCAACGGACGAACCCGGCAGCCGAACCATTCGATGAATGTACGCTACACCGGGTGAGCTAGCGAATGTCACTCCGTAAGCGATAGACATATTCCATGAGCACTTATTGCCGCTAACTCTTCATTAACTATGACGACAGAGGCACACTTTTGAAAGACATCTCCATAATTCTTCGAACAAGAAACCAGAAATGCTTGGATAGCAAGCATAAAATAATAATATATATAGCGTCGTTCAATAATTCGAAAGTTTGTGTGACATTATTGGACTATGTCGGAACTGAGGGACGATGTCCCTGAACCGAACCAAAAATTTCTAAGTCCACCGACGCTATCGGTTTCTTATCCGGCATCGCAGCATATTTTGTTCCGAAAGGGAAAGCTTGAAATCCTCCGAATCCCTTTCGGTATCCCGTCGGACCGGATGAAACTTTCGGACGTCCGTACCCGCTTCCGCGGAGCGTCCCGACCCAGCATCGTCGGATAAAATATATGCGACAGATTCAGTTGATGCTGGGATGCTGCGATAAACTGTGCTATTAAGGAAAGCACGTCCGTTCCCGAGGCCTGTGCAGTAGCGGACTTACGATGCATTGCCGCTGGAAACTCCGTGTACGTTGACTCCCGCACACTTCCTATGCGAACGTCCGGAGTCTGCAGGCCTCGAGTCCCCGGCTACCGACCCAGCGCTGTCGGATAATTCTCGATCCGACACCGTTTCTGTCGGCTGCTGGGATGCTGCGATAAGCTGTGCTATGTGCACAAGAATGTCCGGCGTCGAGACCAGCGGAGGCGCAGTCTATCGCTGCTTCGCCGAGGGCAGCTCCGCATCAGATGGCTCCCGCATACTTCCTATGCGAACGTCCGGAGTCCATCGGTCTCGAATCCCTGGCTGCCGGATGGTGTGACCTGGTCGCCGAAGAATCCTTGATCGGCGAAGCTGGTAATATATCGGCGGTCACGCAGCCAAGGTGCGGTCGTGTGCGCTGACGAGAAGAGGAAGCCTTAGCAGTCTCAGCGGACTGCCTATACAACGGAGCGTCCCGAGCGACGGACGTATGCTCCGCTAGCGACACATTTGTACCACAACATCTGGGGCCAGAAGTTGTTGAACGAGAGAGGGGCCTCTCTCGCTTGCCGTCCGGATGGACCGGAACGAGCTATGAACCGGACTAAAAGGCTTCCTCCGTTCTCCCTCCGATCCGCCGTCACTGGGTGTGCATTAAGTTAATTTTATAGTGCTCGCATCACCCCAAAATTCCTTCTAGACCGCAACGGACGAACCCGGCTGCCGAACCATTCGGTGAATGGACGCTACACCGGGCGAGCTAGCGGACGTCAAAGGCCGTCGAACCTACTGGGGTCCTCTTAGGCAATTGGCGTATTACATGAGCACTTTTCCGCTAGCCCTTCATTAATTGTGACGACGGAGGCACACTGTTGGAAGACATCACAGATACATCACCCTAATCTTGATCGTCTGAAATAGAAATTGATAAAGTAGAGTGACCCTGCGGGGAAAGGACCGGAGTGTCCAAATCCCCAACAACATACCGTGACATACGCTTCCCATATTGTCATCGAAATCATACGATACAGAACAGGAGTTAATGCGAGTACACTGACCACATATAGAATGATAATAAGGTCAGAGGAAGACTTCCTCTTAAAACAATTGATCAATATCCTTTCAATGTGAAAAGAAAACAAGTCCTGGTACTCGCACTAACCCCTGGCAATCAAAATACATAATAATAATATGATCCATTAATATAGAAAAAATAATTGAAATCAAAATATTTTGAAAAAATATTTTTTCAGAACAGCCCAAGTTTCTGAAAAGTAACGTTGAGCCCCAATGGATCCCAAGCCTAAGTGTGGACAAAAATTTTAAAAATATTTTAAACAATTTATTCAACACTTACGAACAATAATAATGTATCTAGTTATGATTAAAATAACATAAAGATATTATTATTTAGAAATCCCCCCCTCACACAGAGGGCTGTTGTAAATGTAAACAATGAGTGTAAAAACACTAAAATAAGACTCCAGGCACCCAGGCCCGAAATCAGTTACCAAAAATACACCATCTGATGCAAAACAGAGACTTCCAGGGAAGAAACTGCAGAACATCAGATGGTAGATGCAGAACACAACGCCTAACCACCCGTAGGTGAAGACGTAAACATGGGGAAAGAACAGAATTCATTCTGTTATTCAGCTAAAACTCCCAAGAAATTTTAGTAATAATAATTACATAAACTATGCCAAAAGCATGGGAGAATAGCAAGGGGGAACTTAAAGGACAGGGAGAGAGGAAAAACACTTGAAAAAACAGTGTAACTAAATAATCAGAATGACAACAAAATGGCTGCTGCCTTGAAAATAGGTAACTTAACATAATTTCATTAAAAAATTTTAAGTTACAGCCCTGATAATATTCTGTCACACATTCTTTTCCTCTCCTCCTTTTCTATCCTCCTTAGAATCACCATTTCACTAATATTTATGTGTCTGGCATCATTTAAACTGAGATTTAAAAGCACAAAGATCAGTCAGATGTTAACTGATGAAGGGCCAAACTTAGAATGATAAATGGCGCCAATTTCGGAACGTCCTTGACACTGCGCATGCGCAGTAGGGGCGAAGTGTGGAGGGCCTTTCAGGACATGTTTTCTTTAGTTTTAGATGCAAATTTTGGGGATTGGGGGGCAAAATTTGTGTTTGGCCCTATATTTTAAGAGTTAGCACCAGCTATGTCTGGGTCATTGGTACAGTATAAAAATATACAAATTTTAGGCGTGGCCAAAATTTTTGCCCCTCCCATAACGAAGGCAAATAATGCCTGACAAACTTCTCTTGAACAAACTTGATTCTAAACCTCAAAAGGACTCTGTATACCACATATCAAGTCTCTGCTACTGGTGGTTCATTATTAGATTTTCAAACAAATTTGGCCATTTTTCCCCTACCCCTCTGCTCAATAGGAGCCGAAACCTAATTTGTGTAAAAATCAAAATGCTCCTATATAACCACTACTTACATGACGACGGACGAAGAGTGATCAGAAGAGCTCACCCGGACTTTCAGTCAGGAGAGCTAAAAATGTTCACGACGCCGGACAGATGACAGAGGACTGACAAGACGATGGATGGCAAGTGATAAGTTTAGCTCCCTTCAGTGAGCTAAAAATGTGTGAAAGAACCTCATGCTACACAAGTATTGTTTCCACCATGATGCTCTATCACAATACCAAATATCATTCAAATCGGAGTAGCAGTGGCTGAGATAAAAGGGAAAATGTTTCTACAGAGATATGGACAAACAGAGGTCTCCACTAGATTCCCCTTAGACTTTTCAAATCTGGGGCATAACAAGTGTACATTTCGGTCAGAAAAAGGTTGGTAGAAGTGTTATTTACCACAATTATTCCAGATACTGTTACACACGTTTTACATCATTTTACCCTAGTTTTCAGAGTGCATATTGTTCACTTTAGACTGAAAAGGAAAAACTTTGTTGTGGAAACCCAGATTTTTCATGGCCATTCCACAGCCAGATGAAAGAATCCAGGTTCTAGAAAATGAAAACTCATTTTTCCAAAACTTTCCAGGGTGCTGGGAAGAGAGTGGAGGCAACAAAATTATATGAAATCAACTGTAACTATATTAAGATTTATTTATTTATTGATGTTTAAGGTCACATATTTATGCACAATGGCTAATCATGACCGTGACAGTTTTACGGGTGGAGGAAGCCGGAGTACCCAGAGAGAACCACCGAGCAACGATGAGCAGCTGCCAGCTCCCCAACATCGTAACTCCGCACTGCAGCACAGGCAGGGTTAGATTGGTTGAAGACATGTGTACCATCGACGTGCAGGACGCCTTAGTACACGGCGTCATCGTGCCCCCACGTGGGCAATGGAGATGAAGTGTCTTGCCCAAGGACACAACGCGGTTGCCGCAGGTGGGATTCGAACCGAGGACCTCTCGGCTTGCAGCCTGCACCTCTACCAACTGAGCCACCGCGCTCCCCAACTATATTAAGATGAAAATTGGTTATAATAATGTGTCCTCACAAACTGAAGGGACTTGGTAGACATTTTCTTTTTATAAAAAGACATGAAAACACTATTTGCATGCAAGCTTCTAAAAAATGAAATCTCAGGATTTTGATAATAAATTGGCTGAAATCAGTTCTGTTAGCTAATTCTGTGGATGAAGGACAGTTCCTCACCCAAAGTCAATAAAATAATACACACCCTCTTCTTTCTTTTCTGTGTTTTCCTCAATTGTTGCTTTGTTTTTCAATTCTTCCTGTATCAAAACGATAAAAGATTTTTATCAATACTGATACAACAAGTGATAAATTGAGCAGAGTCTCAAGCTGGTGCATTCCTGATTGAACAACCAACAGTAATGACATTAGTGATGTGCCGATAATAGGAAGAGGTAAACAACATACGCCATTGTGGGCAATTAGTAGACAATAACATTGGTAAATGAAAGGATCAATGACACTGTAGCTCAACTTGACAAACTTGAACTTGGTAAGTTGTAAATGAAATGGCAAAACTGAAGATCATTGGTACCAATGTTATTTGATGAAATTTCAACATAACAGCATTGTGTGTGTACGTCAGAGTAATTCATGCATTTTTAAATGTAAACTGTAAGACTGGCTAAAGGAAGAATGTTGATTCACAAATGCAGTATGTTCAGAGGTTATTGTAAATGGCAACTTCTTTCACAGAAATGAATGCTAATCAATAGCTCTTATCTAAAGGTCTTGCCTAATGAGCACACCAAGTTCAAAAACAATTCTATGATAAATGTGGCCTGTTGGCCATATCAAAGAATGTTGATGCACAAATGCAATAAATTCAAAGATTGTTGATAACAGCAACAGTTTTTGATGGAAATGAAAAGAAAATCAATAGCTCCTATCTTTGCCACCCTGCATAAGTATACACAGTTCCAAAACAACCTGATAATGTGCCCTCTGAGGCATGCCAAAGGGAGATGTTAATGCACAAATGCACTAAGTAGAAGGTCATTGCTTGTGGCAATGGGTTTTTTTTTGTTTGGGGGAGGGGGGGGGGGGGGGGGGTTATTGAAATTCATAAATATACCCTGCTGAGAGTGCAAAAGGGATAAATAAGTTGATGCACAAATGCAGTAAGTTCAAAGGATGGTGACAACAATATTTTTTTATGGAAATGAAAAAAAGCAATAGCAGACATTTAGAGGTCACCCCGAACACACATACCAAGTTTCAAAGTGATCCGATCATAAATGTGCCCTGAAGGGTGTGTTAAAGGGAAATATTGAGGTCTGACTAAACTAAGTTCTAAGAACATTGGCCGTGGCAACATTTTTTGACGGAAATGGTAGAAAATCGATATCTCCCATCTAGAGGTCACCCCAAACAAGCGTGCCAGGCTTCAAAGCAATCCGATCATAAAGGTGCCCTGTAGGGTGTGCCAAAGGGAAATATTGAGGTCGGACTAAACTAAGTTCTAAGAACGTAGGCCGCGGCAACATTTTTTGACGGAAACTGAAGAAAATCAATAGCTCCCATCTAGAGGTCACCCCAAACAAGCGTACCAAGTTTCAAAGCGATCTGATCATAAATGCGACCTGTGAGGTGTGCCAAAGGAAATTGTGTACATACGTACATACGTATGTATGTACGCCGACGGACGAGAAGTGATGGCAATAACTCAGCTTGACTTTGTCAAGTTGAGCTAAGAAATGAATCAGGCCTGTCGATTATGATGAAACCTACATGACTAATTTGTTTGAGAGTATTAAATGATATACTGTATTTGTCTGTGTATTTATTTATTGGGGTTTTAACGACACGACACAGGCATGTGATTGGTGAAAATGAAAAAAAGAGGAAAATAACAGCTGGGGGTCAAGGGGGGGGGGGGGGGGGGGGCTGTACTAGCCCCCTTGCTGGTACAGGCCAGAGGCCTGGTGGAGGGGTTCATGAGGAATGAACCCCCCCCCCCCCCCCCCCCAAGAAATGGGAGCACAGCAAAATTTATGGCATTTTTAAGTGTCTGTCTTGCACCTTTTTACTCCTGCATGGATACAGTTAAAACAAAATATTACAACACAAAAGAGGTCCTGAACTTCGTATTTACCATCAATGCCATTCGTCCTCGCTTTGCATAGAAAGTTTCCTTCGACAAACCACACAATATGCAACTCCAGGTGTGTGAACTTTTCAGAAAACTTCTGAAAGAAACACTCCATCCACTTCTTTCTCCAACCATTCCCAACGCCAAACTTTTCTGACACTGCTATCAATTTCTTTCAAACAAACATTTGCATCCCTCAGTATTATGTCTTTACGCATTGATGTCATTGTTCAAATTTGAAAAGAATCACTGAAGAATGGCGCTGACAAAAAGTGTTTTTGTTACATTAGAAAAGTGTGTAAGTAAACCTCATTGGTTTACAATTTATTTATTTATTGATGTTTTAAGGTCACATATTTATGCACAATGGCTAATCATGACCGTGACAGTTTTACAGGTGGAGGAAGCCGGAGTACCTGGAGAGAATCACCGAGCAACGACGGGCAGCTGCCAGCTCCCCAACATCGTAACCCCGCACTGCAGCACAGGCAGGCTTAGATTGGTTGAAGACATGCGTAACATCGACGTGCAGTACGCCTTAGTACATGGCGCCATCGTGTCCCAAAGCGGGCAATGGAGATGAAGTGTCTTGCCCAAGGATACAACGCGGTTGCCGCAGGCGGGATTCGAACCGAGGACCTCTCGGCTTGCAGCCTGCAGAATTGGTTTACAATCGCATACAGATGAGTAAACAACAAATGAAAAACATCGTTATAAAGACAATAGGCTTCACTACCGGTGCTCTTAAACTTACTACTGCAGGTGTTTTAAAAGTGACAGATCAAAAAATTTTATCCACAGAAATAAAGTGACCATTTCGGAACTTACGAAAAACGGATCTGGATTTTCATAAAACGTGGAAACTCGTGTTTCCACGGAAAAATCACATGACTGACGACAGTCAAGGTCACCTTGTTTTAAGGGTGGAGGAAGCCAGAGTACCCAGAGAAAACGAACGAGTGGCGTTGAGTAATGTCAGACTCAATGTACCAAATCTGCAAAAGCAGGGTTAGCGATGGTTGAAGACAAATGCACCGTCGACATGCAGTACACCTTAGTACACAGCGCCATCGTGCCCCCACATGGGCAATCGGGAAGAAGTGCTTTGCCCAAGGACATGACGTAGTAACCCCTGGTAGGATTCCAACTATGGAGCTTTTGGTTTGAAGTTTAATGCCATAACCACTGAGCCACAACGCTCCCACTATGAGTCAGTGTACAAGAAGGATTTCCGCTACACCGGTACAGTGTCCGTCAACCGACTGCAATCCTCCAACCAGGGCACCTTCCAGACATTAATCAAGATATTAAAATTCACCTTGACCTGCCAGTTCCCTGAGAAATAACTGATTCACAAATTGCAGAAGTGCCATTTCTAGACTTATTTTGAGAATTTCCGTACACAAATTTCAAAGAAAAGATGCGTGCATGAATCACTGTTCTGTCACAGCATCAGAAGAATAGTTGATTTCAAAGAGTTTTTTCAACGTCAAAGAAATCAAACCCCTAACATCGACTGGTCATTATCACAGGGACCAGAAAAATGAAAGCTTGATCCAGAGACACCTTCAACACATTTGTGCAGTGTGGCTCGCCGCTGAAATCGCCAGTCGCTGCATGCCAAGTTAAATTAGCTACCAGTAATATTCACATCTATAACACATATTAAATTCTGGAGCAGTCATGAGCCAAAAGAAGGATTATATAAAAGAAAGCTCAAACCACAAGACGCTCGGAGCAAGACCAAAATAACAAGTCTCTTGGTCCCACAGAGCAGAGCAAGTGAACAAGATGCTAGGATTAACCCTGCCAGTACTACAACAAATCAAGATGTCGCAATGACGCCTGATGCACCAAGTAACTTTGGTGCTACAAAGCAAGATGTCGAAATAACACTTGACACACCAAGTGCATCTGAAGCTATACATCAACAGGAAGCTGGATATGTAGGAAATTTAGTCTCTCCTCACAGCCAAGTGAGAACCCGAAAAATATACTTGGGCAACATACAGTGTTGTGAAAAATGGATGATGTATCTGTAGCCCGTGCTCCAGGTGGAACAAGAGCTGGACTGTCGTCCAGTGCATACCCCCATGTGGTGTACCGCCTAGTGTGGGCATACCTATGACCAACAAATATTATTTATGAATATTCTCATATGGACTGATGGATGGATGCACAGACGGACGGACGCAATCCAGTTTTCCCCCCACCCCATTTTCTTTGAAAATTTTCAACAATTTCCACCAATTTCTAAGTCAAAAGGTATGGTAAATTGTTTGGTGTTTGGAAGTTTTATGCAATGAGGCAGACGCCTTTGTCATAGGAAAACTGCATGCCATATTTCACTGAAATCCGATAACCCATACCTGAGATAGAGGCTGAACAGACAAATAATGTCCATTTCCAACAATTTCTAAGTCAAAAAGAGGGATAACTCTAAAAAGTAGAATGTGAGAAATATCGTTGAATCCTTTTTTAAAGCCTATACCGTATGCAGTGTTCACGGCAAATTTCATTGCAATAGAACATTCGATACCAGAGATACAGGCTGAACAAACAAAATAAATTTGGCTCGAACGAACACAATTTCGAAGTGAACAAGTAATAAAAAAAAAAAAAAATAACTAGTGTGGGCATACCTATGACCAACAAATATTATAGAAAGTTAAAAAATTTATAGTAATTTCTATATTTTTTATACTTACCAATGACCCAGACATAGCTGGTGCTAACTCTTAAAATATAGGGCCAAACACAAATTTTGCCCCCCAATCCCCAAAATTTGCATCTAAAACCAAAGAAAACATGTCCTGAATGGCCCTCCACACTTCACCTCTACTGCGCATGCGCAGTGTCAAGGACATTCCGAAATTGGCGCCATTAATCATTCTAATAACCAGTGCCTGGTAAGCGCTATGTACTCAGCGGGGAGGCAAAAGTTCCCAACTCCTGGGAGGGCCATCCCCGTCTGGGTCATTGGTAAGTATAAAAAATATAGAAATTACTATACATTTTTTAACATTTTTATACTGTACCAATGACCCAGACATAGCCGAATAGTAAAAAGGCTGGAGGGCCAAGGACATAGAGCAAAATGGAATACGCTCAATAATATAAAATAGAGTCATCCCCTGTAGGGAAAAAGAAGTAATAGGCCTTACATGTATCTTTCTTAATTATGATAAATTAAAAAGATACAACACCTTCCAAAATTGAGCGTCATACATCCATGTACTCTATTAATATCCAATATAATCCTTATACTAATAATTTTTAAAGTAAGCCAATAAATAAAGTAAGTCTAGAGAATAGAGACTCTTATACTCCTAAAAGTGTCTGAGGATTGCATAATCATGTCCGTTGACATATGCAATATTCAAAAGCTATACTTTAACAAGAGGCCCCACGTGGCCTTAATCGCTCACCTGACAAAGTGACTCTAAGAAGTATTTTAGGTCACCTTCACCATGTCATGCCTCATCAACATTAACTGGTTGAGTGATAGATTTTGTTTGAAGTTCAACATTTGTTACCTAAAATTAGTTTTATTTAAAATCATTGGTGTGTGGCCAATCTCCAATGATTTTTAATAAAGCAAATTTATCTCTGCAGACAAACTGGTTTAGCATGAAGCACAAACAAGGAATGTGAAGAGATAGCCTTGGACATCTCTCCCCAACTGTGGATATCTTCCATGTGCTACATGTATATATTTGCATGCAAGAAAACAAAAATTTTCACAAATTTTATTTTTTTTTATCATCATTGGAACAAGCTCAAACAGCTTATTCCAATAGGGGTATGGGAAGATCAGGTATATTTTTGAGACAGAAATGTGAATATATAAATAATGGTGTTTTTTGTGAATGATGCTGGAGAATTTTGCGTAAAGGTATGGTAAATGGTTTGTTCTAGATACAGAATGATGCAAAAGTATTTAAATTTGATTAGGCAAGTTGTTCCTATAATGCATTTAAAAATTGAAGTAACTGTTTTTTTGCTGACGAACTAATAGATGTGTGTGTCTGTGTGTGTCTGTGTGTGTGTGTGTGTGTGAGGGTGTGTGTGTGTGTGTGTGTGTGTGTGTGTTTGTGTGTGTGGGGGGGGGGGGGGGGGGGGGGGGGGGTAAGAGTGTTGTTGCAAACAAAATTCCTGAATAAATGGAAAATTTTATTTTTTGTGTGAAAGACATAGTGCGTGAATGTTGATTGGAACAAGCTTAGAGAGCTCATTTTAATGTGAAGTCATAAAGCTGTGTTTTACGTACGAAATTCTGGAATAACTAAAAAAATTGCTTTTTTGACTCAAAAAGCATGGTGTGCGACCTCTCATTGGAATGAGCTCAAAAAGCTCATTCCAATGGGGTATTTACAAGCGATAAGTACATGTATGTTTAAGAGACAAAAATTAAAATTTGAATAGTGATTTTTGCGAAGAATGCTGACAAGTTTTGGCAGTTATGCTGGTAAAAAGGTAAGATATGCAAAGTGGTTGTTTTTTAGAGGCGACATTTAATTAAGGGGAATTAACCCTTGATTACTGAGGTAACTTCTAAAAGTACTGAAATTTCATGAAGCAATGTGAATAACAGACAACAGTTGCCTAAAAATTTCATGAATAACTAAAATTTTTATTCCTTTGTCTCGAAAACATGGCATATGACCTTTGTTGGAATGAGCTGAATGCGTGTGTTCCAATGAGGGGTCATAAAATTTGAACGAAGATTTGTGTGAATAATGCATTAGTACTGCTAGATTTGGGTAAATGGTTCACCCTGGATACCACCCCTTCTATAGTAGATCTTTTCTGCAAATTTTGTCTAAGATTCTATCAACTTTACAAATAAATACGTTCATGAATCACAATCAGATCCACCCTACAATGTTGCATACCAAATATCAAAAGATTCTGCCTGCTGGATCTGGAGAAGAAGATTTTTTAAGAAATATGCCTGAAACGCACTAAGTTAAAATTTGGGCTCCTATACGGAGCCCAAATATAAACCCAGGGGGCCGATTTGAACAAACTTGAATCAGATCCACCCCACAATGTTGCTTACCAAATATGAAAAGATTCTGAAGCTGGATCTGGAGAAGAAGATTTTTTAAGAAATTTGCCTGAAATGCACTAAGTTCGAATTCGAGCTTCTATAGTGAGCCCAAATATGAAACTAGGAAGCCGATTTGAACAAACTTGAATCAGATCCACCCCACAATGTTGCATACCAAATATCAAAAGATTCTGCCTGCTGGATCGGGAGAAGAAGATTTTTTAATAAATTTGCCCGAAATGCACTAAGTGCGAATTCAGGCTTCTATATTAAGCCCAAATATGAATCCAGGGGGCCGATTTGAACAAACTTGAATCAGATCCACCCCGCAATGTTGCATACCAAATATGAAAAGATTCTGCCTGCTGGATCTGGAGAAGAAGATTTTTGAAGAAATTTGCCTGAAATGCACTAAGTGCGAATTCGGGCTTCTATATTAAGCCCAAATATGAATCCAGGGGGCCGATTTGAACAAACTTGAATCAGATCCACCCCGCAATGTTGCATACCAAATATCAAAAGATTCTGCCTGCTGGATCTGGAGAAGAAGATTTTTGAAGAAATTTGCCCGAAATGCACTAAGTTTGAATTCGAGCTTCTATAGTGAGCCCAAATATGAATCCAGGGGGCCGATTTGAACAAACTTGAATCAGATCCACCCCGCAATGTTGCATACCAAATATCAAAAGATTCTGCCTGCTGGATCTGGAGAAGATGATTTTTTAAGAAATTTGCCTGAAATGCACTAAATTCGAATTCGAGCTTCTATAGTGAGCCCAAATATGAATCTAGGAAGCCGATTTGAACAAACGTGAATCAGATCCACCCCACAATGTTGCATACCAAATATCAAAAGATTCTGCCTGCTGGATCTGGAGAAGAAGATTTTTTAATAAATTTGCTTGAAATGCACTAAGTTCAAATTTGGGCTCCTATACTGAGCCCAAATATAAACCCAGGGGGCCGATTTGAACAAACTTGAATCAGATCCACCCCACAATGTTGCTTACCAAATATGAAAAGATTCTGCCTGCTGGATCTGGAGAAGAAGATTTTTTAAGAAATTTGCATGAAATGCACCAAGTTCAAATTCGAGCTTCTATAGTGAGCCCAAATATGCATCTAGGAAGCCGATTTGAACAAAGTTGAATCAGATCCACCCCACAATGTTGCATACCAAATATCAAAAGATTCTGCCTTCTGGATCTGGAGAAGAAGATTTTTTAAGAAATTTGCCTAAATGCACTAAGTTCGAAATCGGGCTCCTATACTGAGCCCAAATATGAACCCAGGGGGCCGATTTGAACAAACTTGAATCAGATCCACCCTACAATGTTGCATACCAAATATCAAAAGATTCTGCCTGCTGGATCTGGAGAAGAAGATTTTTTAAGAAATATGCCTGAAATGCACTAAGTTCGAAATCGGGCTCCTATACTGAGCCCAAATATGAACCCAGGGGGCCGATTTGAACAAACTTGAATCAGATCCACCCTACAATGTTGCATACCAAATATCAAAAGATTCTGCCTGCTGGATCTGGAGAAGAAGATTTTTTAATGTTTTTCCCATTGCCTACAGTGTTAAAAAGTGCTGACTCAGCACTTTTTCAAAGTCCCGAAACTGTACCCTATGATAAAACCGATGGCAATTTTTTTTTACCAATCCTTTCTGTTGGTCCTAAGGAAGCTGCACACCAAATAAAAATTCTCAGTGCCGTGCAGTTTTGGAGATATGGGCGTTTTAAATTTTTTCTATTTTTAGCTCCTGCGGTTCCCACGGGGCTGCGGGAAAAATTTTTTTTGCATAAATCAAGTACTCATGACCCAATAAGCCCTCACATAAAATTTGGTTCAAATCAGCCTCTCAGTTTGGAAAATAGAAATTTTGGGCGGGGCAAAAAATTTTGCCCCTCTCATAACAACGTCAAGTGTAGCCCCACAAACTTCTCTTGAACAAATCTGAGTCTACACCTCAAAAGGAAGCTGCACACCAAATATCAAGTCTCTGCTACTGCTGGTTCATGAGAAGAAGATTTACAAAGATTTTGGTGCCCCTTGGGGGTGTGGCACCACCCAGGAGGAGGGGCAACTTCATTTGAACAAATCTGAATTGGCATTAGGTAATAAACATTTAGCCAACATTTGAATAAAATTGGGCTAGTGGTTTAGGAGGAGAAGTCGATAATGTAAAGTTAACGCCGGACGGACGACGACGGACGACGGACAGAAAGTGATTAGTAAAGCTCCCCTTGAGCTTCGCTCAGGTGAGCTAAAAACTAAGACTTGAATGAATTTTAAAAACATAAACTTCTCACTAAACAACCATCCCAATAACAGCTCAGAATTACTAACTCCGGAGGAGGTATCCCCTTGTTTTCATAGTAAAACAGGTGACCCAAGGGAACACCCTCCCCCCCCCCCCCCCCCCTTTTTCTTGCCCTGGGTCAAATAGCCCAGAGCGAAGAGGGCAGCAGAACGGAGACACTGCCGAAACAGACAGCCTACCTAGCTATAGTAGCAACTGTTAAGTGAATGACATTCTGAGCAGTAGATAATAGACCTAACAATAGAGGCCTCCAGAAATGGACTCGATATTTCTGAGATAAAAATTCATGAATGTGGATGGCTGAGCGCAATGAGCAGCCTTCAAAAATCTATAATAGCGACACTATTAATGTAAGCCCAAGATGTAGAAGAACTCTTACTTCATGAGCCGAAATCTTAAGCTCAACTGCTAAGTCAATGATATACCATAAGCAGTACCGATAGTTAATAGAATCCATTAACAATAGAATGGAGCGTAACGTCCTTCTACTAGGCATCAAAGACAGAAGAAGCTTACGCCCATAGTAATAAACAGATATCTGTTTATAAATACATAAACTCTACCCGGAAAGAGTAAAGGCCTATGCCCGTACGAAGACGGAAGGACCTTAATAACAATAGGTTCCGGATATTAGGAGCCTAACTCTTATGCAAAAATCCAACCTAAATAGTAACGGAAGTAGTGATTCCGAAACTACGAAAGTGAAAATCATCCATCGATAGTGCATGAAACTCAGACTCTTCAGTAAAAGAGAAACCAACAGAATTACTGTCTAAAAGGTCAGAATTTGAAAACTACTGTTTCCAGAGGCTCAAATGATTACTTAGCTAAATAAGAACCGAAGTTAAATTCCATATAGGAATTTAATCTAAAGATTCTAAGTCTATTTATCAAAAAGTTACTAACTGACTTAGATAAAGAGACATAAGACTCAATTGTAAACTATCCTAGAGTGCATAGGTATGAGGTAACATAAACCTAAAACCTTAATAATAACAGGCTGCAGTAGATCTTGAGAAACAAGTATACTAAAAAATTGCAATGAGTAGTATGGAGGGATCAACAATATGAACATAATGATCCCTACACCAACGACGGAAGAGCCTCCACTTTAGCCGCATAGAATAGCGAAGAAGAGGATCTCCTATAGTAAGAAATCGCGTCCAAAGCTCGTCCAGTACAATGCTTACAATGCAATACGGACCACACAACGGAATACATGAAGGTTGCGACCTTGCGGGTTGTGATAAAGATGACACGATTTACCCAGTGAAAAAAGATCCTCACATTGAGGAAGATTTCACGTTAAGTCCCACAGTAGACAAGAGAGTAAATTACCCATGATCTCTGTGAAGATAGAGATGCTATCAACAGAAATGTATTGTGGTTGTTTATCGTAGCAATACCTGCTGAAACAACAGCGCCGGAGGATATGCGTATCCTATCATTCCGTCCTATAGATCAATAGAGCGTTAACAACATTAGCTCAGAGATCTGGACAAGCCAACACATACGTCTGCAATTGATTAGCAAGCTGTGTCGTAAATAAATCATCATTGGGCGCTCCCATAGATAGCAAATCTGATTGAATACTTGTTTGTTGAGAGTCCATTCTGACAGCAACAAGCGACCCCTAAGTGAACGGGAGTCCGGTAAAACAATCAGACGACCCGGAATATGACAGACCAAAACAGAACTTGGTGTACTATAACCAACAGACGGATTCTTTCCATTAAATTGAATAACGGAAACGAAAGAGTGCCTCCCTGGTTCCGGAGATACGCCACTACTGTCGAATTAACGGACTGGATTTGGGCATGCGTTTCTGAATAATGTTCATGCAATGACATAAAGCAAGCCTAAAAAACATTATTCCGCGGAAGAAAATTGGTTGCTAAGAGACTGCGGAACCCAAAGACCCTGGCACTTCGAATCCGTTGGGATCAGTATTATATCCCAATCTGTTTGACTGGCAACCGTCATAACAGCAACACTCGGGTCCGGCAACTGCGGTGGCACTCTCTGAGTCAACCACCAAATGTTTGCCCCAGTCTGAATCTCTTGTAACACCAGATAGACAAGAGAACGTGTAAATCGAGCAATTCATGGATTGCCGAAAAGTTGCCGTCGAAGAGAAGCTTCTCCGAGAACGAAGCGACTCTGAGAGAGTTCTTAACCTTACTATCCACGCGCGTGGATGTAGCTAGGGCTGCGTCACGTCAACCAACTCCAATCAGGCACTGAAGGGCGGAGTTATATGTGAACAAACTACTGCCCTCAAAAGAAATTACATTGAGAATAATATCCCGTAAATCTTTTCTTGAAGACGTAATGATAACGCCTCACGTATGATAAAGCGTCTAAGTTAAGTCTACTAGACATCACTGTCGTTTCCAACATTGAAGTTGGAAAAGACATAGACGGCGAAAAAGAATATTTCTAGTCTTTAACCACACCGTCTAGACGCATATGAACTCTCGGTATGCCCTGCACTGCCAAAATAAACTATTCGTATAAATGATAAAACGGCAGAAATGAGCAACGCGGACAAGAAACTAAACTATCATGCTTGGTAGCAGGCTTGTATGCATATATAGCGTCGAAAAATAAAACACATGTTGTAATGAAATTATTGGACTGCGTCGGTAAGTCAGGGACAATGTCCCCGAACCGATCGAAAATTCCGAGTCCAATGACGCTATAAGTCTCTTATCCAACATCGCAGCAATGTAGTCCGAAATAACAATCACTGGAAGATAATGCCAGAAGATATGAATGGCAGCTTCCGATACTACAAAAGGGAAAAGTCGAAATCTTTCGAATCCCTTTCGCCATCCTGTCGGACCCTATAAAGCGTTCGGTCGTCCGTACCTGATGCAACCGCGGACCGCACCGACCCAGCGCCGTCGGATAATTCCTGATTCGACCAAGAAACTGTCAATTGCTGGGATGCTGCGAAACAACTGTGCTAACTCGGATAGCACGTCCGTCACTGAGGCCTGAGGAGAAGCGGACCTACAATGCATTGCCGCTGAAAGCTCCGTGATCGTTACCCCGTACATACTACCAACATGCGAGCGAACGGAGTGTATAGGCCTCGTGTCCCTTGGCTACCGGATGGCGTGACCTATTCGCCGTGGAATCACTGAATGACGAAACGGATCGGATACTCGAGGTCACGTAGCCAATGTGCGGTCGTGTGCCCTGCTGTGAGGATGAGGAAGCATTATGTACAGTCTCTCGGACTGTCAATATAACGGAGCGTCCCGACCGACAGACATATGCTCCGAATGTAAAATATCAGAACCACAACATGTGGTCCCCTATGTTGTTGGACGAGAGAGGGACCTCTCTCGCTCACAGCCCGGACGGAACTGGACAAGCCAGGAACCGGACTAACAGGCTTCCTCCGATCTGTCCTCAATCTGCCGTCACTGGGTGAGTACTAAAGTAATTAAAGTGCTCGCATCACCCAAATCTCCTTCCTAGACCGCAACGGACGAACCCGGCAGCCGAAACATTCGATGAATGCACGCTACACAGGGTGAGCTAGCGAATGTCACTCCGTAGGCGATAGACATATTCCATGAGCACTTATTGCCGCTTGCTCTTCATTAACTATGACGACAGAGGCACACTTTTGAAAGGCATCTCCGTAACTTTGCGAACAAGAAACCAGAAATGCTTGGTTATAGCAAGCATATAATAATAATATATATAGCGTCGTTCAATAATTCGAAAGTTTGTGTGACATTATTGGACTATGTCGGAACTGAGGGACGATGTCCCTGAACCGAACCAAAAATTTCTAAGTCCACCGACGCTATCAGTTTCTTATCCGGCATCGCAGCAATCTGGTCCGACGAAAGAAGCTGTAGAAGACCAAGTCAGATGACATACACAACCGCATATGTAGTTCCGAAAGGGAAAGCTCGAAATCCTCCAAATCCCTTTCGGTATCCCGTCGGACCGGATGAAATATTCGGACGTCCGTACCCGCTTCCGCGGAGCGTCCCGACCCAGCATCGTCGGATAAAAAATATGCGACAGATTCAGTTGATGCTGGGATGCTGCGATAAACTGTGCTATTTAGGAAAGCACGTCCGTTCCCGAGGCCTGTGCAGTAGCGGTCTTACGATGCATTGCCGCCGGAAGCTCCGTGTACGTTGACTCCCGCACACTTCCTATGCGAACGTCCGGAGTCTGCAGGCCTCGTGTCCCTGGCTACCGGATGGTGTGACCTGGTCGCCGATGATTCTCTGACTGGAGAAGCTGACTGGATATCCGTGGTCACGTAGCCAAGAGCGGTCGTGTGCGCTACCATGAGAATGAGGAAGCCTTATTGACAGTCTCTCCGGACTGACTATATGTCGGAGCATCCCGAGCGACGGACGCATGCTCCGAATGCGAAACATTTTGTACCACAACATCTGGGGCCAGATGTTGTTGTACGAGAGAGGGGCCTCTCTCGCTCGCCGTCCGGATGGACCAGAACGAGCTATGAACCGGACTAAAAGGCTTCCTCCGTTCTCCCTCCGATCCGCCGTCACTGGGTGTGCATTAGGTTGATTTATAGTGCTCGCATCACCCCAAAATTCCTTCTAGACCGCAACAGACGAACCCGGCTGCCGAACCATTCGGTGAATCGACGCTACACCGGGCGAGCTAGCGGACGTCAAAGGCCGTCGAACCTACTAGGGTCCTCTTAGAAATTGGCGTATTTACATGAGCACTTTTCCGCTAGCCCTTCATTAATTGTGACGACGGAGGCACACTGTTGGAAGACATCACAGATACATCACCCTAATCTTGATCGTCTGAAATAGAAATTGATAAAGTAGAGTGACCCTGCGGGGAAAGGACCGGAGTGTCCAATTCCCCAATAACATACCGTGACATACGCTTCCCATATTGTCATCGAAATCATACGATACAGAACAGGAGTTAATGCGAGTACACTGACCACATATAGAATGATTATAAAGTCAGAGGAAGACTTCCTCTTATTACAATTGATCAATATCCTTTCAATGTGAAAAGAAAACAAGTCCTGGTACTCGCACTAACCCCTGGCAATCAAAATACATAATAATAATATGATCCATTAATATAGAAAAAATAATTGAAATCAAAACATTTTGAAAAAATATTTTTTCAGAACAGCCCAAGTTTCTGAAAAGTAACGTTGAGCTCCAATGGATCCCAAGCCTAAGTGTGGACAAAAATTTTTAAAATATTTTAAACAATTTATTCAACACTTACGAACAATAATAATGTATCTAGTTATGATTAAACTAACATCAAGATATTATTTTCCAGAAATCCCCCCCTCACACAGAGGGCTGTTGTAAATGTAAACAATGAGTGTAAAAACACTAAAATAAGACTCCAGGCACCCAGGCCCGAAATCAGTTACCAAAAATACACTATCTGATGCAAAACAGAGACTTCCAGGGAAGAAACTGCAGAACATCAGATGGTAGATGCAGAACACAACGCCTAACCACCCGTAGGTGAAGACTTAAACATGGGGAAAAGAACAGAATTCATTCTGTTATTCAGCTAAAACTCCCAAGAAAATTTAGTAATAATAATTACAAAAACTATGCCAAAAGCATGGGAGAATAGCAAGGGGGGACTTAAAGGACAGGGAGAGAGGAAAACACTTAAAAAACAGTGTAACTAAACAATCAGAATGACAACAAAATGGCTGCTGCCTCGAAAATAGGTAACTTAACATAATTTCATTAAAAAAATTTAAGTTACAGCCCTGATAATATTCTGTCACACATTTTTTCCTCTCCTCCTTCTCTATCCTCCTTAGAATCACCATTTCACTAATATTTATGTGTCTGGCATCATTTAAACTGAGATTTACAAGCACAAAGATCAGTCAGATGTTAACTGATGAAGGGCCAAACTTAGAATGATTAATGGCGCCAATTTCGGAACGTCCTTGACACTGCGCATGCGCAGAAGAGGCGAAGTGCGGAGGGCCTTTCAGGACATGTTTTCTTTGGTTTTAGATGCAAATTTTGGGGATTGGGGGGCAAAATTTGTGTTTGGCCCTATATTTTAAGAGTTAGCACCAGCTATGTCTGGGTCATTGGTACAGTATAAAAATATAATAATTTGAGTTATGAAAGTTATGAATATTCTCGGACGGACTCACACACGGACGCACAGACGGATGCATGTAATCCAGTATACTCCCATTTTCTTCGAAAGTGGGGGTATAATGATTCAATTCCACGAATTTCAGAACAGCCTATCCAGAGGGTTGACATGAGTGTAGTACTGACTGACCATCCTAATCGCCAGTTCATAAGACACAAGCAGTCTTCTACCCATTCAGATTGCTTGCAAACGGGCATGGATCGAGCTTCTTCTCTGACCAGTGGCAGGGTCATACAACAGCTGCAAACAACATCGGAAGCATTATGCAGTGAAAATAGGGAAAAGCTTAGGGGAATTTTTAAGTGTATTGAGATGCTGGTAAAGTGGAATTGGGTCTATTCTACATCATTATGCGATGTTATGGATCTTTTGTCCGAATTTGGGGTTTATTTAGAGTTTGCCAGAAATGTTTCATATAAATCATACCAGTCCAATGAGGAGATGATCCAATGCATGGGTGAATATTTAGAAGAGTGTACATGGAATGATTGCTGAGAGGCGCCTTTTATCACACTTTTGGCAGACGAATGTACAGATCGGAACATTACTCAACAATTTGCAGTTGTGGGCAAATGGATTGACAATGAAAGTGTCAATGACACTGTAGCTCAACTTGTCAATACAAAGACATGTACGTGTATAGTACATGACACAGCAATGACAAACATCTAGGTAATGACCTGATAACAAAGGTACATATAAAGTATTGTAACGGTCTGTACATAAATACTGACCGTTGCCTGTAACAAATGTATAGGTAAAGTATTGTAAAGGTGGGTGACAGTCAGATGCTAAACTAGAAAAGAAATCTTTTGAGTCCCAGAGTGGGTCTGACTGAACCCCAAAATATTTGTTCTCATAGCACAGTGATAACAAAGGCACCCCAAAACACACTCGTTCCTGTCCCAAGGTGAAAACAAAGGTACCCAAGAAGTTTTGTGAAGATCAGTTCACAAATACGAGCTGTATAGAACTTGTGACAAAAAACTGATTGGACATAATTTCGGTACAAAATGGCCACTGGCAGCCATCTTGAATTTTGGACCGCACCCAGAAACACTCATTCTCGTCCCAAGGTGATAACAAAGGTACCCAAGAAGTTTTGTGAATATCGGTTCAGAAATACAGCCTCTACCCTGAGCCGTATTGACATGTGTACTTACATTGTGTAAGTAGCACTGAATAAATCAAAATTCATCTAATTTGCATAATTTCTGCACGAAAAAAAACCCTTTACAATATGTGATGTATTACATGTTACTAAAAATTCATACAAAAATTTATTCAAATCAGAACTTTCATACAGAAGTTCTGTACAAAAGACTGATTGCACTAATTGTGGTACAAAATGGCTGCTGGTGGCCATCTTGAATTTCGGACCACACCCAAATACACTCGCTCTCATCCCGTGGTGATAACAAAGGTACCCAAGACGTTTCGTAAAGATTGGTTCATAAATATGGCCTCTAGTCTGAGCCGTATAGAAGTTGTGTACAGAAAACTGATTAGACCTATTTTCGGTACAAAATGGCCACTGGCAGCCATCTTGAATTTTAGACCGCACCCAGAAACAGTCGTTCTCGTCCCAAGGTGATAACAAAGGTACCCAAGACATTTCATGAAGATCAATTCATAAATACAGACTCTAGCCCGAGCCGTATTGACATGTGTACTTACTGTGTGTAAGTCGCACTGAAAAAATCAAAGTTCATCTAATTTGCATAATTTCTGCATGAGAAAAAAACACGTATTATATGTGATGTATCCCATGGTACTAAACATTCACACAAAAATTATTCAAATCAGCGCTTTCATATGGAAGTTCTGTGCAAAAATCTGATTGCACCTAATTTTGTACAAAATGGCTGCCATCGGCCATCTTGAATTTTGGACCGCACCCAAAAACACTCTTTTTCGTCTCACGGTGATACCAAAGGTACCCAAGAAGTTTTGTAAAGATCGGTTCATAAATACGGCCTCTAGCCCGAGCCGTATTGGCATTTGCACTTACAGTGCTGAAAGTAATGTTACCAAAAAACATCAAAATTAGTCTAATTTGCACAATTTACACACGAGAAAAAAACCTGTATTATATGTGATGTATCCCACGTTACTAAACATTCATACAAAACGTTATTCAAATCAGAGCTTTCATATGGAAGTTCTGATCAAAAAACAGATTTCTGCATCGTCGGAACAAAATGGCGGCTGGCAGCCATCTTGAATTTCGGACCGCACCCAAAAACACTTGTTCTCGTCCCACGGTGATAACAAAGGTACCCAAGAAGTTACGTAAAGATCGGTTCATAAATACGGCCTCTAGCCTGAGCCGCATCCAATTGTTGACGTACGGACAGACGGACGACGGGCCATGACAAAAGCTCAAATTTGGCTTCGCCAAAGTTGAGCTAAAAATGGTTTGATTGTCGAACATATGCTTTCTTTAATACCACTGAAACGTGCCGACGCACCAAATATGTTTAAGGAGATTCAAAATTTGCACACGTCGAACACTACCAATTTAAAAAATGTCTATTTCATTGGTCCACATGGTACAAATGCTATGTCTGGTGAGAGTAATGGGCTGCAAAGAATGGTCAGACATGAAGCACCATTTTGTAAATACATTAACTGTCACTGCAACCACCTTGCACTCACATTTGTGCATCTCATGAAGACGTACAACGACCTCAAGTTTGTTGACACTACGTTAATGACACTGGAGACAATTCAATAAATCTCTAACAAATTAGCAGTTTTTATGTCTTTGCAGGAAGCCGCAGAGAAGAAGCCACTGCGCCTAGTCATGCCTTCTACAACAAGGTGGATATCCCACAGGGATTGCTGTATGCAACTCTTCCAGAGATATTCTGAAATCCTTAATGCACTTGACTCCATCTATTCAGATATGAGTGATGCAGAAGTCCTGGGGTTCAAACTCCATCTCACCAATACAAAGTGTGCTAGCAATCACTGGTAAATTGAATTTCACGGCAATTCTTTATCTTGTTCGGGTGGCACAACATGTGTTGGACTCTATTAAGCAGCGTTTAGTTTCTGGGGAAAAGGCTGGCACGGATAGTTCACCTACTCCTTATTTCGATGAAGCTACAAAATTCAAGGAAAAAGCATCAGAAAGGTGTAAAGGGGCTCGCCCTTCTAGGACAAGACCACAGTCTGACCAAATGCAGACATTCATTTCCAAAACTGATATTAAATTAATAGCAGATTTAACAGATAAATTTGAAAAGGCCTTTGATTCTGCCACATTAATAAATAACTTCAGCATATTTGATTCCATAAACCTGCCTGATCATCTCTTGGGTGGTTATGGGGGGCGAATCCTGACAAACTTTTAGATTTTTACAGTAAAAGACAGGATAACATGTTATACAGGGGAGATTGTGCGACGGCAATGCCAACAGTTGATACCACAAAAACAAAAGCTGAGTTTTCTGGATTCATCAGGCTGATGGAGAGGCTAAGACAAAGCTACTGAAACTGCATAACAACATGCTTCACAGATGTCTACTGTGACCCAGTCACAGAAAAAGGAAATGGATCAAAAGTTACAAAGCTGGGAACATTCAACCTGAATGAGTTTCTGAAGGACTTGACTTCAAATGAACAGCTGGGATTATACCCAGAATGCACCAAGTTGCTTACTCTAGCAAGCATAATCCCTGCTGGTACACCACCTATTGATAGGTTATTTAGCCTAATGAATGATTTAAAATCAGTATCGCGAACCAGACTTGAAACAAAAACTTTAGAAGTGCTTATGAGGGTGTCAAGGAACATAACCACCGGAAAGTTTAGAGATGTGATTTGAAAATAATTGTTGAAAAATGTTAAAAATGCTACTCAACGTAAAATTGATTTTTGAAGAACTGGCAGATAATTTGTGTTTATATTACTGGAGAATAATTTATTTTCATTCCAATACTAAAATAAACAAGAGCACGACCTAGCGGGACATTATACGCCTGTTTTGTATTTTTGAAGGGTTGGGGTAAGGATGGGGGTGAGGGTGAAAATTGTTTGGACCAACCCCATATTCGAACTTGATCTGTATTTTGTTGTGATTAAACAAGATACCAAGTTCGGAACCAATCGGAAAACAAATATTAAAAGTTATCATCCGGAAACCAAATATTTCATGCATTCTATGTCCAACAAGGGCAATAATTCAGGGGAACATAGAAGTTCAAACTGACCCCCATATTCGAACTTGACCTGTCTTTTGTTTTGATTAAACCACATACCAAGTTTAGGAGTCAATCGAAAAAAAAATACTAAAATTATCATCTGGAAACCAAATGTTGACAAATTGACAGACCGATGGATGGACAAATGGACAGACAGACAGACTAATTCCATAATTCAACTTTTTTTCAACAGGCGTATAAAAAATCAGTCAGGCCGTACTAAAGTTATAATCCGGAAAACACAAAATGCACAAATTCAAGAGGAATAACTCTGGAAAGGTACATGCGATTTTGGCCGAAAGTGAACTTGAGCTGTGCTTTGTGGTCATAAACAAAATCTGAGAATTTGAAACAAATTAGTCAAGGCAAACTAAAGTTATCATCCGGAAACCACATAATTCACAAATTTGCAATCATTCAAGGGGAATAACTATGGAACGGTACATGCGATTATGGCCAAAGGTGAACTTGAGCTGTGCTTTGTGGTCAAAAACAAAATCTGAGAATTTGAAAATAAATGAACAGCAACCAATTTTTTTCTCGAAAAATTGTGTTTTCAAAGGGCCATAACTCTGCAGCAGATGGACTGAGAAACACCAATATCAAACTTGATGTGTATTTCATTGCTAAAAACAACATCTGAAAAATCTGGTGTCAATCCGTCAAGGCGTTCGGTTTTAAATAAACAGAAACAAATTTTTTTTCAAAAATTGTGTTTTCAAAGGGCCATAAATCTGCAGCGGATGGACTGAGAAACACCAATATCGAACTTGACCTGTATTTTATTGCTAAAATAACATCTGAAAGTTTGTTGTCGATCCGTCAAGGCATTCGACTTTAAATGAAGGGAAACCAATTTTTTTAGAAAAATTGTGTTTTCAAAGGGCCATATAACTCTGCAGCGGATGGACTGAGAAACACCAATATCAAACTTGACCTGTATTTTATTGCTAAAAACAACTTCTTAAAGTTTGATGTTGATCCGTGAAGGCGTTCGACTTTAAATGAACGGAAACCAAATTGTTCACAGACAGGCAGACAGAGACAGACGGACAGACTGATAACATAATACGCCCCGATTTTATAAATGGGCATATAATAATCGGCCAGTTCGTGAGAATTATTGGAATAATATTGAACAGACAAATTACCAGTGACATTTTTATCAAAACTGAAAAAGTTCCATGGCACCGAGAATCTTGTGTAGTGTCATCAATTATTCGCCAATAAAGATTGTAGCAATAAAACAACGACAGCGGTGGTGATGAAAACAACAATAGAGGATGACTATGGCAACTGCAAAATAAATAGGGTAAAGACACTTGATCAATTAACATATTCCATTTCCTACCTAACCTGTGTAGAATACCAAATATGTTAATCGATCAAGCGCCTTTCTTCGTGTTTTAAAATTGAATCATCATCAAGTAAATTTTATGCTATTCTCAGCGTGTCAGGAAATTTGCAAATTAATATCAATTTAGAACACGTCGAGAACTGCATGAAACTTTGATGACAATTCTATTTTCAGATTGAGTGACCGAACTGCTGCCTCTTGGCTATCATTTTATGCTCCTGTAGATTTTAATTTAGTTCTCTGTATCCTCAGGTTCTTGTATCCCCAACAAACTTATCTCAGATTTCTTGTGACGTTTACAAAATTTTTAACTTAATGATAAATCATGATGACATCTTACCCATTTAATGGGTAAGGTGATAAAATAAAGCTGGCGTTAAGTCGACAACATGCATTACATGCGCAATGTAAAGGTATTATTCTGTTGGGCACAAGTAGTCCAAGTGTGTTTCGGGTCATTCTTTCTCCAATTTCAATTCGCTTCCCCGAACCCCACCAACCTCAATGATGTTATTACAATTCCCATTCACTTTCCCTTCAACTCCCCACCTGGTCGATTTGCTGCACATTCAGAAGTCTGACACTTCATCCCTAAAATGTTTACAATTCTGGGAGTGACGATTCACCCTGCAGTACGAAGAAGCAATGTCCTTTTTTCAGCTATTTACTTTGATAGATTGAGAATGCCCAGAAGGATGTAGCAAGTAAAAAATAGAATGATGCTTGGTGGTCGAACAAGGAATTTCATTTTGGAGGGGAAATCCATCATGGAATTCCCCATCAAATTGAAATTCCATATACAACCTCGAAGAATACAAATACCATTTTTAATGGGTGAAGGTGTGAAAATAAAACGAGAAACACTTTTAATTTTCTTGCCACGTTTATTGGTATAATTCAGTAAAAACAAAGTTTTTGGCTCGCCATTCCTTTCTCCTCTCTGCAAATGAGCCCCCAAATGTTGATGCAAATTCAAAGGAATTTTGTTGTTGAAACCTTCCCATCTTTATACAGATATCAAGACTAAGCAAAAGAATTGAAAAAATTAATTTTATTTAGCAAGCCCTGTTTCATTTTAAAATCAGGGCAAACTTTCTGGGCGAACGGGAATTGGAAACTAAGAACCATTACCTTACCAATAACACTATGATTCTGTTTGCCGAACTTAACTTGCATTGCAATACCTATTCATGGTGCTTACAGGTAAGATACTTCTATGATCTATCTTTACTTTGCCCACGCCCAATTGTGCACTGCCACAACTTTTTCACAAAATTTTGACGTGCGAGATCGTATACAAATTGGGAAAATGTCCTATCTAGTCGACGTATAAGGATTTGCTCAGATGCAAGGAAACTGTATTTTTCTGTTGTCAAAATTCAAAATTTTCAGCAGAACCATCGTCGCCCTGTCAGCACCTAGGATCGACGGCAGCATTATTTTAACCCTAGCAGAAACCCTGACAAGGCTAATATTTTTAGAGGAACAGTTGTGCAAATCATATAAAATATAACTTCAGTTCAGGGATTAGAATTAAAGCAAGAATCAGAATAGATTTTCACAAAGAAAACAATGTGAATCAACTTTGATTCTCACACAATGTTCATTTGCTTCTTGTCATGGATTCTGAAAGTGTCCCAACTTCCTACAGGCCTGGAAAATTTTACTTATTTTTTGGACCCCCATGATGGGGTTAAAACTTTGACTTAGTAGTGGTGTCTAGTAATGTCTTGGATTCCTATACAGGATGGACTTTAATAGAAACCACTGTCCGGGTACTGCAACTTCCTCACCAAGACCATCAAAGGTCTCAAAAGTCTGTATGTTGTAACATGTGTTGTTTATTATGCACATGTACTAGAACCTCACCAAAATTGAAACTATGTCCACATTGGTTAAATACCAGTAAATATATAACTATGAGGGCTGTTTTTTTTACAATGGAATATGCATTGGCTGCACTCACAAGGGTTTTACAGCCCAATCAATTTCTAAATTATTTAAGCAATGAAAATCAATTCTCAAAGGAGTTTGGGAGAATCATAAAAAAATTTAAGGTTTGCAGTCATCCCCCCCCCCCCCCCCCCCCCCCCCCCCCCCCCCCCACACAAGTCAAATCATGTGAATGGAAAATATAAAATATATGATCTATGGTTTGTTGTTCAGAATGGAAATTGTACCAGTTCAGTCAAATGAAATTAAATGTACAAGATTCTCCTCCCCAACTTTGTTTTAAATTTGTTTCTATTTTTAGGCTGAAAATTGTTTGGAATTGTAAAGCGAACGCCATTAGGCTGGGGTGTGGGGCAGGTAGGGGGGGGGGGGGGAGGGGTCTGTGGGCCTAGGCACCAAAAGGTAAATGAGGCAATTTCCTGCAATCTAAGCAGTTTCCTGACTTCAATCAGCTTGAACTAACCATCATTTTTTCTTATTTTCTTTATTGGTGCTTAAGGTCATTTTTTTGCACTCAAGTAACCTTACATTAACAAATACCTTTCCAGACTTCAGTGACCAGTGTTGAGAGATGTTTGGTATCTGTCAACCTCTATGCCACTTCTATGTTGCTCTTTGTGGTAAATCGACACACAGCATTGGACCAATGTTTTGTCACATGGTACACTTTTCCAGGCTGTTTAACTTTAGGAATAAAGTCACAATATGATATCTTGATCCGTTTTCGGAAGCCAGTTCCATTTGTAAGCATTTTTAATGCCTTTGTCAATCTCTTTTATAAAGTCAGACTTTCTATCCACAAATTGCTGTTCATTGTTCTCTTTGTATTCAACTGAATGGTGAAGAAACAATCACAAAAGGTGGACAGATTGTTTCTGAAATTCTAAATCTCCATTTCATTGGCTAGAACACTGAAATGGACCAGTAGTAACCAGTTTCTTAAAACGTTGGTAAATTTCAGTGGGAGAACTGAAGAAGTTGGAAAGTGAAAGTAACAGAAAACATGGAACCATCACTAAACGCTCCTGCCTGCTATTTTCACTTCATTTAAAAAAATTTGACTTGCTAATTATCGGACATAAATCGAGCAGCAGTCATGAAGAGAAACTAAAAAATGTATGCTTCTATTTTGTTCACAGCAAATTATAATTTCAACTGGAACTGTGCAGTAGAAGTCCCCGAGTGCAACAGAATAAACACAAAACAGGTTTTCAAAGTATTTGAAAATGCATCTCATTCTGTACGAAGAAGTTTCAGCAAAACTGAACCATCGATCTATGATAAGTTGCACGCATATAAATCTGTACGAAATTTATGTTTGAGAGGGGACAACTTGGTTAAAATTATAGGCACATTTTCACTTGTTTGTGATGTTTGACAAGTTTCAGAGATAGATTCATAAACGTAGGAGTTGCACACACAAAAATCTCATAAAAACCTCAACATTAAATCCAAGGAGAGATAATCTGGTTTAATTAGTGGTAGACTGAAAATTTGGAAATACATGTATATGCATTTTCGTTTGATTTAAAATAATTTTTTTACTTTTCTTACTGAGAGATCTTCAGCCTCATCCTCCTTATCACTCGGCCATTCTGCTTCTTCATCTGTTGGCTCTATGGCACCATTGATTATATCCTTTCTCTGAAAAAGAACGGTTATGGACAAATTCAACCAGATGCCTCAGAATATATGGGTTTATTATATACCAGCAACACCCTTCCATATGCAGACTGGCAATGGAATGGAACTTTGTCATTGAAAATTATTCAATAAACAGTATTCTATTAACAGGGATTTGTTCACTTTTCTGGTTTCTCGGGTAGGGTTCTTACACTTGAATGACAAGTGAATTCCACAAGTTTCCAGAAGATTTTCGGTATATTTTCAAGGGTTTTCAAGGTGTCAAGTATTAACCCTTTGAACCCTAGCGGGTTGAACCCTTTTCCGGCCAGGAACATGATACGTCATAACGTCATTATATAGGGTGGCTGTTCAGTAAATGTGTGGAGTAGACCGATCAATATTTCAATGTGCAGCCCCCGAGGCTGCATGTTGAAAAAACTGATTGGTCTACCCCAAATAATGAATATGGACTCTTCTAATTGCTGCCATTAAAATGGCATGGAAGATACCACTGGAGTTGAAAGGGCTAAAAATTCAAGGAATTTCAAGGAGGTAAGTGAGCAATATCAACTTCTTTTTGTTGCAAATTTGTGTTGTGAGATTCGTCCAACATAAGGACATTTGTACGTGGGTTTCTTTCATATTGTCACTAGTCCCAGACTAAAAATGATTAAGTACATAGTTATTCTCACCACAACTAAATGGTTACGCAGTTTTACTGTAGGAAACATGCTTCTAATCACATCTGTACAGCGGCTGTAATTCACTAGGCTTTTAATCTATTTTACTGCTCATAGAAATACTGAACAGATACTGTGATATCCCCCCAATAAACAGCTGCGCCATGAGCGCATGATACACCCGTTATTAATTACAAGAGGGAACCACACAATATGAGTATACATGTGTACTTGTCAGGTTACATATACTTGCCACCAAAAAATCATGAAAATTGCTCTAAGTCCAACATGTGGAAAATTGCCTATATTTTGATGAATAAAGTCCCATAACTCTGGAATGACAAACCGGACAGCGACACAAATTGAAAGGGAGATTCCTTCTATCAACATATACTTGCAACCAAAAAATCATGAAAATTGCTCGAAGCATTTTCAAGTTATTGTTCGACATGTGAAAAATAAAGTCCCATAACTCTGGAATGACTAATCGAACGGCGACACCAACCGAAAGGGAGCTTCCTTCCATCAACATAAACCATCTACCAAAAAATCGTGAAAATCTCTCGAAGCGTTCTCGAGTTATCGTACGACGTGTAAAAAAGAAACAATTTTCTAAGTAATAAAGTCCCATAAATCGGGAATGACTAATCGAACAGCGATGTTAAACAAAAGGGAGCCTCCTCCATCGATATACACCACCTACACAAAAATCACGAAAATCTGGAAGCGTTCGAGTTATCGTACGACGTGTAAAAAATCAACAATTTTCTAAGTAATAAAGTCCCATAACTCTGGAATGACTAATCGAACGGCGACACTAAACGAAAAGGGAGTTTCCCTCCATCGATATACACCAACTACCCAAAAATCACGAAAATCTCTCAAAGCATTCTTGAGTTATCGTACGACATGTGACCGGACGGACGGACGGATGGACAGACAGAATACCATAATACGACCAGTTTTTTTCAAAACGGGCGTACGAAAATACGGAAACCAATACCAAACTCGAAAGTCCAATGCAGTCCATGTAATTCATCCTTGTTTCCTCAGCAAAAAAAATTGCTGTGGAAAACTGGTACCTCTACGGCAATTGCTGTGAAGCCTGTTCGATTGAGTGAAAATCATCAGGGGGCAGGGCCTAGTCTCAATTGCCATGTTCATGTAAATATAGTATGCAGTGGAGCAAAAACTTTCAAGTAATTTTAACACGTGAATGTAGTTTGAGATACATGTGTATATAATCATAGTCAATGTGCAGAATCTTTCACTCAATCATGAACCATGTCAATGCTGAGAAAAAATCTTGGAAGTAAGCAGGCGACTTGCTGAATATTATAGTATGAGTGGAAATAAGATGCAGCATAACCACAAACTAAGTTTCTCATTGATTTTATGTTGATAACACCAGAATCTGACATCAGTTTCTGCAAGAGCTTTCCAGAATCTTATGTTACCTCGCCGAAATCCTAGGGAACAATTAACGGGTTATGCAAAATGCTGAAATGTGAAGGCCTGAAGTTCATGGCCCTGGGTAAAACAGCAAATGAAATATAGCCCTGAACAAATTCTTGGTAAAACGCTGATAAAGCATAAACATGAGGCTCTAAAGAGCCAGCAATCGCTCTCCAGGCAGAACTACATATCCCTCAGTTATTCTAATCAAACGCAAAGAATGCAGCTGGCTGCCATTCTCCTTCATCTGAGCAAAACAGAATGACAATTGTTTTCAGAGGACTTTCCGTACACGGTTCGTACTGGATCTGGAGAATAACTTTTCCATAACTAGTGCTGGGAGATATTAGTCAAAATAAATATAGAACCTTAGTGAGCACGCTCACATACCCCATGCACCCCAATTTCAAGCTCGGAAAACTGTAATTTTCAGGAAAATGACCCAGAAATCTGTTACTTGTATTTTTCAGAGTTCAGGGCCCGTAATTTCCACAAAAATCAGCCGAGCAGAACGAAACGCAAACTTGATCTGTAAGTCATTGTGGTAGACTCACATACTAAAATGGCTGTAATTTTGATCATATCTGAAAGCGTGTAGAAAAAAAGTCCAGAAAACTGTAATTTTAATGAACTTATCAAAGTCGAAGGGCCGTAATTTCGGTAAAAATCAGTGGAGCAGAACAAAATGCAAACTTGATCTGTAGGCCACCATGTTAGACAAACATACCAAAAATCAGCTCAATATCTGGAAGCATCTAGAGAAAAAGCCCGGAAAACTGTAATTTTGATGAACTTTTCAAAGTCTATGGGGCCGTAATTTTGGTAAAAATCAGTGGAGCGGAACAAAACCCAAACTTGTTCTGTAGGCCACCATGTTATACTAACATACCAAAAATCAGCTCAATATCTGGAAGCGTGTCGAAAAAAAGTCCGGAAAACTGTAATTTTGATGAACTTTTCAAAGTTCAAGGGCCGTAATTTCGGTAAAAATCAGTGGAGCGGAACAAAATGCAAACTTGATCTGTAGGCCATCATGTCAGACTAACATACCAAAAATCAGCTCAATATCTCGAAGCATGTAGAAAATAAGTCCGGAAAACTGTAATTTTGATGAATTTTTCAGAGTCCAAGGGCCGTAATTTTGGTAAAAACCAGTGGAGCGGAACAAAATGCAAACTTGATCTGTAGGCCACCATGTTAGACTCACATACCAAACATCAGCTCAATATCTGGAAGCGTGTAGAAAAAAAGTCAGGAAAACTATAATTTTCATGCATTTTTCAGAGTCCAAGGGTCATAATTTCGATAAAAATCAGTGGAGCGGAACAAAACGCAAACTTGTTCTGTAGGCCACCATGTTAGACTAACATACCAAAAATCAGATCAATATCTGGAAGCGTGTAGAAAAAAAAGTCCGGAAAACAAGTCGGACGGACTGACTGACGGACCGGCCAAAAACATTATACCCCCGCAACTTTGTTGCATGTGGTATAATAATCGCAGTTTTGGGGAAGGAAGATCATGATTAATGATATAATCACGGTATTGTTCTCTTGTGAAAGTTGTTTTATTCTGGTATATAGAGTCAATACATTTTAGTGTACATAATGCAATAGACTCAGCCTTATTAATCAGAAATATACTGAACACATAATATACCTTGTGTCTCTTATTTTAATAATTAACATTGAGTTAAAGCGTGTGTTGTGGATTTGTGACCATGCATGGTCAACAGAAAGATAGGCACAGACGTATCAAAAAGTAATGTTCATTTTTCAGCTTTTTACCTCCCTTGATGTGTTTCTCCAATGTTTACTGGAATGCAGGAAACACTGGTGAGACACATCAAGGGAGGTAACAGAATTGAACAATGATTTTTACAAACTGAAAAACGTGTTTGTGACAATGATGTGACATGCATGTTGCATAGAAATTATCTTCCATTGAAAAAAAGATTTTATTATAGTTTTTTTCTGCACTTTATTCTCCTATTGTGTTGTGATGTCTGTATCATGAAATCATACTGCAGACAACCGGCTGAACACATTTTATTTATCAGTGCAATGTTGTGCTATTGAAGGCCAGGGACTTCAGTCATGTGGGAATCACCCAGACCACTATCAAAAACCAAATCAACTCAATTATTGTGTTGAGATCATTAGTATTAACACCAGGTTTTCCATTACTTCTGGAATGGACAGGAACTGCTTTCTCTGAGCAGTGTTATGTTTTTTCTCAATCCAGGAGGGTTTGAGGAAATGATTTCTCGACATGACGATATTTCGCTTTTTTAAAAATCTGACGATATTACTAACGATATTTTTTCATAACCAGCTATACCCTATTAATCGGGAAACCGCCAAGCACCATCCATAACCGGGCCACTCAATTTCCAAGACCCAAATGTTCTGCATTTTTCTTTTTTTCCCCATCAGGTTCATGTGCTTTTTCCTTCTCGTGTGGCAAACAACAGCCTTCTCTCCCATGTTTCCCACGTCAAAGTTTTTGAAGCAGAGAACACAATACGCGGAATGTCTTATCTTTTGTAACACGCTGCAGCCAATCACGCCTGTCGCTTGTGAGGTTTCTCTTGTTATATTAAAGACTCGTTTCAAACATTACAGAAAGAATTTCCATAGCTTTTTCATAACCAACTTGAGCCCCCCCCCCCCGCCCCTTCCCCCCATTTTTCCATAACTTCCAGGTTTTGGAAAGTGCAACTTCAATTTTCCATAACCAGTACAACCCCTGCATATATCATTTGTGCCAAGTTTGGTTCACACTGGCCAAGTAGTTTCAGATCAGAAGATGAAAATGTGATTTCCCATATGGTTTCCACGGGTAACTATAATCCGCAACAGTGACCATGTTTGCAACCCGATCAACATTAAATGAGGAGCGTTGGTAGAGGGTGTCCTAGTCATCAGTCATGTGAAGTTTCAAAACATTTGGCCTTGTAGTTTCAGAGGAAAAGATTTTTGAGGATCCACCAATCAGAATCAAAGAATGCCTCTGGTGGCCATCTTTTTCATCCAAGAACAAAATGAGGATCGTTTGTATAGGACCCCCCCACAGGCCATTCCTGCCATGTTTGTTTCACATCAGCTCAGCAGTTCCAGAGGAGAAGATGAAAATGTTTGCAACCCAATCAACATTAAATGAGGATCGTTGGGAGAGGTGGTCCCAGTGATCGATCATGCAAAGTTTCAAAACATTTGGCTTTGCAGTTTCAGAGAAGATTTTTGAAAAATCCACCAACCAGAAACAAAGAATGCCTCTGGCGACCATGTTTTTCATCTGACAAGAACAAAATGAGAATCGTTTGTATAGGACCCCCCACAGGCCATTCCTGCCAAGTTTGTTTCACATCAGCTCAGCAGTTCCAGAGGAGAAGATGAAAATGTGATTTTCAATAGGATCTCCCAGAGACCATTCCTGCCAAGTTTGGTTCACGCTGGCTCAGCGATTCCAGAGAAGATGAAAAAGTGAAAAGTTTATGGACGACAGTCGACAGACGCCAAGTGATAGCAAAAGTTCACATGGCCTTTTAGGCCCTTCATCACATCATGCCTAACCCTTGTCAAATTTGGTGCAATAGGCCCAGCGGAACTTGAATTAGAGAGTGGAAACCAAATCAGTCCACAGACACTCCCAGAATATAGTTCAGGGTCACTGTGACCTTGACCTTTTGCACAATGATCCCAAAACAAATAGGGTTCTTCCCCTCATCGTACCCAACACACATGCCAAGTTTAGTTTCGATCCACTGCTTCACTTCCTGGGGTTCCCAGAGGCAACCTTGGTAAAGTTCCCGGAGTTCATGACCAACAACTGTGTGAAGAATGAACAAAGTCTGTCAATTGGATCAAGCAACATGGAATGGATAAGGATGACACAGGATCAGTCTATCTGTGATTTTGACCATACAGGCGTAAACCTGTGTCAAGGTCATGGCCTACAACCTTGAGTTATGGGCAATAATTGTGTGTGATGTAGTAACGAGAACTGTCCGATCAAATTCATGCAACAGACAAAATTAAGAAGATGACTGAGGCCTCACAAAGTAGATGTGTTTCTCAGGTCATTTTTTATACATTTACATGCAGGCGAGCGGTTTTTATTTTATTTTTATGTGTACCCATACTATGTATGGTACACATAACGCCGGTATCTGGGGTGACCATCCGTCGTTTGTCCATCCTTTGTCCGTCCATCTGTCCGTCCGTATCCATTTCTTTGTCATTCGATAACTTGAAAAATATAGCTTGGATTGTCAAGTTACTTTATATTTGTGTTCAGGTTACTGATGTGCCGAGCTGTATAGTTTTTGGTGTAAATCTGTTATTTTGATCCTGAGATATTAACCCTTTATCCTTCAAAGTGAAAATTTCTCCAATCCCTTTGGCATTCGATAACTTGAAAAAAATATTGCTTGGATTGTCAAGTTACTTTATATTTTTGTTCAGGTTACTGATGTGCCGAGATGTATAGTTTTTGGTGTAAATCTGATAATTTAATCCTGAGATTTAACCCTTTATCCTTCAAATTGAAAATTCCTCCAATCCCTTTGGCATTCGATAACTTGAAAAATATTGCTTGGATTGTCAAGTTACTTTATATTTGTGTTCAGGTTACTGATGTGCCGAGCTGTATAGTTTTTGGTGTAAATTGGATAATTTGATCCTGAGATATTAAACCTTTATCCTTCAAATTGAAAATTCTTCCAATCCCTTTGGCATTCGATAACTTGAAAAATATTGCTTGGATTGTCTAGTTACTTTATATTTGTGTTCAGGTTACTGATGTTCTGAGCTGTATAGTTTTTGGTGTTAATCTGATGATTTGATGCTGAGATATTAACCCTTTATCCTTCAATTGAAAATTCCTCCAATCCCTTTGGCATTCGATAACTTGAAAAATATTACTTGGATTGTCAAGTTACTTTATATTTGTGTTCAGGTTACTGATATGCCGAGCTGTATAGTTTTTGGTGTAAATCTGTTATTTTGATCCTGAGATATTGATCCTTTATCCTTCAAATTGAAAATTCCTCCAATTCCTTTGGCATTCGATAACTTGAAAAATATTGCTTGGATTGTCAAGTTACTTTAGATTTGTGTTCAGGTTACTGATGTGCCAAGCTGTATAGTTTTTGGTGTAAATCTGATAATTTAATCCTGAGATATTAACCCTTTATCCTTCAATTTGAAAATTCCTCCGATCCCTTTCGCATTCGATAACTTGAAAAATATTGCTTGGATTGTCAAGTTACTTTATAATTGTGTTCAGGTTACTGATGTGCTGAGCTGTATAGTTTTTGCTGTAAATCTGATAATTTGATCCGGAGATATTAACCCCCTTTATCCTTCAAATTGAAAATTCCTCCAATCCCTTTGGCATGAGATAACTCAAAAAATATCAATCCGATTGTCATGTTACTTTATATATTTATTCAGGTTACTGATGTGCTGTGCTGTATAGTTTTTTATGTAAATCTGATAATTTGTTCCGGAGATATTAACCCTTTATCCATCAAATTGGACACTTCTCCAATCCATTTCTATATGTACCTTGTATGGTGTACATTATGTCAGCATCCGTGGTGGCCCTCCATCATACAGCTTTCTACTAATTGCGCGTATGGGTACACATCTGACGATTTCATCGGCCTATTTTTTATTATTGTAATTATCTCTTTGCCATTAAAAAGTTCATGTTCTTGGTTTGTTTTATGTTTTAGGCCTCATAATCTACAGAATAGCATGGGTTGTGGTGTATTATGTCCCTTGAGTGCATTGCAAAGCCTTGTTGCACTCAAGGGACAATTTTATTAACTTGGGTAAAATACGAGACATAAACCATTTAATCATTATTTTTTCAAGTTTGCATTGGTTATAAGCAGAGAGCATGTGGAAGCCAGAAGGACCATGCGAGAGGGTCAGAGAAACAGATTTTAAAAATTTTTTACTTAACATTTTCTTTTGTTCATTTGGGGATTGGAGGTCACTTTAAGCATCTAAGGTAGGGTTGGGCGGTATTTCGGTATACCGATTATATTCGGTAATATTTTCAATACCGTTACCGATACCGGCAAATAATTGTTTAATCGGTATACCGAAAACTCGGTTTTACCGCGATATGCAATTCTCAAATTGCCCATCGCGGTTGGCTGTGAATAGTTTCACGTCAATCAGGCTCGATACACTTGGCTTAAATTTGGGCAATTATTGTATTCTGTTTAGTTTCTTGCTGTGCGAATCATAGTAAAGTTCAAGATACGTGTGTGTTTGCAGGTTTCTGCCAAGTCATTTATATTCTGTGGAGGCATTTAATGAATAGCTGACTGCTGGAACTGAAGCAATTCTGTTTACCTTGAATTTGAAACAAGTTGAGGTGGAGGGCACGCACTTAGCATGCGTAGTTAGTCACGTGGACACTTTCGGCCAATGGCACTGCCGTCTGCTGAAGTTAAATAAAAATAGGACATTTTCTTTGGGGGAAATATCAGGGGATTCCAAACGAAACTCACAGTGATTGGCTGCTAGGACACGCAGTACGTCATTACTGCCTCGTGACTTCAGAAATGTGCTTGCAGGATTATTCAACACAAAAAGGACGAAAGTCTTGTCATTATTTCAAAAAAAATAAAAAAGCCCAGCTTACTTACATTTTCTACCAAGCAGCATTCGCCCCATACAACCTTTTTATTTGAATGGTGATGTGTATGTAATACGGTTATTAATTTTAATCAAACATGCAAATTATTGTGATGAACTGTGGCAATCGCATGCCCTTCTGTTGTTACTTTTTGCACACTTCACTTCTCAATCTCATGTCACTGGACGATTCTGATTCGAAGAATTATTATCTCTGGGTTTGATTTTATTTTGAATTTTCTTCGATAAACATCAAATGTGCCTTGTTATATACCCCAAGTTGTCCCAACTGAACTTTGTGCTAAACTAAAATCATTTGTGAGTAAATATTTGAAAAAGTTTTGATTTTTGACGGCCGTCTTGTGCAAAGCTTCAGGCTCAAATTTTACAGTTTCGACACGTTGAAGTTGCGTTTTTTGTTATGGAGAAGACCCCCTTTGATTTTAATCAGTATTTCGGTATACTGCGGTAATATTTTGCGATTACCGCGGTATTTATTTTTACCAATACCGCCCAACCCTAATCTAAGGCTTTATCACAAGAACACAAAACGTCTAGTTTGCCAATTGTTAGCCCTCATGTTGCCCACTTTAACCCTTTGAACCCTAGTGGTATCTTCCATATCAGTTCAATGACAGCAACGGGAAGTAAATATTCTTTATTTGGGGGTCAACCAATTAATATTTTCAAAAGTGCAGCTTTAGGGCTGCACGTTGAATATCGATTGGTCTACACCACACCTTCGCTCAAAAGTCAACCTACTTAATGAATTTATGAAGTATCATGTTACTGGGATGGAAAAGTGGTCTCTGGGGTTCAAAGGGTTAAGAGAGCTCACATCCCGGCAGTGGATACAGACTCCTCGTGTACAAGTAAAGCAGAATTGTAGCAATAAACAAGGACATCTCCACTCCCCGGGACTCTGGGATTCTCTCTTAATCCATTCAGTACTGTAGTCTTCAAATAAAATGTTTTTTGAAAGAAAGATATTATTTTCCAATTCTTCTTCTCCTGCATATGCCAAATTTAATATCTGTACTGAATTCACCAATGGTAAGATTTTATAGCAAGAAGCCACATCCATGAAATTTGAAACTATTTTTAAATCAATTCTGCAATTGAATTTTATATATTACCAGGTGTCCTGGTGTTTCTACTTACTTTTTCAACTAATGGAATATATTTACTTGAGTATTTGCATTCCAGCCGATGAACTTCCTCATAAAATTCTGCTTCAATCTTCACTGCTTCAAACTGTAATTTCTTTAAAGCCTTGATTCTCCTCTTAACTTCTTTTGGTAAGCTAAAATGAATGAACAGAACTGTAATTACCAGAGGAGACGAGAAATTTGATTGCGGCATGACACGGATGAAATTCTTATTAGCTTTCCTGCCAAGAACACTGTATACACTCACCTGTCCAAAAAACGAAAACGTGAAAACATGCAATTTTTGTTTATTTTTTTTTCTCGATTTCCCAATATACAGGTATGAAAATGGAAGGCCCCTAAATTTGAAGAAATTAGTTAAAAATCTCACTTTTTTTAAGGTCAAATTTGTTCTCTACATGCCTCCACTCCATCTGCAGGACAAATCAAGTTAGAACAAAAGCAATAGAAATACCTCTGTTAGCTATTTTGAGTTGTACCAACTTTGGTTGAGATTCTAAGTTGAAAAAGGCCATAACTCATGTACAAATATCTGGACAGAACCCTTATTTAAACATGACCTGTATTACTAGCTGGATAACACACATACCAACTTTGGTTGAGATCCAATAAACCAAATTGGTGTTATCAGTCGTAAACCAAAAATGATAACAGACGGAGAGACTGATTACATGATATGACCATTTTTCAAACAGGCGTATGAAAAGGTGAAATTACATCTCAGAAATTTTTTCTTTAAATCTCACATTTAACTTTGTAGCCTTGCATTTAATTCTTTCACATGCATGTATCTGTTAAACAACCAGAATTTTACTTGTACATCTTTCTCTTTACTGTGGTCTTTTTTTAAAATGTTATTTATTTATTTATTTATTGGTGTTTAAGGTCACATACTTATGCACAATGGCTAATCATGACCATGACAGTTTTGTGGGTGGAGGAAGCCAGAGTACCCAGAGAGAACCACCGAGCAATGACGAGCAGCTGTCAGCTCCCCAACATCGTAACTCGGCACTGTAGCACAGGCAGGGTTAGATTGGTTGAAGACATGCGCACCATCGACGTGCAGTACGCCTTAGTACACGGCGTCATCGTGCCCCCATGTGGACAATCAGGGTTAAGTGCCTTGCCCAAGGAAACACAGCATGGGAGTCTGAATCGATCGCTCAGACGGTCACCCATCTGAGGACTAACCGGGCTCGACGTTGTTTAACTTCGGTGATCTGACGAGAATCGGTTACCGCAATTTAAAATGTTAAAAATGAATTTCTATATTTTGGAGAAAAAAACAAATTATGTTTCTTCAAGTGCACCAGTTGGTTGGCAGATATTTGATTTCCACAAATTTGCACAAATTTGGTCTTTTAAGGCCTTATTAATGCAAATTTATAGAAATCAGCTAATTTGCCAAAATTTCTCATCCCTGAATTTTTTGTTTAAGACGCCTTGATCCACTGGTGTTAAGTGTGTCATTGATCAGATCACAATCTGATTAAGACAGATTATTTCTATAATTACTGGACACAACTGTTTAAATGTTTCATACCAAATAGCAATTCTGTTCCATGTAGTTTTGGAAATATGGGAGTTCTTAATTTTTCTATTTTTAGCTCGTCAGGGATCCTACAGGATGTATGAAATTTCTCATATGAATGAAGTACTTATGACTCAATAATACTGCATATGAAACTTAGTTCAAATCAACCCTTCCATTCTAAAGAGAAATTTCAGGTAGGGTCAAAATATAATCTTGCTGCTCCTAAAACTTAAAAGTATTGCCCTTCAAACTTCCCATGAACAAACTTTTAGTGCATACCTTGAAAAAAAAGCTGAATACCAAATATCAATAAATTCCATCCATTAGATCATAAGTTGTTTTTTTTTAAATTGTGGGAAATGATAAATTTTAAGTAATTTGTATATTTTTTATACTTGCCAATGGCCCAGACCAGTTGGTGCTAACTCAAATTAATCCAGGGCCAAACACAAATTTTGCTCCCCAATCCCCAAAATATGCGCGGCATTCCCTTTAGATGATTTAGATTTTGAACGTCCTTGTTTACCCCAGTCTGCTGAAGCGTGTTGTGGAGATGCCAACTTCAAAGGCAGAGCACTGGAAGCTTTCTTAGTAGCCTGTTCATAGACTAACAAAAGCTTGTCATCAAACAAAGTATGTCCAGAGACCAGAGCGACTCGAAGAGAGCTTTTCACCTTGTTATCTATAAGTGATGACGACACAAGGGCAGCATCACACCTGATTAACTCCAAATTTGCCACTGTGAGAGCAGAGTTGCATGTGGCATACATGACTGCCCTGGAAAGAATTCTAAGCAAGGAACAAACGTACACAAATTCCTTCCCATTAACTAGAACTATCACTGAAGGTGATTAATACCCCCGCTTTGGGTTTTTAGAGGAATGCACTTCTGATCATGTAGGCGAAGGCCATAAGGAAATGTATACATAAAGATCATTTTTTGTTGTTGAAATTTGTATTTGCATGTGGCCTTCCAGAGAACAGCACTGAATACTTAAAGAGCCCACACATATATGGTTTACATTTGGAAAAACACATTTACAATGTGCAACATGTATTCAAAATCGGTTCATTAATGTAGGAGGAGTTGCACACACAAGAATCCCATTTGAAAACCCATAATAAATCCAAGTTAAAGGGAGATAACCTGGTTAAAATTGTCGCAGATCAAAAATTTGGGAATATGCGTATGTTCACTTAGTTGTGATAATGTTTGAAAGGTTTCGTCAAAATTGATTGATAAATGTAGGAGGAGTTGCACGCACAAGAATTTCATGTAGAAACCCATAATAAATCTAAGTTAAAGGGAGATAACCTAGTTAAAATTGCCACAGCTCAAAAATTTTGGAATATGCGCATGTTCACTTAGTAGTGATTATGTCTGTAAACTTTTGTCCAAATTGATTGATAAATGTAGGAGGAGTTGCGCACACAAGAATTTCATGCCGAAACCCATATTAAATCAAAGTTCAAGAGAGATAACCTGGTTAAAATTGTCGCAGATCAAAAAGTTTGGAATATGCACATGTTCACTTAGTAGAGATGATGTTTGAAAGGTTTCATCAAAATCGGTTCATTAATGTAGGAGGAGTTGCGCACACAAGAATTTGTTCGAACGGAAAGACATAATAAATCTAAGTCAAAGGGAGATAACCTGGTTAAAATTGTCACAGATCAAAAATCTTGGAATATGCGCATGTTCACTTAGTAGTGATGATGTCTGAAAAGTTTTGTCCAAATTGATAGATAAATGTAGGAGGAGTTGCGCACACAAGAATTTCATGTAGAAACCCATATTAAATCAAAGTTCAAGAGAGATAACCTGGTTAAAATTGTCGCAGATTAAAAAGTTTGGAATATGCACATGTTCACTTAGTAGAGATGATGTTTGAAAGGTTTCATCAAAATCGGTTCATTAATGTAGAAGGAGTTACGCACACAAGAATTTGTTCGGATGGAAAGACACAATAAATCTAAGTCAAAGGGAGAAAACCTGGTTAAAGTTGTCGCAGATCAAAAATCTTGGAATATGCACATGTTCACTTAGTAGTGATGATGTCTGAAAAGTTTTGTCCAAATTGATTGATAAATGTAGGAGGAGTTGCGCACACAAGAATTTCATGTCCGGAAAGACGTACGGACGGACGTACGGACGGACGGACAGACGGACGGACGGACGTACAGGGCAATTCCTATATAGCCCCCACTTCTTCGAAGCGGGGGTATAATAAGTTGCGTCAAAGCTCTGGTAAGGTGATCTGCATAGGACATCGCGTCCAGATTCGCTCGATTGATGAAATAGCACTTTCCATCACGTTCGAGCGTATATTGTATGAAGCAGGTAGGGATATATCTAAATCCCCGGCCTGCTCATCTAAACGCAGAGGAGCTCTCTGGAATCTTCTCCAACCGTTTTAAATGAAGTGGTCCAAGGAACAGTATATTTATGGAAGATGTCGATAAGAAACTGCCTTTCCTCTTAGCACTAGAGAGGTTAAATAAGGCATCATCGACATGGCTGAAGGCCTGCGACACCTGTCTAGACTGCATTGGGAATGAACGAACTTCCTCTTTCCTCCGCACGAAGTCTGCGTCTAAAGACGGCAGCTGTTTCTCCCTAGTTGTCGCAGCTTGCTGATGAGGTGGAACAAATTCAGGATAGTATTGATGGATAAACTCCATCGCTATCATATATTGTTCTGAAAGGGAAGGGTAGTCCTCTTCCTTGTCCCTTTCACCATCAGACTGAATCAGCTGTGACGTTCAGACCATTGCAGCTGCGGGTGCAGATGAATGGACTGACCCAGCACCATCCGACAGCTCACTACCGGAGTCTGCAGGAGGCTGCTCTTGCATCTGCTGTGATGCTGCGATCAGCTGCGCAAAATGCGACATCAAGTCCGTTACCGAGGCTTGAGGAGCAGCATTTTTCTGTTTTTTAGCCAAAGTTTCGGAGATGGATCTCTTCTCCGAACGACCCGATAATCGAAGCCTCAGTTCCCCAGCTACCGGATAGGCAGACTTCGCGGGCGAAGACTGGCTCCATCTTCGCCCAGCTGGCTGGATATCCAAAGTCGGGTAACTAGGATGCGGTCGTGTGTGCTTTTGTATCGTAGCGGAGGAAGCTGTGACTGTAGCCGGGGCTGGCTGCAGTCTAGACCGAGCGTCCCGATTTGGCCCCAAATGTTGTTGGGTTAGAGAGGGACCTCTCCCACTTGTGGCTTTGTCAGACCTCGCTGAGCCTCCCGAAAAGAAACCTGCTGACTTTCTCCCTATTTCTGTCGTCGCTGGGAGAGCTTATGATTTTAAGGAGCTCGCTCTACCCAAATCTATACTTCCTTCAACCACAACAGACTTACCGTGTGTCCCGGCCCCCGCGGACAGAGTAACCGCTTCACCGGTCGTGCTAGCTGCTTGCAAGGGATTAAGAACACTAACTAGAGGCCTTATCCCTTGCTTAATATTCATGAGCACCTTTGCAGCTAGCTCTGTTTGCTCATCAGAGCGCGACGACAGTAGCACACTTTTGATGGGTGTCACAATATATTCACCATGTTCTTGTTCCTCTGAAAAAGATACTGAAAAACTCTTATCTTGTGGTGAGAGTTCCGGCATAGGAATCTCACGCCAACAAATTAACATGACACCCGTCTCCAACGTTTGTCATCCCAATTAATACATGTAGGACAAGAACCCGCAGGTGTACATCGACTACAGGCAAGGCATTTGGCAAGTAAATCCAAGGAAGACTTACTTGCCTTGCATTTAGAGCAGTAATCTTTCATGATTCAATCAAAATACAAAGTCGATAGCACTCCTACAAACACCACAATAAAATATATGATAAAAATACATGAATAATAGCAATCAAAATCAAATTTGAAAATTTTTTAGAAATTTTTTTGAAATAGCTTAAGTTTCCAAAGGGAACATGATGAGCCCAAGGGCACCCCGATAGAGCCTAAGTGTGGACAAAATCCTAATTTTTTGAGCTACACTACCGGAATCATAATCAATGTATCCTACAATAATCCTACAGTAATATAATACTGAGTACTACATATATTTGAAGACGTTGCCAATGTAAACAACGTCAAAGGAAAACAAGCCAAGACCAATACCGGATCTGGACCTGCGTCGCTGCAAGCAATTGATCTGAAAATTAGATACACGATACAACTCATCATTATGAAGCAGCAGACCAAATATAAACTCATTCCCTTTCATAGAAGCCAAGAAAACTTTGACGGAAGAAGTGTTTCAGATGGACTGACGGACGGACGGAGTCGAGCGGTTACTAGACCTGCTCTGCCGCTGGCGACGCAGGTAAAAACAGAAAACAAGACATCGGGTGCACAAAAAGGCCCAAAGTCAGTGACAGATTTTAATGCTACCAGATGTAAAGCTAGATCTTCGTACAAAGAAAAAACGATACATCGGATAGAAGATGCAAGACAAAAAATGACGAAACACCACTAGGGTGAGGACGTAACCATGAGGATAAACAGAATAAACATTCTATAATACACGTGAAACTCCAAAAAAATTTAATAAAAAATTTCAATAAAAATAGCCAAAAAGCCTAGGAATTTAACAGGAGGGCATCAAGGAGGGATAGGGAAGGAACACTTAACAAACAGTGGATAAATCAGTTGCAAGAATGATGACATCAGACATATGTCCCAAAATTGGGAAACATGAAATAATTTTTACAATTATTATAAAGTTACAGCCCTGAACGTTTCCAACCACCGTTGTTCACTTCCATCATCCATTTACAGCCTTGGCATCCTCAAACGAAAGTGTCAATGACACTGTAGCTCAACTTGTGTAAGACATGTACATGTATAAGATGTGACACAGCAATGACACACATCTAGGTAATGACCTGATAACAAAGGTACATATAAAGTACTGTAACGGTCTGTATATAAATGCTGACCGTAGCTTGTAACAAATGTATAGGTAAAGTAATGTAAAGGTGGGCGACAGTTAGATGCTAAACTAGAAAAGAAATCTTTTGAGTCCCTGAGTGGGTCTGACTGAAACCAAAAATATTTGTTCTCATAGCACAGTGATAACAAAAGCACCCCAAAACACTCGTTCCTGTCCCAAGGTGATAACAAAGGTACCCAAGAAGTTTTGTGAAGATCGGTTCATAAATACAGCCACTAGCCCGAGCCGTATTGACGTGTGCACTTACTGTGTATAAGTAGCATTGAATAAATCAAAGTTCATCTAACTTGCATAATTTCTGCATGAGAAAAAAACCTGTATTATATGTGATGTATTCCATGTTACCAAACATTCATTCAAAAGTTTATTCAAATCAGAACCTTCATATAGAAGTTCTGTACAGAAAACTGATTGTACCTAATTTTGGTACAAAATGGCTGCCGGCAGCCATCTTGAATTTTGGACTGCACCCAAAAACACTCGTTCTCGTCCCAAGGTGATAACAACGGTACCCAAGAAGTTTCGTGAAGATCGGTTCATAATAGTGCCTCTAGCCTCAGCTGTAATGACATGTGCACTTACTGTGTATAAGTAGCACTGAATAAATCAAAATTCATCTAATTTGCATAATTTCTGCACGAGAAAAAAACATGTACTGTATGTGATGTATTCCATTTTACTAAACATTCATACAAAAATTTATTCAAATCAGAACTTTCATACAGAAGTTCTGTACAAAAGACTGATTGCACTAATTTTGGTACAAAATGGCTGCTGGTGGCCATCTTGAATTTCGGACCACACCCAAAAACACTTGTTCTCTCATCCCACGGTGATAACAAAGGTACCCAAGAAGTTTCGTAAAGATCGGTTCATAAATACGGTCTCTAGCCTGAGCCGTATAGAAGTTGTGTACAAAAAACTGATTAGACCTAATTTCGGTACAAAATGGCCACTAGCAGCCATCTTGAATTTTGGACCGCACCCAAAACACTCGTTCTGGTCCCAAGGCGATAACAGAGGTACCCAAGAAGTTTCGTGAAGATCGGTTGATAAATACAGCCTCTTGCCCGAGCCGTATTGACATGTGCACTTACAGTGTATAAGTAGCACCAAATAAATAAAAATTCATCTAATTTGCATAATTTCTGCACGAGATAAAAACCTGTATTACATGTGATGTATCCCATAGTACTAAACATTCACACACAAAAATTTTCAAATCCGCGCTTTCATATGGAAGTTCTGTGCAAAAATCTGATTGCACCTAATTTTGTACAAAATGGCTGCCATCGGCCATCTTGAATTTCGGACCGCACCCAAAAACACTCATTCTCATCCCACAGTGATACCAAAGGTACCCAAGAAGTTTCGTAAAGATCGGTTTATAAATACGGCCTCTAGCCCGAGCTGTATTGGCATTTGCACTTACAGTGCTGAAAGTAACACAAAATACATCAAAGTTAGTCTAATTTGCATAATTTACGTACGAGAAAAAAAATTATTCAAATCCGTGCTTTCATATGGAAGTTCTGCGCAAAAATCTGATTGAACCTAAGTCTGTACAAAACAGCCGCCAGCGGCCAACTAGAATTTCGGATCGGGCCCCAAAACACTTGTTCTCGTCCCACGGTCATAACAAAGGTACCCAAGAATTTTCGTAAAGATCAGTTCATAAATATGGCCTCTAGCCCGAGCCATATTGAATTGTTGACGAACAGACGGACGACTGGCCATGGCATAAGCTCAAATTTGGCTTCGCCAAAGTTGAGCTAAAAACTGATTGCAGTAACTAAGGTACAAAATGGCTGCTGGTGGCCATCTTGAATTTCAGACTGCACCCAAAAACACTCGTTCTCATCCCACAGCGATAACAAAGGTACCCAAGAAGTTTCGTAAAGATCGGTTCATAAATACGGTCTTTAGCCCAAGCCGTATTGAATTGTTGACGGACGGACAGATGGACGACGGGCCATGGCATAACCTCAAATTTGACTACGTCAAAGTTGAGCTAAGGAGGAGATTTAAAAGCAGATGTCAGTTCATTGTTGCTGACTTTAGGGCCAAACAAGGAAAGAATGATGGTTGGCGCCAATTTTGATACCTTCCTGGATAATGCGCATATCACAAAAGTATGGAGGGGAGGATCATCTAGGACTTAATTTTTTCGGTTTTGCATGCAAATTTGGGGGATTGGGGGACAAAATTTGTGTTTGGCCCTGGATTAATTTGAGTTAGCACCAGCTAGTCTGGATCATTGGTTGTGGTATAAAAATATCCCCCCCCCCCCCACCCCTCCATAAAAGGCATGGCAAATTGTTCTGAACAAAATGACCAGCGGCTCAAGTGAGCCTAAAATGCTCAACTGGCTCAAGTTGTCAAAAGAGATGAGTGTATCAGTTAGTGACTGGCATACAGAAACCAAATATTAACCCAGAGCCTCAATTTGAACAAACTTGAATCTGACACCCCTGGAGATGTCAAACACCAAATAAGAAAAAATTCTGACTGGTGGATCTGAAGAAGATTTTTCAAGAAATTTTCTCACACTGCACAGAGTTAAACTGTGGGCCCCAATAAACAGCCCAAATATTAACCTAAGGGTTGGATTTGAACAAACTTGAATCTGACCCCTCCTAGAGAAGTTGTATACCAAACATCAAAAGAATCTAACTGATGGATCCGAAGAAGATTTTTAAAGATTATTCCCCATACTGCACTAAGTTAATATTTGGGCTCACACAGGGAGCCCAAATATTAACCCAGGGACTCAATTTGAACAAACTTGAATCTGACCCCCCTAGAGATGTTGTATACCAAGTATCATAAGAATCGGACTGTTGGATCTGAAGAAGATTTTTGGAGCTTATTCCCCATATTGCCTGTATTGAGCTCAAATATTAACCAAGGGGCTTAGTTTGAACATACTGACCCCCCCCCCCCCCCCCCCCCCTGGATGCTGTATTCCAATTATCAAAAGATTCTGATCAGTGGTTCTGAAGAAATTTTTTTTTTCAACTCTTGCAAATATACTGAATCAGCATTTTTTCGATGCCCCTGCACAGAACATCCTAACACAACAGATGGCAATTTTTTTTACAATTCCATTCTTCTGGTTCTAAGGATGGTTCATACCAAATAACAGTTCTCTGTTCTGTGTGGTTTGGGAAATATGGGAGTTTTAAATTTTTTTTCTATTTTTAGCCTGTTGGGTTCCCACGGGGCTGTAAAATATTCTTTCGGGCATCAGTCAATTACTTAGGGCCTACTTATACTACAAGCCAAATTTGGTTCAAATAGGCCCACCAGTTCTTTAAATACAAACTTTGAGTGGAATGCATCGTGACCCGACAGCCATCCTATTGTTTTGAGAATGAAAGACACTGCTTTTGTGATCACAGTCCGGTAAATATTCTACTACTTCTCAATCTCACCTCTGTATGTAACCTGAAGGGGTTCCAACTATATTTCCTAACCTAGACTGTAAGGCTGCCAGGACCTGAGGGTTCCGCATCAGCTGTGAGGGTAATTCACCTGACACCTCTGCAAAAAATAGAAAAATAGTGAAACATACATTTCAGTAGAACTAATCAACTGTCTGCATTAACCATGAGATCATCTTCACAAATGAAAATTATTCTTCTACAAATCATTTCAGAGGTCATCGCCAGATGTGGGCTATGTTCCCAGGCAGCAACTTCTTACATTGGACCAAGTTAAACAGGCATGCAGATTTCACGAAAATGCTTGTAACATTTCCATGCAGGTTCTGTCAGGGCAAAACCACGGAAGTGAAAAAAAAAGGTTCCCACAAATATTTAGCATCACGCTTTTCATGAAGGGGCACTTAAAACACACTAAAACCTTTCTGCTAAGACTAAAAATTGTATTATTTATTATCGATGAAACAGTGATCATAACCAAGGAATATGATCATTAAAACTCCTAGTCATTAACAGTAACATTGCGCTCGTTTGGGCAATCTCAGTTCAACCAGATTGTTGAGCATGCGTGTTGCCAACAGTTTCTGTCTATAATAAGTAATAAGTAATATAATATAATCAAGCCTGAAAATAAGCAGACTGTCATCTGCAAAATGAGGTCATTAGAGGGTGAATTTGGTGATGCTACCCTGCACAGCAGGGTAGCATCATATTTACCCTCTGTGAACCTCAGCCTCAATCAAGGTCTCAAGCCAAAACAGAAGGATGTAGCTAGAGGATAAATTGGCCCACTGTATGGGATAGCATCAGCAAATTCACCCTCTGGGGACCCCATTTTTGCAAACAACAGGATGCTTATATTCAGGCTTGAATATAATATATTACAATTTTGAAAGTAATATAAAATAATAATAGAGATTTATTTTTATTACAAGTACACTTTCTGATTCTTAATTACTAAAATCGAATTCACCCAATTTCAGCATATGTGACAACAAAACCACCTCGAGCCAAACACATGAATCTGATCACTGAAAACAATAATAAAATCACTTTTTATCACTGAAAATGATGATGAGGGGAAAATATCTTACCTAAAATGCAAGATATATTCTTCCAATTTCACAGCACTCTGTGCAGAACCAAAGAAAAGAGGTGTGTTCATGCTTTCTTTATAATCAAGGTTTACAAACATTTTGTCCCAATCTATTAATACAGTTATCTTCCTGAACTGAACAGGACGTTTAGCACTTAGGAGTAAGGGACGATTGTCTCCTCCGGAATCAGAATACACAAAGAATTTTTATTTCATTATTTTTAATTTGTTTAACTTTAAAGTAAAAAAAAAAAATAATTATTTCATTGGCCTACAGTTATGATTGTTTTTCTTTGTTATTTTCTTCACTCACAAGTAATGTTGTACACTTGTACACACTCATCTGAGTCATCATTGCCTCAGTTCATCTGTCGCAATTAAATTGAATGTTCAAGGGCACAAAATATACAAATGAAAACAGATAATTTGTTTTACTTTTTTTATTTTTTATTTCATCAAATGTATTCACCCTCTCATCAATAATAACCCACTGCATATTCTAGCTTAGGTCCTTCTTAAAACATTTGCAGGTCTTAAACTGTAAATCAGGATAAGAAAATGGGTACATAATCAACAAGAAATAACTAGAGGTTCTACAAAGCCTGTAATCGCTCACCTGGAACTACATATAACAAGGACGCCAACGCCCTATAGCTCACCAACATTCCTCTTTGATAGTAATTTTGGCAAACACAAGAACTGTATCCAACAGGCTCATACCATGCGACAAAGCTGACCTAAACACAACCTCTTAAAAGTAAAACACAGAAACTGACATAAACACTAAGTCAAACATGAAATTCAGAGCTAAACTGAAAACTAAATGCAACTAAAAATGTCAAGAAAAATGTTTAAAATGCAGGGTATGAGGGATTAATCATGGAACAATGATACTGAGGAACACGTATGATGAATATAAGTGCCATGGGAAGAGAAGGAGCACAGCAGCTGGCCTAAACACTTAGTTAAAATTCTGAACTAAACAGTAATTACTATTTATTTATTGGTGTTTAAGGTCACATACTTATGCACAATGGCTAATCGTGACCGTGACAGTTTTACGGGTGGAGGAAGCCGGAGTACCCAGAGAGAACCACCGAGTAACGACAAGCAGCTGTCAGCTCTCCAACATCGTAACTCTGAACTCTGCACTGCAGCACAGGCAGGGTTAGATTGGTTGAAGATATGCACACCATCAACGTGCAGTACGCCTCAGTACACAGCGTCATCGTGCCCCCATGTAGGCAATCGGGGTGAAGTGTTTTGCCCAAGGACACAACGCGGTTGCCACAGGGGGGATTCGAACCGAGGACCTCTCGGCTTGCAGCCTGCACCTCTACCAACTGAGCCACCGCGCCCCCTTCTGAACTAAACAGAAAACTAAACAAAACTAAAAATGTCCAAAAAAAAATGTTTAAAATGCAAAGTATGAGGGGTTAATCATGGAACAATGATACTGAGGAACATGTATGACGAATATAAGTGCCATGGGAAAAGAAGAAGCACAGCAGCTGACCTAAACACTTAAACATGAAATTCCGAGCTAAATTGAAAACTAAATGAAACTAAAAATGTCAAGAAAAATGTTTAAAATGAAGGGTATGAGGGATTAATCATGGAACAATGATACTGAGGAACACGTATGATGAATATAAGTGCCATGGGAAGAGAAGGAGCACAGCAGCTGACCTAAATACTTAGTTAAAATTCTGAACTAAACAGAAAACTAAACGAAACTAAAAATGTCAACAACAAAAAATGTTTAAAATGCAAAGTATGAGGGGTTAATCATGGAACAATGATACTGAGGAACATGTATGATGAATATAAGTGCCACTGGAAGAGAAGGAGCACAGCAGCTAAACTAAACACTAAGTTAAACATGAAATTCTGAGCTAAACAGAAAACTAAACGTAACTAAATATGTCAAGAAAAATGTTTAAAATGCAGAGTATGAGGGGTTAATCAAGGAGCTATGATACTGAGGAACATATATGATGAATATAAGTGCCATGGGAAGAGAAGGAGCACAGCAGCTGACCTAAACACTTAAACATGAAATTCTGAGCTAAACAGAAACTAAACGCAACCAAAAATGTTTAAAATGTAGGGTATGAGGGGTTAAATCATCGTAGAATGATAATAATCATCATATAGCAGCATTATAAAGCCCATGATATGGAAATAGGGCAAGTAAGTGACCAAAACAGAAGCTTTAACATTATTGGACACATACGTTGACGCCGACCGGTCGAGCCATGCCATAAGCTCACACAACTAAAGTTGGTGAGCTAAAAATGTGATTTCCCATAGGCTTTCCATGGTAACTATGATCTGCAATTGTGGCCATGTTTGCAACATTACATCAACATTACATGAGGATCATTGGTAGGTGTCCCAGTCTTCAATCACGTGAAGTTTCAAAACATTTGAATCCATCAAACAGAATCATAGAATGTCTCTGGTGGCCATATTTTCCAACCAACGGGAACAAAAAGAGGATCATTTGTAGAGGGCCTCCTATAGACCATTCTTGCCAAGTTTTGGCTCACGTCAGCTCAGTAGTTCCAGAGAGAAGATGAAAATGGATTTCCCATAGGTTTTTTCTATAGTAACTATAAACTGCAATTGTGGCCATGTTTGCAATACGATCAACATTAAAATGAGGAACGTTGGTGGAGGGTGTCCAGGTTATCAACCATGCAAAGTTTCAAAACATTTGGAATTGTGGTTTCAGAGAAGAGTTTTCAAAATTGACCAATCAGAATCAAAGAATGCTTCTGGCAGCCACGTTTTTTCACCCAACAGGAATAAAATGAGTAACAGTTGTGGAGAACCTCTCATAGACAATGCCTGCCAAGTCTGGTTCACATTGGTTCAGTACTTTCAGTGAAGATGATGAAAATGTGATTTCCTATAGGGTTTCTACAGTAACTATAAGCCAAAATTGCAGCCATAATTGCAACCCGATGCAGATTAAAATGAGGATCATTGGTAGAGGGGGTTACAGTCATCAGTCACACTAAGTTTTCAAACCATTTGGCCTTGTAGTTTCAAAGAAGATTTTCTTGAAAATGCACACATTTATGAATTCTGTTTCAACAAAAAAAAAATCAGAAAAAGGTTAAATATTTTGAAAATTACAATTTTTTCAGACAGTATTCTCTTTCAATACAGCTTTGGATAGGTAAAGGGTTACAGTCAAACACATATTACTCCAATTTTGTAAAATCTTGAAAGATATACAATAATTACTGTCATCTAAGCTGACATGATGGGAAGTGAATATAAACAAAAACTTCCCCGGTTTTCCAAACACCTGTCATCAATCAGTATTTTCCAATAAGTAACTTGAGACTAATAATACATATATCAACATACAGTTGCACTTGTTTACAGTATAAGTCAAAATAAGTTGTAAGATAATCCTATAAACTATGTATCTTTCTCTTCCTACACTGGTAAGACTGGTCTCACTGATAGCTTTCCAGAAAATGTCAAGATTCTGATCTTGTAAGTGCAGGAGCAGCAGTTTACTTAGTTTATTGCAGTTATGCTACAGCTTATTTTGACTTGTCCTGAATACACAATATTTTTGGTTTTTTCCCCCAGTGGAGAAAACTGGAACCAACCCTTACCAGATTTTCAAAAAAAACAATTATTTTACTGACAGTACCAATCTTCCTGCAGACAGGAGAGGCATTGTGTTAAGAATTAGAATAAAGCCTCTGGCGGACCACATATTTCCATCCTCTCATAGACTATTCCAGCGAAGTTTGGTTCACGTCGGCTCAGTAGTTCCAGAGAAGATGAAAATGTGATTTACCATAGGGTTTCTATAGTAACTATAAGCCACAATTTACGGCCATGTTTACAACCCGATCAACATTAAATGAGGATCGTTGGTAGAGAGGGTCCCAGTCATCACTGATGTGAAGTATCAAAACATTTGGCCTGGCAGTTTCAGAGAAGATTTTTGAATATCTACCAATCAGAATCAAAGAATGCCTCTGGCGGCCATGTTTTTCACCCCACAGGAACAAAATGAGAATTGTTTGTAGAGGACCTCCCATAGACCATCCCTGCCAAGTTTAGTTAACGTCAGCTCAGTAGTTCTGAAGAAGATGAAAATGTGATTTCCCATTGGGTTTCTATAGTAACTATAAGCCGCAATTGTGGCCATGTTTGCAACCCGATCAACATTAAATAAAAGGCCGCTTGGCCACATGTCCCCCCGAAAAAAACAAGTCGAAAAAGGGGCATAACTCTAGTATAAATGATCAGTCCGAACCCATATTCGAACTTGACCTGTATTATTACCCCAGAAAGTCACATACCAAAATTCTTTCCGATCAAATAATCCTAACTGGAGTTATCATCTGGACACCGTAAATCTTGAAATTTCTAAGTCAAAAAAGGGGTGTAACTCTAATAAAAATTGCGACATTGACGCCGTAGCTGCGACGGGTGGTGCAATCTGCAAGTCCAAAAAATATTCTCAGGGGCAATTTACAGGTGATGGTGAAAGAAAAATATTTGGAACAACATTTGCATCGGACATGGGCTAGACATGAAAGAGATACACTTGCATGTCAAATATGAAGTCATTCCACCAGGTAGTTTGAAAGTTATTCATTTAGAAACTCGTTAGTCACAAAATTCTAAGTTCATCAAGGGTCATAACTCCAAGAAAAATATTTGGAACAACACATGCATTGAACAGTGGCTAGACATCAATAAGATACACTTACATGCCAAATATAAAGTCATTCCATTCCATCACGTATTTCAAAAGTTATTGAGTTTTGAAACTCGTTGGTCACAGACCGACCGACCGACAGACAGACAGACAGACAGACAGACAGACAGACAGACAGACAGACAGACAGACAGACAGACAGACAGACAGACAGACATTGCCACTTATAGAGCTCCTGGTCGCAACTAAAAATAATCTGGCCAAACCCATATTGGAACTTGACCAGTGGTTTGGGCTAAGGTCACATACCAAAATTGGTTCCAATTAAATGATCCAAACTGGTGTTATCATGGGGACACCAAGTGGGACGCACGCATGCACGGACAGACACCGCTGATTTCTATAGTACCCCGAAAAATTTTTCGGGGGACAATGAGGAGCGTTGGTAGAGGAGGTCCCAGTCATCATTTATGTGAAGTATCAAAACATTTGGCCTGGCAGTTTCAGAGGAAATGATTTTTGAAAATCCACCAATCAGAATCAAAGAATGCCTCTTGCGGCCATGTTTTTCAACCCACGGGAACAAAATGACGATCGTTTGTAGAGGACCTCCCATAGACTATCCCTGCCAGGTTTGTTTTCACGTCGCCTCGGTTTTTCCAGAGAAGAAGAGGAAAATGTGATTTCCCATAGGGTTTCTACTGTAACTATAAGCCGCAATTGCGGCCATGTTTGTGACCCAATCAACATTAAATGAGGATCGTCGGTAGAGGGGGTCCCAGTCATCATTTATGAGAAGTTTCAAAACATTTGGCCTGGCAGTTTCAGATTACATTTTTGAAAATCCTCCAACCAGAATCAAAGAATGCCTCTGGAAGCCATGTTTTTCATCCGACGGGAACAAAATGAGATCGTTTGTAGGGGACGTCCCATGGAGCATTCCTGCCAAGTTTGGTTCACACTGGCTCAGCGGTTACAGAGAAGATTAAAATGTGAAAAGTTTACGGATGCCGGACGACGACCGACGGAGGCCAAGTGATGAGAAAAACTCACATGGCCTTTTAGGCCAGGTGAGCTAAAAATAGGTTCCCTGATAGCTCTTGTTGGAACCCAACAGTAGGTTCCGTGAGGTTCCCCTTTAGGCACTCTCCCATTAATTGTAACAATGCAAATCGATGAAGTAATTTTACTTCCAAAATAATATGAAAGACAGCAACAGAATATGAAGCCTTTAACTTTACGCAATTTAAAATAAAAACCAAATATGGGCTTCTAGCACTCTACAATTAACCAACCAGCCTTTCTTGTGTCTTTATAGTTTTTTTTTTAGACTTTTGCCTCGATAGGCTATATATATTTCGATTCCACGCAATATATGAATACTTGTTAATTATAAAAAGACAGTTTCCCAAGAATCTTTCTGTACCCGCGCGTTCGGTTCGCCATCTCTGAACCACGTTAACGATCAGTCGGTTTGAGTCATTTTTAAAATTTTGCACACTGCTGTTAAATCGAATGAAAGTTATCATCCAGACAACAAATTTTCAGTTCAAAAATGGAAAAAGTGCCATAAATCGGCCAAAATTGGTCAGACTGAAGACTTGACTTGACCTAACCTATGTACAAAATTTGGTGTTGATTCAATAACTGAAACTAAGGTTATCATCCAGACATCTAATTTTCAAAGTAAAAAAAATGGAAAAAGGGCCACAACTCGGCCAAAATTGGGTGAACCCAAATAAAATACGAACTTGACCAGCATATTCTTGAGACAAACCTAAGCACAAAATTTTGGTGTTGATTCAATAACTCAAACTGAAGTTATGATCCGGATGACCAATTTTTAAAAGTTGCGAAATTGGGTGGAAAAGCATCGAAAAGGGGGCATAACTCAAATAAAACTTATCGGATACAGAAGATATTCAGAATTCATCAAATCAGTGGGGTTAGGGACCTATACACCAATATTTGGTTTTGATTCGATGACCCAAACTTTAGTTATCACTCCAGATGGAGACACACGGACAGAGAGACGGATGCAGCCGATTACTATAGTCCTCTGACAAAATGTCAGGAGACAAAATTGGTCAATGAATCAGAAGTCTGCTTGCTGCATCTTCTACGTTTAAATGGATTAGCATGTTTTAGTAGATGTCCCAATAATGGGTGACCAACAGGGTTCAAACTACAAATTTAATTCGAAATTCAAGGACCCTTCCAGTGTTTTCAGGGACAAGAACTGCAAATCTCAAGAACAAACAGTTGTACAGGGGTCGACTTAATTTTTAAAAATTGGATAGCAGTTTACAAACTTGGATAAATTTTGATTAGCATTTCCTATTATTTATATGTTTTTGTCATGTGAAATTGATTAGCTATAGTTGAAAATGATTCCAAAATCGCTATGCGAATCCAGTTAAATTGAGCCCAATATCTGTAAAGCTCAATAGATATTGTATATCCATGCTCTCCTTTAAGAGTTTTTCTTTCTTTCTTTTTTTTTTTTTTTATTAGGGTTTATCGACACATTAACAGCCAGGGTCATATCATGTCGGTGACAGTTTTATGGGTGGAGGAAGCCGGAGTACCCGGAGAGAACCACCGAGCAACGACGAGCAGCTGTCAGCTCTCCAACATCGTAACTGTGAACTCTGCACCGCGGCACAGGCAGGGTTAGATTGGTTGAAGATATGCGCACTATCGACATGCAGTACGCCTTAGTACACAGCGTCATCGTGCCCTGTTACGGAGTGGAATTATTAATGATATTGGTAACAGAAAGAAATCTGAGAATCAGCAACAAAACTATGAATTTAACTATTCTGAAATTTAATTAAACAAGAGGCCCCACGTGGCCTTAATCGCTCACCTGACAAAGTGACTCTAAGAAGTATTTTAGGTCACCTTCACCATGTCATGCCTCATCAACATTAACTGGTTGAGTGATAGATTTTGTTTGAAGTTCAACATTTGTTACCTAAAATTAGTTTTATTTAAAATCGTTGGTGTGTGGCCTATCTCCAATGATTTTTAATAAAGCAAATTTATCTCTGCAGACAAACTGGTTTAGCATGAAGCACAAACAAGGAATGTGAAGAGATAGCCTTGGACATCTCTCCCCAACTGTGGATATCTTCCATGTGCTACATGTATATATTTGCATGCAAGAAAACAAAAATTTTCACAAATTTTCCAAAATATTAGTTTTTTTTATCATCATTGGAACAAGCTCAAACAGCTTATTCCAATAGGGGTATGGGAAGATCAGGTATATTTTTGAGACAGAAATGTGAATATATAAATAATGGTGTTTTTTTGTGAATGATGCTGGAGAATTTTGCGTAAAGATATGGTAAATGGTTTGTTCTAGATACAGAATGATGCAGAAGTATTTAAATTTGATTAGGCAAGTTGTTCCTATAATGCATTTAAAAATTGAAGTAACTGTTTTTTTGCTGACAAACTTTTAGATGTGTGTGTCTGTGTTTGTGTGTGTGTGTGTGTGTGTGTGTGTGTGGTGGGGGGGGGGGGGGGGGGTAAGAGTGTTCTTGCAAACAAAATTTCTGAATAAATGGAAAATTTTATTTTTTGTGTGAAAGACATAGTGCGTGAATGTTGATTGGAACAAGCTTAGAGAGCTCATTTTAATGTGAAGTCATAAAGCTGTGTTTTACGTACGAAATTCTGGAATAACTAAAAAAATTGCTTTTTTGACTCAAAAAGCATGGTGTGCGACCTCTCATTGGAATGAGCTCAAAAAGCTCATTCCAATGGGGTATTTACAAGCGATAAGTACATGTATGTTTAAGAGACAAAAATTAAAATTTGAATAGCGATTTTTGCGAAGAATGCTGACAAGTTTTGGCAGTGATGCTGGTAAAAAGGTAAGATATGCAAAGTGGTTGTTTTTTAGAGGCGACATTTAATTAAGGGGAATTAACCCTTGATTACTGAGGTAACTTCTAAAAGTACTGAAATTTCATGAAGCAATGTGAATAACAGACAACAGTTGCCTAAAAATTTCATGAATAACTAAAATTTTTATTCCTTTGTCTCGAAAACATGGCATATGACCTTTGTTGCAATGAGCTGAATGCATGTGTTCCAATGAGGGGTCATAAAATTTGAACGGAGATTTGTGTGAATAATGCATTAGTACTGCTAGATTTGGGTAAACGGTTCACCCTGGATACCACCCCTTCTATAGTAGATCTTTTCTGCAAATTTTGTCTAAGATTCTATCAACTTTACAAATAAATACGTTCATGAATCACAATCAGATCCACCCCACAATGTTGCATACCAAATATCAAAAGATTCTGCCTGCTGGATCTGGAGAAGAAGATTTTTTAAGAAATATGCCTGAAATGCACTAAGTTAAAATTTGGGCTCCTATACGGAGCTCAAATATAAACCCAGGGGGCCGATTTGAACAAACTTGAATCAGATCCACCCCACAATGTTGCTTACCAAATATGAAAAGATTCTGAAGCTGGATCTGGAGAAGAAGATTTTTTAAGAAATTTGCCTGAAATGCACTAAGTTCGAATTCGAGCTTCTATAGTGAGCCCAAATATGAAACTAGGAAGCCGATTTGAACAAACTTGAATCAGATCCACCCCACAATGTTGCATACCAAATATCAAAAGATTCTGCCTGCTGGATCTGGAGAAGAAGATTTTTTAATAAATTTGCCCGAAATGCACTAAGTGCGAATTCGGGCTTCTATATTAAGCCCAAATATGAATCCAGGGGGGCCGATTTGAACAAACTTGAATCAGATCCACCCCGCAATGTTGCATACCAAATATCAAAAGATTCTGCCTGCTGGATCTGGAGAAGATGATTTTTTAAGAAATTTGCCCGAAATGCACTAAGTCCGAATTCGGGCTTCTATAGTGAGCCCAAATATGAATCTAGGGAGCCGATTTGAACAAACTTGAATCAGATCCACCCCGCAATGTTGCATACCAAATATCAAAAGATTCTGCCTGCTGGATCTGGAGAAGAAGATTTTTGAAGAAATTTGCCCGAAATGCACTAAGTTTGAATTCAAGCTTCTATAGTGAGCCCAAATATGAATCCAGGGGGCCGATTTGAACAAACTTGAATCAGATCCACCCCGCAATGTTGCATACCAAATATCAAAAGATTCTGCCTGCTGGATCTGGAGAAGATGATTTTTTAAGAAATTTGCCTGAAATGCACTAAGTTCGAATTCGAGCTTCTATAGTAAGCTCAAATATGAATCTAGGGAGCCGATTTAAACAAATTTGCATCAGATCCATCCCACAATGTTGCATACCAAATATCAAAAGATTCTGCCTGCTGGATCTGGAGAAGAAAATTTTTTAAGAAATTTGCCTGAAATGCACTAAGTTCGAATTCGAGCTTCTATAGTGAGCCCAAATATGAATCTAGGAAGCCGATTTGAACAAACTTGAATCAGATCCACCCCACAATGTTGCATACCAAATATCAAAAGATTCTGCCTGCTGGATCTGGAGAAGAAGATTTTTTAATAAATTTGCTTGAAATGCACTAAGTTCAAATTTGGGCTCCTATACTGAGCCCAAATATAAACCCAGGGGGCCGATTTGAACAAACTTGAATCAGATCCACCCCGCAATGTTGCTTACCAAATATGAAAAGATTCTGCCTGCTGGATCTGGAGAAGAAGATTTTTTAAGAAATTTGCATGAAATGCACTAAGTTCAAATTCGAGCTTCTATAGTGAGCCCAAATATGAATCTAGGAAGCCGATTTGAACAAACTTGAATCAGATCCACCCCACAATGTTGCATACCAAATATCAAAAGATTCTGCCTGCTGGATCTGGAGAAGAAGATTTTTTAAGAAATTTGCCTAAATGCACTAAGTTCGAAATCGGGCTCCTATACTGAGCCCAAATATGAACCCAGGGGGCCGATTTGAACAAACTTGAATCAGATCCACCCTACAATGTTGCATACCAAATATCAAAAGATTCTGCCTGCTGGATCTGGAGAAGAAGATTTTTTAAGAAATTTGCCTGAAATGCACAAAGTTCGAAATCGGGCTCCTATACTGAGCCCAAATATTAACCCAGGGGGCCGATTTGAACAATCTTGAATCAGATCCACCCCACAATGTTGCTTACCAAATATGAAAAGATTCTGCCTGCTGGATCTGGAGAAGAAGATTTTTTAAGAAATTTGCCTGAAATGCACTAAGTTCGAATTCGGGCTTCTATAGTAAGCCCAAATATGTATCCAGGGGGCCGATTTGAACAAACTTGAATCAGATCTACCCCGCAACGTTGATTACCAAATATCAAAAGATTCTGCCTGCTGGATCTGGAGAAGAAGATTTTTGAAGAAATTTGCCTGAAATGCACTAAATTCGAATTCGAGCTCCTATAGTGAGCCCAAATATGAATCTAGGGAGCCGATTTGAACAAACTTGAATCAGATCCACCCTACAATGTTGCATACCAAATATCAAAAGATTCTGCCTGCTGGATCTGGCGAAGAAGATTTTCAAAGAAATTTGCCTGAAATGCAGTAAGTTCAAATTTGGGCTCCTATACTGAGCCCAAATATAAACCCAGGGGGCCGATTTGAACAAACTTGAATCAGATCCACCCCACAATGTTGCATACCAAATATCAAAAGATTCTGCCTGCTGGATCTGGAGAAGAAGATTTTTTAAGAAATTTGCCTGAAATGCACTAAGTTCGAAATCGGGCTCCTATACTGAGCCCAAATATGAACCCAGGGGGCCGATTTGAACAAACTTGAATCAGATCCACCCTACAATGTTGCATACCAAATATCAAAAGATTCTGCCTGCTGGATCTGGAGAAGAAGATTTTTTAATGTTTTTCCCATTGCCTACAGTGTTAAAAAGTGCTGACTCAGCACTTTTTCAAAGTCCCGAAACTGTACCCTATGATAAAACCGATGGCAATTTTTTTTTACCAATCCTTTCTGTTGGTCCTAAGGAAGCTGCACACCAAATAAAAATTCTCAGTGCCGTGCAGTTTTGGAGATATGGGCGTTTTAAATTTTTTCTATTTTTAGCTCCTGCGGTTCCCATGGGGCTGCGGGAAAATTTGTTTTTGCATAAATCAAGTACTCATGACCCAATAAGCCCTCACATAAAATTTGGTTCAAATCAGCCTCTCGGTTTGGAAAATAGAAATTTTGGGCGGGGCAAAAAATTTTGCCCCTCTCATAACAACGCCAAGTATAGCTCCACAAACTTCTCTTGAACAAATCTGAGTCTACACCTCAAAAGGAAGCTGCACACCAAATATCAAGTCTCTGCTACTGCTGGTTCATGAGAAGAAGATTTACAAAGATTTTGGTGCCCCTTGGGGGCGTGGCACCACCCAGGAGGAGGGGCAACTTCATTTGAACAAATCTGAATTGGCATTAGGTAATAAACATTTAGCCAACATTTGAATAAAATTGGGCTAGTGGTTTAGGAGGAGAAGTCGATAATGTAAAGTTAACGCCGGACGGACGACGACGGACGACGGACGACGGACGCCGGACAGAAAGTGATTAGTAAAGCTCCCCTTGAGCTTCGCTCAGGTGAGCTAAAAAAACTGATATAAAAAAAAAAATGATACAAAGATCTTTTACACTAAATGGGTTACAGAAAATAAAAAAAAACAATGGTACTTATCAATTATAGAATTAGTCCAAAGTACAGTTTGACAGAATCCAGTAATCCAGTGGCGTAGTATCTTCTGAAGAAAGTTACCAGCTGGTAGATGTAGTATTAAATCCAAGAATGTCTCTTCAGAAACAGTATCCCGTAGATTTATAACAAAATTTTCACTTAGAAATTTCAGCAGTCTCCAATAAAATATAATAAAACGCTCTGCAAAATTCAAATGGAGTAAAAATCCAAGAAGTATTGGCGCCACAGGTAATTTCCAAATAATCCAGTAGAATCCTGGCTTTTCACAAAATAATATTATTCTGTTTCACAGAAAATATAAATTCTCTTTTCCAAGACGAATAGATTCTCTTCAAAATTCTCTTTTGGAATCAATCTTCCAAAATCACAAAGAAGCACTGCTTCTATAATAAATGCACTGCTCTGAAACAATAATATTCTCCAATGGAAATAACTGAAGTGAGTCTTTTTGAAAGGCTTTCTAAGAATGAGTTTTTTGAATTCTGTTGACAAACCTTTATATAGTAACCAGATAGAATGTTCCAGAAGATGAAAATTCTTCAATGTTCTAACAGTTTCTAGGGGATTCTGTTAAAGTTCAAGTAAACAAGGTCACTGACCTATTTAAACAATTAAACAATCAACAGCTATATGTACAATATATCAGTGTAACAAAGATGTAAACAAGGTCACTGAGTGCAAATGAGTTAGACCAGTCAGAAAATGCAGAAATAAAAAAAAAATATCTTTCTCATATAATTATCTACCAAGGATATATCAATCTCAATATAATATGGGGGCTATAACACACCCCGCCTTAAAAGAAAAAGTTTGAAGGTACTGAAAACTTTTTACATAATTTTAGCAGACTCTGACTGGTTTACAATACACACACACCATAATCTTCACAATTTTATTTTTTTTTTTTTTGATAAACATGTATACACTTGAAGTGAATAGAGACCGATCATATCATTTTAAATTAGGATATTCTGGAAAGAGCATCAGCTACAACATTATCTCTTCCCGAAATATGCCTAATCTCTAAATTATATTCTTGAAGGGCTAAACTCCACCGCAATAATCTTTGATTCTTGTTTTTCATTTTATTGATAAATGTTAAGGGGTTATGATCGGTGTAAACTGTAATTGGACATTGGGCGGTTCCTAGATACACATCAAAATGGGTTAATGCCAAAATTAGAGCCAAAGTTTCTTTTTCTACTGTAGAGTAATTCTTTTGATGTTTGAGAAATTTTCTGGAAAAATAACATACAGGGTGATCAATACCTTGGGAATCTTCCTGGGCAATATACCCACCTGCTCCATTGTCACTTGCATCTATGAATAATTTGAAGGGCTTTTCATAATTGGGACTGGCCAGAACAGGGGAATTATTTAATAAAGTTTTTATTCTGTTAAAGGATTTCTGACATTCCTCAGTCCAAACAAACTTAACCCTTTTGCTCAATAAAGTGGTCAAAGGGGAAACAACATCTGAAAAATTTAAACAAAATTTTCTATAATATCCAGCCATGCCTAAGAATCTCATGAGCTCTTTTTTAGAGCTTGGTACTGGAAAATTTACAATGGCATCAACTTTCGCCGCAATCGGCCTCACCTGCCCCTGCCCCACAACATGACCTAAATAATTTACAGTTGCTTTGCCAAATTCTGATTTTACCAAGTTAATAGTTAGGTTGGCTTGGGTCACTTTGTCAAAAAATTCTTGAATATGCTTTAGATGATCATCCCAATTTGTATCTGTGTGTATAATAACATCATCAATATAAGCTTCACTGTGATCTAGGTCTGCAATTAAGTGGTTAACCATGCGCTGGAACGTTGCCGGAGAGTTTTTCATGCCAAAAGGGGTAACTTTATATTGATACAATCCAAATGGTGTAACAAAAGCAGATATTTCTTTTGCTTTTTCTGTTAAAGGGACTTGCCAATAACCCTTTAACAAGTCAAATTTTGTCACAAATTTAGCATGGCCAAGTTTGTCAATGCAGTCATCAATTCTAGGAATTGGATAGTTGTCTGTTTTGGTGAGGCTGTTCACCTTTCGGTAATCCGTGCAAAATCGGTAACTGCCATCAGGTTTTGGGACGAGTATACAGGGCGAACTCCAGTTGCTATGGCTAGGTTCTATGATATCATTGTCCAGCATATACTGTATTTCCTTTCGCATGATCTCAGCTTTGAAAGGGTTCAATCTATATGGATGCTGTTTGATGGGATTTGCCTCTCCTCCATCAACATCATGAAAAATAACAGATGTCCCACTAGGCACATCGGGAAATAAGTGTTGATATTTGAAAATTAAATCAACTAAATCTTTTCTTTGGTCAGGCAGTAAATAATCTGTTTTATTTTGTAGATCTCTCAGGACATCTGAGTTCTGTAACTTCAGAGGTACATTTTCGCCGCCTTCATGAATATCCTCTACAGGATTTTCCAGCTCATCCATGTGAGTGACTGTTGAGACTGGTAGAGAGTTTGGTTCTCTCTCATAATATGTTTTCAACATATTTATATGGCACAGCTGAGTATTTTTGAGTCTATCAGGAGAATCAACAACATAATCAGTATCACTGATCTTGTGCTTAACAAAATAAGGGCCTGAATATCTTGCTTGTAAAGCATTGCCCTTTAAAGGGAATAATACTAACACCTTGTCCCCAGATTTAAAGGTGCGAAATTTTGCCTTTTTGTCATACCAGGTCTTCATATGACTCTGGGCTTTCTGTAAATGTTTATTTGCCATTTCTCTGGCCTGGTGCAATTTTTCCTTAAAAGTGGACACATAGTCCAGGAGAGAAATTTCAGGTGGCTCTTCCTCGAGCCATTTCTCCTTCAAAGCAGTGAGTGGACCCCTCACTGAGTGTCCAAACACTAATTCAAAAGGGCTGAACCCCAGAGATTCCTGTACAGTTTCACGGACTGCAAATAAAAGGAGATGTACTCCTTCATCCCAATCCTTCTCATTATTCTCCCCATAGGCCTTTATCATGGTCTTCAGTGTTTGATGAAAGCGTTCTAGAGCTCCTTGACTTTCGGGATGATAGGCACTTGATGGGTACTACTTAATTTTGAGCTCATACATCACCTGCTGAAAAATGTTTGACATAAAATTTGAGCCTTGGTCCGATTGCACTGACCTGGGTAGACCGAAAGTCGTGAAAAATTTTATCAAGGCCTTAACTATAGTCTTAGTTTTAATATTTCTTAGAGGAATAGCCTCAGGAAATCGTGTAGAAGCACACATGATGGTAAGAAGATATTCATTTCCAGATCTTGTTCTAGGCAATGGGCCAACACAATCAATAATAATTCTACTAAATGGCTCCTCAAAAGCAGGGATTGGTTGAAGGGGAGCAGGAGGAATCTTCTGGTTGGGTTTTCCTACAATTTGACAGGTGTGGCAGGTTTTACAAAATTCGACAACATCCTGTCGAAGCTTGGGCCAGTAAAAACATTGTTGAATACGAGAGTAGGTTTTCCTAACTCCCAAATGTCCAGCCATTGGATTTTCATGAGCCAGGCTTATTATTTCATTCCGGTATTTAGTGGGGACAACTATTTGATAAATAACCTCCCAATCACTATTGGAGGGTACTTCTGGTGGTCGCCATTTCCTCATAAGCACACCAGATTTTCTGAAATAACCGACAGGGGAGTTTTGAGCTTCAGCCTGTGTTAGAGCCTTTTCACGTGGCTCGGCAAGGTCAGGATCACTTTCCTGTTCCTGAATTAAAGATGTCCGGGAAATGACATTCAAGGAGGTCCCCCTATCACTCTCAGGTGTAGTGGCCTCTTTACAATGTCTGGACGAGTCATCACTTTGACTCAAAAAAGTCTGAGACAAATCAATGTCTTCAGAATCCGTAATTCTGTGACAGTTCTTATCCTCAGCTTTGCTGTTTAAATCAACACAATTGAGGTTGTTATCAACCTCAGTTTTCTTTGCCATGGACCGAGTCACAGCACATGCTGGAAAGGCAAAAGGAAAACATTCCTTCAAATTAATAATACTTTCATCTGTGCTCGGCTTATCCACCACTTGAGGTTCTACAGTGACTTTGTCACCAGCTAAGTCATTTCCCAATAATAAAGAAATACCTTTTACAGGTAGAGTAGGTCTGATTCCTACTGTCACAGTCCCATTTACTAAGCTACTTCTTAAATTTATTTTATGAAGTGGGACCTTTAAAGAGTTTGACTCAATACCTGATATTAGAACTTGTGCCCCTGTAGCACTTTCTTCAGAAAATGGCAAAATGCCTTCTAACATTAATGACTGAGTAGCTCCTGTGTCTCTCAGTATTTTTATTGGTAAGGAACAGTGCTTATCCCCATCAAGGGAAACAAAGCCTTCAGAAATGAATGGCTTATAATTTTCTAAAGCATCTTGCTTTATAACATAATTTTCAGGGCATGGAGCACATGCTAGTGCATTCTGTGAAGTTGAGAACTCATTTTTCCTTTTTAACAGCCAGCAATCAGATAATAAATGACCTGGTTTCTTACAATAATTACAAGTTTTACTTGAACTGTTGGGTCGTAATGGTGTGGGACTGGCATTAGATGGCTTATTCTCATTAGGCTTCCTATTAAATTTGGGTGGTGAAAAGTTTGGAGGATTGGAAGGATGATTAGAAGGATGAGTTTTATCTGAAGTAGGTCTAGGTCCACTTTGGAAAGAATTCTTGTGAGGCCAAAAATTTGTGGAGTTACGACTCATTTTATGAGTTAGGGCATAGTCATCTGCCAGTACTGCTGCTCTATTTAACGTGTCAACTTTTTGTTCATCCAGGTGGGCCTTTATATCTGAATGTATCTTTCCTTTAAACTCCTCAATCAGCATCATTTCCTTTAATTTTGTAAAATCTTTCCCTATTTCTTTTGAGTGGCACCACCTGTCAAATAAATTTTGCTTTTCTCTGGCAAATTCCACATGAGTTTGATTTTCATTTTTATAATAATTTCTGAATTTCTGCCTATAGGCCTCTGGAACAAGTTCATATACCTTAAGTATTGCCTCTTTAACAGCGTCATAATTGTTGCTTTGTTCAGAAGATAGAGCGGAATAGATTTCTTGGGCCTTCCCTTTCAAAACACTTTGCAATAGCAAAGTCCAGACATCCCTTGGCCACTCTAAACTTGTTGCCACTTTTTCAAAATGTAAAAAATATTTATCAACTTCTTTTTCTTGAAAGGGGGGAACTAGCCTAACATGTTTAGTTGCATCAAATCTACTTGGGGAAATTACATTTGAGCCTTGACGCTGTGATTCTAATTCTTTTATTTTTATTTCCTTTTGAATTTCTAATTCTTTTAAGTGCATTTCTTTTTGAGTTTCTATTTCCCTTAATTTTAATTCCCTATCCTCCTTTTCTTTTTGAGCCTGAATTTGTATTTGTTCCCTTTCTTTTTGAGCTTCTAATTCTTTTAATTTTAATTCCCTGTCTTCTTTTTCTTTTTGAGCCTGAATTTGTTTTTGTTCCCTTTCTTTTTGAGCTTCTAATTCTTTTAATTTTAATTCCCTGTCTTCTTTTTCTTTTTGAGCCTGAATTTGTTCCCTTTCTTTTTGAGCTTCCAATTCTTTTAATTTCATTTCATTTTCCTGCCTTTTCATTTCTTGTTGCATTTCTAATCTCTTTAGTTCCAATTCTAACTTTTTAAGTTCAAGAGCATCAGTAGGTTGTGGTTCAGCGACATGTGACCCAGACTGAGGCAAAAGACCCTCCTCAATATAATGATTAACAATGAGCTGTTTAAGTTTATGCTTGTTCAGACCAGGGATGGCAGGTAATTTTAGATACTGAGCAAGTTGAAATAAATCCTCCTTCTTAAGAGATTCTAAAAGGGCCAAACTAGGAAATCTTTCAAATTCAGAAATAAATTCTGTCACAATAAATACCATGATGAAAAGGTTTGGTGGTTCTCAGAATATAAATAATGAATTAAATGATACGGAAATTTTCTAACAAAATTTAAATATTTTGAAAGTGAGCCAAAATAATAATTGCAATTTGCAATTTTCTCGTTATCTAATATTCAATCTCGGCAACGAGCCCCCAATTTCTGTTACGGTGTGGAATTATTAATGATATTGGTAACAGAAAGAAATCTGAGAATCAGCAACAAAACTATGAATTTAACTATTCTGAAATTTAATTAAAAAAAATTGATATAAAAAAAAAAATGATACAAAGATCTTTTACACTAAATGGGTTACAGAAAATAAAAAAAAACAATGGTACTTATCAATTATAGAATTAGTCCAAAGTACAGTTTGACAGAATCCAGTAATCCAGTGGCGTAGTATCTTCTGAAGAAAGTTACCAGCTGGTAGATGTAGTATTAAATCCAAGAATGTCTCTTCAGAAACAGTATCCCGTAGATTTATAACAAAATTTTCACTTAGAAATTTCAGCAGTCTCCAATAAAATATAATAAAACGCTCTGCAAAATTCAAATGGAGTAAAAATCCAAGAAGTATTGGCGCCACAGGTAATTTCCAAATAATCCAGTAGAATCCTGGCTTTTCACAAAATAATATTATTCTGTTTCACAGAAAATATAAATTCTCTTTTCCAAGACGAATAGATTCTCTTCAAAATTCTCTTTTGGAATCAATCTTCCAAAATCACAAAGAAGCACTGCTTCTATAATAAATGCACTGCTCTGAAACAATAATATTCTCCAATAGAAATAACTGAAGTGAGTCTTTTTGAAAGGCTTTCTAAGAATGAGTTTTTTTAATTCTGTTGACAAACCTTTATATAGTAACCAGATAGAATGTTCCAGAAGATGAAAATTCTTCAATGTTCTAACAGTTTCTAGGGGATTCTGTTAAAGTTCAAGTAAACAAGGTCACTGACCTATTTAAACAATTAAACAATCAACAGCTATATGTACAATATATCAGTGTAACAAAGATGTAAACAAGGTCACTGAGTGCAAATGAGTTAGACCAGTCAGAAAATGCAGAAATAAAAAAAAATATCTTTCTCATATAATTATCTACCAAGGATATATCAATCTCAATATAATATGGGGGCTATAACATGCCCCCATGTTGCAATCGGGGTTAAGTGCCTTGCCCAAGGACACAACACAGGAGCACGAATCAGTCGCTGAAATGGTCACCCATCCAACTACTAACCGCGCTCGAAGTTGCTTAACTTCGGTGATCTGACGAGAACCGGTTACCGCGACGCCACCGCACCCCCAGTTTTTCTTTCTATTGAATAATCAGTGGTGTGATTTTTCTGTAAAGATTTTTTTTCTCATTTTATTTTAGGTGGGGGTTGCAATGGGGCAGGGTGGGAGATCTGAAATTGGGGGTCTGGGGTTATTATTTTGGTACATAGGTCTTGACGTTGTTTTTTGGGGGGGAGGGGGGTGGGGTGGAGGGGCAGTAGAATTAAGAGGAGTTTTGGCAGGATTAATTCAAATGATTTTTGGGGGCATGGAAAGGAGGATAGAAAAAACAAGATTCAAAGTGCAGATGTGAGTTCAGAGGTCTTGATAACCTTTCTCGCATAAAATGACAGGATTGTTTTTTGGGTACTTCAATTATTCTTACATTTGTAGTAAGGATTATGATTTCAAAATATTTCAGTAAGATTCATTCATAATAATAAGCATATTATTACCTTCAATTTCTTCTTCACTTCCCTCAACTTCTTCCACCTCTTCATCAGTGGGTTCTGATTTTCTGAAAAGAGAGAATTTGAGTGCTCACAAAAATGGTTAAAAGTATCCATTTTCCCAATGTAACCCCAAACAATTGTGTAGAGAAGAAACCAATGCCTCCGGTGTAAAATGGTCAAGTAAAAATAAGCAACTATCTAAAATTGATAAAAACTAGAAGCACTGTCAGTGCCAAAGCAGCGACAATTTGTGCAACGTCAATGATGTTTTACAACTCGTTGGTGACAAAAAAAACTTGTTGGTGACAAGTCCATAAATGTGACAGAAATTGTGCGAATGACATGCACTATTGAGAATGTGTAGACATCATGAAGATACACTTGCATACCAAGTATGGTGTCATTCCTTAAGTATTTTAGGAGTTATGGTGTTTCTTAAACTCGTTGGTGACAGACCGACAGACTGACCGGCATTGCCACATATAGAGCTGCTCGTCGCAGTTAAAAAAAAAGCCAAAAAATTAAAAACCAATCAATGATACCAATTACCTCAGATTCAACATGGATGGATCGAGTCTGACATTTTTAACAAGAGGCCCCAGGGAGGCCTTAGGGTGCTCACCTGACATGGTAGTCTAAATATCAAACCAGGGACTTGGCTTGAATAAGTTGCATACGCCCCTCCTAAGAAAAGCATATACCAACTACATGAAGCGATTGTGCCCACACAATACACAGGATTTTCCTTCTATTTTCAGTTCCTGCACTTTTTCGTCCAAAAATTTAGATAAATGCATAAAAAACAAGATTTTTTTTTTATTTTTGTACGGAAATTTTCGAAGTCGCAAACAAAATATTTTCAGACTAAAATTTGTTTTTCTTCTTCTTAAAACTGACCAAAACGCATAAAAAACTAATTTTCGGATTTTGGTTCAAAATTTTCCAAGTCCCACCCGGACCCCAAATTTTCAGTGTAAAAAAATAAAATAATTTTTTTTTGGCTTAAAATTGACCAAAACGCATAAAAAACCAAAAAACTAATTTCTGGATTTGGGTCCAAAATTTCTAAGTCCGGACTGGGACCCCAAATTTTCAGCCTAAATATGAACCCAGGGATTTGGCTTGAACAAACTTGAATCTCACCTCCCTAAGCATGCTGCATACCAAATATCAAAAGATTCCTATTGGGAGATCTGAAGATTTTTAAAGAATATTCCTCACACTGGACTAATTTAAACATTTGGGCTCCCATGGAGAGCCCAAATATGGACCCAGGGCATTGATTTCAATAAACCTGTGAAACAATCTTCAAAAGATGTTATATGTTAAATTTGAAAGCTTTTGGAGCAGTGGTTTGGGAGAAAAGTAGTGTTAAATGTTTTTCCCATTATCCACAGTGTTAAAAAATGCTGACTCAGCACTTTTTCGAAGTCCAAAAAAAGTACCCCATGATAAAACTGATAGCAATTTTACCATTCCATTCTGTTGGTCCTAAGGAAGCTTCACACCAAATAAGAATTCTCAGCGCCATGTAGTTTTGGAGATATGGGCGTTTTAAATTTTTTCTATTTTTAGCTCCTGCAGTTCCCATGGGCCGACAGGAAAAAAAAATTAAGTACTTATGACCCAATAAGCCCTCATATCAAATTTGGTTCAAATCTGCCTCTCGGTTTGGAAAATAGAAATTTTGGGCTTGGCGAATATTCTTGCCCCTCCCAGAACAAAGGCAAATATTGCCCGTCAAACTTCTCTTGAACAAACTTGAGTCTACACCTCAAATGGAAGCTGCATACCAAATATCAAGTCTCTGCTACGGCTGGTTCATGAGAAGATTTTTTAAAATTTTGTGCATTTTGGCCTCACCCCCTCAATATGAGCAGAAACCCAATTTGAAGAAAAACCCAAATGCCCCTATATAACCGCTACTCGTGAATTTTCATTGAACTGCAGCCAGTGGCTTGGGAGACAAGTGTTTGATCACCGAGGTGGTATTAGACCCCTACGGCGCTTTTGTGACATAAGATGTTTTGGTCACAGAAGAAACTAGAGTACATAAGCATCTTGGATTTTGAAAACAAATATTGAGCATGGATAATCCCCTCACAACCCTTTAGCCATGTACCATATATGAAAGGCGTAGCTTGAACCATGTTGGAGGGAGGGGTGGTAACATAAAATAGAGCAAAAGCTTAAAAAAAAACAACAAAAATGGCCGTCATTCTGCCATCTTGGATTTTGAAAAATAAATATTGACTGTGCATCATCCCCTCAGAACCATTTATCCATGTACCAAATATGAAAGGTGTGGCTTGAAGCATATTAGAGGGAGAGGTGGTAACATAAAAACAGACAGATAGACAGACAGACGGACAGACAGACAGAGATTAGATTTTGAAAAAAAAATATTGAGCGTGCATAATCCCCTCACAACCCCTTTATCCATGTACCATATATGAAAAGTGCAGCTTGAACCATGTTGGAGGGGGCAGTGGTAACATAAAAGAGAAAAAGGCTTAAAAAACACAACAGAAATGGTTGCCATGGCACCATCTTGAATTTTTGAAAAAAAATATTGAATGTGCAACATCCCATTACAACCCTCTATCCATGTGCCAGATATAAAAAGTGTAGCTTGAACCATGTTGGAGTGAGGGGGTGGTAACATAAAATAGAGAAAAAAGCTTAAAAAACACAACAAAAATGGCCGCCATGCCGCCATCTTGGATTTTGAAAAAAAATATTGAACGTGCATCATCCCCTCCCAACCCTCTATCCATGTGCCAAATATGCAAAGTGTAGCTTGAACTATGTTGGTGGGAGGGGTGGTAACATGAAAATAGAGAAAAAAAGCTTAAAAAACACACAACAAAAATGGCCGCCATTCCGCCATCTTAGATTTTGAAAACAAAATTTTGAGCGTGCATCATCCCCTCAGAACCATTTATTCATGTACCAATTATGAAAGGTGTAGCTTAAGGCATGTTGGAGGGAGAGGTGGTAACATAAAAAACAGACAAACAGACGGATGGACGGACAGAGACGGACAAATTTTTGAAAAAAAATATTGAACGTGCAACATCCCATTACAACCCTCTATCCATGTGCCAGATATAAAAAGTGTAGCTTGAACCATGTTGGAGCGAGGGGTGGTAACATAAAATAGAGAAAAAAGCCTAAAAAACACAACAAAAATGGCCGCCATGCCACCATCTTGGATTTTGAAAAAAAAATATTGAACGTGCATCATCCCCTCCCAACCCTCTATCCATGTGCCAAATATGCAAAGTGTAGCTTGAACCATGTTGGTGGGAGGGGTGGTAACCATAAAATGGAGAAAAAATAGGCCGATGAAATCGTCAGATGTGTACCCATACGCACAACTAGTAGAAAGCTGTATGACGGAGGGCCACCACGGATGCCGACATTATGTACACCATACATGGTATGGGAACATATAGAAATGGATTGGAGGAGTGTCTAATTTGATGGATAAAGGGTTAATATCTCCAGATCAAATTATCAGATTTACATAAAATGAAAGTGTCAATGACACTGTAGCTCAACTTGTCAAGACAAAGACATGTACATGTATAGTATGTGACACAGCAATGACAAACATCTAGGTAATGACCTGATAACAAAGTTACGTATAAAGTATTGTAACAGTCTGTACATAAATACTGACTGTTGCCTGTAACAAATGTATAGGTAAAGTATTGTAAAGGTGGGTGACAGTCAGATGCTAAAAGAGAAAAGAAATCTTTGAGTCCCAGAGTGGGTCTGACTGAACCCCAAAATATTTGTTCTCATAGCACAGTGATAACAAAGGCACCCCAAAACACACTCATTCCTGTCCCAAGGTGAAAACAAAGGTACCCAAACAATTTCGTGAAGATCAGTTCACAAATATGAGCTGTGTAGAAGTTGTGACAAAAAAACTGATTGGACCCAATTTCGGTACAAAATGGCCACTGGCCGCCATCTTGAATTTTGGGCCGCACCCAGAAACACTCGTTCTCGTCCCAAGGTGATGACAAAGGTACCCAAGAAGTTTTTGTGAAGATCGGTTCATAAATACAGACTCTAGCCCGAGCCGTATTGACATGTGTACTTACTGTGTGTAAGTAACACTGAAAAAATCAAAGTTCATCTAATTTGCATAATTTCTGCATGAGAAAAAAACCCGTATTATATGTGATGTATCCCATGGTACTAAACATTCACACAAAAAATTATTCAAATCAGCGCTTTCATTTGGAAGTTCTGTGCAAATATCTGATTGCACCAAATTTTGTACAAAATGGCTGCCATCGGCCATCTTGAATTTCGGACTGGACCCAAAAACACTCGTTCTCGTCCCACGGTGATAACAAAGGTACCCAAGGAGTTTCGTAAAGATCGGTTCATAAATATGGCCTCTAGCCCGAGCCGTATTGGCATTTGCACTTACAGTGCTGAAAGTAACACCAAAAAACATCAAAGTTAGTCTAATTTGCATAATTTCTGCACGATAAAAAAAACGTACTATATGTGATGTATTCCATGTTACTAAACATTCATACAAAAATTTATTCAAATCAGAACTTTCATACAGAAGTTCTGTACAAAAGACTGATTGCACTAATTTTGGTACAAAATGGCTGCTGGTGGCCATCTTGAATTTTGGACCACACCCAAAAACACTCGTTCTCATCCCACAGTGATAACAAAGGTACCCAAGAAGTTTCGTAAAGATCGATTCATAAATACAGCCTCTAGCCTGAGCCGTATAGAAGTTGTGTACAAAAAACTGATTAGACATAATTTTGGTACAAAATGGCCACTGGCAGCCATCTTGAATTTTGGACCGCACCCAGAAACACTCGTTCTCGTCCCAAGGTGATAACAAAGGTACCCAAGACGTTTCGTGAAGATCGGTTCATAAATACAGACTCTAGCCCGAGCCGTATTGACATGTGTACTTACTGTGTGTAAGTAACACAGAAAAAATCAAAGTTCATCTAATTTGCATAATTTCTGCACGAGAAAAAAACCAGTATTATATATGATGTATCCCATGGTACTAAACATTCACACAAAAAATTATTCAAATCAGCGCTTTTATATGGAAGTTCTGTGCAAAAATCTGATTGCACCAAATTTTGTACAAAATGGCTGACATCGGCCATCTTGAATTTCGGACCGGACCCAAAAACACTCGGTCTCGTCCCACGGTGATAACAAAGGTATTCAAGGAGTTTCGTAAAGATCGGTTCATAAATACGGCCTCTAGCCCGAACCGTATTGGCATTTGCACTTAGAGTGCTGAAAGTAACACCAAAAAACATCAAAGTTAGTCTAATTTGCATAAAAACCCGTATTATATGTGATGTATCCCATAGTACTAAACATTCATACAAAAAATTATTCAAATCAGAGCTTTCATATGGAAGTTCTGTACAAAAAACAGATTTCTGCATCGCCGGTACAAAATGGCGGCTCGCAGCCATCTTAAATTTCGGACTGCACCCAAAAACACTCGTTCTCGTCCCACGGTCATAACAAAGGCATCCAAGAAGTTTCGTAAAGATCGGTTCATAAATACGGCCTCTAGCCCAAGCCGTATCCAATTGTTGATGGCCAGACGGACGACGGGCCATGGCATAAGCTCAAATTTGGCTTCGCCAAAGTTGAGCTAAAAAACTATACAGCACAGCACAGCACATCAGTAACCTGAATAAATATATAAAGTAACATGACAATTGGATTGATATTTTTTGCATTATCTCATGCCAAAGAGATTGAAAGAATTTTCAATTTGAAGGATAAAGGGTTAATATCTCAGGATCAAATTATCAGATTTACACCAAAAACTATGCAGCTCGGCACATCAGTAACCTGAACACAAATATAAAGTAACTTGACAATCCAAGCAATATTTTTCAAGTTATCGAATGCCAAAGGGATTGGAGGAATTTTCAATTTGAAGGATAAAGGATCAATATCTCAGGATCAAAATAACAGATTTACACCAAAAACTATACAGCTCGGCACATCAGTAACCTGAACACAAATATAAAGTAACTTGACAATCCAAGCAATATTTTTCAAGTTATCGAATGCCAAAGGGATTGGAGGAATTTTCAATCTGAAGGATAAAGGATCAATATCTCAGGATCAAAATAACAGATTTACACCAAAAACTATACAGCTCGGCACATCAGTAACCTGAACACAAAAATAAAGTAACTTGACAATCCAAGCAATATTTTTCAAGTTATTGAATGACAAAGAAATGGATACGGACGCCGGACAGACAGACGGACGGACAAAGGATGGCCAACCCTGATGACGGCATTATGTGTACCATACATAGTATGGGTACACATAAAAGGCTTAAAAAACACAACAAAAATGGCCGCCATGCCGCCATCTTGGATGTTGAAAAAAAAATATTGAACGTGCATCATCCCCTCCCAACCCTCTATCCATGTGCCAAATATGCAAAGTGTAGCTTGAACCATGTTGGTGGGAGGGGTGGTAACATGAAAATAGAGAAAAAAAAGCTTAAAAAAACACAACAAAAATGGCCGCCATTCCGCCATCTTGGATTTTGAAAAAAAAAATTTGAGCGTGCATCATCCCCTCAGAACCATTTATCCATGTACCAAATATGAAAGGTGTAGCTTAAAGGATGTTGGAGGGAGAGGTGGTAACATAAACAAGAGGCCCCACGGGGCCTGAAGCGCTCATCTTGTACAGAACACAATTTAAACAGAGTCCAAGAATGAGTCTACATTAAGCAAGCCATCTCCATAGGCTACACTGTCAATCCTCGAGTCCCTCAGGAGTGACAAAAATAATCTGGGCATCATGCCTTTTCTTCAGTTGATCATAAGTAAAATGTAGAGCTCCCCTTTGAAGCCCCTTGATACAACCTATGTGGATTAATCTTAGTACATCTAGAGGGTACTGAATTCTTCAGCAAAATGGCCAATTCCGGCTTCCATAGAGAGCCCAAATATTAACCCAGGCTCTTGATTTGAACACAGTTAAATATGACTTCCCTAGAGATATTGTGTACCGAATATGAAAGCATTCTGACTGTTGGATCTGAAGAAGAGAAATTGTAAAGAAATTTCTTCGAATTGGACTAAGTTCAAATTTGGGCTACCATAGCGAGCCCAAATATTGACCTATGGATCCGATTTGAACAAACTTGAATCTGACCCCCCTAGAGATGTTGTATACCAAATGTGAAAGCATTCTGACAAGTGAATCTGAAGAAGATTTTTGAAGAAATTCCCTCATATTGTACTAAGTTAAATTTCATGTTCCCATATGGAGCCCAAATATTAACCTAGGCACTCGAATTGAACAACCTGGAATCTGACCGCCCTAGAGATGTTGTATACCAAATCAGGGCACGAAATTTGGGGCGAACGATCGTTTCGTTCGCCCAGAGGTCGCCCAAACTCAAAATCGGGCGAACGATAAATAGGTTAACGAAAAACATCCGGGGTGAACGCTCCAAACACTCAGGTTTGAATTTTTCCGCTCAAGAAATTTCATTTCATCAATTAATTGGACATAACTCCCTTTCTTTTGCGTTGTTTTTAGCAACTGATATCTCCGATAATTACGTCATCGGAACACCACAAGTCTTCAGTTTTGATCATTTCCGCCAAAATGTCGCACGCAAACAAAGAGTCAGTCACGGTTAAAACATTTAAAAAATGGCCATTTCGGGACGATTTCGAGGTAATGAATGTCAATGCAGAAGGTTATATTGAACGCTTGCAATGTCGAGTTTGTGCCGAGCATTTTATAGAGATAAAACGAGAAGCTGCCAGACGCCAGCTGAGGGGTGCACCGATGGCATCAATCCAAAGCTACGCTGATGGGATAAGCTATATTCACAAAACAAACATTCTCCGCCACATCAAAGCAGACGGGCTACACTCATGGGCCAAGGATAAATTCAGAAAAACACCTGATGAACCGCATGTGGACAACAATGACCAAGTGGCCGTATCATCAGCAGATCCGGTCTGTGAACCAGCCCAGCCTAGGATAAATCTGTTCGTGGGTGTAAATACAAAGGAAGCCTACAGTAATTTGATGAGAACGGCATTGTATTTAGTCAGAAATGAGAAGAGCTTCAGAGATTTTCCGAATCTTGTGAACTTGCAGAGAAGTAATGGGGTCAAATTCCTTCATTTGTCGGGTAAGGAAAATGAAAAGGCTTGTAGAGAATTCGTCAAAACTCTCTATGATTGTATGCGCGACGACGTTAAAAATATGCTTGCAAGGGCAAACTTCTTTTCGGGCCTCATGGACGGATCACAGGCACACAAAACTGGCGCGGAAAAGGAACTTATTTACAGTAAAATTGTTGTGAATGGGACGCCTGTGGAACTGATGCTCACCTGTCATGAGGTTTCTAGTAGTGATGCCAACGCAATTCGTGAGTCTTTTGAGGGGGCCTTCCTGGAGGTATTTGAAATGTTACCTGACAGGTTCTCTAAACTCATGATCGCTGTTTGCACAGATGGCGCAAGCGTTAACATGGGCTCCAAAACTGGTGCATGCACCCAAATGAAGAATGATAACCGTAAATGGCTTCTTACACTGCATTGTTCAAATCATAAACTGGAATTGGCAATGAAGGACGCTCTTCAGTCAAGCCCTGAGTTTTCGGACGTTGATGAACTTATGATGAATATGTTCTACCATTTTCGTAAAAGTGGGAAAGCCAAACGAATTTTCAAAAATATTGCAATTACCCTTGGCGTAACATTTGTCGAAATTCCGAAAGCGCATGGGACTCGTTTTCAGAACCACAAGTACAGAGCGTGCAAAGCAATGCTTATAAACTATCTTCCCCTGTGCCTCTACTGTGAAAATATGATCGAAGTAAGTGGAGCCTGCAAACCCGAAACAGCCGCAAAGCTCAAAGGTTACTTGAACAAATTTAACACATACACTTATCTTGCCTCCCTAAACTTTTACAGGCAACTTCTCAAAGAAACCTGTCACATTGCATATACAATGCAAAATTCATCGGCACTTATAACAGATGTTAAGGATGCTATCACTTCTGCAAAGGAAAACATAAATAAATTGGCGAGTGAAGAATCTGATTTGCCATATCCTGTGAAAATTGAGAGGGACAATGTGGTACTGACAGCTGAGGCGACAAATCTACCGGCTTCTATGGCGTTCCGTGAGAAACACCAATTAACAGAGAAACAACAGAAGAAACTGGCCAAATACACAAATGTGCATGGAGCAGATTGGAAAATAAGAAATGTTAAACAGGGCCAAAATGCAGTAAAGAAAATCAAGGAGGTCTTATTGCCACAGGTGTCACAGCAGCTTGACAATCGTTTTCCCCAGTTCATTGAAGCCGGAGGCAGTGATAATGCAGATTTTAAATTGTACGATGCCATGCGCATTTGTGACCACACCCTTTGGGACTTTTCGAGCAGTAGCTATGGAATTGAGGATATCAAAATACTTTCCAAATATTTTGAAGACCCTCTTGGCTTCCATAAATACTCTCTGGATTTTGCTATACGGGAATATCGTGAGTTGAAAGACTTAACTCGCACAAAGTTCAAGAAAATCACGAACAAACTGCAGTTTTGGGACAAAATATTCTCATTCTATTCAGGAAAATTTCCCCACTTTCTGCTCTTAATTGAGTTATGTCTGTGTGTACCTTGGTCCTCGTCAACAGTAGAAAGGGGATTCAGTACATGTCGGAGGGTTTTTAATGTAAAAAGAACCTCTTTGAAGAAAACAACATTAGATGAACTTTTGTTCCTCAGAATAAACCTACCAGTGTTAGAGAAACTTGATAGTGATTACGTACATTCTCTTGTGTCAAAAGCAGTGGACAAATACATGTCAAAAACCAGATATACTACAACCACAACCAAGACGGTGTCATCCTCAAAAACTCGAGGTACTGGTATTGACAATGCAACTGTAGCTGCTGAAGGAATACTTCCAACCCCTTTCACTGTACCACAAAATGAGCTGCTCTGTGATGATGCTATTTCTGGAGGGTTTCAGATTTCTGATTACGAGTCAGAAAGTGACACTGGCATTCTGTGTTCATGTGATAGCGATACTGGCTGTAGTGAATCCGGATCGGACAACGAACTGATGGAAACTGATGATAGTTCTTGCAAGCCAAAAAACCACGGTGATACAGATAAGCCCATGGTCACTGAGTGTGATCGCCAGTGCTAACTGCTTTACGTAGATGCCGTATCTCCGATATATCCACATTGAGCAAAATTAATGTGACATACATGTGTAATAACTGTTTTAACTTGTTTCAGCTTTGAGTTCCCCAGGGAGGAAACATTTCAGTTCGACATTTCTAATAAATGTTTTGTTCGCATTTTAATATACACTTATTTAACTTCATAGAACTTCATTTTTAACGTACAGTACTTAGTGTTGAAACGATTAGCCGACTAATCGATGTCGACGCGATTATTAAATTAGTCGATCCCTAAATCTGCTAGTCGATTAGTCGGAACATCTGCCCCAACCATACACCATCCCCTTAAATTCACCCAACATTGTTGCGAACGTCAAAAGTAAACTCCCGAAATAAAAAAACAACCCACGGAAATAACGTGTTTGATGTTTCCGACTGCATGAATAACAACCCTAGTTGGCCAACTGACCAGAGATTGAATAAGACCAGGGGTGCGTGAAGTAAACAGGGAAAAATATATGAGTGAGCTTATTCTCGAGCCTGCAGGAAAATTAGGACCCAAAGTTGACATGAAATTAGGCCACCTACGGACATCAATTTGTTCACCAGGTACTGGTAAGTTCGAAATGTCTTACAGAAACATCAAAGAGAAATTATGGAAGAACACATACCAGTTCGTATTTGGAACAATTTGTTATCACTAAAGAACCAATTACAAAATCCATGTGCTTTTTATTTTCATTTTGTAAATACATGCGGACAAATTCCTGGAAATCTGCGAGTTTCCGGGAAATTGAAAGTGAAACTAGCTTTTCCTCGAACTGCAACTGAGTTAAGAGGAAACCCAATCAGGTCAGGTGATGATTTTCAAAGCAGACAATATGGAAATTAGTAGGCGTGTTCGATGTATGCATAATTATGGACAGATAAGAGGTTAAGTCATAATACAAGAAGTTGTGTGGGAGTGTTCGGTGTACAATTATTGACAGGCTGATGACTGCTGTGGGCGTTAACTGTGCTTAATTTTCGACAGGGGATGTACATCACGCATGCGTAAAGAGCACTTCCTTTTGTTGACATTCAATGGGATGGAACGAATAATATAAAAAAAACCTGAAAAATGATTTATTTTATTAAAATATCAGTGACTATATTGAGAAAAAAAGATTTTAAACAGAAGCTACCAACATTAATTCTCTCTCGAAATTGAAAGAGGTTTTGAGGACTTTGAAAGCTTCACTTGTCATTGTTTCATTGCAAGTATTACTGTTAGTTTTAACCAGGAAAGAACGGCGTTACACGTGTTTGATAACAATAACATGGGGGCTTCGACTAGTCGATTAGTAATCGATTACTGCTGGCGACTAGTCGATTCCTGAAAATCACTAATCGTTTCAACACTAACAGTACTACACCGTTACATGCTGATGTGTAATTTGTTTGCCTCCTTTCTACAGTGTCTGTCTAAATAAATCACAGAACCAGGCTCCCTCATTATGACACAGAAATTATATGCAGGTGTGTAAATTCTAGTGGTTGCAGTACTTATTAACACCATTATTTCTGGTGGAAAAACGTCTTGGGATATTCATTCTTGTGCTAGCACCCCCCCCCCCCCCCACCCCCCCCATCCCCCACGCCCTTTCCTCGATCAGCTCATTTTGAGGTACAATTAAAGCTTTGGGCACCGCCAAACTCCCTTGCAAATACCCCCGACGAGAAAAGAACTTCTTTTTTCGACAGGGGTGTTTGCGAGGTGGTGGAGTGGTGCCCGGAGCTTTAAAGCTTGCTGCTTTCGGGGGCGGATCCAGGAATTTGCCAAAGTGGGCGCCAACTTGATGTGAAGCAACATCTGAGCCGCAAAACACGTATATGTGAGTTTAGTATCATCTCGCAAGGTTTCTGTCTGACCCATTGGGGATGGGGGGGGGGGGTGCCACCCCCCCCCCCCCCAGATCCGCCTATGGCTTTAGGAATAATTGTTGCCCAAAGCAGTTTAAGCCTGAGGTTTTTAAATTGCCCAGTTTGCGCACAATGAAGGAAAAGAGATTTTAGTGACAGCCCCCTCCCCACCCCCCGCCCCTTCCCCCAAGCTATTCTCAGAGGATAGCTTTGGGGTAGAGGGGCTGTCACCTCTTTGTGGCGTTCATCGAAATCGACGTGATTTCCCTCAATTACCAAATACTCCTGCTATATAAATATATGTATTTTAACCGCCCCCCCCCCCCCCCCCCCCCCCCCAACTCACCCCCAGAATTATGAGAGTCCTGAGTGAGGCAGGTTGAGTGACGGAGTCCTCACGAGAAATAAACTTCATTTTTTTTTTATGCCGAGATTTTGTTGCTGTTCGGTGTTGTTCGTTAAAATAAATTTAACGAACAACACCGAACAGCAACAAATCTCGTTCATTTCTTTCAGTTCCTTATATTATTTGTTTTAAATACACAATGTCGGTTTGAACATCAATTTTTTATATCAAATTATTTGATATAAAAAATTGATGTTCAAATCGAGATTGTGTATTTAAAACAAATAATATAAGGAACTGAAAGAAATGAAGTTTAATACTTTATTGCCCTGAAATGAAATGAATTAAGAGAAAAATAACATATTTCCATATTTGACGTGACTGTGTGTTCATTGGCAATTGGATCCTCCAATTTCTGAATTTATTCTTTGGAAGCAATCTTCCCTAACAGCTTTCTAAGATGTCATTCCGAAACTGGTAGATTTTTTCAGCTGGATGTTAACTGTAAGGGGAGATTATTTGCTTCTTGCCATTTCTCATGTATTTTTAGAAAACTAATTTGCAGTTTTCAGCAAACTTTTGACTCTTACTTTTTTTTACGCCGAACTGATAAAGTTGGTATATAAACCATAACAAATTATATATAATATGTAATATATATTGAATATATTCGAGTGATTAACGTTTTTATGGAACACACATTTTAGTTGTTCTAATTTTCTGTTCCGTTCGTAACCACGACAGTATAGAAATTTATTTGTTAATGAGTTCTGTGAAACAGATCCTGCAATGTTTTGAAAAGTTCAAGTTGCATTGCCAGTATTGCACCTGGCTCTGGCAATGGGTTTGTTTGGGGTTCAAACATTGTCACGTCCCCCTCAAAACACAAGAATCTTTAGAGAAGATTGATAAATTCATTAAAATGTGATAGTTTTTTGATGAATAAGTTACATTTATGTCCAAAACAGGACCTGCAGTTGTCCACCGACAATGCCTGGATTCGACACTGCTTTTCATTGACATTTCTGCGCACGATAGTGTTTTAAATTTTAGGTTAACCAAAAGGTTAACCACAAAATTTCGGGCGAACGAACAATAGGTTAACCATGTTAGAATGGGGTGAACGGAATATAGGTTTGCTAAATTTGTGAAATTTCGTGTCCTGCCAAATATAAAAGCATTTCGACTGGTGGATCTGAAGAAGAAGATTTTTAAAGAAATTTTCTCATATTGCACTAAGTAAAAATTTGGGCTACCATAGTGAGCCCAAATATATACCCAGGGATTTGATTTGAACAAACTTGAATCTGACCCCCATAGAGATGTTGCATACCAAATATCAAAGCATTCTGACTGATGGATCTGAAGAAGAAGATTTTTTTAAATTACCCTCCATATTGAACAAAGATAAAATTTGGGCTTCCAATTCTACTGGTCATAAGGATACTTCATACCAAATAAAAGCTCTCTGTTCCGTGGGGTTTGGGAAATATGGGCGTTTGAAAATATTTCTATTTTTAGCTCCCAGGGTTCCCATGGGGATGCAGGAATTTTATGACCCAATACTACCACAAACCAAATTTGGTTCATACCGGGCCATCGGTTCAGAAAATAGAAATTTTGGGTGGGGCCAAAAATCTTACCCCTCCTATTACAAAGCCAAATATTACTTTACGAACTTCGTTTGAACAAACTTGATTCTACACCTCATATGGAAGCTCCATAGCAAATATCAGGTCATTGTACACACTGGTTCTTAAGAAGATTTTAAAAATATTTTGGAGCATTTTCCCCCACTCCCTCCCTATGGGGCTGGGCATGCTGAGTTGAACAAAAATGAAATGCCCCTTTGGGAACATCACTCACACAAACTTTCACTTGAATTGGCCCAGTGGCTTTGGAGGAGAAGACCAAAACATGGTGTTGACGGACGACGGACGATGGACGACGGACGGGAAGCGATGTGATTAGCTCAGCTTGACTTTGTCAAGATGAGCTAAAAACAGACAGACAGACGGATGGATGGACAGACAGACAGACAGACGGACGGACGGAGTGCAAACCTATAGTCTCCTTACGGTTCCCGTAGGGGACTAAAAATGGCCCAAACACCACCTTCATGACGTACGACGGACAAAAAGTGGTCAGAAAAGCTCACCCTGACTTTCAGTCAGGTGAGCTAACAAGAGGAAGGGGCCAAAGTGGCTCTAAGAAGTATATGGGGTCACATTCAGCTAGACATGGTTCTTCAACATTACAAAGGTGCAAGGTACAGATGACCATTGGTCGCCCCATAACTTTAAACAGGTTACGACGATCTATTAGGTTACGAAACTCATTCCTTATTTCCAGGCCTGTATTAAGCTACAGTGTCAAATTGAACAAAATCTGATCCCAGTGAGATGTGTGCCAAATATGAAAGAATTCTGACTAGTGGATGTGAAGAAGGTTCTTAAAGAACTGTCCTCATATTGCACGAAGTTAAACTTTGGGCTCTAATAGAGAGCCAAATATTAATCCAGGGACCCAATTAGAAAAAAACTTGAATTTTACCCACCTAGAGATGTTGTATACCAAACATGAAATGATACTGACTGGTGGATCTGAAGATGATTTTTGAAAAAATTAACTCATATTGCACTAAGTAAAAATTCATGCTCCCATAAGTAGCCCAAATTAATAACCCAGGGGCTCGATTTGAACAAATTTGAATCCGACTCTCCTTTAGATGTTGTATACAACATATGAAAGGATTCTGATTGGTGGATCTGAAGAGGATTTTTAAAGAAATTCCCTCATATTGTATAAAGTTAAAATTTGGGCTATCTATAATTGACAAGAGGACCCGAGAGGCCTGAAAGCGCCCACCTGACACTAACAACTATCAACCAAGGGTCCTGATTTGAACAAACTTGCATCTGCCCCATTAAGAAAACCATATACCAAATATTAAAACATTCTGACCAGTGGATCTGAAAAACATTTAAAAAAAAAAATATTCCTCATATTGAACTAAGGTACAATTCGGGCTCCCATAGGGAGCCCAAATATGAACCCAGGGACTTGGCTTAACAAGTTTGAATCTCACCTCCCTAACGATACAGTATACCAAATATCAAAAGATTCTTACTGGTGGATGTGAAGAAGATGATTTTTAAAGAATGTTCCTCATATTGAACTAAGTTACAATTTGATCTCCGAGACTTGGTTTGAACAAACTTGAATCACACCTCCCTAAGGATGCTGTATACCGAATATCAAAACATTCCGACTGCTGGATCAGAACAAGAAGATTTGAACCCTTTACCTAACATGAAAAGCAGACGACACTTGCAAAAAAAAAATTCTTGAATAACTAATTTTTTCATTTTTTGTCTCAAAAACATAGGTTATGACCCCTCGTTGGAACGAGCTCGTTCCAACAAAGGGTCATAATCTATGTTTTTGAGACAAAAAATGAAAATATTTTGAAAATTAATAGGCTATTTTTGAGAATAGCGCTGGCTGGTTTTGGCCGTTACGTTGGGTAAAGGGTTAAAAGAAAATTCCTCGCATTGAACTCAGGGACCAGCATATGGGGGGAATTTTAGGGAGACTTCATGTCTCCCTCCAGATAAAAAAAGAAGACAGCAGTCAAGTAGGGAGACTTTATAGACAAGTGGGGAAAATTGAGAATATTTATGTACCACCCCCTACCGTCCCCTTCAGATTTTCAGCTCATGGATCTCCATTAATGCCTGATTAATCCAGGTCCAGTTGTCTTTGATGCATTCTGTACCAGGTTAAAAAAAATCACAAAGTAATTATTGATTGAAAATTCCCCACTGCTACCCTCTTCTTCATGGCCCCTCCCCTCTTCTTCGTGCCAACACCCCCCCCCCCCCCCCCCCCCAGCACCCTCCTGTGGTTGCCTTTCACCAAAGTCTACGAAGCTAATAATTTCTCCAAGTCGGAAAGTGTGAACAGGGCTAGAAAGATGTAAGATGGTTGCTTGGAAGGCACTTTTTCAAGATCCTTCATACTCACATTTGTGCCCTGTACAAAGCTTTTCATGTCATCACTAAAGCTTTTTTCTCATGTGTTTCAATTCCATTCATGTTTTTCTGGGAATAGACAGACCAACAGTTAACAGTTGTCAGTAAAACGAAATCAAAATACAGTGGTAGAAAATTCGTCTGTTGTATATACATTTTCAGCAGTGAATTTTTGGCATCCAAAGTGACGTAATCTACTTTCAAAATGGGTTGTTTTGTTGAGTTGCGTAAGTCCCCTATTGTCACTTTGACACTATTGAAACTGAACAAAACAGAAATAAAAAATCCGCAAAAAGAGACAACTGACCATTGATTCTCCTGTGATTTCAAATAAATGATCGCTTATTTGACGAATGAAAATGCCCATTTATCACACTATAATAATCTTTTTAATGTAAATCTCGGATTCAGTTCAGCCTTTCCTCATTTTGGCCAATTTTCAGAGGGAGACTTGTAATCGTCCTGATTATTTTTCTAGATGACTTTGGACTTAGAAGGGGCAACATAATCAAACTAGTCGCACCTCACGTTGATTGAACCAAGTTATAATTCAAGATCCCACAGGGAGCCCAAATTTAACCCAGAGACTTGGCTTGAACAAACATGAATCGCAACCCCCCTAAGGATGCTGCATGCCAAATATCAAAAGATTCTGATTGGTGGATCTGAAGAAGAAGATTTTTAAAGAAAACTCCTCATACTGCAGAGATGATGTATACCAAATGTTAAAGGATTCCGACTGGTGGATCTGAAGAAGATTTTTAAAGAAATTTCCTCATATTGCACTAAATTAAAATTCGGGTTCCCATAGGGAGCCCAAATATTAAATAAGGAATTTGATTTGAACACACTTGAATCTGCCCCCACCCCCCCCCCACCCCCCAGAGATGATGTACAGCAAATATGAAAAGATTCTGACCACTGGATCTGAAGATGATGTTTAAAGAAATTTCCTCATATTGCAGATCTTATATTGAATCAAAAGGAGTTTATGCTGTTACCCATGTGCAATTAACAAGTTAAATTTATACCAAACATATGGTGCCTGGCTTTGCATTTGGAACTTATATGCAATTAACAGGGTTATACAATATGAGAGATCCAATTAAGCAGACGTCATCAAATTAATTTTAAATTTTCACAAAAATACTGCGTGAATCACTAGTTACTTACGTAGCAGGGTCTGCCATTTTTTCTTTAAATAATTATCTGTAAAGTAAAATAATAAAGTAAATGTTTCTAAAGGCGAAAAAGTGTGTTATCCTAAACCCGACCGGCCCAATGGAAAAACATTGACCACAATCATTTTACTTTATTTCAATTTCAGAAACCAAAGTTTTACAATGATAACCAATCCTAGAAGTCCATGCACAAAATGGCCACACACTATTTTTAGATTGTTTACATAAATAACATGCACGACAGTTAAGTGAAGTTATACTCTGACTGAAAACAATCGGCTAATGAGTATATTTTATGTTCATTTGTTATTGTATACTTTGTGTGGACAGTGACTGAAGAAGAACTGGGTAACTAGATTGTTTACAAATGAACTGACAGTGATATCAGACAACGAAACAGCAATTCATAGTACTGGTGAGGTGCTGTAACTTGTAATGGGAGTGGAATATTATGAATGTTGAATAATTGGTAAATCGTTTCAACACTACTGCCAATCATTGTGGCAACTTAAAATCAACCCTTTACCCAACATAGAGAATATCAAAAAAATTTATTTTAATCACTATTTTTTAAAATTTTTTCCACGAAAATTTCAACAAAACCTTATCATGTGAGAACCCTCATTGGAACAAGCTCAATGAGCTTGTTCCAATAAGGGGTCGCATGATATGGTTTTGTTGAAATATTTTGAAAAATTAATTTTTTTCAACTGCTCAATTTGTGCAATTACGCAGGTGGATGTGGGCGATTCATTAGGTAAAGATTAAGCTTGTTACTGTTTGTGTTAGATTGTGAATCAAACGTAAATATGATTATATGAACAATTTTGATCCTGTGGTGTTCCATATAACCATCGGCAAACACTTCTACCGATGGTCAACCGGTAGCTCAAAACCGGCCGATGTCCGATGCGATAGCCAAACATTAGTTAAGGCCACACAAAGTTGATTGTCTGCTTCTCAGGTCATTTTTTCCAAAAAAAAGCATGCGGGCGGGAGTTTTTTTTTTCCTTTTATTTTCTCCCCGAGAGGTTGTTTGTGGTAATTTGACCCCCACCCAAACGCCTGGTGGACCACGCAAAATTTCACAAATATATTGGTTATTCACCGCAGGGGTGTTGGGTCGTAAATGAAGTGGGGTTTGAATGTTTGTTTTTTCAGTGAAACGTGAAAATTATAACACAGGATGAAACGCCTCCTCGTGGGTGAAACGTCTCTGGGACAAATCAAATGTCGAAGTGTCAACTTTCACAGATTTATTTTACCACCCCCCCCCCCCCCCCCCCCCCCAAAAAAAAATCCTTTCACAACCTGCCTAATAAAATCGTGAATCGCAATGTTTCCCCATTATATTCAAAATTATCAACTCATTTGAACG